>JADMNL010000025.1:359180112-360451779 GCA_016271365.2 Neoceratodus forsteri
GTGTCAGCCTCCACGCTCCTTACTGCTTTCCTTGTTTCTCTCTGTTTCCCCAATACACCTCCCTATCCCCCCTCTTCCTGCTTCTCCTTATACTTTTGGAATAATACCCTTATAACCTTTACCTTTTAAGCCACCTCTTTCGAGAACCATAGCCGTCTCTTTTTCCTCTTGCTTTTGCTCATTTGCTTGACACAGAGGTTTGTTGCCTTCACTGTGCCCCTTTTTAGCTTCACCCACTTGTTCTTCCAACCTACCCAGGTCATCCCTGAGGCATTCACCCATCTTTATAAAATCTGCCCTCCTGAAATCCAGGACCCTCACCCACGTGTGGTTCCATTCCACAGCTGTCCTTATACTGAACCACACTGCACTGTGATCACTGGCCCCCAGGTGGTCTCCTACCTTGACTTCTGCAACACTGTCCCCGATAGTGAGTACCACGCCCAGTATCGCCCCATCACAAGTGGGTTCGCTGACTAGCTGCCTGAGGAACTCCCCCTGTAAGGAGTCCAGGATGTCCTGCTTCCAGCTCAAGTCGCAGTTCAAAGGCTCGAGTTTACATCCGGCAGACTGAAGTCCCCCACCAGCAGCATCTCCCACTTTTTGCCATCCTGTCAATGACTTCTACCAATACCTTATCTAACTCCTCTCCATGTGCTGGAAGTCTGTGTATCATGCCAGTGCGGACACTGGCTCCATTCCCCTTCTCCAGGGTGACCCACCATACCCCTTTCCCCCTTCCCACCCCCAGTATTCCCTGGATTTCTGTCACTTTTATGCTTTCCCTCTCATAAAGCAAAACACCCACTCCTATCATTTCTACTCTGTGCTTCATGAAGAAAGCACAGCCTGGTATGGTCATGTCCCAGTCATGGTTTTCAATGTACCACTGACTCGGTAATGGTCACAATATCCAGGCTGGCCTCTGCCATGATGGCTTCTTGGTCCAGAATCTTATTTCTAAGACTTCTAGCATTAGCATACATTGCATTCCAGATTCTGTTACCCCTCTTTTTCTCATTTTTTGCCCTGCCTCCTTCCCTCTCTTTTTAATGCTCCCATTCCCCTTCATTTCTACCACCCTACTTCCTTTATTAATCTGCACCCTGGGGTATTCCTTTTCCTTTGAGTTCTCCATACTTCCTACTTTAGCTGGGGGGGGGGGGCCGTGCTTCTGCTTCCCTCATTTCTTCTGCCATCTTCCTCAGCTAGTTTAAATGTTTATCTAAGTAACAATTAAACCATCCTCTGAGGACTGAAGTTCCCCTTCCAGATGGATGCAGGCCATCATCCCTGTACAGGCCTTTTTCATTCCAGGTGGATCCCTAGTCCTCAATATAGCTGAACCCCTCCTCTCTGTACTATTCCTTCAACCATGAGTTGAAGCTCCTGGTGTGGAGATCCCTTTCCTCCCCCTGTCGTAGATGGGCAGCACCTCTGCAAAAGCCACTGAATGCGCTACCTGCCTAAGACCTCTCCGGAGCTCCCTGAAATCCCCCTGCACTATCTTGGCCCTGTGCCTAACCAGGTCATTGGTCCCCAGGTGGACGATGACATCCAGCTCCACCTCCCATCCTGCTGACCTAGCGACCATCACGATCTGCTACCCATCCCCTCTAGGCCATGATGCTGCACAGACGCCTAACCTCCCCTCCCCACTTCTTTTCCCAAATCTATCCCCCCTCACAATCGAGTTCCCCACCAGAAGTTACTTCCTCCTCCTCTGGGGGCCTCTACCACGGAGGACCCCCACATCCTCCATGACCACTACCACAGGTGCCTCCTCCTGGAAGTCTTGGTTCACCAAAGCAGCACAGGAATTATGTACTGGTATCGTTTGAGGAATGTGCCTCCGACTCCCACACCCACCCTTTCAGAGCCCACAACAGTCCAGCTGTTCCTCCTCCCAGGCATCCTCTGCAGTAAATATGTCAGACTTGGTGGCCCGTGGATGGGGGAAGAATTTGCCCGAATCTTAGCCAACTTGGCCTGGAGTCTAGCAGCCTCCTCCTTCATCTCAGAGAGGTGCATACAGATAGGACAGCACCGAAGTCTCCAGAAAGTCCCTCTGAAAACTGCTGCCTCGCAGCCACTGCACTGCACCATGCCGAGCATTTTCAATTTCTCCATTTCAATGTGTTACTTGGAAATACTTATGTACCTCATCCCTGATAGCGTGTCCCCCCCCCTTTTTTTTGTTTGTTATGCCCCTTGTACACCCATCCAGATATGGTGTTGCTCCTATTCCCAGTTTTGGACTATGCTTTATTTTATTCATTTAAGCATTTTCACCAGGAAGGTATCTTGAGCAGTAATTGCTTGTTTCTAGATACATCTTGGGGGTTAGGGGAACTGGAGATACAAGTACAGCAGTGCAAAATACAACTGAGTTATTTTTGGCAATGCGGCATACATAGGACAAAAATTCTAGATACAATATGAGTACATTAAGTGCAGTATGAACAGAAAAGTGCAATACAGTACAAATTACGGAGGACAAAATACATGTGAGTGGGAGAAACATGAGCAGTTACAGTCAAAGCAGTGATGAATAGTTACAATATCAGGGTACAAAGGAAAATATGTTACAATAACAGGGTACAGCTGGCTCGGTGGTGCTGAGGCAGTGGATGCCATACCTTGCACCACGCCGGCGACCCAGGTCCTTGGGGGTCAGCGGGGGAGGAGAGGATTGAGTGTCTGGAGGACTGCTCTCCTCTCCTGAGGAGGGTTCCTGGGTCTTCCCCGCTGTGTAGCGGCTCCCGGTAGAGACCGTGAGCACTACATGCCAGCGGGGACTTGCAAGGGGGAGGTGCCGGTGGAAGTCTGTGGAAGGGAGCGGGAGCACGCCCTCCGAGTGGTGACATCATTACATGTCCGCACCTCAGGGGAAACAAAAAGGAGGAAAACCCTGGCTGCCGGGGAGGCGACGGCGGGATTCGAGCGTCCAGCCCACACGCCCAATGCCGGCCCTCTGACTCGACTTGACTCTCCGTGGTCCCTGCCTCCTCCCGTATGGGGCCGGTGGGAGAAGGAGGACCCAGCACCTGATTACTCGGTCAAGGGAGGGGGTTCAGGTGGGTGGTAACAGGTTGGGCCAGTGGGTCTCCACCTGAGAGATGCCCCAACAGTCAGTGACCAGGATGGAAAAAGAGATGATCAAAAAAAAAAAAAAAAAACACACAAAAAAAAAAATAAAAGAAAAATAACAAGGTACTGCCTGGATACTGTAAATAACAGCTTTACCCTCTACCCATTCCTTCTGTACTCTTACCCTTGATATAAATGACTTACACCTGGTTATCCCGAATGTTTTATACACGCTGTAATAATTATTAAAGACACTTCTGCATCACTGTATCTATACGATCACATTACAAAAATAATGTCAAATATTCTAGCACTTAAAATAACAATACCAGATTTACTTTTTTTTTTCTCTACTATAGAGATGTTTATACTCCTTGGGTTGACCAGGTGGCTTGTTCAACCATGTTCCCAGGTGTGGTAGGCCAGCCTGCTGCCCGTCTCTGTCTGAGGTGGGGTTTCCTCTGCAGACCCCCCCATGATGGGGCCTGGGGGGGGCAGGGCTGTCTAACACCCCCCCCGACTCTCATCCACAATCCATACTTAGTAACAGAGTGGGCTGCGGCACCTTGGGCAGGGCTTCATGACACCCAGTCCCCCTTCTGTTTTTTTTCCTTCTGATTTTTTCCCCAGGGTTCCAGAACTGCAGAGTGGCACAGAAGAGCATGTGCACGGTGGCACACATGCAATCTGGAACCGCAGCTTCCTTCCATCTACCCAGACATCCACCTAACCCCCTTGTACTGTCGATGCTGCCACCAGGCCTCCACCTGGTGGCAGTCAAGACCCAGGAAGGCAAACCACCCCCACCCGGGAGAGGAGAACTGCCTATCAGCCACAGACTCCATTTCCCAGCCCTCCCCCAGCCCCTGGCAACCCTAGTTCACCCCTAACTTGGGTCACTGGAATGGCACAAGGTAAGGCGCTCCACAGGGCTAGCCTTACCAGGTTTACCTTTTAACACTTACTGCAAATTGAAATACAGATTACCAACCCCCTATTTGTAAATTACCTTACAGACTGTATAAACTAAGCCCACTTTTACACTTATTGTATTTGATGTATCGATGCTGGGCATTCCCTTAAACAGCGCTACACTCTACAATTAGATAACAGCAGCTTAGTGTTTTGCACTTGGGATGCAGTGTCTCCTGTCAACTGCCATTCCCATACTGCCACCCCAAGTGCGTCATCCTTAAGCTCAGCCCTTTAGCTTGAGGACCGCTGCAGAAGACAGCTAGGCCAAAGTCAAGCAGTACTGTTGCCCACTCTGCCCTCTTTCACAGAGCCGCTTCCAAGTGGCGCTCACAAGTGGACAGAGTCTCTCCAGCCAGGATGACCCCTCCTGCAGGTCACCAGAAGCACCAGTTCACCAGTCTAGGAGAGGAGCAAATGATATTAATTAGCCCATGTTTACTCCGGAGGCTGATTGTCTCAGCTCCCACTCCTCCCAACAGCTGCTCCCAGAGACAGAATAACTAGGGAAAAACTGGGCAGACTGCAGGGGCCAAGTGGTTCTTTCCTGCCAACAACTCAACCCTATGTTTCTAGAAAAAAAACTAAGTTAATCCAGTCTGTCCTTATCCCCTACCTCACAATAATCCTCCTTAATGTTATCCACTTATCCCAATCCCACTCCTCCTATGCTTGCCCTCCCTTTGCTGAGGATTCCCCTTCACTCATCCTACCTTACCCTGAAACCACGTATGCTCTATGCAGTAACCATAATGCTGGACAAGATGCTGCATTTAGCCTCCACCCACTCCATGAAAGAAAGTACAGTTACGTAAGAACTTACCGTAACAGTAGATCTTCGAGAGAGGCTCTTGCAGTAGGTAATTACATATAAGACCGATGCCAGCAGGCGGCAGGACCCCACGGAAAAATTTCTAGCTAGCAGTCCCTGGCGAGGGACCGCCCCAATGTCAGGTGACCAGCGTCAGGAGACGGTATAAAGGGGCGGTCCCTGATGCCCGCCTTCCAGTTCTTTCCCGCCACAGGCCAGAAAGGCCGAACAAGAGAGGAGCGGATATTTCCCTCACTGGAAAAGGAGCTGAAAAAGCCTAGGGGGATGGAGGGCCGGAAGGTATTACCTACTGCAAGAGCCTCTCTCAAAGATCTACTGTTACGGTAAGTTCTTACATAACTGTACTATCTTACTTCGAGAGGGCTCTGGCAGTAGGTAATTACATATAGGACTGAATCCCAAGCAGTTTGGAACAAAGAGAGGCACCGGAGGAGGAAGCTACTCCAAAAAGCAGTTCTAGCTGTGCAAGCCTCAAGATAGGAGGCCTTGCAGAACAGCCAGCCCGAAGCCTGCTCTACGGCGAGAGGCAACATCCAAACCGTAGTGTTTAGTAAAGGTATGGACGGAAGTCCAGGTGGCAGCAGCGCAGATGTCCGCCGCAGACACATTCTTGAAACAAGCCGCTGAGGCAGCTACTCTAGTGGAGTGGCCTCTTACTTGACCCGGGAGGGTCTTGTTGTATTTGTCATAACACAACGTGATGCACTGAGCCAACCACTTAGATAGGCATTGCTGGGAAACAGCACTGCCTTCCCTTTTATGAGCAAAAGACACGAACAACTGATCAGTCTTTCTGAGATCCTTCGTCCTGTTGGTGTAGTATCTCAGAATCCAGTGAACATCCACAGTATGGAGTAAATATTCCCCTTGGTTAGAGTACTGTGTGAAAAAGGCAGGTAACTCTATGGACTGATTTAGAGTAGACTCAGCTACTACTTTAGGAAGAAACTTCGGATTCGTGCGAAGAGCAACGCGTTCCTTGTGAAAAATCAAGTATGGGATTTTACACATCAGGGCCTGGAGCGCGGAAATCCTCCGAGCAGAAGTAATGGCCACCAGGAAGAGAGTCTTCCATGAAAGGAACTTCAAATCCGCAGAAGCTGCAAGTTTGAAGGGAGGGAGAGTAAGTTTCTCAAGAACAAAGTTCAAGTCCCAAGGGGGAGTAGGAGTACGGATGGGGGGTCTCAGGTGGAGGACCCCTCTGAGAAAGGTCTTAGAGACCTCCAATTAAGCGAAAGTTTTGTCTGCAAAGGGAACATGATAGGCCGAAATGGCCACCATGTGTACCTTCAGAGAAGAATGACTGAGACCCAGGTCAAACAGATGACGTAGGTACTCCAGCAGAAGCCCCGCTGAACAGGAGAAGGGTTCCACGTTCTTGGAAGCAGCCCAGATAGTGAATCTTTTCCACTTCATGGCATAAGTGGATCTGGTGGAGGGTTTTCTGGCCTCCACCAAAATCTCCGCCACTTTGGGAGACACTCCAAAACGGGATTGGGCTAAGTCTGCAGGAGCCATGCATGCAGTTGAAGGGATCTGAGGCCTGGATGGACTAGGGTCCCCTGATCCTGGGTCAGTAAACCTCATGATAGAGGAAGAGGAAGAAGAGGTTCCTCTGAGTATTGTTGTAGTAGAGAGAGAACCAAACTTGCCTGGGCCAGAAGGGAGCGATCAGAATCATTCGTGCTCCTTCTGAAGCTAGTTTCTGCAAGACTCGTGGGATAAGTGGAATTGGGGGAAAGGCATAGACGAATCTGTCCTACCAGTCTAGAGACAAAGCGTCGCTCCAAAAAGTGCCTCGCTTTGGAACGAGCAAGCAGAAGACGGGAAGTTTTGCATTTAGAGGGGATGCGAACAGGTTGACCTGTGGTGTTCCCCAAAGTAGGAAGATATTGTCTAGGACCCCTTGGTCCAGTTCCCACTCGTGAGTCAGAGCAGAAGAGCGACTTAGCTTGTCTGCCAGGGTGTTGTCCACTCCCGGAACATGAATTGCCGTGAGGTGAAGGTCGTGTTGTTTTGCCCAATCCCAAACCCTCACTGCCTCCCTGCAAAGTGGGTAGGACCGAGTCCCTGCCTGTTTGTTGATGTACCAAACCACGCACATGTTGTCCGTCTGGACGGCTAGGTGGCTGGGAAGGATGTATTGGTGAAGGGATTGGAGAGCGTACAACACTGCCCGAAGCTCGAGCACATTGATGTGGAGAGCTTGTTCTAGCTTCGACCAGGAGCCCTGGGTCCAATGAGGGCCTAGTTGGGCTCCCCAACCTCGGCCCGAGGCGTCTGTGGTTAGAGTCTGGGAGGGGGGAGGACGAAAGAAAGGAACTCACCGAAACAGGTTCTCTCGAACCATCCACCACTGCAAGTCTCGAAGCATTGGCGAGGAGACCAGAACTGGGTGATCTAGGTCGTCCATTAACTGATCCCATTGGGAGCATAGAGTCCACTGAGAAATTCTCATGTGGAGACGAGCACGAGGAACTGTTGGGATAGCAGCCGCCATGAGCCCGAGAAGGCGAAGGACCGACCTTGCAGGGACCGTCCTGTGGTTGTACAGCAGACTTATTTGGGACTGGAGGGTGGACGCCCTGTCCGGAGGCAGGAAGGCCTTGCCCGTGGTCGTATCGAGAATCGCCCCAATAAACTGTAGTCTCTGGGAAGGGACCAGATGAGACTTGGAATGGTTGATGGTAATACCCAGGCAGACAAAAACCTGCTGGGTCAGGGAGAGGCAGCGCAGGAGTTCCTCCCTGGATGAGGCTGCTAGGAGCCAATTGTCCAGATACGGGAAAACCTGCACTCCTCTGGTACGCAGGTGGGCCACCACCACTGCCAGGCATTTGGTAAATACTCGGGGAGCCGAGGAAAGACCAAACGGAGCGCCTTTGAACTGGTAGTGGTCCCCTGAACGCATAAAACTAAGGTAGCTATCATGAGATGGCATAATGGAAATGTGCAGGTAAGCATCCTGCATATCCAGAGCACACAGCCATTGACCTGCCCGGCTGAGGGGCAGAAGACTCTGCAACGAGAGCATCCTGAACCTTTTGTATTCTACGAAAAGATTCAGGGAACTGAGATCCAAAATTGGTCTGAGATCTCCTGTCTTCTTTGGGACCAGGAAGAAATGGGAATAGTAACCCGTCCCTTGCAAATGAAGGGGGATGGGTTCTACTGCTTGTTTCAGCAGGAGAGCTGAAATTTCCTCCTGGACCAAGAGAAGATGTTCCCTTGAATACGACGACTTCAGAGGTGGGTGGCGAGGTGGTTTCTGAAGAAACTCTATCGAGTGTCCTGCTATGAGCTGGAGCACCCAAGAATCTGTGGTTATCCTCTCCCAGCCCGGAAGGTGGAGGAAAAACCTCCCTCCTACCAGTTCCTCCGGGGAGTCCAGAGGCTGTGGGAGAGGGTAGGAGTCAGGTGGTGGGCAGCGCCGCAGCTGAAACACCCGCTTTTTTTGGCTTAGCAGCTGTGGGGCCCGGCCAGGTCTCTCCCTGGTTTCGCCTTGGCCGATTCCGCTCATGAAAGAAATGGCGCTGCTGCTGATGGGGATGGTACATGGAATCAACTGACTTCAGTGC
Organism: Neoceratodus forsteri; assembly: GCA_016271365.2. Taxonomy (NCBI): domain Eukaryota; kingdom Metazoa; phylum Chordata; order Ceratodontiformes; family Ceratodontidae; genus Neoceratodus; species Neoceratodus forsteri. Next base: position 359,188,585 of record JADMNL010000025.1, read on the forward strand.
CGTCCCCTTCTCTTGCAAATCGGTGATGATGTCCTTGACATCACCCCCGGAAGGGTGCTTCCTGGATAGCAGATTGCACCTCAGGGACCAACCCTGACACACAGAGCCAAGCAAGATGCCGTAGGCCTACAGCGAAAGCGGAGCTCCGTCCAGCAGTGTCCACTGCATCTTATGAAGCATGTGTCGACTGGCCGAACGAGCAGAGCGGACAAGATCAGCCAACTCCTGCTTGACTTGGGAGTCAGGCACGGAGTCCAATTTGGCTTCCACCTGGGTCAGAATGGCCTTCTAGTAGTCCCCCATATGGCCAACATAGTTCAGGGCCCTGATCCCCAGCGTGGAGGAAGCGTAGATCTTTCTCCCATACTGGTCCAGAAGGCGTGATTCCTTATCAGGTGGTGACGAGCTGAGGTGTTTGGGGTTGGCCGATCGGCCGTGTGTGGCGCTAATCACGACCGAGTCGGCACGAGGGTGAGAATCCAGGAAATCAACACCCTCTGGAGCCTGATATAGCCTGTTCGACTTCCTAGGAAGTGGGGCTAAAGCCGACGGCTGTTTCCATATGGTGATAACGAGGTCGGCGTGAGGCTCTATCCAGGGTGGCACCAAGCGAGTTTCAGACGCTGAGGATCTGTTTCCAAGGAGTGCCACTGATGAACCTCCTGGATTTCCTTAAGCAACTCCATAAAAGAAGGATCTTCCAGAGGAGACTTAGGAGGAGTCCTTGGCCTGGGCTTCGATGGAAAGTGTGACTCGTCGTCTCTCTCGGAGCAACAGTCGGAAGAATCCAAGGAGTCCAAGGGTGAAGAGGAGAAAGACTCCCTTTCCCGACCCGAGGGAGGAACGGACCCCTTGGGAAGCCCCCGGGGAAGCATGTCCTGCCCCTCTCTGGATCCAGACGGAAGAACCCTGGAGTCCGGAGGTGGTGAGGGAGTGTGCCGCCTCGGACGTATGGGAACCTGAGATGGCACCTTCGTCGGAAGGCGGCTCTCGACCTCTTTGGTGAGCGGAGCCTTGGCCTCAGCCCACCAGGGGGCCAGAGTCTCCTGCAGGTCCACCAGCGGCTGTGGGGGCGGTGGAGGAGGAGGCGGCAGGAAATAATGATACGGGTTATACCCGTATGTAGCGTATCCAAAACCCGGCTGCGGGTAGCCCGGCGTCGGAAAAACTGGCGTTGGGTACTGTGGCACCGGATACTGTGGTCGGCGTCGGATAGGACGGAGGGTACCCGGGAGCCGGGGGCTGCCGGAGCAGACGGCCCGGCTGGTGGCCTCACGGGCGGGTCCACATAGTAGGGGGCGGAGGGCCCAACGGAAGTGGGATGTCTCCTGGAGTCGGCAGAACTGGCGTTGGAGGCCCTGGCATCGGAGGTACCGATGTTGGAGGAGCCGGCGTCCGGGGAGCCGACGTCAGATCCGGCGCACCAACCGGAGGACAGTCTGACAGAGGAGGAAGATCCCCAGTTCGCCCGAGGCTGGAGGGGAAAATCTTCGGGTCAGGCTGGGGGACTTCTGGGTCCCAGACGGCAGTGAAGGCTGTGGGGAACCGGCACGACGGACGTGGTGGGGTCCTCGTCCGGTTCCTTCGCTGGTCGGACGGGCGTGCTGCGGCTTGAGGGCGAGTCCCCGCGGCGCCAGAGGAGCCGCGTCCGCCGAGGAACCATCACCGAGGCAGGCCGAGTAGAAGGATCGACCTGGTCCGGGTGGAGGGAGGCTGCGCGCCGCACCGGCGGGTCATGCCTCACTGCCTTCTCCGTGCGGACGTCGGAGGAGCCGATGCCCGACATAACGGAGTCGCCCACACTGGTAGGCCGCGAACCTGCGGCCGAACCGGGGGCGGTGGCCTCCAATTGCCTGGAGGCGCCTGCAAGGCCCGAGCACAAGCCAGACGGGCGGGCCGCCGCCTCCTCGGAAACCTCCGAGGCGTCCGTCGAGGAGCGGTCCCCCGGAGGGGATGTTACCTGTGTTCCGGCGGCTCCAGAGGGAGACGCGGTAGAGGAACCCTTGTCCCGGTGCCTCTCCTTATCCTTCTTCTTCTGATGGCCTTCGGGGGAAGTGGACGCCTGCCTCAGTTTGTTTTTTGAGCTCCTTTTCCATTGAACTCATCTTTTTCTTCAGAATATGGACTTCCAGGGATTACTGCCGCCTTTTCCAGGTAGCCATGTTGAAGCTGAGGCAGTGCTGGCACTTCTCAACCGGGTGATCGGGGCCTAGGCAGAACAGGCACAGGGAATGGCCGGCCCAGCAGTAGTTACCGCATTTAACGACTTATTTTTGTGCTCAGAGGGTGTAGGGGGACGACATACACCGATGGATGGTACCTGGACGTTAGTCTAAAACAAAGTATTTGGTAAAACTGACTTAAGATTGGGCTGACAAAGTAATAAACTTTTCTCGCGAGGATGCTGCACGAGCTAACAGCGGAAAGAACTGGAAGGCGGGTGCCAGGGACTGCCCCTTTATACCGACGCCGGTCACCTAACGGGGCGGTCCTCGCCAGGGACTGCTAGCTAGAAATTTTTTCTCATCCCAAGCGCCTGTCGAGGCCAGTCCTATATGTAATTACCTACTGCAAGAGCCCTCTTGAAGTAAGATCATTTTTTATGGTAATTTATGTCTACTTTTCCCTGATCATCCATCCCTCATCAGAAGAAACCCCCCTTCCCTCATGATGCGGCACCCACTGGCCCCGGGGCTTACGACCCTGCCACTTCAGTGCGCCACAGTTTACCCCCAATGGCAGAGCCCCTGAGTTACCTAGGCCCGACGGAAATTTAGCTCAGGTGCTATGGCCAGTCGCCCGATGAGAGGTGCAGTCTGCAGGAGAAAACAGCATCATTCTGCCGTGGACGATCATGATTCTCCTCATTTTACCCCTCTCCAGAGCACCTTGTGGGCATGGGCTGAGGAGACTGCCACCCCCCATTAAGGCTCCAGCCTGCACTGCCACCTGTGGTCACCCAGGTGGTGGCAGCGCAGGGGAGCACACAGCTCTCCCTTACCCCCGGAGGAGGGCATCCGCTGCGACTCTCAACTGCTCTCCCCCTCCATATGACTCGGACTCACCTCTGCCAGCATTGCGAGTGGTAGTGCAACCACTGCGCTGACAGCTGCCACAAAAAAAAAAAAAAGAATGTGACCCCTGGTGGTTAACCGGTTTCTTGGTTTGAGCACTTTAGTGTAATCTATCCTATTATATTCCAAAATGTATTCTTATGTCCTAATCATATGCCCCCTCTACCTCCTGCCATTCAGCAAGTACACACCAAGATCCCCTCATCTCTCCTCACAGGCTCTACCTCAAAAGGTACTGAATCATTTTTGCCACGCTCCTCTGTATTATCTCTAATCTGTCCAGGCCTTTCTTTAGATGTGGTCTCCAAAACTGCACACAGTTCTCCAGGTGCCATGTAACTGACCTATACAGCGGAAGAATCACTTCCCTGTTATGACTGGTGAAACCCCTACTGATACAAGCCAGCATCCTAGTAGTTCTCTGCAATGAACCTCACTTACAGGGGCATACTGTGTGCAAAGGCCTACAGTTGGCTGCACAGCATCAGCAGGGGAGGACCAGAACATGAGTTAACAAAATAAAAAAAAAGAAAAAACGGCTGAGCACCAGTACGAGGGCACTGGTACTCTTTGGCACTGCCCCCCCCCAATCCTAAGCCCCATATTTCAGGGTGAAGGTGAGTAGGCTGATGGGGCTAAAAGATTGCCAGGTCTGCCTGATGCGAGGTAACCAGGCCCCAGAGAACAAAGGACTGAGTATTACCTGTGTAAGACAGCCCCCAGCTGTCCTCATCCTTGCCCAGCAGGCTACAGAAGGTGTGACGGTACTTGTCTAGGTTCACATCACAGGTTCCGATCCCTACCATCTGCACGACCATGTGTGCATGGAATTTAGAAAGAAGACAACAAAATAAAAATAAAAGAACGATGTTAGCAGCGACTTTCTGACCCCGATAAAGGGGCTTACAATCAAACATTTCCATGCAAGTTAGAGTTGAATTAGCATGCTGCCTTGAAGATTATTCTATTCATGCACATAATTCAGGAACATGGACAACGGTCTGCAAGTCAAGTGTCAAGGTCAGGCAGAAACCAATCTTGTCCCAGACCTACTAGCATAAGTGGGATGCGCTGATCACCAGTACTAGAGCGTTATCTGCTGTTATAAAATGGCTTGGATCAGCAATCTGATTAGTCACAAATGGTCACATGATCATACATTAATTTACCTTACACCACAGTTCTAATTTTGCTTTCTTATTTATTTTAACTTTTAAAACCATTTTATGAGTGCAGACCCCAGGATGCGTGGTAATGTCATAAATTACCACACTTCCTAGATGGCTGAAGGTACTTGGCTGTGCCTCATGCCTCAAAACCCACATGGGGTGTATGGCAATTTGGAATTACCACATATCCTGTTTTGCTGGGACTGTTACTGCTTACACGTTTTCTTGCCAGTGCTGGTGCACATCACAGACAGCGGAGTAAAAACAGACCTTCCTCAACGGTGACAACCTTCCTTCTAAAAATTAAATATTTATTTTTAACACTTTAGCATCTCATTTTCAGTAATAGGTCTTATTTCTTAACATTTTAAAAAAATGTGTGTGTGTGTGTGGGGGGATGGACAGACTGCAGCATAGATTGTTCAAGTAACTTGCTCAATCCAGTGCCAGTGGCTGTGGTGGGATTCAAATCTGGTTTCTCCTGTTTTATGGCTCAGTGCAATAAGGGAAGGACTTTGGGTTTAATAAAGCAGCTTTCATGTAAACTGTATCTCAAAGTGCTTTACAGTCCAGTACAGGGACGGGAGACAATGTTGCTGCCAACAGATGTGTAAGGAGATTTGAACAGTACAGAGATAGATTAGAGGTTGCGATGAAGTTAAGCACAGGGAGGTTACAAGAAAGCTTTGGGTTCCTGTTTAAAATTTAATAGACATTTTCCTGCTCACTAATTTAGCAAAACTTTCTATGGGACTGTCATCGAGTTAAAAACCTGTAGTTCAGCAGTGCCCTCCATCTGGCAGTGCTATTTCTTCCTGCAGGGGTGCTCTCGGAATATCACTGCCTCGCTGAGCTGGTGTCCATTCATGTTCATGGACACAGGCGAAGCCCTTACATCATGGACAACCCCCCGACATGAAGAAATGGTGCTACCCAACTGAAAGATACCACGGCACCCAAGCTTAAACACAGCACACCAGCAGTGACACCGGAAGATCCTGTGGGAAGAACTGCTGAATTGGTTGAGGAGGGTAGAGAAACGTATCACATTTTAAACAGGAAACTAAAGATAGGCTTAGGGTCACACAGTAAATGACCGTAGTATAATTCAAATCGAGTTCCTGGTGTCACAGATCTGCACACTAACCACTGGGCCATGACCCCATTCCAACCATACTGCCACGAAAACTACAAGGGGTAGGGGAAGTCTTGCACTCCACCCAGAACGGTCTAGCAGCAGCACTGTAGAAGATGGAACTCACAGGAAAATACAAACGGGCCACTTAAATTGGTCCTTTACTGAATGCACGTGCACACTGCAAATTTTCTAAATCCAAAAAGAACAAAATATACATTTTTTCTGAAAAATATAGACAGACATAATATTATATCAGACCCCCTGCTTATCTGAGCAAGAATCGCTTAAAAAAATGTACAAATTTGCTTGGACTCCTTCCTAACGGGTTAAAAGGAACCTCTGCCACCTCACATACCATGTCAGTCCCGTAGACAGGAGATGTCATTTTAATCTCCCAGAAATGCTGTCCATCCGCAAGTTCCTTGCTTCCCCGAATGGCTGCCGTTCCACAGCTGTACTCCATGTGAAAGTTCACCTTGCGGTTCTCACAGCTTAGCTCCGTCGCCGATGACTTGCTGCAGTCGTCCCAGACCCAGTCAAAATCTATCCAAAAGGAAGGCAGGTGAGTTTTCAGCACTCATCCTTCCCTTTAACTATAACAGAAGCAGTGCTTAAGCTGAACTACAGTAATGCCCTACCAATCCATATCAGTGTTCCCACTGAAGCCCCAGCTTGGGGGGGGGGGTCACCATCACCATACCTTCTCTTACAATTACAGTAGGTACATATTAATTTAGGGGATTCGTTTTTCTTTACCTTTCAGTCCTGAAGGTCCTGATCCCCTCATCAACTCAAACCTTCCCTGCCATCTACTGATCCCTTTCATACCAGGGTGTCTGTAGTAATGTGCTGCACATGTTCTCCAAATCTTCAGGGTATCTCCCAGCCCATTTGTGCTGTCTGATGCCACCTGCCTCGGTTTCCTAGTGTTTCTGCTAGCCACCGTGCCTTTTGCAAAAGACAACATGGCAAGCAGAAAATGTCTGGGAGAAAGCCAGAACATTCTGCCATATAGATTTTTATACTCCTCTTACCAGTTGCCCCCTGCCAACCTGTTCCCTGGTGATCTCCCAGCCCCATCACCTTGCTTAACTTCAGACAAGGTCGCTGGGTTCTGGTGGAGGTGCACGGCCCACCGGTATCTGGATTAGTATCTTGGCAGCCAGGCTGGTTTCTCCACTTGCAGTTTTTGTTCCAGGAGCTCTCTCTTCATGGCACCAAGCAGTGCCCCAAGATGGCCTTGCACGCACACTGTGAGATCCCAGGGAGGAACAAGGTCCCTGGCCCCTGCATGGGCTGCTGCGGCAGCAGAACTCTGTATTAATCGCATCCCGGCTGAGGATGCTGCCATATGGCAGCCCCCCCAGCTGTCCTAGGTCCAGTTACCCCACCCCTGCCAGTAGTTCCACATCTGACTTCCCCAGCAGGCATCTCTGGCATCTAGTGGGGCCCGCAAAGGGCGTAAAACATGCACACTGCACTCCTTACCAGTGTCAGTGATGCAAACAGTGGCTGGCTACACGACTATCTCCATGAACAGCATGCAAATTACCCCTACCTGCAAACAGCAGTGCAATGGCCACATGCTTGCAAAGTCCGTCAAAGTTCACCAGGGCTACCACACAGTGTTCACCAATGTCATCTACAATGCAGAGGGTCCTGGGAGGATGCCACCTTGTCCACTGGTGCTGCTCTGCCGTGTGTGTGTGTGTGTGCGCGCGCGCGTGTAAAGTATGCGCACCCTGCCTCCACCATTTATTTGTATTTAACTTTTAATTTCTTGACCAGAACGGCACACTGAGATGTGACAGCTTGTTTCCAGCTGTACCCTGGAGTGGGTTACTTGGGCCTGTTCTATTGACAGGTGAAATGTTGGCCAGGAGACTGGGGTACATTCCCTAGTCATAAGATGAGCGCCATGTGATCTTGAACTTCCATTAGGACAGCTACCAGAGGTGGGCAGAAGGGACCTCAGTTGATTGTCTCATTTGAATGATGGCACCGCAGCTCCTCCAACTGATGCACCACAGTACTGGTACCAGAGAACAGTCCACATTCCCGGTGTGGAACTAGAAAACATTACCTCTGGATCCTCCAGCCCCAGCGGCAAACATGCAACATACTGAGCCACTGACACCTGCATGGTGGCGGTGGTGGTGGCAGGTCTGCACTGGTTCACAGGTCAGAGATGGGGAGCCCCATAATTGGTTATAAGCAGTAACCCTGGGTGGGCAGAATGACTTGTGCCTGATCTATGGAGATCCTACACTCTTTCCTGGAAATCCCAAGAAACAGAAAGATAATGAGGACAATCTTACATGCAGCTCACATGGTGCTTCAGCCAGGATTTGAAATCCAAGGTACCAAAACGAAGTAGATGAAGCAGTCTCCAAGTTTTAGGGGAGCCCACTTGAACCCCCAGCTACCCTGATGACTAACACTGTGCCCATGGAAATGGATCTGTGTTTAAAATGCAGAGTGAGGTGTTGTTACTGTCATTACAGTTCTTACACTGCGGAGGTACACTGTAGTTTGCATTGTTTGTGTAGTGCTACTTACAGTCATCATCTTCTCCACACTGGCAGTCCTTTACTTTGTGGAAAGCCCGCAAGTTTGAGCAGTAGGATGCATCGGCCTGATTGTCACAGTCACAGTACGACTCTCCCGTCACAGGAACTGCACTGGGGATGGAGGGCGGCAGCGACAGAAACTCTGACTCTGAATCCGAGTCACTGTGCTGAGAATAAAAGAGTGGAATGAGTCATTCAATAATCAGTATAAAGAAAGCCTGAACTAAAACACTTTGCAAGAAGTCATCCACAAGTTGTCAATATTTTACAGGGTTAGCCACACTACCTACCTAAAAAAACATCTGGTAACATGCAGCTACCTACAAGACACGGGATCGTTCAAACAGTTCCCCACTCTGACACTGAACACTACAGTCCTTCACCTGTCACTATATATCTCAATCCAGAAAATATTAAATACAAAAACAGAGTTGTCCTCACACCTGGAAGCTTCCTATAAATTCACTTACCCATTATATGCTGTATAACGACATATTATTACACATGCGATTTGCTTTCTGTGCCAGAATACTGACCCCTATCCCAAGGTTCAGTAATACTCAGTCCCTTCAGGGACTGCACGCTGCAGTCTGCTGCTCCCCTTACTGCCAGTGGGCTGCTTTACTGCATCATGGTGCTAAATGATGTACTCTCTTGGTCAGGTAGTGTAGCTGCTGCTTTTTTAAATGTCTTCTCTGGCTGTCAACGGATGTCCACTGGTCCTTTTCATAATAATAAGCACAGTACTAATTAAAACACTGCCACTAAAAGGGGATCCTCATTTTTCCCCTGCTGATATAAATCCTGACAGTTACTTCAGTTGACTACTTTGATACGATAGCCCCTGGGGCTGAGTAACTGGTCCAATCACTTTACTCTGTAGCTATGCATCTTCCTTATCATGTGGCCCAAGGCCTCCCTGAACACAAACTCTCTTTTCTCTGGTCTCCCTCAGAGGGAATATGCTGTTGATTTAGGGTAGCTGCTGCTGTTCAAGCTCTGCTGTAGCAGCAGAGGTAAGCAAATATCCACAACAGGGTGTCCAGTACGACAGATCTTACCATATGCCTCGGGAAGGTTGTGACACATGAGGCGCCGACGAGTACTTTCAACCACATGGGAAGTGTGTTAAACTATGTCTCACTGAACACCCGAGGGGTTAGATGCTACATAAACCCCGAGAGCGAAGCTTGAGGGGTTTATGAATAGCATCTAACCTTGAGGGTGTGTGTAAACTTCGAGTTTACACACACCGATCCATATTTTATTTTATGTAATTGTTGGGTTTCCCTTTTTTGCCTCAATTATATAAAATAAAGACGTTCTGGTGCAATTAGGTTTCAGTGCGTGGTGTGGCTTACACTGGGCCCCCCCCCTTAGGTTGGCAGCCCATTTATTTATTCTTCTGCAGGAGATCTCTGCATTAAGTTACTTACTGCAGATTCCAAGTGGCAGTTTAGTGTCCCGGAGAAACAGAATGCGGCCAGCGGCAATGATCTGAAAGAAAGAACTACGGCAGGCACATGCATAGAGTGAGGGAAACCGTGCGTGTGTTTCCCGTAATAAGCACTCCTTTATTATGCCAAATTATGCCACGGTTTCCCTATGGGAAAAAGGGGAAGCTGATAATTATACATAGAATAATGCATGGGGTGGTGTGTTCAATGAGAGTTCACACACACCCAAAGTGTTAGATGCTACATAAACCCCGAGAGCGAAGCTCGAGGGGTTTATTTAAGCATCCAACACCAAGGGGTGTGTGTGTAAAATCTCGAGTTTAACATACCACCTCATGTTTTATTTTATATAATTGCTGGGGATCGTCTTTTTCACCACAACAACTATATGAAATAAAAAAACATCCTCCCTGTGTGGTCCGGTTGGGTTTCGGCGCATTCATGTGGTGAGGAAGTGGCTGCCGAAGGGAAAGGTTTCCTTTACTTTTCTATTTTGTTAAAATTCTTAATTTTACAGACTGAAGTCCTTTACTTCTTGTTTTTTTAATTAACTTACCCTCGAATGGCAGCGTCTGGCGTGAAAGACTGTTGGCTGTACGGCGTGAAATAAGAGCTGCTGCTGAGGCATGCACACAAGCGAAACCCGGCATGTGTTCACCGTTATAACCCGCTGGTTATAATGGCAAATTATAACCCGGTTTCCCTTAGGAAAAAAATATTCTCAGTTATTATAAAACAATAATAAAAACAAAGGCATTCACCCCCAGTCCTCAGAGCAGACAGGAAACATCTGGAAGCCGCAATGTGGGACAATAGTTTAAAAAGTAATGAAACCTCAAACAGCAGTTACACTTTCTCCCGGTCCTCAGAGCAGGCAGTGAGGACTGGGAAACGACTAAGGAAAAATTGTCCGGAAGTCGCAACAATGGTCAAGCTGTTAAAAACTATTTTGAATTAAAAAAATAAATACATAAACACACACAAAGTCGGTAGCTCTCATGCTTGGTCAGCCAAATACATCACAGCTCCCCCTAGTGACAGGTAGCGGAGGAACTATTTAACATTGAACACTTTTTTTTTTTTTTTAATTTTGGGGGTTTCTAGGTATGTTTTGGTTTTGAGTTTGATAAAAGAATGAAATTCTGAAACACGTTGGTGCTGAATAAATGAATTTCAATTTTAAAATGCTTTGAGTGGTGTCTTAACAGACAGAGGTAGTGAGTGCATGATTTCCTGGTTTTATTTCATGTTTTTGTTTCGGTTTCAAAAAAATTTTTTTTTTTTTTTTTTTTTTTAAACAACCCATGACCCATTTTATAAGCGCCATAAAAGACACTACAGGGTGGTCCTTCTGCTGAGATAACCGCCCTTCCAGGGGCTGTAAGGCCCTCTGCTTGTGGTGTCGGGCCTCACTATGCCCCTGGGCAGCAGTTATCTCAGCAGAAGGACCACCCTGTCATGTCTTATTGCTTGCTTGCCACTGCTGTTTTATAAGCCACACCGGAATCTCCACTCAGAAGGCTGGGATTGGGAACATTCTAACAGCTCTTTCTTTCTATAAAACTTAACAGAAAACTTTCCTTTCACAGACAGTGTCACACACTGTGAAGTTTCCGGGGGGGGGGGGGGGAGAGAGATGAAGCACAAGGCAGGATAACCCCTAAATGCACCTATTACTGTACATAGCTCTTTACAATTTTACACATGAAATTAGCAGGTTAATCCGAAATGCTGGAAGTTGACCCAGTGGAAGCATCTGCACCACTGTAAGTTGCAACCTCCCCCCTACTTATTAGTTGGCTGCCATTATATGAGCAAAACATGCCCAAATACTTTCTTGCTGCCCCAACAACTTACTGGTAATGCGTCTTGCTTCCACATGGGTGATCCAAGTTCAGGAATGAGCCTGTGGCTCTGCAGTCTTGTGGCTGCCCAGTGGTCTGGAGTACTGGCAACGGCAGTGCTTCTCAATCAAGTGGGGGGGGGGTCCCTGCACTCACCTCTAAAGTGACCACTGCCAGTCAGTAAAATGCTGCCTCCATCCCCTCTGTTTTTGTTTTGTGTAGTAGCAGCAGTGGGATTCACTGAAAACAGCAGTACTAGTTAAGAAAAACTAAGCACTTTGGTTGGCAGTTAGGACAAACCAAAACAAAATACAGCTGATTTTCTTTTTGCAGTATTTCATTCCTGTGGCAAAGTAGAAGATTATGAAGTTCTTAACAATGACTGGTCCTTTGCCAGGTGGACGTAAGCAGATCTGGGTGCTGTTGTGCTGTTGGCCATCAGAAACATTTGCTGGTAACATCCTGACATTATCTCCATTATCAATACAGCACGTGCAGTTAGTGTGTGCTCTCTGGGGAGATAATGTTTGAAAGTTGCTGGGGGCCGCCATCTTTTATTGTAGATCAACGAAAATTACAAAAGTTGTAGTTAAACACAGTCTTAAACATAGCTGATTCAAATTTAAAATACCTGAATGAAGACCAAGGTTTTTGGGAATACAGTAGAGCTGGCCCAGTGGTGCAGAGGGCTGAGGCACCTTATCTCCCTCACGCTGACAACCCAAGTTCGGAAACAGGCTCGAGCTGCTGGGGGTTGGCAGGGGCTGGGAGAGGATCGAGCGGCCATTAGGCAGCTCTTCTCTCCTGGACTGGGGAAGTTAGACTTCCAGGTTGTTAGCTGCCACCAAGTGGAGGCTCGGTGGTAGTGCCAGGCAAGGGGGGGGGGGCCTAGCACTAAGTCGGGTTGGTGGAGCAGGGCCTTCACGGGCATGCATGACTCTGTGCTTCTGAAGTCCCAGGGAGTAATAGGGAGAAAACCAGGAGGAAAAAAGGAGTGGCAAGGACGCATGACGTCCACTCACCACACCCCCCCATCTGCCATGTCACTGAGCTATTCTGCAGCTAGGTAAGTCTTGGAGAGGGAGATGACAGTGGGGAAGGGGCGATAGAAGCTGGCAGAAGGGGAGCTCTGCCTCACTGTGGCTGAGGAGGCGCAAACAGATTATGGAAGAAAAAAAGCTCTTGACTTTTAATTAGAAAATATTTTCTGTATGAAATATGATAAGAAAACAAAACAAAAAAAAAAAAAAAACAGTTCCAGCTGCAGCGTACTGATTTTGTTGCCAAACCTGGTGCACAGGGGTAAACAATTACAGGAGTATAATTATGGCCAGATAATTACACTCATACCTGGTTTTTTTTTTTTTGTTAGCAAATCAGGCATCTAGAATGTTCTTACCCAAGTTATAATGCAATTTACGTATTTGTACCTCTGTTTGTTTATAACATAACATGGCTAAGAAATTCTAGCCACCAGGTAAAAGACAAGCACGATAGTGCCATTATTATAGAGATATGTGTTGGGAAATTTACACCATTGGGGAAAAATATTTGATTTTAATGAATGTGTCTTTAGTTTTACAAATGAACACACTAGAAATTCAAATGGGGACGGGACTTTTGTGTAATGAGCTATGCTAAGGCCATCTTTACAGTCAGTTACTTTGCTATTTTGCTGACAGATCAACAGTACCCCTCTCCCCCACCTGAACAATGTGAAAAAGCATCGGGTAGGCTGGGTACCAGGACAAAACATAGTTTTCCTTTCCTGTGTTCTACATATGAACTCTATTTCTGTGGAGCAAACTTTATGTGACTTTTTCTCCTTTTTAACCTTGTTCGTCTCTGTGCCACTGCACTGCACTCCGTCTGTGCTTTTAATGCAGCAGTCTTGGGGCCAGGGCTCTGCTTTTTTCTTCTCATCCTTTATTTATCCTCCTCCTTCCGACTGGTTCCCTTCCAATCTGGTCATCCACAGGCTCGACACCCACCTTCTCTAGGGTTTACCTCTCCATGCAATTCTCCAATGATTACCCCTGTTGCAGGGCCTTTGGGGCTGCCCTAACCCCTACAGAACACATTCCAGACCTTGGAGGAGGTGCCTGGTTTAGTGGAGCGGGACCAGTGGAGACCAGTCTTCATCACTACCTGGCTCTGAGTTCTTCCTCCTGGCTTTCCCCCGAGGGCTACCAAATGTGCAGTGATACACATGCAGGGCTCTGCTTTTAAGATGGTAGCTGTGAAAAAGCATGGGGTTCAAAATGAAAGCCTGGGGTAGCCACCTTCATGAACACCATACTCCCTTTATAGAGTTCAACCTGAAGCTGGAAGCGCTGTTAGCAGCAAGTAGTTTTTGATGAGTAGCTAGAGAAGTGCACACTCAATGGCTGCCTGTAAGCCAATGGTTCCTTTTCTCCAGTGAAAGTCAGCGCTTATCGTGGCCCAAAAAACACTTTGTGAATATTAGGCAATTGAGCCAAGAAGTTTCTCTAAACTTGCAAGAGATTTAGAAACTTTATTTCGGTAAAAATCCGCGAGCTGATGCAGGACACTATGGACATAACACAACAGGCTAAGAAGCCTAGATAAGTACAGTAGTGTTCTGGATCTGCAGTTTGTTCTTGATTTGTAGCCTAAAAAAATGTTTCCGTACAGATTTAATAATTAGAACGGTGTGAAGGTCCTAGAAAAATAAAATCTGTGGGTTTATAAGTATGATGGCTCACTTGGTTATTTAAGGAGTGCACACAAATTACTGCTTGGACAGTGACCGGTGTAGTTTGATAATTTCCCTGTGTTGGAGTATCCAGTCCCTTTGGTACCTTTTATAGGTTTTTTGAACGCTACTAAATCTTTCGTTACTGTGTTTCACACCCCCAACTTTATTATAATTGACTCCGGGGGTGGGGGCACGGACACAGGGAAAAACAAAAACCAAAAACAATTCCACCACAGCCCCACCAGCTCCAGCGGCAGTGACTCAAGCCATTACACCAAACAGCCAGCTCAGAAACACTTGGCCGAACACAGCTCCATAGCCTGCTTCAGCGGATGTAGCTCACTGCTACACTCGCTATACACCACTCCTTACTACACTTCCTCACTCACTATTCCTACAGACGATCAAACTGAGTCGCTTAATTTGACTCGCCCAAATACGTACTCCCTCTTGTTTTCAGTTTTGCCTGAGAAATTCAAATTTGGAACCCCCCAAAAATGATACTCTGGGGAGGAACCAACACACGACACACTTATCTTATCGGGACCAACTTAGCTGCATTCTGCACTTTACTGCTCGAGAAATGCCCTTAAAATCTGTTTGTTTTTTTGAACACTAAAATTCTTATATATGCTAAAATGGCCAAATTGAGTGCATCTGTTGACATTTCGCTACGCTTGTTCATAACTGTTACTTTTCAATATTTTAACCCCAGTTTATCAATATAGTTATTTATTTACACCACCTCATGAATGTGACAGCTGTCATTTTTCAAATCTTGCCCAAAATGTCTTCTTGTGCCACTGCTACGGAATTGCGCTGCAGTGGTGCGGAATGATGTTTTGGTGGGGATGTGACAATTTTTACTATTGGGTTGATGAGGTGGGGTAATAGGCTATGTGGACAATTTGGTTGCCGTTGTCTTACAAATGGAAGTGCAGGGCCCTGTGCTTCTCCATAAAGCAAGTTAGGGGCGGAGTCTTCCTTGGGGTTGTCAACCCTAAAGCTCACCACGTTCTATACTCTCCAGAAACATACACACCTAATGGGAAGAGCTTTAGGGCTGACAACCCCAAGGAAGACTCCACCCCTAACTTGCTTTATGGAGAAGCACAGGGCCCTGCACTTCCATTTGTAAGGCAACAGCAACCAAATTGTCAACATAACCTTTCTATTACCCCACCTCATCAACTCAATAGCAAAAATGGTCAAAATCCCAACCAAAATGTCATTCCACAACCCCTAGGAAGGCCCCGCCCCTGATTTGCTTTAGAGGTGGCATTGGGGTTTTACAGTCGGAAAGGGTTGGAAACCCTAAAACCACAATTCCCTGCTTTTGTTAAAAAGATCTTCCACAGTCTGCTTTTGAGGATTTCTTTTGCTGCTACACTTCAGGAAGTGTCTGTTTGGCAACACATTCCAGGTAACTTCTGTGTTTTGTAACAGGTTTTATATACTTCTGTAGTTTACAGAAGAAAGTATTTTTTCACCAGATTGTTTTTTTTATAGACACCGAGTACCAAAGGAACAACTCCCCACCCACCCCCATTCCCCAACCGTCCCCGGGTGTTCTAACTTTACAGTGGTAGGCCAAGCCACACCTACTTAAAGACACAGAAAAAGTTAGGCAGCACAGCACAAGCAATAGCCTGGCTGGTATATATAGATACATAGACAGTGTCGGCAGATAAGGGCCTATGGCCCACCCAGTCTGCCCATTTAAGTTTGTAAGTTCAGTTTATGTTTTCCAGGAAGTCTGTTGCCCCTTACCCCTGACCTCCAGAATTCCTTTATGTCTATCCCATGCATTCTTAAAACCCGTGATTGTTTCAGCCCCCACCACTTCCTCTGGCAGGTGTTCCACTTGTCCACCAATCGTCTTGTGAAGAAATTCTTACCACGCTTCTCTGAATCGTCCTTCCTCCAACTTCATCCCATGCCCTCTAGTCCTGGAACATTTTTTTCGCTTAAAATAGTGCATTCCTGCACCCTGTTCCTCCCTGTAAGATACTTGTATGTCTCTATCATATCCCCTCTCTCCTCCTCTCCTCCAGGGAGCATATGTTCAGTGCCTTCAACCTGTCCTCATAGGACTTGTGATGCAATCCATGCACCATCTTTGTTGCCCTCCTCTGAACCTTCTCTACCCTGTCTATGTCCTTACGTAGGTAAGGTCTCCAGAACTGCACAGTGTACTCCAGGTGTGGCCTCACTAGTGTCTTGTATAGTGGAATTATGACCTCCCTTTTCCTGCTGGTGATGCCCCTGCCTATGCATCCCAGCATCCTATTTGCTTTACCTGCTGCCTTGTCACACTGTTTCCCTGCCTTGAGGTCATCAGAGATGATAACTCAGAGATATGCAGAAGTACAAAGGGTGCAGCTAGCAACTAGGTCCACAAGGGCACATACAAGAGGAGGAGTGATAAGCTGTAAGTCACTACAGAAGAAGAGAGACAGGGAGAGAAGGAGAAGGGGAAAAAAAAGGGCTAGCAGGTAGAAGAGGGTTAAGAGATGGCAATTAGGAGGCATAAGAGTGAGGAGGGTAACAGTCATGATGGGAGTGGTGCAGTGGTTGTGGAGCAGCAGTCTTCAGGGAGACATTCTGGAGGCTGCGATGCTTCCCTATCTGCTTGCACCTCTCTGGGCTGAGGGAGGAGGTTGACTGTCTCTGCACAGATTTGGCCAGACTACAGGCGGCATCCACCCTTACCCAGAGACCACTGGGTCCACAACATGAACCTCACAGGACACCCACAAAGAAGTGCGACTGGGCCACGGTGGGCTCAGGGAGGGTGGGGGGTTGGAGTCAGAAGCACATTCCCCAACTGGTCCAGCTGAATAACTCCTACACTGTTTTGGAAGAGTGGGAATGCCCCACACAGGCACCCACAGCTGAGACCAGGGAGGATGGTCTGGACCTCCAAGCTGGAGCCCCAGGGAAGGGGAACTGGGGACCATGCAGGAGGGGGAAGCTTTTCCTAGAAGGGGACTTGACTGTCCAGGGTGTGAAGTTAGGTACACCTGTACACCTAGACGGGGGGGGGGGGGAAGGGAGGTCAAGTGCATGCCAGGAAGCGCTGCATGGAGGGATGGGAAGCAAATCCATAGGATTGCTAGGGCAAGAGCCAGGAGGGAGGAGCTGGATGTCATTGTACACCTGGGAACCAATGACCTGCCGGGGAGAAGGGCAGAATTAGCCAGAGTCCAGGAGGATTTCAGGAAGTTTGGGGTGGGGGTGGGGAAGAGACCTGAAACAGGTAGCACGTTCGGTCTCATTCTTGGAAGTGCTACCTGTTCAAGGCACAGGGGAGGCTAGGGCACTCCACATCCAAGCCTTCAACACCTGGTTGAAGGATTGGTGTGGAAGGGAAGGGTATGGCTTCATAGGGGACTAGAGCTCCACCTGGGCAGATGTGAGCTTATATCAGGAGGATGGCCTGCATCTGTCTGGGAAGGGGACCTCATTCCTTGGCAAGAAGTTGGAATGCTTCAGCAGAGAGCATTTAAACTGGCAGGGGGGAGGGGAGTCAGGAGGGACAGGTGACTTAGGAACACTCCCCCAAGGTAGCATGCAAAAACACAAGCTGACAACAGGAACAACTGAAGCGGGCAGTGAGGAGCAGGCAGGTGAAGCCTGGAAAGTGGGGGCAGGAGCACATGAACAAGAAATCCGAGGTGGGGGAAACAGGCAAGGGAGAGAGAGAGAGAACAAGAACAGAGGGAGGGCAGGGTATAAAACATGGAAGGTCATGCTCACAAATGCCCCCAGTCTGGGAAATAAGGTTCCAAACCTGGAAGCCTTGATGACGGATGCAGACCTGACATAGCAGCAATAACAGAGACATTATCCTCTGCTAGTCACAGCTGAGACATCAATGTATCGGGCTATACACTGTTCAGAAGGGACAGGGAAGGTAAAAAGGGAGGGGGGTGGCCCTGTACATCAGAGAAGTCATAAAGGCTAAAGAAGTACAGGGAAGACAGGGGGAGGCCGAGGCAATGTGGGTCACCCTTGAACAAGGGAATGGAACAGCGAAACATACTGGGGTAATCTACAGACCTCCGGCACAGAGGGAGGAAGTAGACAGGGTACTAACACACTAAAATGCCAGCAGAATAGATTTAATGGTCTTTTGTGTCTGCTCGTTTAGTCATCCCCCACCCTGGGAGAGGACCTTGCTGCCCCCTCGCCCTCTCTGGCTTCTTCCTTTCCAGTCCTGGATATTCTCTCTACACTGGACTTTGCTTCCAGAACCCTTCCCCTGTACCTGTCCCACCCCCTCTTGAACCCATCTACCATCTCTGCTTCCACCAGCCCCCTGGGCAGCACATTCCATGGCTCCACCACCCTCTCAGTGAAGTAGCACCTCCTTTCTCCCCTGAATTGCCCCCGGTCCAGCTTCCACCCATGCCCTCTAGTTGCCCCCTACTTCCTTCGGAGCACCCTGACTGCTCCTCCCCTATTTACCCCCTTCATGTACCTGAAGACCTCTATCATGCCCCCCTGGTCCCTTCTCTCTTCCAATGTGTACATATTTAGCTCTTCAAGCCTCTCCCCATAGGTCCTGTCCCCAAGCCCCAGATCATTTTGGTTGCCCTCCTCTGGATCCTCTTCAGGAGTTCAATGTCCCTCTTCAAGTGTGGCCTCCAAACTGCACACAATACTCTAGGTGCAGCCTCACCAAGCAGTTATACAGCGGGAGTATCACTTCCCTCCTTCTGGAGGTGATCCCCCTAGCGATGCATCCCAACATCCTGTTGGCCTTGGGCTGCCCTCCTACAAGTCTCAGAGTTGTTCATCCTGACATCCACCACCACCCCCAGGTCCCTCTCAGCCATCGAGACTTGTAGCATTCCCCCCCCAGGGTGTACACTTGGCCGGGTTTCTGGCCCCCAGGTGCAGTACCTTGCATTTCCCTGCACTGAACCTCAGCTTCCACTTTCTAGACCACCTTTCCAGAGCCTCCAGGTCCCCCTGTAGGGCCACCCTCCCCTCCTCCCCATCCACCACCGCCCCCAGTTTTGAGTCATCCGCAAAGAGACTCATCTCACTCCTGATACCCTTACTTATGTCAGAGACGTGGGCGTTGAACAGGAGGGACCCATGGTACTAATGGAGGAAATTCACGACATGGCAGCTAAAGGTGAAATCTTGCTGGTGGGGGATTTCAATATGCCGGATGTAGACTGGACCACCCAGGCAGCTGCTTCAGCCAGAAGCACGGCCATCCTGGAATCCCAGTAGGGGGTTAGACTCAGACTGCTGGTACATGAGCCAACCAGAGACAAATCAATTCTAGACCTGGTATGGACCAATGGAAACAGAGTAGAAGGAGTCCAGGTGGAAGGGCAGCTGGGATCCAGCGACCACCACATGGTGTGGTCTGGCATGGAGACAGGGACTCAATTAAGCCACACAAGGGCAAAAGTATTAGATTTCAGGAGGCTGGATTTCAGTGAAATGGGTAGATGATTAAGAGCAGCCCTGAAGAAGGGAGAGGTAATGGAGGGAGTGGAGGAACACTGGGGGGAAACTAAAATGAGCCACAGTGGAGGTAACTAACCAATGTGTTAGGACAGTGGCCAAAGGGGAAAAAAAGAAGGAAACCACTATGGTTCTCTAAAGAGGCAGGAGACAATGTAAAGGCTGAAAGAGCAAGTTTTAGGAAGTATAAGGGAACTCAAAGGGAAGAGGACAGGGAAGAGCACATTGAATGTCTAAGGGAAGCAGAGAAAGCTGTTAGGAGAGCCAAGGCACAGAGGAGGGTTAAGCACGGACTGTGAAAAAAAAGGGGACAAGACATTCTATAGGTACATCAGCGACAGAAGAAAAACTGAGGTGGGGGGGAGATTGTGAGGCTCAGATGGAAGGAGGACGAGTGTAAGGAGGGGGATCTAGATAAAGCAGAAATACTGAACAAATACTTCTGTTCAGTATTCACTGAGGAGGGAGAGGGTCAAAGACCCCAGTTGGGGAGGAGAGGCAATTTTGGGGGAGGGTGGAGAAGTGGACACCAGTCCATTCACAGTGGAGAGAGTGCTGAAGGAACTCACAAAGCTGAAGGTGGATAAAGCCATGGGGCCAGACCACATACATCCGAGGATATTTAGGGAGCTGAGAACAGAACAGCTGCCCTGTTCACAGAGTCAATCAACACAGGAGAGTTCCAGAGGACTGGAGGAGGGCGCATGTAGCCGCACTGCACAAAAGTGGCAGTAGGGAGGAAGCGGGGAGCTACAGGCCAGTCAGCCTCACCTCAGTGGTGGGGAAGATCATGGAGACACTGCTAAAAGAAAGGATAGTGGCACACCTGGAATCCAATGGTGGCCAGGATCTGAGGCAACACGGATTCGCAGCAGCAAGGTCTTGTCAAACAAATCTGATAAAAAATATTTTATTGGGTGACTAGGGAAGTAAATCAGAGAGGAGCGGCAGACATCGCCTACCTAGATTTCAGCAAAGCCTTTGATACCGTCCTACACAGAAGACTGGTTAACAAGATGAGTAGTCTGGGCATGGGGCATAAGGTGATACATTGGGTTAGAAACTGGCTGATGAACAGAAGACAGAGGGTGGTGGTAAATGGCATCCAATCCAGGGAGAGAGAGAGAGACAGAGAGAGAGAGCTGACCAACAGAGTACCACAGGGATCAGTACTGGGACCAGTCCTGTTCAATGTCTTCATTAGTGACACTGCAGAGGGGCTGGAAGGAAAGGTCTGCCTATCTGCAGATGACACCAAGATCTGTAACAGAGTGGCTACTCCAGAAGGGGTGCAGAAAATGAAGAGGGACCTGGAGAAGCTTGAAAGATGGTCAGAGGTGTGGCAACTGAGGTTCAATTCAAAAAAGTGCAAGATAGTGCACCTGGGTAGGGGGAACCCTGGGACAGCTACAGAATGGGGAGAGGTTCTGACTGTCACCAAAGAGTACAGGGATCGAGGGGTTATCACATCTGATGACCTTAAGGTATCAAAGCAGTACGCAAAGGCTGCAGGGACGGCCAGTGGGATGCTAGGGTGCATAGGCATTACTAGCAGGAGACAGGAGGTGTTTATGCCATTGTATAAAAACACTGGTAAGGCTTCACCTGGAGTACTTGTATCACAAAACATATGAGGAGAGACTAACAGTCCTCAATATGGACTCACTGGAGGAGAGAAGAGAATGGGGGGACATGATAGAAACTTTCAAGCACCTCAAAGGCATAAACAATGTTCAGAGTGAGAATCTTTTTTTTTTTTTTTTTTTAACCTCCTCCTATGCACTACAGTCATCTCTCCTTCGTGGCCAGTCCTGTCATATTTCCCACCGTCCGTCCGCCTGCTGCTCCAACACCCTATTGTCCCGGACTTATCCCTTCACCGGGAGGCCTCCTGTTGGGGCCATCGGGGACCGAGTGCACATAGGCACCCTTTACATTTTTACGGGCATGGAAATGCAGCCTGAGGCATTGTGGCTGAGAGGCTGGGAGTATGGGCCATCCTTCCGACGGCATGTGTGCCTTTTCATGCCTTTTTTTTTTTTTCCTTGTTCCCTGCTGCGCCACCCTGTAGGTGCTCCCCTGTCTCCACCGGGGCCACTACAGAGCAGGCTACCCACCCAACTCCACCCCAAGAGAGGGAGAGCAGTCCCCAGACGCTCAATCCTCTCCTTCCCCTGCCAGCCCCTGGTGCCCCGAGTCTGTTCCCAAACCCGGGTTGCTGGTGTGGCTAGAGATAACGCATCCAGCGCCTCAGCCCTCTGCACCACTGGGACGGCTGCGGGAGATCTTTTCCAATGTAGAAAAGATATCAGAACGAGGGGACACAATATGAAATTGGAGGATGGTAGATTAAGAGGTGACATGAGGAGGTTTTTCTACACAGAGAGGGTGGTGGATGCTTGGAACAGTCTGCCACAAGAGGTGGCGGGGGCAAGCACAGTGGAGGAGTTTAAACATGCCTGGGACAGGCACAAGGGAACACTGGGTGGGGAGGGAGCGATGAAAAGCCATTGACCACTTAGGGTCAGTGACTGCATACAAGTTTAGGGCTTACGGGCAGACTAGATGGGCCTAGCGGTCTGTATCTGCCAACAATTTCTATGTATTTTTGTCGCTTTAGCTTGAACCCTAAATGTTGCAGTAACGCAGTTTTTTGCAAAATATTTATACACACACACACCTATACGCATGCACACGCACATACCATGCTGTGCCCGTTTTTACAACATGGAGATCAGAAGAGTGTCATGCAGGAGTTTATTTCCCTGTACCTTGATTAGTGCAACAAGTTCTATAAGGTCGAAACTTGTAGCTAGATACGACACCTGCAGCTTGCGCAGAACAAGGCAGTGAGACTCTGGAGTTCTGTTCAGAAGTCAGAGCATACTGCATCTGTGCAATGGGATCTGCAGTGGCTGCATGTTCAACAGAAGATCATTTACAAGAGCATTATGTTGACATTTAAAACCCACAATGGATGGGATGTTTCTTACCTTCATAAGCCCCCGCTGCCTGGGTCGTGCCTTACATTCCGTGGACCAGGGGCTGCTGTAGTCCCGCCATACTGATGATGGTATAGGGCTTTTTGCGTGGCAGCCAGGTGCTCTGGAACAGCCTCCCTCAGGAGATGTGCCGCCCACTTTTTTCAATTTGTTTAAAAGGAGGAGCTGGCATTGACTGTTTAACCAAGCCTTACCCAGTCATGCTGTTTTATCCTGCACAGCTGGCTCTGTGACAGTCATCTTTACAGCAGCAGTGCAGCTACTATAGCTTCAGTTGAAGAAGGAGACAAAAAAAAACACAACAGAAAACACAAGGAGAGCTCTGCTGCTCCTGGTTAGTTTGAAAAAAAAAAAATTATGGGGCTGTCCCGTTAAGTCAGCAGTTAGAACTGCTACTTACACCACCAGTGACCAAGGTACTCCCCCAGTCTGGGATGGCTAGAGCTCAAGTAAGAGGAGGCGGAAGCATCGCAGAGGATACACTCCTACTCTGGAAAGGGAGGGCTGCTCTACCACCATCTGCATGAGCACAGTTAGCGGTGCAGCTGGAAGCAGTGCTGTGGGAGTACAGAAGGCTCAGGTACAGCAAATCTGATTTACCATAAATGTACATCCTCGGGGAAGGGTGCCAACAAGGGAGAAAACAGAAATTTTGGGTCCCAACTGCATAGCTAAAACTGGCACCCCCGTCCTTTAGTACTGCTTCCATCTGCACAGTGGGGATGGTCTCAGGCATCACCATTCGTGCTGCTGGGATGAGATGGGGAAATTTCTGCCAAGGAGATGTAGGCACTCGGCCTCTGGCACCAAGTACAGCATTCTGGTGCTCATGGTAAACAGTATTGAAGCAACTCTGGAATAGGCAGACATGGATAACGGCAGATGGAGGGCCCAAAGAGGGTAGTGATTTAGCTGGGGCAGAACATTTCCATGTTGTCAGGGCCAAGTCACATAGTGGAGGGAAGATTATCGACCCACCTCCTTTGCAATTTTTTTAAACTTTGGGTAAGTCAACGGAAATGCCACATATCACTTACAGTAGTTCATAATATTACAGCTGTAAGGGACTGAAGCCAAGAAAGGCCCAGGTTATTGGCCCACAGTCAAAGAGTGAACCAATGGCTGGTTTAGGATTCCAACCCATGAACATCACAAGTTTCCTGCTGATTGTGTGCGCACGATGAGAATCCCATGGCAGCATTTTTTGAAGAGATGAAGGGCAATAACCCAGTGCCCTGGCCAGCACTGCCCGTCTCAGTAAAACAGGTTCTAGTGAAACTGTTCAAGCAAACAACTAGGGAAGTACACGCCTTCATACACAGCTGTATGTGACGGTCTGACTTGCCAACCCAAAGCTTTGCGCATCACATTGATTAGAGACTGGATGCTCCAAACAGACTGCTCTTTAAATGCTACTGCATTTATTGCACATAAATAATACAGATGCCTGCTACTGCAGAAAGACTATCTGATTGGAGCACTCCACCGCGTTTGCCTGCCTGCATGCAGTCACTGCGCTAGCATCTTACTCATTGTTTTGGAAGGTGCAGTGTAACGACTGGTTTGCAGCAAGCACTACTGCAGTACCATAGAAACTGAACCCTTCCCCTATAGTTCTGATTCTTCTCCCACCTGGGATCAGGATCTCCCTTTATGAACTTGAAAGTCTTCTGCGTGTCAAGATAAATGCTCTGCCTGGGTGCCTCCATGCAGGTGCTGAGCCTTGGGTGAAGTGTACTACCCCCTAGCCCCAGTGGTCCAACCCAAAACTATACTATATTCTCCATCATGGCAGACCGCTGTTAGAGCCAAGCACGTTCCTCTGAGACGGACACTTCCAGGGGCCTAACTCTCCTCCCAATCATACACAGAAGCTAAGTAAGCCGTTTCATGAAGGACTCCCTATGAATAGGGAAGAGCTTCTCAACACAAGGGGGGTGGGGTGGAAGGTCAGCAGGGCCCCTAGCAGCATGGTAACAGCAGCCATGTCATCTGCCTTGCCCCACCATTTTCTCAACCAACCTATGCCCACTTCTCCCCCTGGGATGTAGGGTTTTGATGGGGAACTTTTTAAGACTGAAAGGAGGAGGAGAAGGATCTGCCAAAGGCCACAGTAAAAGTCAATACACTAGAAAATCTTAAAAAGGTCGGGAAGACTTTACAAACTAACCACTGAAGCATGGGAGACAGCTACGAAGGACACCCCTGCTCTCTCTTGTCTTAAGTCCTTATGTTCTATCATCCATCAGCCGTTGTTTGGTTTCAGTTTACAGGCACTTAAACCTCTATATTGTTTTACAAAGCTTACAGCTATAAAGTTTACTCTAGAAATTCAAGGATTGAAATCAACAGCAAGTAAACTGGGTCAGGAGTACCATCACCCTTATCCAGGGACCACCCAGTCCAATGCAACTGCCTCAAAGGATGCTGAGAACGAGGAGCACTTGGATGACAGTGGGCTCAGGGAGGGTTAGAGCAGTTAGGCAGAGGCACATCGCAGATCCTATTCCACTCAAGAACTCATATGCCACACTGGCAAACGAGGACAACCAAATACAGGTACCCAGAGAAGTGGAAGGAAAGGATGTGGAGGTTAGCCAAGGAGGTGACCTCAGCGGAAAGCAGTGGACCCAGAGGAGGAGGAAGCGAATCCTGGTGGGGGACCCCATCATAAGAGGGATCCAGCTAGGAACACAGAAGGGGAGGACAGGGAGGTGAGGTGCCTACCAGGTGCCACGGCATGGAGGGATGGAAGGAAGATCCTGGGGATCACTGGGAAGGCAAGACGGGAGAGTGAGCTGGATGTCATTATCCACCTAGGTACTAATGACCTGGCAAATGGGGAGCCAAAGGAAGTTCAGGAAGAGTTTAGGAACTTGGGGAGGGGTCTCAAGCAAGTAGCTACTTCTATCACTTTCTCAGAAGTACTACCTGTGAGAGGCAAGGGAGAGCATAGGAGTGCATGCACCAGGAACTTTAACTCATGGTTGAAGAACTGGTGCTGTGAGGAAGGGTTTGGATTCATTGGTGACTGGGGATCCACCTGGAGGGATGGAGGTTTGTTCAAGCCTGATGGCCTGCATCCATCCTGAGGGAATCCAAGACTCAATGATATGTTTAAATGCTACATTGACAAGCATTTAAACTAGCAAAGGGGTGGCAGGCCAGCAAGGAGGGTACCTACTTGCTCACCCCCACAGCTAGCAGTGGAACCAGTGAACCAGAGGAGGCATCACTGCAAAGCAGTGTGCAAAGATGGAGATTAGTGCCCAAGAGGTGGATAAGCAGAAAAGGGCAAAATTCAGCAGAAGGGCAGACAGCAAGGAGAACCAGGTATAAATGACAACCAAGGAAGGGGCTGGAGTAGAACAGTGAGACAGTCTAGGGAGGTCAAATCATGGAAAGCCATGTGTGCAAATGCCAGGAGCCTTAGCAACAAGATGGAAGATCTGAGGCTGTCATGGTGCAGTCAGACTTGGACATTGTGGCCATCACTGAAACCTGGTAATGATAACCACGACTGGGAGATGGCCATACCTGGCTACCAACATATTTAGAAGAGACAGAGCAGGCAGGAAGGGAGGAGGAGGGCACTCTATGTGAAAATGACATAAGGGCCACAGAGATCCAGGAGGAACAAAATGGGGAGAGATACTGTGGGTTATGCTGGAAAGGAAAATGGGGACAGCTATCTCGCACAGGTGTGGTCTATAGACCACCAGCCCAGGAGGAAGAAACAGATAGGAGTTGATGCTAGCCATCCAAAGGATGGCAGACAAGGGTGAGGTAGTACTGGTTGAGACTCAATATTCCAGACGTGGACTGAGCATCCCAGCAGCAGCATCAACTAGGAGCAGATTTATCCTGGACTCCTTCAGGGTGCCTTCCTCAAGCAACTGGTCATGGAACCAACTCGCAGAAGGCAATACTGGACCTTGTGCTCACAAACAGGGACAGTGTGATGGGGTAACAGTGGGGAGCACCTGGGAAACAGTGACCACCAGTCATTGTGGTTTGAAATCACAGAAAGAGCAGAACCAAACCACACAAAAACACGATCCTGGATTTTAGGGGTGACTTTGGGAAAATGGGAGATACTTGAAAGAGGCATGGTACAGGAACTAGGGGTTGAGGAACAGTGGCAGTATTTAAATGGGGATTACAAGAACAACAGAATTATGTATTAAGCAGGTTAGCAAGGGAAAAGGAAGAGGAGACCGTTATGGTTTTCCAAAGAGGTAGCAAAGAAAGTGAAAGCCAAAAGATTGCATTCAGGCAATACAAAAAGACACAGGCAGAAGGGGATAGGGAGAAGTACCGGAGAAGCAAAGGGAGGCAGGGAGGTCAGTAAGGGAAGCCAAAGCTCAGACAGAAGAACACATTGCAAAATCAGTGGGTAGAGGACAAAACCTTTACAGGTACATAAGTGAAAAAGAAAGACAAAGGAGGGATAGTGAGACTGAAGGGAGGATGGGGGCAAGGTGGAGGATGACAACAGTAAAGCTGACATACTGAACAGGTATTTCTGCTCAGTCTTACTGAGGAAGAGGAGGGTAATGGGTCTGAAGGGAGTACAAGGGTGAGAATGGTGCAGAAATGGACACAAGTCCCTTTACACGAAAGGGTCCTGAAGGAACTGGAAGTAAGAGTTGATAAAGTTGGGTGGGGCCAGATGGGGTGCACCCCAGGGTCCTTAAAGAACTAAGAGAGGTGGTGGCTGAACCTCTGGCTATTCTGTTTAGCCGATCACTGGAAATAGGGAGGTACCCAAAGACTGGAGGACAGCAGATGTAGTCCCTTATACAAAAGTGGGAACAAAGAGGAAGCGAGGAACTACAGACCAGTCAGCCTCACCTCGGTAGTGGGAAGATCATGGAAGCACTACTGAAGGAGAGATTGGTGGAACATCTGGTTGTCAATGGACTACAGGACCCAAGGCAGCATGGTTTCTCAGGGGAGGTCATGTCAGACCAACCTCGTTGAATTTTTGACTGGGTGACTAGGAGGTGGATCAGGGAGGGCAGTGGACATGGCTCATCTGGACTTCAGCAAGGCCTTTGACACTGTGCCACATAGAAGACTATTACACAAACTGGGAATATGGATGTGGGCAGGACAGCAGTGTGGTGGGTAGGTAACTGGCTGGGTGGCAGACACAGAGGGTGGTGGTAAATGGCTGTCACCACAGAGGGAAGAGTGACCAGGGGTACCACAGGATCAGTGCTGGGACCGGTCCAATTCAACATCTTCATCAGTGACATGTATACAGGACCCAGAAGGCAGAATTTCACTGTTCGCTGATGACACAAAGCTCTGTAACAGAGTAGACACACCAGAGGGTGTAGACAGAATGAGAAGCTTACCCGCAGAAACTTGAAGAATGGTCAGGGTTTGGCAGTTGAAATTAATGCAAAGAAGTGCAAGATAATGCATATGGGCACAAAACCCTGGCACAATATATCAGTTGGGGGTGAGGACATAGCATGCACCAAGCAGGAAAGGATCTTGGGGTTATCATCTCTGATGACCTCAAGGTAGGGAAACAGTGTGACAAGGCAGCAGGAAAGCAAATAGGATGCTGGATGTATAGGCAGAGGCATCACCAGCAGGAAAAGGGAGGTCATAATCCGCTTATACAAGACACTAGTGAGGCCCCACCTGGAGTACAGTGTACAGTTCTGGAGACAATACCTACGTAAGGACATAAGACAGGGTAGAGAAGGTTCAGAGGAGGGCAACAAAGATGGTGCATGGATTGCATCACAAGTCCTATGAAGACAAGTTGAAGGAACTGAATATGTACTCCCTGGAGGAGAGGAGGGAGAGAGGGGATATGATAGAGACATACAAGTATCTTACAGGGAGGAACAGGGTGCAGGAAAACACTATTTTTAAGCGAAAAAGATGTTCCAGGACTAGAGGGCATGGGATGAAGTTGGAGGGAGGACGATTCAGAGGAAACATGAGAAAGAATTTCTTCACAGAACGGGTGGTGGACAAGTAGAACACCCTGCCAGAGGAAGTGGTGGGGGCTGAAACAATCACGGGATTTAAGAATGCATGGGATAGACATAAAGGAATTCTGGAAGTCAGGGGTAAGGTGCAACAGACTTCTAGGAAAACAAACTGAACTTACAAGCTCAAATGGGCAGACTGGGTGGGCCATAGGCCCTTATCTGCCGACACTGTCTATGTATCTATGTAACAGAAACACAGTGACTGGTGTTTTATACACATATACACACATACCCACCTTTTGTGCTTCCTCCTGACTCACCTGCCAATCAGAATCATAGCCCCAGCTATCTGCTCCAGAGGCAAGAACTAGGGCCCGGGCATCAGCATCTCTCTGAACCCCACTCAGAACAAAATGCCAAGCACGGCTGTTCCGTGTACACCGAGACATAATGCCAAAGAAAGGGTCACCTGAAAATAGAAGAAGGCAAGATCAATGACTGACTAAAGAGCAGCCTCTACAAAACCAGTCAGCCTGCCTTGTCTGAAGCACTAGAGTAACTCACACAGCTACTAGCCTCTGCCCCTCAAATGCTCATTACGCCAAGCTTGCTAGCTGAAATACCTTGCTCATACTATCATACTGCAGACTGGCATTGGGGTTCGAGCCCCAGAATCCCACATAAAGGCTGGCTGGGAATGAGCACACTAAAAAGAGGTGTGGTTCTTGGCTCCCAGGAAACAGAAGGAGTGGGCTGCTCAGCAGTCACCCAGCAGTTGATCCCAAAGTCGCCTCTGAAGGAAGGGCCACTGATTTCCTGTTTTAAATGGAAAACAGGAAAACATGGAATTTTGGCATTTTTCAACCAGCACCTGGAGTCAATGTTTCATGAAAAACTCTATTTGCACTGTTTTGTCATGCAAATAACCCCCCTTTCGCAAGCTTCTTCTACAAATTTTCCCATTTTTGAGCCAGCTTTTTGTACAAAACATGCCAATTTTGCCCGCAGATTTTTGGAAAAAAATAGAAAAACCAAAATGGATCAGTGGCCCTGTGAAAGCCACCACTGGTTTCCAAACAGTCCAGAGAAAAGGGTGCAGTCATGATGCCCCCAATTATCAGGATCGGGGGAAATGAATGAAAGATGAGAATGACTTTTGACCCCACGACACCCAGCTTGTTATGTACCATGTGTAAGAGGATATAATTATAATCTGTACTGGACCTAACGTCTTATAAAAGAGGCTACAAACAGCATAGTTCAGCATGTGGCAACAAAGGGGGCCGCACTGGAATGCAATACCAATACACCTCGATCTGGCATCGTTCCCCGTTCTGTTCTTTTAAGTTATAAACATTGATGACAGTACCAATTTTTCAACAGTTCTGAGTGAAAAAAAAAAAAAGCTGAATTTATTCATTTGGCATGTATTGTTTATTTGTGTTTTATCCCCTCATCTACGGAGCTGCCCCCATCTGCCTGTATGGGCCACCTCCCAGACCCAACCATGTCATCTCTCCCACTTACACATTTCCCAAACGCTCCCCCACCCCATAACAGGGTGCTTGGATCAGTGTCCCCTTCAGGTCCATTCCTGCTGAGGTAGGCAGGCCATGGTGAGCCCCAACAGTAAACAACTAAGATGACGCATGCAGGGTACCCTGTGGTGCAACTCTGAACCAACCACAGAAAAAAAAAAAAAGGCCAGAAAACTCAGCGTGCACTCACCTATTCCCATTGAACAGCTGCACTGGCTGCAGTGCAAATAGTGCTTTATTCAAAGAAATCCATCTGCATACAAGTCATGCTTTTTCAAAAAGGCATAAAGCATTATTTGCACTGCAGCCAGAGGCTCAAGAGTGACTCCCGTGTCATTTTTAACTGATCTCGAGAACCACTTATCCTACTGTCACCATGTTTGGTGAAGACATTCAGTATTTGACGACAAGCTCTGGTGTTTCACTGGTTGCTTCATTGTTTTGTCTTTATCTAGAGAACTTCTTAACCATTTTTCATTAAACTGAACAGACAGTTACAATGAGTCTCGGAGGTTGTAAAATTATCGACTGTGTCAATCAAATTATGCACGAATTTTGGCTTGTGACTTGTTACTTTTTTTTTTTTTTTTTTTTACTTTATTTTGAGAACCACATCTCCAACTGTCAAACTTGGTATTTACATTTAGTGCTACAAAATCTGAGGGTTTCCCAATATGAGCCATGCTTATTTAATTATGAAGGAATTTAGACTTGTGATTGGAGGTATATTTTTCACTTCATTTTTTAACCATTCATCGCCAAACTTGGTATAGATATTCACGGCGAGCTACTGAGGGATTTCAGAATGTTGGCTATTGGAACCTAAGTAGGTGCAGGTTCTGCCTTCACCTAATGCACGCCCTTTAGACTTTAAAGCCCCCCCCCCCCGAAAGAAGTAAAAACAATCACATTTCCATGAAAAACACAGCAAAACTATATTAAAAATGTGTTATGATTGATAGGATCTAGAAACCATTATACTGGGCAGATAAATTAAGTCGTTTCCTATCATATTTAAACTAAACTAACCTAAAATTCAATTCTTTTTTCAAATATAGTTTGATTTCCCAAAGCAATACACATCTATAAAATAGTAACCGATACATTTAATCAACAGTATATCAGAATGTGGACTTTAGTGTTACAATAAAAAAAAAACAAGACATGTATACAACCTATGGTTAGGTTACAGTATGTTGATAAATACTGCATCAAGATTAATAATATATTTACTAACTTCGGCTAGCTGTTCAGCTAGAAAGAAGACTAAGAGACGGTTAAGTTCAGGACAATCACAGAAAAAAAAGGTAAATGCAGAACATGAAATTACAAGGGCCATAACAAAATATACAGATTTGCAGAGAACTTTATGAATAAACCAGACTATAACATTTGTTGGTGTTTTGAATTCACCGATACCCGGGTTGAGAAGCTGGGGTTACACTACTCTGAGGGGTAATTACCTCATCCATTCCTTTCAGTTTTCAGTGTTTCTTCCAAGGGCACCCACTTCCCCCTTCATACACCGCTGGCCTGCCTCTAGCTCTATAGGTTATTTTTTCAAGGCGGCACAGTTGGCTAGTTCATTCAACCAAACTTTGTGTTCTGGAGGGTGCTCATTCTTTCAGTGTGTCAATATTTCCAATGTGGCACCTAGTAGAACTATGTAATCAACCCTTCTAGGACGACTCTTAAGTCTAGGGAAGTTTTTCAAAGTCACTTATTAGAATCAACTGAGTCTCTAATTTTATTTTATGCAACTGCACTCAATGTAAATTCCTCTATTTCCCAGAAGGTACACAGTTTGGGACAGGAAAACATCACATGGGGTAAGGTGCCCCTATCACATTTACACCTGGGGCACAACTCATCATACTGTGGAGAGATTTTGGGGAGTTTGTCTGGGGAGTAACATGTCATCTGAAATGAGAAATATTGCCAGAGTGTAAGTTTACTCTGTATGGGAATAGACCACCACTCCTCCTGTATGTCTGCCCAGTTTTCCTCAGAGATTGTCAAGCTCAAGATTAAAAATTCATGGCATCACTTTAGTGCACCTGAACCACCCCAATGACGGATTCTCTACTACACATGGGATCTGTGGTATCGAGCAGTAAGCATCTGCTCAGCATGCTGGTGACTTGGATTCACACCCTGAACCTGGGAGAGCACGTGTGGAGGCCAGCAGAGAGGGCAACAAGAGTGTCCACCAAATTGTTCTACTCTTGCAGAAGGGTTGAGAGATGAAAGCAGCCCCTGGTGATAGCTTGGTAGAGTTGTGCTAGGCAGTGTGAGTAATCACACTTCGACACTCGGCCCAGGAGCCAGCTGCATGCATTCTCCTAAGGATGGTTTTCCAAGAGAGGTAAGCAAAATGGGAAAAGGCTACACTCCAGTGCACTAGATGACAGTCCTTACTCTCCTCCCATGCCAACTGGCCCCTCAGTGACCAGCTCCACCTTGCCCAGTGGTCATTCTAATGTAGGATGCAACTGTTTCCTCCCTACCCTGGTGGCTGCTGGGGGGAAGGGGGTGGTGGTGGTAAGAAGTCACCAAAGCAGATGGATGACAGACAACCCAAGGAGCCTGATGGTGGAGACCAGTAGCCTGGGGGAGGGGTCCAGCAGGCAGTTGGCTGTAGCCATTCAGCAAGAGGTGCAGGGAACGCCCCCTGGGACTAGTCAAGTGTCTGTGGGACAGCTCCACCAGTCCCTGATGCCCATGAGGATTTTAGGTTCAGGCAAGGTGGGAAAAATCAGTTTGTGAGCTGGTGATCAGTTTGGCCACTAGCTTTGAAAATCTGGTAGCCAAATCAACATTTTTAGTGCCCATCATTTAAGTGCTCAAAAAAAAAATATCACTGAATAAGTAGGTAGCCAGTTGGCCAGTAACTTTCGAAATCTGGTAATCAAACCAATTTTTTTTTTTACTGGACACTGACTACTTGGCTACCTGATTTGTCCCACCTGGGTTCAAGACAGATGCCTGCAGTTTTGAGCAGAAGACAAACGCCTTAACCACTAGCCACTGAGGTGACTGAGCTACTTTATTTATTTTTAATTACTAAAGTAGTTTTCATTGACATGGCCTCTTTTCCTGTTATACATTTACATATTCTCACTGTTCATTCCTGCCTTGAAATCATCATCATCCTCTGCATCTGACATTACAACCAGTTGCCACTGGAATAATTTTGATGTCACCGATGATTATTTATTTAGTTTTTGTTGACCGGGTAAGTGCACTAGACAAATTCTGCCTATTTTCAGGCACGACCCAGGGGAGGGGGATACAGATGAATGCCAACTGTCATTGAACCAGATTATGCTGCTGGTGGTATTTTTAGTGAATGACTTCAAGGCAGGAAAAAAATAAAGTTTAAAGGCAAGAAATCTGTTTTCATGCAAATGTCTTTAAAGATTGAAATGTCCCAAAATTCACATTTTTTCAGTAATGAGATTAAATTTTTTTTTTTTTTTGGGCAGAAAACTGGAAAAAAAATCACTTTACTTATGTAGCTGGCCAGTTCCTGGGTTAGTAGAATCCCATCAGTTTTAGACCAGGCAGGTAGCTTGGGCAGTGTTCAGTGGGTTTTAAATGCTCTCTGTAAAACATTACGTCATCATTTGCCTGGCTCTGCTGAGCACAGGATGAGGTAATGCTGTTTGGAACTGTCGCAGCAGCATAAGCCACACTTGGCTAACAACTGTTGCTGGAGCTGTCAGTTGTAGTCTGAAATTGCAGTCTGAAGTGAGAGTGCTAAAGGCAAGAGCTACCTGCTGGCACACCTGTCAAGAGGGAAGGACCCTCATTTGTGTTTCTGCCATAGTACACTAATCCAAAGGCTGGTTTCTCTGGAAGTGGTGGCTACCAGATCCTGTGAAGCCCCCGAGGGGGGTGAAGATTCATCATAGAAAAGAGGTAATGGACTGAAGGTTCAGTGAGTGCTTGGGGACAATCCCCCAACATACTAAGAGCTATCAGCACTGCCCAATTTGTAGAGATTTTGAGTGTACAAGTTAAAGAAATGGACTTGTGTGAAATCTGAGGATTTCAAGTACTTTTACAAATGTTCAAAAGTTGGGGTTTTCTGCCGTCTGTCAGATACAGGTACCATGGACCCCGGAACAAGTGTGTGAAATGTAAACTGTTTTTTTTTTTTGGGGGGGGGCGGGGGTTCTGGTGTCTGTCAGATACAGGTGCCATGGACCTTGTACCCAACATCTGTGCAGTAGGATGTCTCCAGCAGCCCAGTGGGGTTGGAGAATCCAGGAAATCCTACAGTAATAGCAGAGGTAATCTGGTTTGTGACCAGAGAGAGCTATCCACTCATTCCAGGTGCAAATAGATCTAACTGGCTACCCAGAGGAATGTGTTTTTTAGGTGTTAACTACAGTCACCTAGGTATGCTTCTGATAGGTCCAGGAACCCTGAAATAGGGCTGGCAGCAGTTTGTAAAACTCCATGTCTCCTGAAATAGGGCTGGACAGGTGTGAAAATGTGGTCTTTTGTAAGTCCAAGGTCTCTGAAATAGGGCTGGCAGAATGTAAGTCCATGTCTCCTGAAATAGGGATGGACATTTGTGGGAAGTGTTTGTGAAAGAAACCAGTTTTCTGCAAGAAAGTCTGGTTTTTTGCCTGCAACAAGTGTCATCTGTAAATTACAATTACAAGCCCTGAGGGCACCACCTTATTCGCTATTAACACTGTGTCAGCAATAAAAAAGCCATACAGTAACATCCCAAATTCCTGGTTGCAGATAATCCATCTTTTAGTGACGTGAGTGATGTTTTCTTTGGGATCCCACAGATAGGAGACACAGCATAGCCCTGGCACTTTCCACCCCGACCTGGGTTAAAATAGAAATGTTGTTTTGTGCACTTCCCCCCTTCTCGACCTCTGTGATGCCAAAGCCAAGTATCTGCCCTAATGCCAGGGGTGATGCTTATTTTCTGCCAACTTGTGGTTTGTTGCCTCGTCTGAGTAAAAAATGTGTGTGGGGGTGGGGTGGAGGGCCGGATCAGGGTTACACTTAATGTACACACAAGTTTGTCAGCCTCTAAACTACAGGCAGTGTGGCCAAGCAGTTAGATCATCGGCTGGGAACTGGGAAATTGCGGGTTCATGTCCTGCTCGACCCAAATACTCACTGTGGGACATTAAAGGAACTTTCCGATATAAGGTATTGGGCTTCATAGCCCAATACGTTGTATCGTAGTGAGCTGACTGGTAAATAAAATTTAATTTAAAGCGCAGTAATTTTATTAGGTGAAGGGATACGTAACTGGGCATGAACCTCGGCCAGCCCGATTCCTTCCAGCTTCCTGGTGCTGGTGTTTGCCCTCACTCTGCCCATACAGTTCTAGGGGATTATTAAAAGTTAGATTTCAGTCATTTAAACAGTCCAGAAAAATTAAAGCAGTTGTTTAACTAGTAGGGTCCCTCTTATTTAAATGACTGCTTTAATTTTCCTCAAGAACTCTTTAAAGCGACTAAAATCTGGCTTTTAAAATAACCCCACAGACTGTATCGGAACTCCTACCCTCTCCGCCACAAGTCACAATTTCAGAGAGCGCGAGGCAGACCATCGGCACCAGGAAGCTGGAAGGGATCAGCTGGCCGAGGCTTCGGCACCAGTTATTATCCCTTCCCCTAATAAAATTACTACGCTTTAAATTCAGCTTTTTGCACCAGTCACCTCGAGGTGCTATAAGGTATTAGGCTATGAAGCCCAATACTTTGTATCAGTAAACTGGAAATTCACTTTAAAACATGTCATTGAACTTCTCAGTCTTTTAATCCACAAAGCTGCAGAAATGGGCAAAAGCAGGACTCCACCGGAATATAGATGTTACATTTCAGCTGGGCAAGCCTGAATACATAAACTGTTTTGGAGGAGAAAATAAACAGCAGATCTTCCTGGACATAAGTCTCCACCACTTATTCACACTAGTGGGATTAGCGCCGGAGGCACTAGGACCCATCGGGAGCAAACTTTTTGCTGGAGGTCAGTACTTGAGAGCGAGCGCCCAGCGCGAGGCACGGTACGCCCGCTGACAGCGGCTCGGCAGCAACGACTATCCCAACGACGACCCTCCAACCGCCTCGGATTCTTTTTTCTTCGCCATGAAAGGGCGCTTCAGTGACGACGTTGTTTCGCCTGTCGGAGTCAAACTTCAAACTAGCGCATAGTTTTCAGTTTATTTTTTGTAACATTATCACGATAGTAGTATCGCAATTTATTCTATTTTCGTAACTATTTCTAATATTTTAAATTTAACTACTTGAAGAAGTCTCAGCCTACTGGACGGAGTTGACCATGAGCAGGTCAGGTGACGGTAGGGAGACTTCGTATGAAAGCTGTTCAGTCAGCCGGGCTGGGTCCGGTCAGCCTCCTTCTCCTCAGCGGGGTTCCGACAACAGTCAGTCCGATGCCCGGGGGGATGGGCGGTCCCCCCGTCGGCATAAAAATAAACGGTCGCATTCTCTGCACCGTTCGGCCTCGAGCTCTTCTTCGGCCCACAGGTCAAAAAAGAGAAGGCATCACTCGAGGTCGCTTCTCTGGTATGTCTGCACGCGATGGTCGGGTTATCGTTGCTAGTTGCCGTTCTCCTTCTTCGAGTCGCCAACTGCCGTGATCGTCGTCTGCCGACATCGAGCCCTCCCGCCTATAGGTAGGGCTCCAGATGAGCAGTTTCATCAGTGGGCCGCCTTGTGGAGCGATGGGCTTGGAGGTTGGTTCTCCTGCCTGGCTTGGTTGCCACGGAGCCCCTGGGCTCCTCCGGCGGTCGGGTAGGCGGTTGGACCTTCCTAGTCGTAGCGCCTTCTTCGGTGCCGGTGACTCCAGCGGCTAGGTGTTTCCTCACATGGCTGTGGCGCAGGGGCCCACCGATGCCCTTATCTCCTGGTTTTTCCTTCTCTAGCTTTCCAGGTTCCTGGGCGTTCTGGCGCCTTCGCTGGGTCTGTCGGCTTGTCGGCACGTTTTGGTGCCGCTGGGCCTTAACGGCGCCGGTGGTCTTGGGTGCCTCTGCGGCGCCGTTAGGTTCTGGGCGGTGCCTCTTGGTCGGGCGGCGCGCGATCTGGCGGCGCCGCTGATCTGGCGGGGCGCGTGGCTCTTCGGCGCGCCGTGCCCTTCTGCGGTGCTGTTTCCGTCCCTGCTTGCCTTCTGCACCGGGGCCCTCGGGGACTCTCCTTGTTTCTCTGCTATTTCCTCCCTCCTAATTTTCACCCTTTCCTGTCCAAACAGTCCTTCCTGGACCATCAGGAGATGATGTTGAGCCTGACCCAGACCTTCGTTGGGTGATGAAGTGGAGGAAACAGGATCTTTCTTTGCACAGAGTCTGTGGTCGAGGACCTGTCCTTTAAGTCTCTGTTGAAGAACCTGAGATCCACTCTTTCTCTCCAGACTACAGACATCGATCCTGGGAAGATATTAAGACTCCAATAACTTCATGCCTCGGAGATCCCTACGGATTTGACTCCTCCGATCCAGCCTTCCTTCGAGACGCTGTCTCAGATGGTATGGAATAATCCTGCTCTTATTCCCTCAGTGGCTAAATCCATTGATAAGAAGTATTCAGCTCCCAAGGATCGTCCCATTTTGGCATCCCAAGCCTTTGCGGATCCTATTGTAGTCCTGGCAGAGAATGATAAGGTTGTTCTTCCTCAAACTACTACAGCTCGACCTATTAACAAAGAGTCTCGTAAGATTGATACATTAGGTAAGAGAGTCTTTGCTGCCTCCACTCTAAGTATGCGTATTGCCAGTTATCAAGGCTATTTTTCTCAGTATGAGTATATCCTGTGGCACTCTTTGAAAAGAATGGTTGAAGCTCTTCCGGATTCGGACTCCAAGTCAGAGCTTCTTCTCACCGTTACTAGAGGTATTGAGTCCAATAACCAACAGGTCAAAGCTGCTATGGACGCTTTCGACACTGCTTCTCGCTCAGCAGCCGCAGGTATTTGTACTCGGCGCCATTCCTGGCTGCGTACTTCTGGCTTCACGAATGATGCTCAGCAGCAGGTAATGGCGCTGCCCCTTGATTTGCCCTTCTTTCGGCCCTCAGGTGGAACAAGCCTTAGAGGCCACTCAGAAGACTAGGGTCGGCCATTGTTGGCCAGACCTCCGCCTGCTCCCTCTCGGGCATGTGAACAGACCAGTTTCATAGTCGTCAGTCCTTTGAGGCAGAGGCAGGGAAGCTTCCATAAAAGCCAACCTGCCCAACCTCAAAAGAAAGCAGGCAGAAGAGCGTAGGGGCCTAAAGCCCCAGCGCCACCTTATGAATTGCTGGCCCAAGTTCCATCCACATTGCCCGAGGTGGAACTTTCTCCTCCGGTGGGAGGTCGTCTGATGTACTTCTACAACCAGTGGAAGTCCATAACTTTGGACAAATGGGTCCTTCGGATAATTCGCGAGGGTTATTCTCTCAATTTTTGGAACCCCCGATTGTCCTCCCAGACGACAACCCAGGTTGTCGGCCTCTCAGTCAGACCTCCTCACCGCCGAGATCCAAGGCCTTCTAGCTAACAGGGCAATAGAACTAGTGCCCCGCATTCTGAGCACAGAGTTCTACTCCCATTACTTCCTGGTTCCAAAGAAATCTGGGGAATGCGCCCATTCTAGACCTCAGAAGTTAAACAAATTTCTCCCAGGAGAAATTCAAATGATTTCCTAGGTACCCTGTTACCCCTGCTGCATCAGCACGACTGGCTGGCCTCCCTGGATATGCAGGACGCCACCAGCATATCCCCATCCACCCGACCCACCGCAAGTTCCTCAGGTTTGTAGCTCTGGGTCGGCATTATCAGTTCAGAGTCCTGCCCTTTGGGCTATCCTCGGCGCCGCAAGTTTTTACAAAGTGTTGTGCAGTTCTCGCAGCGCATCTCAGGAAGATAGGACTCCGAGTGTTTCCCTACCTGGACGATTGGCTTCTAGCAAGCCCTTCCAGCCAAGGGACTTTGGAAGCCGTGCAAACGACTTCTCGTCTTCTTACGTCCATGGGAATTCTGCTGAATTTGAAAAAATCACAACTGCAGCCCTCCCAGAGGCTCCTTTTCATAGGGACGCTCCTAGACACCTCTTCTGCGAAGGCTTTCCTTCCAGAGGACAGAAGACTCGACATCCTTCGGATGGCCCGTTACATCGGGGAGAACCAATCGGTTACAGCTCTCTCGATGCAACGCATGTTGGGTCTCATGGCTTCCTCGGTGTTCACTGTACCCCTGGCCCGGTTGCACATGAGAACCACCCAATGGATGCTCTCCACTCAGTGGTCTCCGACCTCTCACCCCCAGTCTTATCCCATCAAGGTGACGGAGCCCCTTTGAAGGTCTCTCACCTGGTGGACTCAAGACAGCAATCTCCTGGAAGGGTTCCCCTTTGCTCCCCTGGATCATCAGATCTCCATCATCACAGACGCATCGCTAATGGGATGGGGAGCTCACTGTCGCTCCCTTCACACTCAAGGTGTATGGACTCAGTTCGAAACTCATCTCCACATAAATGTCCTGGAGATGAGAGCGGTCCTCTACGCGATCCGAGCTCTGAAGGATATCCTTTGTCACAAGAACATTCTCCTTCAAACGGACAACAAAGCTGTGATGTATTACATCAACAAGCAAGGCGGTGCTCATTCTTACCCCCTTTGCAGGGAAGCAATGAGGGTGTGGGAGTGGTGCTTGGAGCACAAGTCTCTGATTCAGGCGGTTTATCTGCCAGGTATACAAAACGATCTAGCAGACCACCTCAGCAGAACGGAGGCAGACCCTCACGAGTGGTCTCTCGATCCAGCAGTAGCTCGGTCACTATTCGAAGAGTGGGGGACTCCAGACCTGGACCTTTTTGCATCCCCACTCAACGTAAAACTGCCTCTTCTCTCCAGAAATCCAGGGCCTGGCATTTTCTGTCAGGATGCGTTCAGGCTGCGGTGGACAAAACGCTTTCTTTACGCCTTTCCACCGCTTCCTCTAATCCAGAGAGTTCTCCTCAAGTTCGAGTCTCAGGGGACTAAAATGATTCTCATTGCTCCCTCCTGGCCTCGGCAACTATGGTTTCCTCTGCTCAACAGTATGTTGGCAGCCTCTCCGAGACCACTTCCCTTCCAAATCAATCTTTTGTCTCAGGGTTCGTTAGTCCATCCCAACCTGAAATCACTTCACCTTCATGCTTGGCTCCTGAAGAGGTAGAAGTGAATCGGTTCAACGTCTCTCGTAGAGTCTCGGACATCCTTCTGGCTGCGCGTAAGCCAGCCACCCGAAAAACATACGCTTCCAAATGGAAACGCTTTTCTCTCTGGTGTGCAAAGTCCTCTTGGAATCCCTTTTCCTGTCCTCCTGACAAAGTTCTGGAGTATCTTTTGGACCTATCAAACTCAGGTCTCCAGTACTCCACAGTTGAAGTTCACCTTAGTGCCATCTCAGTGTTCCATGAGCCGGTTTCTTCCTTGACTCTGGCTCAGCTTCCTATGGTGAAGAGATTTCTTAAGGGGATTCTTCATACCAGACCCCCTGTTAAGCGTCCAGTTGCAGCCTGGGACATTAACCTGGTGCTGGACATGCTCACTCGGAAGCCTTTCGAGCCCCTAGCTACCTGTGAGCTAAAATTTCTTACCTGAAGACTGCCTTCCTGGTGGCCATTACCTCAGCCAGAGGTCTCGGAGATTCATGCCTTGGTGGCGGACCCTCCGTATACTGTATTCCATAAAGACAAAGTAGTTCTCCGTACTCATCCTAAATTTCTTCCCAAGGTTGTGTCAGAATTCCATCTAAACCAACCTCTGGTACTTCCCTCTTACTTCGCTAATTTCCAAAATGAAGGGGAACGATCTCTTCATTCCTTGGATGTTAAGAGAGCCTTGCGGTTCTATTTAGATAGAACCAAGAATTTTCGCAAGACTCAGCAACTGTTTGTTTCTTTCAGCGACACCCGGCTGGGTCAACCTGTCGCTATCAGATGCATTTCATCATGGTTAGTGGCATGCCTTCGACATTGCTACTCCATGGCTCAAGTTAAATTGGAGGGTAGAGTGTACGCTCACTCTACTAGGGCGGTCGCGGCATCTTTAGCGGAGATTCGCAATGTTCCAATTGCAGATATCTGCAACGCCGCCACCTGGAGCTCAGTGCATACATTCGTTAAGCATTATGCACTGGATGTTCATGCCAGGCGACATTCCGCATTCGGCAGAACTATCCTTAATGGGCTTCTATCTTAGACGCGTGAGCTCTGGCTCTCCTGCCGCCCTTTTGGGGGATTATCAGCTTGGTACTCTCCCACTAGTGTGAATGAGTGGTGGAGACTTATGTCCAGGAAGATATGAAAATTACGTACCTACCGTAATTCTTGATCTTCTTGGACGAGTCTCCACCACTCATTCACACGCCCACCCTCCATCCCCCTGTGTTGGTCTTCACCTCAAATCTTTAGGCTGTGAGACTTCTTTGCTGACCCTTCTTACACGGGTCATATGGACTATCTTATGTCTGCTTTTTTGGTTGGATTTACTCTTTACGTTAGTTGCGCTGCACCTCCTTGGTAAAAAAGGTACTGAGGCGGTTGGAGGGTCGTCGTCGGGATAGTCGTTGCCGCTCGAGCCGCTGCTCGTGGCGCCGCCTCTCGCGCCGACCCTCCAGCAAAAAGTTTGCTCCCGATGGGTCCTAGTGCCTCCGGCGCTAATCCCACTAGTGTGAATGAGTGGTGGAGACTCGTCCAAGAAGATCAAGAATTACGGTAGGTACGTAATTTTCATATCTACGCAGTGCAAACTAGTCTGGGACATGCATCGGAACATACCGTTTTCTTTCCTTAAAAAAAATCCAAAACTCTTACAATTTCCATTACTTGCAATGAGCCCGAATTCCACCATGTCCAGGTATTTCAGGAGATAACCAAAATTCTTATTTTAGTATTCCAGCCGAAAATCTGGCATACCATACCACCACAGAATAAAACTTTCATATACTGCAAAATACTGTTTATGAAAGAGAAAGTTAAACATAAAATACCAAACAGCAAGAAATTGATGTTCCTCCCAAAACTGTGTGCTCAGAATATAAAATATTTTTTTCTTTCTGTCTTTAATGCATTTTCATATTTCTAATGCAATCAGTCTTGAATTCACTCTGCCAAACTGTCCTGATCAATAGTCCCACTGAGCTGCAACACCTCATTTTCACCAGTGTCCTGCTTCTCCCCAAATTTACTGCTTACAATTAAGGTTCCCAAGAAACCTGGGAAAGCTGAATCGTGGGGAGGTTGTGGATTACTTACACAAGGTCACACAGTAAGAGGTGGCTGTGGTGGGATTCAAACCTTAAATCTAGATTATGGTTCGGAGCTGTAACCACTAATCTGTGCTGGCTGCACCTCAGCAGGTATTTACAATCCCCATCAGACATACAGGGCCCTATTTTCAGAAAGATTTGTCCCAGTATAGGGCTCACACAGCCCCACAGTGAAAGCCGGTCCTGTGTGCTGCACAGACAGGAGTGTTGCGAGGCAGTTAACGCATGACCAAGAACTAGGCGATATTCAGACTGTTAGCATTCTTGAACTGGATCATTCTAAATGTCTGAATACGGGGACATGTCAGCGCAGTGCACAGTGACTCTGTGATGACACAGCCCACGGCTGAATATGGCTCACAGAGATTGGAGATGGTGCTGCCCAAATGGGATAGTGCCAGGCCTCTTGTGGGCCAAATTCAGCCCTAACAGTTAATGAGCCCACTAGGCAGGCAAGGCACATTATAGGCTCATAAGCATGCCTGCACAGCCCATGGAGTGACTGTCCTGCCTACCAGTTACATTAAACCCTGGCGGTCTAGTGATCTCCCACCCCCCTCTGAGCATCTATTCCTACTGTATATGACCAATCATATTCCCTGGTGTCTGGTTGAATCCCCATTCGGCCAGTCCTGTATGTCCAGCCATATTCCCCGATAGCCTAGTGGACCCCGACCCCCTGATCGCCCATTCCGTATTTTATTATTGTAACCTTGGTAGACTAATGACCCCCCCCAACCCCACCAATGGTTGCCAAACCCTCCACCCGATCTACCAGTCCCCACCTCCCTCACCCCAGACACGGTTTGATAATGACTTTCATGGTAACTGGCACAGCACTCGGCTCATCTCATCTCTTCTCTGCTCCTTTGTACTCCCTGGAGGAGAGGACGGAAAGAGGGGGATATGATTGAAACTTTCAAATACCTGAAAGTGATAAATAGGGTGCATAAGGAGGGTCTCTTTAGGATAAGTAGCAACATAACACAAGACAGCACTGCCTTAAAGAACCAGTGGAGCCAAAACAGGCAGACAGGAAAATAATACAAATTTTAAGTAGTAGTCAGTTGTAATGTTTTATTTCGGAAGTATTTTTCTCTTTCCTTTTGCTCATCAGAAAGTCTTCTATGTGATAATATTGTGCTGGATGTGTGGAACAGCTCTTAGCCTGGCAGCTGACATATCTAACTCTACTGCCCCCACACTACATCATCAGCATTATGATCTCACTGACAGCGACATCACAGGTGAATGACCTGGCAGTCACGCACTTGCTGCTCCTAAGCAGCAGTGATGTCACAGTCAGTGAAGTTACAATACTGATGATAGGCCAGCCCGCCGGCGCAGCGGTTGGATTTCCGCTTGCGACGCCAGCGACCTGGGTTCGGGAACGGACCCGGGTAGCTGGAGGGCCGGCCGGGGAGAGGAGGATCGAGCGCCCAACAGCTGCTCTCCTCCTCTGGGGAAGGAGGGGATGCCTGTCCCGCAGCTCGACCGCCACCTGGGTGGCCACGGGTGGTGGTGCAGCGGGACCGCATAAAGGGGTGGGAGGACGTGGGCCGGAAACCGGAAGCGAGCGCATGCAGTGTGTCGCTCCTAGGTTTCCCCAGAGTGCTCACGACCCGCGGGGGACAGAAAACGGAAAAAGCGCCTGGGCGTGAGGACGAGACGGTCCCGACCGCCCCAGCAGATAACCCATAACCGGCTACCAATGGTCGTCGAGATGGACCACCTGACAAAAGACCAATGGACTGGAGGGGGTGTAAGTGCGGTACCCCCCTCCTCCCCGCCCCGCCCGGGGGGGTAGGCCGAGGCAGCATGGAGGTAAGTCCAAGCGGCACCATGGTAGTTACCCAGGGAGGGATTAGGGGAGTTCAGTCTAGGGTTACCCAGAAGAAGTCCCACCATGCCAGAGAGAAGGGGGATAAAAAAAAACCAAAAAACAATACTGATGATGTAGTGGGGGGATACAGACAGATATGTCAGCTGCCAGGCTAACAGCTGTTCCACACATCACACCTACTAACATCAGGTAAACAATCTTCTAATTAAAAAAAGGAAAAGGAAAAGTACCTCAGATATAAATGGTAATGGCTGACTGCATTTAAAATCTAATATTAATTTTAGGCAGTACACTAGCTCTTTAAATTGGATGGAGAAAGCTTTAGAAGGGAACCAGAAGGCATTTCTTCACTAAGAGGGTGGTGGACAGTTGGAATGCGCTGCCGTAAGAGGTCATCTCATTGATGATGGTGGGCAGCTTTAAAAAGTGGTGCGCTAGACATAAGGGGGAAACAAAGGTCATGGGGTGGATGGAAGGAATGGGGGGGCAAGGTCAGCAGCTCAAGCTATGGACACTGCAATGCGAGCAGACTAGAGCAACCTACTGGCCTTATTCTGCTGGCTTCTTCGTATGTTCATATCT
Organism: Neoceratodus forsteri; assembly: GCA_016271365.2. NCBI lineage: Eukaryota > Metazoa > Chordata > Ceratodontiformes > Ceratodontidae > Neoceratodus > Neoceratodus forsteri. The sequence continues at coordinate 359,233,246 of JADMNL010000025.1, forward strand.
CCACAGTTGGCCACTCTCCGACTGCTAGTGAGCGATCGTGACAGATGGTGGCCTGCTGAGGAGGTGAGTGGAGAGCTGTGCCAGTCACCGTAGAGGCCTGTACTGAACAGTGTCTGGGGTGAGGATGCAGGGCGGTGGGTCCACAGCGGGCGGGTTGGGTAGGCTTTGGCAACTGTTCAGGGGGGTCCACTAGACTACCACGATTACGGCAAAATATGGAAAGGGCAACTGGGGGCTTCTTCACTAGACGATCAGGGAATAGGGTTGGATTTACAGGAACAGGTGACCGGGGAGAGAAGAGAGATGTGTGCAACCACTGCACCGTGTTAATGGCAGGGCTTCAGCAGCATAAAACAGCGCTGCAATGGAGGCTGTATATTTCTGCTTAAATCTCTGAATATACCGCTGTGCCCTTTATGCATGCTGGATCCCTCATTTGTATAGCCACAGTGCTATATTCCACGTGGCTGCACTGTCAGTTTAGTGCAGCACACCTGGGGCATCTGAATACGGCTCCCGCCCCAATCAAAACGGGATTCAGTTTGCATGGTGTTGTCATGCTAACTGTTTCAAATATATGGGCCAAAATGCATGTTTTCCATAGCTGTTAAAACGTTTTCATAGGCAGAGATACAGAAAACAGGAATCTGCCACATTTGTGGACCTCAACAAAAACTCAGTACAGGAATATAAAAAACACTAGGTCAGTACACATTTTCAGAAATCACACGAAGACAACAGCAGAGCTTCTGGTAGGTGATTTGTTTAGAGTGCCTGGGGACCACCTCTCATAGGTTTTCAAGAATCCCACTTAAATATTTAGGAATTCCAGTCTGATAAAATCCCTTATGTGTGTGAAAAACGAGAGATAGCACCATAAAATGAAAAAACTGGAACAAAAAAAGAATGGCGCTCTATTAAACTCAAGGTAAAAGGTATTTGTTTTCTCCACACAAATGCCTGCAGTTTGCTCAGGAAACTCGACACCATCCAAACCTGGATTTGTCAAACAAAACCCGATGTATTATCCTTATCAGAAACCTGGCTAAAAAGTGCCAGTCCAGATCTGGATAGGCAATCCAGAGGGGGTTGGGGGTTGCAATATATGTCCAAGACTAATACAGTCTCCCTTATCGACTCCATCACTACTCCCAAACAGTCCGAAATACTTTCCTTAAAGTTTCTGCTTTCCCCGTCTGAGTCAATATGTATTACGGGGTGCTATAGACCACCTTCAGAGGGACTCGACTTACTGAACCATCTCCGCAAAGTGATGGACACACAGACCTCTGAAGGGATCATTATCGGAGCCTTAAACCTGACTGGGTTTCCCCATGTTCCAAACCGCTAAAAGATTTGTGACATTTACGGCCTCACCCAGCTCATCTCTGAGGCTACACGCCCCAACAACAATAATCCTACTAATAGCACAGGAATTTATTTAACTCTAAAAATTGATTAGCGTTTTGTTCATAAAAGTGCTAAATCTTTGTGAAAATGCATAGCTCTTGCCTCACTGTGTTTAACAAACAAAGCACTTCTAGAAAATCTGTATGACTACTTTCTGTACAGTTAGTATAGTCCCAAGAAAAAAGCTGCTAATCAATTATTTTAAACCCTGTAGCACACTCCTCGACTTAATTCTTGTAAACAAACCACACAATATCTCTTACACTGGGTTGTTCTTTAAGGACATAAGCGATCACAGCACTATAGCCTGTGTGCAGACTACATCCAAACTCATTTCCACCTCCAGAAACATATTCAAAAGAAACAGTCAGTATTTTAAATAGCAACAGTTTCCTTTCAGAGATAAACAAAATTAGATGGTAAGATGTTGATCTCACGAACACAGTGTCAGATGCCCTTAACCAGTTCCAAAACCTGTACTAGAGGTGATAAATAATCATGTCCCCTTATGCAAAGTTAGAACTAGGAAAAGGTCCTGTCCCTGGTTCACTGACCATATAAAATCTGCCCCCGGCCATAGGGGCAGCCTTTGGAAGCATGCGCGCAAATCTAAGCAGCCTCAAGACCGAGCGACCTTCAGAGCAGTGAGGAATCAATGTACCAAATTAATAAGGGACGAGAAATCCAATTTCTTCAAATCTGAACTGGGCGCATCTTCGAATAATAACGCTTGGTTCTGGAATACCTTGAGGGAAATCACCCCCGGTCCCACATCCTACACCAATCTCGCTCCTTTTCTCACCCAAAATGACTCCAAAAGCATGCCTCTACTCCCTCAATTGTTGCGCTTATGTTCAGTATATTGAAGTATTGCCTTTATTGTAACCTTGAATTTCATGTCTACTTTCTCTGCACCCTGTACTATCTGACTGTACTGTACCGTTTGTCTCCCGGGTCGCCCCTGAAAAAGGGACCTTCGGGGCTCAGTGGGTCTACCCGGTCATCAAAATTCAATAAATAAATAAATAAATATTGAAGGCCATCGTCGTCCTACCTCTCTCCCTGCCAAGATCATCACTGGTGATATAACCACCTCTAGTAAACACTGTATACTGGACCTCCTTAACAATCATTTTGCTACAGCTGGTCTAGCCTTCGATTCCTCCCCTGTTAGCAAATTAGTCCCCAGTGCAGTAATTCAGATATGGCAGGCTTGGCTTCCAAGACCACATCCCATATCCCATGAAGCCAAGTTCAGCTTCAGTCCAGTATCCTTTAAAAAAGTCAAAGATCTATTGCTGTCCCCAGATACCAAAAAAAAAGAAGCGCCAGAGCGGACCAACTTGAACCTTTCTTCTTAAAACTGGGTTACCATGTGCTGACTGCACCCATTACCCATTTGTTTGACATGTCACTCTCACAAGGCACCCTTCCCACCTTATGGAAAATAGCACATGTTGTCCCACTATTTAAGTCACGTGACCCTAGTGACTTCAATAATTATAAACCCATTTTCCTATTACCCATACTCTCAAAACGTCTCGTAAAAATAGTTAACTCACAATTATGAAATTATCTGGAATCTATCAATATGCTGTACCCCATTCAGTTTGGTTTTCATCCCAAACACAGTATTGTAACTGTTCTAGCCAAGGTGTCCAATGACTGACAATCAGCGTTGGATTCTAAAAACTATGTTGGTGTTGTATTCCTCAACCTGAGCAAGGCCTTTGATACAGCAGACCACGAACGGTTCCTCATTAAGCTGAGGAACATTGGTCTTGATGATACTGCCTTGAAATGGTTCCAGCACTACCTGACTGACCGGCAAAAGTAAGTAAAGGCACAAGGTGACCTCTCTGCTCTCAAAATACTTCTGAGAGGAGTTCTGCAAGGGTCACTTCTGCGACCACTGCTTTTTGCGATATACATTAATAATACTGATGCTGGAATAAAGACTGCAAATGTTCATCTCTTTGCAGATGATACGGTGCTTTATGTCGCCAGGCCCATTCTCGACCTAGCCGCTCCGCATTGCAACAAAATTTCAGCTTATTGCAGCTGAAACTGTTGCTAAATGCCAAAAAAACTAAAGTCATGTTCCTATCCCCGCAAATATACTCAGTTACTTCACATCTTACGGGAACTAAACCACAGATTACTACACTTCTGGAGAAATCTTTGGAGCTAGTGGACAAGTTTAAATATTTGGGTTTCTGGATTGACTGTAAACTCACCTTCACTGTACACATTCAGGAACTATCCAAAAGGACTCTTCTTTCGAATTAAGCACCTACTCACCCATGATGCTAAAGTTAGGCTGGCACAAACTACTTTCCTCCCCCTTCTGCACTATGCTGACCTTATCTACAGCCATGATGCCGGCACTGCACCGCACTAGCCAAACTGGACGCCTTGTACCACAGGGCTATAACATTTATTGCCCTCGCTCCTTGTAACACACAACACCGCTCCCTCTATTCGCACCTGGGCTGGCACTGTGCATGCCAGCATGTCTTCTGCTGGTGCAGACCCTGCACCATTTTGGCTGCCCTCCTCTGAACAGCATCCACTCTGTCTATGTCTTTGCGGAGATGGAGTCTCCAGAATTGCACGCAGTACTCCAGATGGGGTCTCACCAACTGTCTGTAGAGAGGAATAACAACTTCCTGTTTTCTACTGTTGATGCCTCTCCCTATGCATCCCAGTATCCCCCCAGCCCTCCTTACTGCCTTCTCACACTGCTTGCCCTCCTTAAGGTCACCTGATATAATTACTCCTAGGCCTATTTCGATTTTTGTTGTTTTAGTCATGTACAGCTTGTGGTGCTTACCTGTGCCTCTCACCTGCCCATGCACGTCCTGTCTCAGGTACACTCTCTGGTGCTCTTGTATCACAGGTATAGTTCATGGTGCTCACCTGTTCTTGTCTTTTGCATGTCTCTTGGGTGTGTAACCCACTGAATGCTCACCTGTGTTTGGGGGGGGGGGGGCAGAGTCCCCCGGCCAGGGTCAGGGTTCCCAGCCTGAACAGATCTCCTTTTCAGTAGCTAGGTGGCTTTGCCCATTTCTAAGCTAATACAGACCCAGTGTAGACACACCAACAAGCTCCCCACCACCACCACAGGCCACTAAGTCTGCTCCCAAACCTCGACAAACCCAGCATGTTCAAAACACAATCAACATACTCTACTGCCCCAAATGTTGTAGGTAAATGTGTACTTCAGGAGGCCCCTCCTCTGCCTGGTGGCTGTTCTGCTAGAGCTACTGTCTTCATTGTTAACCCTTTCCCACCTTAAATCCCTGTCCAGTCACCATACTGGCATGCACAGACCCTCCACCAAGCTCTGGTAAATATTTGTGGCACAGCACTTTGATAATTACCCCTCCCCCGTCTGGAGCACTATGTTCGCCCATCTGTGCCTCCTTGTGTCTCAGGTGCGCGGCTTGTGGGGCTCACCTGTCTGTGGCCCCTCACGTCTCAAGTCTCTTGTCTATGGCATGGATGAGGCTAGAGTACTCCACACCATGGGATTCAATGACTGGTTGAAAAACTGGTGCAGAACTCAGCGATTTGGCTTCACTGGGGACTGGGGTTCCACCTAGAGGGATGCAGGCCTATACAGGCACGGTGGTCTGCATGTATCCAGGAGGGGAACCAGGATTTAAACTAGCCAAGGGGGAAGGCAATGAAAAGGAGAAGGGAAATCCTAGCCCCCCCCCCCCAAAAAAAAATCAGGGTAGTTAGTGAGGTAAACACCAAGATAGATCAGTCGATAGGGGAGAAGTTCAGAGGTAAATGGAGAGAAAGACAAAGGCAGTAAGGACAGGGATGGGGCAAAAAGAAACTAAAGCCATAAAAAATGGAGGGCAATGAGTACCAATGCCTGTAGTCTAGGTAGAAAGCTCCCCGAAATGGTGGCCTTGATGAAAGAGGGATGCCTGGATATCATGGCAGTCATAGAAACATGGTACACAGAGAACCATGGCTGGGGTTGTCAACATACCAGGGTACTGCAGGGATCAGTCCTGGGGCCAGTCTTCTTCAATATCTTCATTAGTGACATTGCAGATGGACTAGAGGGTAAGGCTTGTCTGTTTGCAGATGACACCAAGATCTGCAACAAAGTAGATGATCCAGATGGGGTGAACAGAATGAGAAGCGATCTGGATAAACTAGCAAAACGGTCAGAAGAGTGGCAACTGGGATTTAATGCAAAAAAGTGCAAGATCATGCATACAGGGAAGAGAAATCCTGAAGGCTCCTATAGGCTGGGAGGGGAGTTGCTGGCAATCACAAAGGAAGAAAGACACTTGGGCATCATCATCACAGATGACCTGAAATCATCCAAGCAGACCTCTAAAGCAGCAGGTAAGGCTCGGGGGATGTTAGGGTGTATTAGTAGGGGTATCACATGTCGTAAGAGGGAGGCAATAATCCCTCTTTACAAGACACTGGTTAGGCCCCATCTGGAGTACTGCGTGCAGTACTGGAGGCCACACCTTCACAAGGACATTAACCAAACTGAGGCAGTCCAGAGAAGGGCAACCAAAATGGTGCAGGTACTGCATCAGAAGACATATGAGGACAGATTAACGGAGCTCAATATGTATACCTTTGAGCAAAGGAGGGAGAGAGGTGATATGATCGAAACATTCAAACACCTTAAGGGCATTAACAAGGTGAAAAACTCTAACATGTTTAAATATAAGAAAAACAGCAGGACAAGAGGACACAGCATGAGATTAGAGGGAGGCCGATTAAGAGGGAATGTGAGGAAATTCTTTTTCACAGAAAGAGTGGTGGATGCATGAAACAGCCTACCTCAGGAAGTGGCGGCAATGAATACAATGCAGGGCTTCAAACAGGCACAGGATAGGCATAAGGGAGCAATACAGATGAGTATGAACAGATAGGCCACTGACAGAGCAAAGGCCGATGGCACATTTATAAGGTAGAAAAAGAAATGGGCAGACTGGATGGGCCTAGCAGTCCTTATCTGCCATCAACCTCTATGTTTCTATACACAATCTACAGGAAGGACAGAGAGGGAAGAAGAGGAGGAGGAGTAGCTCTCTATGTAAGGGAAGGGATCAAAGCAACAGAACTAAAGGGTAAACAGGGAGGGGAGGAGAGGAGGCACTGTGGGTCACCCTGGAGACTGGAAATGGCTCCACAATCTGCACAGGGGATGTATACAGACCCCCGTCTCAGGGGGAGGAAACAGACAAGGAAATGATAGAAGGCATCCTTGCGATGGCAGAGAAAGGGGAGATATTGCTGATGGGGGACCTGAATATGCCAGGTTAGCTGGAGCACCTTTGCTGCAGCCACATCCAAGAGCAGGGCCATTCTCAATGCCCTACAGGGGACATGCCTCAGAGAGCTAGTTTTGGAACCCACTTGGGAGAGAGCAATCTTAGACCTGGTACTCTCAAATGAGGATGGAGAGAGGATCTCTGATCTTGAAGTGGGTAGTCATCTGGGAACAAGCGACCACCGAACAGTGTGGTTCAAGACAAACTTAACTGTAGAGTCAAGCCACACAAAAGTGAAGGTACTTGACTTCAGGAGGGCTGATTTTGTCAAAATGGGAGAGTGCCTCAGAAAAGCACTAGCAAACAGGCAAGAAGGTGGGGTGCAGCAACAATGGGGAAAAATCAAAACCGCCATCACAGAGGCAACAAGCCTTTGCGTGAAGCAAATAAACAAATCAAAACGAAAGAAAAAAACACTATGGTTCTCAAAAGAAGTGGCGGGGAAGGTAAAGGAGAAAAAGACAGCATTCAGGAAGTATAAGGAAACACAGAAGGAGCAGGACAGAGAACTGTACCAGTTAAAGCAGAAGGAAGGGGGGAAGGCAGTCAGAAAAGCAAAGGCCCAAACCGAGGAAAAGATAGTCAACTCGGTTAAGAAGGGGGATAAAACCTTTTATAGGTACATCAGGGAGCACGTAAAGAATAAGGCAGGAATACTGAGGCTGAATAAAGAGGAAGGTGGTTGGACAGAGAGCGACAGTGAAAAGAAAAAATTACTCACCGCAGTAATCTTCTTTCTTCCATGGGGTTCTTTAGCATCAGTAACTTTTTGCACATAGCTGGCTAGGTGCAATTGCCCCGGAGGTGTCCCTTTAAGAGATTTATTAATGAACGTATGGCCAGCCAATCAAAAGACAGGAGAGGGTGTGAACTGAGTGAGAGCTGTTGACTGCTTCAGAATTTTTTCAAGGAAAACGAGGGCAAATGCCCCCCAAAAAGAGTTAACAGGATTCAAAAAACATGCAAATGTCCAAAAGTGGAAACAGAAACAGAAACGAGGTAAAAACTCATCAATAACAAACGCCAAATTTGGTAAAAGGTGATGTAAGAGCCCTTCTCCAACAGGTGAACTGAGGACAAAGGGGGGGAGCTTACTGATGCTAAAGGACCCCATGGAAGAAAGAAGATTACTGCAGTGAGGAATTTTTTCTTCTTACCCCAGGAGTCCTTTAGCATCAGTAACTTTTTGCAGACTACCAAGCAGTACCAAGTGGGAGGTGGGCAGAGAACCTACTTAGGAAAGAGGCTCTGCAGAACTGCGCTGCCAAATTTGGCATCTGATCTAGTCTGCACATCCAATCTGTAGTGTTTCACAAAGGTGTGCACAGATTTCCAGGTAGCTGCTTTGCGTACTTCCAGTAGGGGAACGTCCCTTGCTGCTACAAGCGAGGCTGCAGTGCCCCTGGTGGAATGGGCCCTGAGCCCCACTGGAGGTTGTTGACCAGCTTTCTCATAGTAGAATCTAATACAAGAAACCAACCAACAAGAAATAGTCTTCCTCTGCCTACATCCCCGTAGGTGAAGAACAACTGAGTGGAAGAGCCTCTGGACTGTCTAGTATACTCTAGTGAAAGTTGGCTCTTTTGACATTCAAGCTGTGGAGCTTTTGCTAACCAGGAGTGGATGGCTCAGTAAAGAAGACAGGCAGAGCAATGGACTGGTTCAAGTGAAACTCTGAAACCACCTTTGGCAGAAATGTCCTATTTATCCTGAGCTCAACTTTATCGTTGTGAGGGATGATGTAATTCGGCTCAGTGCACAGGGCCTGTAGCTCTGCAATCCTCCTGGAAGACGTAATGGCTACCAGGAAGATGATCTTCCAAGTTACAAACTTGATGTGGGCCGTGGACATAGGCTCAAAAAGTGGATTCATGAGCCCATCTATGCAAAGGTTCAGGCTCCCTGGTTGGAGGCTGGAGGTGCAAGAGGCCTTTGAAAAACTGTTTAAAAATGTCATGGGGAAAAAAAAGATTTCTTCTTCCCCACTGAAAGGTAGGCTGAAATTGCCACCCGGTGTAGCTTGAGTGAAGATGGTTTCAAGCCTGACGCCTGTAGGTGTGGTAGTCTAGCAGCTGAGGGTCTGAAGCTGATAGGGGTTCAACCTTTTCGCTTCTGCACCAGAGGGAACACCTTTTCCATTTGACTGCAAAAGTCTTCTTAGTGTTCGGTTTTTTAGCCATCCTCAGTATCTTAAGGACCTGTTCAGAGTACTGTGAGGATGTAAACTCTAACCCCTCAAGAACCAGGCTTTGAGGTGAAGAGAGTGTACGTCTGGGTACTGCACTCCCGTCTGAGGAAGGGTCAGCAGGGAGCGAGTTGGAGGCAGTTGAATGGGCCTGTTGCAGGATACTGAGAGAAAAAGAGGGTACCAGGCTTGCCTGGGCCAGTCCGGAGCCACTAGGATCATGGATGCAGGCTGCTGCCTAAGTTTCAGCAAAACCCTGAATATCAGGGGAAAGGGAGGAAATGCGTATAGGAACCTCCCTGACCAGTCCAGGCTCAGGGCATCCAGAGGAAATGTTCCCAGAACTGGGGGCCTGCAACAGTAATGAGGAAGCCGAAAACTGAGAGGCGAGGCAAACAGATCTACGTCTGGTGTGCCCCACTGCCTGAACACTGTGGCTAGTACTTGCTTGTTGTGTCCATTAGCTCTGACCTTGACTGATTCGACTTAAGAGCATCCGCCAGAGTATTGAGTTTGCCTGGGAGGTGAATAGCTGAGAGGCTGACTCCCAGGGAGAATGTTAGAGGCCAGAGCTTCCAAACAGAGTTTCTCTCTCCTAAGTTGGTCTCCGGGCTTCCTTACTCCTGGGCTGTACCTCCTGATACCGACAGGCAGGCAGGAATCAGACCTCTGCGGCAGTGGACAGCCAGTCTCCCACTTCCTGTCTCCCTCAGTTTACTTCCTGCCTTGCAGGGAGCAGGTACTCTGCAGCAGAGTTCTGTCACTGTGGTGACAGGGCTAAAGACTTCAGGACTGTAAGTTTGGATATTTTTACTATGGATTTCTCAGAGAGCAAGGATGGAAGGATGGATCCAAAGACCTAGCCCTCTCTCTGCTCTTGGGGGACCCAGTCTCAGCCCCGCATGCTGGACAGACTGGCCCCTCTCACTTTTCTGGAGGCAGCTATGAAGTCTCTATAGCCTCCAGGAAAGGAGGGACATGACAGAAACTTTCAAGTACCTCAAGGGAATCAACAAAGTCCAAGAGGGTAGCATCTTTCAAAAAAAGAAGTGGGCAAGAACAAGGGGCACAATTTGAAGATGCGGGGGGACTCAAAGGTAATGTAAGGAAGTATTTTTTCACAGAGAGGGTTGTGGATGCATGGAACGGCCTTCCGGAGGAGGCTGTAGAGTCAAAAACAGTGGCTGAATTCAAGCATGCATGGGACAGTCATAAGGCAATTCTAGGGGGTTGGGGTAGAAAGAAGTAGGCTGCTGGTTAACTAGGATCTGCAGCTTATCCATTAGGTAGGGAAATAGGCAGACTGGGTGGGCCAAGCGGTCCTTATCTACCATCAAATTATATGTTTCTATAGCCAGATGGATTCTATCAGCCACTTCCATGGCTTATGATCAGGCCAGAGTAAATTGCCTGGCCCAGGGAGAGCCCATTCCACAGAGCTATGGCCCCTTTGCGGGTGTACTTCAGGAAAGCATCAACAGCACACTTATGTAGAGCGGCCACTTGATAATTTTATTTGCTGGAAGTGCTGCCCTCGGATGAGGCATCCTTTGGCCACAGAGTGCTTCAAGCGGTTGTGGATCCTTAAGGGTTCCTGACATTCTTCCCACCCGGGACATCTGGGGACGTACTGCTTTTGTATATCCCAGGAGTAAGAAAGCCAGAAGACCAGCTTAGGAGAGAGAAATCGAAATTTAAATACCTGTAAATTTTCTTTCTCCGACGGCTGGTCTCCGGGCTTCAGATTCCTTCCCAGAATGTATATAGTTGGCTGGCCTCAGGGCCATATATGCCTTAAAATTCTTGTCTTCACCGCCCGTGCTGATACCTGACGCTACACTCGACAACACGCCGCTACTTCGGTTCGGAACGACCTGCCCGCCAGGGGTCAGCCGGGAGGGAGGATTGAGCACCCCAACGGATGCTCTCCTCCTCAGTGGGATTTCAACCCGAGAATGTCGGTGGAGCACCGCGCCGGGGGTCGGGTCTGCGAACCAGGAGTCCGGGAGGGGACGTTGATAGGTGCTTGAGGAAGGTGCGTCAGCACGTCGTCCCTCTAGGACGACGTCCTTGTGTGCGGCGCCCCAGGGGCGGGGGAAGTGGGAGAACAGCGTGAAAAACGTCAGCCCCTCAGTGTCCTAGATGAAGACTGCCCCATCTCGAGCCCACCTAAGGACAGACCCCGCTGTGCTATGGAGGAGAAAGGAGAGGTAAGAGAGCATTCTAGGGGCAGATCCCGATGGGGGCGGCGGGGGATTGTGCAGTCGGAAGGAGGGGGACATCGGGGACAAGGAGGGAGTATAAAGAGATAAAACAAACAAAAAAAAAATTCTTGTCTTCTGTTTCCAAGTTCTTGTAGTATTGCCTCATTGGACTGCTTTAGGAAGAACTGAGGGAGACAGGAAGTGGGAGGCTGGATTTCCCCTGCTGCAGAGGTCTGATTCCTGCCTGCCTGTCGGTATCAGGAGGTACAGCCCAGGAGTAAGGAAGCCCAGAGACCAGCCGTCGGAGAAAGAAAATTTACACGCATTTAAATTTCGATATTCCTGATCTGGTACCCCCCTGCTTGTTTATGTAGAACACTTCAGTGGTGCTGTCCATTCGAATTTGCACCGCCTGCCCTTCTATGCTGGGAGCGAAAGCTTTGAGAGCTAGTAGAACTGCTCTGAGTTCCAAAAGATTTATGTGCAACTGTGACTCTTCAGGAGTCCAGTTGCCGCTCACTGAGGCGCAGTCTAGATGAGCTCCCCAGCTCAACAGGGAGGCATCTGTGGTGATCACCTTTGTGGGAAGAGGAGCTTGAATTGGAACCCCTGCCTGCAAATTTGCAGGGTACTTTCACCACAGCAAATTTTGGAGGAACTGCTCCGACACCAGTATTAACTTTGAAAATCTGTTGCATCTTTGAGACCAGCAAGCGCTGAGGTAGGCTTGCAGGAGTCTCATCCTCTACCTGACCCCTGGGACTACTGCAGTCACAGAGGCCATATGTCCCACACGTTTGAGGAAATGTCTAGCTGGTCTTGGCTGTCCCTGGTTGAAAGAATCTGCCACTGAAAGGAAACTCTGAATTTTTTCCTGTGGGAGGAAAGCATATCCCTTCCAGGTGTGCAGCTGGGCCCCTATGAAGATGAACAGCTGGGTGGGTTCTGGGTGAGACTTCTTGAGATTTACCAGGAAACCTAGAGACTCCAGAGTGCGTTCTGTGAGGGAAAGAGATTCCTTGACTTGGCAAGGAGACTTTGATACTATGAGCCAGTTGTCCAGATAGGGGTAGAGAGCGACAGCCAGTCTCCTGAGATGCGCTGCTACCACTGCGAGACACTTGGTAAAGACTCTTGGGGCCGAGGACAGACCGAAGGGCATTGCGGTGAACTGATAGAGACCCAAAGGAAGTTTGAACCTGAGAAACTTCCTGCAAGCTCTCCTTATGGGTATGTGGAAGTAGGCGTCCTTTAAGTCGAGGAAGGATAGCCAGTCGCCCTGCTGTAAGGACTGTATGACCAGTGACAGAGGGACCATTCTGAATTTTTTTTTTTTTCAGGTGTTTGTTTAAATATCTGAGATCTAACATAGGTCACCTCTCCCCAGTTTTCTTTTGTGTCAGAAAATACCTGGAGTAGAGGTCCTTGCCCTTCTCGTGGGTGGGGAACCTCTCCACTGCTCATAAAGCCAGAAGGTTTTGTACCTCCATTTCCAACAGCGGTATCTGTGATGGTGACAGAGGTCTTGACACCTGGGAAGGCTTGAGGTCTGGCAGCTGCTTGAACTGTAATGACAGACCCTTCTCCACTATCTGCAGCATCCACTTGTCTGACGTGATGAGGGACCAGTGCTGATGATAGTGAGAGAGTGTCTGCCTCCAACTGGAAACGGGGAGGTGACCTGGACACTCACATCAGGACTTAGACTGAGAGGCAAATGGCTGGGTAGAGGTGGATCTTCTTTGGCCCCTTCTGCCCCTGCCTCTGAAAGACCCCCTGTACTGGCTAAAGTCAGACTGGGGATAGGGACTGTAAGGCCTGGGAACAAAACTTCTGCCCCTACCGCCCCTGGGATGGGATCTCTGAGGGGTGGCAGGTTTAGGCTTGGATGAATGGCTCTGCCAGGAGGCCTTGTACTCATCAGCCTTTTTCATGTAGTCAGTGGTTCTGTAACCAAACAACATATTTTGCTCACAGTAAAAATCTATGGCCTTGTTCTGAGTGTCTGACTGGTTGTTCTAAGCCAGGCGAAGCGTCTCAGAGATATGGCATGGGCCATCGCCCTAGAGGCTGCATCATTACTGTCATCTGCCATGTGGAACTGGTACACAGTAGCTTCAAAGGCAGTTTCTGACGTATCCACCAGCTCCTGTACCACAGAAACAGATCCACTGCAGGCGATAGCCTGGACAAATTTCCAAAGGGCTTTCTGAGATTTGGCTGTGAATGCCATGTAAGAAGAAAGCCTGAGAAGCAAGGAAGCTGTGGCATACATTTTCTTTGCTATAAAGTAAATTTTCTTGGAATCCTTGTCAGGGGGAGAGGGCGACAAGGAGACTCCAGCTTTCTCAAAAGCTGCCTGCTGCACTATACTCTAGTGGCTAGGGTGTGCTGACAGGAACTTGGTACCATTCTTAAGACAATTTATATTTTCTCTCAAGCCGCTTATCAACCCTTAGTACTGAAGTGGGGTGTTGAAGCACCTTCATGGTATTTTTTCTAAATGCATTATCAATAGGGACGACCAGGGTCTTTGAGGAAGAAAGACCCTTCACCTCCCTATAATCTTCGTCTTCATCAACATCCTGGTTGGGCTCCTGCGTAGGGAGGTCCAGGGTATCCAGCATATTTTGTATAAATGAAAACATAGAGGAAGGATCCTCATGGTCACCTGGAGCATCCCCAAGGCGAGGGTCCGGGGACTCCTGGGGCTCAAGGCCCTCAAAATCCATGTCAGGGGCATCACATAATTGATCATCATCTGCGTCACCCTCACAGTCTACAGAAAAGAGAACTGTGGAAGAGTGCTTGCCAGGCCCAGTAAATAGAGAACCCATCTTTTGAAGGGTCTGAAACAGTTGCCATGCTTTTTCCATATCTTGCACTGACGGAAGAACCTGCGCAGTTTGTAAGTGCTTTGTTTTTTCTGAATGCTTTAAGCTGCCTGTTGTCTCACTATTGGCTTTCCCAAAAACAATCGGAGCATATCTGTCTTGACAGAGCTTCTTTTTAGCCACTTCATCAGAGGCTTGCTCAAGCCTCCTTTTTTCGTCACTCTTATTATTTTTCCATTTGTGAGGAACTTCATCTTTGGAAGTGTTATTTTTTGACTGGGATCTGGAGGGTTCCTCAGCACCTCTGCTTTTGGTATTAGTATTTTTGAATTGCACCTTGTCGGAAACCTTTGATTTATCCTCAGCCATAATAATCAAAGGTTTGTCTGCTATGTTCGCCAATTTAAGCAAAGCAAACCAGTTCTGGACCTATGAACTGAGTGCAGGTTTCTGTGAAAATGCCACCGGCCAGTCCTGCCCCAGTTAATAAACTCTATTACCAGTGCCTTTTTTTTTGGTTGTAAAACTGGTATTTATACCAGTGCCAATCTTAACAGAAAACCAGTAATACTCAACTGTGCACACGTGGCTACTGGACCCTTAGGGACAGTCTTGACACAGATGATACCAAGGTCCACTGATATAACAAAAAAGGTTTCCTTGTAATTGCCAATCTAGAGAGAAAACCCCCAGGCACCGATTCCAGCTGAGAAAAAATTCTGAAGCAGTCAACAGCTCTCACTCAGTTCACACCCCTCCTGTCTTTTGATTGGCTGGCCCTGCGCTCATTAAAAAATCTCTTAAAGGCACACCTCTGGGGCAACTGCACCTAGCCAGCTAAGTGCAAAAAGTTACTAATGCTAAAGGCCTCCTGGGGTAAGAAAGCAGGGATACTGAACGAATACTTCTGCTAAGTATTCACAATGGAAAAGCAGGAGAAGATACCTAATCCAGTCAATAGAAGCACTCTGGATAGGGGGGTTGATATTAGCCCTTTCACCAAAAAAAAAAAAAAAAAAAAAAAGGGTTCTGAAAGAACTCTTACAACTGAAAGTGGATACAGCAATGGGGCCTGATGGGATTCACCCCAGAATTCTAAAAAAACTAAGGGAAGAACTAGTAACACCACTGACTACCCTTTTTAATAAATCATGGGATGATGGTGTGGTACCCGAGGACTGGAGGAGAGCAGATGTGATTCCCCTTCACAAAAGTGGGAGCAAGACAGAGGCGGGGGGGGGGTGAGATACTGACAACAAAAATGGAAAGGGACCCGAGGGTAGTCATAACAGATGACCTAAAGGTGGGCCAGCTATGTGAGAAGGCAATAGGGAGGGCGGGGGGATACTGGGATGCATAGGGAGAGGCATCACCAGTAGAAAACAGAAAGTTGTTGGCCCGCTGTACAGACAGTTGGTAAGACCACATCTGGAGTACTGTGTACAGTTCTGCAGACACCACCTCCGCAAAGACATAGACAGGGTGGAGGCTGTCCAGAGGAGGGCAACAAAAATGGTGCAGGGTCTGCACCAGAAGACATATGAAGACAGACTAAAGGAGCTTTAGATGTATAGCCTCGAGGAAAGGAGGGAGAGGGGGGACATGATAGAAACTTTCAAATACCTCAAGGGAATCAACAAAGTCCAAGAGGGTAGCATCTTTCAGAAAAATAGATGTGCAAGAACAAGGGGGCACAGTTTGAAGATGGGGGCGGCTCAGAGGTAATGGGAGGAAGTATTTCTTCACAGAGAGGGTTGTAGATGCATGGAATGAACGGCCTTCCTGAGGAGGTTGTAGAGTCAAAAACAGTGGAGAAATTCAAGAATGCATGGGACAGACATAAGGCAATTCTAGTGGGGGGTAGGAGGACATAGGCTGTTGGTTAATTAGGATCTGCAGCTTATCCGTTAGGTAGGGGAATGGGCAGACTAGGTGGGCCAAGTGGTCCTTATCTGCCGTCAAATTCTATGTTCCTACGTGTTCAGCCCGTAGTGCCCACCTGTCTGTGCCCCTTCATATCTCAGTTGTTGGGTATAGCCTGTGGAGCTCACCACTCTGCATCCCTCGCCATTCCGTACATCTCATGTCTCAGGTGTACAACCAGGGGTGCTCACCTGTCTGTGTCCCTCATCCGTCCATCTCATGTCTCAGGTGTACGACCAGGGGTGCTCACCTGTCTGTGCCCCTCATCCGTCCATCTCATGTCTCAGGTGTACGGCCAGGGTGCTCACCTGTCTGTGCCCCTCATCCGTCCATACTCATGTCATGTCTCAGGTGTACAGCCAGTGGTGTTCACCAGGCTGTGTCCCTAACCGTCCGTGCACCAGGTCTCAGTTGTAGAGTCAGTGGTGCTCACCTGTCTGTGGCCCCCTGCCACCGGTGTTCAGCCTGTGGTGCTCACTGGTCTCATATGACCTGTCTGTGCCCCTCACCCACCAGCGTGACCACATTTCTGAGTTGTAGCCTGTGATGCTCGTATAACCCGCTACCGCGAATGTTGTTTGTTGACCCTCCTCCAGCCACTGGTGGTTGTACTGCAGTCGCAGTCCTACCTCGCAGCCTCGTTCAACTTACTGACGTGCAGACAGCCCCTCCCCCAGGCTCTGATAAATAAGTATTGTGAAAAATGCAATATGTCAATACAAAGATTAACTGGAAAAGATAAGTGTGGCACAGCATCTCATTAATTTGCGCCCCCAGCAGCAATCCTCCACCGGCGCCAGTATCCACGACTGACAGCTCACCTTCCGCCGCTTCTTCTCTTCAGCTGCCTGGTGGCCCTCTTCGGACAACAATGTCCAACTTATTGGACACTTGTGCAATTATTCGTTCTAAATATATATTTCCTTGGCTCGTACATCCCTGGCTTTGACGTTTCTAACGCCTTGACCTAATTTTTTCCTGATGGACGTAAACAGTAGCACATCCTCCAGTTCTTTTCACGAACCAGCTTCCGATGCTCCAATTGGACAGTTGCCGTAAAACAGGCGGCTCGTCGGCAGTAACGACAGGTTTGATTTGTTAATTTGGTCGTCAGTTAACATGATGGGCGGGGTTATTGGGATTTTTTTCCCTGCTCCAGCTCTGTGCCAAGTTGGAGAACGTCAATCAAGTTAAAGCACCCCTTCTTCCAGATTGGAGAGCTGTGGTTGGATGAGGAACTGCAGTTATCTATTACAGGTACGTCACAGGCACTGTGGAGGCGAAATGAAGAACGTCAATCGAGACCAAAGGCGGGATGAACGGCGGTATCGCATTGTGATTGGGTAGTTTAGCAGCAATCAGGAACTCCAGAAGATAACTCTATCTATGATTGGATGATCTGACGCTCTTGTCGTGTCGCGCTTGCGCCCCTTATCACTTGAGTGGAGCGGCGAGGGAGGCATGGAGACGACCGAAGGTAAGTGTCCGGCTGCAGCATATGTCTCAACCATACCTCTCAACCTTTTGTCCCCCAAATGTGGAACATTGCCTGTCAAAATGTGGAACAAATGGGCAAAATGTGGAACACTTAATCAAATCTTTACCTAAGAAGCTCAAAACACTGTTAACATGTTGCATTTATGTTCAGAAAGTCTGTTATGAATTGAATAATATATTTTTTGCATCATTTACTATGGATTTTTGCTTTAAAATGTTGACTTTGAATGTGGAACAAGTCCTCACAATGTGAAACAGGGAGCTTTTGAGAAGTAAAATGAGGAACGTTCCTCGTAATGTGGTACAGTTGAGAGGTATGGTCTCAACTAGGGTTACCACCTGTCCCTACTTTCACAGGACAGTCCTGATTTGGGCAGCTGTGTCCTGCAAAAAAACATGAAAAATACTAAATGTCCTGACATTATAGTACAAAAGAATATTTTCAGACTTTCCTCTAAATGCTGCAAAAACTATAGTACCTTAACTAAAATACCTTAAAATGATTAGAAACACCAGGGAACATCTAAAAAACTGCAACACTTAGTCTTAATTCTGATTATTTAGAGAAAAAAACTGTTGTGTTGGTTGAGGTTACATATTGTCCTGCGAAAAATCATATTTCAGTAAGAAATGTCCCACTTTGGGCTTCTTAAAAGGTGGTAACCCTAGTCTCAACTGTACCACATTACGAGGAACGTTCCTCATTTTTCTTCACAAAAGCTTCCTGTTCCACATTGTGAGGACTTGTCCCACATTCATTGTTAACATTTTAAAGCAAAAATCTATAGTAAATGATGCAAAAAGTGTACTATTCAATTAATAACAGACTTTCTGAACATAAATGCAATCATTTTAACAGTGTTCTGAGCTTCTTAGGTAAAGATTTGATTAAGTGTTCCACATTGTGCTTATTTGTTCTACATTTTGAGAGGTATGGGCTGCAGGTATATGATGCGGTTATATAGACACAAATCGCAGAAAAAAGCTCAAGCATACCTCTCAACTGCTATGAATTTTGCATAGCGCTATGATTTTCACTCTCACATTTACCCTTGCTCTGCATAGGTATATTGCTATCCCTCATAATATAAGAGTAGTGGCTGGATACACAACCTTTTCAAGCACTGAACCAAGTTGATAGAAACATTCCTTATTACTAACTATATAGGGCCCACTATGTGTAGACATATTATTGCTTAAAATAAGAAAGTGCTACACATTCTGGCCCATTTGCTATGATTTTTGAAGGCCAATGCTATGATTTTTAATGCTGAGAGGTTCCTGGTCCATCCAGTATGCCCACCGCACCAATGAACTATTGTGCCTTGCACTTGTGGCAGTTCTCACCTTTTTTGCTGCGCCCCCCCCCTTTTAATTTTTTTATTTTAAGTTCTGTATTTTGATAAATATGAGCAGAAATAGTCACTACCTCCTGGCTCCGAGTCAAAACTAATGGGTGATTTCAACATCAATTGGCTGGCGCCAGATATAGGGGGTCTCAAGGATGCCATCACAGCAATCAATCTTGCTCAGTTGTTCGACTCGCCTACCAGGCACAACTACAGAACTGGCTCAAATACCCTTCTAGACTGGATCCTGGCCAGCCACCCATTCCGTATCTCTATTGTGATTATGCAAAGCACTGGACTCTCCCATGAATCCTCTTCTTTGTTCAAGAGCTACCTGGAAAACCACTCCCAACATGTGAAGATTGCTGATGTCCACTCTGCTGAAAGACCCGTTCGCTCAGGAGTCCCCCCAAGGTTCCATTCTCGGGTCACTCCTTTTCAGCCTCTTCCTGAATAGTCTCCTGCAATCTTCTCAACAAATTCTTCTCTGTGCGGATGATGCTGTCATTTTCACCACCCACAAGGACCCCCTCCACCTTCAAAATAATCTTCAGCTTCGTTTCTCTTCAATTGAAAACTGGTTTAGCAAGCATAAATTAGTCATCAACTATTAAAAAAAAAAAAAAAAAAAAGTCTATGCTTTTCTGCTGCTCTCACAATGAACACAGGTCTCAACCCCTCCTAATCACTAATTGCCTTGGTGCAGCCCTCGAACAGGTTCAGTCATTCAAATACCTTGGAGTCATCATTGACTGTAACATATCATATGCCACCCACATAGACAATGTCTCAAAAGCTGCAAATACACGCATTGGCCTTCTTTACAGGCATAGGCATTGCCTTACCGCAGATGCCTTAAGGATCGCAGTACAGAGCTCAGTGGTCTCAGTAATCGACTATGGCCTGATCATTTACGGCTCGGCCTCTGCCACTGCCCTTAGGCATGTATTCTTGACCTTAAAGCCTGCAGACTGATCACTGGATCCCACCGCATCACCCACACCTGCGACCTATATGCCTAAACTGGTTGGCTCTAATTGTCAAGCCATATCAAGTACCAGACCTGCTTAATGGCCAAAAACACAACACTGGGCCTAGCCTCCAAAGTGTCCAAACACTTCTCCGTTTGGCGCAGAATCAGCGCCCGACCAGGGGCTCCGAATCTCAACTCCTGCACATCCCACGTTGCCGCACCACCCAGGGGCAAAGATCCTTTGCTCACAGAGCTCCCAGCTGGTTAAATGGCCTCAGCTACGACATCTCCTCACTGCCTAAGCTAGGCTCCTTCATATCCAACCTCTGCCTCCTCCTCTCTGCCTCCAGCTCCTGTGATTGTCAACCTTAATCTGCTCCTCCTAACCTAGCGCTTATTAACCCCCTGCTTAATCAATCAATCAAAATCTTTATTTATTCAGGCAGACATCATTGAGCAAAGCTCATTTACAAGATGGATCTGATGGGTCAAGGAACAAATTGAAGGTACTATAGCAGACATATACAGAACACTTCTATTTAAACAGATACAGTAATATAAACATATATACAAATGGAGGATAAGGGTTGATAAAACTTGACAGGGCAAGGTAGGATACAGTAAAAGTACCACGCAGCACAGGGTAGCCGGTATTACAGGCTCCAAGGCAAACTAACACAGACAGATAGATATGATTGATGACTGCTAAAATGATGATAAACAGCCTCTGGGGAATGACATGGAGGGGCTGGTGGGAGATTTAGATAGAGACTAAGGCTACTAGTAATAGGAGGTATGGAGGAGTGATTGGGGTAGAAGTAAGTGCCAGGAGTTGATGTGGAGGTCTTGGTCAGGGGTAGCAAAGCTGTAGAAAAAGGTATGATGGGGGCTGAGATACAAAATAAGGGGTCTGTGAGGGAGGGGAAAAAACTAAGGGGATGATTTATGGAAGAGCTGTCAATAATAATTACTCCTCCCATTCTTCCCTCCTCCCCCTTCCCCCATCCCTTCTAGCACTTTTTTTGCAACCTGACAAATGCCGCCGGCTGCTCCTGTTTGGTTGTCCCCACCTAGCTTCATAATCCTGTATACCTTACTCTTCCTATGGCTCCTAATACCACATTAAATGTATATATGTACTTATTTTTTTGGAAATGACTGTAACCTGCTTGTTCTCCCTGATTTCTGTTTGCATTGTTCTTTCACATTGTATTGTTTTCATATTGTCATGTCTCCTACTGTCACTCAACTGACGTGGAACCTTTGTAAAAGAGCCTTGGCTCAAAGGTATTTGTAATCCTAGACTTTATAAATAAAATAAATAAATGAAAGATACATCACTGTAGTCCATGAGGGCGCCACTTCTCTTAATATACACATAATACATCCAGTCTGTCTAACGTTTTTAGATATTTCCTTAGGAGGGGGAAGAAAATCATTAAGCAAATGTTCAAGTGTACACATAGCTGCATAATGAGCCCATGAGCAGCATGGTGCAGTATCCATAAAGTCCAGAACAAAATGTTCATTACATTCAAACTCTCAAGAGGGAAAGAACATACCATGCTGTACCATATTTTGTGCATTAAGTGTATAGTACTACAGTATGATAAATCAAGGATGGAAATGAGAAAGGAAGAGTGTGGCCCACCGGGAACTGAACCCAAATCCCTGGTAATACCGTTCCAGTGCTCTAACCATTAAGCTATGGGCTCACATGGTCAGCTGGCCTTAGGCTTTTAAATCCACACAAATTCCATTCGTAAGTGTTGCGCAATGCTGCAGCTTAGGAACATACAGTGTGATAAAGAAATTTCTGCCTGAAGCTGCTGACTGGTTTGTCTATACAACTTCTGGTCGCTTATTACACTTACCCACCACCCTTTCCTTGAAGACACGCTTCTGGGTGGCTGTTTTGAATCCTCTCGCCAGCTTTAATGACTTCTTTCTCAGCCCTGTGTCTGAACTCAAAGAAAATAGTTCCTTAATAACTTGCAAAAATAGTTTATAATAGTAAAGTAATAGGTTGTAAACGGCAAGAGTTAAATTTGGCAGGAATTCGGTTACACCTCCGACGACACCTTTCTCAATTAAATACTGTTGGAGAATTTCACCTCCTATGGATGACAGTTCCATGTCCTACAAAAGTAGATGTGGCTGACCCCCCCCCCCCAATCTGCCAAGGAGCCGATGTTACCGAGGAAGGTGGCCACAACATGGATTCTCTCCAAACCTGCTTCCGATCAAACTTCATTGAGGAAATTAAAATTAATCTTGGCAGGTAAATGCAGGCCCCCCGACTATTCAGAAGGAGAAATCACAGTTCAGTTCATTAAAGATGTCACTCACTCTCTGCTCCTACCCCAGAAGCCCGATCCTGCGGTTGGAAAATACTTAAAGAGCAGCTGACACTTTTGGGAAAACTTTAAAAACTGTAATATTTAAACACAGTTCAGCTGTTGTTTCATATATCTCCTATAGATTGCTATATATTTCGCCTCTTCATTATTTATTACTGAAGAAATTTTCCCCCCAAAACAAGATCTTTAGCCGTTAGAGTTCATCTGCCTCTATGGCTTATTTCCTACTTGAAATTATAATGTCCTGGTGCCATGGGAATAACTGTGATGTCACAAGTAGAGTATTATGACATCAGGTTGGGAAGAAGTAATAGGGAGCCGATAAACCCTCAAGGAACAAAAACCCTGTTTCCATGCACAGGAACTTAGTAGTACATCATGGGGATTAGAAATCAAAAGTTAATGAGAAATACAAAGCTGTTTGTCAAATTCTCCAGATCCCTTGACTCCCTACTGCCCCCTCCGATCTGCAGATGAGTGATTGCTAGATATACCCAGGGTACGCTTAAAGACATCTGGTACCAGGGCCTTTTCTTTTCTGGCCTCTACCCTGTGGAATTTTCTGCCTCATTGGTTGAGAGAATGCCTGACCATTGAGAGGTTTAAATCACATTTTAAGACATATTTATATGATGTGGCCTTCCCAGATGAATTTAATTAATTTACACATCTGTATATTTATTATTTGTATGTTTTATTGTATTTTACTTGTAGAGCTCTTTGGTGTTAGAAAGGCGTTATATAAATAAAGATTTGCTTGCAATTATTATGTTTTTCAAAGTTCTTTTCCAGGCGTCAGTAGCTTTTTAAAAACACCTCAGGGAAAAGGCTAATGGTTACCTCTAAAACTAAGGAGTAATTTCATTTGATAAGGAAAATCAGTCATGGAGACTGAACTCTAAAACTAATCAAATTTATTCTGCTGGGCCCCCAAAGATTTTAGGGGGTCTAGGGGTCCATTTTGCTTAACCGTAACAGAGTCTAAAGCTCCATGGGGCTTGACTTTTGTACATATACAAGGAGGGGAAAATCTCAGAGAGGGCTGAAATTCAGGCAGGTGGAATATTATACCAACATAATACAACGAACAGATAGTAGTAATGATTTTATTCATTATAATGAACAAGGTAAAACAATCCCATTGAGTACACAAGTACACTCATTTTCAAGGGACACCTTCTAAAGTGCATAACCTGGTTACAATATAGAAGAAAATATATAAAATACAGATATACATATACTCAATAAATGCATTTCCACATATTTGTATCACATCCATAGACAAAACTACACTAATACATAAACATTCATCCATTTTCCAATGCCATACAGCATTCATGAGATTTCTCACTTTGCCTATGATACCAAGATCTAATTATCATCCAGCTTATTTTAACACCATAACTTCTCAAGTCAAAAGGCAGGTTATTCCAAATTTTTGGACCCAAGTAAAATGTTGCACACCCATTCTTTGTCCTAAACTTTGGTACTTCAAACTCTATATATTGGGCTGATCTCAAACCCTTACTTGGATGTTTAATTTTCAGATCTTTAGAGATATATTCAGGTAACTTATTTTCAAAGAACCTGCATATAATTTTAGTTGTATGTTGATTTCTTCTAATATAGAAGTGATCCCATCCTATATTTTTATATAGCTCACAATGACGTGTAAGTCTATGTAACCCTGTAATGTACCTAGCCATCTTACTATATAAAATATCTAATTTTTTCAAATCAGCTTTATTTGCACCCCCATAAATTATATCCGCATAATCAGTCACTGGCACTAACATTGTATTAATCACATGAAGCCTTGTATTTCTAGAAAAATTACTTCTTATTCTATACAGCATCCCCAGTTGTTGCCCCAATCTCCTGACTAAATTATTTATATGAACAGACCACTTACAATGTACGTCCAACCATAACCCTAGATATTTATACTCATCGACCATCTGCAAGATGAAACCATCCCTCACTGTTATTTCCAATGGTTTTATTTGTAAATTTTTACTTTTTTGTCGAAATAACATTACCTTGGTTTTAGTGGTGTTCAATATTAATTTATTCTTAGCATAATATTCCTGTATACCATCAAAGGCTGATTATAATCAGATCACTTTGTCTAAGGCCAGAAAATTAAAGAACCAGTGTGAAGTTCTCATACTCGCTGTACACTGAAGAGCTGCAACTTCACCCATTTTCCAAGGGAATACCACCCTTTTCTCACTAGAGTGCCCCTTCCTCAGACAAGCCACTTTTTCACCTTGAGAAGTGAAAGGCTTTCCAAACTCCATTCCCTAGCTATTTCCTTAGCTCCAAGGGACACAGAGAGTGCAGCCTGCTAAACCCAGCTGCCGTCCCTTTTCTCCGCCAACACTACACTGCCACCCTTGGCCTGGCCTGAACACCTGGTCCCAAGACCCTAATGTCCCTGCAGCTTCTCCCTAGCTGCTGCGACACTGCTTTCCTCCTGCAAGATTTTTTTCTGAGTGGTAAATTCCATTAGCCACAGCTTCTGTCCCCCAAATTCTCCTCCTGTGCTCAATTGGAGTCAGCCGGCATGGGGAACCTGTAAGGCCTCTTATGGGCCGCCCAGGCAAATTCATCTGGCTGCCCTGAGACCTGTCCCTCCAAACGGGCCCCTTTTTATTTTAATTTAATTTTGTTGACCCAGTAGACCCACTGAGACTAGAAGTCCCTTTTTCAGGGGCAGTTGGGGGGGGGGGTTACAGATGGTAACCAACTGAAGTTGAACCAGATGAAGCTGTTGGTGGTATTTTTAGCGAAATGGGGAAATTTGGCCAGGACACCATGGGAATTCCTCTACTGGGCTGTAGAGGGAGCTCTAGTTATCTGAGGATGGCTGACCCATCTGCTGTTGAGACTGAGAAGAAGGATGTGCGGATGGTTGGGGAGTTGGTCTAACTCCCCGACTGAAATTTCTGCAGAGACTGAAGAATTTTACGATGCAACTGGAATCCTGGAGAAAGTCGCAGGGCATGCAACGGATTTAATGTGTCTGGACATAAAAGCAATGAATGTGGAAAGTAAGCAACACAGAGCTCATGAAATACGGAGTGGGAGTAATCCTGACGCTGGAAGTCTGAATACTGGTATTTTGTCAGGAAAGTTGGTTATCACAAACGAGAATAGACACGTACAAAAGAAAACAGAATTATGCCGGCCAAATGTTAATACTACCGATATTGAAATGCTGAGTCGTAGCAAGAAGAAGCAGGGTGGAGTACAGGACTTTAATTTTGCTCTGACTCACGAGCCACAAGAGGGTATAGTGTTTTCCAGAGTGGCAGATGAACAGAAGGATGCCACAGGTTTTTCTTTTTCGGCAAGGGATGGCAGAACTATGAAAAAAGCTGGTCCTTAGTGAAAATCATGGGCGGATCTTTGAGGACTTGTGCAGGGCCCATGGTCAGTAGAACATTCACTGCGAGCAGCTGGCTGGGTGAAAGAGCCAGACAAAGACAGCTGGATTTCGGGGTTTACCCCTATTCAGATCCCTGGAGTGCAAATGACTCTACCGCGGTTTTCTGCAGGGGAAAATAAAATAAATCTGGACAAACCAGAAGCTAATGAGGAAGTTCTCGAGATGGAAATGGAACAGGATGCTGAAACTGGACAGGATGCTTTAGAAATACCACCAGACTTGACTTTAACGCAGCATCCTACATTAAATATGCTGGCCAGGCACTGGGTAACAAGCATGAGGTTTCTACTGGCCATAGTGATGTTGGGCAGCCTGCAGAGATGTTTGCTGCAGAAGACACTGATAGTTTAGACAAGGCTCAAACTGGGCCTAAAAAAACCAAAGCTGTAGAAACTGAAAATATACAGCGAGAGAGTGACTCTAGGCAACCCAGACAGTATGTATCTTTTTTAGACAGCCTGTATATTCAGCAAGACGCCATAATGCTGTAAGATTGGTATATAAAGGAGGCTTGGAGCACTTCCCAGACAGGGTTTATGTGGGTAAAACTTTGCTAAAGGACAATTTACAGTTTAACATTACTGAATTATATGATTTGATGCATGTATCTGGAGAGTCCCCATTTGATGTTAGTTTTAAGTTGAACAGTGGACTAGAAAAATTCTGGGAGAGGTATCAGAAAGTCAGGAAAACTCTTTTATGGACACCTTTTGAGGTAATACCCTTAACTCAGCTGGCACACAGAGTAGTCGCAGTGCTGTTCAGAAATGAGGGTGTGAGTGTGACAGATCTTTTGTACTGGTTAAGACAAAGATGTACTGTGGTGGGAAACCCAGAAGCAGTATTTGATTCAGAGAGTATATGGACTGGGGGATGGCGGATCAGGGTTATTTTACGGACACAGGATCAGGGGTTGCAACATTTACCTAACTTTTTTTTTTTGTTTTTTAGATAGAGACAGGGGAGTCCTGTTTTACCAGGGTCAGCCTTGAACCTGCTACAAGTGTGTGGGGCCCCAGGGCATATAAGCAGCAATTGTGACTGTCTACAGTGTACATTATGTAATGCATTGGGACACACTAGTGGTCAATGTAAAGAAGTCACAGTATGCAATTTATGTTGGATATGGGGCCATGTGTACACAAAATGCCTCAAAGCAGCGCACAGTGCAGCTGATTGTGAGGAGCAGTGTTTAATGGTAATGTTAGCACAGCGGGTACACACCACAGGCAGAAGGGGTTCGACTGATCCAAAGCCTACACAACGTAACATCTCAGTCCTGACTGAGGAAGCAA
Organism: Neoceratodus forsteri; assembly: GCA_016271365.2. Classification (NCBI taxonomy): domain Eukaryota; kingdom Metazoa; phylum Chordata; order Ceratodontiformes; family Ceratodontidae; genus Neoceratodus; species Neoceratodus forsteri. The sequence continues at coordinate 359,260,045 of JADMNL010000025.1, forward strand.
TGATACATACACCTACTAAGAATCCTGAGTTCCTTGGGGAACTGGTAGCGCACCTTCCATGAATAGAACAGATGCTACAACAGGGGGTAGTCGAGTCTCAAGGTGGGGACAAGACCTCCTCAGAGAGGGAAGGGAACCCTTGGTAGAAAGGACAGAGCAGGACAAGGACATTGTTAATATGCCCCCCACCCCCACCCAGTGAGATAATAGAGAGCACTCAGAGATCCATGACACAGAGGAGATCAAGTAGGGTACAGCCAGCATCTAAAATGCCTAAAATAACTGAAACCCCAGTTTCCAACAGATTCCAGATTTTTACTGACCAGCAGGATAGGCCGGATAATGATTCCGACAGTTCATCTCTTGACTCTGTAATCACAGAGGGTTTTGGGGACAGAATTAAGTGAACCAGAATCTCAACCAGACAGAAATATGTTAAACAAACCAGTTCCAGCAAAAAGGTCTTTAGGGTTAAGGCAAAGAAGAAAGGGAAACCTCTGTGATGTTCTTGTCAACTCCTTTAGTTACAATTTTTTTTCTTTCACAATGGCAACACCCATAACGGTTCTTAATGTTAATGTGAACAGTATTAAGAATCATGTCAAAAGAGGCTGTTTATTTTCACATTTGAGGTCTAATAAGAATATTTGTTTTTTTTTACAAGATACTAGGTTGCATACAGTGGCTGAATTATCAAAGGCCTTACGGGAATGGTACACGGGAGTATCTTTTTGGGCCACATTTTGTTTCAGACTATTGATGTCTCTGTGATAAAACATATTGATTTGATCCCAGGAAGAACTTTATTATTGGATGTAAAAATTGATAATACATATTATAGATTAATCAATGTATATGCTCCTCAAACGAAGGCAGACAGAATGCAGTCTTTTCACAATTTAGACCATATTTATACACTTCACAAAATATAATTTGGGGAGGCAATTTTAACTGCTGGTTGACGAAAAAAAATGGAAGACTACCACCACACACACAATTTTTTTTGATATGACCTGTCTACAAAGTACTATAAATGCGGATTCTCTAGTGGATGCATATTTTTGAAAAAGCAATAGATTAGATCTAACCTTTTAGAGAGGAAATACAGCAACACAAATTGATTTTTTGTTTATTAATCTTTAATAGTACAAAGTGCTTCGCCAGAATTGGTGGAATATTCCGATCATGAGGAATTATGTATTACTGTGGGATCTGCTAGGCAAATGCATGGGCCTTGTATATGGAGGTTTAATTCCTCTCTACTATTGCAAGACATTGTTAAACAGCAAATTTGATATTTTATTATCAGTAAAAAGTCTAATTTTTATCTCTGTGAGGATCCTTCTGCATGGTGGGAAATTACTAAACGGGAATTAATATCACTACTAATTTTCTTTAGTAAAGGTAATAGAGATGCAGATAATTTAACATAGCAGAAGAACAGTAAATAGTTGCAGTCTTTAATGAGTTTAGCTCACACAACGAAGCATGATTACTCTGCAAAAATACAGATGGTGAAAGATGAATTACAGACATATCATTTAAAACAAACTACTGCTCTAGTGATGCAGCAGACATATGGGACACAAGGTAAAATGGCTAATATTTGCCCATTTATTAGTTGCAGGGATCGAGTAACAAAACGGACAATAGAGGCAATATCTGACACTAAAAACATTTTACATACTACAAATGAAGGTATTTTAACAGTAGTTTGACTATAAAGAATCTCTGTTTCAAGCTGAAAATTTTGAATGAAGAAATAACAAAATAATTTTTTACAGAATTTAATGTTCCACCCTGTGATCCAGATACAGCTGCTGAGATGGTGGTACACATCACAGCTTGTGAGGTGGAGAAAGCAATTAAGGCTTTACATACAGGAAAAGCATCAGGGGGAGGGATGGTCTTACGGACGAACTCTACAAATTCATAGGGCCAGAGCTATATCAAGAGTTGGCTGAGATCTTTAATCATTTACTAACTACATCTGGGATACCTTTTGATATGTCCATGAGGATGTTAACTCTGCTGCATAAAAAAGGGAATAAAAGGGATATTGCAAATTGGAGGCGTAGCAGCCTCATTAATTGTGATTTTAAGATTTTAACTAACATTTTGAATAGCAGACTTCTAAAGATAGCTCCGAATTTAATTTCAGTCATGCAGTCCTGTGCCATACCTGGTAGAGCTATAACAGACCAGTTAATTTTATTGAGGGATGTATTTCAGATTGATGCTATCTTGGGTGTGGAAGGTTTAGTGTGTTGTTAGATCAACAACGGGCGTTTGATGCAGTGAGTCATGAGTTTTTATGGTTTACATTAAGGAGATATGGGATTTCAAGGGTGTTTATCACATGGTTAAAAAATATTTATCGGGATGCGATGGTCATACGACAGGTCAGTGGTTTTTGTGGACCTATGGTAGCTATATAAAAAAAAAAAAAAGGGGGTGAGGCAAGGGTGCCCTATGAGTCCCCTTTTGTATGTTTTCGAAATCGATCCTCTTTTAAGGGCTCTAAATAGACATACTGAGATTCTTCCAATTCAAATTGAACAGCATACCTTGCCACACAAGGCTTTGGCATAGCGGATGGTGTCTGTCTACTAGTTAAAGATAGTGCATCTATTTTGGCAGCAATTCAGGTCTGTCATCAGTATGGAGAAGTGTCAGGAGCTGTATTGAATGAGAGAAAGTGCGTTGGAAGAGAGTTGGGGAACAAAGAAGTTTATCAATCACAGCTGGCAGGAGTCACTTTTACTAGAAATAATATAAGGATATTAGGAATAGAATATGGTAAAGGCCCTTTAGATTTGATAAATTAGGATAAAAAAATTGATGCAGGGATACAGTTGGTGCAAAGGTGGAACGGGTGGAATTTCAGTAAGAGAGAGAATGTTTGTAATCAAAACATTCCTCTTACCATTATTTTTATATATCAGCAGTGTATCCCCCCCCCCACCTAGAACTAGGGAAGCTAAGATACTTAGTGTTGTTTTTTTTTTTTTTTTTCCAGGCATTCTGTGGTAGCTGCCTCAACCCTATTAAAAGAAATATCTTGTATCTACCACGGAACAGTGGAGGTCAGGATATGGTAAATCCGATTATGTTTATATACTGTCGGTTTTTGTATGTGAACTTTAGACAGTTGTTATTGAGCACTCGAAATTTCTGGCAGGATATCTTTAAGTATTCTATCAGTTTGGTTTACAGATTGGAAAGAAGGGACGCATAGAATTATTAAAAGAACTGCATTAGCTCTTGAATATTTAAGGGATATCTTTGAGAAGTTAAAAATATGGAATATAACTAGTGCAGACTTAAGAAATAAAACTAAAAGACAGGTTTATCACCAGGTTATTGCTACTCACTTTACAGAGACTGAAGTATTTCCAAAATGCCCCTATGGGTGTGTACCAGCTTTACAACTTTTGGTAAAAGATAGCAGAATTCCGATTAAATACCAAGATGTGCAATGGTTATGCTGTCATGAGCGTTTAAATATGAAAGCTAATCAGAACCAAAAACTTGAAGAAAGGATATGTTCAAGGCTGTATTGTGTTCAGATTCTGGAGGTAATGGCGCATGTATTTTTTTCCTTGTCCTTGTATTATAGGCTTTTGGGCTTTAATAGCCAAAGAATGGGGTGAAGGACTATTTTCCAAAATAAATGATAATATCTTAATTTATGGGACGTATGGGGTACTTTGGAATAAATGGGATGGGGGCACTTTAAATGTTGTTTTTACAGTGATAAAATGGTACATATTCCATATCGGGTGTGTATTTACTTTGCAACAGAAAGTTATAGAATTATTAAGGAAAATAAAAGAAATTCAGCAGATTTATTGTAATGAGACAGAAACCCTCAATAGACATCTTTTAGATCAGATTTGGAGGAACTTACCATGGGTCACTGATAGTGATGTCCCGATAACCTGAATGAAGTTATAGTTGTCATTTCTTGGAATTACCGTCGTGCTTACAATTTTTTGTTAAACACCAGAATATGTGATTATGATTTTGGATGTTTATATTATGTATGTTTAAATTGTATGATTTTTCAATAAAACAAATTTCCCCTATTCTTTTCGAGAAGTGCCATGGGATCTTTTAACGTCCACCTGAACAGGCAGATGGGACCTCGGTTTAATGTGTCATCCAAAAGATGGCACCTCAGGAGTGCAGCACCCCCCTCACACTGCACTGCAGTGTTGGTATTAGTATTGACCCAAGTGGCTGGTGTGGGGAATAGAACCCACAGTCTTCTGATCTTCCAGCCTCAGAGCCAAGTGTGTAACCTGCTGGGCCACTGACTTTTGGGTAAAGGTTCCCCTAGCTCCATCGCTACCCAGCCTGAGCTGCCCTGCCACCCGGGAAAGAGAAAGAGAAAGACTGCTGCCACCAGCCTCCTCCTGCAGGAACCCTGCCACAGCTCCTACAGCCCTGACAGCCCAGGCCTTGTATCACGCCTTCCATGGGCCCCCTTACCGCCCCCCCCAGGGCCTAGCCTACTATCATCCTGCCTACTCTACTGGGTTCTCTCACCACCCAACCCCCCCCCAAGGGACCCAAGGCCCAAAATGACTGCATCTGTGGCTACCTACTGCCACCCATGGAAAGTCCAGCCCAGGACCCGGCGCTTCGCCGCTGCATTGCTGTCCTGCCTAAAGGGGGGGGTCCCTTCACACTGCCCCAGCAATGCCCGACCGTCTCCTGTCCTCACTGCTTCCCCTCTCCTCGAGTTTCCTTCCTCTTATTTATATTTTCAGAACTCTGCTGCCCCCTAGTGGCGGGTAGCAGGAAAGCTGCCCCCAGGCACTCACAACTACCTAACCTAGGGGGAAATTTGGTGGACCAAAATGGTGGGGGGGAGGGCAAGACTAAGGCCCTAAAGTGAGAAATAAGCCCCCTCAAATTTGAAGGGGCTTGCATAGAGATTACAGTTCAGCCTCTTAAACATTTCCAGTTAAGCCACTGGTAAACGGATCTGCTAGCAGATACCGTGGCTTACCGTTAGAAGGACTGGGAAGAGTTACATACATATGAAATGCCAGCAGAATCGGGCCATAACTGTCTGTCTAATCTGCTCGAGTGTGCAGCTTACAGTGTACTAACTGCTGCTGCCCCCCCACTTCCGGTCCTCCCCCAAATTATCATTCCCACCTTCCTCCCTAACCACCCCTCCATTTTGGCCTTTTCTTTGACCCTGTCCCACCCCCTAATAAAACTGTCCACGGTCCTCAGTGAGATCACCTCCTCAGGCAGATTGTTCCACCCTGCTACCACCCTTTCTGTAAAATGGTGCCTCCTCTTTTCCCTGTAGAATCTCCCCACCACCTTCAGACTGTGCCACCTCGGGGCCCCCCCCCAAGCTGAAAATGCCTTCCGTGCTAACCTTAGTAAGTATTTTAAAGTTTCAGTCATATCCCCCCTCTCTCTTCTACCCTCCAGGGAGTTCATGTTGAGCTGTGTCAGTCTCTCATAGGGTTTATCCCACAGACTTAGGATCATCTTTATTTTCCTTTGCTGCACCCCCTTCAGAAATTTGGCATCCTTTTTTAAATATGGGCACCAGAACTGCACACAGTACTTCACCCAAGTGTGGTCTCACCAGTGACCTGTACAGTGGCAGGATGAGTTCCTCCCTCCTTGTGGTGATTCCTCTGCACTCCAGCATTTTGTTGGCTGTGGCTGCCACCTTACAGCGGTATAGCACAGTGGGTTAAGGCTCTGAGCTGCAGATCTGGAGACCTGGGTTTGAATCCCACAACCATCTAGGTGCAGACTATGTGATCCTGAGCAAGTCTCTTAACTTCCTTGTGCTTCCAGGTCGCATCTGGAAACAAGCTTCGGCTTAGTGTGCTGCTCCTGGTTAAACAGTGTTCCCTTTCAGCATTGAGCAGAATGTTTCATGTCCCCAGTGATAGGCACCCCTAGGTCCTTTTCCTCCTCAGAAATGGATGTCTGCACTCCCCCCCCAGTCAGTAGCTTGTCCTAGGGGTTTTGGCACCAAGGTGCCATAGTGTATTGTAGGTTAGCATGTTTACCAGTAGTCTCTCACTGTACTGGCCACTACCACCAAGAACAGTGGTCTGGAGTGGACATCACATTGGGTTTGGAGCCGTTTCTGGCACCAGCATGTCTTGTTGGCATGCTGGATCCAAGTGTTGGTGTGCCTCTGCCAGTGTTGTCAGGTTTCTGGTGTCCGAACCAGCATGTCACCAGGACATGCCGGTGCCTGAAGGGGCTGTACCATCCTCCAGCCCTATACTGTGCTGAGGGTTTCTCCTACTGAATAAGTGTTGTATTTGCCAGAAAATGGTTGGTTTGAATTAGCAGACAGTTTCTTCACAAGAGAGGCTTGCCACTTAAACTGTTGCAGAAATCTAGGTAGACACTTACCGCAGGATCTGAATTCCTATTTTAAACATAATTATTAGTTCTTTACCTCCCAGCTTCAGCAAGCTGTAACACACCCAGCTACTGTGCCTTAGCCTGCCCAATGGGGGTTCAGGACAGAGATGAGGAGATACTTTTTTACAAAGAGGGTGGTGGCAGGGTGGAACGTGTTACCAGCATAGGTGGTGGCCTGTAAAACTGGAGGCTGCTTCAAAAGGGGCTGGGACAGGGCAAGAGGGAGGTGAGGAGGTAGGGGCAGCTGCAGAATAGGGTTGCTATCAGCAAAAATCAAGCAGACTTGATAGACCAAAATGGCATTTTTCTGCTGGCAAATTTCGTATAAAGTAGAATCCCTTAGAATGATGGTTCTCCCTAGAGCATTATATCTTTTCTCTACTCTACTGTTGTCTGTTCCTGAACTAGTATGGAGACAATGTATGTTAATACTGCTGCTGAGACCACTTTTACGGTTGTAAGAGTGGTCTCGTGCGCATTCTTAGTGTAAGCCCACCTCCCTGGTCTAGGGGAAAAAAGCTGGCACAAGTTGTTTTCAGGGATGGGGCTCACATACCACACCAAATGCATTTACTTGAGTTCACAACGAAAGCTGACCTCTGGGCATCCACTGTCACATGGCAGGGCAAACAAAGCTGCGAATAAAGGGGTTAGCTGCACTTAGCTGAAGAACAAAGTTAAATGTCCAAACTGGAGTAAAAAAAAATGGGACCCTTTATTTTTCTAGATGTGAGCTCATAGTCACTAGTGGTAAACTTCCTTTCACTCTGCTTTAAACATACCATCTGGCACACAGGCTGTATCCATTTCCCATTTTCACGTAGGGCGAACTGTGTTTTACTCCTGGGTTGGCTTCAGCCCTGGTGGGGTACTTTTATTGGCATATTCCTTGCCCCAGTGGAGGCTCACAGACATTCCCGGAATCCACCACCCCAGCCAGCACCGGTGGGGACTCTGTGGCATGTCCTAGCCAATTTTTACCATTTACTTCATACTGTGCAGATAAGACCACTTCAGTGCTTACATTTAAGCAGCACTATGTTACCTGTCACCGACATCTGGGATAGACACAGTCTTCTGACAGAATCTACTCACTTGACACTTTCTCATAGGAGCAGGGCTTTCAGACTGCCACTTTATTTACCCACGTGAGTGTTTATCTGCTGCCAGCCAGCAATCTTCAGACCTTTGTGGCAATACCAGCCCGCAGTACCACTCTGAGGTAAATTCCCAGCTTCTGACAGGAACTTCTAAATTAAACAGTCACTTGTCCTCATTTGGGGAGGGTAGGCACCGATGGATGCCAGACCAAGTCATTTTATTTAAATAGCTTGACCATCTCTTCAGATCAGCTCAAGACATTTTTATTTCAAAAAGCATTTAATTTGTTATAGTATGAAATGCGTGATGACTGTCATTTTAGTTATTAATATAGTGATTTGGAGTTGACTCTGCTATGTACTGTAGTGTTTATGTATGCAAAGATGAATGTTTTATTTGTATTGTATTGTGTAGCGCTCCAAGCTCTCGGGAAGGGGCGCTTTAGAAATGGTCAGTCTGTCTCTCTCTCTCTCTAGCAGATCCTTTGCCCACAATTACTTTTTCCTGGACTCATTTTTCTCTCAAACAAATCTCAAATTTCTGGATTCTGGAAGTAGGAAGGGATCGGATGGCTGGCAGTTCGTCCACAATTATGATTCCCTTCCCAAATTTTACAGACTTCATTAAAGTTTAAACTTTTACCATAGAGGGGCTACCGCTGCCCCAGGGTAGCGGGCTATAAAGCCCGATCACACATTTACTTTAATTACAAATTTTGTAATTTGCATAGATCTACAATACAGATGGCAGCTCCCAGCATCTTTTAAAACTCTTCTCCCAGGAGGTCACACTTTAACTGCACCCATTGTGTTCATGATGCAGATATGTCAGGGTGTTGCCAGCAAATTATTCTCCTAACCAAAAGCACAGCACCACCCTGATCTGCTTGCATCCGTGATAATGGATCTGGTGAAGGAGCAAGAACTTTTAAACACTTCAGAATTCTCTCTCTTGCATCAAGAATGAAATAAAACAAAAAGTAAATCAGATATACTGATGTTTTTGTCTTACTGCCAAATAAATTATTGAAATTTTTGTTAACTAGTACTGCTGCTTTAAAAACACTGAGCTATACAAAGGTGTGAACAGAATGCAAGTAAAACCTTCATTCTGGTTACAATACATTTTATGACCCCCTCTATAGGATAACCACATCTAATCAACTGCTCTTATGTTCAGTTGGCAGCATCACCGGTTTAACCATAGAAATCTTTTCTCCTTCCCTTGTCTGGTCATCTGTGGTACACTGGAACGTACGTACAGTAAGGGTTATAATTTCACACCTTCTATATTAAGAGGAAGAATCTGCAGTGTGTTCTGATTTCCATGACTTGCAGACTTTGATCTGTGCAGTTTACATGGTTCTTTCCTCTTGTTTTTGGGAAAGTCGGTTTCTACTAAATTATGCGGTGAGCTCGTCACCCACGGCCAGCTTAGGATGACCCAGACCCTTGACCCCTCTTAGTGACTGTGCAAAACCTGATTGTTCATTTCAGAAACATAGAAAATTATGACAGAAGGAGACCATCAAGTCTGCCCTTGGGTTTCCCAGACCTTCTATGGGTCCCGGGACCTATCCCCCAACCCGATTCAATATCTCTGCGCTTGTGTGGGCCCTAGCCCTATCCCACCCCTCTTGAAAGCAGCCACGGTCCTTGATCCCACCACCTCAGCAGGCAGTCTGTTCCATGGTTCAGTGACCCTCTCGGTAAAGTAGTGCTTCCTTAGATCTCTTTTGAAGCTTCCACCCCTTAGCTTCCATTTGTGACCTCTAGTGGCTAAACTGTCAACCTTGTTAAAAAGTTCAGTGTAGGGTATTTTATAGATGCCCCTCAGGAACTTGAACATCTTGATCATATCCCCTCTCTTCCTCCTAGTTTCCAGAGAATGCAGGTTCAGTGACTCTAGGTGTGCCTCGTACAAGAGCCCCTGCACCATCTTAGTCACCCTCCTCTGTACTACCTCCAGCCTATCATACAAACATATGAATTTGCTAGCAGATAAAGGCCTTATGGTCTGTCGAGTCTGCCCAAGTGTGCAGCTAGCAATGCTTACACTGCAGCTGTTCCTCCCTCCCCCTTATCTTGTCCCATCCCCTTTTGAAGTAGTCCACTGTTCTACAGGATACCACTTCTGCAGGCAATGTGTTCCACCCAGACGCCACTCTCTCTGTGTGTAATAATAAAAAAAAACCAAAAAAAAAAAGTATTCTCATTTCCCTCCTGAACCTTCCCCCCTCCAATCTGAGATCGTGACCTCAAGTGTCCCTTCCCCCGCCTAAAAATCTTGAATAGTCCCTCCATGCCTGTCTTGTTTATTCCCTTCATGCACTTGAAGGTTTCAATCACATCACCCCTATCTCTTCTCCCCTCCAGTGAGTACATGTTCAACTCCCTCAGCCTGCTCATGTAGGGCATGTCCCCTAGTCCCTGGATCATCTTTCTTGCCCTGCGCTGCACCCCCTCCAGTAACTTAATGTCCCTCTTTAGATATGGGTGCCAGTACTGCATGCATTGACCCCCTTGCTCAACCAGCTGGGTTTCTTGGCCCTAGCTTTTTTACTCTGGACCCTGATGCAGGTTTTGGTTGCCTCCTCAATCCTCAGTTTTATGACCTCCCACCTATGGTTAGTGTCCATATTAGTTTGGATTCTGGCTAGATACCCTTTAACTACCTCCCCATCCTCCTGATGTTGGCCTTCCCGAAGTCCAACACTCTTGTACCTGTTTCTACTGCCTCTTTACCTATTTTCAACGTGAACCACATTGAGTGGTGATCGCTCCCTGCCAGTGGTTCTTCCATCCCCAGCTCCCTCACAAACTCCCCATTTGCCAGCACGAGGTCTACGGTATTTCCTAACCTGGTTGGCTCGCTGACCATTTGCATTAGGAAGTTATCCTGGAACGCATCCAGAAGTATCTGCTCCCTTCTTTTCATGGTGGCTGAGGTTCTCCAATCCACTGCTGGTAGGTTGAAGTTCCCCACAGTCACAATGTTATCCTTTCCGCAGGCCCTTCTGATCTGTCCCGCTAGTTCCTTGTTATGTTCCTTCTTTAGGTGAGGCCTCTAGAACTAGGCATAGTACTTCAAGTGAGGCCTTACCAGAGACCTATACAGCAGGAGGATCACCTCCCTGTCCCTGCTGTCAAATCCTCTACCTATAAACCCCAGCATTTTATTTGCCTTACTATAAGCATTGTTGCATTGGCTGAACTGCTTTAGAATATCACTTATAATGACCCCTAGATCCCTTTCCTCATGTGAGACACTTAGTTGGACTCTGTTAAGCCGATAGGCTGCCCTTGGGTTTCCTTTTCTTAGATGCATTACCTTACATTTTTTCACATTAAACTTAAGCTGCCAGATACTGGATCATTTTTCTAATCTCTATAGGTGTTTTTGCAGGTCAGACAGGATGGAGGCTGTCCAGAGGAGGGCAACCAAAATGATGCAGGGTCTGCATCAGAAGACATATGAAGAAAGACTAAAGATGTATAGCCTTGAGGAAACGAGGGAGAGGGGGGACATGATAGAAACTTTCAAATACCTCAAGGGAATCGACAAAGTCTAAGAGGGTAGCATCTTTCAGAAAAAGAGATGTGCAAAAACAGGGGGGCACGATTTGAAGATAAAAGGGGACGGCTCAGAGGTAATGTGAGGAAGTATTTCTTCACAAAGAGGATTGTGGATACATGGAACAGCCTTCCTGAGGAGGTCGTAGAGTCAAAAACAGTGGGGGAATTCAAGAATGCATGGGACAGACATAAGGCAATTCTAGTGGGGGGTAGGAGGAAGTAGGCTGTTGGTTAACTAGGATCTGCAGCTTATCTGTTAGGTAGAGAAATGGGCAGACTAGGTGGGCCAAACGGTCCTTATCTGCCGTCAAATTCTATATTCCTAGGTCCTTCACCACCTCCATGCTGTCAGCGCTACCCTCAGCTTAGTGTCATCTGCAAAGAGGGCAATCTTGTTCTGAATGGCTATGCCGATGTCACTAATGAACATGTTAAATAGGACTGGACCCAAGACCAAGCCCTGGGGCACCCCGCTGGTGACCCCTCCCTCCCTTGACTTCACCCCCGTTTAGTACTACCCTCTGATGTCTGTCTTTTAGCCAATTGTCCACCCACTTAACTATGCTCTTTGCAGTACCCAGGTCCTCCAGTTTTCTAAGCAGGCGCCTGTGTGGTACTGAATCAAAAGCTTTACTAAAGTCGAAGTAGAGGAGATCCACTGGGTGGCCCTTGTCCACTTCCTTAGTCACCCAGTCAAAAAATGAAGTGAGATTTGTCTGGCATGACCTCTGTACAACAAACCCATGCTGCCTCATGTCCTGCTGACCATTTCCTTATAGATATTCCACTAGGTCCTGCTTAATTAATGTTTCCATTAGTTTTACGACTATGTGAGGCTTACCAGTCTATAGTTGCCGGCCTTTTTCAGGAAAGATTTTGAATCCTTCTGAAGGCTGTCCTTGCCTGGGGTTTAAACCAGTGTTTATTGAGAGTTCTGGATAAACTCTGAATCGGATGGCTGAAGCATAGTAACATAGTAATTTAAGGTTGGAAGGGACTCTTAGGTCTGTCAAGTTTGCCACCTTGCTTCATAAACTGGGACCAACAAATACTAATGTATAGAATTTCCTACCACTCTGCTGCTGGATGTATCCTGTGATTCCCTTGGTAAGCAGAAATTTGTCCAGGTTTACCCTGAAGGAGGCACAGGGTCATAATGTCGCATGGTACTAGCTCGCAGCAATGTACCGCGATGTAAATTCAGCAGATACATTGCTCCCACAGAGACATAGTATTGAAACCAGTTTCGGCAACATAAATATCTGGTATTTTCTTTATCTGCAGGGGAGGGGGAGGCACCGCACCCCCCCATTAAAATAATCAATTCTGGGGGGTCATCTCGGGGACGGGGTGAAACACAGCGGGGGAGAAAAATAAAGAAACCACACAATGCAGTTTCCAAAAAGTCTGAGACCGGAATTTGAGCCCTGGTCCACAGACGCACAGCAGCTTCCTGTAGTGCCACACCTCATCCCACTGAGCCATGGCGGCAGGTCGGTGGACTACCTCCCAAATGGAGGTCTTCACCTTCACAGAACCCCTCCTCCTCCCCACCCATGCACGATGGGGTACAAAACCGCACATACACTATATCTGTTTTGCGCGCTTCTGTACCATATTGCGCTAGTGAACTGTGCGATGTATTCTGCGCAGTATTCTATTGTGTGGTATAGTATGCGACATCTTGACCCAGTAGGCCCTGAAGGCCTGTACTGTCTTCATGTTCACTGGCAACAACTGGTAGTATGTTCCACAAGTTTACTGTCCTATAGAGAGAAGACATGCTTTCTAATGTTTCCCCTTAATTTACCACCTTTGAGGTCCATGGCATGTACCGGGGTCAGGCTGAAGCACATCAAATCAAAAACAGTTTCGTAGATTGTCTGAAAAACATTTATTTTTTTGATTTGTTTTATTTTATATAGTGCTTTTCCAAACACGTTCGTTCAGAGTGCTGTGCATAAAAGCATTTAGAATATAGTAAAACCTGGTATACGAAAACTATTATGTAAATATCATAATTTCATTCAGTATATACAAATAGTACAAAAATCACAATGAAAGCAAAAACTGATGGATAAACCTAGCAAAAGGCAAGCAGCATACCCGGGATATTAAGAACATTTTCTAGCAAATGAATTACATTTCAGTGAAACATTCACACTTCATATGCTTGTTCAAATGGATAAGTTATTACCTACATTAAAAGAAGCAGTCAAGTCTGCCTCTGTAATATACATTGGCAGAATATTCCACAGTGTAGTAACGTTAATGCTAGAAGAATGCATACCCATTGTTTTTTCAGCCTAACATCCAGAACATTCAGCAATGACTGATTTAAAGGGACACTATCAACCCCACCAACCCCTTAGGTCTCAAAGTGTCCCTTGTTTAAAAAAAACACATTTATGGCTGCTAACATTCTGTAAAGATTGCTTATGTAGCTAGTAGTTTAGTTCTGATTCTTTTTTTTTTTTTTTTTCTTGGCAGTATAGTGCAGTGATTTAAGGCTCTGAGCTGCAAATCTAGAGAGTGTAGGTTTGAATCCCACAACCTCCACTTGCATACTGTGTGACCCTGAGCAAATCACTTAACTTCCCTGTACTCCCAGGCTGCACCGTAAACATGCTTTCAGCTTAGTGTGCCACTCCTAGTTAAACAATTGAGAGAAAAAAAAAAGTGAAAAACAGACTGCCCACCGTACTGGTTTGTTTACATTCCTTGATCAACAACCACTACATCTTTCCTGGACTTTCAAGTACAAAAGTTTTTATTGATTGGCTTAAGGCATTACAATATTCTAACAAATTTTTACATAAATCTAGGCAATCCTTGGGTAAAACCTGTAGTTCTTACAGATGTGCAAACTGAGCAACATATTAAAATATAACCACATAAGAATTTTGTTTTGCTAGTACAATTCATGGAGAGCGATATTTTAAAGATGAGTTGTTTTCAAAAATCTCGAAAGTTTCAACAGCACATTTACATCTTGAGAAGAGAAAAGATGGATTAACATTCTTTCGGAGGGGAGACCGAGACCACCAGCTATATCGCCCAGCCATGTTTTCCTGCTCTTCTCATATAAGGAACACAGCAATACTACATGTTTAAGATCAGCTCGAACTTTGTGAATACATATACAGTATGGTTCAGAGACATTATCTCGCTTATGCCTAAAACGAGTATATTGTGTATTATATGTTTCTGTCCTAAATCTTATTTGACAATGCAAAATAGGATCTGTAATCTTAGACTTGGGAATACCTCCAACACAGTCTAGCCGCTCATGCAGGGTCAAAATTGTCACCGGCCCGCTAGCCAATTGCTGGTAGATTTTGTATTAGGCTAGTAAGATTTTCATTTAACTAGTCCTGTGGGCTTGTACTAGAGAAGGCAACACTTCAGTATGTACACCAACTGGGCCAGTGGAAATGTCCGTGGGGTCAGTGGATTTCCCCAGTCACTAGCCCTGCTGGCTAGTGGCTGCAAAACTTAATTTCGACCCCTGTCATGATGTAGTGGGAGTTTAGGAGGCTACTGCCTCGAGTGACTGCACTGTTAGGGGGTGCTTCTAATGTTTAGGAAGTATTCAAAAAGAAGAGATTTTGTATTTGAAGCAAAACAAAGTTTCAGTTCTACTAAACAAGGAGACAGACAAAACAAACGGCAACATTAATTAATTTTAGAGAATGTAGGCAATCACAAAATGTGGATTTTTTTTTTTAATTCGAATGATAAACTATGGACAGTAAATCCTGCATTTTGATCGTTTTTCACCTGTGCATAAAATCATTTGATGCAGGTAAAACAAATACTCAAAGCAGGACCATGTAAATTCAGACGAGTCGTTGGAACACACTGTTTTGAAATGCCACCATTTTTTCCCTCTGTAACGCAGCTCATCACTGACTTGCGGCTGATTATGAAACTCTGGTGCCGCTCACTGTACACTTTTCCCCCCTTTTACCTGGAAAAACAGATGACTGTTTAAAAAAAGTCAGCCTGGTATATCACTTTATTATGTACCCTTCATTCATTGTTTAGATATGTATGTAGCGTTTTTGGCCCAGTGGTGCAGAGGACTGGGCGCTGGGCGTCTCACCTCATGGCACTTGGCGACCTGAATTCAAGGCGAGCCTGAGTCGCCCGGAGGTTGGCAGGGGCCGGGGCGGAGCTGGCCTGAAGCGGCCGTCAGGCAGCTGTCCTCTCCGGGAGGTGGGGTTGGCATCCCTCATTCACGGCTACCCCCTGGTGGAGGCCGAGGGGTTGCGCAAGCAGGGTGCCAGGCGATAGGCCAATGGGGTGGGCGAAGGAGGGCTGTTACTGGGGCTGTAAGGCGCATGCATGCCTCCACACGCATGCGTCCTTCTCCTGGGTTCCTCGGGTAAAAAGTGGGGAGAAAATGGGGGAAAAAAAACAGGCGGCAGGATGGCGACTGACTCTCTGCAGGCACCGCTCCTGGACCGGGCATATGGTAAGCCCAGGTAATTCCGGGGGATGGAGCTGGGGAAGTCTGTCAGATGGGGGCCGCAAGGAGAGGAGTATAAAGAAAGAAGTGATTTAAAAAAAAAAAAAAATGTATGTTGAGTTTTTATAATTATTTTTTGATACCCAGTGGAGGGAGTGGGACTGGGAGTGCATGACAGCAGAGCGAGCGAGAGCACAGCGGCTGGGAGCAGCAATGAGAGGAGAAGAGCTGCTGGAGAATGGAGAAGAATTAAAATTTCTGTATTCTGGCAAGTTCAGATTACTTGTTGCTTGGAGTATTAGAAAGGACCGGAGTGGGCATTTGACACTATTGAAGTGAGTGGGCGTAGAGGGGGAGGGGAGAGAACTATGTGCCTATAGTTTGAAACAGTACTTCAGATTGCTGGTGTCCGCTCCTTGGGTGCAGGAGCCTGTGTTCTCAAGATGTAGTTTAGTGTTTTTTTTTTTTTTTTGGAGTATTGTGGTTAAAAAGATTTTGTTTTTGTTTGGTGGTGAGTTGGAAAGAGCACGAGAGACGATAGCAGCAAGAATTAGTGTGAGTGCTGCCTGCCGCCAGAGGAAAGTAAGAGGCAGACTTTTAAATAGATTTGTTGGGGTTCTTTGCAGCTTTTTTGCTTCCTGAGGGAGAGTATCAGAAGCGACCTGAGCAGATCATCATGGAAGTGGGGGGAGGGGTCTTCAGACCTGTTACCCTGCTATCTGAATAAGAAGAGAAACAGTATATACTCTCCTGTTTTGACCATCCCAGATAAAAAAAAAAAAAAACATCAGCCGGGGGTGGGGGAGAGTGCTCGTGCATCACGCAACAAACATTACTACTGATGCCAGTAAAGGACAAGCACAGTGACATAATTACCTAGTAGACAGAGGAATATTTTATCTTAAATTCACATAATGTAATGTATTTTTCCCAGATATAAACATGATTTTTCTTAATGTTACAAATAAGAAAAAAAAAGTAGCCTATTTTATAAGTGCAATAAGACACTCCGGGATGTGCACTGAACAGATATTACTGCACTTCCAGGGGCTGAAGGCACTTGGCCTGTGGCCTCATGCCTTACTATGCCCTTGGGTGTGCAGTAATATCTGTTCAGTGAACACCCATCATGCCCTACAGGGTTTTAAATAATTGATTAGCAGTTTTTTCTTGGGACTATACTAACTGTACAGAAAATATTTATATAGATTTTTTAGAAGTGCTGTGTTTGTTAAACACAGTGAGGCAAGAGCTACGCATTTTCACAAAGATTTAGCAGTTTTATGAGCAAAACGCTAATCAATTTTTAGAGTTACATAAATCCCTGTCCTATTGCTTGCATAATATGATGCAAAACAGGTTGATGGTGTCCCTTTAATATTTTATTAATTTTCTATAATTTGAGACTTCTTAAAGAGCCCCTGACACCTCCAGGAGAATTTTGAAAGACATATTTGGACCCAGTACAGTTTTTATTTCATATTAGCTCCGTGTTTCTCCTCTTCATTATCTGTTACTAAGGTTATATTCACAAAAACATGATCTTTGTTGAGAGTTCATCAGTTTCTATTGCTTATTCCCTACCTGATAATAATACTCTGCTTGTGACATCACAGTTATTCCCATGTCAACAGACTGTGATGTCACAGCACAGGAGTATGACTTCAAGCTGGGAATAAGCAGTAAGGGCAAATGAACTCTAAGGGTTCGAGATCATGTTTTTGTGCATGATTCCTCCATAATAAGTAAGGGTGAGGACTGGAGAAATATTTGGAAAATAGGAAATACAAGCTAAAAATGTCTAGATATTAGCTTCGCCAAAGTTTTCCCGGAGGTGTCTGTGGCTCTTTAATAACCGATTTCCAGATCTAAGTAATCATTACCTTGTTGATGCCCTTCAGCATACAGAAGATGGGGATCGTGGCCTCATCTTCTCCTTTTTCTCCAAGGTGAACATGTTATTGTTGAGGGTCTTCAGTCTCTCTCCTCATAACTTTTATCCTCCATACCCCTGATCATTTTCAGTTCAGTTCACTTTATTTACTGGGTGAGCACCCTGGGCCAAGGCCTGTTTTCAGGAACGACCCGGGGCTTCAAACAAAAATGGAAGCTAAGATGATATACGCAAGATACAAATACACATGGATGATGAGACAGCACGGCTATAAATACACATATTTAAAAACATTTACACAGAGCAAGAGATCGCAAATGACTAAATAAGATTTTCTTGAATGTTTCATGTACAGGGACATTTACACAATTAGTAGGCAAAGAATTCCAAAAATGTGAGCATTGTACAGAAAAAGCCTTCTCTCCCATACAGGTAGAAAACCTAGACAAAAACAGATGTAATGCAGTGGAGGAGCGAAGCAGTCTAGGCTCGTCCTTAATTTTTAGTAGGCCAAACACAGGAGTTTTACAACCTTGAACAAGTGCACTATTAACCATGCAATCCAGGTTGTAATGATAAGTCAGCCTGGGAGGCAACCAACCAAGGGCATCATATAAAATGCAATGGTGTGTTTTAAATGGTTTAGCCAGGACAAATCTATAAATAGAATTAAGTTCTGCTGACTAGATCCAGGTCCTTTTTCGCTAATTTTGTAAACAAAAAAGAGTTGTAATACAGTCGGGACAATAACATACTCGTAGATATAGTTTCCCTTGCTTCACTAGTTAAACAATCTTTAATTCAGTACAGGGCATCAAGTTTCTGATTCACAAACTTTACTGTCTTCTAACGTGTAACGAAAAAGTAAGATGAGGGTCAAGTAATACCCCAAGATATTTAGTCTCCGAAACTTGTTGCATCAAAGATCCCGCTAAAGCGTAAACTAATAGTGGTTTAGCATTATGCAGTTTAGGTGTGGAACCAAATAAAATAACATTGTGTTTTTTTGGTATTTAGTATTAAACAATGTTTCAAAAGCCACTTATTTAACACAGTGAAATCTTGATTTAGGGAGATGTTAATATAATTTACTTTTGCAGAACTAGTAAACAAAATGTATAAAGCAGTACTCTAGAAGTATTAAAAACTTTAGAAATTGAATCGATTTAAATAGAGAAAACAACAGGGGTCCCAGTATGGACCCCTGTGGAACTCCCTGGTGAAGCATACACGTCGATGAGTCAATCCTTCCCAGATTTATTTTTACAGGATGGCTAGTTAGATAACTTTGAAACCATTCACAAGGCCTATTTTGGTGGCCTGCATTGTACTCTGTCTCTTAGTGTTTCTTTTGTAAATGGGGAGCCCAGAACTGCACACAGGGCTTAAAATTCAGCTTTGTATGTGGGGAAATTCCCCCTCAGGGTCTTCCCAGTGGGAGGATCACAAACCCCGGGGGAGGGGGATAACCAAAAAAACAAGGGCAACAGGCAGACTAGGTGGGCCAAGCAGTCCTTATCTGCCGTCAAAGTCTATGTTTCTGTGTAACAAACGCTACTCAGTTACTTTAGCTCAAGCTGCTCCCGCTACCCCCACCCCCTCCAAGAGTCCCATCTCAAGGTCTCATCCATCTTGGTGCTAGCCTGCCTTCCCTAGTTGCCCTCACCGACTGCCCAGTTGGCCACCCTACCCAAAATAGTCCTCACTCACCACCAGGACTCCATCATCACTCATGCTGACTGAAAGTCTGCAGCATTGCTAATTGTAACATTAAACCAGAGGCTAGGCAGTTTAAAAGAATGGCTCACCGAGCTGACATTGCTCATGGCTGCAGCACATTTAGTCATGCTCTGGGGTCACGCTGCTCTTTGTATCCCCAACAATGCGCATAGTCGATGACCCCTCTCTGTTCTGTGCCTGATCCTGCCACTTTTTCCTGCTTGAAGCCATAGTCCAATGTGTGTGTGTGTGTGTGTGTGTGTGTGTGTGTGTGTGTGTGTGTGTGTGCGCGCCGCTGGTGTGTGAACCTGGATCCTGCTACTTGAAAAGAAAAAGGAAAAATGGCGCAAAACTCGCGATTTCTCCCCCACACCACCGAGTTTTAAGGCCTGGCACAGTACTTCTGGTGGGACCTAATCAGGGACTTGTAAATTGTTTGGATTAATTTTAATGCACCCCAGCATTCTTCCAGCCTTCTTGAGAGAAGCAGCACACTGCTCGTCATGTTTTAGCCCCTTGCCTGTTGTCACCTTTTCCTCCTCCGCAGCAACAAGAGGAGCCCAACACAGTGTGTAGGTCATAACTCTGTTTCTTTTCCCCAAGTGTAGCAACTTGCATTTGGCTACATTGAATCTCAGACTCCAGGAGTCCGACCAGTTGTCCAGCTTGTGTTCGTTCTCCTGAACTGTGTTGCCCCATTCTGTAGGGAGCCTTCCATCCTGAACAACTTTGTGTCATCAGCAGGGCTCGAAATAACCGGCTGTCCACCTGTTCTGGACAGCCGGTTTGTTATGCTTGCCTGCCCCTTGGACAGACGGTACTCACTTCTGCATTTTCACCTTTAAAATGCAATAGAATGGCACAGCACTAGGACCCAGCAGACTCCTGTGTGCAGCAAGGATCCCTCCCGACGTCCTGCGTAGCCCCACCTGCCACAAAGTGTAGCTCTGCCCGCCAGCTCCGCCTGCCCTGCCCGCCCTGCTGTTGTTGCCGCCGTGTCTGGTGACTGCTGCCACTGTATGTCACCTGACCTCTCTGCTAGAATCTGAAGTGGCACCAGGAAGAGTCATGTAGCCACGAGTGAAATATGGCAACTGCTCATGCACACATCATCAGTGCACATGCGCAGTTGTATCCTGACTCGCTCTCCTCTTCTATCTAGCACTTGAATCGGGGAGATGTCAGAGAGAAGGAGAAGCAAGTTGGTTGTTTGGACCAATTTTTCTAAGCGTTACCGCACCATACACAGCCATGCCTTTTTTGCTTATTTTCTTTGAGGAAAAAAAAATATAAATATACACCATATGACTAGATAGGGCTAGCCTGTGCTTTCTCGGGTCGGAGCTAAATGTGGGAGACTGGTAGGAGAGTGGAGTGGGACTGGATGGTCTTGTATTCAAACTCAAATGCAAATAGGTTAAAAAAAACAAAAACTTTTCAGTGCTTCTCGTGGAAAAAATAAAGGACAGGCACGCAGAGCTGCCTTGAGGGGTCTGTGGTGTAGTCAGATCTCTGCACGTGGCTGTGGGGAACTACCAGACAACTAGACAAGGCACAAAAAAAAAAAAAAAAAAAAAAAACCCTCCTCAACTGTATAGTGAAGGAATTTGAGAGGCTGTTTGGGATGGAGGGAGACAAACGAAGGCATTTATTCAATATAAATAAAGTGCAACATGCTGTTGCTGTTCTCACTGCTATTGTGGTGACCACTGTTTAAAGAAAAATAAAAATCATTTATGGCAGGCTTGCTTTGAGTGTTGAAGTTGTGGAGGTGGTGTGGGCTGTCTCTCTCTCTCTTTCTGCATGTGGTGGCGAGAGAGACTGAATAGCAAAATAAAGTAACAAAGCAGGCAAAGAGAGAGGAGCTGGATTATAAATTCTAAACTCTCATCTGCTCTCCTCTGTATGTAAACAGATCTTAGAGATCTCCATAGTTTTGGGAGGCAGAAAGCCTAAGTCTACACACCTCTTGGCCTAATACATTTCTAGACTGAGTCTGAATAAAAAAAAAAACTTGACAAGGCTCTGTCAAAGAGAAAGGAGGATAGGGAGGATAAAATAAAGTTTCTAAGCTTGCTCAGCCTCCGTGTAAAGTCCTCCAGAGCTCTTAGTTTCAGTTTGCCCGATAGCCTACTACTAGCTGGCCTATGCCAATTAAAACAGCTCTGCTGTTGTTCTGCTCTGCTCTGCTAGAAGAGAGTGGGGGGTGGGGGGTCTGGTCTGGGATAAAAAAAAAAAAAGTTGAATTGGAGAAGGCAGTCACTGACTTGTCAGCTGATAATAGCAACAGATATACAGCCCTCAAGATTTAGTTCAGCTGATTCAGAAAGCATAAACAGGGAGGGAAATATAAAAAGCCCCTTTCAGGGCTTTGTGTTGCGCTCTGTGGATCAAAAAAATTCTAAGCTAAGGAGGATAATAAAAACAGGCTGTTTTGAAGACTATTAAAAAGGGCATTATAGCCAAGCCAGGAATTAGGAAATAAAAAAAAGATTAATGCAGGACTACCTTGAGAGCTGAACTGTGGGCTCTCTGTATGAGGAAGGGGACTGAATAAAAAAACTAAAAAATTAAAATCACAAGACAGAGTGAAGAGGCAGTGTCAAACGGAGATGAAGGGTCCGAGGGATAGCATTGCAGAAAGTGCCTAAACAAGGAGGGAGGAAAAAAATATAAAAAGCCCTTTTCAAGGGTTTTGCAGAGTCTAGAGAAAACAAAAATACAAAACAGACAGAAGGGGAAGGAAGGCTAGAGAGAGAGAGAGACAGAGACAGCTAGGACTCAGAGAAAAGTGCACTGCTGTCTGCTCTTTTGAAAACAGTCCATTAGCAAAGCACCCATCATGAGCTTATCCGAGCACCCCGTTCTGTCTATTCTTAGTACACTTACTACTCTGCTCCTCCTAGCTAAGCACAAACCGCCCAATAACACTTAAAAATGTCTGTTACAGTTTTGATTTAAAAAAATAGTTGCTGCAAAGCCTTCAAGTGAAGGGAGAGGAGAAAGTTCTGATTCAAACAACATGAAGTCTTGCTATATTATGAGTATTGCAGTTTGTCCCAGCCTTAGAACTGCTCCGGTGAAAAGTTAACTTCCATGCAGAGCATGTGGAGCTAGAAGCGGCTCGGTTCAAACTCTGTTAGGCTGGTTTCAAACAGAAACACGTCAGATTCTTTACTCCGCCTCACTGAACAGTCGCTCCGGAATTCCTCCTGTTGTTGGTTCATTTCTTGGTTTAAAAGCTATTTCTCGGTTTAATTTAACGCGATTTAATTATTTTAACCAAAACCGATCGGTTCAGGCTCTGTCTATAGTAATCGTAAGTAATAGATAGGGTTTTTCTGTGTGGAACTTGTAAAAGTGTTATCGGTTCGGTTGAACCCGATCGAATTATATTAAATATAAGTTAAAGCCTTTTAAGGCTTCTTAAGTCTGATTCCCGGTTCTTATCGGTTCTAAAAGCAGTTCATTACGTTTTCCACGACCCGTGACATGGTTTGGAACCGATAAGGGTGTCTTGCCTGGCACTACCATTAAAAGGGCAAGTTTGTTGGTTAGGCTGGCATCATGTCTGAGAAACCAAAGAAAAACCGGGCCCTGGTTTCAACACTGTAGTGTCTGTGGGAAGCCTTTGCCAAGGCTGCCCACACACTCTATAATGTCTCTGTCTGAGGTTTGACCACCTCAATTCAGACTGCCAGATTGTAAACATTTCCCTGCAGCCACCCTGGACAAGAGAGTGGGCAGGCTCAGGGAACGAGAGGCCAAAAAGTCCGCTGACCCGGATGGCCAGCCCGGTTCGGTGCCAACTGGAACGGAGGGAGTGCCCTCTGACCAGGGCGAGACTTCCTCGGGCAAACGAAAAGCTGGCTCTGAGGAGCCAGTTCCAGCAAAGAAATCTAAAAAAATCAGCAGGTTTGGAGTCCAAAATTCCTTCTCCAACTGCTGCAGAGATAGCCAGGGCAATACAGATTGTCCAGTCCCTGTCCCCGGTTCCCTCCGAACTGCCACTGTCTGGCAAAAGGTCAGTTCCAGTGGTTCAGGATTATGATATAGAAGAGTTCTATGAACCAGAGGAGGGGGATGAGGATTATGATCAGTGTGAATGTGACTTTGAAAGTCTGGATGTGCCCATTGAACCGGACATCTCCCCAGACAGACCTCCAGGTGAGTCTCTCCCTAGGCTTTCTGAGTCCCCTTCTCATTTTTTTGTTCTATAAAAGTTGCTGAGACCTTCAGCTTCCCTTAGAGAGGCTTTGGATGAGCAAGAGGAGCCTGACTATGTGGAGATGATGGATATCCCAGAGTCCAGGAGGTTGTCCATCCCTTTACATAAATCTTTTAGAAAACAAACAATAAAATTTTAAAAGCTCCTAATTCTGTGCCTCCTGTGGATAAAAAGATGGACAGGAGGTACACTTTGTCAGGTCCTGATACAGATTTTCTTTCACAGCAATGCAGTCATGTTGGGGTAGTTCAGGCTGCAGCCTGTGATAAAGCTAATATTCCACTGGCTTCACATCCTCCTGACAAGGATTCCAGGAAGATTGATGCCATGGCCAGAAAACAATACATGGCAGCATCCTTGGGACTCAGACAAGCTAACTATATGGCTTATGTTGCAAGATACCAGAAATCTAGATGGGTTACTGTCATGGCCTTAGCCAAACAGGTCCCTGGCCAGCTCGTAAAGGAGCTGGAGCAGGTAAGTCTTGATGGTATTGAGCATCTAAGGTGCAATTCCATGCTGCAGTGGATTCTAACGATGTATCCTCTAGAGTCATAGCTACATCTGTGGCTTTTAGGAGATTGGCCTGGCTCAGGTGTACTACCTTGTCACAGGATACCCAGTCTAAGGCTATGGATTTTCCTGTGGTGGGAAATTCTCTGTTTGGGAGCAGACAGAGAATTATATGAAAAATGGATGAATATAGAACCACTTACAGGGTGCACAAGCCAAGGAGCGGCAAGCCACTCCTCAGAGGCAGCCCCAGGGGTGAGGTGAGCCTTTTACAGGCCTTTTACCAGACCAGGCCTCCGCCTCTTCAGCCTATGTACAGAGGGTTCTTCAGAGAGAGGCAGGCGGGGTTCGAGCAGGCCTGCTCCACCCCTCAGCCTAAAGCCCCTGCCAAACAGGCACCCTGATGGGATGCCCAGGGTTGGCTCTCCACTACCTGTAGGGGGCAGGTTGGCTCACTTCATCCAGGACTGGCAGTCTTTAACTTCAGACAGGTGGGTCCTGGAAGTAGTGAGCCAGGGTCTGGTTCTCAGCTTCAAGAAATTCCCAAAGATGAGAGCCAGATCTTTTCCACCTGCAAACCCTTTAGAGACTCTTGCTTTGGAAACAGAAGTCTCAACCCTCTTGGGTCTCAGAGCTGTAGAAAAGGTTTCTCCCCTTCACCAGGGCAAGGGTCTGTACTCCAGCTACTTCCTTACCCCAAAAAAGACAGGAGAGTGGCGGCCTATCCTGGATCTAAGATATCTAAACAAGCACCTTTTAAAGCCAAAGTTCAAAATGGTGACACTGGGAATGATTTTACCCTCCCTAAGGCCAGGGGACTGGCTAGCCTCCCTGGACCTCAAGGATGCCTACTTCCATGTTCTTATCAGAGGCTCCCAGAAAGTACCTCAGATTGAACTGCCCTCAGGCCATTATCAGTTCAGAGCAATGCCTTGAGCCTCACTTCTGCCCCAAGGTGTTCACAAAATGTCTGGCAGTAGCTGTCGCTCACCCAAGAAGGCAAAAGATTGCCATTTTTCCCTACCTGGACGACTGGCTCATTGTGGGTCAGTCTCCAGACCAGGTCAAATCACACCTGCTAGTTACTCAGCAGCTGCTTACCTCTCTGGGATTTCTTCTCAATCTTCCAAAGTCAGTTTTGGAACCTGTCCAGGTACTCACCTTTATAGGCGCAGAACTGGACACAAGGCAGGCCAGAGCCTTCCTTCCCTTGGAAAGGGTAAGGACCTTAGTGGCCCTGGCCGCCTCCTTCACTCTGCAGGTCTCTCGACCAGCAAGGCATTTCCTGCAGCTCCTAGGGCACATGGCTGCCTCCACAGCTGTGGTGCAAGGAGCAAGATTTCAAATGAGGACATTCAGTTCCATTTGAGAGCTTTCTGGTCTCAAAGAGAATCCTCTATCCAAGTTAATCCCAGTGACTCGAACTCTGATCCAGGCCCTTCAGTGGTGGCAGGATCAGAGCAATCTGAACAAGGGGTGCCTTTCATCCCTCTGTCCCATTCCTTGACCCTTACTACAGATGCATCCCTCTTGGGATGGGGAGCTCAATGGGCAACCTCTCCACCCAGGGATTATGGTCCCTCAGGAATCTCTGCTCCACATCAATCTGTTGGAACTCAGAGCTGTTTTTCTAGCACTTCAGGTTTTCTCTGCATCTGTTCAGAACAAGGTGGTACAGGTCAGAACAGACAACACCACTACAATGTGGTACATCAGCAAACAAGGGGGCACTCGGTCTTCGGCCTTGTGCACCGAGGCAATGAAGTTGTGGTCTCTGGCTTACTCCTGAACACTTCCCTCATAGCAGTTCACCTCCCAGGCAAGGACAATGTCCTGGCAGATGCTCTCAGCAGGATTTCCCAGGGCCATCACGAATGGTCACTGGATCCCCTAGTACTGGGCATAGTGTTTGCCAGATGGGGCACTCCTCAGATAGATCTTTTCGCAGCCCCAGACAATCATCAACTTCCACTGTTTTGTTGCAGGCCCCCAGTGTTGGGCTCAGTTCCCCTGGATGCCTTTCTCCTCGATTGGGAAGGAAGTTTCTTTATGCCTTCCCCCTTCCCTCTCCTGTTCAAAGTACTAGTCAAAATCAGGTCTCAGCCCTGCAAAATGATCCTGATTGCTCCAGACTGGGCCAGGCAGCCCTGGTACCCACTCCTTCTGTCCTTAGCAGTCCATCTTCCCTGTGTCTCCCCAGGACCGCAATCTGTTAACCTGTGCTCAGGGAGAGTTTGGTATCCAATCTCAAATCCCTCAACCTCAAGGCTTGGCTCTTGAGCAGTTAGAGTTTGCTAATTTGCAACTTTCTCAAAGTGTTCTCGAAATCCTGAAGGCTGCTAGGAAGCCTTCCACCAGAACTACCTATAACTCCAAGTGGAAAAGGTTTTCCATATGGTGTTCTGGGAAGCATGTTTCCCCAGAATCTGCTGATCTACCCACTGTATTGGACTACATGGTCCATCTTAATTCTTTAGGATTGAGACCAGCCACCCTGAAAGTGCACTTGGCTGCTGTCTCTGCCTTCATTTCAGCAGGAAGCCCTCTTCTCTTTCTGCTCATCCTGTATTTTCCAAGTTTTTAAAGGATTGCTTCACACAATCCTCCATTCAGGGACCCTGCCCGGCTTGGGATCTTAATGTATGCATTGCTCAGCTAATGCAACCCCCTTTGAGCCTCTGTCTTGACAGAGCTTAAGTATTGACTGGAAAACTGTATTTCTGGTAGCCATCACTTCTGCCAGGCGTATAAGTGAGTTACAAGCTTTATCAGTAGAAACTGACTTTATTTCCTTTCACAGGGATAAAGTAGTCCTCAGAACTAACAGGAAGTTTTTGCTAAGGTGGTTTCAGATTTCCACCTTAACCAATCTATTTCACTTCCAGTGTTCTTCACTGACCATTCCTCCTCTGGTGAGAGGAGGCTGCACACATAGATGTTAAGAGGGCCCTAAGTTACTACGTAGGCGTACCAAGGGTCAGGTATGACTCCCTCCAACTGTTTTCACTTATTGAGGTTGGGAAAGGAGACCTGCCACTAAGAGATCCATTGCCAGGTGGATCGTTTCTTGTATCCAATTTTGCTATCAAAAGCTGGGTAAGGTTCCCCCCTCAGGCCTGAGGGCTCACTCTACCAGAGGTACAGCTGCATCTCTAGCTGCTGCTAGAGACATCCCTATCTTGGAGATATGTCAGGCAGCTACTTGGAAGACAGTACACACTTTCACCAAGCATTACTCCCTGGATATTCAGGCCAGGAGGGATGCTCGGTTTGGCACAGCCGTGCTTCAGAGCCTATTCCCTAAGTAGGTTCTGTCCCTCCTCCATGGAGGTACTGCTGTGTAGTCTGCAATAGTCATAATATAGCAAGACTTCATGTTGTTTGAAGAAAAAATTACTCACCTTAGTAATGTTGTTTCTTCTAATGGAGTCTTGCTATATTATGACCTCCCCAGCCTGCCCCTTTCAGAACTCCTACTTTGGGTATGGGGTGGGTAGTCCTCTGTTGGCATTTATTGATGCCCTCTTTCACGTTTGGGTGTTGTGTTTATTTAATTATTTTATCTTATTTTTCTGGTCCACTGACTTGAGTCTTTGTGTTGGGGCCAGGAAAAATGTGTTAATATATTAGTGGCCAGTTAGCTAGTGTAGGTTACAACTTCCACACAGAACCTTAGTGAGTTTTTGCTCGTAAGATCTGCGGTTTGGTTTGAAACCAGCCTAACAGAGCTTCTGAACCGACTAGCTCTAAAGCTCCATGCTCTGCATGGAAGTTAACTCTTTCACCTCCGGAGCAGTTCTAAGGCTGGGACAAACTGCAATAGTCATAATATAGCAAGACTCCATTAGAAGAAACAACATTACTAAGGTGAGTAATTTTCTTCCTGCTCTAGACTACCGTAACACCAACTCACCCGTCCTGTTGTGGCCACAGCTATGACAAGTGGCAGTGCCACTGCTAGTGTTGTGCAGCCAGCTACTCCTTCTCGGGTCATAACTGAAACTGTGACAAAAAGAAAAGGGGCTTCCAAAAAAGCTGGAAGAAAAATAGGGAGTGGCTACTATATGACCCTGATGTGGGCATGATCTGCTCATATTGCGAAAAATACTTAAGAGACAAACTCTTATGACTGGCTGTAAGAGCATGAGACTTGAAAATCTGTGTGCTCATGAGCTCCCCAAACCTCATAAATTAGCTACTGAAAAAAATACTGTGTCTAACACAGACCCTTGCAACTTAGCAATAGAACGAGGAATCATACAAATGGGGAAAAAAATGAGTTGACACAAGTGGAACATTTATTTAGAACAACTCTTTATTTGATCAATTCTGAATGCCCATTCACAGATTTCCCAGGCTTATTAGAATTACAACAATGTGGACAGGTAAAACTTTGGTCGGACAGGCATAATTTACACCCCACCTGTCCCTCGGACAGGCATCTCAAAAAAATTATTTCTAGCCCTGGTCATCAGCAAATTTTAGCAGTCTGCTGGAGACTCCAGCATCCAGATTGTAGATAAAAATGTTGAAAAGTAATGGCCCCAGCACCAGTCCCTGAGAGATGCAGCTGAGTACCCTTCTCCCCTGTGAGTAGTGCCCATCTACCATAGACCCTCTGCTTCCAGCTTCCAGGCCAGTTAGCAGTCCGCCTCGTGTATACGTCATTTACCATACTAGTGTACTTTGAGCAGAATCTTATCTTACACAGTGGTGTTAAAAAGCCTTGTTGAAGTCCAGCTGGACTGTGTCTATTGCCCTGCCCCTGTCCCACCGCACAGTCTGCCTCTTCTAAAGCCATTCTCAGTATATGCATATGTGTGTGTGTGTGTGTGTGGGGGGGGTGGGGAGAGGGAGATGGTGGAGATCCTTGGCCTCAGTCAAGTGATCCATTATTCTGTTCTTAATAATAGCTTCCAGGACCAAACCTGCATAGCCAGATTCATGAAAGATTACCGCAAGAGACCCTGCCAGTTGTTCCTTTAGCACTTCTTTTTTTGTAAATGTCTTTTTATTATTTTCCAGCAGACAAACATGTATACACAAAACATTGCGCTTTATCAGTAAGAATTCATTACATTTGATTGGACAGAGTAACATTATTCATGCAGTTCAAAGCAATGACAAATTTCATTTATTATATTTATCCATTTAGGGGTTCTGATCCCTACTCAGCTTGGGAACCCCCTCACGGAGCTCTTTCATGTCAATTCCTTGCCTTGAACTCAATTTAATTCAGTTCAGAGTTTCTTGCTGGAGTTTACTGGAGTTCATCAGGTGTATAATTTTCCTTGGCCCCAAGGTTCCTGAGTGCTCAGCCCTTGGACCCTATCTCCCCTTCTTCTGTGCGATCAATGGTTTCCTTGAGCTCCTAATCCTGTCTCTCTACATCTAAGAGATAAGAGTGTTGTCACGCTGCATCACATACATTACCCATGATGTCCATCTTGTTCTGTGTAATTCCACTCTGTCGTTCAGACCTAAAGTTATTTTTTCCATTCGGTATATATCATTTACCATTTTCCTCCACTGCTGGATGGTTACCTGTTGTGGGGTCAGCCACTTCTGTGTGACGCATTTCTTGGCAGCTATTATCATGATTCCTAATAGGTATTTTATACGTCTGTCTTTGATTATTTTGGGGTAAATGTGAAGCGGGCATAGCTGTGCTGTTAACCGTATAGGGATATGTATCACCTCTGTTATTGCTATCTCTATCTCTTGGTAGAAGTTGCTCAATCGTGGGCACGACCATATTATATGAGTATGTCCTGTTCTCTGCTCCCAACAGCCTCTTCAACACTCGGAAAAGGGATGTGCCCTATATTTAGCTGTGATAACTGGTGTCCGGAAGAATTGAATTAGGTGCTTCCAGACATATTCTCGCCATATGTGTGAGGAGGTAACTCTTCCCACTTCGTGGCATCCTCTCTCCCATTCTGCTGTGTCAATATGTATGTCTTCCTCCTCCTCCCCATCTGCGTGCTACATATTCAGTGTGGAGCTGATATGTGAGTTGAAGGGCTCTGTAAATCATGCATATCAATTGTGTGGGATTAGGTGAGTCTCTATGGAGTATCAAGCACCCTATTATTGCTGTCCTTTCCTCTGGGTATCTATCCTCAGTGGGGAATGCCATAAAATAATGCCTTACCTAAGGGTACCTAAAAAAGTCTCTACGTGCTAGGCCATACTGTTGCTGTAATTGTAAGGAGGACTTCATTGGTCCTGCAAGACTCAGTTGGTGTATGTATAGAATGTCCAAGTGTTGCCATTCTTTAAATGCTGTGTCCAGAGTGGCTGGCATAAAGTCTGGGAGCCACGCTAGCAGGCATATTCAGACTATCTGGGGATGTATGTGAGTTTCCGAAGCCACCTGTTCCCAGGTCTTCCTCACTAACTTTATCCAGGGGTTCATCCTGTCTCTCCTGTCCAGCTCCTCATTTCTTCCGAATGTGAACTTTATCATCTCCTGGAAAGGGAGAATTGCCTTCTCCATATCTAACCGTTGCCCCCCGGCTGCCTGCGAAAACCAGTAAAAAAGTATCCGCAACTGTGCCACTGCATGGTAAAGTTTAAAATCTAGTAAACCCAGGTGCCCTTATTTCTTGGGAGCGTAAGTGTGGAGAATTTTACTCTAGGTTTTTGGCCTCCCCACAAACTTTGGATATTGGCAAGTTCATCTCTTCCAGTCTTGTTTGGATTTCTGGAGGAGGGACGTTCTGAAATATGTAAAGGAATCTTGGGAGTATTACCAGTCTCACTGAGTCTGTTCTTCTTATCAGTGTCATTTGGGGTGTCCTCCATCTCTGAATATCCTCCTTCAGCTGTCCTGTCAGTGCTAAATAGTTGACTTCATAAAGTCTGTTTAGGGAGCAGGGCAGTCTGATGCTTAAATATTTAAGAGATCTTGGAGATCCCAGCGAAAGGGAATGACTCTCTTAATGTTGGGCTTGGAAAGTAACAAAGGGGCAGGGCTTCTGTCTTGCTAGTATTTAGTTTGTATGCCGAAATCGCACTAAATGTTGAGAGAATCCAAAAGACCAGTCAGGAATGGATTCCTTTGGGTCCTCTTCATACAGTAGGATATCAGCATGAAGTGCCACTCTGTGTTCCTTACCCTCCATCTTTACCCCCTTATAGTGTGGATTCTGTCTAATTGCCTGGGCCAGTGGCTCCAAATAGAGCACAGAAAGGAGGGGTGATAGGAGACATCCCTGTCGGGTACCCCTTCTCAGGGGGCAGTGGTATGTGGTGTGCCCATTTACCTTGATGGAGGCATATATCTTTTGCAGGATCTTTATTAATGTTTCTGTGAAACCCATTCTTTGCAGGGTGGCACATAGATAGGGCCAAGAAACCTTATCAAAGGCCTTTCCTGCATCAAAACTAAAGATTACTGAGGGGGTTCAGAGTTTGTTGAGCTAGTGTAATATATATATGCAATGTTCTTCTTGTGTTATCTCCCATTTGCCTACCTCTAATAACAGGGTTTTATTTAACTCTAAAAATTGATTAGCATTTTGCTCATAAAAGTTCTAAAACATTGTGAAAATGCATAGCACTTGCCTCACTGTGTTTAACATACACAACACTGCTAGAAAACCTATATAAATACTTCTGTACAGTTAGTATTGTCCCAAGAAAAAAACTGCTAATCAGTTATTTAAAACCCTGAATAAACCCCGTTTCGTCTGGATGTATGGGGTGAGGAGTACGGTTTCCATTCGATGTGCTAGAATTGCTGTAAGGAACTTACAATCAGCATTCAACACCGAGATGAGTCTGTAGGAGGTACACTCAGATTCTTACCTGGCTTTGGGTTCACCGAAATAGTGGCATATTGCCATGTTTTGGGGATCTCTTCCCCCCTTTATCACCTCATTACATGCTTGAAGCAGCTGGGGGAGCAGTTGCTCTTTTTGGAACTTATATATTTCTGCTATATATCTGTCCGGTCCTGGGGCTTTTTGCGTTTTAGCCAGATGTACTATGTTCTCTAACTCTTGTATTGTGATTGGTGCACTGAGCTTCTCTGTCACTTCTGAGTGATGGGTCTTCAAGTTCAGAGACCTGAGAAACTCCTCTGTGGCTTCTAGATTATGGGCTCCTTTGGGGGTATATAACTTTGAGTAATAATCATAAAAGACATCTGCTAGTTTTGCTGTCTCCCCTTCTGTCTGTCCTATACCTGGGTGTCTGATCGCTGCTATTGTAGCGCTGTGTTTTTGGCACCGTAGCTGATGTGCAAAAACTCTGGTGGCTCTAGGACCAACCTCATAGTACTTTTTTTTTTTTTTTTAAATTGAAAGTTTATTAATTTTTTACAATTACATATAGGAGCAGCTCTTTACAATGCTTATGACATTCAACTTACAAAATATTCATACAACTATTGAAGAGACTGCTCCCCCCCCCCCCAACCTCCTCCCTCCCTTCCCCAGCACAGCTCAAATTCTCAGGGATATCCTGAGCAATTACCTGGAGATGTAATTTAGATACTTGACAGCGTGTATAAAGGTTCCCAAATACTATTGTATTCAGTCAGCTTGTTGTTTAAACTAGCCACCATTTTTTCCATCCTAAGATTAACTAAGATCTTTTTAAGGCACTCTGAGAATGAAATGTCCACATTGTCCTTCCAGTGCCGAAGGATGACCTTACAGATCGATAGTGAGATTAAGGCCATATGGTACCTCCTAGATACCACTGATATGGAAGTGTAATCTCCCAGCAGGCACACCTCGGGGTTGACAAGGTCAGAAAGGCCCAAATGGTCCATCCTATACATCATCCAGAGTAGTGACCTGACACGACCAAAATATATGATAGTGTACCCTCCTCCTGTCCACGTCTGGAACAGAGGGCCGAGTCTATAGGACCGAACCTATGAAGTCTCTGAGGAGTGTTAGTATATATTATGTAAAATGTGAAACTGTGTCAATTTCAACCTATCTTGAGTGATATATTTGTGAGTATTTTTCCAAAGAGCTGCTCCATCTATTTCTACACCTGGAAAATAGGGTGCCCAGTATGTCTTTGGTATGAACACTTCAGGATATTTGCAGTCATATACACTTTTGGAAATCTCGGACACCGGATATCTATGTCCTATGAGTGCTCGCAGGAGATCCTGGAACCTATCGACTTACTTGGATCTGTCAACTGTAATAGTAGATCACCCGCATACGCCGATATTTTGATCTCAACCCCTTGGATAACCATCCCACGTATTAGGGAGCATTGCTTGATTCGTCGAATCAGGGGCTCCAGGTATAAAATAAAGAGTAACGGCGAGAAGGGGCAGCCCTGTCTGGTACCTGAGTGAAGTAAAAACTTATCAGAAATCGCTCCGTTCACCATCACTCTAGCTGATGGTGCACTGTAAAAAAAATTCTGATCCAGTTTTGAAAAAGGTGGGGAAACTTGCATGCATTCAGAGTCCTTAGCAGGAAGTTCCAGTCCACCCTGTCGAATGCCTTCTCCGCGTCCAGGGAGACTAAGACCGCCGAATAAGGGGCATCCCTGGATGCGGAGAGAACATGCAACAGGGTCCTTAGGTGGTCCATCGACGACCGACCCCGTATGAACCCAACTTGTTCTGGCCCGATCAGATCGGGAATTATTGAAAGTAGACGGTCTGCCAAAATCTTGGCTAAAATTTTAATATCTTGGTTCATTAAGGATATCGGGCGGTAACTTGCTTGTGACTGGGTTTTTCCCAGGTTTCAGGATTAATACAATTAAGGCCTCCCACAAGGTCGGGTCTGTTTGTGCCCCAGATAGGATGTATTGAAAAAGGGACATTAACACAGGGAGCAAAAGATTTAGACATTTTTTATAAAAATTTGCCGAAAACCCGTCTGGGCCCGGAGACCTGTCGGAGGGCAAGGCCTTTACGACTCTGGTGACCTCCTCCATGGTTATAGGGGATATCAGTCGGCCCTGCTGGGAATCCATCAGGGAGGATAATCCGGAATCCCCCAAATAATGATCCATACTAATCACCGAAGCCGAATCTCTGGGACTATACAACTTGGCGTAGTACCTTTGAAATTCCAAGACTATCTCGTCAGTTGTTGGGGAGCGAGTTGCCAAAACATGTTGGTTCGCTTTCATTTGCTTGATCCTCAGTGCCAGCAGCCTTCCAGCTTTCTCTCCAGTGTCTGAATATGCCGTTCTGGCCCTGAGGATTGCATATTCGGCCTTATCTCTCAGTAATTCTAAGTAACCCTCCTTGAGTTTGACTAATTCCTGTTTTTCAAGTTTGGTTAAAGGTGAACTTACGCTGGCCTCTTTATGCTGTATTTCCCACAATAACCCCTTCAATTGTCTCTCTTTTTCTTTTTTCCGGAAAGTAGCTAGGCTAATTAATACGCCCCTCATAGATGCCTTAAAGGCTCCCCACAGCATGTCCGGCCTCTCAACTGAACCGGAATTGGTTTCTATAAACTGATGGATATGTTCACTGATTGCTTGGACCATTTTGTCTTCTTTTAACATATAGTTATTTATCTTCCACCTGAGAGACTTCTTAGGTGCAACGAGGGGCACTAGGTGGCATACTGCTAGAGCGTGATCAGATGGGGGGCCGGGCTGCAGGAGAGCTTCCACCACCCTGGGAAGAAGATTGTGTGAGAGGAAAATATAATCAATATGGGATGAAGTGTTATGGACCGGAGATATGAAAGTGAATTCTTTTTCCTTAGGGTGGAGCACTCTCCAGACATCACAAAGAGCATATAGCTCTAAAAACTCTGATAGAGCTCTTTGGGCAGGTGAGCGTGCTCTGCTCGTAAAGGCAGAGTGGTCCATTAAGGAGTCCAACACCACATTCATATCTCCCCCCACAACCATCGGCAACGAGGAGTATGGCTATAGAGTATCAATTAACTTCACAAAGAAATTAGGGGCGTCGGAATTAGGCCCATAGATAGTCCCCAACATAAGCTCAGTAGTGCACAAATACCCATGAATGAAGAGGAAATGGCCCTGCGGATCTTTGATTACTTGTTTCGCTGCAAAGGGGACCTTTCTACTAATCACTATGAGAACTCCCGAGCTATTAGTAGTCCCCTCAGCAAAGAGAACTTGCCCAATCCGCATTCTCCTCATCCAGCTAGCCTCCGAATCCAACAGGTGGGATTCTTGGATAAACCCAGTGTCTATTGATACCAGATCTAGATGCTTGAGAACTTTGTATTGTTTGACACGCTGTCTTAAACCCTTGACATTCCAAGTGGCGAACCTTATGCCGCTAGCCCTGTCCAGTAGTTATGAAATAAGAAACTAACAAAACCCGGGCCCCTGGCAGTATAGTCGTATTACTATACCCATTGAGCTGTGCTGAGGATCCCCCCCCCTTCCTTGAACATCCCAAAAGAATAAGAGAATGACAAATACCATCCCTCCCCCACTCCCTTAATAACAAACATACTCCCCACCTCCAAACTGCTGAGAAACATGTCCCGCGATCCTTAATTGACCCCTTGAATCGAACGTCCCCCAACCCTCCTGTCACAGTTACGTGACTCAGCGAGTCCCGCTGTAGTCCTCAGCCATAGCCCTCCCACCATCCCAAACTTCTTAAATGCATAACCCTTTGGGGGGGTGGTATCTTGGGATGGATGTTTATGTCCAGGCTTCATGTCCAGAGCTTATGTACTCGACCTCCTAGAAGCCCCC
The DNA here is from genome assembly GCA_016271365.2 of Neoceratodus forsteri. Taxonomy (NCBI): domain Eukaryota; kingdom Metazoa; phylum Chordata; order Ceratodontiformes; family Ceratodontidae; genus Neoceratodus; species Neoceratodus forsteri. The sequence goes on from JADMNL010000025.1 coordinate 359,295,651, forward strand.
GTACCAGACCCTTCATGTAGGCCTCGCCTGGGACATCTCTCATGATCCTGCTTTGCTCGGGGGGGGGGAAACCACCTGCATCGGCATGTTTAACCCAGGCTCAATGAACAGGAGCATAGAGTAACCTTTGACTCCCCTCAGGGACTCCTTAATTGGCCTAGATTTGGGCAGCGTTTGGGGTCCTAAAGCAATACATCTCCTGCGAATCAACCCCCCCCCCAAATATTGGAACAAAATTGTCCGTAAGAGCCCTTTGTGCCCGGCAGTCCTCTGCAACTGTATCTGTAGCATTAAAATTGTAACCTTCAAAACAAAAGGTCAAGAGAAAACAGGAATTCTTCTCTTTCCTGACTCCGTCGGATCTTTCTCCGATAGTCTTCCCCCTCGGCTCGCCTCACTTAGGCCTGAACAGGTCTGGAAACTCCTTCTGCAAAGTCTTTATGGCCAAATCTGCATCTTCAAAGGATACCCAGGCCCCCGACACCATCACTTGCAGACGGGCCGGGTACCCCATACGGAATTTTATGCCTGCTGCGATAAGCTTCGTGACGGCAGGGTGGAAAAGGGCCCTTCTTTGTCGCACTAAAGCTGGCAAATCCTGGGTGACTCTTATAGGTTTGCCTTCCCAAAGGACCTTCTCTAATTCTTTCATCTTGGCAAGTAGATACTGCTTTTCCTGGTAATTCAGCAGCTTAGCTATCAGGGGTGTGGGCTGTTGGCCTGGGGCTGGTAACAGCCGCAACGCTCGATGAGCCCTCTCGAGAATATATGACTGGCCATAGGGAGAGGGGCTGGTGAGTTTTTCAAACAGCCTTTGCAAGAATAAAATTCCATTTTGACCTTCTTCTTTTTCGGGCACTCCTAAAATGATCAGGTTATTCCGTCCATCGGGATCGCCCCTCTAGATCTTCTACCTTTTGCTCAAGCTTTTTAACGCGCTGGCGGTCGTTCACCACGGTTTCTTCAACTTGGTTCAGTGCTTTCTCCACAGATGTTACCTGACTTCTATATCTGTGACCTTAACATTCAGATACTCCGGGCCCCTGCCAAGTGCTTAATTTCAGAAGCTACAGCCTTCATATCTTCTCTTAGTGGCAGTAATTCTCTCCGGAGCAACTCTAAGGTGAGTGGTGTTGTTTCTGGCTCTAGCGCCTTCAGGGCTGTGGTAGTTAGCGCCTTACCGCCACTTGACGGCTGGGCCTTGGGCCTCTTCCCTGATTTCTCGGGGGAGACAGACTGAGTATGTCTGGGCATCGCTGGCTTCATTTCCGCCTCCATACCGCAATGCAGACTCACTCCCTCAACTTGCGAACCTTGCAGGCTTCTCTTGCGGTGCTGCAGAGCTTCTAAAAAGCAGTTTGTGTCGGGAAAAGGGTTTAGGATAGCGGGAGCTCCGACTTGGTCCAGCTACTCGGGCTGCCTCATCACGTGATCCATAGTACTTTTGTCTGAGGCAGGAGAGAGCCACTTCCGTTTTGTGTCGGTAGATCTCCTCTATCTCACCCTTGACCCTTGCCATCTGTGGTTTGACTAACTGATCACCCTGTTTGTGTGCTTCTTGCAAAAGGTGGAATGTCTTTAGTTTTATGTAGCTGTTGTTGTCCCTCTTTATTTTTTCTAACTGAATATGCTTTTATTTGTCCTCTGAGTACTGTCTTTATTGTATCCCACTGCACTGTCTCTTTCAGGTCTCCCATACAGTTTGTCAGCACTATCTCTTGTATTTGTTCTTTAAGGAATGTGTGAAATTCTTCCGACCGCAAGTGAAAGGTGTTCAACCTCCACTGTGTCCTGAGCCGGAACTGTGTGAGCCTAGGAAATGTGTGTGCTGGAGCGTGGTCTGAAATCAGAATGTCTCCCAGCTCACATTTACTAATGCGATGCATATACTCAGTTTGTGTAAAGCTGTAGTCTATTTTGGTGTATATATTGTGCACCGCTGAATAATGTGTATAGTTCTTAACCCTACCATGGAGCTCCCTCATTATGTCTCTCCATCCTAGTTCGTTAAATATCCTCATGCACTGCTTACAGTGTTCCACATTCACTGTTTTAGTGCGGTGGGCCACCACCCTATATTTCTTTACTACCACTCTATATTTTTTACCACCACCCTATATTTTTTTTGCCACCAGCCTGTATTTCTATCCATTACTGATTGTTTTTTTTTTTTTTACAAAATCCTTATTGACATCCTTTACTGCACTACTACCCCTGTTTTGATACCAGCACACTATATTTTATTTAAAATCGGCTTATGCACATGTACAGTGCAAATAGGAGGTCCACAGAAATGATGCACATTTTGACCTGAGCACCACTGCCACCGCCCTATATTTTCAGACTGTGGGGAACCCTGGCTTATGTGGTGTCGGCTGTCTGGGTGGGTGTGGGTTGGAGGAATCCCATACTGTGAATCTGAGGAAGTTAAAATCTCCTACTGCTAACAACATGCCAGAAACATTTGTTAGGACAAGGTACAACAGCTTTTGTATTTCTGGTGTCTTGGAGCCAGGAGGGATATATATGGAGGCCAATGCCACCTCTACATTATGCAGTCATCACTGCACCAAAATCAGTCTGCCTTCTTTATCTTTCGCCACCTTCTGCTTCTGGAATGCTGTCCAGGTTGGAATTAATATAGCAATCCCTCTATGCTTCCCTTTCGGTAACTCTGAACTGTACACCTTCCCTATTCCCTTCCTCGCTAGTTTTGCATGTTCAGACCTGTTAGTTTAATCTCAGTGGTAGGGAAAATGATGGAATCACTTCTGAAGGAAAGAATTGTTGTGTATCTAGAGGCCAGAGGGGCACAGGACCCAAGGCAGCATGGATTCACAGCAGGAAGGTCATGCCAGACAAATCTGATAGATTTCTTTGACTGGGTGACCAAAGTAGGAGATCAGGGAGGGGCTGTGGACATGGCCTACCTAGACTTTAGCAAGGCATTTGACACAGTCCCACACAAAGATTAATATACAAGTTAGCTAGCCTGGGAGTGGGTCCCAAGATGACAGCCTGGGTAAAAAATTGGCTGGAGAACAGGACACAGAGTAATAGTAAATGGAGTCCACTCTGAAGAAAGGGGGTTACTAGTGGGGTACCGCGAGGATTCCAGTGTGGACCGGTCCTCTTCAATGTCTTTATAGCGACATTGCAGAGGGACTGGAAGAAAAGTATGTCTCTTTGCAGATGACACAAAGATCTGCAACAGAGTTGATGCACAAGGTGGGGTGGAAAGGATGAAAAGGGACTTGGCAAGGTTAGAGGAATGGTCAAATGTATGGCAGCTTAGATTCAATGCTAAGAAGTGCAAGGTAATGCACTTGGGAAACAAAAACCTAGGGGAAGAGTACACAATGGGGGGTGAGATACTAACAACAACAAAAATAGAAAGGGACCTGAGGGTAGTCATATCAGATGACCTAAAGGTGGGCAAGCAATGTGAGAGGGCAGCAAGGAGGGCTGGGGGATACTGGGATGCATAGGGAGAGGCATCACCAGTAGAAAACAGGAAGTTATTATCCCTCTGTACAGACAGCTGGTCAGACCCCATCTGGAGTACTGTGTGCAGTTCTGGAGACCCAGTCTTAGCAAAGACATAGACAGGATCGAAGCTGTCCAGAGGAGGGCAACTAAAATGGTGCAGGGTCTGCACCGGAAGACATATGAAGAGAGACTTAAGGAGCTTAATATGTATAGCCTCGAGGAAAGGAAGGAGAGGGGGGACATGATAGAAACTTTCAAGTACCTCAAGGGAATCAACAAAGTCCAAGAGGGTAGCATCTTTCAAAAAAAGAGGTGTGCAAGAACAAGGGGGCACAATTTGAAGATAGAGGGGGGGCTGGCTCAGAGGTAATTTAAGGAAGTAGTTTTTCACAGAGAGGGTTGTGGATGCATGGAATGGCCTTCCGGAGGAGGTTGTGGAGCCAAAACAGTGGTGGAATTCAAGCATGCATGGGACAGTCATAAGGCAATTCTGGGGGGTGGGGGTAGGAAGAAGTAGGCTGCTGGTTAACTAGGATCTGCAGCTTATCCAGTAGGCAGGGAAATGGGCAGATTGGGTGGGCCACGCGGTCCTTATCTGCCGTCAAATTCTAATTCTATGTTCTATGTTTATGTTTCTATGTTTCAGAGGCATCTAGATGGATCTCTTGAAGGAACACTAGGTTGAGGCGGTCTTTCTTTATCTTGGCTAGAGTTCGGGTCCTTTTGACTGGGTTTCTCAAGCCATTCACATTTAGTGAATACCAATGTATGTCAGCCATTATACATCACATCAGGGGTATATCTTTTCTGTTCCAGTATTCTCGGATTTGATTTCCATTCATTATATATGTATTCTACGCATACGACCATACTAACACAGCATGACAAGTAAATTCTTGCATTACTGTATAACTGTTATTAAATAGGAGGCAGTATAGCGCAGTGGTCTAAGGCTCTGAGCTGCAAATCTGGTGATATTCAGCAGACCAGACCTGGGTTTGAATCCCACAGCCTCCACTTGCATACTGTGTGACCCTGAGCAAGTCACTTAACCTCCTTGTGCTCCCAGGTCGCTCCTGTAAAAAAGCTTTCAGCTTAGTGTGCTATTCCTGGTTAAACAACTAAATTAAAAAATTAAATTCAACCATTTGCCAACTGGGCAATGAAACTTAGGTTGCGAACTGGGCTTCCAAGTAGGAGTCTGAATTTCAGGCTCTCTGGGGCGTGAGTTGTTCCACGCCTGAGGCAATCACTCCGGATGGAGTGGCCTTTATAGCTTCCTTAGCTATGTGGAAATGGGTATCTGGGTAGGACTTCACTGGTCTTACAGAGTTGTCACCCCTTTTCTGTCTTATTCCATACATTCGCTAGATCATCTGGGGTATCCTGGCCAGTTATTTCTAGCGGGTTGGACTATCGCCAGTGGCCGCTGCTGTAGCCACCATTAAATTGAGTTGACTCCTGTCTATGGGGATGGTGTCCAGGGCAAAATGCAGCACCGATTCCACCGCCTGACTTACCAGAGATTGCCCCTGTGTGGTCATCCTATCGGGCAGGGTCCCGGCCGAGGCCAGTCTCCAATCCTCCCCTCCCCAGGGATTCAGTAAACCCCAGCCTTGGGCCAGGAGGTCTCATCAGCCCAGTCTCCATCCCCCTGCATGAAATGGGGAAAGTGGTGGGGCGGGTGGGAGTCCCCTAGCTTCATTCCTGCTGTCCAGGATGTCAAAGCACATTCTTCGGGTAACCCCTCCCTCCCCCTAAAACCTCCAAGGACCGAGCTTCCTCCGGATCCCGCAGCGAGGTGACCATCTGATTCTTTGAGCATTTTGCCTCTTTTTTTTTTCCCCTTTTTTGTTTAAATGGCAGAGATGCAATCTATATATTTGTCTTCATATACATATATATGTGTGTGTGTGTGTGTGTGTGTGTGTGTGTGTGTGTATATATGTATATATATATATATATATATATATATATATATATATATATATATATATATATATATATATATATACACATATACACACACACACACACACTACACACACACACACACACACATATATGTTGTCAGATAAATAACAGTATAAAACATGATATCTCACTCAGGTGGCCAGTGAAGATAACATTGTCATCTTCCTATACGTCATATCGAAACTTATCTGGTTGATCCTGCCACTCTGAGCACTTTCACTTTCCCTGCAATTGTATTTCTAGGCCAGGCAACAGACGCTCGCGCTTCATTTTACTGTTCAAAAGCCGCAGGCTCGGTCACTGCTGCACTCTATGTGCAGTCGGAAGCTTTTTTCCAACAAAATACATAGAAATAAGCATAAAGCACAGCGTTTTTTCAGTTACTGAACCCGGGGCACCTCCTACAAAACATTTGGCAATGTACCAATCGTCAGTGTGGCTAGCGCTCAGTCACGCTACAATTGCAGGGAAAGTGAAAGTGCTCAGAGTGGCAGGATCAACCAGATAAGCATTTAAAAAAATCACTTTTCACCAAAATAATAGCAGGATCAACCAGATATTTTAGTAATTTAAATTGACAGGATCAACCAGATATTTGAAAACCCTATGTAATCTGTTATGTGGGGGGGGGCATGTGGAGCTCTGTTGGGGGGGCATGGCAGGATAAACCAGATAAGACTTTTTAAAACTAACTATAAATAGCAGGATCCACCAGATATTTTTTAAACAATAAATGACATCTGCTGTTTTGCCAGCTTTTCTGTAAGTGGGATTGTATTGCTAGGGCCATCACCTTAATATCACCCATTGCATTGAGAGGGGCATGTGGTGAGTTGTATTGGGGGGGGCAAAGTATACATTGTATAAACAGAATATGACATGGCCTGACTGAAGATATCATATTTATCTTCACTTGAGGCCAGTGATGATCATGATATCTCTAAGTGGCTTAGCCACTCGTGAGATATCATGATATCGCATATGTCGGCAGTGATATCGTCATCAGATCATATCTATATATGTGTATATAAAAATGTATTTTTTTAGGCTCCCATGGCCTGATCTCCATGGAGAGCTGTCTCCCCAGGTGCCCCCCACACCCTCCCGATATCCTTCCCTCCACCCACAGCCAATGTACATGCTCCCGAATACATGTTTAGATTCCTTTTAATTATTATAAGTCATAAAGCCCTATGGTGTCTCTCTGTGTCTTCATCAGTGACATTGGGGATGGCATTAAAGGCAAAATGTGCCTATTCGCAGATGACACCAAGCTCTATGGGAGAGTGGACACAGCTGAAGGGATAAGGGACCTACAGGAAGATCTGGAAAAGCTGGGGAGGTGGTCCAGGATCTGGCAACTTGGCTTCAATGCCAAGAAATGCAAAGTTATGCATATTGGAGCCAAGAATCCCAGGACAGAGTATTACCTGAGTGGAGTCAGAGTATCTGCATCAGAGGCGAAGGACCTGGGAGTGATGATCACTAGTGACCTGAAGCACTCCACGCAGTGCAAGAAAGCAGCAGCAAAGGCAAAAAAGATGCTGGGGTGCATAGCTAGGGGGATCAGTAGTAGGAGAGAGGAGGTTATACTGCCCTTGTACAGGTCACTGGTAAGGCCTCATCTAGAGTATGGAGTGCAGTACTGGTGCTCACACCTCAAAAAGGACATTAACTGCTGGAGAAGGTACAGAAGAGGGCTACAAAGATGATAGCCAGTCAGCGGGGCAAGGCATACGAGGAGAGGTTGAGGGCACTGAACATGTACTCCCTGGAAGACAGGAGAGAGAGGGGACCTGATTGGGACATTCAAGTACTTTGAAAGGGATAAATAAAGTTGATAAGGAGAGTCTCTTTAAGCTGAGTGGCAACCATATCACAAGGGGGCACAGTCTTAAGCTGGAGGGTGGAAGGTTTAGGACGGAGATCAGGAAGCACTTCTTCACAGAGAGGGTGGTGGACACTTGGAATGCACTGCCAGAAGAGGTCATCTCGTTGAGTACAGTGGGCAGCTTTAAGAGAGGCTGGGATAGGCATGGGGGAAGGTAAGAATCATGGGTAGGGAGGAGTAGGGAGGGAGGGAAAGGACATTAGCTTAAGCTGTGGACCCTGCAATACGAGCAGACTTGATAGACCAAATGATATTCTTCTTATGTTCGTATGTTTGTATGTGTCCATTGGAGGCACACAATGCTTCGTTGATTCGCTCTCCAGGTGGGAGCACGATTATGAGAGTCATGTTCTTACTGTAAGGGAGAGTAATATCTCACCCTTGAATCCCTTAAGGGGACTCTAGCCGGCCTCCCAGCGACTGGGGTAAATATTTCTAAAATTTAACAGACTATATTGTCACTCTGTACATATAAAAGAAGATGGAGTAAAGGCCCTGCTATAATAAAGAATCGCGTAGGTGGATACAAGCGCTCCTGCCTTCCCATCTCTCTGTTGAGCTATAATCCTATCTGTTGTGCCTTGTGAAAGTCGCTCAGGAATCTAGGTGAGTTGTTAATCTTAACACTGGGTAGGTGGGGCTAAGCATTATCCCTTTTGAGTGGTTTACCCCCCCTCACAAAAAATATATATATACTGGGGCTATCGGGGGGGGCAATGGAGGGCTGTGAGACGTGGCCGCCTCCCACCAGCTGCTCTTCTGCTGTGTATACATACCCTCGCATCACCTGCTGGCTACTGCTGCACTGAGTTGAACTCGGTCAACCCCCTTCGCAACTTCACACAAAAAAGAAAACCTGGCTGGACTAGTTTTATTATTTTAGGACACCAGTCCACCATGTGGTCCTTTGCTGCTGAATGGTGTGCTCCTGATTTCCAGGTCTCAGCCTCCCTGACCGTCATACTCTCACCGTCCCTAACCCACACTCACCAGCACAAATGCACCAAAAATTACAGTCGAACTACCTTGGACCTGGGTAGACCGGTAGACGTCCTCTTTCTTGATTTCAGTAAGGTGTTTGACTCTGTTCCTCACGGGGGCCTGTTGGATAATCTGGGAGAAATGGGGGTGGGGAATCAGATGGATAGGAAATTGGCTCCAGAACCAGACCCAGAGTGTCGTGGTTGGTGGGATAATCTCATACCCAAGAAGGGTCTTAGTGGAGTCCCTCAGGGATCGGTCCTTGGGCCCCTCCTGTTCAACGTCTATGTCTCTGACATAAGGAATGGTATCAGGAGTGAGATGAGTCTCTCTATGGATGACTCAAAACGGGGGACGTGGTGGATGGGGAGGAGGGGAGGGTGGCCCTACAGGGGGACCTGGAGGCTCTGGAAAGGTGGTCTAGAAAGCGGAAGCTGAGGTTCAATGCAGGAAAATGCAAGGTACTGCACCTGGGAGCCAGAAACCCAGGCCAGGTGTACACCCTGGGGGAGGGATTGCTACAAGTCTCTATGGCTGAGCGGGACCTGGGGGTGGTGGTGGTGGATGTCAAGATGAACAACTCTGAGACTTGTAGGAGGGCAGCGGCAAAGGCCAACAGGATGCTTGGATGCATTGCTAGGGGGCTCACCTCCAGAAGGAGGGAAGTGATACTCCCACTGTATAACTGCTTGGTGAGGCCGCACCTCGGAATACTGCGTGCAGTTTTGGAGGCCACATTTAAAGAGGGACATTGAACTCCTGGAGAGGGTCCAGAGGAGAGCAGCCATAATGATTTGGGGCTCGGGAGATAGGACCTATGGGGAGAAGCTCGAAGAGCTAAATATGTACACATTGGAAGAGAGAAGGGACCGGGGGGACATGATAGAGGTCTTCAGTTACATGAAGGGGGTAAATAGGGGAGGAGCAGTCAGGGTGCTCAAGGAAGGGGGCAACTAGAGGGCATGGGTGGAAGCTGGAGGGGAGATTCAGGGGAGAAAGGAGGAGGTGCTACTTCACTGAGAGGGTGGTGGAGCCATGGAATGCACTGCCCAGGGGGCTGGTGGAGGCAGAAGCGGTGGAGGGGTTTAAGAGGGGGTGGGACAGGTACAGGGGAAGGGTTCTGGAAGCAAAAACCAGTGCAGCGAGAATATCCAGGACTGGGAAGGGAGAAGCCAAAGAGGGAAAGGGGGGCAGCAAGGTCAGCTCCCAGGGTGGGGGCTGACCAAATGAGCAGACACGAAAGACCATTAGTGTATTCTGCTGGCATTTTAGCATGTTAGTAACTATCAACAATACATAAATGTGCCCCTCTGTTTCTTTTAATTATATCTTTATTTCTGTTTTATTGCACTTTGTGGAATAAGGCGGCTCTGCAGTGAAGCAGGCTGCAGCATTTTCAGAAGACAGGTGAGCAGAAACAGCAGTTTTGGATCCAAACTGTAATTTCATCAAAAACTGCAGCAATTTCAGTGATCACCAGAATTCACTGGCTCTATTTATCAGGGTCCAGTTTTGAGCCCATATCCTCAGAGGTTTCACCTGTCGGCTTGGTTCCTGAGCACAGAAGATACATAAGGGCTAGACATTCTCCAGGCATGCTCCACACCCTGATGCATTCCAAGAAGAACTCTATAAAGATCTACTGCAGAATCTGGGACACGTTCTAGTCCTGGTACTCACCTTTGGGGATCTGAACCTTGGCTACCTCTAAGTCCAATATTTTGACAGGAGAGTCTAGACAAGGGATTGTCGGCTCCCTTGTGGTCCATGTAGTGGCACTTTCTGCTATCAGGGAGCATGTGGAGTCCTATCCTCTGGGATCCCATCCAGATGTTGTTTGCTTTATTGAAGCTTGCCAGAAACTCTTTCCTTGTATCGTACCAGTTCCCCTTACATGGAAACTAAATGCAGTCCTAGAAGCCATGATGGATTCCCCATTTGAACCCCTTTCAGAGCTTCTCACCCTGAAAGTGCTTTTCTTGGTGACCATTTCTTCAGTGAGGAGGATTGGGGAAATTTTATGTGCTGTACCACAAGGAACTATACCTAGTGTTCCATAACAAAAAGGTGGTCCCCTGCGCACTACCCTCCTTCATTCCAGAAGTGGCTTCCACCTTTTGTAGGCAGCAGGATATTGCTTTGCCCTCCCTTAGCCCAGACCCCAAGAATTCAAAGGAGAAGCATCTGCATTCTTTTGACCTTAATAGGGCCTTCAGGATTTACTTAAGGCATACCAGATTTTTCTGTAATACTGACAAATTTTGTATCGTTCCGAGCTCAGCAGAGAAAAGGGCTGCCTAAACCAAGCTCACACTTACCAAATGGCTTTGTGTCACCATTAGACTGGTTTACTCTTCATGGGGCCTGTTGGGTCCATCGGGCCTCAAAACTCACTCTGCTAGAGCTATGTCTGCATCAGACAATGAGTCTGCCTCGGTGTTACCGGAGAGCCTTTGCAAGGCTACTTGGGCCATTGTCCACACTTGAACTAGACATTACCATATGGATGTGCCCAGCTCCCTCAGTGTGAATTTGTGAGGCACATGTTGAGCTCAATTGTACAGCACTGCCCTTCCTGGTTTGTAACTATTTATTGGGGCCCATACCATGCTATCTTGCCTAGAGGAGCTGACATACAAAGGGGAATTAACATTTCTAGGGACATGGATATGTTGTTCATCCACACTGTCTGGCAGGTTCCTTGCCGCTTTAAATCTTGCCGGAAGGTCTTCAAGCTGGCTCCTCCACCCCACCGGTGGTAAAAACTCGCTCCGCCCCATGACGCCAGATCTTCCTTACCGCGTGGAAGCTCAGGTTCCCTCCTTAGCGCTCTGCATATAAGAGTGTTTCCTAATTCTTCGAGTTTTCAAAATTAAAAAAGTTTTTGCTAAAAAAACTTTGGTCTTCTCTCCCTCGCGGCTGCGATGGACAAATCGACTCCTGGTTTCCGGAGATGCCCTTGCGGGCAGAAAATGTCTCGGACGGATCCGCACTCCACGTGCGTCTACTGCTTGGGCCTTGAGCCGACCCATGAGCCTCGACCACCTGCTCTTCCTTTTCGGCCTACGTCCTCGAAGACCGTGCTGCCCGTTTACAACTGGGGCGTCCCGAGAAGAGATTTCCTCCGATAAAGTCAAAAGAGGCCCGGTCGGCGGTGTCCGTGGCGGCAGGCTCGGCGGATCAGCTCGAGCAGATGATCGCCCTCGAAGAGGAGGCGGCGCGGGCCGCTTCTACCTCGGCTGCGGCATTTGTCCGCTAACTCTCGAGTACCTCTTATTGACTTCTTTGTCTGACCCGCTGCGACAAAGGTGAGGGTCCAACTTCTTCTGGACCGTTTTCTCGGTCAGAGAGACAAGAGTAAGTCTCACCATCGACGCTCTTGGGAGCGGGAAAGATCCCTCTCCCCGAGTTGTCGGCCGTCGACTTCGACCACTGGTTTCACGGTGTCCCCGTCAGAAATTGGACTATGCTGGGCGAAAAGTCTGTGCTGCGTCCTCCCTCTGCCTTCGCCAGGCCAGTTCGGCCGTCCTCATGGCACATTTTTCTCATGCCATGTTGGGCTCCCTGGATGAGGTCGTCCCTCATCTTCCCGCGGATCTGCAGACCACGGTCAGGCAGGTGCGGGACCAGGGCAGTGGTCAAGCAGCAGCTCCAGACTGCTTTAGACATTGGGGACTCATGTGCCAGGTCTGTGGCGGCCGCAGTGGCTATGCGTTGTCGGGCTTGGCTGAGGATATCCACCTTTACTTCTGATACCCAGCACAAGTTGGCGGATGTTCCCATTTTGGGGACTGACCTCTTCGGCCCTGGGGTGGAAGGTCACCTGCAGAGGATCGAGAAGTCCAATGCTACCTTGGACTCGGTCTCTTCCGCTCAGAAGGACACAGGCCGCAAGCCACAACCTAAGCCCTTTCGTCCTTCTGCGCCCATGGCCGTCCAAGCCTTGCTCAACGTCGGGGCCAGCAGGCTCGGACAGCATCCCAGACCCAAACCGTTGGCTTCCTCCAACAGGAAGCAGGGAGGTAAAGGCCCAGGAGGTCCCTCGGCCGGTTCCTCCTCCAAGTCTGCCCAGTGATGGGCTGAGGGGTGTCGCCCCCAACCCCGTCACCTCACCCCAGGTTCCCCCCGTGGGGGGACGTCTCCGGCACTTCCTTTCCGCCTGGTCCGTTATTATCACGGACAGGTGGGTACTGAAGGTGGTGGGAAAAGGCCTGCCTCTAGAATTCGAGCAGGCCCCGCCCTTCAGAGTCATCGCACCTCGGGGGGCCTGGGGGTCCGCAGCCTCACTGTCGGCTCGTCGGGCCAACATCGCTCTTCTCCTCCAAAAGGAGGTGATCAGGGAGGTGGCGGACCCTCCCTCAGACCCGGGGTTTGTGTCCAGGTACTTCCTGGTTCCGAAACGGACGGGGGGCTGGCGCCCCATTCTCGACCTTCACGACCTGAACAAGCTCCTAAGGTCTCAAATCTTCAGGATGGTCACTCTGGCTCAAATAATACCATCCCTGGAACACGGCGTGTGGTTCTGCTCTCTGGACCTGCAGGACGCGTTCTTTCACGTCCCTATCCATCCGTCACATCGGAGATTCCTTTGCTTTCGAGCGGAGGGGTCCCTCTTCGAGTTCCGAGCCATGCCCTTCGGCCTGTCTCCAGCTCCCAGGGTCTTCACCAAATGCATTGCAGTGGTGACAGCTTTCCTGCGGCGCCTAGGGGTCCGGGTGTACCCTTACCTGGATGATTGGCTGATAGCAGCCCCCTCCAGACAGGAGGTGGAGCGGTCCAGAGATCTGGCCCTCCAGGTTTGCTCTCAAGTCGGCCTTCTCATCAAAGAGGCCAAGTCGGAACTCGAGCCGAATCAGGTGATTCTGTTTATCGGGGCAGAGCTCGACTCTCTCCGAGCCAGAGCACGGCTCCCGGCGGACAGGGCTGAGGTTCTTACCTCCTTTGCCCAATCATTTCTGGTTGGGCAATCGCGCCCTGCCCGGGACTTCCTGCACCTCCTGGGTCTCATGGCGGCCCGTACCAGCGTGGTCCGTTGGTCAGTGGGGACTGGCCAGCCAGTGGTCACAACGCTGCGATCCATTGGACCAGCTAGTGATGGTGACCCAGGAGATGTGGAACGCTCTCCGGTGGTGGACCGTTCCATCTCATCTGCAGGAGGGCATCCCGTTTGTCCGCCCCGAGCCGACGGTCTCTCTATCGACCGATGCCTCTCTGATGGGTTGGGGTGCCCATCTGGGGGAACACCGAGCGCACGGCCTCTGGTCCCCGTGGGAGTCCCGATGCCACATCAACCTGCTGGAGCTCCAAGCGGTCCGCCTAGCGCTCACCGCCTTTGCTCCGTTTCTCCGGGGTCAAGTGGTCCGAGTCCAGACGGACAATACCACGACCATCTACTACCTAAACCGCCAGGGCGGGACGCGTTCCATGCTTCTATGCAGGAAGCTCTCCGCATTGGTCACTCGTGCGCAGCCTGGGCGGATCTCCTAGCCATTCATGTGGCAGGAGCCTCCAACACCTGGCGATGCCCTGAGCTGGATAGGGGCTGCATCTCACGAGTGGTCTCTCCTGCTGGAGGTAGTACAAGATCTGTTCTCCCATTGGGGCACACCTCAGGTGGACTTGTTTGCCTCAGGGAGAGCATAGAAAGCTGAGGCTGTTTCATGCCCGCCCCCTCAGCAGGGCTCGCTGCAGGGGGATGCCTTCTCGAGGCCGTGGACCCCAGGCCTCTTCTACGCCTTCCCCCCGTTTCCCTTGATTCACAAGGTGCTTCTCAAAGCAAGGAGGGACAAGGCGCAGGTGATTCTGATAGCCCCAGACTGGCCCCGCCAGTTCTGGTACCCAGATCTCCTCAGCCTCAGCTCCAGGCTCCCGAGGCAGCTTCCAGCTCGCCCGGACCTGCTCTCAGTCAATCAGGGGAAGTTGTTCCATCCGGACCTTCAATCCCTGCACCTGACGGCCTGGTTCCTGAGCGGCTAGAGTTCCAGGCCTTGGGTCTTTCCGACGAGGTCCTCAGTGTTGTTGAGGCGTCCCATAAGGAGTCGACCAGAAAATGCTACGCCTTCAAATGGAAAAGATTTTCCATTTGGTGTCAGGGCAAGGGCTTGGACCCTTCCTCCTGTCCTTTGGCAAGCATCTTGGACTATTTATGGTCCCTTTCTAGTCAAGGGCTTAGGTGGCGGCCCTAAGGGTGCACCTGGCAGCCATCTCTGCTTACCGGGCGCGGGCCGGGAAGCAGTCGGTGGCGCAGGAGAAGGTGGTCTGGCGCTTCTTCAAAGGCCTTGATCACATTTCCCCTCCAGTGCGAGAACCTCCACCTCCGTGGGATCTACTGCTGGTACTGGCAAAGCTCATGGGCAAGCCATTCGAACCAATGCACAGGTGTGAACTCTCTCACCTGTCGTGGAAGACCGCCTTCTTGGTGGCTATCACGTCAACCAGAAGGGTGGGAGAACTCCAGGCGCTCTGCATTGAGTCTCATACCTGGTCTTCCACAGGGACAAGGTTGTCCTGCGCCCCACCGAAATTCGCTTCGAAGGTGTGTCGGAGTTTCACCTTAACCAGTGTTGACTCTGCGGTGTTCTGCCCAGTCACACCTCGGGAGGCCGAATACAGGCTCCATACTTTGGACCCTGAAGAGGCGTCGCTTATTATAAAGGAGGCGCCTGGCTGAAATTCTGGGAGGTTAGCCAGCTGTTTGTCACCTCGCTGAGCCGCACCTGGCGAACCTGCAGCCAAGCAGGCGATAAGCAGGTGGGTCACCTCCTGCATAGATCTCTGCTACAAGTTGGCGGGCATGGAGCCTCCCAGAGGGATAAGAGCTCATTCTACCCGTCATACTGCTGCATCGGTGGCTGCTTCCAGGGACGTCCCTGTCCAGGACATCTGCAGGGCTGCTACCTGGAAGTCAGCACACACCTTTATTACCCATTACCACATCGACCTTGAGTCACGCTGGGATGCTGGTTTTGGGGCCTCAGTTCTCCAGTCTGTATTCCCTAAGTAGGGGGTGTGCGCCTTGCCTCCCTCCTCCCGGAGAACTGCTAGGAGTCTGCCAGACAATGTGGATGAACAACATATCCATGTCCCTAGAAATACAGGTTACTCACCTGTAACAGGAGTTCTAGGAATGGTATATGTTGTTCATCCACATTTCCTCGACCTCCCAGCTTGACGCACAACCTGAGCTTCCAGCGGGCAGATCTGGCGTCATGGGGCGGAGCCGAGAGTTTTACCACCCGGGTGGGTGGGAGGAGCCAGCTTGAAGACCTTCTGGCAAGATTTAAAGCGGCAAGGAACCTGCCAGACAGTGTGGATGAACAACATATACCATTCCTAGAACTCCTGTTACAGGTGAGTAACCTGTATTTCTTGTCCATTAATTTCTGTTGTATGTAGGCACTGTCCATAAGTAGGCAGGCCCTCCCAGTTTTCAGTGCTGTGTGTCCTTGTGTCTTCTGTCTTATGTTGTATATACAGCGGCGCCAGCCAGGATGCAATGCAGTTGTGCTGCAGTATATCACAAAATGGTGCAGTATGCTGCAGTATATCACAGACTGGTGCAGTATATCACAGACTGGTGCAGTATGTAGCAGTATATCACAAAATGGTGCAGTATGCTGCAGTATATCACAGACTGGTGCAGTATGCTGCAGTATATCACAGACTGGTGCAGTATGCTGCAATATATCACAGACTAGTGCAGTATGCTGCAGTATGCTGCAGGGAACAGTGTAACTTAACAGCAATTAAGCCTTTTTTACAGCACTATTTTGTGACATCTCATTTACTGCAAGTTACTGTGTTGCATAATTGTTGGCTACACTGTAGTTCCCCTAGTTCAAAGGTTAGAGTTGTAAGCTAATATTACCGGAGTAATTCCTTTCAGGTACTGGGTTTTGGCTACAGACCTGGACAGAAGGTTTGACTGAGGGTGTATGGGTAAAGGGTGTCTCCTGCACGGTCAAACTTTTCAGTCTGTCCCAGCTGACAGGGTAGGACAACTCTGTGTTTGCCTGGCAATGGATGGAGTCCCTACAAATCTGGAATTACGACTAAGGAAATTGTAATCCCTATTTGCTGGTGCTTCTTTACTAACATGCCTTCTACTGGCTTCTCAGATTTTATCTATCCCCTGTCTCAACTACTGGAGATCAGACTCTGCCACACTCCTCCCCACCCTTCCTATCCCAGTAAACCGAACCACCCCGATCTTGTGCCTGTGCCCCTAGCCTCGAATCCTTCCATCCTTCTCAGTTTTCTTCTCACTTTCTAGTGCCCACATGGTGCCATCATCTGCCATACTAGGCTGACACTGTACGTCATGACAATGACGACCAAACCAAAGTGTCTGCAGATCTCTCTCCCCCTCTCCTTCCCCCCCCCACACACACCCCACCCTTTGTAGACAGGATTGTGCACATCATCCAGCACTGCAGTGGTAGTAGATGTGCTTCTTCCAGGACGTATCCTGGATCCTAGCCTCCATCCCACCCACCTCTTGAGTCCCCACTTGGCTGACCGCCTTCATCCTTGTGCCCTTTTTGTGCCGCCAGTTGCCATTCTAGGTTTGCAGTATGCATCTCCAGAGCAGCAACTTGCTTGCAGCGGCTTCAGATGTACCCCCCATACCCTCTCTAGACAGGATGTTGTATATCACACAGCTCTGGCAGCACACCCGTTCTACTTACATCCTCCCTGATGCGGTTATCACCGTTATTAACAAAAAAAATTTTTTTTATGTGTAGCTATGAAGTAAAATTTTCAACAAATATAAGTAAATACATAATAAAAATAAAATAACTTTGCTTTATGACAGAGCCTGATGTCTTTTCACCTGGTTGAGGGGTGTTATAAGAAATTGTAGTGGGACCTCTGGAGGTATTGTAGGAAATGATGGGGGACCTCTGGGAGTGCTGTAGAAAATGTTGGGGGCACCGAAGAGTGTTGTAGAGGTTTAGGAAATGGCAGGTACCTTTGGTAGTGTTGAAGGAAATGGTTGGTTGGGGGGGGATCTCGGGGAGTGTTGTAGGAAAGGGCAGAGGATCTCAGAAAGTGTTGTAGGAAATGGCGAGAGAAATCAGAAGATGTTGTAGGAAATGGCAGGGGACATTTGGGAGTATTGCAGGAAATGGTGGGCAAACCTCTGGGAATATTGTAGGGGATGGCAGGGGAACTTCAGGAAGTGTAGTATGAATTGGTGCGAGAACCTTTGGGAGTATTGTAGGAGATGGTGGGGGTACCTCTTGGATTGTTATAGGAAATGGTGGGGGCCTCTGGTAATATTGAAGCTGATGTGAGGGGGGGCTTGAGAAGTGTTAAGAAAAGGTGAAGGGAACCTCGGTGGTAGGGTGTCAAAGAAAATGGCGGGGGAACCCTTGGGGAATCTGTTAGCAAATGGCTGAGAGAGGAAACCTCAGAGAGTGCTTCAGCAAATGAAGGGTAAAATGGTGTGTGTTGGAGTAAATGGTGTTTAGTGAGAGCAAAGGTATCAAGGAGCGCAGTCACTTTTGGGGAATATTGGCAGAAATGGCAGGGAGAGAACCACATAGAGGCTGGAGAAAATGGTGGGGAGTACAGCCTGGGGACAGTATGGAAGTACATGGCAAGGCACCCCCAAAGTGTTGAGGTACCCCCCCGGGAATGTCAGATCAAATAGTGGGGGAGGACCTCCCCCCTCGAGTTTGTAGCAAATGGTGGGGACTCAGAACCCGTCAAGGAACATCCCAGCAGTTGGTGATGTAGAGCCCTGTGAGGCATGTCAAAGCAGATAACAGGAAGGACCCCACCCAGGGAGCATTGTAACAGTGATGAGAACTCTTCCAGGGAGTGTTGGAGTAGATGGTGTGTCCCCACTTCCTACTAGTAAGCATTGTAGCAAATGTTCGGAAGTTGAGAATCCCTCTCCCTGTGGGTTTCAGAGTAAATGGTGAAGGAACCTAACGACACTTCATCTAACAAGAGCATTAGTACAGCAAAGTAATTGATATACAATTTTTTAAAATAAAAAAATTCTTGTCCTATGTCACTCATTTTGTGATGTCATAAGAGGTGGAACACAGACATGTTCCCTGTTGTACAGCCTGTCTAGTAGAACCAAAGGAACAGTGTGGGCTCATGTTTTCAGCCCCAAATTAGAATTTGATGAACATAGCACTGATTATAAAAGCAAAAAATTGGTTAAGGGCAATGTTTTTGTAAAGCGACGCTGAAGTTGAATTGTTGGTATAATTATTGTAAAATGGAAAACAATGGCGGGGGGGGGTGTGGCCAGCAGCCGAGCTGTGAATAGTAACTCCATGTACTGTAGCTCCATGGATAACTAAAGCTTTTAAGAGTTAAACACAGTTTTGCGTCTAAACTTTGAAACTTCATGTGCACCAGCCGAGAGAACAACTTGTCAGCTATCGGAAGATATAAAAATCTTTCATCTTGGGAACATCAGTACTGCACTATGGTTGAGGGGAAATAAGGCGGCAGCCAATACAGGTGGAGCCCACCCAAAGGAGCCAAGAGCCGGCAGCAGTAAACAACAGCAGCCTGGAGTCAGGGAGCAGGAAACGGCCCAGCCATCTAATGCCGCTCTACTGAGGGCCATTCAAGGGCTAGATCACAAAATAGAGAAATTTAACACTGATCTTAAACAGCTTAACATAAAGGTGGGAACACTTGATGGAGATACGAACAGTGCTACAAAAAAACGCAGACAGAGCAATAGCAGTAGCAATGGGGCTAACCAAGGAAAACACTCTCCTGAGACGACTGTTAGAAAACCTAGAAAATACAGCTCGGGCCACCCATATTAGAGTACTGGGCGTTACCTGAAGAAACAGAGGGAGTAAACCAAAGATCTCTCTGAAGGAATGGCTCCAACAACTGCTAAGCACTGAGGAAGACTTTGAAGTTTTAAAAACCTATCGCATATCACCACATGGCAGAAACCCTCTTGCAGCTACCGGGGAGCCTATCCTCGGACAATTCTGCTGGAGCTTCGAACATCTTTAGAAAGAGACATTATCCTCCAGTATGCCAAAAACCTCAGTCTGCTTCTCTGGAGAGACATTGGGGTACATCTGTTTCCATATTTGAGTTACGCTACCCAAATGAGGAAGAGTTTTGATGGAATCCGGACCTGTCTCCAAGCACTTGGGATTGATTCACCATGTACTGTTAATGCCTGCTAGTCTCAGAATTTTGTATATTGAGGTAAGGCATTTCAATTCTCTGATTCGGTGGAGGCATCCAAGTCCCTCTTAGAGACTGAGAAACAGTTTTCAGCCCGGAACGAAGATTCCAACTCGGAAAGTGAAGAGGAAGCCTAACACAAAGATGTAATATAGATGGGGAGGCTGAGAGGTATATGGTCGGGCCATTAATACAGTTGAAATGTTATAATTTTGGTATAACTTGACGCCAAATAGTTTAGCATATTTACACTCTGATAAATGTTGTTTTACTTGTCAATCGATGGTGACAGGAATATAAACAAGATGGCGCCTAAGAATCAACATTTGTATACCTCTCAGGCAGTCCTTCTCCCCTTCCCCTCCCCCCATCCTCCCCACCTTTGGCTCATATTTCACGCCTAAATTCTGTCATGGTAGATGGAACCAAGTTTGATGTGTGTTGTGCATATTTGCCATGTTTGGCAAGAAGAAACCTGTCTCTTTTTTTTTTTTTTGTTGTTAGTCTTAATGCCTAAATATTTCACCACTGCTTTTAGAGACAGGAAAAGTTACCTGTAGCTTAGGTTGAAGTTCCTCTGTGAGCTGAAATATTATTAGTCACTCGGAATGATAAATCATCGACTGTAAGCTGCTGAGTTCTGCAAGAGTAGCACTGTTAAAGGTCTGTTAAACCCAAAGTTTAATGGTGTGGGACAATCAACCCATTGATAGGGTGCACGATCTGGAATGAATATTTCATAGTCCCTGCTTATGGCTACATTGGCCTTTCTTCTATAGATTTCCTGTTATTTTTATGGTGGAACCTGGGTAATTTAACTCAAGAGTCAATGATTGCAGCCTACCTGTTCTACCAGATATGCAACCTCCCCAAGTGCTGTAACATAATGCAGGGGTGCTTTTTTTTTTTTTTTAACCAATTATTTTACCAGGTAAGACACACTAAGCTGAAAGCTTGTTTGCAGGTGCAACCTGGGAGCACAAGGAAGTTAAGTGACTTGCTCAGGGTCACATAGTATGCACCTAGGGGGCTGTGGGATTCAAACCCAGGTCTCCAGATTTGCAACTCAGAGCCTTAACCCACTGCGCCATACTGCCTCCATGCTTTTGTTTTGCTACTGTAAAAATGAAGTGCATGCCTATTGGTTATGCTAATGTATTATGCGTTGTACCTGCCTGTATGGATTTACATGTAATGTGCTTACATGAAATAATAAAAATAAAGTTAAAAAAATGGAAAACAAGTGATTTACAAAAAAGAAACGTGCTGACTCAATGTTGTGGCATAAGAGCATTGCCCTACCACCAGTGAGACTAAGGTTTGCATGCAATCTCCATAATCCCAAACTGGGGCCATACAGTCATATAGAGGTGAAGTGCTGAGCTGTCGGGGAGAGAGAGACCAGTCATCCAGTGTTTACAGACACATGCAGCGATGGAGCAGCATTGGTGGGGCTGTTTAAGGCAGTTAGTAGTCTGCTATCTTGGCCAGAAGAAGGGAGTCACTCTAATGTGTGGTGGTGTGGTAGGGACCTTGTTGTGGTGGTTTTTTTTTTTTGATAATCAATTAAAACCTGTTTCTCTTTGCAGAGAAGGACAACCTGGCTGAGATCCGTCACATCATCCTGGTTCTGTCAGGGAAAGGAGGCGTTGGCAAAAGTACTATCTCAACAGAGTTGGCTCTTGCTCTCCGACATGCTGGCAAAAAGGTGAGGTCATATGCACACACTCTCTCGTGGTGCCTCATAAAAATTCTGCTAAGACTGTGCCGTTTGGGCAGGACTTCCTCTTCTTTTGGCCCGGGCTTTAAATAATCCAGTGACCAGTTAATCATTAGATGCCACTAAAAACGATGCTTAAAGTGAACACACGGTCATTAGGTATTTGGTGCCTACCCTGTACAATTGCATGAAAGGACACCATTATAAATCATTTGAGCTTCAAGTGAGAGATTTAACTTTAGCAGTGCAGAAGAGCATACATGTGCTTTAAAAAAAAAAAAAAAAAAAAAAAAAGTCCAATATAAATTAAACGTATTGAAAGATAGTTACATCCTGCATATACTGTAAAGGTGTTGCATCATTGTACTGATGGGCACATAATTAGAAAATATAAATGGTTAACAAGCAATATAGACTGGGGGGGTACATTTTCAAACTGCTCCAAAAAGGGAGCAAGTGGATGCTCCGCACATTTGAGATGTCCTGGCCCAAAATATTACAGTATTCAGAAGATGCGGGGTTAAAGAGCAGGTTTCTACATATGACAACTCTCTCCCCACTTAACTGGTTTAGTAGCCTACCATCCTTCTGATGGTGTAATTTTTTAAGCAGCAATATTTTTGTTTTAATCCTCGTAAAATCGTATCGCCGGACCCGTAGCCAAAACGCCTCGACTTCCTATACTGGAGGCATGCGCTCGCGTTTCATGATGTCAGTACTAGAATTGTGCGGGGAGACACGCTCCATGAACTGTATAGGGGCGTTTTTTTACGTGAATTATTAAACACTTTTAAGTGCCAATTTTGATACAAGAAGGCCACTGCTCAACTAACAAGAACCCTTGTTAGTTGAGCGGTGGCCTTCTTCAGCAAAGAGGGTACCTAATTACCCACCCCCCCCACAGCTAGCAGTGGAACCAGTGAACCAGAGGAGTGGATATCTCTACAAAGTAGTGTGCAAAAGATGGAGATAAGTGCCCAAGAGGTGGATAGGCAGAAAAGGGGCACAATTCAACAGAAGGGCAGACAGCAAGGAGAACCTGGGATAAAGGACAACCAGGGAAGAGGCTGGAGTAGAACAACTAAGCAGTCTAGGGAGGTCAAATCATGGAAAGCCATGTGTGCCAATGCCAGGAGCCTTAGCAACAAGATGGAGGATCTGGAGGCTGTCACGGTGAAGTCGGACCCGGACATTGTGGCCATCACAGAAACCTGGTGTAATGATAACCATGACTGGGAAATGGCCATACCTGGTTACAACATATTCAGAAGAGACAGGGCAGGTAGGAAAGGAGGAGGAGGAGGAGTGGCACTGTATGTGAAAAATGACATAAAGGCCACAGAGATCCAGGAGGAACAAAATGGGGGAGAGATACTGTGGGTTAAGCTGAAAAGGAAAATGGGGCCAGCCATCCGCACAGGTGTGGTCTATAGACCACCAGCCCAGGAGGAAGAAACAGATAGGGAGCTGATGCTAGCCATCCAAAGGATGGCAGACAAGGGTGAGGTAGTGCTGGTTGGAGATGTCAATATTCCAGATGTGGACTGGAGCATCCCAGCAGCAGCATCAACTAGGAGCAGATTTATCCTGGACTCCCTTCAGGGTGCCTTCCTCAAGCAACTGGTCATGGAACCAACTCAGCAGAAGGCAATACTGGACCTTGTGCTCACAAACAGGGACAGCGTGATGGGGGTAACAGTGGGGGAGCACCTGGGGAAAAGTGACTACCAGTCATTGTGGTTTGAAATCAGAGAAAGAGCAGAACCAAACCACACAAAAACACACATCCTGGATTTTAGGGGGACAGACTTTGGGGAAAATGGGGAGATGCTTGAAAGAGGCATTAAGGGGAATGGGGCAGGAATCGGGTTGAGGAACAGTGAGCAGCATTTAAAATGGGGATTACGAGAACAACAGAATTATGCATTAAGCAGGTAAGCAAGGGGAAAGAAAGAGGAGGCCATTATGGTTTTCCAAGGAGGTAGCAGAGAAAGTGAAAGTCAAAAAGATTGCATTCAGGCAATACAAAAAGACACAGGCAGAAGAGGATAGGGAGAAGTACCAGGGGAAGCAAAGGGAGGTCAATAAGGGAAGCCAAAGCTCAGACAGAAGAGCACATTGCAAAATCAGTGGATAGAGGGGACAAAACCTTTTACAGGTACATAAGTGAAAAAAGAAAGGCAAAGGAAGAGATAGTGAGACTGAAGGGAGAGGATGGGGACGCATGGAGGATGACAACAGTAAAGCTGACATATTGAACAGATATTTCTGCTCAGTCTTTACTGAGGAAGATGAGAGTAATGGGTCTGAAGAGAGTACAAGGGGTGGGAATGGTGCAGAAATGGACACAAGTCCTTTTACACGGAAAGGGTCCTGAAGGAACTGGAAGTAATGAGTTGATAAAGCAATGGGGCCAGATGGGGTGCACCCAGGGTCATAAAGAACTAAGAGAGGTGGTGGCTGAACCTCTGGCAATCCTTTTTAGCCGATCACTGAAACAGGGAGGTACCAAAGACTGGAGAATAGCAGATGTAGTCCCTTATACAAAAGCGGGAACAAAGAGGGCCAGGGGAAACTAGAGACCAGTCAGCCTCACCTCGGTAGTGGGAAGATCATGGAAGCACTACTGAAGGAGAGATTGGTGGAACATCTGGTTGTCAATGGACTACAGGACCCAAGGCAGCATGGTTTCACCAGGGGGAGGTCATGTCAGACCGACCTCATTGAATTTTTTGACTGGGTGACTAGGGAGGTGGATCAGGGGAGGGCAGTGGACATGGTCTATCTGGACTTCAGCAAGGCCTTTGACATTGTGCCACATAGAAGACTATTACACAAACTGGGGAATATGGGTGTGGGCAGGACAATAGTGCAGTGGGTAGGTAACTGGCTGGGCGGCAGGACACAGAGGGTGTTGGTAAATGGCTGTCACTCCACAGAGGAAAGAGTGACCAGTGGGGTACCACAGGGATCAGTGCTGGGACCGGTCCTATTCAACATCTTCATCAGTGACATTGCGCAGGACCTAGAAGGCAGAATTTCCCTGTTTGCTGATGACACAAAGCTCTGTAACACAGTAGACACACAAGAGGGTGCAGACAGAATGAGAAGGGACCTGCAGAAACTTGAAGAATGGTCAGGAGGCAGTATAGCGCAGTGGTCTAAGGCTCTGAGCTACAAATCTGGAGACCTGGGTTTGAATCCCACAGCCCCCACTTGCATACTGTGTGACCCTGAGCAAGTCACTTAACTTCCCTGTGCTTCCAGGTTGCACCTGTAAACAAGCTTTTAGCTTAGTGTGTTATTCCTGGTTAAACAATGGAGGGGGGATTGGGTTTGGCAGTTGGAATTCAATGGAAAGAAGTGTAAGATAATGCATATGGGGCACAAAAACCCTGGCACAGTATTTCAGTTGGGGGGTGAGGATATAGCATGCACCAAGCAGGAAAGGGATCTTGGGGTTATCATCTCTGATGACCTCAAGGTAGGGAAACAGTGTGACAAGGCAGCAGGTAAAGCAAATAGGATGCTGGGATGCATGAATAGGGGCATCACCAGCAGGAAAAGGGAGGTCATAATTCCACTATACAAGACATTAGTGAGGGCCCCACCTGGAGTACAGTGTACAGTTCTGGAGACCTTACCTACGTAAGGACATAGACAGGGTAGAGAAGGTTCAGAGGAGGGCAACAAAGATGGTACATGGATTGCATCACAAGTCCTATGAGGACAGGTTGAAGGAACTGAATATGTACTCCCTGGAGGAGAGGAGGGAGAGAGGGGATATGATAGAGACATACAAGTATCTTACAGGGTGCAGGAATACACTATTTTTAAGCGAAAAAATGTTCTAGGACTAGAGGGCATGGGATGAAGTTGGAGAGAGGATGATTCAGAGGAAACGTGAGGAAGAATTTCTTCACAGAACGGGTGGTGGACAAGTGGAACACCCTTCCAGAGGAAGTGGTGGGAGCTGAAACAATCACAGGATTTAAGAATGCATGGGATAGACATAAAGGAATTCTGGAGGTCAGGGTTAAGGGGCAACAGACTTTTAGGAAAACATAAAGTAAACTTACAAGCTCAAATGGGCAGACTGGGTGGGCCGTAGGCCCTTATCTGCCGACACTGTCTATGTATCTATATAAAACATGGTTACATTGAAACTGTGCCTAGTAACGAAAGTCCAGATCTGTACAAACAGAGGCTTTAAGAGAAATCCATGTTGGAGAAAGAATGTCCTGCAAAATCATTATATATGGCTTATGTTCAAGACCAATTCAGTTAACTAGTTCAAATCAGTACTCATGACACATGGAGAGTAACAGTCCAGGGACCCAATATTCCAAGATTAGCACACCTGCAAGTAGGAATTGTGGGTGTGCTAATCTGGAATTGTGCTAGTTCTCCCGACCGGCTCACATTCAGAAGCCCTGGGATCACCAGCACAATCCCACAGTGCCAAAACACTATAATACCACTGTGCCTGTGCAGATGAGGGCCCCCCCCCCCACCACTGCGCAATGGTATAGCAGTGTCTTCAGAGATTTGCAATAGTGGTAAACAGCCTCCAAAGCAGCGCTAATTACCGCTAACTAAAAACACCTCTTACTGGTGCGTCCCCACCCTTTATAGCCACTCACCCTTAATCCTCCATTTCATGTTTGTGTAGTAATCCCTAGTGTCCAGTGCCCCCACCCCACCCTTCAAATACCCGTTCCGCACACTGTCTCTTTATCCCTGGTATCTAGTGACACCCCCTGATCACCTGTTCTGTTCTTTCTTATCTATCCCTGATGTCCCGTGTTTCCTCTACCGCCCCCAATTGCCCATTGATTAAAGTAGAAGTATTCAGTGCTGGTCTAGTGCCCCCCCAATCCCACCTGCTCACAGACCCACCACCCAACACACATCCTTTACCAGGGTGTTCTACAGCGATCTGCAGTGCCTGATATGGTGACTGGCACAGCCCTCCTGTCAGGGGTGTTCAAATCAAAACTTTTATTACTTGCCCAGCCTTGACTGTAACTGAATTTTTCACTTGCTTCTATTAATTATAATGAAATTAGCTCTGTTATTGTACTTGCCCCAGACAGGGGGCAATGGCATTTGCACACCCCTGCCTCCTGTTACCTCCTTGACCAACTGCCGTATGAGCTGTCGGCACACCTACAGTACTGTTCGCATGCTCACTCACAGCTCATATAGTGGTCAGTTGAGGAGGTAAGAGGAGGGTTGTGTCGCTCGCCATATCGGGCATTGCAGATCACCACAAAACACCAGGATAAGAGGGGTGTGTGTGGGATTGGTGGTCTGTGAGTGACCGGAATTTATTTATTTAAAAGGTGATAACCAGAAAAGGCACACAGAGCCAAGGCTTATTTCCAGGTGCAAGGACATGTTATGCATCAATAAAAGAGGATAATCAACAACAGGTAATAACCGAACATTTCAATTATACTTTGCATCAGGTATATAGTACGGTTAATACAGGAACTATCAAAACATTTACATAAAACATAGCATCAGGTACATATTATGTTTAATACAGCAATAAATAAGTACACGTGTTGATGAGGGGACAAAGCATAAGAGTTTAGTACATGGGGAGACTAGTACTGCAGTAATGAGTACAGTGAGAGGTAGGCATACATATACACGTAGAGCAGAGCTGTAGTGAGTATGAACATGAGGCCAGGGGAATTCAGGTGGGGGGAGGGGGAGCCGTCTGAAGTACTTTTTGAGGAATGCTGCGGTTGGCAGACTGCCTACTGAGAGAGGTAGATTGTTCCAGAGGGCTGGGAGCCGGTAAGCAAAGGCTTGTTTCCCAGAAAGTGAGTGAGGCAGGGATAGAGCAAGGAGCGGTGATCACAGGTGCTCAGCGAGTAACCAGTGTTAGAGGCAGGGGTATAAGTGAAGAGAGGTAGGAGGGAAGGGTGTTGAACCAGAGCTTGGCAATGAAGGAGACACAGTGTGCAAGGAGACGGTTTGCAAGCGGGGGAAGGGATACGGTTTGGAAGAGGAGGCAGCGATGTGTGTGGTAAGGGAGGTTAGTAGCGAAACAGCAGAAGGCATGAAACAGCGGATCTAACTTGGCAGGGGATTATTGAGGTGCCCAACTGTACACCTCGTCAGCATAGTCGAATGAAGGGGGGATGAGCTTGGTGACTATTTCCTTCCTGATGGGAATCGAGAGACTGTCCTTGTGCCTATGCAGCATGTCTAATTAAGGGCGGAGCTTGCTGTGTATAGCATCAAGGTGTAGGGAGAAATCCAGTTTGGGGTCCAGCCATACACTCAGATATTTGCAAGAGTCAACGGGCATGATTTTATAGCCGTCTAGGGCATAGGGGGGTGGGAGACAGTTTGGCCAGTTTCTGGGCAGAGCCAAATGCCATAGCTACCTTTTTCTTGGTGCTACTTTTGAGTGATTTGGCATTGAACCATCACAGCATGTTCGTGAAGTTGGCTTGAAGGATGGGCTCGATTTGCGCAAGAGAGAGACCAGATGCGAAGATTACCGTGTCATCGGCATAGATTTGGACATGTGATGCAGAGCTGACAGATGTGAGGTTGTTTACGAATATGGAGAAGAGTATGGGTCCAAGGATCGACCCCTGCGGTGCACCGGCTAGGATGGGGAGGGGGATTTGGTGTATCCGCGCTGCACATGCTGGAATCTGTCCAAGACATGGGCCTTGAACAATGCGGTGGTTGAAGATGAGAGACCTATGTATGATAGCTCATCCAGGAGGATTTTGTGGGCAACAGAGTCAAAGGCCTTAGCTAAATCAACAAAAATAGTCAGTTTCAGTTAACCTTTGTCCATGGAGTTGTGAATATGATTGGTTAAACGGAGAAGGGATGAGGAAGCGGAGCGGAGTGGAGGCTTCGAAAGCCAGACTGATAGGGAGTTAGAATGTTATTGGTGGACAGAAAGGAATTCAGTCTTTTGGAGATAAAAGATTCAAGACTTTTTAAGAGGGAGGAGGGGAAGGAGATGGACCTATAGTTGCCCGGGATGAAGGGGTCGCCCCTTTATGAAGAGGGATCACTTTGATTAGTTTCCAGGCCTTGGGTAGGGAGCTAGTAGAGAGAGGGAAAGGTTGAAAAGATAAGTGATGGGTGGGACTATGGCAGGGGAAGAGAGTTTCAAGAGATTGGGATTGAGTCTTTCAGGACTCTGCTTAAAGGAGTTTAGGGATTTGAGCATGGAGTACCTCTAAAGGGGTAATGGGGAGGTTTGACTGGGCGGGGGGAACAAGTGGCATTGGTTGGTACAGGGAGCGAAGGGAACAAGGTTGTCCGGGGGGGAGGCACAGGTGGTGAAGAAGTGGTTTATGGAAGAGGCGGCAGATCTGGGTCCACCGCTGTCAGTGGTTTGGGTGGACAAAGGGGAGGGGGTGGAGTGGGAAGAAGTACCTAGCAGGGAATGGAGAGTCTTTCAGAACACTGCCGGAGAAGGGCGGCAGTCTTCAAGCTGTGATTTAAAGAAACTTGCTTTGGCAATACGCACTGCCTTTATGCAGGCGTTCCTTAGTGATCTGTAACTTTGGAGGTCAGAGGCGTTGGAGAATGCTTTATATACTCCCCAGGCATGGTCTCTGGATTTAAAGAGCCTCGCCAGATTAGGAGAAATCCAGGGAAGGTGCTTGCACTGGAGCTGCAGCCTTTGAGGGTCGTGGTAGTTCCATATGCTCAGAAAGGTAGAGCTGAAGGTGGCCAGTGCAGCGTCGATGTCAGGTGCAGTGAGACTCCAGTCCAGTCGGCTAGATATAGATCAGCCAGGAGAGCCTGCTGGTTCAGTGACCATAGGGGCCTGAACCACATAACTGGGAGGGGGTGAGACTTCCCATGGCAGTAGGTGATACAGTGGTCACTAAAGGCATCAGGGATGGTACCAGCTGAAGAGAACTTTTTGGGATGAGTAGCTAGGATCCAATCTAGCAGTGAGTGGTTGGTGGAACAGGGATTAAATCTGGTGGGATCTGAGGTAAGTTGTGTAAGGTTAAGGGCCTCAATCTCCTGGGTGATTGCACTGGTTTGAAGGGCATAGGTGTTAGGACACTGGACCACCACTGAATACTTTTACTTTCATCATCTGGTGATTGGGGGGACCATTGGACACCAGAGATAAATGAAAGAATGGAATGGGTGTTTAGGGGTTGGGGGGTGCCATTAAAAACCAAAGATAACTAGTCAGTGAAAGGAATGGGTGCTCAGGATGTGGCAGTGCTGTCAGACATTAGGGTTAATGGGACTATGAATGACACGGGTGTTTGGGGGTGGGAGTGCCACCAGACACCAGGGAATTCAGCTGTAGGAAGGGTGCTAATGGGGCTGTAGCATGCATGCAGATGAGCCCATAATGGGCATGCAAATGTCCCCTTAGTGCCTTACATGCCCACTGGGCTGTGACTGAATATAGCCCATAGGGGTCTTAGCGATATCTGTTTTGGAAAGCGCTATTCCTTGTGGGCATATACAGCCCAGAGGTCCAAGTTGGCAATCACACAGTCCGGTATTCTGCCGGGTAGCTCCACCTCGCTATCTGAATACAGCAGGTGGTGGCTCAGGTGTTAGCGCAAGCCCAGCACAAATATTCGCGCTGCATTTGTGCTCCTTTTCCAATATCAGAGCCATGATCTCTTTCAGAGGACATTTATTCCTGAGCAAGAAATATTCTGGGGAACTCGGTGATAGAGGTCATGGCACGCTCACAATAGTCGGCTTCAAGGTGGCCAGTATCGGTTTCACTCTCATCAGAAGAAAAATCCGGTTGTGTGTGTGTGTGTGTGTGTGTGTGTGTGTTTAAGCTTTTTGGTTCCTTATGAATTAGTTGGTAAGGATTGAAATAGATATACTGGATAGAATCCAGGATGATTTTCATCTTACACAGTTATAGTAGTGAAAACTTTACTCCCAATTGGTGAACTTCTGATTTGAAAAAATATGAAATGTCATCTGCAGGCTGGGGTTTGCGGGCTTATGTCAGGATAGGTATACACTTTCGAGTTGTGGAAAGTCATTGCTCACTTCAGTTGGTCCTGCTTTGTTATTTATTCCTGATCACTTTTAAGAGCAAACTGCAACAGAACTGTGGGTGGTTTCAGGGGCAGTAACTGATGCAGGTGACACTAATGAAGTCATTTTAACACTATTTGGGAGCCTGAATGCTTTGATTAGTAGGGACATAGTTTCCGAAGTTATAACTGAGAGGGGTGGATAGGAATTGTTTAACAACGTCCCAGGTCAGGTTTTCAGCGTTTTCTATCTAAGGCAAACCCACAAGCCTAAGGTTATTCTTACAAATGGCATTCTATATAGGCCATTCTATATAAGCTGTATAGGCATTCATATAGGCCAGTCAGCCTGACACTGGTGGGGGGAAAGTTAACGGAATCACTGCTGAAAGAAGTGATTGTGGAATTTGAATCCAGTAGGTTACAAGACCCGAGGCAGGAAGGCTTCACAGAGGCGAGGTAATCTCAAATGAATCCAATTTCTTTGGGTGACAAAGGATTTAGATTAGGGTGGAGCGGTGGATGTGGCCTACCTAGATTTCAGTTAGACTTTTGACACCATTCCACATAGGAGACTGGTAAGCAAGCTGGGTAGCTTAGGAATGGGTCCAGAGGAGGTAGACCGGATAAGAAATTGGTTAAGGGATAGGTGACAGAGGGTGGTAGCAAACAGAGTTCACGCTGAGGAAGGAAGGGTGACCAGCAGGGTGCCTCAGGGATCTGTTCTCGTTTAATGTCTTTATAAGTGACATTGCAGAGGAGCTGGAAGGGGAAGGTCTGCCTCTTTGCGGATGACACCAAACTCTGCAGTAAGGTGGTCACAGGGGGGAGGATGAGCCAGAGACCTGAGGAATGGTCAAGGGTAGGGCAGCTGGGCTTTCATGCGAAAAAGTGCAAAATAATGGACTTGGAGAACAGAAACCTTGGGGTGGAGTACAACATGGCAGGAGTGGTATTGACGACCACCAAGCAGGAAACTGACCTGAGGATAATCATATCGGGATGAGAAGGTGGCCAGACAGTGCAACAAGGCATTCAGGAGGGCTAGTGGGATGCTGGGGTGAATAAAGAGGGGCATCACCAATAGAAAGAGAGAAGTGTTGTTGCCTCTGTATAGATCACTGGTAAGACCCCACCTAGAGTACTGGGTCCTGTTCTCGAGACCACATCTCCGGAAGAACATCGACAGAGTGGCAGCGATCCACAGGAGGGCAACTAAAATGGTGCAGGGTCTGCATCAAAAGCCCTGTAAGGAGAGACTAAAGGACCTCAATATGTACACCCTAGAACAGAAGGGGGGCAGGGATATGATAGAGAACTTTTAAATACCTCACGGGTAAACAAGGTACAGGAGGGAAGTATCTTGTTTAGAAGAAAAGGTGCTGAAGAACAAGGAGACGTGCTGTGAAGCTGGAGGGGTAGATTCAGGAGAGATGTGAAGAAGTACTTCTTTACAGGAGTGGTGAATTCCTCGAAAAGCCTTCCAGCAGAAGTGGTGGGGGCAAAAACAGTGATGGGTTTTTAGAATTCATGGGATAAGCACAATGGAATCGTAGTGGGGGGAGGGAAGAGCTGTAGATCGGGTACGGTCTGTGATAAATCAAATCAAACTTTATTTCTATAGCGCCTTTCAAAAACCAAGGCGCTGTACATAAAACCAATTACAGATAAAACATTAAGCTGAAATACACTAATCATTAGGGAAAGCTAAATTAAATGAATATGTTTTCAACTCGTTCTTAAAACCATCAACGGTCAGGCATTCTCTTAGCCGACGAGGTAGAGAATTCCACAGGGTCGGAGCCAAAAAAGCATACGCACAGGCTCCTGATGTTTTTAAACGTACCCTGGGAATCTCTAGCAATCCCTCGTCAGTGGATTGGAGAGGACGGGAGGGGTGGTAGGGTATTAAGAGGTCTTGCAGGTAACCGGGTCCCTGGTCATGTAGGGCTTTGAAGGTTAGCAAACCAACCTTAAAGGTGATCCGCCACTGAATAGGCAGCCAGTGTAGTTCATGGAGCACAGGAGTAATATGACTGGACCTGGAAGTCCCAGTCAAAAGCCTGGCTGCCGCGTTCTGCATTAGCTGCAAGCGGCGGATATCAACCCCTGGAAGCCCTAGGTAGAGAGAATTGCAGTAATCAAGGCGGTAACAGTGTAGATAGGGAGGAATGGGTAGACTGGATGGGCCAAGCAGTCCTTATTTACCATCATAGTCTATGTTTCTATTCTCAAAGTTTCTTGATCTTCCTAGCTTGGGATATAGCATCCCTAAGCATGGCCAAAACAAGAGAAAAGGAAGTTTCTAACTTACCTGCCATGGTGCACTGTTCATTTTGAAGTCGGTATTTTTTTTTCCATTCGCTGACACACGGCACTCTACACTCTTCCACCTTGGAACCAAAGAATCAAGTTTCTCATCTAATTTTTTTCACCACCCACATAAGAGCCTGATACGACTTATTTACTTCAGCAAAGGAGTTTAGCTCTGGTGGAGGTGTCCCCATAGGTTTAGTGGTAATTATAGGTGATGTCAATACAGCAAACAGGTTTTCGGGACTAGGGCTGTTGACCTCTGCTACAGCTGATAGGTTGGCTTTCCCAGGGTTACCCAAGACTGCAGTTGATAATTTCTCCATCGGTTGACTGCAAAGTTCAACAGCACTGCTGCACAGTTTGAAGATTTTTGGAGATGCTGGGTTATGCATTAGCTGGAAACTGATCCTGAATTTGTGCCCTGAAGTCATAATGTCTTCAGTACCCTGGACTTTTGTCTCATATTACGTATTATAAAATGGGCAAGAGAGAGCCTGCATCCTGATTGGCTAACAGGTACCAGTAGCCGTGTCCTTATCAGCTGATATATATGGCAGCTGGTACTTGTTACGCCAAGCAAGACGCAGTGAAGCCAGAGATCCATGCATACCAGTTATGAAAATAATTCTGTTGGGCTCTCTCGCTGATTGCCCTCCTCCCTTGCGGACAAACAGCTGTCCTCCTTCTTTGCCCCCCCCACCACCACCACCAAGTGCAAAGCTGCATTTTACTTTAATTAATAGGACTTTGGACTTCGTACCTGTTTTTCATTTCTCTGCTCGTCTGCCTCTGGCCACCAGTGTATAGCTGTCATTCCCAGCATTTTCAAACGGCACCGAGAAACCTCCTGAGAAACCCGTGACCACTGGTCCTTTTCCACAAACTGTCCTTTCTCCTGGCACTGAACTGCAGTACATTCAAAGTCAGTGAGGCACATACTAAAAGAAAAACACAGAATCCCTACAAACTGCACAGAGTTAAACCAGTTCGTTTCTGTACCCTGACCGTCCGTTGCGGTTTGAAAACCGTGACGTGATAAGCCTGTCTACAGTGGCTGCTGATGGACACGCTCGCTCCCAATGAAGCCAGCCATTTAGCAAATTTTTTATTTTTTTTTATTTTGGTGCAGTTTTATTTAAAAAAAATAAATATTTGCTAAATGGCTGACTTCACTGGGACCGAGCATGTCCGTCAGCGGCCGCTGTAGACAGGCTTATCACTTCTCGGCTTTCAAACCGGAACGGACAGTCAAGGTACAGAAACTAACTGCTTTAACATTCATTGTGCAGTTTGTAGGGATTCTGTGTTTTTGTTTTACTATGTGCCTCACTGACTTAACAGTTTGTGGAAACGAACGGATAACAATCATTGTAATGGTCATGTTTTTTTCGGCGGGTTTCTCGGTGATCTTTGAAAATGCTGGGAATCAGAGCTACACAGACAGCACTACATAAAGAGCTCTATAGCATGTAAGGGGTTGGGAGGCTATACAACTTCACCTGTCATGGTGCTACTGTGAGAGACGACAGGTAGGGGACAAAGAGGCAGACACCCTATACAAACACAGATAACCGTGACCTCTAGTGACTGATCTACAAAGAAAACCACACCAGATTGAGGGATTATTTTTTTATTAAAAACAAAATTCTGATTTTTTCAACACTTTTTATTTTAGTTTTTTTAAAATAGAATTTTAGTTACAATGGGACCCATTTTATAAGCACAATAACACACTCCGAGGTGTGGTTTATCGCCTGATAAGAGCACGCCCAGTGGCATAAGGCACTCGGCGTAAGCGCCTCGTGCCTTAGTACACCCCTGGGCGTGCTCTTATCAGGCGATAAACCACACCTCGACGTGTGTTATTGCTTGCATAACATATTTTAATGCTGTAATTTGATATACCAGCCTTGCTTGTTGTCAGCATATTGCAGGTAACATTAGAATAATACCATGCCGTGTCTTACTGTGTTTTATTTTTTATGTTTTGTATTCTATGTACTGTCTAATTCTGTCTGACATAAAATTGAATAAAAATTATTAAAAAAAGGAATTTGTCCATCAGACCAGCATGCTCTCGTTTGTCGTGGCTGACTAGGTCAGAGGGTGAGACGCTCAGCTCTTTCCTCTTTCCCTAACCTCCCCCTCACTTGAATTTTTTCCTGTCTGTTTTTTAGCCAGTTTTGGCTGTTCAGAGCTCAGTGATTCCATGAGTTAATTTTAGAATAGTTTTCCATAATTTAGTTTTGGAAAAGGTTTATGCCAGCATGTTGAGCAGATCCAAACATGCAGTTGCCTATTGTTGGCCATCTTGCCTGCACTGAGCTGAGAGACTTGAGTGCTTTTTATGTTGAGAAAAAAAAATAAAACATTAAAAACTACCAGGGTAGGAACCTCAAGTAGTTTGTAATATGTTTACATGTGTAGTGTGGGGTATCCTTTGTGAAAAAAATGATGTCCTCTTGTTCTGTTTGGGCTGACAAAACTGCTTCGTTTCTTTGTCCTCTTGCCCAAGCAGCACAAGATGGCATCATTTTTCTATGAAAGACACTCGCACTAGGATTTTATTTTTGGTCAGGTCCCCACCGTAGCGCCCAACTTGTCAAAGACTTTTTATATCATCTAGTTCAGTTTGCCATCTTACATAGTGCTTGTTAAAATGAGCAAAGTTTAAAAAAAAAAAAACGTATGGGGTTCCTTTACACCGGTAATCATGTGTTGTCCATTGCAGGAATTACTCTTCACACAAATGCAGCACAGTCTATATCGAGCATCCTGGAACTAGGGCTTTCCTGAGACCAGCCACTTTTTCCTCCCATTCTGCCTGTCCCCCCATGTCCTCCTTCCAGTTGGGAGTGTGATCAAGCAACTTTGCAGCTGATGCCAAATGCCACTCCTTGATTGGCCAGTGGTGAGTGCAAGAATGGCAAATACACACCTCCGTAATAAACTCTGCCCCAAGCTGTCCTCAATGTGGATCGCTGGGCCTCAAATGCAGACTCTAGTCTCCCAGGTGACCGCACAGTATGCTGCTGCCTTGCCGCTGCGGCCTGCCCAAGACTGGACCCTTTTGTAGTTGTTTAGTATTTATCCCCCTGATTCCCCAACTGGTCCCCTTCTGCTGGTCCTCCCAACCCTATTGCTTGCCTTCTCCCTAGACTTACCCCTTCCTCCTTTCTTCCATGAGTTGCCCTGCAAGGTGGAGCTGCCAGGGATGACTCCAGTTCCCCAGCAGAGAATGAATGCAAGTGGAGGGGGTATGGGGCCAGCGGGTGACCAATGCCATTCTGCATCAGTCAAGGATTTACTCACTTTTCTTCCCCATCTTCTGGGATGGGGGTCGGGGGGGGTTGCGCACACAGGTGTGCAATGTGTAGCACCAGCTGACGTACCTCTCTCCCCTGCAGCAGTGCTCTGTATCTCCACCTGTGGTCTCCCAGGTGGTACTAGCACTTTTGGCATCTGATACCTGCCCTCCCAGAGAAGAGCATCCACTGGGATACTCAGTCCCCCCCCCCCTACTCACCACCCCCAGCTGGCCCCCCAAAGACCCTGGCTCATTCTGAAACCCAGGGTTGCTGGCATTGCAGTCTTTAGCTCTACTGTACTGATGGACTGGCCAGATCTTTTTGTAGCCTAACAATGTTTGTTGGGGGATAGGGGGTGGTTGCTGAGCTGTCCAGAGGAACCTTTCAGAGTGCAGAGTGAATCTTAAAATCTGCTAAGTGCTTAATTATGTTCTCCACTAAGTGGGTCCTTTCACAGGCAAGCTGTAGTGAAACTAATTTGTAAGAACTTGGCCTATTTTCAGCAGTGCAGCTAAAGATTTTTGGAAATTGTGCTTCAACAAATCATTCTGTACTCCTAACCGTTTGGAGCCATGAAAACAGAGAAATTGGGCTTTACCCATTTGCTGCAGAACTCCATATGGGACATCACCAGAATGATGTAGTTTCCCATGTGAGCAGTAGCATGATCACAACGTTATCGAGAGTTCCCACAATGATTGCTATTTTAGGGGCTGATTCCTCTGTGGAAGCTTCGGAAGATGCAGATCACAGCTGCTGTTGCCTGTGGACCACCCCACTTCTGACTGGAACTGTAGGCACACAATTTCTTCTTTTAAGTGTACTACCTTTGGCAGCTGTGAGATGTGTGGAAGTCTCGGCCTCTCTATGAAATTTGGGGACCTGGCTATCACATAGTCTGAGAGGCCAGTGTGACACTGGGATTAGAGCACTGAACTGTGAGGTGTGTGATTCCAGGTTCGAATTCTATTAACAGCTACTGTTGTACACTGTAGAAGCAGGACCAAAACGTTCACTAGATGTTGCATCTCATTTGGGCTGCCCTGGGTAAGGTGAGCGGGGGAAAAAATAAAACAGTGACTTTCAGTGTACTTGCCTGGACCAGGCAAGTACACTGAAAGGCATTAATTTATTTCCCCCCCTGCTCAGCCTGGATTTTAACTACATCATAAATCGCGTCACAGTTTTGGCCAGCCGATTCCTAGAACTGTGGGATGTCTTCTCATACTTGTAAATAAAGAAAGCGCTCTTGACTAATCAAAGCACTCTCTTCCACTGCATGTGAGACACTCTTATTCTGTGAAGAGTGTCTCACACAGAGATGCCCTGGAAACAGGTTTGTTTGGTGGAAGTTTTTAATATTTGATTGTATTATTGATCAACCTCCTTCAATAATATATTAATACATCCGCGGAGACCACGTTACCACCCTTGATGGTTGTTAGAATAAATCATCTTTGGGGTCAGCCCACCGGTGCAGCGGTAGAACTACCGCTTGCAATGCTGGTGACTCTGTTTGAGGAGACGAGGGGTGGCAGGAGGGCAGCGGGGGTGTTTGTCTGACTGGCGCCTAAGCATGCTCTCCACCTCGGGGGGTGTCCTTCATTGCAGGGCTCCTGGGTGTGATACCGGAGACCCAGCTAGAGATGGTAACAGGAGGTGTGCCAGATTCATGGCATGGTTGTGCTACAGCGTCCTTGCATGCCATGCTTCCCTCCAGTGTAGAAAAAAACTCTGCCGGACATGTCCAGTGACTCTCTCCTTGTGTAGCAGGCCCGAGGATCTCCACCCAGAACTGGAAATTGAAAGTTCTGAAGGGGTTATTGGGAGCCCTGGAGACCCCAACCTGGGGAGGAGTACAGCCAGAGGGGTAAACTGGGTGGGGCGGCCTCGGCAGCGCTGCGACGGTGGACGTGTGCGTGGGAGAGCTGATGGTTGAAGCCGTTCTGGATAAAGCAGGGTAAATAAAAAAAAAAAAAAAAAAATCTTCAAACAACATGAAGTCTTGCTATATTATGACATATGCAGTGAGTCCCAACCTTCGAACTGCTCCGGAGGTGAAAGAGTTAACTTTCCATGCCAGGCATGGAACCTTGAGCGCGAGCTCTGTTGAAAACTGTCTGTTCTTCAAACTGAAACTGTCAGATTCTTTACTCCGCCTCACTGAACAGTCGCTCCGGAGATTTCTCCTTCTGCTCGGTTCATTTAGTCGGTTAAAAGTATTATTTTTTCGTTTTTTTGACCGAAATTAAACCGCAACCGGTCGGTTCAAGCTCTGTCTGTGGTAATTGTAAGTAATAGATAGGCTTACATTCATTTTATTCTGTGTGGAACTTGTAAACGTCTTTCGGTTCGGTTTGAACCGATCAGGTTATTTTAAAACTTCACTAGTCCTTATTTAGAGTGCGGTTCCCGGTTCTTATCGGTTCTAAAAAAACAGATTTCATTACGGTTTTCCATGACCTGTGACACGTTTGGGAACCGATAAGAGAGTCTTGCTGGCGGATTGCCATAAGCGGACAAGTTTGGTTAGGCTGGCACTATGTCTGAGAAACCCAAAGAAAAACGGGCCCACTGGGTTTTCAGCACTGTAGTGTTTGTGGGAAGCCTTTGCTAAAAGCTGACCCCCACTAATGTGTATTGTCTGGGGTTTGACCACCTCAATGCAGACTGCCAGATATGTAGTAATTTTCCTGCTGCCACCATAGAAAGAGAGTTGGTAGGCTCAGGGAAAGGGAGGCCAAAAAGTCCGCTGACCCGGATGGCCAGCCCGGTTCGGTTCCAACTGAACCGGAGGGAGTGCCCTCTGACCAGGGCGATACTTCCTCGGGCAAATGAAGAGCCAGCTCTGAGGAGCTGGTTCTAACAAAAAGCACTAGGAAGTCAGCTAGTGTGCCAAAAGTTTTTTCTCCAACCGCTGAGGAAATAGCTAAAGCAATTCAAATTGTCCAGTCACTTTCCCCGGTTCCGACCGAACCGACACCATCAGGGAAGAGCTCAGTTCGGCCGGTTCCACCGGTTCAAGATTATGATTTTGAGGATTTTTATGAACCGGAGGAGGGGGAGGAGGAGTATGAGGAGAGTGAATGTGGTTTTGAAAGTCTGGATGTGCCCATTGAACCGGACATCTCTCCAGACAGACCGTCAGGGGTTTCTCCCCCTAGGCTATCTGAGTCCCCTTCTCATTTTATGTTCTATAAGAAAGTAGCTGAAATTCTCCAGCTTCCTGTTGAGGAAGCTGTTGATGACCAAGAGGAGCCTGATTACGTAGAAATGATGGATATTCCAGAGTCGAGGAGACCGTCTATTCCTCTGCATAAATCTTTTCGGAAACAGACAGTAAAAATTCTAAAAACTCCTCACGCTATACCTCCTGTTGCTAAAAGGATGGACAAGAGGTATACATTATCAGGCTCGGATACAGAGTTCCTCACACAGCAATGCAGCCATGTGGGGGTAGTGCAGGCTGCAGCCTGTGACAAGGCAAATATTCCTCTAGCTTCTCATCCCCCTGAAAAGGACTCCAGGAGGATTGATGCCATGGCAAAGAAACAGTACATGGCAGCATCTTTGGGACTCAGACAGGCAAATTATATGGCTTATGCTGCTAGCTACCAGAAATCCAGATGGGATTCTATGCTGGCCCTGGCGAAACAGGTCCCTGACCAGCTTGCCAGGGAGCTGGAACAGTTGGCTGCGGATGGTATTGAGGCATCCAAGGTGCAATGTCATGCTGCAGTAGACTCTAATGATGTGTCATCTAGGGTCATGGCTACATCTGTGGCACTTTGCAGAATGGCTTGGCTCAGATGTACTACCCTGTCACAGGATACCCAGTCTAAGGCCATGGATTTTCCTGTTGTGGGCAATTCTCTGTTTGGGGAACAGACAGAGAATTACATAAAGAAAATGGTTGAATATAGAACCACTTATAGGAGTGCTCAGGCCAAGGAAAGGCAGGTCACTCCTCAAAGGCAGCATCCCAGGGGCAGGGGCAGGCCTTTTCATAGGCCTTTTTACCAAGTCCAGGCGGCCTCCTCTTCTGCTTTTGCCCAGAGGGGGTTCTTTAGAGGGAGAGGCAGACAGGGTACAAGCAAGCCTGCTTCCACCCCTCAGCCCAAAGCCCCTGCCAAGCAGGCACCCTGATGGGGATGGCCAGGGCGATTCTCCACTACCTGTAGGCTGGGGCTTACTTTGTCCAGGACTGGAAGTCTTAACATCAGACAAATGGGTCCTGAAGTAGTAAGCCAGGGACTGGTTCTCAGCTTCAAAAATTTCCAAAGATGAGAACCAGGTCCTTTCCCTGCAAATCCATCAGAGGCACTTGCCCTAGAAACAGAAGTTTCTACCCTCCTGGCTCTCGGAGCTGTGGAAAGGGTTCCACCCCTACATCAGGGCAAAGGGTTGTACTCCAGGTACTTCCTTACCCCAAAAAAGACAGGAGAATGGCGGCCCATCCTGGATCTCAGATACCTAAACAAGCACCTTTTAAAACCAAAATTCAAAATGGTGACTTTGGGAATTATTTTACCCTCTCTAAGGCCAGGGGACTGGCTAGCATCCCTGGACCTCAAGGATGCCTACTTCCATGTTCTTATCAGAAGCTCCCATCGAAAGTACCTCAGATTCGAACTGCCCTCAGGCCATTACCAGTTCAGAGCAATGCCTTGGCCTCACCTCTGCCCGAGGGTGTTCACAAAATGCCTGGCAGTAGCAGTTGCTCACTTAAGAAGGCAAAGATTGCCATCTTTCCTTACCTAGACGATTGGCTCATAGTAGGCCAGTCTCAGAACAAGTCAAACTACACCTTCAGGTAACCCAGCAACTGCTCACATCTCAGGTTTCCTTCTCAATCTTCCAAAGTCAATTCTAGAGCCTGTCCAGCTTCTCACCTTCATAGGTGCAGAACTGAACACAAAAGGCCAGAGCCTTCCTTCCTCTGGAAAGAGCAAGGACCTTGGTCTCTCTGGCCTCCTCTTTCACCCTACAGGTCTCTCGACCAGCAAGGCATTTTCTGCAGCTACTGGGGCGCATGGCTGCTTCTACAGCAGTAGTGCAGGGAGCAAGATTTCAGATGAGGGACGTCCAGTTCCATTTGAGAGCCTTTTGGTCTCAAAGGAGAGACCCTCTAACCAAATTGATCCCAGTGACTCGAACCCTGATCCAAGCCCTTCAGTGGTGGCAGGACCAGAGCAATCTGAGACAGGGGTCCCCTTCACCCCTCAGTCTCACTCCTTAATCCTTACTACAGATGCATCCCTCTTGGGGTGGGGAGCTCACATGGGCGACCTCACTGCCCAGGGATTGTGGTCCCCACAGGAATCTCTGCTCCACATCAACCTGTTGGAACTCAGAGCAGTTTTTCTAGCACTTCAAGTTTTCTCCACATCTGTTCAGAACAAAGTCGTACAGGTCAGAACAGACAACACCACTACAATGTGGTACATCAACAAGCAAGGGGACACTGTCTACGGCCTTATGCAACGAGGCAATGAAGCTGTGGTCTCTGGCTTATTCCCTGAGCACCTCCCTTACGGCAGTTCACCTCCCAGGCAAGGACAATGTCCTGGCAGATGCTCTCAGCAGGATTTCCCAGGGCCATCACGAGTGGTCACTGGATCCTCTAGTACTGGAGGTAGTATTTGCCAGATGGGGCACCTCGCAGATAGATCTTTTTGCAGCCCCAGACAATCGCCAACTTCCGTTTTTTGCTGCAGGCCCCCAGTGTTGGGCTCAGTCCCTCTGGATGCCTTAGTTCTCAATTGGGAAGGGAAGTTTCTCTATGCTTCCCCCCTTCCCTCTCCTGTTCAAAGTGCTAGTCAAAATCAGATCTCAACCCTGCAAGATGATCCTGATTGCTCCAGACTGGGCCAGACAGCCCTGGTATCCACTCCTTATGTCCTTAGCAATCCATCTTCCCCTGTGTCTCCCCAGGAATCACGACCTGTTAACCTGTGCCCAGGGGAGAATTTGGTATCCGAACCTCAAATCTCTCAATCTCAAGGCATGACTCTTGAAGAGTTAGAGTTTGCTGACCTACGTCTCTCCCAAGGTGTATTGGATATCCTGAAGGCTTCTAGGAAGCCTTCTACCAGGGCTACTTATAATTCCAAATGGAAGAGATTTTCCATATGGTGCTCTGGCAGGCATATTTCCCCAGAAACTGCTGACTTACCCACAGTCCTGGATTATATGGTGCATTTGAATGCTTTGGGGCTGAGACCAGTTACCTAAAGTGCACCTGGCAGCTGTGTCTGCTTTTTATCAGTAGGTAAACCCTCTTCTCTTTCAGCTCATCCTGTATTCTCCAAGTTTTCAAGGGGTTGCTTCACACCAACCCTCCATTCAGGACCCTGCCCTGCCTGGGACCTCATATTTGCATTGCTCAGCTTATGCAACCCCTTTGAGCCCTTGTCCTCAGCAGAGCTTAAGTACTTAACTTGGAAAACTGTGTTTTTGATAGCCTTCACTTCTGCCAGGCGCATAAGTGAATTACAAGCATTGTCAGTGGAGCCCGATTTTATCTCCTTTCATAGAGATAAGGTGGTCCTCAGGACTAACAGAAAGTTCTTGCCTAAGGTGGTTTCAGACTTCCACCTTCATCAGTCTATGTCTCTCCCTGTGTACTTCACTGACCATTCATCCTCTGGCGAGAGGAGACTGCATAGTTTAGATGTCAAATGAGCCCTTAGCTACTACATAGAACTTACCGAGGGTCACAGGTTTGACTCCCTCCAACTGTTCCTCACTTTTGGTGAGGTTGGTAAAGGGAAACCTGCCACTAAAAGATCCATTGCCAGGTGAATTGTCTCTTGTATCCAATTTTGCTATGAAAAACTGGGTAAGGTTCCTCCCTCAGGCCTGAGGGCTCACTCTACCAGAGGTACAGCTGCATCTCTGGCTGCTGCCAGAGACATCCCTATCCTAGAGATATGTCAAGCAGCTACCTGGAAAACAGTTCACACTTTTACCAAGCATTACTCCTGGACATCCAGGCTAGGAGTGATGCTCGGTTTGGCACAGCTGTGCTTCAGAGCCTATTTCCTAAGTAGGTTCTGTCCTCCTCCATGGAGGTACTGCTGTGTAGTCTGCATATGTCATAATATAGCAAGACTTCATGTTGTTTGAAGAAAAAATTACTCAACTTAGTAATGTTGTTTCTTCTAATGGAGTCTTGCTATATTATGACCTCCCCCCCACCTGCCCCTCTCAGAACCTATACTCTCGGGATGTGGGTGGGCAGGGCAGTGTTGGCACTTAGATGCCCACCTTATTTTTTTCACCCTTCCTTTTTTTTTTTTTTTTTTGGGTTGTTTGGGTGTTGTGTTTTAATCTTTTGGATCCCCATACTTGAGTCTTTGTTTTGGGGACCAAGGAAAATGTGTTCTTATATTTAGTAGCCAGTTGGCTAGTGTAGGTTTACGGCTTCCACACAGAGCCTTAGTGAGTTTTGCTCGTAAAGATCTGACAGTTTCAGTTTGAAGAACAACAGACAGAGTTTTCAACCGAGCTCACGCTCAAGGTTCCATGCCTGGCATGGAAAGTTAACTCTTTCACCTCCGGAGCAGTTTGAAGGTTGGGACTCGCTGCATGTCATAATATAGCAAGACTCCATTAGAAGAAACAACATTACTAAGGTGAGTAATTTTTTCTTCTTTGAGTATATCTTTCCTCTTTGAGAAACATTCTGGAAGGGGTTGCTAGAATAGTTTCATAGTCTGTGTGTGAGCTTGCTCTTAAAACGGTAAGTTGTTTCCGTGGATGTACAGTGGAACCCATATAAATGCACATTCTGGATAAATGTGCACTTGTTCTATTTCCCCAATTTTGTTTTTCTCTTGTCTCTGCAATGTTAAATTTTCTGGCTACATGCACACTGGTTAAGTGCACATTTTGACAGTTCACCAATGCCTTTAATACATGTAATTACCTGTCAAGTGCACAGCTTGTTTTCAGCTGGTGTGAAAACAGCATTTTAATGAGTATCCTGTCTGCAATGCCTTTTTAACACAGTGAATTAAAATGGAAAAAAAATACAGTAACAGAATAATTTTTAATCACATTATATTATACTTGCTTTTTATGCTATTCGAAGTACAGAAACAAAGAAAATAAGTAACAGATCTCAGGCACAGTCTTTTGTATTTAAAAAACTGTAGGTCTGGACGAGTGCATAGCCTGCTTAATTTAATTGTACATTTTTCTGTTCGAAAGGGGTGTGCATTTAAGATGGCTGCTGTGTATTAACATACAGTATAGTTGTATTGTGCAGTGGTGTTATGAATAGTTCTAAGTATCTAGATTCTGTTCACTGTCCACACTGAGCATGGTCACTCACCAGGAACAGTCTTCAAGCTTGACGACTCCTGCCGCCCAATCATGTGGTCCTCTGACTGCTCTCTGATCTTTTCTTCTGCTGGAAAGAAAAGGTCTTATCCTTGGCACCTGCTAATGAATTTAGATTCTGCAAAGCTTCCCGGCTTTTTCAGTACTTTTTCAAAGTTTTTCATTCTTCTTTTGGGTGACTGTGTGCACCTGCCTGCGGGTGCTCAGAGGTGGGCCAGGGAATGCGTGAGATCCATTTGCTGTGGTATGATCTGCATTGCAGTTAAAGGTCATGGATGACAAGGATTAGCCCTGTGATGACATTTAGTAATGGATCTACTGTTGGACAAAGAGGAGTGGGTGATGAATAATCCTGCTCTGTGGCATGGCAGAGATTTTCACAAATTTATTTCATCTAGTCATTTGAAGGCAAGTTTCCTCTTAGGTGCCATATGCACAAAAAGAAGAAGCAGAAAAGTTTCTGCCACTTGTGGGAGCGCTGACGGTCAAGGGACCATACACATTCTTCTCTTTTGGAGGGCCCTTGAGGTTGATTACCTTCTGAGTATGTCGAACAACCAATGGAGCCAGTTT
The DNA here is from genome assembly GCA_016271365.2 of Neoceratodus forsteri. Classification (NCBI taxonomy): domain Eukaryota; kingdom Metazoa; phylum Chordata; order Ceratodontiformes; family Ceratodontidae; genus Neoceratodus; species Neoceratodus forsteri. The sequence continues at coordinate 359,340,453 of JADMNL010000025.1, forward strand.
GGCTGCCTCTGGAGATTCCATCTGGGCATCTGAAGGTCTCGACACCAGTCAGGCCTGGGTGGTAATTTTACTGTAGAAGAGTCCTCTCTCTAGCAAAATCTTGGTAACAACCTTGCCCAAGTTTTTTTTTTTTTTTTTTTTTGGGGGATGGGACAGGCCTCAGCGAGCTCCCAGTCAAACCCTCGCCTGTCCAGTCTCCACCACTCATCCTAATGCTGCCATGTGTCTGACTGGTGATGGCAGCCTCCTTCCACCCCTGTTGGGATGCTGACTCTGGTGCACAGTGGCCAGATTGTTAGCATTGGTAGTTTTGCTCATGACCTCGCCACTGACATTGTCATCGTGGATCATTGCTGAGCTGCTCCTCCTTGTCGTCATTAGACTGCCATCATCGACATTAAGCTGATTGCAGGTGGAAGAAGGCTGCATGACTACAGTGGGTCTGCTCAGAAAATACCCAGGGCCAGGGTCGACCAGCATTATTGGTTGGGCCAGCAGGGCCATTGACTGTATTACATGTGCTGACTCCAGGGGCCACACCAGGCAGTGCTTTAGTAGCCTATTCCGATCCTGACTACTACTCTACAGCTGTTAGATGGGCAGCGATAAAGGCAGGTGTGGGTGGAAATCATTGTTGTACCCAGAATTAGATGAGTCATTGTTTCTCTCGATGCCCATCTGTGACAAAACAGACTGATGACCCATAAGAACAATAGAAAATGTTGCAGAAAGAAGCTGCTGAGCTTTTTCAGTCCATTAGGCGCTGATCAGCAGTTGTACCCTTAAATTTCTTATGTCTCCACATTTTTTTAAAGCTCACAAGTGATAATGTTGTCTACTACCTTGCTCGGCAAACTGTTCCACATAGACATCACCCTCTACGTGAAGAAATTTATCCTCTGAACACTTTTAACTTGTCCCCCTACCAGTTGGCAAGTATGACTTTGTGTCACGCCCCATTGTACTCCAAGGTACTAATTCTAAACTTTGCATTAAGGCTGGGATATTGGACACGTGTCATCTGAACACATTTGTTGAGGAAGACTGCAGTTTTGGTCACCATCACCTCAACCAGACAGGTGATTGAGCCCTAGGTACTATCTATGGCGTCACCATATCTAGTTTTCCTTAAAGCAAGCTTCTCCAACTTTTACCCCACCTCCACCTCATGCAGAATTCCTGCCCAAGGTTGTTTATGGATTCCATGGGATCCAGACTATAATCCTGCCTGTGTTCTTTCTGAAACTCCTGCATTATTATCCTGAGCAAACAGCAACATTTCATGCTGAGGCTCGCCAGCTGTTTTTTTTTTCGTTAATATATTTTTATTGATAATTATTTCAAGAAGATTACAAGAAAATAGTCCTGAGTAACTTGTTACAAAATGGTTAAGAATAATTTTTTTTTTTTCTTCCTTTTCTCTTCATGTAAGATAGATTTAATTTTGATGAAGGTAGACTTATTCATAACATCTTAGATGCCATACCTATACATTTTGCAAGCTGTTTCTTTCTTACGTTGAAACCACTCTACTAGGCAGATCAGCAGCTGAACAGACTATTAGTAAGAGGTTCACATTCTGCATTGCTCTCCGTTTCCAGTTGGTTGGGGAAAAGCTTCTTGAAAGGTTAAATGCTCACTCCACCAGACGTACTGAGGCCTCTGCTTCTGCTGCCAAATACATTTCCATTACAGAAATGTATTTGTAGGGATGCTACCTGATTACATCATATTCCATTACAGCACTGACCTGCTCAGTTGCCGAGATGCTGCTTTTTTGTCCTCAGTCCTCCAGTTTCTAATTGCCGACAAAGTCTGTATCTGTGCTTTGCTTCCTTCTCCTGAGGACTGCTAGGAATCTGCCTGTGCAGATAGTGGACTTGTAGCTAGGTGGTTAGAAGAATTTATTGGTTACTTTCAACCGTAGCTCTACTACTAGTATTCAGTTCACTTTTGACCTCATGACCTGCCGGCCTCTCCTGGCAAGACTTGCCTTTTGATAACCTGTTTCCAGCTTGCAGATCAGACAGCAGGGGTGGCAGAGCTGGAGGACAGCATGGTTGGGTGATAAGAGGGCTGTTTCTGGTGACAAAGCACACTCGGTGTGGATGTGAACAGAATAGTAGCAAAACTACAGTTACAGGCATAGGCTTCTCTTTTAAGGGTGTGTGTGATTATTTTGTTCAACAGCGGGGATATTGTATATGAAAGTAGCAATCTAAATAGAGAATAATGGATAGCTCACAGGGTATTACCGGTGAGTAATACCATCGAGAGGTTCTGGGCACATAGGAACCCGAGGCGAGCTGAGGAGGTTCCAGTGTCCTAACCTCGAGATAGTACTCCTGTAATACCCAGTGAATATCCATGATTTTAAATATTTGGATGCAAGTATTTTTTCCTGCTTTCACAAAAGAAGTGTCCCGACTCTTAGGCGACTGACGTACTTTCTGTGAGACTCTTGCTGTGCCGCTGTGTTCCTGCTGCCCCAACGCACACACACACACACACGGTACCGGAATGTTTTGTCTCACTCCTATCTTTTGGTTTCTTTGGGGGAAGGAGCACAGGATCAGACATCTAAATCCTTGGTGTGGTACGAATTAAAACAAAACAAAAAAAAACTGAGGAATCACTACAGACGGTTTACGTTCTCACTAAGCGAGAGATCGACGCCATGTTTTTAAAACTGTTTTGGATGCCCACAGAGAGAAACCGTCTAATGATGACCAACACTGTAAATATCCACTCTTGATTGATGTTTGCCAGCTCTACCAGTTTTTTGAATTGTGCGTTTGTGCTCTTGAGCTGCAGTGATACTATCGTTCAGATCCCGGGCGATACTATTAGGGGACCTGAACGATAGTATTATCACTGTCGAAGTGTGGTATTATCACTTCAGGAGTGGTGGTAGTATCGAAAAAAAATTGTATGCTTTACTATACTATTAAATTGACGATCCATATATTAAAATGTATTAAAATTCACTCCAGCTAACTTCTGGTGCTCCCACAGCCTTGCAGCATAGCGTAGCATCATGCGACTCCGGCTAACTTCTGGTGCTCCCACAGCCTTGCAGCATAGCGTAGCATCATGCGACTGGTGCTATGCCATGCTGAAACACTGTGGGAGTTACACACAAGCTTTTTGTGTGCAGTAGCCTTGTTTGCACCCACCAGCACTGGGGCACTTTCAATTTGCATTGCAACTTAGTAGCGGGGGACTCCTGCCACTGTGACTAAGAATTGTGTTTATGTGTAGCTCCAAGAGTTGGCATGACGGCTAGATGACCATGTCCTTGACTTATGCCGCCACCCTTAGTGATTGTGTGTTGGGCTCATGGCTCTATATCTGCTGAACACTGGAAGGAATGATGAACTTTTATTTGGATAAAATAATTATCAATGGGAAGGGGGGGCTGACAGCACTGAGGACCCCACTCACCTCCCACTTGAACACTGCCCTCGCCTCTCTCTCTAGGTGCCAGCCAGCAGCTTAGGGACCCACAGTGCAGCACCTTTTTGGGCCCCTTCATTGGTTTGCTACATCCAATGAGCAGGGGGATGGGGGGCATCCAGTAGTGCGTAACTGATCTGTGAGAGCGAGTGGGGGGAGGTCAAGACAGTGGGCATCATACTGCAAGTGCTCTAACTGTACTTCTTATTCTTCCTTAATCCCCACCCTCCTCTCCAATGTAAGTCTCTCCACACCAGACCTGACCCGGGGTGGGAGGGGCTTGACATCCTCTCGCTCATTGTTCTTGTATTGTTACACATGGGTTACCCAAAATTAATAGTTCAAGTAATAGATAACCCACTCTAAGGTGTGCAGTCATGCTCTGATATACGCACGCCTTGTTGTGTATTGTTACACGTGAGGCCGCAGGCCGAGTGCGGCAGCCACCCAAGGTGTGCGTATATCTGAGCGAGACTGCACACCCTAGAATGGGTTATCTAGCTGATAAAATGGCAAAATTGGTTTGGGGGTGAAAGTGCAGGTGTGCGGTTGTGCTCTGATATACGTACAGTCATGCGATGTGTTTCAGCCAACCAGCCGGGAGAATTTTTTTCTACCTATTTTATAACCTTGTTTAATTCTAACCATAGATTTTTGCAAGGGTTTCCATTGTTTTCAATAAAGCACTGTTTTGAGATATTCCCTGTTATAGGAACTTTGTTTCTTGAATTTAGGGTGTTCTTATAAAGATCACCACTGTTTTTATAGAAATTTTTTTATGTATCCGCTTGACCATTCTGGTTTGTTTTTATCTGTCCCACCACCTCTGCCTTCCATATCCCCCAAACAGGTTGGAATCTTGGATGTGGACCTTTGTGGCCCTAGCATCCCCCGTATGCTGAATGCTCAGAGTAAAGATGTTCATCAGTGCGATGCTGGCTGGGTTCCTGTCTTTGTGGACCAGGAGAAGACCATCTCCTTGATGTCTATAGGATTTCTCCTTGAGAAACCTGATGATGCTGTGGTATGGAGAGGACCCAAGAAAAATGGTAGGCCCTAAAGAAACTTGCCTAGAATTTTTTTTTTTTTTAAACATAGTAAGCACCACAAATTTATCACACTTAGTAACCTTTTAACAAGTAAAAGAACTGGTATATCTAAAAAAAAAAAAAAAAGTAAACCCATCAGCAATGCGTGTCTGCCCCCCCGATCTGCATCCTCACAGCAAAAAGACATAAAAATGCAAGTTTTGTGAGAACTTGTTACCACTAAATATGAACCTGCAGGATTTAACCAGCTTTTAGTATCCTTCTTGTCAGCCATTCCATCTCCAGCAGTGAAGCCCTGTACCATACCCGAAAATATCCAGAAACCCATCTCCTTGAAGTCTCAGGTCTGCAGTAATTCTCTCCATGCATTCAAGCTCGTGTACCTTAAGTTTCCACTAATCTATTGTGGGTGGTGAAGGGGAGAGCCAGTTGATTGTAATACACTTCGGGGCTGCCGCTCTTTGTCCCAATTTCTGAACTTCTTCAGGTCCTCTCGGTAAGGCAGGAAAGCTTAATTCCAAGTCTGCGAAGCAGTGAGGAATTGTGCACCCCAAGATCTGTGTTGCCTAGAATTTTTGAAACATTCTTTAAAGCTTATTTTTCTGGCCATGCATCTGGGAGGGGCATGTTCTTTGCCCTTAAAGTGCTCCTGATGTTTTGGCAGGGGCATTGAAAAATATGTAGGCACAGATCCGTTTTTTAATGGATACCTAAACCACCAAAAACTGCAGTGGTAGTTTTCATAAATGGTTTGAAGGGCACTGTAGTGAGCATCAAGCCCCCTCCTAAGTTTCTTGCTGTTTCATTGGATCTGAAAAACCTAAACGACTTGTGATTTGTTTTCAGAATCCTGCTGCAATCTGTGTCTGAGATGACACTGAATATCATTTATTTGCAAGATATCTAGAAATCTAGAGCACACCATATCTATCACTGAATCCCTGGACAGCTGTTGCAGATACTTCATACATTCGTCCTATTTGTGGACGTCAGTATACTAATTGATACTTAAATTGTGTATTGTAACATCTACCACACAAAGTGTGTGTGTGTGTGTGTGGTTATAAAGATACAGCAATAGCAGTGCAGATTTACAATGCTATAGCAACAGTTCTGTAGAGATTCAGTGATAGTGTATGGAGCACTCTATCTTTGGTTCCATAACTTACGATATTTGGCACCATCTTAGAAGCCAGTTGCGAGAGATTTTTAAAACTAGGCACATTTTGCTTACATTTTTGAAATTTGATGAAACAGTAGTAAACTCAAATTCCCAAGATAAATTGTTCCAGTACCTTATTCAGGAAGGCTTTATGTACACCCAGCACTCGTTTTGAAACATGCGACAGTCGTTTTTGATGGTTTGGGTATCCTTTACTTTTTACTATTTTTCTCCCTTCCTTGCCTAGTAGAACATTCTTCCATTGTCTGAACCTTTGTCTGCTTTAGACATTGTCAACCTTTTTAGCATCACAATAGTTCTAGGTTAAAAAAACATTTTGTTTGCTCTCCTTCTCTAAAATTCACTGATGTTGCTGGTAGTTTTATCTGCCTCCTTGCTTAGTAGGACTGAAATGCATGCTGATGTATTGCTATACCCAACCTTGTTTTGTTTCAGATCCTCGATCTACTCTTAGTGCATACTTACCAAACATTACAAACATCCCCAAATAATGTAGCCTCTCATGATGCAGTAGTCTCCTCTCTTCCCACTGCATAATTAGAGGCTAGACTGTGTTGGGGGTGTTTCTAGATCCAGAAAAGATGCAGTTGGAGTTGATCAAGGAATGTAAAACTTGTCTTTGTGTGGTAACAGTAGTATGATGGACAGTCAGTTTTTCTTTTATTTATTTATTGAAATGTTTCACCAGGAGGGTGCACAGAACAAGTTGCTCGTCTCACGGTGCGACCTGGGGGGAAGGGTTACATATGATTGTGAAGGATGATCAGTTACGATAGTATGTGGGTAGTGCAAACAATACAACATTGTAAGATTGTGCAACAGTTGGAACACAAGGTATTGTACAATAAACAGTAGTGGAACATTGGGTAAATTACAATACATGTCCAGAATCATACAAAAGAACATATAAACGTACAAAACAGTAATGATGCGATAGAACCATTTATAGTGCATGAGTGTACCAGGAGCAGGCTCGAGGTAGTACGCAAGTGCTGTTGAAGTAAAAAGGATGGGGTTAGGTTGTGCACATTCGTGACCCAGAAGGGCAGGTGGAGAAGAAAGGGGGAGAGGCAAGAACTGAATATGAGGAGAAGGGGTAGCCATTTCCTGATTTCCCCCTTCAGGGTGTTGAGAACCCTGCCGGCGGGGGGGGGTCATGGTAGGAAGGCAGAAACTGGGGATAGGTATTAAGGTGGGTTAAAGCAGGAACAGCTAAGGGAAAGGTAATTGTATAGGGCAGAGGTGCATTTTTTAAAATATTTTCCATACTTATATTGCTTTATTTTATTTAATTTTTGCCATAAAAGGTTTTATTTTCACCATTTTTAATAGTTAAGTACACTTACAGTGTGCCAAAGGCAGGATACATGCAGTTCTAGAGACGCCTCATTAAGTTCAGGATAGTTGCATGCAAAGCTGTAACAAAGACATCTCGGCAGTACTGGCATTGTAACGCATAAGGTACCGAAGTGGCTTGCTATATCACAAAACAGTAATGAGAAATATATTTAGGAAAGAACAAACATTATACTAGGTTTTTTAGGTATTTCTGCAGTTTCACTTTAAAAGAAGAGGAGGTGCAGAAAAGCTGTAATCCATAAGGGTTCCTAATGAAGTATTCCAGTAGCTTGTTGAAGTATAGTGATGAACCCTGAGCATAGCACAATGTCCAGTGACAAAGGGGCAGTTGAAGGAAGTGTATCTGATCCAATTGTAACGTTAGGCTGAAGTTGTTATATGTAGGGGTTGTAGGCACTAAGCACCCAATAGAATTCTGCCCCACTCTGTGCCACGGAAGGCATCATAGCAGAACAGTCCTTGCCTTCTAATTTATTATTTATATGGTAGTATGCCAAGGATACCATGGTGGGAGTTGCCATAAGGGATTTTCCATGTGTCATATAGCCTCTTGGGGAGGGGGTTTGGGGGCAGACCAGGGGGAAAGTACAGTCGTACAGTGAATGTAGTTTTGAGGGGGGGCCAGAGGTCCATGGTGGGGGTGAGCCATTGTGTTGTGACAAGTTCCTCAAGACTGCATTTGAGAAAGTGAACTTTCAGTGAGTTGCACTAGTATTAGGTGGGTATCTGAAATTGTAATGTTCACCTGTTAAGAGGAAGAGTTGGAGATCCCAGAAGTTCCACAGCTAGGTATGGTGCCCATATTTTAGTGTTGGTAGATGGTTTCCATAGTGCGGCATGTGCAACTCATTCCTAGTTGGCTGTGAGAGAGGCGTAGGGGTGCTTCCTACTTCAAGATGGATGGGGGTTCCTGGTCCCTCGAGTGATGGAGAATCACTCGTTGCTGTTGCAAGTGCCTCATGTACTCAGTGTAGTTGCGACGAGGGTGTCAGCCCCTGGTTTGGTCAGTAGGAAGGCCAGATAGTGCCAAGATGGATTCCTTTTTGTCTGCTATAGGTACTAAATGTCTACAGAAGTTCCAGACAGCTCTGTCTAATAGACGTCCAGTGCTGGGCATGCCCACAGAATGAGACAAGTTAGCCTGTGGGGATGCACACCTCCAGCAAGCATTGTGAGACATTAGTCCAGCCCTGTACAACCAGGCTGGTGCTGGATAAACCCTGGGCAAGATTTTGTATTGTGGGGGCCTGCAGTTCCCTGTTTGCCCTGTATTTATTGGACCATACATTTTTGCAGGCCTCCCTAGGTAGGGGAATATCTAACTCGATGGCCTATTTTTCCCTGGGGCCATATAAGACTTGGGGGTTGGGGGAGCTGCCTGTCCTTCAGTTTTAGGAATTGGCCAGTGAGATGTTGTTGGAGTGCCGTGTGGGTCCCGACTGCCTTGTAGGTTTTCCAGGCCCGGTCCCTATCGTGGAGATGCCTTATGAGATTGGCCGTGATCCAGGGCAAGTGGGCACCCCTAACTCTGGCCCTTCTGAGTGGAGCACAGTAGTCCCATACAGCTAGGAATCTAGACTTAAAGATTTCTAGAGCGGCGTCAATGGTGGCTGCTCTGGGGATGAAGGACCAGTCTGTATTTGCCAGGTCATTTAAGAGGGCTGTGAGGTTGAGAGGTTTGTAGGACCTAGTGAGCAGAGTACAAGGGGGAGGCACCTTGGGCTTGAATATTTTCCTCACCACATAAATCACGTGGTGGTCACTTAGGGAGTCTGGCAGGAGTCCAGCTTCAAGTATCCAGTGAGGGTGTGTGGTGCTTACCATTCCTTCCATTAAAATCAACACCTCTGTATCTTTTCCTAATAATGTGTCTGCCTTCCTTAGAATAGAAAATAAAACAAATCTTACTGGTTAAAAAGCTTTGTGTTGTTTCTCCATGTATCCTTCACAATTCAACACAATCTCACTAACTTCATATTGCAGCCGTGGTGGATCTGACTAGAATTTGTTTGTATATGTGTTGGCCATGTAAGTTGCTCTCTTTTGTTTTATGATGTCCTCTTGTATGTCAGTAAACATTAAATATAAAAAAGGATATTGGCTTTTGGCTTGTGCTGTATACTACGGGTCTTTACAGAGTGCTTGGCAGTAGTTGCAGCAGTCCTTCACAGGGAAGCCATGTATGCTTTCCCTTTTTCCCCTAGTTGAATGATTGGCTCCTCAGGAAGGCCAACTCCAGAAAGGTTTTGCTTCACACCCTATCTTGAATGTATCAGTTGTTCAGTGGTTTGGGGTCACAGTAAATGTGCCACAATCTGTGCTGATTCTGGCCCAGAGACTACAGTACATAGGGGCAGTGCTGTACACATAGATGGGCTTTCCTGCTACAGGACTGGGCAAACACTCTGATTGCTCAGGCACACTTGGTACACTGGAGTCGTTACATTTCTGTACAGTGTTGCGTCTCCTGGGCCTTATGGCTGTGGCCATAGTGACTGTGCCACTGGCACGCCCTCGTATGAGGATACCTTAGGGGACATTCGGGGTCTAGTGGCATCAGTTGACTGACAAACTGAAGCAAATGGTTGTCATCACATCTCTTCACAGAACATTGTTTTGGTGGATACATCCTACTGAAGGGTGTTCCATTCTTGTACCAGCTCCTACACAGATCCTCACCACGGGTGTTTTGGGCTCTGTCTGGGGTGCTCATCTCAATCCTTACTAGACATAGGGGTTGTGGGCAAAGGTGAAAGCCGAGCTGTATATAAATGTCCTAGAAATGCAGGTAGTCCTATACAGCTTCAGGTTTTTCAGAATTCCTTCTGCCCCAATCCTCTGCTAATCTAAACGGGGACAGCATTAGTGTGATGTATTGCATCAGCAAACAAGGGGGCACTTACTCGTATCCCCATGCAAGGAAGCAGTGAAAGCATGGTACTGGGCTCTGTCTGATGACCTTCAGCTGTCGGCCATGTTTATCCCAGGTCTACAAAACATCTTGGCAGACAGGTTAAGCAGGACCCTGTCCATGATTCAGAAATGGAAATTGCTGACCTCCATGGTAAACCGTGTATTTGAAAGATGAGGTCATCCAGAGCTGGACGTTTTGTGTCCCCACACAACACAAATCTGCTTCATTTCTACTTTCTTTCTCTAGGCCCTGGAGTTTTTTTATGGTGAGATTATTTGTTCCTCTCTTGGAAAGGAAAATTCATATATGTATTATACATAGATACATAGATGTTGTCAGCACATAAGGGCCTTGTGGGCCATCTAGTCTGCCCTGTCCCTCTTTCTAATGGTTAAGGTACCCTAGATGCTGCAAGCCCCCCCTTCACCCTAGCTTGATAATTCCCATGTGCCTATCCCACGCATTCTTGAATCCATGAACCATGGCCACCCCCACTACTTCCTGGGGGAGACTGTTCCATCTCTCCACCACCCTTTCAGTGAAGTAGAATTTCCTGAAGTTCCCTCTAAGTTTTCCCCCTTTTAGTCTCGTGCTGTGCCCCCTTGTGCTGTTTCCTTTCATGTGAAAGATGCTTTCCTCCAGTTCCCTGCTGATATTTGAAGGCACCAAGAAGACTGTGTCCGTGATCTTCAGCTCAATGGCAGCCTGATACGCCACCGCACCAGCAAGCCCCGATTCTGGATTGTGCTCCGGGGTGGGGAGTAAAGCCGGCGCTCCTCTCCCTGGCCCCGCTGTGGAGGGTAATCCACAGTGGAACTCCGGGGCATGGCTGGTGTGGGGCGATCGGGCCAGATCGTATTTCCCCCCATTCCTGTAATACAGAGGGTCCTTCTCAAGCTGCAGTTGGAAAGTGCCACTCTCATCCTCATTGCTTCATGCTGGCCTTGTCAGATATAGTTTCCACTCCTTCAGCATCTGGTGATGGAGCATCCTGTCCCTCTGCCTCTACATTGGAAGCTATTGTCACATGGCAAGGGGTCCCTAGTCCATCCGGACCTGAAATCACTGCACCTGCATGCATGGCTCCTGAAAAGATAGCCATTGCATGTTTTGGGGTACCCCTGAGGTTGCTGATGCCCTACTTGCTACTAGGAAGCCTTCTACCAGATATAGTCCACAAAATGGAAGTGCATCACTTTGTGTTCTGCTTCCTGGAATATGAACCCTGTTGCATGTCCTGTGAATTCTGGGTTGAAATACTTTTCCTGTCTGACTCTGGCCTGCAGTACTCTTCTGTTAAGGTGCATTTGGCTGCCATAACAGCCTTCCATGCCTCTATTGATGGTCGTACAGTTGCCCAGTTAGGTGTCACGTATGCTTCTGAGAGATGCTATAATCCAGTCCTGTCTTGGACTTGAATTTCGTCTTTGAGAAATTGATGTTGGCTTCTTTTGAGCCTGCTGCGAGTTGTGGCTTATGTTTCCTGTCATGGAAAATGTTATTTGTAGTTGCTGTGACCTTTGCTCGAGGAAGGGCAGGAAGTCTTGCCCTAGTGTCACTTAACCCATCCAAATCTAGCCTTGATGGCTTGAAGGAGTCCCTGATGGCTTGAACTCCAGACTCCTTCAAATTTCTGCACCAGCCTTTGTCCTTCCACTCTCTAACTTTCTGAACCTCTCCTTTTCACTCAGTGCTGTCCCTCAGACTTGTGAAGTCACCAAGGTTCTGCCCCTACACAAAGGGGGTGACCCTCACTCCTCAAGTAACCATCGGCCGATATCACTCCTCCCCTCTTTTGCTAAGCTTCAAGAATCCATAGTTTACTCTGGGCTTGCAGACTTCCTTTCCTCCTCAAACTTCCTTTCGCTGTTCCAGTCTGGCTTTAGAAAGAACCACTGTAGCTGGCCCGGTGGCACTGAGGGTTAAGACGCTGGATGCCGCACCTCGCACCACGCCGGCAACCCAGGTTCGGGAACAGATTCTGGTCGTTCAGGGTTCGGGGGTGTGTGGAAGGACTGAGCATAGACAGCTGTCCTTCCTCGGGGAGGGGGGACAATATGGCGCGCTGTTTGCTTGATACCCGGTGGCGGCTGGGTGTCAGCACATGCGTGCTGTCAAAAGGGGAGGGCCTCACGTACAGGGTGTATGGCTGCCTCCATGGAGGTGGAGTCAGCCATCTCTGCCCATTGCATATACGGGGGCTTAGGGAGAAAAAGTGGTGTAAAAAATACTGGGAGCTGGCAGGCTCATTGGCGTGCCGCTACCGCAAGCGCCCTGATTCTTGATTGTGCTCTGGGTGGAGAATAAAGCCAGTGCTCCTTTCCCTGGCCCTGCCGTGGAGGGTGATCCTTGTGGAACTCCGGGGCACGGCTGGTGCAGGGCAGTTGGGGCCAAAGAATGAGTCTGTCCAAGGGAAGGGCTGGAGTCACCTGCCTAGCTCCGAGGAGGTGGAGAAAAAAGTAAATAAAAGGAGGAACCACTGTACCGTTTCACCCTGCTATATGTAACTGATTCTATCCTCTCTTGGATGGACCAAGGACATGTCACTTCAGCCATCTTCATCTCTAACCAAAGCTTTTAACTCTGTGTCACACCCACTTCTACTGGATAAGCTGAAGGTTGCTGGCCTGTCAGCACCCGTTGTGAGCTGGTTCCACTCATACCTTATGAGTCATCAACAGTCAGTTCAAGTGGGTGGTGTTCAGTCACCCCAGTCCATGCAGGGTTCCCACAGGGCTCCGTCCTCAGTCCGGTCCTCTTCTCTGTTTTCCTAAATGACTTCCCCTTGGCCCGTGTCTCTTCGCACATCCACATGTATGTGGATGACACGGTTGTCTACACTTCTGGCCTAACAACCCCAGTTGTTAAGGTCCCACTCCAGCATGACTTCCATAATGTGCTGTGCTGGTTCCAAACCAGTCAGCTGAGGGTTAATACCAAGAAGACTGTGTCCATGACCTTCAGCTTCAGCCAGAAAAGTAGCGAGGCATTTGCTGTCCCCTGTCTTCACCTTGGATGGCACCCTCCTCAGTTGTGTCCCCATCTTCAAGTACCTGGGGGTCTGGCTTGATAGTAAGCTTGACTTTTCTGTGCATATTGAAACAATTCATGCCAAAACTTCACCCCAAACTCGGTATCTTACACCGTAATAGGACTGCCCCCACCAGGTTTGTCAGGAACTTGGAACCAAAATGGTTCTTCTGGTTTTGACTATGCAGATGTGTTCTGTGGTTCTGCTCCCCCTTCTTCCCTTGCCAGATTGGACACCCTCTGCAATGCCTTCTGTCACTTCACCACCAACTCTTCACTCTCCACTCATCATTGCTCTCCCTATTTCCCCCTTTACCCTTATATCACCAGTCCCACTGTACCTCCTTCATTGCTAAATACTGGTTTGACTCCCTTCCCCCTCTCGTCAATCCTCTTCCCTGCCCGCCCCTCCTCTTACTTACTGTGCTCCAGGGATTCTTCTACCTTAACTATTCCCTGCCCTCACACATGTGGCGGGCAAGCTGCTTCCTCCTGTTTTCTCCCCTCCCTCTGGAACCTACTCCCCTCTTCTGTTCAGCTCATCCCCTCTCTCCTTACATGAAGCCACCTGCTAAAGCATACTCCCATTCCCCTCTGTACTTATCATGTCCTCTCTTAAACCTCCTGGGCTTCTGGCCTCCATTCTGCTCTCTTAATATATATAGTCCAATTTGTTATGGACTTTTGCACACCTTGTTTATTGCAGCCATGTAATGAACCAGTGTACTGTTCTTTTTCAAGCTAGTCATTATGCTATTGCTAGGTCATACGCAGGCCACCCACTTATTTTTACTTGGCCTCAGCTGCCTGTGTATTTTTGCATATGCACTTTGGATGTCCTGTAATTGTTCTTCATATCTGTACTCCTTTTCTCCTCTCACCCAGGCTGCACCTAGAAACAAGCCTTGGCTTGGTGTGCCTTTCCTGGTTACCAAATTTTAAATAAATGAATTGATGAAATATCCTAGCTTCATGCTCTGACACGTGAGCCTCCTTATTTGGTTTTTCACAAAGACAAGCTCTCTTTGCATAAGGATCCTAAGATCTTACTTCGAGAGGGTTCCTGCAGTAGGTCTTCACATACAGGACTGTGCCCCCTGGCGTCAGGTTCCGACGGCAAACTTGTAGTTCAAACAACATGAAGTCTTACTATATTATAGACATTAGCAGTTTGATCCAGCTTTAGAACTGCCCCGGAGTGAAATGGTTAAAACCATTCCAAAATAGAATTTTGGCACGAGAGCAGCTCTATCTGTGTCATTTCAAACTTGAACTGTCAGATTCTTTACTCCGCCTCAGTGAACAGTTGCTCCGGAGATTTCTCCTTCTGCTCGGTTCATTTCTCGGTTTAAAAAGTGTTTTCTCGGTTGGACTTAACCGAGAATAGTTTTATTTTAACCGCAAAACCGTTCGGTTCAAGCTCTATCTGTGGTAACCGTAAGTAAATGAAGGTTTTGTCTGTGTGGAACTTGTAAGTTATCGGTTCGGTTTTGAACCGATCAGTGGGTTTAAAACTCATTTAAAACTAAAAGTTACTATTTTAGAGTGCGGTTCAGTTCTTATCGTTCCTAAAAAAAATCGTTTTTTTTCCAATACCCGTGACACGGTTAGGAACCGATAAGGGTGTCTTGCCTGGCACTGCCGTTAAAAGGGCAAGTTTTTGGTTAGGCTGGCATTATGTCTGAGAAACCCAAAAGAAAAACCCGGCCCACTGGGTTTCAACACTGTGATGTTTGTAGGAAGTCTTTGCCAAGGCTGACCCACACACCACATGTGTTTATTGTCTGGGGTTTGACCACCTCAGTCAGACTGCCAGGTATGTAAGAATTTCCATGCAGCCACCCTGGAAAAAGATTGGGCAGGCTCAGGGGCGGAGGCCAAAAGTCCGCTGACCGGATGGCCAGCCCGTTTCGGTGCCAATCAACCAGAGGGAGTGCCCTCTGACCAGGGCCAGACTTCCTCGGGCAAGAAAAGCTGGTTCTGAGGAACCAATTCCAGTAAAGAAAACAAGAAAATCAGCAGGTCTGAGTCCAAAATTCCTTCTCCAACTGCTGCAGAGATAACAAAGCCATACAAATTGTCCAGTCACTGTCTCAGGGTCCGTCGAACCACCACTATCTGTGGTAAAGGTCGGTTCGTCGTCCCAGTGGTTCAGGATTATGATATTGAGGAATTTTATGAACCAGAGGAGGGGAGGAGGATTACGAACAGTATGAATGTGGCTGGGAAGGTCTGGGTGTCCCATTGAACCGGACATCTCCCAGACAGACCTTTAGAATCTCCCCTATGCCTTCTGAGTCCCCATCTCATTTTATGTTTTATAAAAAAGTTGCTGAAACCCTCCAGCTTCCTTTAGAAGAGGCTCTGGATGAGCAAGAGGAGCCTGATTTTGTAGAAATGATGGATATTCCAGAGTCTAGGAGATTGTCTATTCCTTTACATAAGTCTTTTAGGAAACAAACAATTAAAATTTTAAAAGCTCCTAATTCTGTGCCTCCTGTAGATAAAAAGATGGACAGAAGGTATACATTGTCAGGCCCTGATACAGAATTCCTTTCTCAGCAATGCAGTCACGTTGGGGTAGTTCAGGCTGCTGCCTGTGATAAAGCTAATATTCCCTTGGCTTCACATCCTCCTGACAAGGATTCCAGGAAGATTGATGCCATGGCAAAACAGTATATAGCGGCCTCTCTGGGACTCAGGCAAGCAAATTATATGGCTTATGTAGCTAGGTATCAGAAATCTAGATGGGATACTGTTATGCAATTGGCCAAGCAGGCCCATGGCCAGCTGGCTAGTGAACTAGAACAGGTGGCTGCTGATGGCATTGAAGCCTCTAAGGTTCAGTTTCATGCTGCTGTGGATGTTAATGATGTTTCCTCTAGGGTCATGGCCACATCTGTAGCTTTTAGTAGGTTGGCCTGGCTCAGGTGTACTAGTTTGTCACAGGATACCCAGACTAAGGCTATGGATTTTCCTGTGGTGGGAAATTCTCTGTTTGGAGAGCAGACAGAGAATTACATGAAGAAGATGGATGAATATAGGACTGCCACAAGAGTGCCCAGGCTGAGGCGGCAAGCCACTCCTCAAAGGCATGCCCCAGGGGTGAGGGGTAGGCCTTTTCTGACAGCCTTTCTACCAGACTCAGGCCTCCTCTGCCTTTGCTCAGAGGGGCTTCTTCAGAGGCAGGGCAGATTGAGGGGTGGGCAGACCACCCCACCCCCCAGCCTAAAGCTCTAGGAAACAGGCACCCTGATGGGGTGCCCAGGGCCAATTCTCCTGTACCAGTGGGGGGCAGGCTGGCTTACTTCAGTCAGAATTGGGCTTCTTTAACCTCAGACAAGTGGGTTCTGGAAGTAGTAAGCCAGGGTCTGGTTCTCAGCTTCAAAAAGTTTCCCAAGTTGAGAAGCAGACTTTTTCTACCTGCAAGTGCTTCAGAGACCCTCGCTCTGGAAACAGAGGTCTCATCCCTGTTAGCTCTCAGAGCAGTAGAAAGGGTTCCTCCCCTGCATCAGGGCAGGGGTCTGTATTCCAGATACTTCCTTACCCCCAAAAAGACAGGAGAATGGCGGCCCATTTTAGATCTCAGATATCTGAACAAGCATCTTTTGAAACCAAAGTTCAAAATGGTAACTCTGGCAATGATTTTACCTTCCTAAGGCCAGGGACTGGCTAGCCTCCCTGGACCTCAAGGATGCCTATTTCCATGTCCTAATCAGAAGATCCCATCGAAGTACCTCAGATTCGAACTGCCCTCAGGTCATTACCAGTTCAGAGCAATGCCCTTAGGCCTTACCTCTGCTCCAAGGGTATTCACAAAGTGTCTAGCAGTGGCCCACTTAAGGAGGCAGAGGATTGCTGTTTTTCCCTGTCTAGACGACTGGCTCATTGTAGGCCAGTCCCCAGAACAGGTAAAATCTCACCTGCAGGTCACCCAGCAGCTTCTCACCTCCCTGGGTTTTCTGCTAAACCTACCAAACTCGGTTCTGGAACCAGTCCAGGTACTCACCTTTATAGGGGCAGAATTGGACACAAAGCTAGCCAGGCCTTTCTTCCCCAGAAAGGGTAAGAATTTAGTGGCTCTGGCCTCTTCCTTCACTCTGCAGGTCTCTCGACCAGCAAGACACTTCTGCAGCTCCTGGGGCACATGGCTGCATCCACAGCTGTTGTGCAGGAGCCAGATTTCAGATGAGAGACATTCAGTTTCACTTGAGAACCTTTTGGTCTCAGAGAAGAGACCCCTTTCCAAGTTGGTCCCAGTGACTCGAACCTTGATCCTAGCTCTCCAGTGGTGGCAGGATCAGAGCAATTTAAGAGCGGGGTCCCTTTTTCCCTTCTCACGACTTGACTCTCACTACAGATGCTTCCCTTCTGGGTTGGGAGCCCACATGGGCGACCTTTCCACTCAGGGAGTTTGGTCCCCAGGAATCTCTCTCCACATCAGTTTGCTGGAACTCAGAGCTGTCTTTTTAGCTCTTCAGCTTTTCTGCATCTGTCCACGACAAGGTGATACAAGTCAGAACAGACAACACCACAACAATGTGGTACATCAACAAACAGGGGGCACTCGGTCTTCGGCCTTGTGCACCGAGGCAATGAAGTTGTGGTCTCTGGCCTATTCCCTGAACACTTCCCTCATAGCAGTTCATCTTCCAGGAAGGACAATGTCCTAGCGGATGCCCTCAGCAGGATTTCCAGGGCCATCACAGATGGTCCCTGGATCCTCAAGTGCTGGGGATAGTTTTTTTTCCAGGTGGGGCATCCCTCAGATGAATCTTTCAGCCCCAGACAATCACAAACTTCCTCTGTTCTGTGTGCAGGCCTCCAGTGCTGGGCTCAGTTCCTCTGGATGCCCTTCTTCTGGATTGGGAGGAAGTCTCTATGCCCCCCCTTCCTCTCCTATTCAAAGTACTAGTCAAAATCAGATCTCAGCCTTGCAGGGTGATTCTGATTGCCCCGGATTGGGCCAGGCAGCCCTGGTACCCACTCCTTCTGTCTCTGACAGTCCATCTTCCCTGTGGCTCCCCAGGAATCACAGTCTGTTGACTTGTGCCCAGGGAGGGTTTGGTATCCGGACCTCAATCCCTCAACCTCAAGGCCTGGCTCTTGAGGAGTTAGAGTTGCTGATTTACACCTCTCTAGGTGTTCTTGAGATCCTAAAGGCTTCCAGAAAGCCTTCCACTAGGCTACTTATAGTTCTAAATGGAAAAGGTTTTCCATTTGGGTGCTGGAAAATATTTCCCAGAATCTGCTGAATTGCCCATTTTGTTAGATTACATGTACATCTTAATTCCTTGGTCTCAGACCAGCTACCCTGAGAGTTCATCTGGCAGCTGTGTCTGCTTTTGTGGCAGCAGGAAAGTCATCCCTCTTTCCTCTCATCCTGTGTTTTCCAAGTTTTTAAGGATTACTCCATACTAATCCTCCCTTTCGGAGCCGCCCTGCTTGGGACCTTAATGTTTGCATTGCCCAGTTAATGCAACCCCTCTGAACCTCTGTCTTATGCAGAGCTTAAGTACCTAACTTGGAAAACTGTTTTTCTAGTGGCTATCACTTCTGCCAGACGCATAAGTGAATTGCAAGCCTTGTCAGTGGCGACTGACTTTATTTCTTTCCGCAGGGATAAGGTAGTCCTTAGGACCAATAGGAAGTTTTTGCCTAAGGTGGTTTCAGATTTCCATCTTAATCAATCTATCTCCTTCCAGTATTTTTCACTGATCACTCCTCTTCGGTGAGAGGAGGTTGCACAGCCTGGATGTTAAGAGAGCTCTTAGTTATTATATAGAGGCGTACTCAAAGGTCACAGATTCGAATCCCTCCAACTTTTCCTTACCTATGGTGAAGTTGGGAAAGGCAAACCTGCCACTAAGAGATCAATAGCCAGGTGGATTGTCTCTTGTATCCAATTTTGTTATCAGAAAGTGGGCAGAGCCCCCGGTTTGAGGGCTCATTCTACCAGGGGTACAGCTGCGTCTCTAGCTGCTGCCAGAGATATCCCTTTATTAGAGATTTGCCAGGCTGCTACTTGGAAAACGGTACACACTTTTACCAAGTATTACTCCCTGGATGTCCAGGCCAGGAGAGATGCTCGGTTTGGCACAGCTGTTCTTCAGAGCCTATTCCCTAAGTAGGTTCTGCCCCTCCTCCATGGAGGTACTGCTGTGTATTCTGCTAATGTCTATAATATAGCAAGACTTCATGTTGTTTGAAGAAAAAATTACTCACCTTAGTAATGTTGTTTCTTCTAATGAGTCTTGCTATATTATAGACCTCCCCCAACCTGCCCTCTCAGAACCTCTACTTGGTGGGGTGCGGGCAACTTAGTGTGGGCACTACTTATGTCCTGTTAGCATTTTGTCCCTTTGGGACTTTGGGAGTGTGTATGTATGCAGCGTGTGTGTGTTTTATTATACTTATGTTCCATTTTCATATTATTAGAATGGTGTTAGTATTTCTGGTCCCTGACTTGAGTCTTGGGTGTTGGGACCATCAGTGGTTGTTATTATTTAGGTAGCCATTTGGCTAGTGTAGGTTACAGCTTCCACACAGACCTTAGTGAGTTTGGCTCGTGAAGATCTGACAGTTCAAGTTTGAAATGACACAGATAGAGCTGCTCTCGTGCCAAAATTCTATTTTGGAATGGTTTTAACCATTTACTCCAGGCAGTTCTAGAGCTGGATCAAACTGCTAATGTCTATAATATAGCAAGACTCCATTAGAAGAAACAACATTACTAAGGTGAGTAATTTTTTCATCGCAATCATTAGCGGGGACCGCCCCCGACATCGGGTGACGTAATGTCAGCCCGACTATAAAAGGGGTGGTCCCATGCCCATCCTCCAGTTCTTTCCCGCCGTCTCCTCAGTTCGTTCGGCTCACGAGATAGAACAGCGATCTAACGCCCGAACGTCAGTCAAAATTTTCTCTTCATACCTTAAATTTTTTCTTCATTTATTCTACCGATTGTATGTTGACTCGAGTAAAGAAGAAGTGCTCGAAGTGCGGAGCCCAAATCCTACACGGGGGCGACTATTCCCGCTGCCTCTTGTGCTTAGGCCCCAAGCACAACTCTGACGAGTGTGCCATCTGCCAGGCCTTGAATCAGGCCACCAGGACCAGACGAAGTGGACCCTTGAGGCCCACCTCATTACCCGGCAGCTGGTGTCGATGGAAAAGGAGCTCCAGGAATTGAGGGAAAGGTCGTCATCACCGGCCCCCAGAAAAAAGAAGGACAAGGAGAAGCGCCGGGACAGGAGCCCATCGCCACGTGGGAGGCCTGCTCCAAAAAGTGTGAGTACTCCTTCTAGTGCCCCGTCCGCCTCTTTGGGCCGGGCACCTTCTCCCCCTCCTGCTGAGGTGAGCGTGCAGTTGGGGCTTGCCTCTATTGAGGTTTCTGTTGTGTCTCCTCCAAGCACCGCTGATAAGTCTCCCGTCGACAGATGCACGGCTTTGACCGATAAGCCTAGTGGCGGCCGTCCCGCTACCACTAGCCCGGTCAGGTCCGATCAGTCGGATGGCGGATATTTCATCGCCCGCCCGGACTCTTCTCGCCCATCGGGCCCCCGCAAGGCCCCCAACATCGGCCAGAGTGTGCTGTTGAGAGACCCTGCATCCCTCCGGGTCCTGCACCCCAGGGGTTCGCCACCCAATCCTGCTTTGTCCCTGTCAGCAGGATCGTTGTTTGACCTTTCGTTGGGGTCCCTCCCGGAACTTCCCCCTTCACCAGGTCTGCCGCCGCCTCCGGACACTACTCCACCGACGGCTAAGGATCCTTTTATGGAGCGCCCCCCCTCGGAACCTTCGGGGGCCCTCTCAGATCCCACGCCACCCAGTGGCCCTATGGCGCCTCCCCCGGTAGGTCCAGTTGAACCTCCTGGCAGTCTTCCACAGCCAGACCCCAGGCATCGCAACCGGGTGGCCCGCCGTCGGCTCCTCAGTACCCGATGCCAGGCCACGTGCCTCCAACGCTGGGATACCCAACGCCAGGATACCCTGGGTATAACCCTTATGGCTATTCTCCTGAATTGCCAGGTTTTCAATACCCTTATTGGCAATACCCAGGCTACCCGGGCTACCAGCTTCCTCCTCCTCCTCCTCCAGTGCCAGATCGGGAGACGATCCCCACATGGTGGCAGGATGCCAGGACCCAGCTCATCAGGGAGCTTAGTCAGTCTGTGGGAGACATCCCTCTTCCGAGGGCCCCTCCCCCACCGATACCCTCTGTCCGAGCTGTGGGTGCTTTACCTGTAGGTTCATCTGGGGCAAACCCTTTCATCCCCAGTGGTTTTTGCACCTTCTGACACGGACTCTGATTCCAAGCCTTCGGACCCTCGGTCCCCAGTCGAGGTATCACCCAAGGAATCCCCAAAATGTCCTCCAGAGATCCTTCCTCGGGGGACCTTTTGCGCACTATTCAGGCAGCAGGAGGCTGGCCTTCCAAAGAAGTGGACACCTACCGTAAGAGACTGGTGGAACATTTAGATCTAGCCACTACAGACCCGCTTAAAATGCCCCCTGGATGGGTCCTCACGAGGATTTGGTGACTACTATCTGGCAGCAGCCATCATCCATTCCGGCCATCTCCATTAAGGCAGATCGTACCAACTATCCCCGGAAGGGATTTATAGTGATCTCTGCCGCCCACGACTGGTCAGCGCAACCAAAGCATTTGAGTTCCTCGCCTCCTGACAAGGACTCTCGGCAGTTGGATCAGTTTGGCCGCAAGGTTTATTCCTCTTCTTCTTGAGCCATCCGGTCCCTCAACTATGTTTCACACATGGTGGCATTCCAGAAGGCCTCTCTCTCTCCAAGCTGGAGAGGGACCTTCAGGAGGTCCAGGATGAGTCACTCCATAATAAATTGCTGGACAAAGTCAGAATGGGCAAGTCTTCTTGTTATCATGCTTTGAGTGCAACGTATGACTCGGTAGACTCAGTGGCTGGGGCGGCAGCCACGGGGATCTGTCTCCGTCATCTTTCCTGGCTTCGGATTGCAGGTTTGGCACAAGACGTCCAGGGGTTCCATCCTTTTCGGCGGCGACGCCAAAGATATTATTACTAGGCTGCAAGAGAGCAGACGTTTCCTTCGGGACGTATGCTCAGTGTAACAGACGGGGCAGAAGAAGTAGCCTTATCATCACCAAAGGAGATGGAATAAAACCAAGTAACGTCCGGCAAACAATGAGCCCCTGGTTCGGGAGCCCAAACCCCCTAGGCCAAGTTACCCAAGTCGGCCTCCGGGGCCAAAGCTCCCCTTCCCTCAGCGTCCTCACTCCTTTCCCCTCCTTCCGCTACCTCCAGCAGTCACAGAGGAACCGGTAGGAGGGAGGTTCAGCCTCCACCTGGAGGGGTGGAGGTTCATCACGGCAGAAGCATGGGTCCTTCAACTCATCTAGCGAGGTCACTCAATAGAGTTTTCCGAGATCCCTGTCCCTCATTCTCAGGGATGGTCTTTTTGTCCAAGGGATCAGATTCCCATAGCCTTCCAGGAGATACAGGCCCTCCTGCTAAAAGCGGCCCTAGAACCCGTCCCACAAAACCAGCTAGGAAGGGGATTTTATTCCCACTTCTTCCTAGTTCCAAAGAAGACAGGCGATCTGAGACTGATCCTGGACCTCAGCATGCTCAAACTCTTCGTCCAGTACAAGAAGTTTTGCATGCTGACCATTCAGGAGCTTCTCCCCCTACTCCAAACAAATTCTTGGCTGTGCTTCCTGGACATGCAGGATGCCTACCTGCATATCCCCATCCTCCCGGCCCACCGCCGCTTCCTCCATTTTACTTTTCAGGAGAACCATTTTCAGTTCCGAGCACTCCATTTTGGCCTTTTCTCAGCCCCCCGGGTGTTCACCAGTTGTTTAGCCGTGGTTGCGGCTTTTCTTCGCTGCCAGGGCATTTACGTATTCCTGTACCTGGATGACTGGCTCCTCGCAGCACCCTCTCCGAACAGCCTGAAATAGTCTCTTTCTTTCACTCTGAGCTTGTTTGCTCTTCTGGGTATCACAGTAAATTTGCCCAAGTCCCAGCTAGTACCATCTCAATGGCTCCAATTCATTGGAGTAGTACTAGACACAGTTCAGAGCAAGGCTTTTCTGCCATCGGATCGGGCTGAGACCCTAGTTTCTCAAGCCACCCTCGTGGCCCAGACTCAGTGGATCCCAGCACTTGCTGTGCTTTGTCTTTTGGGACTGATGGTAGTGGCCATTCCCACAGTCCCCTTGGCCAGACTTCACATGAGGGTCACCCAATGGTCTCTTCGAGTCCAATGGGATCAGAGGACAGATGACATGAACCAGAAGGTCATGATCTCCAACAGCCTACAGAGAGATCTTCGCTGGTGGCAAGATCTTTCCAACCTGTTACAGGGAGCCCCTTTTCATATCCCTGTCCCAACCCAGATCCTTACCACGGATGCCTCAGACCTGGACTAGGGAGCCCATCTGGGGGTTCACAAGATTCAAGGGTCTTGGTCCGACCTGGAGCTTCTGCTTCACATCAACGTTCTGGAGACCAGAGCAGTTCTGTACACCCTCCAGGTGTTCCAGTCCCTTCTATTTCTGGGATCACTTCTTGTCCAGACGGACAACATGTTAGGGAGGAACTCGCTCATACCCTCTCTGCAGAGAAGCAATGAGGGTTTGGTACTGGGCGTTTCAGCACAGTCTCTTTTTGACAGCAGTTCACATTCCAGGCGTAAGCAACATCCTGGCGGACAGTCTCAGTCGATCAGTAGCCAGGACTCATGAGTGAGAATTAAAGCTAGAGGTGGTCGAAGATCTTTTTCTTCGATGGGGTCAGCCAGAGATAGATCTGTTCGCCTCCCCATTCAACGCAAAACTACCCAACTTTTGCTCGGTCATTCCCGGGCATGGTGCTTTTTGGCGAGACGCACTGTCTGTCTCTTGGACAGGGAGGTTTCTTTACACTTTTCCTCACTTTCCTCTCATTCAGAAGGTTCTGGTGAAACTTCAGGAAGAAGGGGACATTTGATTCTGATCACTCCTCTCTGGCCACGCCAGATTTGTTCCCTCTCTTACAGCATCTGGCGCTAGAACCTCCGGTTCCCGTGCCATTATCCCACAACCTTCTGACTCGGGAGCAGGGCACCCTGGTGCACCCGAACCTACAGTCTCTTCACCTTCAGGCATGGCACCTGTGGACATAGCGGCCTCCCGCTATGGGGTTTCTACACAGGTTGCCCATATTGTGGTGGAAGCCAGAAAACCATCTACTAGATCCACCAGCGCCATGAAGAGGAAAAGATTCTCGATCTGGGCCCTAGCCAGGAGCTGGGATACCTTTTCATGTTTGGCTGCCCAGGTGTTGAGTATCTTGCACATTTATCAGAGTCGGGCCTTAGCTACTCTTCTGTTAAGATCCATCTCTCTGCAGTGTCGGCCTACCACCTCCCGGTGGAGGGCAGGAGGTTGCTAAGACTTTTTTAAAAGGCATCCTCCACTTGAAACCTCCGATCCAGAATCCATGTCCCCCCTGGGACCTGAATTTTATGTTAGAAAAACTGACCTTGCCTCCTTTTGAACCAGCCTCTAGCTGTGACTTGCGCTTCCTTTCCTGGAAGACTCTGTTTTTAGTTGCAGTCACTTCCGCCCGAAGGGTTTGGGAACTTCAGGCATTTATCTGTAAGGAACCCTATTTGATTTTTCATAGGGGAGAGTAGTCCTTCAGACAAACCCTTTGTTTCTTCCAAAGGTAGTCTGAGAAACCACTCTCAACCAGAGTGTCGAACTGCCGGTCTATTATCCACAGCATTCTAACGGGGAATACCTCCTGCACACTCTTGATGTGCACAGGATCCTGAGGTATTACACAAACTAGACAAAAGAAGTCCGCAAGACGAATCAGCTCTTTGTGGCTTTTGCTCCCCAGTGCCAGGGCAAGGCCATTTCCAAACAGCCCATTTCTAGGTGGTTGGCTAACTGCATCCACTTCACTTACCAAAAAATACGGGAAATCCATTCCGGGGGCGGTTAAAAGTCACTCCACTAGGAGTGTCACTACTTCTACCGCCTTTTTCAGGAATGTGTCCACTGCAGAGATCTGTGCAGCGGCCATGTGGTCATCTGTCCACACCTTCACTAAACATTACAGCCTGGACATCGCCTCTAAGCACAGAACTGGCTTTGGGCTTGTGGTTCTGCAAGGCCTCTTGTCGTAACTTGCAGTTGGCGACTTCTCCTCCTCCCGGATGTACCTCCGTTTGGTTTATTCTGGGACTGCTTTGTTTTCAGTCTTATATGTGAAGACCTACTGCAGGAACCCTCTCGAAGTAAGATATTGCAGTTACGCAATAACTTACCGTAACAGTAGATCTTCGAGAGAGGTTCCTGCAGTAGGTCTAGTTTCCCACCCACCTTCCCCCCTACTCCTGGAATGTTTCCTTCATTTTCATCCTGCCTAGCCTTTGGGTCTAGAGAGGAAGCAGGGTTCTCTGAGTCTTCACTCCTGTTTTTTTCTACTCACCTTTTTCTAGGTCTCCGGTGGAAAAGAACTGGAGGGCGGGCGTGGGACCGCCCCTTTTATAGTCGGGCTGACGTCACGTCACCTGACATCGGGGGCGGTCCCTGCTGATGATTGCTATCTACAAGTTTGCCGTTGGAACCTGACACCAGGGGGCACAGTCCTATATGTGAAGACCTACTGCAGGAACCTCTCTCGAAGATCTCCTGTTAAGGAACGTTCTTACGTAACTGCAATTTTCTGCCAAAGGTGGCATCAGAATTTATGCTGAACCAAAAGCTACCCCTTCCTCTTTATTATCCCGAGCATGCCAGCCAGGGTTAGGCACTGCTCCATACTTTAGAACTACATAGAAAACTGAGATACCATATTGATAGCACCAAGGACTGCAGAATGTCCCCTCAGTTTTTTTGTTTCATTCTCCCCAGGACAGAGGGCACTTCTATGTCTAAACAATGTTTGCCCAAATGGCTAGCAGATTGTGGTATGTTCTGTTATAGGAAGTACGGTAAGGAGTTTCCTGGTACTGTTTATGGTCACTCCACAAGGGGTATGGACACTTCTGTTGCTTATTTCAAAAATGTCCCTGCTGCTGCAGCCACATTATGCATGGTTTTCGCTTTCACTAGACATTACAGTCTGGACGTTCTCTTGAAGATATGCTGGTTTTGGTCATGATGTACTGCAAGTCCTTCCTGTCTTGATTACATATCAGGCTGTGCCGTCCTCCCTGCTGCTTTGTACTGCTTGAGAATCATTCCAAAGCTGGGGCCTAATGGAGGGATATCCTTGATGAAGATAGAACAGTCATGTGAAAACTTACCATAACAGTAACTCTGAGAGAATCTCTTCCATTAGGCTGTGCCATACTCTCCCTCCTTCCCCCTGTTCTGTATCCTGAAGGTTTTATCAGATGTGGTGCCTAATGTCTTACTCCATGCATTATATAGTTTTCCAGTTCCATGCCTCTTCTTGCATGCCTGCTACTGATCTATTCTTCTGGTTCCTCATGGTTACATAGAAACATAACATAGAATTTGTCAGCAGATAGGGACCTGTTGGCCCCATCTAGTCTGCCTCTTTTTTTTTTTCCTCCTTGTAGTATCTCCATAGATTCTACCTGATCTCAAATTCTTTCTTCCTCCCTCTGTTCCTTTCCCACTGAGCTTCCCTTGTGCCTATCGGTTCCATGTCATTTCAGTGAATGCATCTTAGTGAGTACAGTTTCAATGATGTTTTAATAGCGACACACAATTTCTCTCTGCATGTTAAGACTAGACGCTCAGAGATACCCTCCTCATCATCTTGTTCTGACGTAAGAAAACTTATAAAATATATATAAATATTCTTTACACTTCATTTGCTGCCTTTTACTTTTTGTAATTTTAAGTTAAACCATAATTTGTGTTTAAATTGCAAGTTTTCTCTGTTTCTCCTGGTTCGGTACAACCGTTGATAAACTGAGGTTTATTTTATATTTATCAGTTTTCTCTGACTAAAGAACTCCATTAGTTATGTTTAATTTTTGTTACTTTAACTTGTTTTTAGAACTACTAATACCGGTTCCTGAACTGATAGCCTCGGTTCACGTTTACCTCGGTTCCCAGTTTCTGATTGGTTCTTCATCGGTTCCGGAACTGACCGCAACCGCTAAATAAACGTTAAATTTAAAACATTTAGCAGTTGCAACTTTTGTCGGTTTTACGTTGAGAATGTCAGAAAAACCGAGAAGAAAAACTGGTGATCCCGGTTTCAAACCATGTATTGAGTGTGGTGAAATTTTGCTAAGACATGAACATTAAAAGCACAGTGAAATCTGCATACTTGTCCTGAGAAAACTATTGAAAAATGCCTAGATAAGGCTAAAGAGAAAACCATCACCACCTAAGGGTCCCTCGAGCTCTGACCAGCCGACACCCTAAATTACTGTGGGTGAAACCACAACTACTACTACTACTACTACTGCTGTAACTGCTACCCCTAAGACTGGTATACAGGCAGTTTCTAAGAGAGTTGCTGCACTGGCTGACTTCCCGGTTCCCTCAAAGAAATCAAAAGAAAACTAAGCACAGAACCCCCTGCTGGATAGCATTCGTGGACTTCTGTGCCTTCTATAAAGCCTGCCAACTCCTGGAGAACTTGCACAGGCCTTTAAGGTCATTTAGGCTTACAGGGGCTGTCTGCCTCTCAGCAGCAGACCCCTGCAAAGCAGTTTGTCTCCTCTGCTCAGTCTTCCTATTTTTTAAGAGCAAGAATTTGGTGATTGTGATGAAATGGAAGTAGGGGAACCTTCTGAACCTGAGGTGTTCCCTGAACAGGAGTTTGGCTCTCCCAACAGAGCATCTGAGGTTTATTCCTCACTCTTCACATTTGTGAGAAGAATGGTGGGTGCTTTAGACATCACCACCAGTGAAGTGATTGAGGATGAGGTGGAAGCCGAATACTTGGAAATGATGGGGCTGACACCCACTAAAAAGCTTCTCCTTCCTGTAAATAAATTCTTCGAGAAAGATACTTTAAAGATTTTACAAACTCCACGCTCTGTTCCTCCTCTTGATAAGAGGCTGGATAAGAAATATCAGCTGGACAGGGAGGGAGCTGAATTTTTATTCTCCCACTCTGTCCACCAGGGAGTGATACAAGTGGCAGGCAGCCTGTGACAAGGCAAAGGTACCCCTGGCATCCTATCCTCCTGACAAGGATTCCAGGAAAAGTGACAGCATAGCAAAAAAAAAAAAAAGATATTTATCAGCTTCCTTGGTCATCAGGCAGGTAAACTTTCAAGCCTATGCTGCTCAGTACCAAAAGTCACTGTGGCAGTCTGTCCTTGCTATGGCAGTCAAGGCCCAGACTCCTGTTAGGTGATCTAGCGGAAACAGCTAAATTTGGTTTGGAAGCAGCCAAAATACCAGTTTCAAACGGCTGCTGACTCTAATGGCACTGCTGCCAGATGGATGGCAAATACAGTGGTTCAGAGTTGGTTTGCCTGGCTGCGAGCCACAAACCTCGCTCAGAATACCCAAACCAAGGTGCAAAAGGTGGATGAATACAAAACCACCTGCA
This sequence comes from Neoceratodus forsteri, assembly GCA_016271365.2. Classification (NCBI taxonomy): domain Eukaryota; kingdom Metazoa; phylum Chordata; order Ceratodontiformes; family Ceratodontidae; genus Neoceratodus; species Neoceratodus forsteri. The sequence goes on from JADMNL010000025.1 coordinate 359,368,983, forward strand.
GAAGTAATTCTGCAAAAGAAAGGGCTTCCCCATTCACTAAAACCTATGGAAGGGGAGGCAGAGGCTGATCATTTCACAGCAAGCCTTTTTTTATCAGGCCAGGGCTGCGCCTCAGTATCAGCAGTACCCACAGCAGGGGTACTTCAGGGACAGGGGCAAAAGGGGTTCCAGGCGTGGTTCCCAGTCTCATCCTCAAACAAAGCAGACACCCTGACGTGTCTCCCCAGGCCGCCTCCCCACTACCTGTAAGAGGCAGGCTGACTCACGTTTTCCAATCTTGGTAAAAAAATCACCACAGGCAAGTGGGTCCTGGATGTAGTGAGTCATGGATTGTCTCAGAGTTTCAAATTCCTTCCAACAACAAAAGTTTTCAAACCATCTACAAATGTAGAGGGAAAACTCCTGGAAAAAGATTTCCTTACCACAAAGAAAAATCGGGAGTAGTGGCCTATCTTAGACTTCAGGATACTAAACAGGCATATGACAAAACCAAAGTTCAAAATGGTGATTTTGGCATTGATTCTGCTAACGCTCCAAAAAGGATACTGGTTGGCATCATTGGACCTAAAAGACTCCTATTTCCACATCCCCATAGGGGAGTCTCACAGAAAATACCTTAGGTTCAGACTCCTATCAGGTCACTACCAGTTTTCAACCCTGCCTTTCGGTCTCACTTCAGCTGCAAGAGTGTTCACAAAGTACTTGACAGTGGTTGTGGCACACCTTTGAAAACAAGGTGTCACAGTTTTCCCATATCTAGTTGACTTGCTGGTAGCTGGAAAATCACCCCAGCAAGTTAGTGAGCATCTGCAACTCACCCAGGGGCTCCTGGAGTCTCTAGGGTTCCTGATAAATCTAAAAAAGTATGTCCTTCAGGATGCTCAGGCACTGCAGTTCATGAGAGCAGAGCTAAATACCCTGCAAGGCAGGGCTTACCTGCCTCTGGACAGGGCAAGAAGTATTCCACTGATAGCGGGCTCATTCAGCCTGAATAAACCAGGAACTGCCAGACGGGTTCTTCATCTACTGGGACATATGGCAGCTGCCACTGGCACAGTCCTGAAATCCAGGTTCCAGGTGAGGGACATTCAGTTTCACCTCAGGGCACACTGGTGTCAGAGAAAGGATCCTGTCTATCAAAACTAATTCCAGTAACAGAAAACATTGTTATAGGCCCTCCAGTAGTGGAAAGAGGAAACCAACCTAAGGGAAGGGGGTTCCTTTTCAACAAGAGTCCCATCAGTTGTTCTGACAGCAGTTACATCTCTACTAAGGTGGGACGCTCATCTGGGGGTTCACACCACCCAGTGCACATGGTCAAGTGCAGAGTCACGGGTGTGTTCCTTTTAATGTAATAAAGTTCTTCTCGAGTTGCCAGTATGTGCGTGAGTTGCTTTATTTTTGTGTTTTGCTATTACTTTGCCATTGAATTTGGCAGACCACAGTAAATGAAACGGCACAGCACACCGACCTTTGTGTTTTTTCTTCACTCCTGCACATAAACCTGCTGTAGCTAAAGAGCAGTGTTACTAGCACTAAAGACTTTCGCACAGCTAGTGCAGGGAAAGGTGGTACAGGTCAGAACAGACAGTACCACCACAGTGTACTACAAAAACAAGCAGGGAGAGACAAGGTCAAACCCTCCTTGCACGGAAGTCATGTAAATATGGAGTTTAGCATACTCCATGGGGGTTTCCCTGCAGGCTATTCATCTGCCAGGCAAAGACAATACCTTGGCAGATACCCTGAGTCAAGTCAGCCAGGCCCACCATGAATGGGCCTTGAACAGTCAGGTGGTGCAAGTGATCTTCAGGAGGTGGGGCACCCCAGAGGTAGACTTGTTCACTTCCCACCAGAACCACCACCTGCCACAGTATTATTATTGCAGACCATCATATCGGGGAACAGTCCCCTTGGGATGCTCTGGCTCTGAACTGGTCAGGGAAGTATCTGTACTTACTTACTTACTTCCTTCCTTCCTTCCTTCCTTCCTTCCCTCCTCCTCCCTCCCTCCCTCCCTCCTCCTCGTGTACAGAGCATTGCTCAGGTCCCAGTCAGCATCAACAATCTTGATAGCACCAGACTGGGCCAGGCAGCCATGATGCACTCTGCTACTCTCCATGTCTGTGGCCGAGCCAGTACACCTTCCTCGGAGGCACAATCTGCTAATCTCCAACCAGGGGAGGCTCCTATACTCGAACCTCAAGTCACTCAGGCTGAAAGCAGGGCTGTTGAGAACCGAGAATATGCAGGCTTGCATCTTTCTGAAAGTGTCTTGGGCAATTTAAGGGGTTACTGGAAGCCCTCCACTAAGAAAACCTATGCTGCAAAATGGGAAAGGTTTTCTATTTGGTGTTCAACCAGAGGAGCGATACCAGCACAGGCTGGTGTCCCAGCTGTGCTGGACTGTCTTACCTATTTACATTCACTGGGCTTGCAGTCCAGTACCTTAAAGGTCCACCTGGCTGCAGCATCTGCTTACATTTCAGTTGGACAGAATGTTTCTCTGGCCTCAGACCCCATCTTCAAAAGGTTCTTTAAACGCCTGACCCATTTGCACCCCCTCTCACAGGGAACCAATGCCAGCATGGGACCTAAATGTGTGTATAGCTAGGCTCATGGGTTCCCCCTTTTTGAGCCTTTGTCTTCAGCTCATTTGAAATGGTGTGCAGTCTAAAACCAGACATTCTAATCCTCTCAGAAACTTGACTAAAGAGCACTATCCCTGACAACTCTGTCTCCATTCCTGGCTACTCTCTGCTAAGGCAAGACCATGCTAGCAGGGGTGGTGGTGGTGTGGCCATTTATGTCCTAGCCTCCATTCAGTATTCCATCATCTATTCATCCTCCAATCCTGAGACCCGTGATAACCTAGCTATCCATGTGACCCTCCCCTTCACTCTCCCAATCTTCATAGCCGGCATATACTGCCACCCAAATGTCCATCCTTCGGTCGTGCTAGACCTCCTAACCTCCATCACTTCCCTTGCTCGCTCTGGGGAACTGTTCATCCTAGGTGACTTCAATATAAATTGGTTTGTCACCTAAAACTACCAAAACTAAAAATGAAATCAGAGCCCTAAACCTCTCCCAACTGATCTCCGAACCCATGCGCCAAAACTACAAGACACAACAACACTCCCTACTCAACTGTGCCCTTACCTCCCACCCCCACCACGTCATCACCTCTGGCATCCTCCCCGATGCTCTCAGTGACCAGAACCCAATATACATAGTTAGGAAAGTCCACAGAACTAAATCACCACACAAAACCATACAACTACGCTCTTTCAAGTCTCTTGACCTTGAACCTCACCTGAGTAACCTTGCCACTTCTGACTGGTCCCCCCCTAACGTCCTTCCCCTCGGTTGATCAGGCCCTTGCCTACTTCAAAGAAATCTTTCTTGCAAACTGAAACGCCTTTGCCCCACTCAAACAAACCAGAGTTAGAGGTAACCACTTACCTTGGATAACCCCTGAACTTCTGGCCTGCCTTAGGGATAGAGATTGAGCCTGGAAGCGTCATAAAGCTACCCAGCATCCTAGTGACCTTGTGAACTACCGCATACTCCGAAATGCTTGCACCAGGGCTATAAGGTTATCAAAGTCCAAATATTTCAAATCTGCCTTCATCACCAACATAAATGCCCCTTCAAAGTTTTGGAAGGTGGTCCACGCCCTGTTTACTCCCACATCTCACCCCTCCCCGGTACTTAAAGTAAATAGCTCACTAGTGTCTGACCCACCAGCCGTAGCTGCAGAATTTAACTTCTACTATACCACCTGCGCCACTGAGCTACTGAAATCCCTCCCCTCGTGCCCATCTCCCTCACCACTCTATTCCAGTGTGCCCCCGTCATCACCCTCCCACCTCCCCTTCGCTACTGTAACCCCAGATAATGCCCTGAGTGCCCTTCTTACCATCAACCCCTCTAAAGGTGCCTATCCTGATGGCCTTGACCCAAAACTCCTCTCCCTGTCTGCTTCGGCCATTGCCTACCCCCTCTCAATAATCCTAAATCTCTCATTCTCTACTGCCTCGGTCCCCTCTTCATGGAAACATGCCATGGTCCTCCCTCTACCCAAAGGAGGTGACCCCTCATCCCCTGGCAACTATCGCTCCATTTCTGTCCTCCCTGCCCTTGCTAAGCTTCAGGAACACATTGTCCTCTCCCAACTCACCTCTTTTCTATCTGACACCTCCTTTTTCACCCCTTTCCAGTCCGGTTTCAGGAAAAAACACTCAACCACCACCTCTCTCCTACGGCTCAAAAACTCCATCCTAACCAGGATGGACAATGGCCAAATTACCTCTGCCATTTTTGTCGACCTGGCCAAGGCTTTTGACACTGTCTCTCACTCCCTTCTCCTTGACTCACTCCCGGCAGCTGGCCTATCTCCCTCTGCCACAAACTGGGCAAGGCCTACCTTATTGGCAGAACCCAATCAGTTAAGATCTTGGATGCCACTTCCCCTTCCCTCCCGATTAGCACTGGAGTCCCCCAGGGCTCTGTATTAGGGCCCCTCCTATTCTCCATCTTCTTAAATGACATTCCCTCTGTTTGCTCCCCATCCTCCTCTATTCATATCTATGCTGATGATACAGTCCTGTATGCATCTGGCTCCTGTCCTGATGAGGTTACAACCAGCTTACAGCAAGACTTTGACAAGTTTCAGCTCTGGTTTGCTAACCATCAACTTTTCCTCAACACCAAGAAGACTGTCTCCATGATCTTTAGCACAAGACACAGGCTCTCAAGGCTTCCCTCCCTACCCATTTTCTATACCCTTAATGAGACTTTACTTGAGGACACATCCTCCTTCAGGTACTTAGGTGTTTGGTTGGACCAACACCTAAACTTCTCTGGACATATTTACGCCATCTGGAAAAAACTGAGCCCCAAGCTTGGTGCCCTGTTCAGGAACCGTAGTTGCATCCCTCCTACGGCTAGGCGTGAACTTGTTCAGAAGATGATACTGCCCATTTTTGACTACTGTGACATAGTCTGTGGTGCTACCCCTAAGTCCTCCCTGGCCAGACTGGATACTCTCTTCAGTTCCTTCTGCTGCTTTGCCTTGAATCCCCCCCTCGCACCCACCACCACTGCGATCTTTATCGTGCCCTATCCTTCCCCTCTCTTGCAAATGGACGGCTCTCCCGCTGTGTTAAATCCACCTCCAAGCACTGGTTGGGTGAGTTCCCTTCCTACTTCACCTCCTCCTTTATAACACCACCCCCACCCTCTCATTCCCTTAGATCAGCCAAATCTCACACCTTGGTAGTCCCCTGCAGATCCACCCAAATCGGCCAGTCCAGTTACTCTCACGGCCTCCCAAAAATCTGGAATCCCCCCCCCCTTTCAAATCTGGCACTCATCCTTTGCCTACTCCATCAGCTCTGCCCTCAATAATTACCTTGCTCCTAGCTGCTTCTGCCATGTCTCTCCCTAACTCCCTCCCTCCTCTAAGCCCTGGACAAACCCTACCCCTCTACCGTCACCTTCATTTTACCCTGTGCTCACCAATCCAGATTCCTAGCTCTCCTCCCCTTCCTCCAAATTGCTCCTCCTCACTGGCCTCCCTTGATCTCTCATAGAATGTAAGGGGCCCTGAATGGTCTCCATGGGTCCCTCTCCTATCCCCAAAAGGGGCTTGTATCTCTCATCTACTCCCTTCACACCATCCTGAAGGGGTCTCTCTGAGACACTTCCTTATCCCCTTCCCTCTGGTCCAACCAGCCCCCTTGTAGGGTTCCTCACATCCTGAAGTGATCTGCAGGGACACGACTCTTCCCCCTCCCCACCCACCTCACTGCTGCCTCTCTTTTCTCTCTTCCCCCTTTTCTTTCACGTAAGCACTTGTTACTTATTAACCCAGCACTTATTATTGTCTAATCTTTTTACCTGTCGAGCAACACTGTTGTAACATCTGCCTTACAACTGTATGTTAATGTTGAACTTGTAACTCGAATGTTTAATGTCTCATTCCTAATGTCCCCCAGGTCGCTACCGGGAGACAGCGGCTTGTTGCTCAGTGTGCCTTCCTGGTGAAATATTTCAATAAATATATTACATGAAAAACTGTTTTTCTTGTGGTAATAATTTCTGTCAGAAGAATCAGTGAGCTCCAGTCTCTTTGCATTGAACAGGACTACATTTCATTCCACAGAGGCAAAGTGGTCCTGGAACAAACAAGAAGTTTCTTCCTGCAGTGGTTTCTGATGTCCATTTGAACCAAACCCCATTACCTTACCTGTCTTTTCACTGAACACTCTAGTTCTGGTGAAAGGAGACTCCATAGTCTGAACGTCAAAAGAGCTCTTAGCTACTACCTGACAGCCACTAAAGTCCATAGGCAGGACAGAAAACAGCTGTTCCTGATCTATGAGGATGTGGGAAAGGATAACCCAGCATCAAAAAGGTCAGTTTCTCGCTGGATAGTACAGTGTATCCAGTTTTGTTACTCTTAAGGCTGGAAAGGAGCCCCCAACAGGGTTGAGGGGCCCATTCCACAAGAGGCACAGCTGCTACCATAACGGCTGCCAGGGATGTTCCCTTGGTGGACATCTGTAAAGCAGCTACCTGGAAAACAGTACGTACCTTTACAAAGCATTACAGTTTGGATATTCAGTCCAGAGGTGATGCCAGGTTTGGCACAGCAATCCTGCATAGTCTGTTTCCAAAGTAGGTTCTGTGCCCACCTCCAAAGGTACTGCTTCATAGTCTACAGAAGTTAGGAATACCTGAGTATTACTGGGGTAGAAGAAAAAATTACTTACCATAGAAATCTTGTTTCTTCCCAGTGATACTGAGGTATTCATAACTCCCCACCCCGCCTCCTCTTCTAGAACCAGTAGCCTCTGCACTCCTAAAAACACTGGGTTCTCAGGGGTATCTGTGCCACACTATGGCACATATGTTGTGATGTGTTCACTATTGTTGTTCCCCCTTTTCAAGTGAGTCTGACATTCAGGGGTATTCTTTCATATGTTATGCCCTCCAGTTGGAGGCCTTTTTGGGTGTTAAGGGAGTTAACTACAAAAAATTATTATGATTAATGTTGTTGTTGTTGTTGTTGTTGTTGTTGTTGTTGTTGTTGTTGTTGTTGTTACACTTAGTCCTCGTGGGCCTGTCTTTCCAGGCTTCCAGGAAATCTGAGGGGTTTAGAACTAAGGCAGTTAGTAGAAGGCAGCATTTGAAAAAGTGTCATGTGCAAAAGATTCCATCATTTGCATATGTTCCATCTCTCTGGGCAGCTCTGTCTTAAAGGGACACTGCAGAAGTTATGAATACCTGAGTATCACTGGGAAGAAACAAGATTACTGTGGCAAGTAATTTTGTCTTCCTGTCCCTCAGCAATAAGGAAAAAATACACTCACCAATACATTGAACTGGTGCCAGGTGGTTATTAATGTGCAGAAGCAATGTGCAAACAGCATGTGGCTCCAGATTGCATTGGAGGCAGCTGCTACTGGTCCTGTCATGTTTCACACACTGTCAGATGTGCTTTCTCAAAGGCTCCTTACCCTCCAGTTTAATTTGGAAACCCTGTTCACTGTCAGCTTGTTATTGCTAAGGGGGCTATGCCCCCCTGTACCCCTCACAGGGGATCGTGCCCCCGAACTCCCCTATTTCTAAGATAACATCCTCTGATTCTCTCATTGACTCAGGAGGATCGCTGTAATGTACCCTCACTAAATTGCTGCAGTCGCTGTTATTCTACTCACTGAAACTCATTCGCTGTAATGTACTCGCGCCGTATTGACATGCTACCTGTCTATCTTATGCATTCTTGAACCTCACCACTGTTTTCGCCCCCACCACATTGGCTGATAGACTATTCCAGGAATCTACCACTCTTTCTGCGAAGAAGTACTTCCTCCCATCTCTCCTGAATCTAACTCCTCCAACTTCATAGCATGACCCCTTGTTTTTGTCCACTTTTTTCCTGAAAATACCTCCTTCCTGTACCTTATTTATCCCCTTGAGATATTTAAAGGTCTCTGTCATACCCCCCTTTTCTCTTCCAGGGTGTACATATTGAGTTTCTTTAGTCTCTTCTCATAGGTCTTTTGATGCAGACCCCTCACCATTTTAGTTGCCCTCCTCTGGTCCACCTCCACTCTATGTCCTTCTGGAGATATGTCCTCCAGAATTGTACCCAGTATTCTAGGTGAGTCTTACCAGCGATCTATACAGAGGCAGCACCACCTCTCTCCTTCTGCTGGTGATCACTCTCCTTATGTGCCCCAGCATCCCACTAGCCCTACCAACTGCTTTGTCACACTGCCTGGCCACCTTAAAGGTCATCAGAGGTTATTACCCCCTGGGTTTCTCTCCTGTTTGGTGTGGTTGTCAAGAACACGCCCCCAATTTCGTGCTCTGCCACTGGGATTATGTGCCCCAAGTGCTTTTTTTCACATTGAAACCTAGCTGCCATACCCTTGACCACTCCTCAAGTTTTCTCAGGTCTCTGCTCATTCCTCTTCACCCCCCTGGAGTATCCACCCTATTGCAGATTTTGGTGTCATCCACAAAGAGGCAGACCTTTCCCTCCAGCTCATCTGCAGTGTCACCTATAAAGACATTAAAGAGGACCGGTCCCAGCACTGAGCCCTGAGGCACCCTGCTGGTCACTCTTCCCTTGTTGGAGTGAACTCCATATACCACCACCCTCTGTTACCTTTCCCCTAACCAATTTCTTATCCGGTTTACCGTCCTTGGACATACTCCAAAGCTACCCAGCTTGCTTAGTAGTTTCCTATGTGGAACGATGTTGAATGTCTTACTGAAATCTAGCTAGGCTACATCAACCGCTCTACTCTGCTCTAATTCCTTGGTCACCCAATCAAAGAAATCTGTCAGATTTGTTTGACATGATTTCTCACCCATGAATCCATGCTGTCTTGGGTCTTGTAACCCATTAGATTCAAGATATTACACTGTCCTCTCCTTTAGCAGTGATTCCATTAACTTCCCTACGACCAGTGATGTCTGACTGACTGGTTCATAATTGCCAGCCTTCTCCCTGCTACCCCTTTTCCTCTGGAACCCCTTCTGTTTCCAGTGAGCTGTGAAATAGGACTGTCAAAGGTGCAGCCAGTACCTCCCTTGGCTCCCTCAATACCCTAGGATGTACCCCAAATGGTCCCATTGCTTTGTCCACTTTCAAATTCCTTTTGGACTCTCTCCTCTGAAAAGGACTAGTGTCCATCTCACGCCTTTCAGAACTCCTGTTATCTGTTTGTGCGCCCCTAGCTGTGAACCCTGAACAAAATATTTGTTCAGGATGTGTGCCTTTTCCTGGTCTCCCTCTGCTGGTCGGTTGGAAGCTCTCTCAGGCTAATCTCTGGCAGGGTACTGAGGAGAGATAGGGCCACCTACATTATATATGCGTTTGATGCTGCATGTCATTGTGGGTGCCCCCCGCCTAGCAGAAAGTTTCCGAGTGGTCCTGACACTGACTGCTTACAGTTCCAAAGGTGTGGCATAGTGGAAGATATTCTTTCCAAGATCTACTGTTACAGTAAGTTCTTACATAACTGTTCTGTCCTATACTTTGGTGTGGCCAAAACAAACATAAGAGCACTTAGAAAGTGGCAAAACAGAATCGGGAAGCCTTATTAGTTGAAAGCCATTATGCATTGGTGCAGCGGTTTCTCTACCACTCCAGATGCTGACGACCAGGATTGGGTAGTGAGATTTGGAGGGGGGGGGTGTATCCCCTGCATAAACTCCTTTCCTCTGGGAAGGAGAGTGCCAGATTCCCACTGCTACGCTGCCCCCGAGTGACCGCAGGGTGAGGTGTGGTGGGAACTGTAAGGGAGGGGAGGATGTCTCTGACGTCAGGTATGTGCATGCGCAATATGGCGCCCCTGCATGAGATATCCTCCAGGGGAGAACAGAGCAGTCCTCTGCCGCACAAAATTAAAGTCCTGATGCACCTGCTGTCCTAGGCTTTCCCTGGCAACCAGATAATAGTTACAGAAGGCTCTTGCCCAGCCTGAGGGCCTCATCATGGAAGGCAAGCCACAAGAGTAATGCGGGGAAAAATGTTAAGTACCAGCAGAAGGCGGTTTGGAGTGGGGGGGGGGACTGGCGTGCCACAGTAAGCTTGCATGGGGGCCAAGGGCCAGTTGAGTGCAGGAAAACAAACTATATATCACCGGACTGAGGTTTGAAACAGTATAAATGCACAGTTAGATGTCCAATCTCCTTTGCAAGTTTAGTCCAAAATCATCCTGGTAATTTCAACCTAATTAGATCACTACACCTCTGTATCCCTTGAATAAATATTTTTACATTGAACTGTAGTAACAGCTGCTTTGTACTGTAGCCATACAGTGGGGAACTTCAACCATGCAGGGGATAGGCTCAGGGGAATATTAGGCAGAGGAACAGGGGGAGGGAGTGACACATGTGACCAACTAGGGTCAGTGGTAATTGAATAGACAGGGACAGGGGGCAGACTGCATAGGCCTAGCGGTCCTTTTCTGCTGACAAAATCTATGTTTCTGAGACAGAACAGAGTCTAACCACACAAGGACGAGGGTTCTGGTCTTTAGGGTGGGTTTTAAAGAAATGCAGGACTGCCTCAGACACAGCCTTGAAAGGAGGGAGTGCCAGGCAGGATTGGAAGCACAGTGGAGAAAAACAAGGGAGAGTCTAATTAAAGCAGCCAACCTCTGCGTGAAGGAAGTGAGTAGAAGCAGAAGGAAAGAGAGACCATTATGGTTCTTTAAGGAAGCGGCAAAGGTGGTGAAGGAAAAAAGGATGGCATACAGGAAGTGTAAGGAAACACAGAGAAGCGGGCCGAGAGAATACCTAGTTAAGCAGAGGGAAGCAGACAAAGTGGTGAGGGAAGCAAAGGAGCAGACAGAGGAAAGAATCGCCAAAGGCGTCACTAAGAGTGATAAGACTATTTTCAGATGCATAAGTGAGAAGAGGAAAGCAAAGGGAGGGATAGTGAAGATTAGAGAAGAAAAGGAGGACCAAGAAAAGGCAGACATCCTAAATTGATACTTCTGTTCAGTTTACAGGGAGGGCAGGATAGACCACCAGGGAGTTGCAGGAAAGTGGGGGGTGGGCACAAGTCCATTTTCAGAGGAAAGATCCAGATGGGCTTACCACTCTGAAGGTAGACAAAGCTGTGGGGCCAGACAGGATACACCAGGGTTCTAAAAGAATTCTGGGAGGGAAATCTGCCTCATGAAACTTTGTTCAGTAGCTCGCTGGAAAGAGGCGTGGTTCCAGAGGACTGGAGAAGAGCTGACTTGGGCCCTCTACGTGAGACTGACAGCAGTAATGAGGCTAGCAACTATAGGCTGGTCAGTCTTTAGTGGTGGGAAATTGATAGACAGTTGCTAAAGGAAAAACTGATAAGAGTATCTTGAATGCAGTGCGCTGCAAGACCACAGGCAGCATGGATTCATGGAGGGAGGTCATGCCAAACGAATCTGATAGACTTGTTTGACTGGGTGACCAGGGAAATAGATTGGGGAGGACAGTAGACATGGCCTAGCTGGACTTCAGCAAGGCCTTCTGCACCATGCCGCATAGGAGGCTGATAAAGAAATTGAGCAGCCCAGGGGTGGGATCCAAAGTGGTGAAGTGAGTTAGAAGCTGGTTAACGGATAGGAGACAGAGGGTGGTGGTAAAGTGCACTCATTCCTTTTTCTTTTTTTTGGTATCCTCTTTTTATTGAGTTTCAACAGAAGATGCACAAAATAATATAAACAAAAGACTGTAACAGTACAAACAAGAGACAATAGCAACCAAAACCAACAAACAAAAGGTCCGTTACTAGTGTCAGAATTATTCATTAGATGCATATCAAGTGGGTTAATAGAATGCCAGTGTTATGAATTTATATGGATATAAATAGGAGGCTATGCATAGGGCAGAGGAAGAGCACCCCAAACATGAAGCGATTAAATAGAGCAGGTCTGAAATGCCAGAGTATCCACCTCTTCTTGGCACGGTGCAGTGGTCTGTCACACCTTCCCTCAGAATTTATGCTTCCACGGGGGATAAAGAGCTACAGAGCTCAGAAAAGGTTCCCAAACACCCACAAAATGATTCCCCCTTACCCTTTAGAACGAACGATAGGCACTCCATAGCTAAAGTCTGGATAACCAAGGCCCTCCAAAACTGGATCGTGAGTGGTGTGCATGAGACCCAGGTGTTAGGATACAGTGATGTGCTAACACCAATACACAAATTCAGCGAGGAAGCAGCCCCCAGCCCTCCTCCCCGAAGTCCTCCATGCCAAAAAGCATAATGGCCGGTGCCATAGAGATCTAGTGCCCTGCCATTGTTGAGACCTCATGGGACACCACCTTCCAGAAGGTCTGTTAGACTGGACATGACCAGAAGTAATACATTTATGTGCCTAAATCTGTCTGACATCTACCACAGTTGGGGGAAACCGCTTGGTGATATTTGTGCACAATCAAGGGGGGACGATATAAGCGGTGTATACATTTAAACTGAGATTCTTTATATTTGTTACAAATCAGATTGCCCATGTGGGACCGTAATAACATCCCCCAGCCTTCCTCCCGAATTGATGTCCCTAAGTCTCTTTCCCATAGTGCTTTGCTTTTATGGGTAAGATCAGGGAAGTATTGCCTATCCTGATGCACTGCTTTCCGAATTATTCCCCTAGGATCTTTCTGAGCAGCATACACCAGCTGCTCCACCTGAGCCAGTGGTGATGCTTTAACTGGGTCCCTGTTCATCCCCCTCCCATAGGCTCTGATCTGTAGGTAGAGGAAAAAATGTGAGTGCGGCAAACCCGTGTCCCCCTGCAGGTCCGCGGAGGAGCGCATTCCCTCACGGGTATAGAGGGTGCCCATACATACTACGCCCTGAAGCTCCCAGCCTTTATAGCTTCCATCAGACTGGCTTGGAAGGAAGAAGGGGTTCCCTGCCATGGGCACCAGCAATGTTTCATCTTCCAGTGCACCCCTACTACATCTGACCTGGTCCCAGACCTCCAACACCCACCCTATCGAAGGGTTAGACAAACCCAGATTCGTATATGCCTGACGTCCTTTTCTAGCCAAATAGGCTGGTGGACGGTTCACCCAGTCCTGGATGTATCTATGTTGTATCGTTATGTAATAGCTTTTCAGATCAGGGAAATCTAACTCCCCTTTAGCGATAACGGCACTCATTCTAATGATGGGAGAGTGACAGGCAAGGTGCCACAGGGCTCAGTGCTGGGACCAGTTCTTTTCAATGTCTTCATAAGTGACATTGCTAAAGAGCTGGAAGGGAAGGTATACCTTTTTGCAGATGATACCAAAATCTGTAATAGGATGGACACTCGGGACGGTGTGGAGAGAATGTGCAGGGCTCGTGGGAAACTTGAGGAGTGGTCAGGGGCATGTCAGTTGGGTTTAAATGCCAAAAAGTGCAAAATCATGCACCTAGAGCATAGGAACCCAAGAGCTGAGTATAGGGTTGGGTGGGTGGTACTGGCAGTCACTAAACAAGAACGGGACCTTCAAGTTGTTATGCCGTGTGGTAGAACAGTGGGTAGGGCTATTGGGATGCTAAGGGGTGCATAGGGAGAGGTATCTCCAGCAGGAGGAGGAGGGAAGTGGTGTTGCCACTATATCATTTACTAACAAGACCCCACCTTGAGTACGGTGTTCAGTTTTGGAGGCTGCACCTCAGAAAGGACATAGACAGGGTGGAGGCAGTCCAGAGGCGTGCAACTAAAATAGTGCAGGTGTTGCACGTGAAGCCCTAGAGGAGAGACTGAGGGATCTCAATATGAACACCCTGGAAGAGAGAGGAGAATGAGATGTGACATGATAGAGATCTACAAGTACCTCACAGGAATGAACAGTGTGCAAGAGGGGAGTCTCTTTCAAATGAGAAAGAACATCAGGACCAGCCAGAGTACATGCAGTGAAGTGTGTGTGTGTGGGGGGGATGATAAGAGATGTTGGGAAATATTACCTCATTGGAAGGATGGTAGATGCCTGAAACAAACTACAAGCAGAAGTTTTGGAGGCAAAAACAGAGGGGGGCTTCAGGCATTCATGGGCTAGATATAGGGTGTATTAGAAAAAAGGCAGGGAGTGTCATGGTGGCCTTTATCCAAGAGTTCCACCTCGCGTGGAGGGTTGAGGCAACCATGCCTCCCTACTGCCATGCTGGCAAACTGGGTTTGGGAATGGACTCTGGTCACTTGGAGGCTTGGTGGGGAGAGGGAAGGTCGAACGTCCATAGGACTGCTCTCTTCCACGGGGAATGGGGATTCTGTGACTCGCCACTTGACTGCCACCTGATGGAAGTCAGGTGATGTATGTGAGTCCCACAGTCTAGGGGAAGGGCCGGCGTACAGAGTGCTGGAGTGCTGCCTCGGAGGTAGAGTGCGCTTGCGCATTCCTTACACATCCACCGGTCCCAGGGAGAACATCTGGAGGAAAATTAATGAAGGATGGGGCTTTATGAAGCCCTTCCAGCAGGAACCGGCAGCCTACCCAGTCTTGGAGGAGGGGACGGATGAAAATTGGGATGCCGTGGTGCTACAGGACAGGCTGATACAACCGCCCAGCATACCAAGGCATAGAAGAAAAAATTACTCACCTTAGTAATTATGTTTCTTCTAATGGAGTCTTGCTGTATTCTGACTATTGCAGTTAGCCCCAGCACTCAAACTGCCCCAGAGAGTAGAGGATTAATTTTCTATGCAGAACATAGAATGCTGAGCTCGAGCTCAGTTCAAACCGCTGTCTGCTGCACTTTGAAGTGCAACTGTCAGATTCTTAAGAGCTAATGCTAACTAACTACTATGTGGAAATTGTAAAAATTTTACTAGCCAAATGGCAACCAAATATTTTGGATCCCCAAAAGACTCAAGTCAAGAAATCCAAAATCAGAAACCAGGTAGTGAACAACTTAAGACTGTTAAATTAATAATATAACTCACTCCCCCTCTCTAAAAGGAGGGAGTACCCAAATGCACTCCTGGGGTGCAACACTGCACCTGCCAGCCCACTTTCCAAAAACAGGTTCTGAGAGGGGAGGTAGGGAGGGAGGTCAGAATACAGCAAGACTCCATTAGAAGAAACATAATTACTAAGGTGAGTAATTTTTTCTTCAAACAACATGAAGTCTTGTTGTATTTTGACTATTGCAGACTACCAAGCAGTACCTCCATGGAGGAGGGACAGAACCTACCTTGGGAATAAGCTCTGCTGTACTGCTGTACCAAACTGAGCATCACTCCTAGCCTGGATGTCCAGGGAGTAATGCTTGGTAAATGTATTGACTGTTTTCCAGGTGGCTGCTTTACATAGCTCTAGCAAAGGAATATCCCTGGCCACAGCCAGGGAAGCAGCTGTACCTCTAGTCGAATGAGCCCTCGGGCCTGAGGGAGGTATTTTTGCTAGCTTCTCATAACAGAATTGAATACAAGAGACAATCCACCTGGCAATTGTTCTCTTAGTGGTAGGTTTGCCCTTACCCACTTCCCCATAAGTGAGAAACAACTGAAGGGAGTCAAATCTGTGAACCTTAGTACGCTCAGTGTAGTAACTAAGGACTCTTTTAACACCCAAACTGTGTAAACTTCTTTCTCCTGAAGAAGAATGATCAGTGAAGAACACAGGGAGAGACAGATTGGTTCAGATGAAAATCTGAAACCACTTTAGGTAAAAACCTCCTATTAGTTCTAAGGACCACTTTATCTCTGTGGAATGAGATAAAATCAGGCTCCACTGACAGAGCTTGCAATTCACTGATACGCCTGGCAGAGGTAATAACTACCAGGAACACAGTTTTCCAAGTCAAGTACTTAAGCTCTGCAGAAGACAAAAGGCTCAAAAGGGGGTTGCATAAGCTGAGCAATGCAAGCATTAAGATCCCAAGCAGGGGTAGGATCCCTAAAGTGGGGATTGGTATGAAGCAATCCCTTGAAAGATTTACAGAATACAGGGTGAGATGACAGTGAGGAAGGCTTTCCCGCTGACAGAAAAGCAGAAACAGCTGACAAATGTACTTTGAGAGTAGCTGATCTGAGGTCTGGGCCATTAAGATGAACCATATAATCCAGAACTGTAGACAGTTCAGCAGTGTCTGGGGATATATGCTTCTTGGAACACCAAATGCTGAATCTTTTCCATTTGGAGTTGTAAGTTTTTCTGGTGGTAGGGTTTCGAGAGGCTTTGAGAATATCCAGAGCCCCTTGGGACAGATGCAAATCTGCATGCTGTAACTCTTCAAGAGCCATGCCTTGAGATTGAGAGACCGAAGATTGGGGTACCAAATCCTCCCCTGAGAGGAGGTTAACAGGTTGTAATTCCTGGGAAGAGAAAGGGGAAGATGGACTGCTAGGGACAGCAACAGGGGGTACCAAGGCTGCCTGGCCCAGTCTGGAGCAATCAGAATCACTTTGCAAGGCTGTGACCTTACCTTGTCCAGAACCTTGAACAGTAGAGGAAAGGGAGGGAAGGCATATAGAAATTTCCCTTCCCAGTTCAAAATCGGAGCATCCAGAGGGACTGAGCCCAATACTAGAGGTCTGCAACAAAACCGAGGAAGTTGGTGATTGTCTGGGGCTGCAAAGAGATCTATCTCTGGAGTGCCCCACCTTGAAAAAAATCACTTTCAACACCAGAGGGCCCTGGGACCATTCGTGATGGCCCTGGGAGATCCTGCTCAGTGCATCTGCTAGCACATTGTCCTTCCCTGGAAGGGGGATTGCTATCAGAGAGGTCTGCAGAGAATAAGCTAGGGACCACAATTTCATGGCTTCCGTGCACAAGGCCGTGGACCGAGTGCCTCCCTGCTTGTTGATGTACCACATGGTGGTGGTGTTGTCTGTCCTGACCTGAACCACCTTGTTCTGCACTGACTGAGAGAAAGCTTGTAGGGCCAGAAAGACTGCCCTGAGTTCCAAGAGATTGATATGAAGAAGGGATTCCTGAGAAGCATCCGTGGTTAGGACCACAGAGTGAGACTGAGTGACGAATGGGACTCCTTGCCTGAGGTTGCCCTGATCCTGCCACCATTGGAGAGTCTGGGTCACTGGAACTAGTCTGGTTAGAGAATCTTTCTTCTGAGACCAAAATGCCCTCAGGTGAAACTGAATGTCCCTCATCTGAAATCTGGCCCCTTGGACCACTGCTGTAGAAGCTGCCATGTGGCCCAGAAGTTGAAGGAAGTGCCTTGCTGGCCGAGAGACCAGAAGGTGGAATGAAGAAGCCAGCTCTACAGTAGCCCTGGCCCTTTCCAGGGGAAGAAAAGCTCTGCTTTGACTGTATCCAACTCTGCCCCTATGAAGGTGAGGAGCTATACAGGCTCGAGAACTGACTTGAGAAGATTGAGAAGGAATCTTAGGGAAGTGAGCACTTGCTGAGACACTTGAAGGTGTGACTTGACTTGGTCTGGGGACTGACCCACAATGAGCCAGTCGTCCAGGTATGGAAATATTTTTCCTTCTTAAAAAGGCCACTACTACTGCTAGGCATTTTGTGACTACCCTTGGAGCTGATGTCAGGCCGAAGGGCATAGCTTTGAACTGACAGTGGCCTGAAGGCAATTCGAACCTGAGGTACTTTCTGTGGGAGCACCTGAAGGGAATGTGAAAGTAGGCATCTTTTAAGTCCAGGGTGGCTAGCCAATCCCCTGGCCTTAGAGAGGGAAGGATTATTCCTAGAGTCACCATTTTGAATTTTGGTTTTAAAAGATGCTTGTTCAGGTATCTTAAGTCTAGGGTGGGTCGCCACTCCCCTGTCTTTTTTTGGAGTAAGGAAGTACCTGGAGTACAGACCTTTGCCCCTGTGCAATGTAGGAACTCTCTCTACAGCCTTTAGAGCCAGTAGAGATGAAACCTCTGCCTCTAAGGCAATGGTTTCGGAGATGCTTGCAGGTGGAAAAGATCTGGCCCTCAGCTTTGGAAATTTCTTGAAGCTGGGAACCTGCCTCTGGCTTACCACCTCCAGGACCCACTTGTCTGAGGTAACAAACATCCAGTCCTGGACGCAGTAAGCCAGCCTGCCTCCTACAGGAATGGGGGAGTCGACCCAGGCTGACACATCAGGGTGTTTGCTTGGCAGAAGCCTTAGGTTGAGGGATGGATGCAGCCCTGCTCATCCCCCTTCTGCCTCTCCCTCTAAAGAACCTCATCTGAGGAAAGGGAGAAGAGGCCTGTGCTTGGTAGAAAGGCCTATGAAAAGGCCTGCCCCTAGCCTGCTGCCTTTGAGGAGTTGCCTGCCTTTGCTTGGTCTGTGCACTCCTGTAGGTAGTCCTATACTCATCCATCTTTTTCATGTAATTCTTTGACTGCTCCCCAAACAGAATTACCCACCACAGGGAAGTCCATGGCCTTAGCCTGGGTGTCCTCTGAGAGACTAGTACATCTGAGCCAAGCCATTCTCCGAAGAGCCACAGATGTAGCCATGACTCTAGATAACACATCATTGGAGTCCACAGCAGCATGGAACTGTACTTTAGATGCCTCAGTCCCATCAGCAGCCACCTCCTCCAGCTCCGAGGCTAGCTGGGGGGAGGCCTACTCAGTCAGTGCCAGTACATTGTCCCACCTGGACTTCTGGTACCTGGCTGCATAGGCCATATAATTAGCCTGCCTGAGTCCCAAGGCGGATGCCATGTACCGTTCTTTGCCATGGCATCCAGCTTCCTAGAATCTTTATCTGGGAGTGTGAAGCCAAGGGTATATTAGCTTATCACAGGCTGCAGCCTGCACAACCCCAACATGGCTACATTTGTTGATACAAGTACTCTGTACCAGAACCTGATAAGGGTGTACCTTTGTCCATCCTTCTGTCGACAGGAGGTACAGAATTTGGAGTTTTTAAAATCTTTTGTGTCTGTTTCCCAAAAGACTTATGAAGGGGAGTAGACAGTCTCGTGGACTCTGGGATGTCCATCATCTCCACATAATCAGGTTCCTCTTGTTCCTCTACAGCTTCTTCCACAGGGAGCTGGAGGGTTTCTGCCACTTTCCTGTAAAACATGCAGTGGGAAGGAGACTCAGAAAACCTAGGAGGGGAAACACCAGAAGGCCTGTCTGGGGAGATGTCCAGTTCAATGGGCTCAACCAGACCTCCCACACCATCGCCATCGTCATCATCATAATCTTCATCCCCCTTCAAATCCGGTTCATAGAAATCTTCAGGGGCATAATCTTGAACCGGAGGAACTGACCGAACCAAGTGCCTGCCAGAAGGCGCCGGATCAGACAGAACCGGACGAGGCAATTCTACAATCCTTATCGCATCGGCGGTCGGAAAATGGGTTTCTGGATCCGAACCGGCCGATTTTTCTTTTCTTTTTCTTTTTGTAGGAACCGATCCCTCAGGATCGGCAGCCTCTTGTCTGAAGAAGTATCGCCCTGGTCAAAGGGCACTCCCTCAGGTTCAGTCAGAACTGAACCGGGCTGGCCATCTGGGTCAGTGGACTTCACGGCCTCCTTATCCCTGAGCCTACCTAATCTTTTTTCCAGGGTAGACTTATGGACATTTTTACAGATTTGGCAGTCTGAATCGAGGTGGTCAAACCCCAGGCAATAAACACGGGTGGTGTGGGGATCAGCCTTAGCAAAAACCTCCCCACACACACTGCAGGGTTGAAACCCAGTGGGCCCAGTTTTTCTTTTGGGTTTCTCAGACATAGCCATCCTAACCACAGACTTCCCCTTTTTATGGCAAACAACCAGGCAAGACACCCTTATCCGTTTCTAACTGTGTCACGGGTATTGGAAAAAACCACAAGAAAATACAGTTTTTTTAAAACCGATAAGGACCGGTAACCACACTCTAAGTTTAAAAACAAAGACAGAATATATAAATCAGTGGACGGCCGGTTCAGCCGAAGCGGTCGAAAAATAAATTTTTACAATTTCCACAAGTTTACTATGTCTGGTTCACTACCTAGTACTTACTGTACCACAGACAGAGATCTGAACCGAAACTTGCGAAAAATAATCGGTAAAACCGAGGACTTCAACCGACTTACGAACCATGAGCAAAGGAGAAATCTCCGGAGCGGCTGTTCAGTTAGGCGGAGTAAAGAATCTGACAGTTGCACTTCAAAGTGCAGCACACAGAGGTTTGAACCGAGCTCACACTCAACGTTCTATGCTTTGCATAGAAAATTAACCCTCTACTCTCCGGGGCAGTTTGAGTGCTGGGGCTAACTGCAATAGTCAGAATACAGCAAGACTTCCTGTTGTTTGAAAAACATATGTGGAAAAAGAGTCCCACCTTACACAGGCTGAACATGGTAACCTTTACAGGTCCTGGGTGGGGGAGGTACACTCATTATGGGAGGAACAGCTGCATAGAAGGGGAGTAGTGATCTGAAAAAATTCCCCACTTAAAGTGATATACGAGGAATCATATACACAGGACAGATACGGCTGCCTGAAGTGTCTTTGCAAAGATAGGGGAGTGTGTCCTCCTAAATCTGTATGCTCCAAACGAGTGAGCCAAGAAGAGGTGGCCCTTTCTTCAGAAAATTATTATGGACACAATGCAAATGGCAGCATGTGTTCATATAATGGGGGGAATTTCAGCTGCACCTTCTCAGATACATTTGGTAGAAGGGGCAGGGCAACCTCCACAGAAGCGAGTAGAAGGGTAACCAGGCTGTTGGAAGAAACGGGGCTTAAAGATGTCTGGCGTTTTATGCACCCGTGTAGATTGGGATTACACCTTCTGTTCCGCAAGGCATAGTTCCTGTTATAGAATAGTTCATTTCCTGCTACCAAGAGAATACGTGGAGTACGTGCTTACACTGTTAAGAATATTAGAGCCTGAGATCACACCCCAGTAGTCCTGAAACTGTAAACAACACCCCTGCAGAGACGGTCTAACCGGATGTCGAATGTGGAGTTACTGAACAGTGAAGTCGAGCGGCTAGACCTTGCTAACTTACTAGAAGCACAGATTGAAGGTCAGTTAAGATTCATGTGGCAGAGATACTGTGAGGGAGGGGACAGAGCTGGGAAAGTATTTGCCTGGTGGTTAAGGCAACAACAAGCTAAACGAACAGTGTTGCAGCTCAGGGAGGCAGAACAGCAGCGGGGAGTGATGGGCAACCCCACTAGAATTGTAAACAGATTTACAGAATTCTGTAGCGTGGGCCGGCCCAGCAGTAGCACTGCCACTTGCGACACCGACGACCTGGGATCAGGAACAAGCCCAAGTCTCGGAGGGCCAGCTGAGTGAAGTGAGCTAGGTGTCCCATAGGACACATACTGCCTCGGGGAGGGAGGGAGGGCGTTCAGACTCCACTGCATTACTGCCATGCGAGTGACCACAAGTGGCAGTGCAGTGGGAGCCGAGGAACTGGATGTGAGGACGTTGATGCTCTCCATGCAGTTATGTGCGCATGCATCTGGAATTTGGCATCCTAGGGGTGGGGCAACAGAAGACCAGGAAAATCCATGGCAGCAGTAGGAGGACGTCCACCCCTCACCACGGGCCTAACACCACTGACCACAGCGAGAGATCTCGCTCTCTCTCTCCACTTGCACCTACCCAGTCTCCCTCGGGGCTAGGGTCCACCTCCGAAGGCCCTGCCATGGAGAAGCTGGGGGGAGCTGGTTGGATGTTAGGAGAAAAGCATACTAAATGAATGAATGAATAAATATAAAAAAAAGAGAATTCTGCAGTCCACTCTACAAAGGGGAAAACAGCACGGGGGATAGAAGACTTTTTTGAAGGGTTACATCCACCAACCCTCTCAGAACAAGCAATAGCAGCCTTATTTGCACCCACCACAGAGGCTGAAGTAGCCCTCAAAACCAAAGTAATAAAGCATGGTAAATCCCCAGGTTGTGATGGCTTTCTAGCCACATGGTGCAAGGGCTTTTCTCAGGAGCTTTCCCCAACTGGGGTGAAAGGAGGGAGGCTCCTGTATCCTGGCAGCTGGCCAAAATCCGTATGTTTCCTAAACTGATTGAGGACCCTTAAGGACCGTTTATGTATATATGTGTGTATTTAGTTAGCTATTAATATTTTTATTGGACTTTTCAGCAGGTGGTGTATATCCCTTTAAGGTACTGCAGTATAAAAGGTCTCCAGTAGGTGGCATTGTACTCGTGCCAAAGCCTTTTGAACAAGGTGAAACATTGAGTCATTTGTTACCAGCCAGCTTTCTATGATTGTAGTTTGGAGAACATGAGCACTTTGGAGGAATAAAGCCATGAGAATCTGAACCTCGGCATCCTTCTTTTAATTGCTCGGCTGCAGAGTGGAGTTCCTCTCCCTTCTATTTAATTTTGGACAGAAAATCTAGGTCGGATGGTGCAGCCAACCTGCCTGCTTGCTATTTATTATGTTAACAACTGCATATAAGGGTGTTGCTTACTCTGGTTATCTGACATTTCACCTCTGTTTGAAACATGAAAAAAAAGACAGGAGACCAGGAATATGGAGCAGATTAGCATCACTGTGAGCCCGAGGCTGAACACATTTTTGGACATTTGTAATCCATGGCACACATACTGGACAAATGACTTGGAGACAAATACATGCCTTTGGTGTTCCTTATTCCTTTTTGAGTTCGTCGTGACGTGCAGGCGCAGACAAACTCATTGTTATAAGGTGCTCTACACGGGTGTGCCCACTGGAGATATCTCCATTTCTAGGGGCAGGTCAGTGGCAGGCAAATCAGTCGGCAGGCTGGCGATGACTCACGTTCAGCTGTTCAAGCCGAGCAGGACAACTTTTCAAAGGATGGAGCTGCACCAGTAGTGGCGTGGCTCGGTCCTTTGAAGTTGCATTCCTGCATTGCATTCCTAGTTGCGCGTTCACACTGCTGTAGCGTACAGCAGTGTGAACGCACTGAGCCCAGGCCTTCCCCTCGCAGTAAAAAAAAAAAAGACGGGTGCCTAACCTCTGTCGGCATGCCCCTCCCAGTTCATTTGCCAACGAGGGAGCCCACCCCTGTCGGCATTATGTCCCCCCCAAAATTTGTTGTTTGCTGAGGGGGTACCCAGTTCCTCGGCTCTTGTCTCCCCCAACACTCTGTATGTGCCGACGGGGTGCCCAATCCCCTGCCTTACAGCCCATAAACATTCAGGTGGCACGCTGGGAGCCAACCCCAGCATGCCAAATGTCCCTAAAAAAAAAAAAAACCTTCCCGCGAGGTTTTTAAATTGTTTTAAAACCTGTAAAATAGAAAATGGTCCCTCGTTGAGTCCAGTGGCCCCTCCAACCCACGCCCAGCCTCAGTGCACCCACACTCCCCCAACCCATACTTACTTCCGGAGCCCAGTGCGATGATCTTCGGTGGATTGGGAACACGTCTGCCTCTTCAAAGCCGACCGTGAACTGAAGAAATGCCGGTAAGATAATGGCATAAATAGGGTTTTTTCAACTTTGGTACATATCTCAGGCATTTTTTGGATTTGTCATCAAATTTGTAACATAGCTTTTGAGGAGTCCACCATGAACAGTGCACTGTTGTTTCGTTAACGTCCCGAAGGTGATTTCACGCCACCGCGCTGGAATCGCCGTGACCAAGTAACGAAAAGACAGTGTCACTGTTCATGAGGTGGGCTCAAAAGCCTATGTTGCAAATTTGGTGAAAAATCCAAAATTGATTTTTTATTTAGCGCGTGTTGTGCAGTTTCCACGCGATGCTCGTGAATCTCCGCAAATTTGTAATATTTTACTCACATTTTCAACATTGGTATTTTTGCACCTCCTCATAAACAGTACAGCTGTCATTTTCAACATCCTGGCCGAAATGCATTTTCGCACTTCTGGCGCAGAATAGCGCGGTCACTGTGGGAAATCAGTGTTCGGGACAGATTATGAAAATCACAGTGACACTGTTCATGAGCGGAGGTCCCAAAATGCCTAAGTTGAAAATATGGTGACAAAAGTCCGTAAAATGACTATTTTATGAGCGTGCATTGCGCAGTTTCCACACACACTTGTAACATCGAGGATTTGTAATATTTTCAATCAGGAGTTTCAACATTGTCAGTTTTGCACACCTCCTTATGAACAGCACAGTTGTCATTGTTCACATCCTGCCTGAAATGTGTTTTCACACATCTGGCGCACAATGGCGTGGTCGCTGTGGCAAATCAACATTCAGGACAGAGTAAGAAAATCATAGAAGAAGAAGAAGAATCAGCATTTATATAGCGCTTTTCATACACAGTGTATCCCAAAGCGCTTTACAGGCAATGCTAGACTGGTAGTGAAGTGACTGAATGTGTGGTGGAAGCCATATCGCTCATCATCACCCACACACAGCCTGGTTAATTGCATGAACCGGATTATGGAAAGGGGAATGTTAGCCAGAACACCGGGAATGTTCCCTACTCTTTGCGAAGAGTGCCCTGGGTTCTTTTACTTCCACCTGGACACCCACCAGGACAACCAGAAGAGACCCCAGTTTAACGTCTTATCCAAAGGACGGCACACCCCAGCAGTACAGCACCTCCCAATACTGCACTCGGATGCCAGCGATTTTTAAATGCAAGTCCAATCCCGGTGTGGGACGAGAACCCATGACCTTCTGGTCC
This sequence comes from Neoceratodus forsteri, assembly GCA_016271365.2. NCBI lineage: Eukaryota > Metazoa > Chordata > Ceratodontiformes > Ceratodontidae > Neoceratodus > Neoceratodus forsteri. Next base: position 359,393,512 of record JADMNL010000025.1, read on the forward strand.
AGAGGCGGATGTGCTACCAAATGAGCCACGCTGACACCTCATAGTGACAGTGTTCATGAGTAGAGGTCACAAAATGCCTATGTTGAAATTTTGGTGAAATTATTCCACTAAATGACTATTATGAGCATGCATTGTACAGTTTCCATGTATGCTCGTACGTTCAAGCATTTTTAATATTTTCACTCCAGATGTTCAACATTGCCTTCTCTTCACACCTCCCTATGAATGGTACAGCTGTAATTTTTCACAACTGTGTTTTCGCATATCTGGTGCAGAATGGCACGGTCGCTGTGAGAAATCAACGTTCGGGACAGATTAACAAAATCACAGTGCCACTATTCATGAGCAGAGGTCCCAAATGCTTTCATGAGGTGGGGGTCACAAAGGGCCATGTTGAAAATTTGTAGAGCAAATACCAACAAACGCCCGGGCGTTAGGGTTTCTAACCATAACGTTCCCCTCCCCCCAACCCATGGTGGGGCTTCAGTGTCCTCATCTTCTGTGAACTGCAGACACATCTTCACTCTTCAAAGCCCGATCACAAATTGAGGAAACCAGTATGCACTTCACTGTATTGCAACAGGAATGTGAACTTGGTGGCATAACTTGTTCTTTCTGCTGGGAACTGTAGTCCTACCAATCTGTGCGTACCAACATCAATTCCAGACGACGAACTTTGGCATTAACAAATGCTTGTTATTAATAACAGCAGGTTATAGCAAACTGCTGTGATGGTTCTGACCCAGTAAGCATCATAAGTAAGCACCAACAAGAATTAATGCAATGAATAGTAATAACAGCACACTACTTGATATTATGCTGGTGAATAAACCACATCTGTTCACACACGCTGGAGTGCTTCTCTGCGATATAAGTGATCACTGCCCCATCGCAGGGGTAAGATCCACCAGCATAACAACAAACCCTGCAAAATTCCTCATGAGGCGATCCAAGAAAAACATCAATATTGAAGGATATTTGCATGATCTAGCTTACTCTCCACACTGGCAAGAGTTTTATCTTGCCCATTCTGTTGAAAAAGCTCAGCAGGTGCTAAATAACATTATAATAAATGCCCTTAACACCCATGCCCCAATCTCTAGTATCCGAATAAAAACAAATCCTGTCGTTGGTTTACAGCTGACCTCAAAGCTGCACTGCTGGTGAGAGACAAACTCTGGAAAATGGCAAGAAAACCAAGAATGCAAATGATTGGATGATCTTTAGGAAAGCCAGGAATAGATGCACAAGAAAGTTAGGGATGCAAGGCTGCCTTCTACTTGGCGAACTCGACTCTTCCTACCATAATCCTGCTAGGTTTTGGGGCACCCTCAAGGGTATGGTGGGGCAGGACGCTAACACCCCCTTCCAACTCAATTACACAACAGTTATGGCCCTATCACTGGCAAAATGGAAATTCTGGATGCCTTCAATAACCACTTCACAACGGCTGGCCTTGCCTTTGACACCTCTCCAGCTAACCTGCTGAGGGAACAATTAAGCTCCCATTACACTGGTGGTCAGAGAGTTGACTCTTCCTTCAGCTTCAAATCTATACTGTTGAAACAAGTAGAGGATCTATTATGGCAACTGGATACCAAAAAAAGCGCAGGGGCAGACTCTCTGGACCCCTACTTTCTAAAGATTGCATGCCATGTACTTGCAGTCCCCCTAACACACCTCTTTAACCTATCCCTAAACTCTGGCTCTATTCCCACACTGTGGAAGACAGCCCAAGTGGTTCCCCTTCTAAAATCAGGAGACCCTATGGATCTTAATAATTACAGGCCCATTTCCATACTACCAGTGCTATCCAAGATGCTGGAGAAATTAGTGAGTAATCAGTTAAGGGAGTATCTTGACAATGCTAACCTCCTAAACCCAGCTCAATCTGGATTCAGGGCCAAGCATAGCACTATCACTGCACTAGCCAAGGTGACAAATGACTGGCAATCTGAATTAGATAAAAAGAATAATGTCTGTGCAGTATTCCTGGACCTGAGCAAAGCATTGATACTGTGGACCACGAGCTACTACTTTCATCCCTGTACTCCATTGGCCAGATCCATCCTCCCTTAAGTGGTTCAGATGCTATCTCACCGGTAGGTCACAGCAGGTAAAAGCTGAAGGTGACCTATCCCCATTAAAACCACTGTCAAGAGGAGTCCCCAAGGTTCTATTCTGGTCCTATCCTTTTGCCATTTATATAAATAACATTGATTCAACCCTTACCAATTCCTCTGTACACCTCTTTGCTGATGACACTGTTCTGTATGTCAGCAACCCTTCATCTCTGGCTGCTCGTAGAAATCCTACAAAAGAATTCTCCTTGCTACAATATCAGCTACTCGAGAAAAAGCTTCTGTTAAATGCAAAGAAAACTAAAGCAATGATGTTCACAAATCAAAGCTCCACCAGCACATCCTCTCCAATCATTCTCCCCAGCTATGCTATACTTGAGAAAATCTGGAGTATGTAGAAAACTTCAAATACCTAGGTGTGTGGATTGACAACAGACTTGACTTCACTCATCATTTAGAAGAACTGTTAAAAGCTTCGCCAAAGGCTTGGCCTTCTCTATAGATTAAAACCCTTCCTAAACAGAGACTCAAAGATGAGGTTAGTCCAGGCCATTTTCTATCAGTTGTTGACTATGCAGACTTCCTTTATAGTCACTGCCCCATCTCCTACCATCACAAGTTGGATACCTTATATCATAGAGCAATAAGGTTAATTACAGATCTGCCATCTAATACTCATCATTGCTCTCTTTATGCTGCAGTTGGGTGGGTTCCCTTCACCTCAGAAGGAACAGAAATGCAGCACTATGGATTTACAGAGCGTTGTCAAAAAAACTTCCAAACTATATCCTGGACTGCTTCACCCAGACCTCTCCTAGCTCCTATGCCCTAAGAAGCAACAACATCATCCTGCTCAAATTGCCCAAATTCAACACCAGGCTAGGGAGGGCAGCAATCAGCTATTCTCTAGCTATAGCATGGAACACCCTACAAAAATCCCTAAAACTGTCCAATATCATTCCATTTGCATCCTTTAAACAGCATTGTTCAAAGAGAAATGCAATTGCTACCACTAGAGCTAGCATTGTCATCTCACAAATCTCCCTTCCAAACCATATATGGCATATTCCTTCCAGACAGACACCCCATCTTATGGCACCCAGTAATACCTTCATCATCCTAGTATTACATTATGTTGAGTGTCTGCCATGCCCTCCACTGGGATATGTATATATGTACATACTGTAAATATTAGCTTAACTTTCCTGTAACTGCTTTTTATCATGTGAATTTACTGTACATCACTGTGTTTATAAACATTATTTTCCCCTGTATGTATAACTGTCTTATATAAGTGTATGATGTATCTGTTGCGTATCAACTATTGAACCTTGACCTTATCAGGTCCATCTTGTAAATGAGCCTTGCTCAATGATGTTCGCCTGAATAAATAAAGATTTGATGATGATGATGATAAGTCATTGAGAGGAGAAATCCCGCCCCCGTAACAAGGTTTGATAGAACATTGAACTGCACCCTCCCAACCCAAATGTCATAGTTAAGCAAATAACAGCTTTGACAGGAGATAAAATACATTGTCAATCACAGCCAGATCAATGATGAACAAGACAGTAGTTATGGCAGATTTAACATCTTGCTTCTTGCTTGATCTGGCTTACATCACTGAGGCTTAGCTGAGTGACTGTGTCGGTCTTGTTTTGAGGCAGCTGTCCTAGTCAGGTTTTTTGTGGTTCACTGCCCTCAGAGGGATCGCCAGGCATTGGGGGTGGGGTGCATGGTGGCCATTTGTTTTAGATCCGAGACAAACTTTACTGTGCACCAAGTTGGGAAAACTTTGTTGTTTGAATGCGTGGACGTGCGTGGGGGTCCAGGTGCAAGTTGTTGGATCTTTCTAATGCACTGGCCACCAGGGAATGAGAGGGAGTTCCTGCATGGAAACACAGACTTCATCGCTGAGAGGTGTTAGTCGCCCAGATGGTTGATTCTGGGTGACTTCAGTGCCTGGGTCGACAACAAACTCTTGCAGTTTGATCAGGAATTCCTCCAGTTGAGGGAATCACTGGGCCTAGGACAGGTAGTTATCGCTGCAACCCATCAGACATGGTCATGCCTTGGACCTAGTCTTTTTACTGGGGCTCGACATTAACAACTTCAGGATAGAGCTTGTCAGCCGGTTGGATCCTTGCACAGTGTAGTTCTCGTTCGGGGCCTTCCCTCATAGTTCACCCCTCAGTGGAGATGGTTCACAACTGCTCTTTGAAGGGGCTGTCACCAGAAGTACTCCAGGTGATAGTGTATCTCTCGAGTGTGATGGCTGCTTGTGGGATTGGATTGGAGGAGGGGGGTGGTGGCTTATATTAGGGCATTACCTCTGCTTTCAATGCAGTTGCACCAGTCTGTATACGTCCTAGGACTTTTATGCTTGAGATCGCCATGGTTTGATGGGGAGCCCAGGGAGCTGAAGTTTAAGTTCAGAGGTTGGAGAGTTATTGGAGGAGGTCTGGGGCTGTTGAGTACAGACTGGCTTTGAAGTCTCACTACAGTGACTATCAAAGGGCAGTTACCCCTACTTAGACAGTATTCCTGTCCAGGGAAATTGCAGCAGGGAGAAGCCAAGCAGCTCAGCTCTTCCATACTGTAGACACATTATTGAATCTTGTCTAAACGTAGCTGTAGCTGAGGGTAGCAAATTGTTATCAAATTTTGTTTTAACTTGTTTGGAGCAGTGTGTTTAATTGATTATTATTGTGCTGTGCTGTATTTATTTGATTTGATGTACGGTGCCCAGAGCCTCCGGGATGGGCGTCTTTTTAAATAACATTTGCCTTGCCTTGCCTTGCCTGTCTGTCTGCAGCCAGTGAGAGTAAATTCATGTGCTCGCTGTGAAGAGTATGCTTGTTTTTTTTTTGACTGGGTATCCTCATTTCAGTCCGGGATTTCCCCAGTTAGGTTGTTGCGACCTGGCAGGGTTGTGCAGGTTGTGACTGGACGCCCTACCCCAGTTTGGAAAGAGTTTAGGCCGGTTTCAATGGATGAAGTCTGTGGGGTGATCTCAGTTATGGACCACCTTTTGTGAGCTGGATCCAGGCCAGACGTGCCTTTTGGTTAAGTGTGAAGGGTTTCTGGGCCCAGTCATTACTGAGTTAGTCTGGTGCTCCCTTTTGGAGGGAGCCTTTCCTAGTGCACTGAAAAATGCACTGATTAGGCCTCTCCTAAAGGAACCATCTCTGGACCCAGATTGTTTGTTGAATTTTAGACCGGACTCTAACCTCTCCTTTTTGGGAAAGGTTACAAGAAGATGGCAACTCTTCAGCTTGAGGAATACCTCACGGCCTTTGACATCTGTGAACCTCTACAGTCCAGATTTAGGTCCAGGCATAACACTGAGACAGCATTAGTCTGTGTGTATAATGACCTTCTTAGGGCGAGAGATAGAGGAGAGCAGGCAAGTTCTCACTCTCTTCAATCGCTCCTGAGCTTTTGACACCTTGGACCATGGATGGTTGTTGGATCGTCTCAGGGAGTACCGTGGACTCACTAACACGGTCATCAGCTGTTTCAGTCCTTCCTCAAGGACAGGACACAAAGGGTGGTGATGGGGAATTTCTACTCACTACTGAAGCCCCACCTCTGAGGTGTGCCTCAGGAATTGATTCTGTCACCTGTGCTGTTCACAGTGTACATGCTACCCCTGGGAGGGATCATTAGATGATGCAATTTGGGTTTTCATTGCTAGGCTGAGGATACTCAGCTGCATCAGTCGTTTGCACCCAGGATGCCTGACACTGTTAAGGTGCTAAATTTGTGCTTGACTGAAGATTCAGGATTGGATGCCATCAGCTTGGCTGAGACTCAAACCTGACAAGATGTTGGCTAAGACTTAACCCTAACAAGAGGTAGGTAGAATATTAGTGATGAAGCCTGGTTGGAGGTGGGGTGCAGAGGCCATCATGGTGGAGACTGGCCTTCTGCTGGGCTCCTCCAGTTCCGTGGCATCTAAGGTGAAAAATACAGGGGTCATCCTGGATGACAGACTGATGACACTCGAGGCTCACGTGTTGGCTGTTTGGAGTAGCTTTTACCATCTCGGAAATGTCCCTTGGATAAAAGCCTTGATTTCCTCCGAAGACTTGCCATTGCTGGTACATGCATTTGTCATGTCCATGCTCAACTGCTGTAACGCTCTATACCTTGGGGTGAGTGGAGGTGCCCCACGATGCCTGCAGCTAGTGTAGAACACAGCGGCCCAGTTATTGACTGACCTTCCTAGGTCATGTCATATAACCCTGGTCCTGCATGAACTGCATTGGCTGCTGGCAAGGTGGCATCTCACCTTCAGGATCGGTTTGCTGACTTCTAAGGCTCTATATATAATGGGCACTGAAATACTCAAATCTTGACTGGCTAGAACCAGTCACCTGACCATGCAGTGATGTAGTACTACCCACAGCCATCCTGGTATTCAGCCTCATCACAAATCCGTCCACAGCTATAGAATTTCATGAAAAATTTTGGCAGCCATTTTTTTCTTAGAGAATCACATACCCTAAACTAGTAAAATGTCAAGGGACAAAAATCCCATTTACTGCCTATATCTTTCCTCTCCCTCACATGTTCCCTTCTGTGCCCACTCTGCCATCTGTTTAAAAAACATTTTCTCACAATGTAGAACAGAAGAATTAAAAAAAAAAAAAAAAAATCAGAAAACAGTTCATGTTGATTCTACCTGACGTGTCACCCGACTGGCCACAGTGCTCATTCGTTAGCAGCAATAGCATGCACCCCCCTCCCCCCCCCCACACACACACACACAAAACACACTTATTTGCCCCTCAAAGTAATATTTAAAAAAAAAATCATAACAGTAAACAGATGTTGTCTGTGTCCAGTCTTCACCATTCATCACTGGTGGATAGTGGGTGGGAGGATCAAGACCCCTAAGGGCTTTTTTTTTTTTTTTTGCAGAAGGTTGACATCAAGATGGCGCCGCCCTCAAGGCCGATGTAAAACATGGTGCTCACAGCTTGGACAGTAACCGTCATCAACGCCTCCTCCGCCTCAGTTCTGCTTCTCCCACCATCGAGTGAGCGCGACCTCACGTGGTACGCCATTTTTTCTGCGGCCTAGTCCGTCGGTTAGTTTTCTACAGTCCTAGTTCTGCTGCTACTTCCTCTGTGTCAAATGGTATTACCTTTCCTTTTTATTTCTCATCGATGCCGAGTGCTGTTTTTGCTTTTTGTTTTTCCGTCCGGTCATGTCTGGTTCAGGGGACAAGAAAAAATCTTTGAGGGCAGATTGGCCTCCGATGCGTCATTGTCCCTGCGGCCGACTTTACTCCATCACGGATCAGCACGACTGCTGCCTTACATGCTTGGGACCGAATTACAACATGGACAGATGCAACGCCTGTTTCTCCATAGATCGCCATGTTCTGGAGTTGCGCACGCTGAAGGTCGGACGTATGCCGCCACTTTTGGGGGACAGGTGCGTACATGGGTCGCCAAGAGCAGGGTTCTCGGCCCTTCCTTCAGGTCCCCTCCTGGGTCTATCCAGCCCACGGAGGAGGGGGTTTCTGCCAGTTCCAGCCTTGTTGCAGCGGGAACTCCTTCCATGGTGTCGGAGGCCCGGCCTGGCCCCCTAGGGGGTCAGGCGGGAGGCACTCATTAGGCAATCACCTCCTCGAGGCTCCCTGGTATTGCGGTCTGATGCCTCCGGCCAGCGCCATCCTCTACACCATCCGCCAGTGCTGCCCTGATTTGGAATCAGGCAGCTCTGTGGGTGGCATAATACTCCGCCTGGGCTCTCTGACTTCCAGCGCTGTTCGCGGATGGGGCGGTGCCATGGGCAGTGCAAGGCCAGTTTGCGGTGTCCCTGGCGGCACCACGGCTGAGAGGGATCGGAGAGTAGTCTAGGTTTGGGCCTCCTCTGGGGAGGACGATTCTGAGGCTGACCCAAACTGGCTCCCGGTTTCTCAGGAGTCCACTGATTCCTCTACCTCCAGCACAGCAGCTCCGGTTCAGCCCCCTCCTTCAGAGCAGATGGCTTCGACCAGTTCCAGCGTCTGCGGCTCCGACCAGTCCTCTGGTGGCCCGGGTGGTGTCTCAGGACAGCCTGGAGTTGGTGATCCGTTTGTCACCTTAGGATCCGTACCCCCTCCGGTGGTTGTTCTTATTGACCCTGCTTCTGTGTTGGCTGGAGCACCTCAGGTACGGGAGGGCATTACTCCTCTGGCTGTCTCTCAGGAGGTGGCTATGGGGTGTCAGTTGCCTCAGCTGATTACGAGGAAGTGGGCTTTCTTGGAGTCCGAAGGGTTGAGGGGGTTGGAGTCAGAGCAGCGCCCTTTCCTAGGAACCCGTCTGGGTTCAGGGAGGAGTCGCAACGCTGGTCCGACCTTCTCCCCTGAGGTCTCCTTGAGAGGGACCTCATCTTCAGAGGTTAGAGGCTGCTCTTCTGGGCTCATGTGGCTTCAGTCGCCTCGCGGGGGAATTTCTTCTTTTGGGCTCAGCTCTGGACACTCCAGTTTGGTTGAGCGGCCTTCGTCTGCCGGAACCACCAGATCTCCTTGTCCTTTGAGGTCTCCCGGTAGGTCCCCTAGCCCGGGCAGAGGTTGTGCCCCTCCTCGGAGGTGCCTGCTCCCTTTGCCAACTCCACCCCCTTTCCCAGGTCACTCTGGTCCTGCGGGGCCCCTCACCTGGGAACGGTTCAGGTCCACGACTGCACTGTTCCCTGCCTATTATCAGTCCATGGACCAGGAGGTGTTTCACCACTCCCCTGTGCAGCCAGAACCTGCCTCTCTGGACTCGTCTGCTCCCTTGTCTTCCTCCTCTGAGGGAGAGGACTCTTCTGTTCACCTATCCCCCAGTGGCTGATCTAGTAGTAGTAGTAGTAGTAGTAGTAGTGATTTTATTCACAAATGAACATGGAAAACAACCCATTGAATATAAAAGCATGCTCATTTACAAGGGTCTCCGTATAAGAAAAAGAACAAATATGCCCGTTACATACAAAAAATGTTAGTCAACAGCATAAATAAGTACACTTAATACACAACACACATAAAACACATACATTCCTACTTCAAGTATACCATTTACAATCAAAATATAAATTAATAACATAAGACAAAACTACACAAATACATTATAGTCACACACAACGTGGAACACAAGAACCTATTACGTATAAATTCCTATATCACATGCTAAAAGGTGTTCTATACAGACCTATAACTTCAACAATCCAGCTTCCTAGATGGTACAGCACTCTCTTAACGTGCCAACTTGGTTCCTAAACCATTTATCTACCTGGGCCCATGTCACATTAGCTTCTTGTAATCTGAGATAAGAGGGTAATTTATTCCATTTTTGGGGTCCCAGACAAGCAATTGTATTACCCCCAATTTTTGTTATCTTTCTAGGGACTTTAAATTGTAAATAACAAACCGATCTTAAGTGTCGAGCTGGAACATTCAGTTCAGACTCGTTAAGCAAATATCCTGGAATGCTTTTTTTAATAACTTTAAAATTAACTTGATCATGTGTTTATCTCTTCTATTATCTAGATGTTCCCATTGAAGTTCCCTATAGAGGACACAATGATGAGTCATTGTTGGTGCCTTCAGAATATACCTAGCCATTTTATTATACATAATATCTACCTTTTTTAAGTCTTTCTTAAGGCCCCATATAAATAATATCTGTATAGTCTATAATTGGTATCAACATGGTTTGAACAATATGTAACTTTGAATATCTAGAAAAATTATCTTCCTCTATAAAGCATCCCTAACCGCTGTCCTAACCTTTTCACAATCTTATTAATATGCACTGTCCATGTACAGTATGTATCAAGCCACAGGCCAAGATACTTGTATTCCTCCACCTGTAGTAATATGGACCCATCATGTACACTAATCCAAAACACTATTGCTACACATGGTTTTATTCTTATGCACATCAGCGCTTCCTATCGGGGTTGCTCGACGAGCTCCATATTTCCATCCTTGGTGAACGCAATACTGACTGGTTGGCTTCTTCTTAAGCCGGTTGATACGTGACCAACCTAATGGTTCCGCCTGGCCTAAACCTTTTGGGAGGCATCGTGACTGGGCCTGACGCCCTCAAACCAAACTCCAGCCCCAAGGGACCTCTGCCTGAGGTATTGTGCCCCTCTTGGGTTTCCAGGAGCCTTGCCTCACCCCCCATCGGGCGTGACTCTCCTGGACACACCCACTGAGCATAGAAGCCCACGGCATGATCAACCCCCAGAATCCAACTCAGCAGAGTTAGATTTTTAAGGGAGGAGAGCTTTCTCCTCGACATGCCTCCTTTTGTGTCTCTCTTCTCATCAGACCCACCATGCTGCCTACAACAGGCACTTGTGGTCTCTGCTAGGTCTCATCCTAGCATTTTTGCCTGATTCAGAGACAACCAGACAGGCCATTGCTCTCTCTACACGGGGCCTGGAGCTAGCGAGGCATCAAGCAAGGGCATCATACGATGCCAATAAGGTGGCTTCCAGGTTGGTGGGGACAACGATCTGCATTAGGCGGATGGCGTGGCTTCGTCTCTCCTGGTTGTCACCCCTGGCCCGGCGTAAGGTGACTGCCCTCTCTTTCCGGGGAACCCATCTTTTTTGCTGTAGGGTGAGGCGAGAGCTTCAGGGGCACTTTCCTTCTCCTGTTAGGAGAACCTCGCCTCGCCCAGACCAGCCTCAGGCCTGCTAGGGTTCCCTCCTCTAATGTCTCCCCCGCTGGAGGCTGAAGGACTTTTGTCCCTTAGGGAGGTTCTGGGCCCCCTTCGGGGGGGGGCTTGGTAATCACCCACCAGTGATGAATGGTGAAGACTGACACAGACAAGATATGAAAATTACGTACCTACCATAATTCCTGATCTTTCTGTGTATCTTCACCATTCATCACTGAATCCCGCCCTCCTTCCCCTCTCAGGCCTCAGTCCCTGAGCGATTCTCCTCCTCCTCCCTGTTTGTCTCCCATTTGGACCTTGGTCCATTTCCAGCACCTCCTACTCCCTTCCCTTTGGGGTCGGATTTTTTTACTCTTGGTGGGCAGAGCAGGGAGGGTGCTGCTATTTAAAATTGCTAGAGCCCCTCTCTGGCCCAGGTATCTCCTGTTTTTTTTTTTTTCTGGCTCCCTCTTGTACCTCTTGGGGGTCTGGTGACAGAGGAGACTCAAGGTGGCTCCCCCAGTTATCATCAACCTCTTGTGCCTCCTTGTATTTGGTTTTACCTCCTTCAGGAGAGTATGTTGTTGCCCTTCGGTTCCTCCTGGAGTACCCCCAGTCAAAATAATTAAGTTCCAATGACCTGGGGTTGTTCTCCAGAGCCTTTTAAGTCGGTTATTCTGGCTCATTTCTTTGCAAAGGAGGAGGAGACACTGACCCGTCCTTAGCCCTTGCCCAGCCTCTGATTCCTAAATAAGTGCCATCCTCCTCAGACCTTGCCCTCATCCTCTGGCCTGCCTGCTTGACCTGTTGCATAATTTCTCCAGAGCAGTCCAGAACGGTGTTTCAGGGGCGGTGTCTCCTCTTCTTCCTCTGTCCTCCTACCCCTTCCTATTCCACCCATTCCTTCTTGCCCAGAGAGTGGGGCCCTACTCTACCAATCCACATAGGCTTCCTCCTTTCCTGTCCTCTCTTTGGCGTATTCCGCCTTTGGTTTTACATCCCTTTCCTTTTGCTGTCCCTCGGGCTCCCTTGCCCACCCTCCCTCCTTATTCTCTGTCTGGCATGCAGAACTGGGGCTGAGGAGGCGTCGACGATGGTAACTGTCCAACCCGCGAGCACCACGTATTATGTCGGCCTGCTGGCGGCGCTGTCTCGACGTCGACTCCCTCCTCTTGCGCAAGAAAAAAAGCTCCCGCAGGGTCCTGATCCTCTGGCTCACTACCCACCAGTGATAAATGTTGAAGATACACAGAAAGATCAGGAATTACGGTAGGTACGTAATTTTAATTTCTTGTCACCCGACTCTAGCCACAGTGCTGTTTCAATGTGCATCTCGACAGTTGCACTTGCAGCCCCGATCCATGTTCCAAACCTTTCACAAAAGCAAATATTAAATTAATTAGGGAAAACACTTTCCTGAGACCGCACTGTGTTTACCGCTCCTAGCAGTTACAAGTTTGAGAGGGGGCAACGGATGGCACAAAATCTGTTAGACCATTCAATTTTCCTATTCCTTTATGAGGAAATGAGTGCGTGATGGACAGTGTGCTAGTATGTATGTGGGTGGGGTTGCGGACCAGCATTTGTTGAGAAGTGTTACAGTCTGAAAATCTGCCTACCTTTGACTCATTGGTTTCGCGCTTGGACACACTTTTTCCTGACTACATGTAGCATACTTCTTTCTCACTTGAAGCACATGTCAAATCCACCCTTGGGCTAAGAAAAAAAAAGTAAAGTAAAAAAAAAAGTGATCTACTTCTGTTGTTGTTTTAAAACCAAAATGCAGTCATTGGTTGGTTTTTGGGGGCTGCAGAAGGACTGCAATACTGCAACAAAGGAAAGTCCATTAGGTTAAAATTAAATGACATAAAGTAAAGCAGTTAATTAAATGTAGTCTCAGTAGGTGGAAGGACTGCTTTAGCTAAAAAAAAACATATAAATTAAAACTTAATATTAAAATATGTATTATAATGCTTATTTTTAAAAATAGAAGCTCAATTTATAAGCGCAATAAGACATGGCTGGGTGTTGGTAGTACTGAGATACCTGCACACACAGGAGCTGAAGGCACTCGGCCTGTAGTCTCGTTCCTCACTATGCCCCTGGGTGTGCGAGTATCTCAGTACTACCAACACCCAGCCATGTTTTACTGCTTACATATGGATTGGGCACTGGCTACCTCAGAGACCTTGTACCTCTTTATCAGACCTTCTGCCCCCTCCGCTCTTCTGAGGTAGTCTTCATAGCCATTACCAGGGGAAGTCTTTAAACTTCTGGTAATCGAGCATTTGCGCTGGCTGAGCCTACCCTGTGGAACAGGCTACCACATTCTTTATGGGAGGCCCCCTTGGTGGAGGCCTTTAAGAGGGGCCTGAAGTACTTCCTTTTTCAGGAGACTTTTGGGTCTACTTAGTAGCCTCCTTCTGTCTGCTTCCACCACATTCCTTTAATGGGTTTTCTGCAAAATGTTGCACATATTTTATTACTGGATTTTTTTTTTATTCTTAACTATTTTTTTTTTTTTTTTTTTAATGTTTGTTTTATTGTAAAGAGCCTTGAGCCCCAGGGGATGGGCACTTAAGAAGTAAACTCTAGTACTACTACTACTAGTACTATAGCACTGTTCTGGTAACAGGAGCACTATTTAGCTCCTGTGTTGTAAATTTGTCTTTGTTTTATGTTACCATGCTTATAACTAGGATCAGATTCCAGCTATTTATATTAAAATACCCTCAAATACTTGACTAAAGCGGAGTTTAAAAAAAAATAGGGAGGGACGCCGGAGATCAGTTAGGGTCTGCAGGGAACATCTGGGTGGACCAAGACGTCTTTCTGATAAATTCTGTGTAGCAATCCGCATTCAGTACCACGGCCAGAGTCACCGGCACCCCCAGCCACATCTCGCTCACTCATACACTTGAAGCCAGCCTGCACCTCACACAGCTGGGTTTTAGCTAAGTCATCAACAGATCTGAACAAGCTGAATCTGTCACATACAGTATCTGTTAAAGGGGACTAGTCAATGCATTCTGTTCCTTAAAAATGTAGTAACTTCCTTGATTGCATGCAGACACTGTATAGTTCAGTTAACTATACCCTCAAAATCCCCTTTTACAAACTGACTGTGCCACTTTTGGCAATGGTTTTAAGCATTTTGATGCATTTCCCAGAGCCATGAGTTCACAAGGTGTGTGGCATTTGGGCTGTATTTGAGGCTACCGTTTCTGCTAGGAACAGATTGAAGCAAAAGGCATGACAGAGTGTGCTTTGTGCTGGGATAATGGCACATCTTGGCTAGGTTGAATCCTTATTGGGATTATGAAATGGGTCCACTAGAATTAGTAAAGAAATAATTTAATTAGTAAAAAGTACAAAATAAGTAAACAAGAGAACATGTAGTCATGTTAAGCTTTTGTAATTCTTCTGTTTGGTAAGTAGACAGCAGCTGCTGCATTTAATGATTTTTTTCTCTCTTCTTTATACTGTCCTTACAACTAAACTGCAGTACCTCCTTTATCAGAAAATGTTTTTTGGAAAATTGTACTTGAAGCCAGCCCATGAAGTGGAGGGCTGAAGCACTGGGCACCTCACCTCCTGCCACGCCGACAACCGGGGTTTGAAAATGAACATGGGTCGCTCTGGCTGGCTGGGTGGGGGCAGATTGAGCATCTGTAGGACTGCTGTCCTCCCTCAGGGAGGAGGGTTGCCATGACTTGCTATTGACTGCCACCTGAAGGCATCTGGGTGGCAGCATGAGCAAATCACACAGTGGGAAGGGATCCCACATTCAGAGCACTGGAGGCGTCTCCGTGGAGGCAGACCTTACACATTGTGCTCACTGCGCATCCATGGGTGCAAGGGAAGAAACAGTGGAAAAATAGAGGTCTGGACTCTGTGAAACCCTGCTTGTGTCCTGACTGCCTCTCCTGCCACTCCAGTCATGAGGCCGCACTGGATTTATCTGCCAGAAGGGCTGCCTTTCCTTTCCTGCCATGGGGAAGGGGGCTCCGCTGGGGTGCCTGCTTCTGGACTCAGAGAGCTAAATCATTTCCGAAGCCAGAATGATATGGGGGAAGGGTCTTTGTTTAATGGGTTCTGGTTTCTGTAGGCACCTGTAACCACTCGAGATAGGAGGGTCTTCATTCTGTTCCTGAGAGGCTCGGCCATTGCTTCTTGATGTTTCCCAGTTCTGCTGTCACTGCCATATGACACTGATTTGTAGGGCCCCATCCGGAGCAGTGAGCAGCACATTGTCAGTTTTTTTTTTTTTTTTTAACTTACCATGATTTTTCTTCCAATGGCTTATCCTCATCAGCCACCCTACCACTGCCGATGGACCCGGCTTCTCCTGAGCGTAGTGCCCCCTGGATTGCCCCCCAGGGTGGAACCTTCAGGTGTGACTCCATCGGTGCTCGTTAACTGATGCTCCAGGGACCCGAAGTCCGCTACGTGGTGGGGGGATCCAAAGCCCACTACGTGGCGGGAGGCATCACTCGGCACATCAGAGGCATTTTTCTTGTAAGGGGGGGGCATGTCAATGCGGACGATGCGATGCGACCATGTCATGCATCTGACATGCTCCCATGGAGCTATACTCACAAGTGCTCCAGTCACAGTGCGTCCTGTGGTCACCCGGGAGCACCGGAATGGAGTCGAACACTACCTTCCCTCCTCCACCCGTGGAGGTGGAGAGTGGGCTATGATCGCTCAATCCACCCCTGCCCGGCCGGCCCTCGAGCGTCCCGAGTTTCCAAACCCAGGTGGCCCACATCACAGCGGTAAATCTTTCCGCTGTGCTAGTGGGCTGGCAGCACATTCATTTTGGAGATTTTTAAATTTCTTTCATTTTTTTTTTTTTTTTTTTAATTTTTACAGCTGCATGGTGATGTCACTATGCTGACGTATTGCTATTACTAGGAGCGAGAGAAGGGACTCTGGAAGTGCATGACAGGATACCTAGACTGTCACCTTCCACTGAGTGTTTGGAGTGGAACTGAACCACATCTCTCGACTTCCGTAGTGCTATTACTTGGTGTTCCTTTGTCTCCCCCTCCCCCACCACTGTATTAGCCGCACTATTTCCTTGCTCCTGACTTGAACTCCTGAGCCTACAAATGGTCACTGTCAGTGTTTTAAAGGAGGCATGAATGTTTATCTAGCACGTGGATTGTTTACAGGTGTCCCCCAAGCTTGTTCTGGTCATGGCAGTGTTATTTATGTTTGTGTAGGGGACAATTAAATGAGAAATGACATTTCTGTTACTTCACGTCTTTCAGCTATGGTATTTACTGAAGATCTGTTCAGCATGGCAAAGCCAGTGACACTGCAGCATGTTCAAACAACATGAAGTCTTGCTGTATTCAGACATAATGCAGTTAGCCCCAGCACTTGAACTGCCCCGGAGAGGAAAGAGTTAACTCTATGCAGAAGCATAGAACGGTGAGCTCGAGCTCGGTTTTCAAACCTCTGTCTGTGGTACTTTTCAGTGTAACCATCAGATTCTTTACTCCACCTAACAGTGAAGTCGCTCCAGAGATTTCCTCTGCGGTCCCACTGGGTTTCAACACTGTACTGAGTGTGGGGAGGCCTTTGCTAAGGCTGACCCCCACCTCATCTGTGTTTGTTGTCTGGGGTTTGACCACCTCAAGTCAGACTTTGGGTCCATTTTATAATTGCAATAATGCACTTTAGAATGTGTATTGTTGTGGGATTTTCCCACTACTTTTGCAGTTTATAGCACTCTGCTACACCTCATGCCACACTCCACGAGGCATGGGTAAATCCCACAATACACATCCTGTGGTGTGTTATTGCTTCAGTGAATAATAAAAGTTGTCCTGCCAGCTGCCTTGTAACAACCTCATATTTTGTCATTGTCTCCCTAGCTCTGATTAAACAGTTTGTCTCTGATGTTGCCTGGGGAGAGCTTGATTTCCTGATTGTGGACACCCCTCCTGGCACCTCGGATGAGCACATCTCTGTGGTAGAGAGCCTGCGCAAGTACAGTCCGGATGGAGCAGTGCTTGTCACAACGCCACAGGTATGGACAGGAGGCCCAGTTTATCCAAGATTCCACTCCTCAAGAATGAATGACCCTGTCGCTTTCTGTATGTTCCGGTGGTATACTGAACAATTCGGGGAGCTCCACTCACAATGTTTGGTGATCTCTTTAAAGTCCTTGATTTGTACAAAGAAAGTTCCATATTTTATTGTTGGAAAGTGTAAGTTATTAATGTACAGAGCCTCATTTTGCTGGCCCTTACACCAAGCCAGACAATCTTTTTTCCTGGGATTTTATCATAGAGGTGGAGTTAGTCACTGTCCACGTCGGGATGCCTTAGGCTGGCTGGGGGGGGCTAGGCTATGCCTTGGGTACCACCTAACAGTTTTGTGTGTGGGGGGGGAGATTAAAGGGGAAATAAACATTGCTGAATCACTCAGATTCTGAAAGCCCATGAAAGGATCATTGAAATAAGCTATTGGGCTTCCCTTTAGGTGTCAGGAGTCTGGAAATATAAATATCTAATAAATGTCTCAATCATCCACAAACTAAATCAAGTCAGTGGTCATTTCATGCAGTCTTGAGACAGAAGATGATGTCACTGAGGGGCAAGATGTATGCTGTGAATTAAAACTTCTTTTCCCTAAGTGACATCACTTTCTGTTTCCAGATTTCATGAAATGACTGCTGCCTTGTTTCAGTCTGTGGTGATTTGCATATTTATGTCTCAGGACTGCTGACACTTACAGGTAAGAGCAGTACCTCATTTGAAAGATCATTACATGGGCTTTCAGAACTTGAGTGACCCGGCAGTTCTTACATACTCATTCAGGGTTTTATTTAACTCTAAAAATTGATTAGCGTTGTGCTCATAAAAGTGCTAAAACTTTGTGAAAATTAATAGCTCTTGCCTCACTGTGTTTAACAAACACAGTACTTCTAGAAAATCTATATAAATACTTTCTGTACAGTTAGTATCATCCCAAGGAAAAAAACTGCTAATCAGTAATTTAAAACCCTGTCAATAACTTAAATTAACTCGCATACTAGTGTGTGTTAATCCTCACTAGTGAGGATAAGACCTTCATAACCCATTTGTAAGTTGTGGGTCTTGCCCTCACCTGTAGAATTAAATAAAGAATAAGAGAAGAGAGAGTGAGGATTGTGCTAGGTTAACACAAACCCTTACTGGGGCCTTCAGCCACCAGGATGTGTGTAAACCTAGCATAATTCCAAAATTCCAGAGTGTCTTTCCACTCACAGAATGGTTTGAGGTGCCAGATCTAGCAGCCAGACTGAATAGACATGCACAGTCTGAGCTCCTGAAGTTTGCAAATCCTAATCAAATTAAATACTGTTTTTGTGTTCCTCCATCGAGATAATAGATAGGAAGGAAGGTGGATTTTTATTTGTATTTAGGCATCCATGAAATGCTTGGCACACCGGTACATAATAAATAAAATAGATACATAAATAACAAGATAAAATAAATAGAATAATAGATGCATTCTGGTGTATTACAAGACAGTAATTCATCGAGAGGATCTGAGGGCACAGTAAACCTCGAGAGCGAAGCTCGAGAGGTTTTAAGTGCCCCCAGATCCTCGAGATGAATTACTGCCTTGTTACACCAGAATGCATTTGTTATTTTTTGTAATATATGGAAAATAAAAATAGTAGTTTCTTACCTTTGCAATAGTCAGGAATGGTGGGTCGAGTTGGTGGTGAAGTAATTCACAGCCAATGATTGCAACTTGGATAACTTTTGAACAGTTTAACAAAGAAAAGCAAGCAGTGTTAATGAAACTGCAAACAAAACAGTAGTAATTTTTCTTTTTGTTGTGGAACCAGTGACACCTAGTACAGAGTGTTACTCGGAGTCGGAGTACATCACGTAGTGTCTTTGAAGCAGCCCTAGGTCTAAAGCTGTTTTTTTGCAGTGTTTATGTTTTCTTGCTCTTTTATAAAAGTTTTCCTTTCTTCTGACAGGTTTTGTTCTTTGCCACAGACATTTTTAGTCAGGCGCTTGCGATGTGAATCTGTAGTCGGCTTTTACTGTATCGACAGTTACAGTAAAAGCCTCTCGCGTCAGTAAAAGCTACTCGAGGTTGTCGAGTGGCTTGGCGCTTGTTAGAAGCTTGCAATAATACTATCGTTGGATCTTCAATCGATAGTATTACGAGATCTCAACGATAGTATTATTGAGTTCCATCGATGGTATTACTGCGTTTTGGGCGGTGTATTACAGGGGATTTTTTGTATGTATTTTGGGGGTATTATTTTTATTTTCCATATATTACAACAGTATATACAAAGAAAAATAAAAAACAACCATTCATCATACCTACAGCAATAAAGTAGCAGCACATTCTTCCCTGTATATGCTGGAAAATGTTTGAAGTTAAAATACTGCCCGCAGCATGAGCAAACCCATCTCAAGCGGTGAGCAGAAAGTGATCAGTGTAGCTGTTCCAAACACTAGTTCTGCAGGGGTGGGCGGAGACGCTCGGCAGCTGAATGCCAATGCTGACACAGAACCTCGCAATTGCCCACGTGCTCAAAACAGTCTGCAGTCTGGATAGAAAAGGATGGACAGTTTTAAGTTGGGTTTAATTGAAGTAGAAAATAATGTTGAAGCATCAGGGAGCAAAATTAAAACCGCCACAGAGACCATAGGCCTGGCTGCAGCTGGTATTGTGAAGGGGGAAATAAACTTTTGTGACTGCAGATCGAATATTTAGAGAACGACATAGGGGTTGCAGATATTCATTCACTGGGCCTCCAGAAGTAGTGAATGAGAGTAACCCTGTTGATTTTATGATTCAATTCCTTTTGGATTTATTGGCAGTAGACTTTATCGCTTTTATACAGAGCACACCGAGTTGCTCCTGGGTGCCAACCTGCACATGAAAATACACCAAACGGTATGCCCCTGATCACATCAGGGCCCTATGGAAAAAAGGATACTAGAAGGACAACAAGCAAAAGGATAACCTTAATTGGGGAGAGAAATTCTGATATTGCCACAAGAGAATGGCAAAAGGTGTTTGATGTGGTCATGACGAGTAAAGCTTTGGGCACTTGGGAGTCAAATGTGATGTAGTTCCCTGTTGAGCAGTGCATCACATATGCATGGAAGAGTTTTTTGTTTGGAGATTCGATGAGCTCAGAAGCTCTGGTCCAGAAGAACTAGTGAGAATTTGGAGATGGGGGACAGCATTCATCTGTTTCGGACACCTAAGCTCAGGAGGTGGTGGTGGTGGTGGTGGTGGTAGTAGTAGTAAAATAGTTTTATTCATTTATAATGAACCAGGATATATACAGTCAATTGAGCCACATGCTTATTTACAGTGAGGTCCCTTAGTATGTTCCAAAACAAGTTGCCGACATTTAGTCGCCAACATTTTGTGTCAGTATTGTCTTATGAAAGACTCTTTTAGTTAAAAGTTTATTGGACTTTTGCCTTCGGTGACTTGCATTGCACAATGGCTTTCTCCGAATGCCACATGTATACAGTGGGAAAATATACCACAGTTTTCCCCGAATGCCACATGTATACAATGGGGTGAAAAGGTCCTTTTAGTTCGAGAAGACATGGTGGACTTTTCCTGCGCTTAAATCTGCCTTGCTAAAGTAACTAATGTGCCCTGGTTGGACTAAACACAGGAACTTTAAGTTGAACATTAACAGAAACTATTTCTAAGGGTGGTTGGTAGATTACATTTTTATTCTTGTATTCATTGTTTATGCTGGTAGTTGATAAAGCACTGTTTCCGGCTCCGTAGTTTGGTCTTATAGTGCAGGAACTTCAAGGATCTCTCCTTCATAGAGCCGCACACAGTGGAGTAAAGCAGTTGGTGTCAGGACCCCCAGTGAAAACTTTCAAATCATGGAGTCACCTGTGTCATAGTAAATACAAAATCACACATGCCCCCACAATGCAAAGCATCATGGGCTGCAAATGCAAATCACCACAGAATGTTATGCTGGTCCAACTTTAAGCAGAATTGCATGGTGCCGAAAGGCCTTTCACACAGTTTGCAAAGGGTGCTAACAGAAGACATAGACACGTGTTTCGTCCTACCAGGACTCATCAGTATGCCTCGTCTGTTTGACACCCCAGTGGGATGGACCAGCTACCCCTAAGGCAGTATGCCTGGGATATATTATGGTGAACCCATTAAAATAAAAAACTATTTAAAGACAAAAGAACCTCTGTGTGCAAACACACAGAGGCAAGGAGATTACCAAAGGGCATTTGGCTGGGAAGCCAAGTTTCAAGAAAATACAAAATCACAAGCCACCACAATGAAAACTGTGTGAGAGGCCTTCGGCACCATGCAATTCTGCTTAAAGTTGGACCAGCATAATATTCTGTGGTGATTTGCATTTGCAGCCCATGATGCTTTGCATTGTGGGGGCATGTGTGATTTTGTATTTTCTTGAAACTTCTTACCAACTGCCTCTTTGAGTAACCCTTTGCCTCAGTGTTTGCGCACAGAGGTTCTTTGTCATGTCATAGTAGTTCAGCTGACATGTGGTGTTGTACACAGCTGCTGCCTTTATTACATGGGTGCAGCCCTTCACGCCATTCTTTTTACCTGAGTTAACCATGTATCCTGTGTGAATACTGTCTGCTTCTTGTCATTAATTTTGCCTCTTTCGATTGTTTTTTGACTTAGTACAGCTTCCTTGGTGTGTGCTGGCCTTGGTCAGCAAAGTTTCCTCGACTTCGTAGTTGTTGCCGCTGTTTGTTGTGTTGCATTTGTAGGGGGCCCAGCACTGATCTCTGAGGAACGCTGCTGAGTCTCTGCTAGTAGTGCCCACCCACCACAGCCCTCTGCTTTCTGCCCCAGGACGGTTAGCAGTCCACCTTGTGTATTCCTCGTGTATACCACACTGGTGTACTTGCTCAGTAGCTGGTCACGTGCCACATTTTAACAGGTCTAGTGGAAACCTGGAGAAATACCTCCTTAAGGAAAGATTTTGTGATCTGAAACATTGGCAGGATAAGAAAAGAACATTCTTACAGTAAATAACTTGGGAGTGTATTTCTGGAGTATGGATGATCGTGTTACACTTTCTGAGAAATCGGTCACAGCAAAAGAGTACTGTAGTTTGCTTTTCAGAGTGAGTTGCATTATCATGTTTATCTTGGAGATCAGAACCCAGTAGGCAGCGTTTTCAAGGCTGGAGCAAAGTGCAGGGCAAAGTCCCTTATTGGTGAGCAAAGCTGCCAGACATGCACAGTGTGATGGTAATAACGGAACAGGTGCAGAGCCAAGTTTGCCCATGCAAAGTCTGTTCCATTATACCCCCATGGGAGCGTTGGGCAGTGAAGGAGAAGAGTGTAGCTAAAGCCCCCTGCTGGCCTAGGGAGGAGGCACATCTATTGGAAAGTCATGGGCAGGCCTTACAGGCACAAGAGCAAATTTGCATAGGGCAACGCTGTTTGCTCCTGAGACACACAGCCCTATAATGGAATCGTGATATGCAAATGACCACCTTGCACATGGAGGAGCAAAGAGTTCATTTACATATCAGGATACCCTCATTACAGTAGGAGGCGCATTCACTTGCACCTCCAAACTGGTGTTGAGTGCTCCACACTGCAGCCCATGATCAACAGTGGTGCTGATTGAACCAAGGATACAGCACTGGAGGCCCCCATCCACAGATATCCTTAGCACTGAGTGCCAAACCCCACACCAGATTCCTGAATCACATATAATAAATTATCCCTGGCATCTAGTGGTCCCCCCCCTTCCTCATCCAATCCCTGTATCATATAATAATGTGTACCTGGTGTCCAGTGGCCCTGTCCTGATAACCCCCACCTTGCCACTTGCAGTAGATAGTAATATAGGATCCCCTCAGTCCTGACACTGAGCACATGGAATATACTAATGGATGGAGGCCATAAATATATCTAGTCCAGGCTGCCCGATGGCTCAGTGGAAGCACATCATGCTTCCATGCTGGCAGCCCAGATTTGGTATCAAGCCCGGGATTACTGGGACAGGCAGCCAGGCTGGGGAGGAGCGTGAGCCAGCTGGAGAGGGAGGCGGCCGGGCTCTGGTGCAGCAGTGGCTCCCTGCGATGAGCTGGGGAGCTTGCTTCCTTGTGGGGGTGGCGCTGATCCAATGCACATTGCTGACATCGAGGCCACCAGAAGCTGTGCCTGACATCAGGGGGTGGTGGGAGAGGTCAGGGAAGAGGGAGAAAACACACAAAAAAGATAGATCTTACTTCGAGAGGGTTCCTGTAGTAGGTCTTCACATATGGGACTGCGCCCCCTGGTGTCAGGACTGCACGGCAAACTTATAGCTATCAATCATTAGCGGGGCATGATTGGAGGTCAGCGTGACAGTATATAGGGGGCGGTCCCCACACCCGCCCTCCAGTTCTTTCCCGCCGTCGACGTGAACTCGATGGACCTCGCGGTGAACTAGCTCAGTCATCCGCCATTTCTTTTCCTAAAAGTGCAAGTGTTTTATCCCTTTTTACCTATAGTCTTGGTGTGTGTCTTCGCATAAAATAAAGAAAAAGTGCTTGCAGTATGGTGCCCGGATCCTGTACAGGGACGACCACTCCAACTGCGTTCTTTGCCCGGGCCCCAAACACCGTGTGGCAGATTGTGAGATCTGCCAGTCTTTTAACCAGACCACACGCACCCATCACCAGAAGGCCCTCGAAGCTCACCTTTTAAAGTGTTGCGTTGAATCTATGGAAAAAGAGCTCCAGGAGCTGAGGGAACTCGCTTCTTCACCCACTCCCAAGAAAAAGTGAAAGGAGAAGTGCCAGCAGCAGGATTGTTCTCCATCTCATCGTCATCAGACAGCCGACGCCACAGCGGATGTGGCCTACACGTCGATGAGTACTCTACCTCAAAAGTCTCCATCCGTTCAGGTGAATCGGATGCCTTCTCCCCCTCTGGCCTTGGTCAGTGGGCAGTCAGGGGGTTGCTCTCCGGAGGACACTTCGGGTCCTGTTGAAGGCCCGGCAGCTAAGTCTCCCCCAGTTCTGCCGTCGGGAGCACGGCCTTGGGCACTCCACCTGACTCCAGCCTCCCAGCTGTTGTGGGCCCGACCACCTCCTGTAAGCCGGACATTGGCTCCTCCGACGCCCGCCAGGTCTCCTCTGATAAGGCAGTCATCGGCTTGCCTGATGTCTGCCTGGTGGGTGCCCTCCCGTTGGGCACCCTTGTGGTCTCCGGCGTCGCGCAGGGCGAGCCTCCAGGCCCTCCGTCCCATGAGGGTTCCCCTTCACGGGATTCACTGACCCTGCCCGATGCCTCATTTTCCCCGGCCGGGGAATCGAGTGTGGCTGTCCAGGAGACCTCTCCTGCGTCGGGCTCTCTCTCTGAGACTCAAGCCTTCAGGATGGATCAGACAACGGGGCTATCTATCCCTTTGCCTCCCTCGCCTCCCTCAGACCAGACATTGGGTCACTTTCATACCCTGACGCCAGGCCATTCCCTGGTCTATATTCCAATTCCTGACATGGACCAGGGCATTCCAGCTCTGACACCGGAGCCATCTTCTGGCCCATCCAGGGTCACAATAGAGACCCTAGGCCTGCTGATGGACCCTACCCCACCCACTGGTCCCTTGGCACCGCCTATCCCTGGACCCTCTGCCCCTCCTCCTTTGGGTCCTTCTGGACACTATCCCGGCTGTCCGCCACCTCAGTTTCCATATTACCCGACGCTAGGGGGGCCGTTGCCGGGGTACCCGCCACAAGCTCTGACGCTGGAGTACCAGACGCTGGGTCTCTACTATCGGGGACACCAGCCGTACCACTATTGGTACCAGCCTCCTGGCTACCTTTCTTACTCTACAGGGTACCAGCCTCCACCACCCCTCCTCCTCCACCCTCTCTCCAGCCGGAACCACCCACTACTATTCCGGCCTGGTGGCAGGATGCAGAATCCCAGTACCTGCAAGAACTGGGACAACCCCATATGGTTGCAGTTCCACCCGACCCATAGGATGGTGACCAGGAGCCCCTCCCCTCCCGACGGGGGCGTCTGATAGGGGTTCGGGCGGGCATTCTTTGGAGCCCCCAGGAGCAAGTGTGACAGAGTCTGTCCCAGATGTTACACCTTTGCCCAAAAGGCCAGAGTTCTCTGACTCTGATTTGGACTCAGAGTCCGTTGGTCACTTGGAACCTCACTCCTCCATTGAACCCCAGTCTAAGGAGTCCCCGAAGTCTCCACCGGAGGATCCATCCTTCGAGGAACTCTTAAGGTCCACCAAACAGGCCTGTGGCTGGGCGTTCCAGGAGTTGGACCTCAAGAGGAAATGTCTGGCAGAGCACCTAGACCTCACTAGTGCGGACCCCCTCCCTATTCACCCATGGACGGGACCGCATGAGGATCTTACCTCAACAATTTGGCAACAGCTGTCCTCTATTCTGGCTGTCTCCAAAAAAAAACTGATAGAACATATCACCCCCCCAAAAGGGGTCGGTCATCTGACTGGTCAACCAAAGGCCGACTCCATGGTTATCACTGCGGCCCATGACAGATCGTCACAGCCGAAACACCCGAGTGATTCTCCTGTGTATAAAGAATCCAAACAAAGGGATTAATATGGATGCAAAGTTTATGCTTCATCGACCTGTGCCATCCAGTCATTAAACTATGTAACCCATATGGTGTCCTTCCAGAAGTCGGCATTATCCGACTTGGAGAAGTACTTGCAGGAGATTCCGGATGAGGACCTCAGGAATCAGCTCTTGGAGAAGGTAAGACTGAATAAGTCTTCTTGCCGCCACGCCTTACGGGCTACTTATGATATGGTCAATTCAGTGGCCCATTGCACTGCTACGGGCGTTTCTTGAGGCGCCTGGCTTGGCTCCATCTTGCAGGACTGGCGCAAGACGTCCAGAGCACCCTACTGGATGCCCCCTTCAGGGGCTCCGTCCTGTTTCGGGGAGACGCAAAGGACATTATCACAGAGCTACAGGAGAGCGGAAGGTCGCTTAAGGATGTCCGCTCTGTGTACGGCTCAGGACAAAACCCCAAGCAGTCCTTTCGTTGCCCTCAGAAGAGGTGGAACAGGCAGAACCAAGGTAGGTGACAGGGTAAGCATCACGCCACCAGTTCTGGCTCCCAGATCCCTCAGGTAAAATCCCGCCAGAGCTGGAAAAGTGGCATTCCCCTCAGCGTCCTGATGCGAGGGGGTCTCCCCCCCCCCCTTCCTTCTCCCGTATCTCCCGAGGAACCAGTGGAGGGAAGGTTCACCCTCCATCTGGAAGGGTGGAAAACGATAACCGCAGATGCTTAGGTCCTATAGCTAGCAGCAAGAGGACACTCTATCGAGTTCCTGGACAGACCCCTGGACAACCCACCGGGCAGGTCTCACCACCAGTCAGGTCATCTAAGCCTTATCCATCAGGAGATCCAGGTTCTACTTCAGAAATCAGCCATAGAGCCGGTTCTGCCAGGGCAAATAGAAGGGGATATTACTCCCATTTCTTCCTAGTTCCCAAAAAGACGGGAGATCTGAGACCAATTCTGGATCTCAGCCTACTCAGTCTCTTTGTAGAATACAAGAGATTCTGTTAATTGATGCTCCAGGGACTCTCACCCCTGCTCCAACAGAACTAATGGCTTTGCTCCCTGGATATGCAGGATGCTTACCTGCATATCCCTATCCTCCAGGATCACCGCTGCTTTCTGAGATTCTCTTTTCAGGAGAACCATTATCAGTTCAAGGCCCTCCCATTTGGCCTCTCTTTAGCACCATGGGTTTTTACCAAGTGCCTAGTAATGGTGGCTGCAGTCTTGCACCACAAGGGGATTTGTGTTCCCTTACCTGGACGACTTGCTGCTGTCAGCACCGTCTCAGGACAGTCTGAGGGATTCTCATTCCTCCACCCTGTACCTCTTCTCCAGACTTGGAATCACTGTGAATGTTCCCAAGTCTCAACTTTCACCCTCCCAGTGGCTCCAGTTTATCAGAGCTGTGCTGGACACAGTTCAGGGCAGGGCCTTCTTGCTTATGGACAAGACGGAAACTGATGCAACAAGCGGCATTGGTATCCTCCTCTCGGTGGACCAAGGCACACTCTGTCTGCCTGTTGGGTCTAATGGTGGCTGCCATACCCACAGTCCCTTTGGCTAGAGTGCACATGAGAGTGACCCAGTGGTCCCTTTGGGTCCAGTGGGATCAACGTCTGGATAACATGGACTACATGGTCTTGGTCTCCAATAGCCTGAAGAAGGATCTCCTCTGGTGGCAGGATCTTTCCAACCTTTCGTTGGGGATCCCCTTCCACCCCCCTTCATGACCCTGACGACGGATGCCTCAGGCCAGGGATGGGGTGCACACCTGGGAGACCATCGAACTCTGGGGACATGATCTCCACTAGAGGAACATCTACATATCAATATTCTGGAGATGAGAGCAGTGCTCTATGCTCTCCAAACGTTCCAGTCCCTCTTGATACCGGGAACACTATTGGTCCAGACCAACACAGCTCCAGTCTGGTACATCAGCAAGCAGGGAGGCACCCGATCTTACCCCCTTTGCAGGGAGGCGATGCGGGTGTGGTACTGGGCATTCCAGCACAGCCTATCTTTGATAGCGGTCCATGTTCCTGGGGTGAGCAACGTCCTGGCAGGCAGTCTCAGCCGCACAATCACGTGGGCTCACGAGTGGGAGCTAAAGCAGGAAGACCTCTTCCTCCAATGGGGTCGACCAGAGATAGACCTCTTCACGTCCCCATTCAACGCAAAACTACCCAGCTTTTGCTCACTCGTTCCCGGGTATGGTGTTTTCTAGCGAGACGCGCTGTCTCTATCCTGGACAGGGAGATTTCTGTATGCTTTCCCTCCCTTTCCAGTTCTGTAGAACGTTCTGCTGAAGCTACAATCAGAGGGGGCTCACATGATCCTCATAGTCCTTCTGCTGCAGCAGCTGACTGTGGAACCCCCAGTACCTCTTCCTCTCTCCTATGACCTTCTGTCTCAGGAGTAGGGCAGCCTGGTGCACCCAGGCCTCAAGTCTCTCCACCTGCATGCGTGGCACCTTTGGACATAGTTGTCTCTCGTTATGGCGTCTGTTCTCGAGTTGCCCAGGTTCTAGTAGAGGCTAGGAAACCCTCTACCAGATCCACGAATGCTATGAAGTGGAAGAGATTCTCTCTCTGGGCCACAGCCCAGGGCCTGGATCCCTTCACTTGCTCAGTCCCCCAAGTCCTTGAGTACCTGTTGCACCTGTCTGATTCGAGCCTCAGTTATTCCTCTCTGAAGGTCCACTTATCTGCGGTTTCCGCCTACCACCTTCTGGTCGGGGACAAAACCCTTGCTCAGTTGGAGGTCTCCAGAACCTTTCTTAAGAGGATCATCCACCTTAAGTCTCCAGTCTGGAATCCGGTTCTCCCCTGAGATTTACATTTTATTTTAGAAAAACTTACTTTGCCTGCTTTTGAGCCAGCAGCAAGTTGTGCCATGTGTTATTTGTCCTGGAAAACGCTCTTTTTGGTCGCTATAACTTCAGATTGAAGGATTTCAGAGCTTCAGGCCCTCATCTGTAAGGAGCCTTATTTGATTTTCCACAGAGACCGGGTGGCTCTAAGGACTAACCCTTTCTTTCTTCTGAAAGTTGTTTCGGAATTTACTTTGAACCAGAATGTTGAACTGTCGGTATATTACCCACAGTATTCCAACAAGGGGGAATACCTCCTGCACACTTTAAATGTGCACAGGATTCTGAGATATTACATCTCTAGGACCAAAGAGGCTCGGAAGTCTGACCAGTTGTTTGTGACCTTTGCTTCCAAATGTCAGGCCAAGGCCATCTCCAAACAGGGTTTGTCAAAATGGTTGGCTAGCTGCATCTCGTACATTTACCACAAGTACAAGAAGCCCCTTCCAGGGAAGGTGAAAAGCCATTCTACTTGGGGCATGGCTGCTTCGACGGCCTTTCTCAGGAATGTGTCCACTGCGGATATTTGCGCAGCGGCCACTTGGTCCTCTGTCCATACATTCACCAAGCATTACAGTCTGGACATGCCTCCAGGCGTAGAGCTGGTTTCGGCCTCACTGCTCTGCAAGGCCTTCTTTCCTAAGTAGGCTTCTAGTTGGCAGGCGCTCCTTCCTCCCGGAACTTAGTCTCAGACTCCTTCATTCTTTTTTTTTTTTTTTTGAAATAGTACTTTATTTGGTTTTCCATTTCCATAATATACAATACAAAAACATAAGATAAAAAAAGAAAAATAATTCAAAGAAATATTGTACAATACACACACATTGGGGGGAAGGAAAAGGAGGGGGGTTTACAATGACACATCTAGGCCCAGTCCAGAGGTGCATAATCAGCTCTTTTAGAAATGAGTTCTCGTGTTGTTGTTTATATAGTCCAACCTTTACCTCCCTGTCCAGGGTCCGATAACCAAAAACACACAAGAAACCACTATTTAGACACAAATGAGCTAGGGTATATAAACAAATAGATTAGAGTGTATAAGCATATGATGAGGGTAACAACACCATTAAGGGTAGTGGAAGATTGAAATATAGTTAATATTTCTCACAAGGATAGGTGGTCAGTAAGTATATCAAGAATATATTCCATAACTATTAGGATTTAATAACTTTAAAAGTTAATAAACATATTTTTTCCTGAGGCCCATTAAATAATGTATTATGCAGGCTACAGGTATGATGTTCCCACTTTTCAGGCACTAAAATGCCAAACCTACTGAGAATGTTCCCTCAGTAGAGGGGCACCCACCCACTGAAATTATTCTCAACATCCTGAGTTTGATGCTAGGATTTCCAAAATTGACTTATTCTCCTTTTCTTCCTGGTAGTGAAAGAAAGGCAGCCATCTCCCCATAAACATCTGTATCGGAGCTCTTAAGTGGGCTCTAATTCTCTCCATATCTTCCTGGATATAAGTCTCCACCACTCATTCACACTAATGGGATCTGCGCTGGAGGCACTAGGACCCAGCGGGAGCAAACTTTTTTGCTGGAGGGCCGGCGCCAGAGATGGGGCCGCAAGGAGCGGCACCGCAAGCCTCAGCTCGTGCAGTAATGACTATCTCGGCGTCGACCCTCCAACCGCCTCAGTTCCTTTTTTCCCACCGTTGAGTGCGCTTCAGTGACGACGTCGCTCGCCCGCCGTGAGTCAAACTTCAAACTAACAGCATAGTTTTCAGTTTTGTTATTTTGTAGTAATATCTCGAATAAGTATCGCTTAAGTTTATTCTTATTACAAAGAAGTCTCAGCCTACTTTGACGGAGTCGACCATGAGCAGGTCAGGTAACGGTAGGGAGACTTCATATGAAAGCTGTTTAGTCAGTCGGCTGGGTCCGGTCCGCCGCCTTCTCCGGAGAGGGGGTCTGACAACGGTCAGTCCAGTGCTCGAGGGGGGGGGGCGGGCGTCCCTCGAAAGCATAAAAATAAACGGTCACATTCCCGGCACCGTTCGGCCTCAAGCTCTTCTTCAGCCCGCAGGTCAAAAAAGAGAAGGCATCACTCGAGGTCGCCCTGATATGTCTGTGTGTAGACGGTCAGTTATTGGGCTAGTTGCCAGTCTCCTCCTTCGGAGTCTCCTGCTTCTGTTTCTGGTAGCCAACATCTTCGACATCAGAGCCCTACCCCACCCTCTGGTAGGTCTTCAGATGAGCAGTTTCATCCGTGGGCCGCTCTTATGGAGCAATGGGCTCGGAGGTTGGTCCAGCTGCCTGGCCCGGTCACTCAGGGGCCTTCGGGCTTCTTGGGAGACGAGGTAGGGCGGTTGAGCCTCCCTGGTCGCGCGGCACCGTCTTCGGTGCCGTCGACTCTGCGCTTAGGTGTCCCCCCCCCCCATATGGCTGCGGCGCAGGGGGCCACACCGGCGCCTCTATTTCCTGCTCTTCTTCCTCCCTTCTCCTCAAATCCTGTCTTTCGGAGTTGTGGGGTGTTTTCGACGCCCTCGGTGTCGATGGCACGCTCGGCGCCGTCTTCCGCGCCGATGCGTCTGTCGGTGCCATCCTCTGTGCCGTGTGCTTCGTCGGCGCCGTGCATTTCTGCGGCGCTGGGGTTCTTAGGGCATCATCCACCTTTCAGGACTCCTCCTTTAACCCTTTTCCTTCCTCATTTCCCTCTGATTTCCACTCCTTTCCTGTCCATGCAGTCCCTCCTGGACTGTCAGGAGATGACATTGAGCCTGACCCAGACCTTAGGCGGGGTGATGAAGTGGAAGAAACAGCATCTATTCCTGCTGCAGAGCCTGTGGTCGAGGACCTGTCTTTTAAGTCTCTGCTGAAGAACTTGATTTCCACTCTTTCTCTCCAAACTACAGACATTGATCCTGGGAAATTGCTAAGACTCCAATACCTCCATGTTCCGGAGATCCCTACGGATTTGACTCCTCCGGTATAGCCCTCCTTTGAGACGCTGTCTCAAATGGTATGGAATAATCCTGCTGTCATTCCTTCGGTGGCTAAATCCATAGATAGGAAATACTCAGCCCCCAAGGATCGACCCATTTTGGCGTCCCAAGCCTTTGCGGATCCTATTGTAGTTTTGGCAGAGAATGATAAGGTCGTCCTCCCTCAGACTACTACAGCTCGACCTATTAACAAAGAATCTCGTAAGATAGACACTTTAGGTAAGAGAGTCTTTGCTGCCTCCACCCTAGGTATGCATATTGCCAGCTACCAAGGCTATTTCTCTCAATATGAGTATATCCTTTGGCACTCACTCAAACAAATGGTTGAAGCTCTACCGGAATTGGACATAAAGTCAGAGCTGCTTCAAACCATTACCAGGAGTATCGAATCTAATAACCAGCAGGTTAAAGCGGCTATGGATGCTTTCGATACTGCTTCAAGCGGCGGCTGGTATTTGTACCTGCCGTCATTCCTGCTACTGCCACTTCAGGTTTCACGAATGGCCTTTGGCAGCAGGTAATGGCGTTGCCTTTTGATGGTGTGTATCTCTTCGGCCCTCAAGTAGAACAGGCTCTAGAAGCTACACAAAAGACTAGGTCAGCCATTAAGTTAGCTCGACCTCCTCCTGTCCCCTCTCGAGGGGGTGTTAATAAACACCAGTTCCATAACCATCAGTCCTTTCAAG
This sequence comes from Neoceratodus forsteri, assembly GCA_016271365.2. Lineage (NCBI taxonomy): Eukaryota > Metazoa > Chordata > Ceratodontiformes > Ceratodontidae > Neoceratodus > Neoceratodus forsteri. The sequence goes on from JADMNL010000025.1 coordinate 359,425,315, forward strand.
GCAGAGGAAGTTTTCATAAAAACCAAGCCCCCCTAGCCTCAAAAGAAAATGCAGCAGAAGGCACAAGGACCCAAAGCGCCCAGCGCCGCCTTCTGAGTCGTTGGCCCAAGTCCAACCTCAGCTGCCCGAGGTGGACTTTTCCTCAGTGGTGGGAGGTCGTCTGTCGCACTTCTACAATCAGTGGAAGTCCATAACCTCAGACAGATGGGTCCTCCGGATAATCCACGAGGGGTATTCACTCAATCTTGTGGAGGCCCCTCCGGATCGTCCTCCCAAACGACAGCCCAGGCTGTCAACCCTTCAGTCAGACCTTCTCGCCGCCGAGATTCAGGGCCTTCTGAACAACAGGGCAGTAGAAGTAGTGTCGCTGCATCAACGGAACACAGGGTTCTACTCCCCATTACTTTCTGGTTCCAAAGAAGACCGGGGGCATGCGCCCCATTTTGGACCTCAGAAAACTAAACAAATTTCTGCCCAAGGAGAAATTCAGAATGATTTCACTAGGAACCTTGTTACCTTTGCTTCATCAACACGACTGGCTAGCCTCCCTAGACATGCAGGATGCTTACCAGCACATTTCTATTCACTCAAAGCATCACAAATTCCTAAGGTTTGTGGCTCTGGGACAGCATTATCAGTTCAGAGTCCTGCCCTTTGGGCTATCCTCGGCGCCACGAGTTTTTACAAAGTGTTGTGCAGTTCTCGCAGCGCATCTCAGAAAGATCGGAATACAGTTGTTCCCTTATCTGGACGATTGGCTTTAGCAAGTCCTTCCAGGCAGGAGACGCTGGACGCCGTGAGACATGGCCAGCTTTCTCCACGTCCATGGGAGTCCTGCTAAACCTCAAAAATCGCCAGTTGTAGCCTCCCAGAGGCTCCTTTTTATAGGAACTCTCCTGGACACCTCCTGTGAGAGCTTTTTCTTCCAGAGGACAGGAGGCGATATCCTTCAGATGGCCCGTCCACATGGGAGGCGACTCTGTTCCAGCTCTCTCGATGCAGCGGATGCTGGGTCTCATGGCATCCTCGGTGTTCACTGTACCCTAACCGCCTTCACGTGAGAACTTCTCAGTGGATGCTCAGTACTCAGTGGTCCCCAACCACTCACCCGCAGTCCTTTCTCATCAAGATGACAGAACCCCTAAAGAGATCGCTCACCTGGTGGTTGCAAGAGAACAATCTCCTAGAAGGGTATCCCTTTGCTCCTCTGGATCATCAGATTTCCAATACCACAGACGCGTCCCTGATGGGGTGGGGAGCTCACTGTCTGGCTCTCCACACTCAAGGTACGTGGACTCGGGTCGAGTCCCAGCTTTACATAAATGTCTTAGAAATGAGAGCCGTCCTTTATGCGGTCCGGGCGTTGAAGGACATTCTCTGTCACAAGAACATCCTCCTTCAAATGGACAACAAAGCAGTGATGTATTACATCAACAAACAAGGCGGTGCTCACTCTTACCCCTTATGCAGAGAAGCGATGAGAGTGTGGGAATGGTGCTTGCAGCACAAGTGTCTAATTCAAGCGGTCTACCTGCCAGGAGTGCAGAACGAACTGGCAGATCACCTCAGCAGAACAGAAGCAGATCCTCACGAATAGTCTCTCGACTCAGCCATAGTTCAGTCAATATTCGCAGAGTGCGGCACTCTAACCCTGGACCTTTTTGCATCCCCACTCAACACAAAACTGCCTCTCTTCTGCTCCAGAAATTCAGGGCCTGGCATTTTCTGTCAGGATGCATTCAGGCTGCAGTGGACAAAACTTTTTCTATACGCCTTTCCGCCTCTTCCTCTAATTCAGAGGGTACTTCTCAAGTTCGAATCCCAGGGAGACAAAATGATCCTCATTGCTCCCTTCTAGCCTTGACAGATGTGGTTTCCACTACTCAACAATATGTCGGCAGCTCCGCCGAAACCACTCCCCCTTCAGACGAACCTCTTGACTCAGGGGCCTGTTGTTCATCCCAACCTGAGGTCGCGTCACCTTCACGCTTGGCTCCTGAAGAGGTAGAAGTGAACAGGTTCAATGTCTCTCGCAGGGTTTCAGATAGCCTTCTGGCTGCGCAGAAGCCAGCCACTAGGAAAACTTACACAGCCAAATGGAAGCGTTTTTCGCTCTGGTGTGCAAAATCCTCTTTGAATCCCTTTTCCTGCCCACCAGATAACATTTTGGAGTACCTCTTAGACCTCTCAAATTCAGGTCTGCAGTACTCTACAGTCAAAGTTCACCTTTGTGCCATTTCAGCTTATCATGAGCCGGTACTTTCCTTGTCACTGGCTGTTACCTGTGGTTAAGAGGTTTCTTAAGGGAATTCTGCATACCAGACCTCCTACAAGACGTCCAGTCGCAGCCTGGGACATTAATCTTGTGCTAGACATGCTCACTTGGAAACCTTTCGAACCTCTGGCTACCTGTGAGCTAAAATTTCTCACCTGGAAAACGGCCTTCCTGGTAGCCATTACCTCAGCCTGCAGAGTCTCTGAGATACATGCCTTGGTCACAGACCCTCTGTATACTGTGTTCCATAAAGACAAGGTAGTCCTTAGAACCCATCCTGAATTTCTTCCTAAGGTTGTTTCGGAATTCCATCTAAACCAACCTTTGGTCCTTCCCTCTTACTTTGCGAACTTCCAAAATGAAGGAGAACGTTCTCTTCATTCCTTGGACGTTAAGAGAGCTTTACTTTTCTATCTAGATAGAACAAAAGACTTTCGTAAAGCTCAACAACTGTTTGTTTCCTTCAGCGAGACCCGGCTGGGTCAACCTGTCGCTATCAGATGTATCTCAGCATGGCTAGTGGCATGCCTTCGCCAGTGTTATTCCATGGCGGTGAAAGCTGGAGGGCAGAGTTCGCTCACTGTACTAGAGGCGGTTCGCGGCATCTCTGGCGGAAATCCATGGCGTGCCCGTGCAGATATTTACACAGCGACTACCTGGAGCTCAGTGCATACTTTTCGTTAAACACTATGCCTGGATGTCCATGCCAGGCGGCATCTTTCCTTTGGCAGAACCGTCCTTAATGGACTTCTGTCCTAAAACTGTGAGCTCTTGGTCTCTCCTGCCGCCCTCTCGGTGGATTATTAGCTCGGTACTCTCCCATTAGTGTGAATGAGTGGTGGAGACTTATGTCCAGGAAGATATGAAAATTACGTACCTACCGTAATTCTTGATCTTCTTGGACGAGTCGCCACCACTCATTCACACGCCCACCCTCCATCCCCCGAGCTCACCTCTGTTGTTGGTTTTCACTCCCTCAAATCTTTAGGCTATGAAGACTTCTTTGTTGACCCTTCTTATACGGGTCGTCCAGACTATCTTATGGCCGGTTTTTGGTTAGGCTGTCCTTCTAGGTTTGTTACGCTGCACCTCCTCGGAAAAAAAGGTACTGAGGTGGGTGGAGGGTCGACGCCGAGATAGTCATTACCGCATGAGCTGAGGCTCGCGGTGCCGCTCCTCGCGGCCCCATCACTGGCGCTGGCCCTCCAGCAAAAAAGTTTGATCCTGCTGGGTCCTAGTGCCTCCGGCGCAGATCCCATTAGTGTGAATGAGTGGTGGAGACTCATCCAAGAAGATCAAGAATTACGGTAGGTACGTAATTTTCATTTCCTGAATTTGTATACAGAGTACCACATCTCAAGAGTTGGGGCAGCTTTATTTAGCCACCGTTTTGTAATCGCTTTTTGGGCTCCAGCCTAAAGGATCCAGAACAAGTATATCTGACTTTTAGTTTTAAGGGGTGAGGGCGGGAAGCCCAGTATCCAAAAAAATGGGTTCTTTTAAGAATTGCAAGTGAAATATGGATTCAAAAGTGTGAATGATTTGGTGCCAGAAGGTTTTAAGCTTTGGGCAGCTCCAAAAGATATGGGTGTGTGTGCCTCTTTCTCCGCACTCCCTCCAACACTGATCTGTCCTTGTAGTTCTGTAATGAGCTGTAATGGTTGGAGTGCAAAAGAATCTTAAGTTAGCTTTCCACCGGAATTCCCTCCACAAGGGTGAGGCTGAGGTGGCATGTACCACTTCCCAGATTTGCTGCCATTCCCTCTCCGCAAACATACAATTGAATTCCTCAGACCATTTCACTTCTAAACTACCTATGAGGGTGGATTCTTTACTGGAAAAGAAGGTTACTAACTTTGAGATTAGGTGCCCTCGCTCCCCACCTGTTAATAGAGAAAGGATAAATTCCAATAGCGGGTTAACCTCTGTAACCTCCTGTTTATCCAAACCTTTACTTTGTATAAAGTGACGGATTTGCAGAAGTCTAAAAAGATCTCGGGAAGGTAGGCCAAAGTCATCTGATAGTTGTTTAAAACTTGTAAATCCCTGTAAGTCATAAAAATGTCCAACACAGGAAATACCTAGTCGTTCCCATCTGGCAAAACCCATATCTATGTAATTTGGGAGAAAATCCAGACAGGCTCGATTAGGGATCCTAATTGAAATCGTGGTTCGGAGGTCTAGACTTTTATTTACTCCCATTCAGGTCTGTTTTAGCACCTTTGACCATGGGCTGCCTGGGCAGAAATTGGTTAAACTTGCTTGATCCATAAAAATGTAAGCCTGCCAGCTGCACTCTAGGGGTCCTATGTCTCTCCAAGAGAGTCCAAAAGGGCTGATTGTCATTAGGCCATATTTGGCCTAGTGTCTGAAGTTGGGCTGCCCAGTAATATCTTAAAAAATGTGGGAGTCCAAAGCCTCCATTTTCTTTAGCCTGTTGCAACACCTGCCATTTAATTCTGGGTGGTTTATGGTTCCAAAGGAATTTGGATGTTGCTGATTTTAGGCTTTTCCAGAATGAGGCAGGTGGTTGAACTGGTAATACCGTAAAAAAATAGCAATCTGGATAAAATGTTCATTCGTATTGTTTCTATACGTGCTGTAAATGAGAGTGGTAGGTCTGCCCACCTGTTGTAATCTGTTTGCATATTTTGAAGTAGTTTCAGATGGTTAGTTTGAAATAATTTCACTGTATTATCTGGGATCCAAACTCCTAAGGAACGGAAACCCTCATTTGCCCATTTGAATTGTCCTACTTGTGGGAGGGAATCTTGCTTCAGCTTAGAAATAGGGAGCATTTCAGTTTTAGTGTCATTTATTTTGAATCCCGATATCGTTCCAAATTCTGGTATTAAGGATAGGACATGGGGGATTGAGTTCTCGGGGTCTTCTAAATATAAAAAAAGTGTCGTCCGCATACATGGATATCCGGACTTCTTCTCCCTGAAGCCTGATTCCCTGTAGAAGCTCAGATCAAGTCGATTTTAGCTGCAAAGGGTTCCATACTTCATATAAATAACGGGGATAGTGGGCATCCTTGCCTTGTACCCTTTGTTATATGAATTTTTGTAGACAATATGCCGTGTACTCTGACCTGAGCAACTGGACTCAAATAAAGATTTAAGATCCAATCCCTGAACAAAATAAAACCTTTCCAATGTTTTATTCAAAAACTTCCAATCCAGGCGGTCAAATGCCTTTTCCGCGTCTAATGCAATATTAACCTTAAGGTTGTGCTGGGGAAGAGACTGAGTTTTTCTTAAAACATTTAACAGCAATCTAATATTGTATATGCTGTCCCAGCACAAATCCTGTCTGGTCTTCATGTACCAGAGTTGGAATAATACCCTTTAATCTTTCCTCTATTAATTTAGCAAAAATCTTTACATCAGTATTTAATAAAGATATAGGGCGGTAACTGGTGCATTCGGTAGGGTCCTTCCCTGGTTTTGGTATAATCGAGGTAGTGGCATCCATCCAAGTGTCAGGGACCGAACCCCCAATATGTGCTTCATTACATACCTTTAAGAGAATTGGGATCAATTCATTTCTGAATGTTTTATAAAATTCTGTTATATATCACACACAAGTCCCTTTACACGAGAAAGGGTCCTGAAGGAACTGGAAGTAATAAGAGTTGATAAAGCAATGGGGCCAGATGGGGTGCACCCAAGGGTCCTTAAAGAACTAAGAGAGGTGGTGTCTGAACCTCTGGCTATCCTGTTTAGCCGATCACTGGAAACAGGGGAGGTACCCAAAGACTGGAGGACAGCAGATGTAGTCCCCTTATACAAAAGCGGGAACAAAGAGGAAGCAGGGAACTACAGACCAGTCAGCCTCACCTCGGTATTGGGAAGATCATGGAAGCACTACTGAAGGAGAGATTGGTGGAACATCTGGTTGTCAATGGACTACAGGACCCAAGGCAGCATGGTTTCACCAGGGAGGTCATGTCAGACCAACCTCGTTGAATTATTTGACTGGGTGACTAGGGAGGTGGATCAGGGGAGGGCAGTGGACATGGCCTATCTGGACTTCAGCAAGGCCTTTGACACTGTGCCACATAGAAGACTATTATACAAACTGGGGAATATGGGTGTGGGCAGGACAGTAGTGTGGTGGGTAGGTAACCTGAGTGGCAGGACACAGAGGGTGGTGGTAAATGGCTGTCACTCCACAGAGGGAAGAGTGACCAGTGGGTGCCACAGGGATCAGTGCTGGGACCGGTCCTATTCAACATCTTCATCAGTGACATTGCACAGAACCTAGAAGGCAGAATTTTACTGTTCATTGATGACACAAAGCTCTGTAACAGAGTAGACACACCAGAGGGTGTAGACAGAATGAGAAGGACCTGCAGAAACTTGAAGAATGGTCAGGGGTTTGGCAGTTGAAATTCAATGCAAAGAAGTGCAAGATAATGCATATATGGGGCACAAAAACCCTGGCACAATATATCAGTTGGGGGGTGAGGATATAGCATGCACCAAGCAGGAAAGGGATCTTGGGGTTATCATCTCTGATGACCTCAAGGTAGGGAAACAGTGTGACAAGGCAGCAGGTAAAGCAGATAGGATGCTGGGGTGTATAGGCAGGGGCATCACCAGCAGGAAAAGGGAGGTCATAATTCCGCTATATAAGACACTAGTGAGGCCCCACCTGGAGTACAGTGTACAGTTCTGGAGACCGTACCTACGTAAGGACATAGACAGGGTAGAGAAGGTTCAGAGGAGGGCAACAAAGATGGTGCATGGATTGCATCACAAGTCCTATGAAGACAGGTTGAAGGAACTGAACATGTACTCCCTGGAGGAGAGGAGGGAGAGTGGGGATATGATAGAGACATACACGTATCTCACAGGAAGGAACAGGGTGCAGGAATACACTATTTTTAAGCGAAAAAGATGTTCCAGGACTAGAGGGCATGGGATGAAGTTGGAGGGAGGATGATTCAGAGGAAACATGAGGAAGAATTTCTTCGCAGAACGGGTGGTGGACAAGTGGAACACCCTGCCAGAGGAAGTGGTGGGGTCTGAAACAATCACGGGATTTAAGAATGCATGGGATAGACATAAAGGAATTCTGGAGGTCAGGGGTATGGGGCAACAGACTTCTAGGAAAACATAAACTGAACTTACAAGCTCAAATGGGCAGATTGGGTGGGCCATAGGCCCTTATCTGCCGACACTGTCTATGTATCTATGTATGTGTCAGGGCTCGGGGAGTTCCCCAATTTCAGAGATATAATTACTAAATCCAGTTCACTGGTGGTAAAGGGTTTCTCCAAACTCAGGATTTGGGCACTGGACAGTTTTGGGAGTTGGATTGAGTCTAGAAATTTATCAGTCTGAGCCTGATGATCCATCTGTCCCTCACAAGTATACAAGTGTGAGTAATAATTCACAAAAGTCTCTGCTATTTGTAAGGGTTGGTCCAGGAGTTCTTCTGGATTAGTAAAATTTTTAATTTTAGGAATGAATCTGTCCATCTCCTGCTTTTTAAGTCTCATAGCCAGCAGTTTTCCGTCGCGATCCTCCCCTTCATAATATTTTTGGTTAGTGAATTTTAGTGAATTAAGAGTTCGATATAGCATCAGTTTATTATAATCATCCTGAACTTTGAGTAGTTTTTGGTAAATGAGAGGGTCACGGGCAATCTTATGTTCTGTTTCTAATGACATTAGGGTATTATGGGCTGTATGAAGTTTAAGTTTGCATAGCCTATTCTTATAGGCCGCATGACTTATAAATTTGCCCCTGAGCACTGCCTTTAGCCCGTCCCATATATATTTCAAGGGGGTGTCTTCCTCTGATTTTTGTTCTAAATACCATTTTATTTCCTCTGTCATTGTTTTGACCAGTGTCCTATCAGCCAGTAAACCAGAATCTAATCTCCATTGACCTCTTTGCCTTGGTAACTCCCATTCCATCCTTGTCTGAACAATAGCGTGATCTGAGAAGGAGATGGGGGAAATCTGGACCGCTTTAAAAAGGTGTGTTTCTGAGAGCCAAGTGTAAAAATGGTCTAGTCTGGAATATGAGTTTGTGGCAGGAGAGTAAAAAGTGAAGTCTTTGAGAGCAGGGTACTGCCACCTCCATAGATCCACCAGGACTGTTTCATGAACTAAATTGCGTAGGGTTCTAGAACAAGTCCCCAGTCCGGCACTCCCCGAGGTGATTTGTCTAAACTAGGGTTCTCTACACAATTCCAGTCACCTGCCAACATGAGGTGTCCCGGGGGTAGACTTGCCAAGGTGGTAAACACTCTGTGGAAGAATTCTCTGGAGGAGGGAGTAGGGGCATAAACGGAACCTAGATTAATGGGAGAGCCTCGCAGTTCTCCCAAAATGAAAACCCATCTGCCTGTGCCCTCTTTCAGCATGGTTCTCGGTATCAAAGAAAGCCCCTTCTTTACCAAAATAGCAGTTCCTGCTTTAGATGCAGAGGGATGGGAATCTCAAAAAACCGAACCCACCCAGGACCTTCTCAATTTGACATGTTCTTTTGGGGATAACTTTGTTTCCTGCAAACAGGCTGTGTCGCATGATAAATCCCTCAGTTCTTTTAGGATTCTTGCCCTTTTTATCACATTATTAATTCCTTTCACGTTAATTGTACAAATGTTCAATGAACCCATTATGAAATTTTAAACACATTTTCTGTAACTGAGCCTCAGTTCTTCCCTTTCTCTCAGTGGGTCCCACAGCTGCATAAAAAATGAAATGACAAATGACAAAACCTAATAAAAAATAATAAATGGGAAAAAAAGGAAAAAGGGGAACAATATTTAACAAGAAACATTTAAGAGAAGTGGTCTCAACAGGAGACTAATAAACAAGCTCATAGAAGATCCAAAGGACCAAAGTACGGGGGCTAAGGTTAAAAGGGCACCCCGAGGCCAGAGTCAGTTGTCCCAGATGTGCCTCCTTTCAGCCGCAAAGCAGGTCACGAAGACAAAGTCTTCAAAGATAAATGAAGAGTGCAGCACACAGTGAGTCAAGGGGTTTCTACTGACCATCATCAGGAGAAACACACCTTCCCTTCTGATATGGTGACCAGTGAATGGGACCCAGGCTGTACTGCCAGCCCCGGATTATTTGTACTAAACAATTAGCGCCATCCATATGAAAAAAAATTATTTCTATCAATGAACCATTTCATTATAATTAAACTTGCAACATGTACACAAACTCGGTCTGTTGGGGGGGAACCGAACTTCCAACGAAACAAGAGTCCGAGCTCACCACGTACCCCCAGTAGTTACCTGCAGTCTAACTGAAAATTGCTAATTATCAAAATCATGGTAGTCCTCTGTATGACCTGCAGGAGAAATAATAGTAGGGTCAGTCTCCCCTCAGGACCTAAAAATCGAAAACTAATACCTTCAAGCATCCCACTTGCCTAGAGATATAACATAAAAAATTAAGCCGTTTTTGCACCGGATATGAAGTGTTTAGAACTAGTCAAACAAAGGACCACTGTTCGATACTCCTGTGGGATTCAACATAAAACCTCTCATTTAGATGCAGATATTTGCTGCTCTTACGAACCAAAATAAAGGTGCACAGATTATGTATGGTAGGTCCGTTCTATCAATGTTCCCAATTGGAAATGCATCTGCAGCAAAAAGGTTTCCTCCCTCACTGGAAGGCAGTCACAGGATCTTTACAAGCAGTTTGAAAGTTCCAGCGCAATTTGGACGGCCCGGCCCGATGATCCGAAATAAGGGGAAGAAGCCTCTCGAAAGCAGGGAACCCAGGGATAAGTGTAAGATCAATACACTTCCAGAAATCTCCTGAAGCTTCAGGGTGGCAAAGTACGTGGGAGGAACCAGCGAGCAACGTCCGCGTGTAGTGGGAGCAATGAGTCATGCCTCCTTCTCTGAGGATGTCTCCCCCTGGTGCCATGCCCCACAGGAGACTCTCAATCTCCTGCTCTGCTTTTTCTTCGCTGGTATCTGGGATGGGGATCCCCAGTTGCTCTAGCTTTGGTGTCACCTGCAATAAACTTTCATAGACTTGTATGCCCTCAGAGTCCTGCATCCACAACTTGGCTGGGTAGCGGAGGTATGTCCGAAGACCCTTCTCCTTTAGTAGTTTAACGACCTGAAGAATTTTTTTCATCTTGCTCATCATACCTGGGGGGGAAGTCTTGATCGAAGTACACCTTTTGTCCATCGAGATTTAGGTCTTTTTTTACCCCAGGCCAGGTGTAATATTTTTTCTTTTGTAGTGAATTTAAGAAATTTGACCACCAGGGAGCGTGGAAGGGCCCCTATTTTAGGTTTAGGAGCAAGGGCTCTGTGCGCCCTTTCGATATCAAATTCAAAATTTTCTGGCAGAGAGAGCTCTTGTTGGAGCTAGGATTCAAGATATGCGACTATGTCGTCCTGCTCTTTACCTTCTGGAACTCCAAATATTCGGATATTGTTCCATCTTGCCCTGGCGTCAGCATCCTCCGCCCGTTGTGTCAGCTCTCTCTCTCTCTCCGATGTAAGAAAGCCAGAGATCTTCCAAACGCCGCCCGCCATATGTTTGTTTTGGAGAGTCTCCATATGCGATTTTACCTCAGAGGTCCGATTTTCCAACCTTTTAAAATCAGTTTGTAAACATGATATTTTGGAGTCAATTCTGTGAGGTATGCTTAACATTCTTTTACCATCTGCTTTAGTAAAGGTTGACGTAGTTTCAGAATCAGAGTCCTCTTCGCCTGATATTGTTAGCATCGAAGAGTGCGAGGGAGAGGGACTGGTAGGTCGTTTTCCGTTTTGCAACATGGAACACCTCTGACTTGCTATATAAAGTCTTTCTTTTTCATTCTTCCCTTATTCGCCCGTAGCGTTGAAGCTTTGAAAAATATTATGGTGAGTTTCTAGCTCTTGGTTGGCTTTTGATTAAATATTTGAACAGTCCGGGGCTATGGAGCAGCAAGATTAGGGTGCCATTCGATCTGTTGCGTCACCGGAAGTCCTCCTTCATTCTTTTTGACTGCTTGGTATTCAGTCCTATATGTGAAGACCTACTGCAGGAACCGTCTTGAAGTAAGATATGACCGTTACGTAAGAACTTACCGTAACAGTAGATCTTCGAGAGAGGTTCCTGCAGTAGGTCTAGATTTCCCACCCACCTTCCCACAGCTCCTGTTATTTTGTCCTCTTTTCCTTTACCAAGGCTTTGTTTCCAGAGCCCAGGGCCTAAGGAGTTGTTTTTAATCCTTTCTCTTGTTTCATCTTCAGAGGTCTATGGCAGGAGAACTGGAGGGCAGGTGTGGGGACCGCCCCCTATGTACTGTCATGCTGACGTCTGATCAGGTGATGCTGATTGCTAGCTAGAAGTTTGCCGTGCAGTCCTGATGCCAGGGGGTGCAGTCCTATATGTGAAGACCTACTGCAGGAACCTCTCTCGAAGATCTACTGATCTTACTTCGAGTGGGAGATCTTGCAGCAGACTATCACAATTAGGACTATGCCGCAGGCACTAGGACTTTCCGGAAAACTTCTCAGCCAGCAGTACCCAGCAGGGACCGCCCCCGACGTCGGTTCCACCCCGGCGTCAGCTCTGGTATAAAAGGGGGCGGACCCAGCTCCACCCCAGTTCTTTCCCTGCTGCATCCCGCGCACGTGAAGAGTTCCTGCTCGTTTTGGCTTGCCAGCCCAGCTAAAGAACTTTGTTTTTTTTTTCGCTAAAATTGCTTTTTCTCCACAGTTTTCGACGGTTTTCACTGAACCGACGCATGTTTTCGCCGTCATCTGTCTCCTCGTCGGGACCCCACGTTAATAAGTGCGGCTGCTGCTGCCAGATCCCGTCTAAAGACGGCCATCAGCAGTGCGTGTTTTGTCTGGGGCCTGAGCACGACACCGCGGCCTGTTCGGCCTGTAAAAAAAATTCACCAGCTGGACTCGGATCTGCTGCTTGAAGGCCTTAAAAGCGTACCTGCTGGAGCAGAAAATGGATTTGCACACCTCAGGGGAGAAGCTGAAGAAGAAGGACAAATCCAAGTGATCCCGCGAAAAGGACCGTAGTCGGTCCTGGCACCAGTCCCGCTCCCATTCGCGGCCTTCTCCCAAGACAGTCCGTGGGTCGACTGGCTCAGGTGAGCATCCTAAGTCGAAGACAAGGCTAAGGCTGGACCTTGGAGGAGAGGCGAAGCCAAAGTGACTCCGCTAAGAGTCATCGCGAAGTCCTCGAGGCGCAGAGCTCTGCCCGCCCAAGGTCCCAGCGCTGCCAGTCAAGGCACGCCGAGTACAAGGGCACTCCCGCTACCGTCGAGACCTCGTCAGTCCCTTACTGACACTGGGTGATGGATCCAGACGCGGCCGACAAGGGCTGTATCGCCATCCCCAAGTCTCCCCGGGGCTCAGAACAGGGCTCTCCTTCTAAGGTCGTCCTGGAGATTCCCTTTCCAAGGAAGGCGGCCTTGGTTTTTTCGAAGGACGAACTCCAAGATCTGTTTTCCTTCTGGTGGGGGCAGGTCAGGTAGCCGATGCCGGGTCAGGTCTTATACCAGGAGCCGTTCCCGTTCTGCTAGACGGGACCGCTCTCCCGACGTCGTCCCCCTGACCGCCGGCGGTCTCTGCTCCACCGTCGGTCCCATGAACGTCGCCGGTCTTCGGACGAACATTGGTCGGTGAGCCACCGACGCTCGAGTGAGGCTGGCCGTAAGGACAGGTCTGGCTACTCGTCACCCAGTATCCACTCCTCCTCTTCCTCTTTGTCTTCTACCACTTCGGGAATCGGGGGTTCCCCAGGAGAGAAGGACCAGCCCCGCTCGCCTCCTGACAATCCCACTTTCATGGATGTCATCAGGCACATCCAGGCCTCCAGTGAGTGGGACACGGAGGACCTGGATCCGGAACGCCGACGTTTGGCTAAGTACCTGAGGCAAAAGGAGCCCAAACCCTTGGTTGTTTCTCCTTTAGTGGACACTTTCCAAGACCTCACCAGAGTAACCTGGAAGCATCCGGCTTCAGTCATGGCAGTTCCAAAAAAATCGGACAGGCTGTATAGAGCCCCGAAGGATCAACCATTCTTGGCTGAACATCCTCAGGTGGACTCTTCAGTTATTACGGCTGCTCACGACAAATCTAAGCAGCCTAAACATCTCAGCTCACAGCCTCCCAACCCGGAATCCCGCTACTTGGACCAGGTGGGCAAGAAAGTCTATTCTGCCTCCACCTGTTCAATTAGGTCCCTGAATTTCCTTACGCACATGGTCCAGTACCAGAATGCATTGTGAGAGCGGGGACAAGAGCTGGTTAATGCCTTGCCAGACTCCAAGAAGAAAACGGAGATTCTGGACCTTCTTAAATTGGGCTCGGACGTAGGCACACATGTTTTGCGTGCCTCATACGACACTGCGGATACAGCAGCCAGAGCAGCAGCGTCAGGTGTCTGCCTCAGGCGTCATTCCTGGTTGAGGGTCTTGGGCTTTCATCAGGATCTGCAGTCCGGAATCCGGGACTTATCGTTCCAGGGTTCCATGTTGTTTGAGCCGGAGATGGAATCTTTGATCTCTTGCCTCCAAGAGTCAGGCAAATCCATCTGGTCTGTCCGCCAAATGTATCGTGGAGACCAGCGGAGACAACGCAAGCGGCCATTTCGGAAGCCCTCAGGTGGTCAGGCCTGTAGTAACTAACAGGGCCAGAGAGGAGGCTTTCGGAGGAGAGCCAGCAACCAGCAGCCTGGAGGCGCTCCTCCCTGTGGCCCCAAGTCCTCCCAGGTCTCTCTGCCCACCCCTGGCTCCGCCCAGTGACTCCCTTCCGACCCCTCCCCTCCAGCGGAGGTACTAGGGGAGGTGGTGGGGGTCGCTTCTCCCTGTACTTTCAGGGATGGAGCTCAATAACTATGGACAAATGGGAGATTCCTCTAGACACTCCACCAAAGTTCTCCAGATATCCTCCTCCTCATATTCCTCTCATAGAAGGAGAGATGCAGGCCCTCTTGCAAAAAAGGGCAATAGAACCAGTCCCTCTGAGACAGCGGGGAAAAGGGTATTACTCCCACTTCTTTCTGGTTCCAAAAAAGACCCAGGACCTTCATCCCATTCTGGACCTGAGCTCACTAAATCTTTATATAGAGTACAAAAGGTTCCGGATGGTGACCCTTCCAGGTCTTCTTCCTCTGCTGCACCAAGGGGACTGGCTCTGCTCCCTGGACATGCAAGATGTGTATATGCATATTGGGGTCTTTCCCCCTCACAGGAAGTTCCTGAGGTTCCACTTCCAGGGGGAACATTATCAGTTTCGAGTTCTTCCGTTCGGCCTCTGCTCTGCTCCTCGAGTCTTCACAAAATGTTTGGCAGTGGTGGCTGCGGCTCCAAGGCGTCGGGGGCATTATGTCTTCCCTTACCTGGACGATTGGCCCAGTCAAGGTCACGCCTGCTTCAAGTTCTTGGAGACACTTATACACTATTCCGAGACTTGGGGATCACCCTGAACCTTCTAAAGTCTTCCCCAGAACCCAGCCAAAGACTCATCTTTATTGGAGTGGTCCTGGATTCGGTCCAGGGCATGGCCTTTCTTCCCCCGGAGAGGGGCGATCGCCTGCAGGAGATAGCCGGATCGGTTCTGGTAACTCCTCAAGTCTCAGCAAGGACCTTCCTCAGACTTCTGGGGCACATGGCGGTGGCCATTCCAGCTACTCCTCTGGCCCACCTCCACATGCAAATCCCACAATGGATGCTTAGGGTGCAGTGGGATCAGTGCTCAGATGATCTCGACCACACAGTCAGGATCACAGAGCCAGTAAAGAGAACGCTTCATTGGTGGATGGATCCACTCAATTTGGAAAGGGGGCCCCCTTCCGTCTGGAGCCCCCAAATCAGACCCTTATGACAGATGCCTCGGATTTGGGGTGGGGGCGCACCTAGGGGCCCTCCAAACACAAGGCGTTTGGACCCCCGAGGAACACGAACTCCACATCAATGTCCTGGAGATGCGAGCGGTCCTCAATGCGCTACACGCCTTCCAGGAGGACCTCGTGCCAGGCTCTCTTCTGATTCAGACGGACAACATGGCGGTCGTCTTCTTCGTCAACAAGCAAGGGGGAGCTCATTCTTACCCCCTGTGCAGGGAGGCGATGAGAGTCTGGTATTGGGCGCTGGAGCAGCACATCACTCTCTCCGCGGTGCACGTTCCGGGTGTCCTCAACAACTTGGCTGACAGTCTCAGCAGATCTCGGTCCAGGGCGCATGAGTGGGAGCTACTGCAGTCAGTAGCGGACCAGCTGTTCGACAGATGGGGTCATCCAGATCTGGACCTGTTTGCGTCACCACGCAACGCCAAACTGCTGCTTTTCTGCTCATGAGAGCCTGCGCCTGATGTTTTCTGGCCAGACGCGTTGTCCCTATGTTGGACACGGAGGTTTCTTTATCCCTTCCCTACCCTTCCTCTTGTCCAGAGGGTTCTGTTGAAGTTGCAGGCTGAGGGGGCACGAATGATTCTGATCGCCCCGTTATGGCATCGGCAGATTTGGTTCCCACTACTTCAGCGGCTTTCCATGGAACCTCCAATTCCGCTGCCAATATGCTCGCAGTTGCTGTCCCAGGATCAGGGCTCGTTGGTTCATCCTGATCTCCGATCCTTGCGCCTTCATGCTTGGCTTCTTCAGACGTAGCAAAGTACAGGTACGGGGTATTGCCAGAGGTGGCGGAAATTCTTGTCGACGAGGAAGCCCTCCACGCGCTTCACTTACGATATGAAGTGGAAACGTTTTTGTTTGTGGGCCTTGTCTCACCATCTGGATCCTGTGTCCTGTCCAGTGAACTCAGCGCTTCAGTATCTCCTCTCCTTATACCAACAAGGCTTGAGCTACTGCTCCATAAAGGTGCACATGTGGACTATCTTGGCTTCTCACACCCTTTCGGGCGACAGAACCTTAGCCCAATTGGACGTGGCATGCACCTTTTTACGGGGGGTTCTTCATATGAGACCTCCCATTCAGGATCCTATCCCACCCTGGGACCTCCTTTTTGTGTTGGAGAAGCTTACCCTTCCTCCATTTGAACCTGCAGCGGATTGTGAGCTGCGATATTTGTCTTGGAAGGTTAGTTTTTTAGTTGCCATTACTTCAGCTCGAAGAGTTTGCGAACTTCAGGCTCTGATGTGTAAAGAGACGTACTTAATTTTCCACAGGGAAAGGGTTTCCCTGAGGGCGAACCCTAAGTTTTTTCTGAAAGTGGTCTCGGAGCTGACCCTCAACCAGTCGGTTGACCTTCCAGTTTATTTTCCTTCGCCCTCTAACCGGGGGGAAGCTCTCCTTCACACTTTGGACGTTCACAGGACACTTAGGTATTACCTTAAGCGTATGGCTAATCACCGTAAATCGGAACAACTGTTTATGGCCTTTGCGCCACAACGCTTGGGTAGACCGGTGTCCAAGCAGACTATTTCTAAATGGATTGTCCACTGTGTCTCTTTCTGTTATGAAAAGCACAACAGGCCCCTTCCGGGTCTGGTTAGGGGTCACTCCACCAGGGGAGTGTCTGCTTCCTTTGCCGCGCTGAGGAATAATGTCCATTATGATATTTATGCCGCTACCTGGAATTCAGTGCATACTGTAAAGCACTACAGCTTGGACATTGCTTCCAGACGCCATGCAGGCTTCGGCCTGGCAATCCTTCAGGGACTACTGTCTTGAGCCTCTATGTTCAGCTCCATCTCCACCTCCCGGGGTCAGTTACCTCCTTGGCGAGGGACTGCTTGGGATTCAGTCCTAATTGTGATAGCCTGCTGCAAGAGCTCGCACTCGAAGTAAGATAGTACAGTTACATAAGAACTTACCATAACAGTAGATCTTCGAGAGGAGCTCTTGCAGCAGGCGTTACTTTCCCTCCCTCCTTCCCCTCTGAGGTGTGCAGATTTCCATCTTCGAGCTTCGCTCCATTCTCCTGTCAGGACTTGTTCTCGGGACTTGGCGGGGGAACTGGGGTGGAGCTGGGTCCGTACCCTTTTATACCATTGCTGACGCCGGGGTGGAGCCGACGTCGGGGGCGGTCCCTGCTGAGTATTGCTGGCTGAGAAGTTTTCCGGCGGGTCCAAGTGCCTGCGGCATAGTCCTAATTGTGATAGCCTGCTGCAAGAGCTCCTCTCGAAGATCTACTGTTACGGTAAGTTCTTACGTAACTGTACTTTTTGATAAGTTCTTACGTAACTGCCATTTCCTCTGCTTTCAAGAATGACAGTCCCCTCGGTCCTCGGGCCTTGCTCTGTGTGGATGCCTGCCTGACACAATGGGGGGAGCGGCAGTCGAGACTGGGGGTTGGCAGCGACGCAGAGTGAGGAGAAGATGGCAGTCAAAGGGCCAGACAGCTATGGGGAGAGTCCATCAGTCACTTAGCAGTATTAGTAACGATTCTATTCAAAGTATCCACGTACATGTCCAGTTTCTTTTTAAAGACTTTAAGTCATGGAGCATCGGTCCTCTCACATGGCTACCTGTTCCATAACAAGGTCACTTTCTGAGTAAAAAATCCTTCCCTTATGTTTGTTCTCACAGTTTGGCCAGATAATTGTCATAAGTGGCTTCTAGTATTTAAACTATTTGTTGTTTTAAATTTTAAGCATAATGCAGAATCAGAAGGGTACTGCTGCGCACATATTTATAGATAGGAATCACATCTCCTCTAGTGCTTCTTCCTTCCAGAGTAAACAAGTTTGGGTATTTTAGTCTGGCATCGTAATCTAAGCCATGTGTACCAGTTATCAATCAGTAAATCTTGGCTGAACTTGCTCAAGTCTTTGGCAGTGGTAAGAAGACCAGAACTGAACCCCATTTTCAAGATTCGGACATACTAGGAGCGATACAACAGTCCCACCCACACTGGTCCCTTTAAATGAGTAACTCCACACACCTACTGGCAGCCATCACCCTCCCCCCACCTCAAGGCCCAAAGAATACATCAGACGTTGAAACCTGTAATAAAGAAAACCAGCCCCTGCAGCAGCCGTTTACCAGCCTGTCTCATCAGCGATTCAGCCTCATTGACTGTCTGGATGATGTGAGTAGTAACAGCTGATTGACTGTCAGTACTGACCAGTCAGCTGTTACTACTCACAGCATCATTGATAACATACAGTGTGAATGAATCGGTGATGAGAGGCTGGTTTTCTTTAATACAGGTTTGCCTACCTGACTGTATTTATTTAAAGGTTTTACCAGGAAGGCATACTGAGCAGACTACTGCTTGATTTCAGATGAGCCCTGGGGGACGGGTGAAAGAGATAGCAGGCACAAGTTGCATGTTTAGACAGGTTACAATATACACATACACATGTTACAGTATTCACATACAAGGTAGAGTGCAATCCTGCGGCAGTTGTATAACGCACATGACAGTAGGATAAAGCTACAGGATAACTTACAGTGTCGAGGCATATGACAGAGCAAAATAGAAGGAACAGTGCATAGTAAGAGTACCCTCCCTATTCAAGGTGTACCTGGTTCCCTAGTCGGGGGCCCACAAGGGTGCATGAGCAGATAGGGGAGAAGTATTGAGAAGGGATTTGAGGTGTTGTCGGGGGGGTGGGGTGTATCCTTTGGGCGTTTGGGCGGAGGAGGGTACTAGGTCCCAGAGGATGTTTTTTTTTTGGGGGGGGTTACCCATTGAATGTAACAAAACCTTCAGCAAGGCTGAGAGGATTCTAGGGTGCATTGGGAGGGGGTTCAACAGCAGGACACAGTACTGTTATCTCTGTATAGAGCTCTGGGGAGCCCAGTTCTGGAGTCCACAATTGAAAAAGGACAGACAGGCTGGAGGCAGTACAACGCAGGGTGGCCCAGATGATTCAGAGCCAGGAGGGCAGATCTGTGAGGATCATTGAAAGGCACTGAACATGTATTCACTTGAAACCAGATTTTTTTTTGGGGGGGGGGGGGTGGCATGATACAGACCTTCAAGTTCTTGAAAGGAACTGTGAAGAGCTGTTTACCAGAAACAGAGCAGCTTGGACATGGGATCATGAGTGCAGGTTAATGGTGGGATGTCCTATTTTACAGAAAGAGCAGTTGAGCCATGGAGTGGTCTGCTGGCAGAGGTAGTGTGTGCAAAAACAATAAATGGCTTCAGACATGGCTGGGTTAGAGCCAAGGGTACAGTAGCTACTTAGCGGGACATGGGAGGGGGAAACATGGAGCACAGTAGGGGGAGTAGAGTAAGCAAAGACCCACACATGGGCAGCAGGTCCTAGGGTATGATAGGATAACATGGGCAGATTAGATGAACCATCAGTCTTTTTTTCTTATTTATTTATTTATTTATTTATATTCAGGTAGTGAAACATAATGTACACATCTTTCTTGGCTCAGAGTGCAGCACTATTTTTAAGCAGTGATATACTGTTAGGATCATTAACTCCTCATCCTGTGTTACCATGAGTGGAAGTCTCTTATAAAATTTGTTTCTTCATTTTTTTTAATTTTTTTTTAACTTTTATTTATTCACCAGTAGGTACACGTCTCCACCACCACACACCTTTACAATACATAAAATCGGTAGGATTTTCCCATTTTAGTACATTTTTCCACTCTTGTCACATACAGTCCTAATTCTAAAGATCTGCTTATACTGGCTGGACCATTTCCCATTGTTACATTGTTTGTTAGACACTTGTGGTTTATGATGGTGAACTGAGCAATGGGGGTTAGCGAAACCGGCCTAAGGATTGGTAGTATTCAAATTTACTTATGTAGATCATTATGGAAACATTGCAAGGGTATTATATGACTAGTACTTCTTTTGTTCCCATTTACACCCCAGCAGACCCCTGACCAAGAGGCCATCAATTATTGGGAAACCATGCTTCGGCTAGTACCTTTTCCAAAGGTCCCCATATTTTCTGGAATGCCTCTTCTCTACTGTTAGCCTTGTACTGAGTGTGTTCTGGCTTCATGCACTGTAAGAGCTTCCCCACCCATTCCGCAATAGACGGGGGAGAGTCCCCACCCCAGTGGCTCACCAGCACTTGTTTTCCCACTGCCATTGCCAAGTGCCACGGGGGTGGTCCTGTCCCCCATCCCCCCAACTGATATTGGAAGGCCCAGCAGAACTTCTTCCAGACCTATCTCTTGTTTGAACCCTAAATTTTTTTTTAATATACCGGTGGCCTCATTTCAGTAGGCCAACACTCTAAGACTGGATCACACCATATGTATGAAGTTCCCTGTCTGGGCTTTGCACTTAGGGCAAAGGTCTGACAAGGTAGGGTTGATTCTGTGCACCAAGGCCGGAGTAAAGTATACTTTCTGTAATATAGTATAGTGGATAGCTCGTAGCCTATTGTTGACCGAGCATTCCATACCTCGGCAGAGTACTAATCTCCAGTCACCCCCAGTGAGGCATTCGTCCTCTAAATCAGTGTCCCACTTCTCTTTTAACTCATCCAGGGTACCCAGGACACTGCCCAGAAGAGCTCTATGGATACCTGCGAGTGGTTTCCCACCTTCCGGGGAAAGAGACCTCCATAATACCGCCTCCATGGGGGACCTACCCAGCTGGTCCTGGGTAATCTGTCCCACTTCTCCCCCTGTCAGCTGGTGTCTGATTTGCAGGTATGCAAAAAAGTGGGAAGGCAGTAGGCCATATCTCCTAGTTAGTTCCTGGAAGGGCAGGATCTCATTCTGTTCAAGTAATTGCGAGATCCCATATAAACTTGCCTTGTGCCAAGCCTAAAGTATCCTAACCATCCAGCGGGGCTCACCGCCCTCCCCCCAGGCCACCTATAGTATAGAGGCCTCCAGGGAGATCAGCGGCCACCACTCATCTGAGCATGGGCCGCCAGCTAGGCTCTCATTTGAGTTTGTGTGAAGGGGTTAGCGATGTGCTTGACCACCTTCTGCCCTACCACAGCTGCAAAGAGAGAGCAATATCCCAGAGATGCCGTAGGGCCCAGCTCTAGGACTGCCCACGTCTTCTCCTCAGTCACTTCTGGGAGGATATCAACCAACGAGGAAATCTGGACAGCCAGGAAATAAAAATGCTGATCTGGGAGTCCAAGGCCCCCCTCATGTAGTGGTTTACATAATGTCTCCTATCTTATCCTGGGTCTTCTCCACTCCCCTGCCCAAAGCAAAGTGGTGAGCGCTCCTTTCAGCCTCCTGAACCAGTATTTCAGTATCCACACAGGTAAGGTCTCGAATAAATGTAAACATTGGGGTAGGATATACATTTTGACTAAGTTCACTCTGACAATCAAGGTCAAGGGCATACTCTTCCACCTTTCACATTCCTCCTGTATCTTTTGTAAGAGGGGGAGGTAGTTGATCTTAAAAAGGTCTGAAAGCCTCCTAGGTAGGTATACTCCCAGGTACTTCAGAGAGGTCACTGGGTGCACCGTGGAACCCAGGATTTCCAGAGGGGCAGCCCTAACCAGTGGGAGCCATTCGCATTTCACCCCAATTGATCTTATGCCCTGAGATAGGGCCATAGTCCTTTAATAACTCTGTTATGGCTGGCATTGCCATTCCTGGGTCTGCCAGGAACAAAAGAATGTTGTCCACAAAGAATGAGACGACCTGGTTCCTCCCCCTTCCTCCATTCCAATTATTTTGGGGTGCTGGCAAATAGCTGATGCCAATACCTCCATAGTTAAAACATAAAGAAGAGGGGATAGTGGGCAGCCCTGCCTGGTTCCCCTCGTCAGTTCAAAGGGAGCTGAGGTGTTGTCATTTGTTAAAATCTGTGCTCTAGGGGAGGAGTAGAGCGCCCGGCTCCATGAGCACAGTCTCTGGCCAACGTTGAAACTGTGCAGGGTAGAGAACTTGAACTCCCACTCCACCCTATCAAACGCCTTCTCGGCATCAAGAGCCAGGAGGACCCCCTCAACCTTTCTTCCCTTTCCCAGCCAGGTGTGTATAATATTCAACACCCTCCGGATGCTGTGTCTGGCCTGTCGACCCCTGACAAAACCACACTGGTTCTGATGCACCAGGTCTGGAAGAATCTTTTCCAGGCATGTTGCAATCACCTGTGCTATTATTTTATAGTCTGCATTTAATAGTGAAATAGGGCGATATGAACCACATTTAGTTGGCTCTTTATTCGCCTTGGGATAGACTGTAATAGTGGCCAGCTGCAGGGAAGGGGGATGTCTACCCGACTCAAGGGATTCCTGTATCATAGGGCATAGGATGACCCTCAGATCCTCCCAAAATATCCTGTAAAACTCCATGGGGAGACCATCAGGCCCGGGTGCTCTACCTGTGCCTGACGACCAGATTGCCTGTTTAATTTCTGTAGGAGAAAGAGGTGCATCAAGGCTCTTCGTTCCTTGTATGTGAGAGGGATTTCAATTGGACCGTGTCCAGAAAGTTCTTTGGGTTACTGTGTTCCGGGGTCTCAGAGGTATAAAGGGACTCATAGAAAAAGCTAAATGTGTTATTAATAATTAAGGGATCAGATGATTTTGCTCAATCTGCTTTTTCAATTTCTAGAATTATTCTGTCTGCAGCCTGTTTCTCGACCCTCCATGCAAGCCATTTTCCCGCTTTATCTCCCTCAAAGTAGGTCTGAGCTCCTACTTTCAATATATTCCTCTCTATCTGGCGGGATGACAGGTGACAGAGCCTGCCCTTTAATTTCCTAAATTCCCTCTCCTTGTTGTGAGCCCTCCCTACCATATATTCTTCTCCAGGGTAAGTATGTCACTTTCCACATTATCTTCCATCTCCCTCTCCTCTCTATTTTGATAGGAGGCAAAGGCAATTGAGGCCCCCCTTATATAGGCCTTAAGAGCCTCTCATGTAGTTGAAGCTGATGTGTCTGAAATTTTATTATGTGTTAGGAAGTCTTGTATGTTACCAGAAATATATGATCTAAATTCCTGGGAGGAGGTGAGCGTGAGGGTCCAGTCTCCATTGTCTAGTGGGTGGGTGGGTGGGAACCAGTTATTATGGATAAGACAATTGGAGCGTGGTCTGAAACACAGATTGGGCCATATTCTGCTTCTCTGGAAATCCGAAGTATATTAGGGGAGATCACAAAGTAATCTATTCTGGTGTAGAATCTGTGCGGTGAAGAATAGAATGAGTATTCCCTGGTAGGGGTGGAGGTGCCTCCACACCTCCACCATCGCCCTCTCCTCTACCATTGCTTTTAATGCCGAGGTACTTTTTGGGGGTGAGACCCCTGGGGGTGGGGGGCCCAAAGTGATCTAAATCCCCATCCCAATAAGTGTTGAAGTCCCCTGGTATCATGGTGTTATCTGGGAATGGGGCCAATCTTACAGATTCGATAGAAATATCAAAGATGATATACCGCCCCAATGGATCAGCTAGTGTTGCATGAATTTGTGCTTTTAGTCTGGGCCTCAGCCAAATTGTGACACCCCTGGCTCTAGAAGTAAAAGGAGCCACAAATAGTTTACCTCCCCATATCTCCCAAGCTTTTAATCTCATTCTTCTCCAAGTGGACCTCCTGAAGAGATACTACATCTCCTTTCTGTCGAGAGATATATCTCCAGATCCTCTTCCTCTTAATCATCATCCTCATACACCTGACATTCCAGGAAACACACTGTAAACTATTCATTTTTACTCAGTGTAGTAGTAGTAGTGTAGTACCAGTGTAACAGAACTTGCTTTCTCATTGCATTGGTGTGCAACAGTGCTACCCACTGGATTTTTTTCAACGATAACACACTCTTACAAAACAAAACTAATACAACTTTCTTAACTTTAACTTTTAAACTGTAAACATAACTTTGAACCATCCAACCCCCACCAACAATTTTCTTCTCTCCCCCCTCACCCTCCAGTAACCTTAGAACTTCCTCAAAATTGCTTAGAACTCATTTCCACCCCCCTTCACCTCTCTTGAAGTTACTCCTCCACCCAAGTCCCTCTACTTTTCGTGGTTTGAGCCGAGGGTCCCATCTTTTCTGACCCTTGAGTGTTTCCTGAGGGACGTCCCAAAAGGCAAGGTCATCAGACTTTGCACTTGTTTAAAGTATTTTAACCCTGTGGCGTGCGGGTGATTGCACTCTCCTGTCCCAGGCACCAGCCACGTCGGAGGCCTCCAGGTGGCTGCCCGCCGAAGCGAGCACAAGAACAAGCCCGCCACCCCCCCCCTGCATACGCTGCCACGAAGCCCTCTGATTGAGGCCAGCTGTGCAGTTGGGGAAAACAAATGCTTGCACAGATTAACCCTTACATTGCTCATACGTCCCCATATTTATGAGGTGCCCCCCCCAGAGTCTCCCAGTGGGAACCCTCCGCCTAAGGAGCTGCGCAACCCCCACCATGGTCCAACTCAATAGCAACTCCCTTGCCAGCCAGAAAAAAAAATAAAGAACCCCCAGATTAAACATATACATGCCGATAGCCATCCTAGTTGCTTGTACAAATCAACTAAAAGTCCTTCTATAATGTTGAGCATTATTAAGTGTCTCTACAATCCAATGCGGTCGAGTGCACGACTGTCTTAGGTGATACTGTCTCCACGGTTACATCTTGACTCTGGAATAGATCGAAGCCAAGTCCAGAACTGGGGCCGCCAGAGGGACAAGGGGAAGGGCCCCACTCGCCCCAGCCTCCATGGGCTGGCAAAAGAGAAAAAGAACCCACTACGGGCCAAGCAAGTTGCCCTCCCCTCCGACCATTTTCAGCTATTGCGGCCATTTAGGAGAAAAACTAGACAACAGTACCTTTTGGCTTGGTCGTTCAGGGGTTGTTCTGTTGACAGGCCCGGTTCTGCGTGAGTTTATCCTTTAGTCTTTCCACAAATTCCCAGGCTGCCTCCGGATCTGTGAATGCCCTCAACTCCTGGTTGCTAGGACGGACAATAAGACAGGTAGGATAAACCATAGCAAAGGGACACTTAGTATCGTGCAGCATCTTCTTAATTGACCCAAAAGCTTGCCTCTGCTGTTGTATCTGCCAAGAGATATCCAGAAAGATGCTGATTAGTTTCTCTTCTACCATATTATTTCCAATTTTCTGAGCCCCGTCAAGCACCGACTGGCGATCCTGGTAGCAAAGGAACTTTATTGTAATATGTTGGGGCGATCACTGGGGCCTGGGCGCTTCCCTGGAGAGCAGTGCGCACGTTGTATTTTGTGAGTTTTCTGAGCAGTCTGTTGGAGAACCTCTTTGAGCCATTTCACCATGAAATCTGCACAGTCTGCCCTTTCCGATCCCTCTGGCATGCCCACTACCCTCACGTTGCACCGTTGTTCGCGGTTTTCATAATCATCCAGGGTTGATTCTGGTGCCTCAATCTCCCGCAGAGCTCGTTGTAAGGAAGAGTCTAATCGGCTTGTAGTGTCCTCTTGAGAACTGATCCTGGTCTCGGCCTCCTCAGTTCGGCTCCCGTGGCTCTCCACCATATCCCACAAGGTGTTGACCGTTTGCTGGAGATGGGTCAGTTGCGCTCCGATGTTTTTGAAGCCGGATCTCATCTGGTGGGTAAGTTCAAATTTAAACCCTGGATCATTGTTTCAATCTTCCCCTCAGATGGAGATTGATGCTCCGGGGTTGTAGTGATAGCCGGGCTGGAGTTGGCCATGTTGCTAGGTCTAGTTGAGCCACCCTCCAGGCCCCGAGTCCTGGATCCCGGCAAATTAAGCTGTGCTTGCTTATTTTTTTTACTTCTTCGTGGATGCCATGCAGAGGTAGGAGATTTAGACTTAAAACCTATCTTTGTAGCGCTATTAGAAAGTCGGATGGCTAAGATTAAATGCAGACGGGACCTGGAGCTCCATCTCTATGCTTCCATCTTGATCCAAGGTCAGGCCACGCCCCCTCATATATGTTTTTTCACAGTTCCAGAAAAGCTTATTGCAGCATAACAGTGGACAAAGTCTGCAACTCAAGCCTGCTAGGTGCACAGCATCATAACATCAGTTGTCTGGACACATATAGCCACAGACCGAAAAATTGATTGGTAATCGAACTTAAAAGAAAGTGAGACGTGCTCCAGTCAAAACCCTACACAGAATAGATCGTTTCTAAGACATATAAGCTGTATATGGCAGAACTTTAGTAACCATTAACTAGCATATGAATGTAATAAGACTACAACTGAAAGTATCATTTTCAGTACATGTTTTGTAAAGCATATTCATAGTTGTAAAACTAACCCACTATTTAAATTCCATGCCCCCAAACTGCCTTGCTATATAACAGACTGGTACCCGTGACTTTGTCAAATTTTTTTTCCTTCCAGTTTATTCTTTATGCTGCCTGGCAGATGCTTCGACCCTAGCTGGTCCCAGTTCCTGAACACTGCACCGACACCCCCACAGATTTGCCCCCTCATGGCAGAGCCGTCCCGAAGGATGGTAATGCCAAGAGTATCTGTGCAGCGGGAATGCACGGGACCAGTCGCAGAGCCAGGAGGTCCTGGGTCATGGGGTTAGTTCTCTTAGGTGCAGTTCCCCCAGGAGGAATGCAGCGTGCATTGACGCCAAGACGTTGACCCGCGCACTCGCAAGCCAACATTGGCATCTGCCCCACCCTCCACCCAGACCTTAGCAGGCTTAGGTGACCGTATCCATAGCATACTGACTACGGCCAGTCATGCATTGAGCACAGTAACCTCTCGGCCAGCCCTCCAGCTTCCCAAATCCATGCCTGGACCCAGGTCGCCAGTGTTGTGAGTGATTGCACATCCACTGCCGCCGGGCCGGCATTGTCAGTCTTTTTCTGCCATCATCATCTGTGTTTCTATGAATGGGTGGTGCATGGGGTTGGGACTGTTGTATCATGCAGTGCTGGGACTGGGAGAGGCGCCTACATTACTGTCTACTTTATTCGTCACGGGTGGAACTGGAGGCTAATGGGGGGGGGGGGGCCACTGGACACCAGAGATGCATTATTATTATAAGTGATTATGGAACTGGATGAGCAGGGGGCCTACTAGATGCCAGGGATAATTTATTATCCCTCCCATTATGAGTAAGACTTGTATTATTATTAGCTAAAATGATCACTCCCATCTTTGACTATGCTTACATAGTGTACTGCACTGCCCCCTCCTCCTCCTCGCTAACCAGGCTCGACTCCCTCCTTAACACATTCTGCCACTTCAACGCAAATTCCCCCCCCCTCAGAACCCACCACTGCACTCTTCTCTCTTCCTTCGGAATACCACCCCTATCCTACCATGGTCTCAACCTCCTTATCTCCTTTATATCCAGATTTGAGTTCAACTTGCATCCTCCTTACCTGACAGAGAGGCTAACACCAGCAGCCGCCTCACAGTACTCACCGCACTTAAGGGGCTCCCGTTATTTCTGCCTCCCCAAATCTTTATCGTCCACTGGCAAATGTGCCATCACCTACAGACTCACCTCTCTGTGGAATCAATTACTACCTCTCCTAACAAATGAGCCCTTTCACAACTCCATCAAGTATCAAATTCATCAATTTCTGCTCCCCATCTGCACCTGACCCTAGCCTTCCCCAGCTCCTAGCCTTCCCAAGACGCACTTTCTCACCGCCCAACCCTTGCCATATAAATCTTGGGTATGTAACTAATCCTCTGAATTTTGTTTTATGTATAAATTCCTCTGTATAATTATGTAAACTGTACATATGATCTGTATATATGATTTACTGTATCTTTAAGTATTTCTGCTGTTTTTGTATTCTCTATCCCCCAAAGTCACACATAGAAACAAGCCTCGGCTCCGTGTTCCTTTCCCAGTTACCAAATGTTTAAATAAATAAAATAAATGATACATGATTAAGGGATTAGATGAGTGAGGGGGAAGTGCCCATTGGACACCAGGGAGGCTTGTTTACTGGAATTGGGGGTTTATGGAGCACAAAGTGACATCCACCATTACTTGGTGGCGGGCAGGCTCAGGGGATGGTGGTTAGTACTTTGCGCTTTGTTTAAATGTGCTTTCTGCCAGCCTTAATAGCGCTGATTTGGCTGGCTGTTAATAGGAGTGAAAGGCTTCCATTATCTTTGTGCGCACATGGTAGTGAGATGCCATCTCATTACCATGTGTACCTGGGGTGCCTCTGTGTTGCAGCGCAAACCACTGCATGTGCAGACAGTGTCTGCGCTCGCGCAGAGGTATCCATCAGGCTACTCAAGGTATCTTAAAAAAAAAAAAGGTTACACAGTGAGCCAGTCACTGAGTAAGGAATTGAACCTGGGTCTTCTGGCTTGCTGTGACCATTTGATTACCCTACACAATGTCTGAGATTTGTAACGATGTTTAAGATTTGTAATCTTTTTCCCTGTGTATTATTCAAATCACATAACATTTGTCAGTGTCAGTGGCTCAGTAGGTAGCACACTCGCCTCTGAGGCCGGGAGATCAGAGGGCTGTGGGTTCAGTTCCCACATCTGGCACTTGGGTTAATATCCCAGTACTGACACTGTAATGCAGCATGAGAGGGGTGCTGCATTTCTGAGGTGCCGTCCTTCGGATGAGACGTTAAACCGAGGTCCCATCTGCCTGGATTGGTGGTAGTTCAGGTGGATGTTAAAGATCCCATGGCACTTATCGAGAAAGAGTAGGGGAATTTCCCCAGTGTCCTGGCCAAATTTCCCTCATTCACCAAAAATACCACCAACAGCTTAATCTGGTTCAAGGTCAGTTGCCATTCATCTGTATCCCCCTCCCCCCGGGTTGTGCCTGAAAATAGACAGGAATTGTCTAGTGCACTTACCCGGTCAACAAAAGCTAAAATAAATTAAAAAAAAAAAAATTCTGTACCTGTACTGTCTTTGTGTCTGTTAACTGTTCCATGACGTGGAAGCTTTGTAAATTAGCCTAGGCTCAAAGGTTATTTCTGAATCAATAAATAAATAAAATAAATAAATATTCAAAAAATTACCGCAGTCAACACGTATGAATGTAAAACTGATAAATATAGATGATTGTGCGGAGGGTATATGGCTAGCCATGTAGTTAAATGGTATATATTTGAAGGAAACAAAAGGCAGTGAGCTAATGAGGTAGTGCAATCTGAGAATTAGATTAAATTTGTGTACAGAAGGTGAATTGTGGTCAGTAGTTAGCAACCCAGAACTGTGGTAAAGGGAATAAAATAGAAAAAGAGTAGAATTCTGTGTTAATATCCCCCTTTCATGCATGGTGTCTCTCTCAAGACACTGTATGTACCAATGAATGAGATACTGAGATCAATGCTATAAATGCTGGTGTTAGTAGTAGAAAGAGAAGAAGAGAGAGGTTGTCACTATCCTTGTACTTTCTGTACTGCTGATCATGTGTCTGTTCCCCTGTAGGCAGTGTCGGTGGGAGATGTGAGGCGAGAGCTGACATTCTGCAAGAAAACTGGCTTGCACATCCTAGGCATTGTTGAAAACATGAGTGGATTTATCTGTCCGCACTGCACTGTAAGTGTCGGGTTCTTCAATTTCTGCTTCAGGCCTGTGCTGCTGAATTGGGTGCTGGCTGTGGCAATGACTGCAGAAGTTTTGAATTTAACCTCTTTATCCATTGGGGGAAATTGGAGTAGAGGTATTGCCTCTCATATTTAACTAAATAACACAATATCACTTAAACAGTGCACAGTATGCCCCTTGAGAGACTAGGTCGCTTACCATCTGTGAAATCCAATGCAGAGGCCAGCTAGGGGCTGAGCATGTCACAGAAGGGTGGCACACAACTCTTGAAGAGAGGGGATGTTGGCCACTCTGCATTTGCATCCCCCCGCCAGCTGACCTAGGAGTAGCATTACCTTTGGCTGTGAAGGCAACTGCTTGCCCACCTTACCAGAGGAAAGGTGCAACCATGACAACTCTTAATTGTTGGGGTGTGGTGCAGGGGTAACGCACACAAATTTTAAAAATTTATAGTGCACAGAGCAAGTGTATTCCTAATGGGTGCACACTTAGCTCATTGTAATAATGTTTCTAGAATTGTGGATATGTTGTTCGGTCCACACTGTTTGGCATGTCCTTTCCCTTTAAGAATCTTGCCGGAGGTCTTTAAGCTGGCTCCTCTCACCCACCCGGGTGGTATATGCCTCGGCTCCGCCCCTTGATGCCAGATCTTCCTTTCCGCTGGAAGATGCAGGTTCCCTCCTTACCGCTGTCATGCCTTGTAGGCCCTGGCTTTCAGATCTATGGATTTACTCAAACTTAAAACTTGTAAGAGTAGCAGCAAATTGCTTCGCGATATCGACCACTATAGAGGATAAATCCTCACCTGGTTTCCGCTGCTGCCCATGTGGCAAAAGATGTCTCGCACTGACCCGCATGCCACGTGCGGGTACTGCCTGGGTGTCAACCATGACACTCAGGCTTGTGAGATGTGCCACGCATTTCACCCGAACGTCTTAGACGATCACCTCGCATGGTTTCAACTGGGCAGACCAGAGAAACAGAATCCGCCGGTCAAATCTAAGGAAGTCTGATGGGTGGTCTCCGCGGCTGCGGGGTCCGCTGAGCAGCTCGAACAAATGAAGACTGGTAAGGAAGAGGCGGCTCGGGCCACGGACCGGTCCTCGAGGTCCCTCTTCGTACCACTCGACTTGGGCTCCACCTTCTCTGGTTCCTTTTGAGAAATGTGTCAGTCCCTTCCCACCAAGGGCAAGGGGCCTTTGGACGCACATGTTTCTTGGTCCCGTAAAAAGGACAAGGAACCGAGAGAAACTTCCGTCCCACTGACGATGTTCGTGGGATCGTGAGAGATCTCGGTCCCAGGAATCACCTGTCTCGACATAGGTTGAGGTTGCGACCTCGGCCGCTGGCTTCACGGTTCCCACGTTAGGCCAGCTGGCATAGACGCGGGATGACGATCCGTTTGAGATCATTCTCGACCCAGTCGACCCGTTGTCGCCTAACGAGGCCGACAACTCCTTGTTCAGGACTCCGGTCCTAACTCACTGAAGAGGAGACGCAGCCCACTAGAATCCCGTCGGAGACCCGGCCCCTGACCAGGAGGAGCCGTGGTCCTCCCTGGCACGTTCTCGACCCCATCGTTCTCCCCGAAGGTCGAGGTCTTGGACTCCTTCGACCAATAGGCCAAAGAAGGCACACAAGCTCTCTAAGAAGCGGCGCCACCGCCGCCATTCTTCTTCGTCCTCCTCGGACGAGGAGAGACTTCGATAGAAACTCCATCGACGCTACGAAGACTTAATGTGGCAACAGCTGATCATGTCTGGCCAGAAGTTGGTGCCAGCTTCTACTTCGGCCGTTACTTGGCTGTCGCCACCTAGGCCGAAGCTGACTCCTCTGGTGCCAGCCCGCACTGTTCCTCCTCCTTCAGAGCCAGTGAAGACCATTATGGTTTGGCAAGAATCGACCTCTCCACCGATCCTGGTGGAGCCACTGCCCAAACAGCCCCCTTCAGGAGCTCCTGCCAAAGAGTTTTGGCCTGTTCCATACCTCCCGCATAGGCTCTCTGTCACCCTCACTCCTGACCATCCTAGGCGGGTAGAGGGAGACTCTGGTGGCTGGCCGATTTATTCGGAGTCCGAGGACTCGGACCTTCTTTCCCATCCGCTGGACGAGGAATCGGTCGGTGGTCTCTCGACGGAGGAAGGTCCCTCTTCCTTTATGGGCATCCTCCGTCTCATTTCCGAATCCAGGGGGATTCCCCTGGAACCCGTCCAGGAACGAGCTGAATATACCCTCACCGATATTCTCAAACGGGGGGACTTACTGATTGAGGCCTTCCCAGTGGCCGAGGCCATTGTTGGTCCGGCCTTGGAGCTGCGGCAGCACACTGCCTCCTGCCCTGTGCTATCTGCCCATATGGCCCGCAAATATGCGGTGCCCATCGAGTCCCTTTCTGGTTTCACAGAGCACCCCTCTGCAGAAGGTCTGGTGACCAAATCTCCGTTCAGATGCTTGGGTAATTCGGGAGACACAGATAGACCCCCAGACAAGGAGTCAAAGAAACTGGACCATTCTGCCCAGAAAGTCTATGCCGCCTCTTCGCTGGGCCTTCTTCAGGCAATCTCTGCCGTCGTCATGGCGCACTTCTCTCATGCCCTCCTGGGTTCTCTCGATGATGTTCTACCTCACCTCCCTGCAGATCTCCAGACCACAGTCAAGCAGGTCCATGACCAGGGTCGGGCTGTTGCGAAGCAGCAACTCCAGACAGCTCTGGATCTTGGGGACTGTTGCGCCCACTCGGCGGCCGCGGTTGCCATGCGCCACAGAGCTTGGTTATGGGTTTCTGTCTTCACGGTGGACTCCTAGCACAAGCTAACGGACATCCCTTTAGTGGGCACCAACCTGTTCGTCCTGGGATGGTCACCTCCAACGCTTCGAAGTCCAGTGCCACCTTGGACTCCATGACTTCTGCGCAGAAGGAATTACAGGGTTTCAAAAAGAAGCCATTTTGGCCAAGCAGCCCCATTTCCAATTGGGGCAGCAACAGCAGGCACAACCTTGGTGCCCCCGGAGGCCCATAAACCTGGAGGATGGGGCTCAGGCGGTCCCCAATCTGGATCCTCTTCCTCCAAGCCTGCTCAGTGATGGGATAGGGGTAGCCTCCCCATACCTGTCATGCAAGCTCTGAGTCCTTCCGTGGGGGGCCGGCTCCGCCACTTACTTTCCGCCTGGTCCACTGTTACCATGGACTGGTGGGTTCTAGAAGTGGTCGGCCAGGGTCTGCCTCTGGAATTCGAGCAGTGCCCTCCGAGCCGAGCCCACGCCCCACGGGAGGAAATGGTGTCCATACACACTCAGTCAGCCCTTCAAGATGACATTGCCCAACTCCTCCACAAGAAGGTAGTGGTCAGAGTCGCAGACCCACCGGTCAACCCAGGGTTCATTTCCAGGTACTTCCTGGTCCCGAAGCAGATGGGGGCTGGCGTCCCATTTTAGATTTGCTCAACCTGAACCAATTCCTCAGGTCACGCACATTCAGGATGGTAACTCTGTCCCAGATCATACCATCTCTCGAGCAGAACATGTGGTTTTGCTCTCTGGATCTCCAGGACGCGTTCTTTCACGTCCTGATCTGTCCGTCTCACCAAAGGTTCCTTCGCTTCCGAGTAGAAGGAGCCCTATTTGAGTTCCAAGCTATGCCGTTCGGCCTGTCATCGGCCCCATGGGTCTTCCCACAGCCCACAGGGCTGGCAGTATAGCCTAGAGGTTAGAGGAACGAGGTGTGAATAAGCTTGATACATCCAGCAGACCAGACCTGAGTTTGATTCTCACAACCTCCACTTGCATACTGTGTGACTCTGAGCAAGTCACTTAACCACCCAGTGCTCCCAGGTCGCCCCTGAAAACAGGCACTTGTGCCTAGTGGGCCTTAACCGGTTACCAAAGACTAAAACCAAATGCATTGCAGTGGTGGCATCCCATCTTCGTCGTCGAGGGGTCAGAGTTTACCCCAGTCTCAGCGACTGGCTCTTAGTGGGTTCCTCCAGACAGGAGGTGGAGAGGTCCTGACATCTGGCCCTTCAGACCTGTATCGCCCTTGGTCTCCTGGTCAACAAGACCAAGTCGGAACTCGTACCTTCACAGGTGATATGCTTCATCGGGGCAGAGCTCGACTCCTGACGGACAGTGCGGAGGTTCTCTCCTCCTTTGCCCAGTCATTTCTGGTTGGGCACTTGTACCCTGCCTGGGGCTTTCTGAGCCTTCTGGGGTACATGGCGGCCTGCACTGCCGTGGTCTGATGGGCTGGGTGGCATATGTGCCCCCTTCAAAGGGAGCTGGCCTGCCAGTGGATTCAGCGTCACAGTCACTTCGACCAGCGATGACCCAGAAGATGTGGGACACACTCCAATGGTGGACCATCCCAGAACACCTGCAGGAAGGATCCCGTTTGTCTGTCCCGAGCCAACGGTTGTTCTCACGACTGATGCCTCTCTCACGGGCTGGGGTGCCCACATGGGGAATCGCAGAGCCCACGGGTTCTGGACCCCCAAGGAATCCCGATATCATATCAACCTGCTGGAGCTTAGAGCAGTCAGACTGGTACTGTCAGCATTCACTCCGCTTCTTCGGGGTCGAGCGGTGCAAGTCCAGATGGACAATACCACGACCGAGTACTGTCTCAACAAACAAGGCGGCATGAACTGCCGGCTGCTGTGCAGGGAAGTGCTCCACATCTAGACCCTCATGAGCTGACTGGAGGCAGATGATCTAGCCATCCATGTGGCAGGAGCCTCAAACCAACTGGCAGACGCTTTCAGCCGTGTGGGTGAGATGTTCCACGAGTGGTCTCTCCATCCAGCGGTAGTACACAGTCTGTTCTCCCACTGGGGCAAACCTCAGGTGGCTCTGTTCGCCTCCAGGGACAAAGTGAAGCTGAGGCTGCTTCATGCCCGCCCCCCTCAGCAGGGCTCGCTGCAGGGGGATGCCTTCTCGAGGCCATGGACCCCAGGCCTCTTCTGTGCCTTCCCTCCACTTCCCTTGGTTCACAAGGTGATCCTCAAGGTCAGGAGGGGCAAGGCACAGATGATCCTGGTAGCCCCAGAATGGCCCCACCAGTTCTGATATCCAGATCTCCTCATCCTCAGCACCAGGCCTCCGAGGCATCTTCCAGTATGCCTGGACCTGTTATCAGTCAATCAGGGGCAGCATTCCATCCGGACCTTCAATCCCTGCACCTGACAGCCTGGTTCCTGAGTGGCTAGAGTTCCAGGCTCTGGGTCTTCCTGAGGATGTACTCACAGTAGTGGAAGCATCCAGGAAGGAGTCAACCAGGAGGGTACAATGCCTTCAAATGGAAAAGGTTTTCCATTTGGTGTCAGGGCAAGGGCTTTGGACCCTTTTCCTGTCCAGTGGCTAATATCCTCGACTACCTTTGGTCCTGTCCAAGGGCAGCCTTTGGTCCACGTCCCTTAAGTTGTACCTGGTAGCCATCTCCGTTTACCGGGTGTGGGCCGGTCAGTAGACTGTGGCACAGGAGAAGGTAGTCTGGCATTCCTTTAAAGGCCTTGGCCACATATCCCCTCTGGTGCATGAACCTCCACCTCCGTGTGATCTACTGCTGGTACTGGTAAAGCTCATGGGCAAGCCATTCGAACCGATGCACAGGTATGAGATGTGTCATCTGTCGTGGAAGACCACCTTCTTGGTGGCTATCACATCAGCCTGAAGGACTGGGGAGCTCCGGGCGCTCTTGGTGGAGTCTCCTTTCCTGGTCTTCCACAGGGACAAGGTAGTCCTGCGCCCCACCTTAAGTTCCTCCCGAGGGTGGTGTTGGAGTTTCACCTTAACCAGGTGTTTACTCTGCCTGTGTTCTATCCAAACTACACCTCAGAGGCTAAGTACAGGCTCCATACTCTGGGCCTGAGATGAGTGCTCTATTATTATAAAGAGCAGATGGCGGACATTCGGGGAGAGGTTCGCCAGCTGTTTGTCACCTGCGCCGAAGCCGCACCTGGCAGACCT
This sequence comes from Neoceratodus forsteri, assembly GCA_016271365.2. Taxonomy (NCBI): domain Eukaryota; kingdom Metazoa; phylum Chordata; order Ceratodontiformes; family Ceratodontidae; genus Neoceratodus; species Neoceratodus forsteri. The sequence goes on from JADMNL010000025.1 coordinate 359,460,868, forward strand.
GCAGCAAAGTGGATGATTGGCAGATGGATTACATCCTGCATTGATCTCTGCTACCAGTTGGTGGGCAAGGAGCCTCCCAGAGGGATAAGAGCTCACTCCACCCGCCATACTGCTGCTTCCAGGGACATTCCTATCCAGGAAATCTGCAGGGCTGCTACCTGGAAGACAGCAAACACCTTCATTACCCACTACCACATCGACCTAGAGTCACGCCGGGATGCTGGTTTTGGGGCTCAGTTCTCCAGTCTCTGTTCTCCAGGTAAGTATAGATGGGGTGTGCGCCTTCCCTCCCTCTTCCCAGAGAACTGCTTGGACTCTGCCAAACAGTGTGGATAGAAAAACATATCCACAATCCTAGAAAAACAGGTTACTCACCTGTAACAGTAGTTCTAGGAGTGGTATATGTTGTTCATCCACATAAACCCACCCAACCTCCCCGGCTTCAACGCACAATCTGTGCTTCCAGCGGGCAAGATCTGGTGTCAAGGGGTGGAGCTGAGGCATATACCACACGGGTGGGTGGGTGGGAGGAGCCAGCTTAAAGACTTTCCAGCCAGATTCTTAAAGGGGAAAGGACATGCCAAACAGTGTGGATGAACAACATATACCACTCCTAGAACTACTGTTACAGGTGAGTAACCTGTTTTTGTATTCACAAGTGTCTTACCCCACCCACAGGATGTAGCAAATCAGAGGGATAAAAGGGTAGGTCCTGATCTAAAACTGATCATTTGTAACGTGGTATTTCATTTTAGGAATTATTTAGGTTTTATTTACAGTGCATAAATATATTAAAAAATATTTTTTTCTGCATGTCTAGAATACTCAAAATGTAGTGTTGAGTATTCATGTAAAATTTTGTAGAACCACTATGGGCGAAGTTGTAGACCCAAGACAAAGCCGTCTTTGCTGAATATGTTTGCTGTTCAGATGTAATGCTTTGTTTTCCTTCTTCTGTAGGAATGTACGAATATATTTTCCAAAGGAGGTGGAGAAGAGCTTGCTAAGCAAGCCGGTGTTCCCTTCCTAGGTGTGTATTTCAGTTGGACATGTTTGAGTAAGTTTGCTACAGGTACAGTAAGTAACAGGGTCTCAAGAGCTAAACTATCACAGAGAACGTAACGGGGCCGCCAGCCTGTCGCTGCACTGGCAGCACAGCTACTTGCAACACTGGTGACCTTGGTTTGAGAATGAGCTCATTCTGTCAGAACATACGCGAGTAGAAGAGGCTTGAACGGCCCAGTGGCTGCTTGCCTCTTAGGTGGGCTGTGGTCCACAGTCTGCCAGACAGTGGTGCCCTGGGACAGAAACATAGAAAAAGGCAGCAGATAAAGACCTATCTTGTTTTCCGAAGTTGCAGGTGGGGTGGGGGTAGCGCAGGCAGCCTCTGCTGATGGGTATGGTGGGCCACACGGACAACCTCTGCTCATGCCTGTTGCATGTTCTGGAAGAGGCACACTGTGCTGCTTACTCACAGGCAGGTCTGAAGGGGGCATGGACGACCCTGCATGATGGCTAGTGCTCCTTGCACGCCCTACACCGATGACCTGGCCCTTCTTCTTGCTGTATTCAGTCTTCTGAGGGGGTGGGGTCACCCTGAAGGCCCCACCACAAGGATAAGCCACAGGAGCCCCGGGAGGAGGCAAGCTAAGTCAAGGAGATGGTGGGTGACAGGACAGGGATGGTAATCCTACAGGGAGAGGGGCCAGGCAGATGGAGCATATAGAATAAATTTAAAAAAAAAAAAGTAAACTGGGACACCAGAGATAAACTGTTCTACAGGTAGAGTGGGTAACTGGGTTTCTGGAGTTGGATTGTGCTGCAAGCAGAATAGGTAACTGGGTCTCTGGAGTTGGATAGTGCTGCAGGTAGAGTAGGTAACTGGGTCTCGGGAGTTGGACAGTGCTGCAGGTAGAGTAGGTAACTGGGTCTCGGGAGTTGGACAGTGCTGCAGGTAGAGTAGGTAACTGGGTCTCGGGAGTTGGACAGTGCTGCAGGTAGAGTAGGTAACTGGGTCTCGGGAGTTGGACAGTGCTGCAGGTAGAGTAGGTAACTGGGTCTCGGGCGTTGGACAGTGCTGCAGGTAGAGTAGGTAACTGGGTCTCGGGCGTTGGACAGTGCTGCAGGTAGAGTAGGTAACTGGGTCTCGGGCGTTGGACAGTGCTGCAGGTAGAGTAGGTAACTGGGTCTCGGGCGTTGGACAGTGCTGCAGGTAGAGTAGGTAACTGGGTCTCGGGAGTGGGACAGTGCTGCAGGTAGAGTAGGTAACTGGGTCTCGGGAGTTGGACAGTGCTGCAGGTAGAGTAGGTAACTGGGTCTCGGGGTTGGACAGTGCTGCAGGTAGAGTAGGTAACTGGGTCTCGGGAGTGGGACAGTGCTGCAGGTAGAGTAGGTAACTGGGTCTCGGGAGTGGGACAGTGCTGCAGGTAGAGTAGGTAACTGGGTCTCGGGAGTTGGACAGTGCTGCAGGTAGAGTAGGTAACTGGGTCTCGGGAGTGGGACAGTGCTGCAGGTAGAGTAGGTAACTGGGTCTCGGGAGTGGGACAGTGCTGCAGGTAGAGTAGGTAACTGGGTCTCGGGAGTGGGACAGTGCTGCAGGTAGAGTAGGTAACTGGGTCTCGGGAGTGGGACAGTGCTGCAGGTAGAGTAGGTAACTGGGTCTCGGGGTGGACAGTGCTGCAGGTAGATAGTAACTGGGTCTCGGGAGTTGGACAGTGCTGCAGGTAGAGTAGGTAACTGGGTCTCGGGTGGGACAGTGCTGCAGGTAGAGTAGGTAACTGGGTCTCGGGAGTGGGACAGTGCTGCAGGTAGAGTAGGTAACTGGGTCTCGGGAGTGGGACAGTGCTGCAGGTAGAGTAGGTAACTGGGTCTCAGGAGTGGGACAGTGCTGCAGGTAGAGTAGGTAACTGGGTCTCTATAATTAGACTGTGCTGCAGGTGGAGTAGGTAACTGGGTCTCTATAATTAGACAGTGCTGCAGGTAGAGTAGGTAACTGGGTCTCAGGAGTGGGACAGTGCTGCAGGTAGAGTAGGTAACTGGGTCTCAGGAGTGGGACAGTGCTGCAGGTAGAGTAGGTAACTGGGTCTCGGGAGTGGGACAGTGCTGCAGGTAGAGTAGGTAACTGGGTCTCAGGAGTGGGACAGTGCTGCAGGTAGAGTAGGTAACTGGGTCTCAGGAGTGGGACAGTGCTGCAGGTGGAGTAGGTAACTGGGTCTCTATAATTAGACAGTGCTGCAGGTAGAGTAGGTAACTGGGTCTCGGGAGTGGGACAGTGCTGCAGGTAGAGTAAGTAACTGGGTCTCTATAATTAGACTGTGCTGCAGGTGGAGTAGGTAACTGGGTCTCTATAATTAGACAGTGCTGCAGGTAGAGTAGGTAACTGGGTCTCAGGAGTGGGACAGTGCTGCAGGTAGAGTAGGTAACTGGGTCTCGGGAGTGGGACAGTGCTGCAGGTAGAGTAGGTAACTGGGTCTCGGGCATTGGACATTGCTGCAGGTAGAGTAGGTAACTGGATCTCGGGAGTTGGACAGTGCTGCAGGTGGAGTAGGTAACTGGGTCTCAGGAGTGGGACAGTGCTGCAGGTGGAGTAGGTAACTGGGTCTCTATAATTAGACTGTGCTGCAGGTGGAGTAGGTAACTGGGTCTCTATAATTAGACTGTGCTGCAGGTGGAGTAGGTAACTGGGTCTCTATAATTAGACTGTGCTGCAGGTGGAGTAGGTAACTGGGTCTCTATAATTAGACTGTGCTGCAGGTGGAGTAGGTAACTGGGTCTCTATAATTAGACTGTGCTGCAGGTGGAGTAGGTAACTGGGTCTCTATAATTAGACTGTGCTGCAGGTGGAGTAGGTAACTGGGTCTCTATAATTAGACTGTGCTGCAGGTGGAGTAGGTAACTGGGTCTCTATAATTAGACTGTGCTGCAGGTGGAGTAGGTAACTGGGTCTCTATAATTAGACTGTGCTGCAGGTGGAGTAGGTAACTGGGTCTCTATAATTAGACTGTGCTGCAGGTGGAGTAGGTAACTGGGTCTCTATAATTAGACTGTGCTGCAGGTGGAGTAGGTAACTGGGTCTCTATAATTAGACTGCTGCAGGTGGAGTAGGTAACTGGGTCTCTATAATTAGACTGCTGCAGGTGGAGTAGGTAACTGGGTCTCTATAATTAGACTGTGCTGCAGGTAGAGTAGGTAACTGGGTCTCTATAATTAGACTGCTGCAGGTGGAGTAGGTAACTGGGTCTCTATAATTAGACTGTGCTGCAGTTGGAGTAGGTAACTGGGTCTCTATAATTAGACTGTGCTGCAGTTGGAGTAGGTAACTGGGTCTCTATAATTAGACTGCTGCAGGTGGAGTAGGTAACTGGGTCTCTATAATTAGACTGTGCTGCAGGTGGAGTAGGTAACTGGGTCTCTATAATTAGACTGTGCTGCAGGTGGAGTAGGTAACTGGGTCTCTATAATTAGACTGTGCTGCAGGTGGAGTAGGTAACTGGGTCTCTAATTAGACTGTGCTGCAGGTAGAGTAGGTAACTGGGTCTCAGGAGTGGGACAGTGCTGCAGGTGGAGTAGGTAACTGGGTCTCAGGAGTGGGACAGTGCTGCAGGTGGAGTAGGTAACTGGGTCTCAGGAGTGGGACAGTGCTGCAGGTAGAGTAGGTAACTGGTCTCTATAATTAGACTGTGCTGCAGGTGGAGTAGGTAACTGGGTCTCTATAATTAGACTGTGCTGCAGGTGGAGTAGGTAACTGGGTCTCTATAATTAGACTGTGCTGCAGGTGGAGTAGGTAACTGGGTCTCTATAATTAGACTGTGCTGCAGGTGGAGTAGGTAACTGGGTCTCTATAATTAGACTGTGCTGCAGGTGGAGTAGGTAACTGGGTCTCTATAATTAGACTGTGCTGCAGGTGGAGTAGGTAACTGGGTCTCTATAATTAGACTGTGCTGCAGGTGGAGTAGGTAACTGGGTCTCTATAATTAGACTGTGCTGCAGGTGGAGTAGGTAACTGGGTCTCTATAATTAGACTGTGCTGCAGGTGGAGTAGGTAACTGGGTCTCTATAATTAGACTGTGCTGCAGGTGGAGTAGGTAACTGGGTCTCTATAATTAGACTGTGCTGCAGGTGGAGTAGGTAACTGGGTCTCTATAATTAGACTGTGCTGCAGGTGAGTAGGTAACTGGGTCTCAGGAGTGGGACAGTGCTGCAGGTGAGTAGGTAACTGGGTCTCAGGAGTGGGACAGTGCTGCAGGTGGAGTAGGTAACTGGGTCTCAGGAGTGGGACAGTGCTGCAGGTGGAGTAGGTAACTGGGTCTCAGGAGTGGGACAGTGCTGCAGGTGGAGTAGGTAACTGGGTCTCAGGAGTGGGACAGTGCTGCAGGTGGAGTAGGTAACTGGGTCTCTATAATTAGACTGTGCTGCAGGTGGAGTAGGTAACTGGGTCTCTATAATTAGACTGTGCTGCAGGTGAAGTAGGTAACTGGGTCTCAGGAGTGGGACAGTGCTGCAGGTGGAGTAGGTAACTGGGTCTCTATAATTAGACTGTGCTGCAGGTGGAGTTGGTAACTGGGTCTCGGGAGTTGGACAGTGCTGCAGGTGGAGTAGGTAACTGGGTCTCAGGAGTGGGACAGTGCTGCAGGTAGAGTAGGTAACTGGGTCTCAGGAGTGGGACAGTGCTGCAGGTGGAGTAGGTAACTGTGTCTCTATAATTAGACTGTGCTGCAGGTGGAGTAGGTAACTGGGTCTCTATAATTAGACTGTGCTGCAGGTGAGTAGGTAACGGTAGATCTATTAATTGAATGTGCTGCAGGTGGAGTAGGTAACTGGGTCTCTATAATTAGACTGTGCTGCAGGTGGAGTAGGTAACTGGGTCTCTATAATTAGACTGTGCTGCAGGTGGAGTAGGTAACTGGGTCTCTATAATTAGACTGTGCTGCAGGTGGAGTAGGTAACTGGGTCTCAGGAGTGGGACAGTGCTGCAGGTGGAGTAGGTAACTGGGTCTCAGGAGTGGGACAGTGCTGCAGGTAGAGTAGGTAACTGGGTCTCGGGAGTTGGACAGTGCTGCAGGTAGAGTAGGTAACTGGGTCTCGGCGTTGGACAGTGCTGCAGGTAGAGTAGGTAACTGGGTCTCAGGAGTTGGACAGTGCTGCAGGTAGAGTAGGTAACTGGGTCTCGGGCGTTGGACAGTGCTGCAGGTAGAGTAGGTAACTGGGTCTCGGGCGTTGGACAGTGCTGCAGGTAGAGTAGGTAACTGGGTCTCGGGCGTTGGACAGTGCTGCAGGTAGAGTAGGTAACTGGGTCTCGGATTGGACAGTGCTGCAGGTAGAGTAGGTAACTGGGTCTCGAGGAGTTGGACAGTGCTGCAGGTAGAGTAGGTAACTGGGTCTCGGGGTGGGACAGTGCTGCAGGTAAGTAGGTAACTGGGTCTCGGGGTGGGACAGTGCTGCAGGTAAGTAGGTAACTGGGTCTCGGGAGTGGGACAGTGCTGCAGGTAGAGTAGGTAACTGGGTCTCGGGAGTGGGACAGTGCTGCAGGTAGAGTAGGTAACTGGGTCTCGGGAGTGGGACAGTGCTGCAGGTAGAGTAGGTAACTGGGTCTCGGGAGTGGGACAGTGCTGCAGGTAGAGTAGGTAACTGGGTCTGGGGAGTGGGACAGTGCTGCAGGTAGAGTAGGTAACTGGGTCCAGGGGTGGACAGTGCTGCAGGTAGAGTAGGTAACTGGGTCTCGGGGTGGACAGTGCTGCAGGTAGAGTAGGTAACTGGGTCTCGGAGTGAGACAGTGCTGCAGGTAGAGTAGGTAACTGGGTCTCGGGGTGGGACAGTGCTGCAGGTAGAGTAGGTAACTGGGTCTCGGGGTGGGACAGTGCTGCAGGTAGAGTAGGTAACTGGGTCTCAGGAGTGGGACAGTGCTGCAGGTGGAGTAGGTAACTGGGTCTCTATAATGGGACTGTGCTGCAGGTGGAGTAGGTAACTGGGTCTCAGAGTGGAGACAGTGCTGCAGGTAGAGTAGGTAACTGGGTCTCAGGGTGGGACAGTGCTGCAGGTAGAGTAGGTAACTGGGTCTCAGGAGTGGGACAGTGCTGCAGGTAGAGTAGGTAACTGGGTCTCGGAGTGGGACAGTGCTGCAGGTAGAGTGGTAACTGGGTCTCAGGAGTGGGACAGTGCTGCAGGTAGAGTAGGTAACTGGGTCTCAGGAGTGGGACAGTGCTGCAGGTGGAGTAGGTAACTGGGTCTCTATAATTAGACAGTGCTGCAGGTAGAGTAGGTAACTGGGTCTCGGGCATTGGACATTGCTGCAGGTAGAGTAGGTAACTGGATCTCGGGAGTTGGACAGTGCTGCAGGTGGAGTAGGTAACTGGGTCTCAGGAGTGGGACAGTGCTGCAGGTGGAGTAGGTAACTGGGTCTCTATAATTAGACTGTGCTGCAGGTGGAGTAGGTAACTGGGTCTCTATAATTAGACAGTGCTGCAGGTGGAGTAGGTAACTGGCTCTCTATAATTAGACTGTGCTGCAGGTGGAGTAGGTAACTGGGTCTCTATAATTAGACTGTGCTGCAGGTGGAGTAGGTAACTGGGTCTCTATAATTAGACTGTGCTGCAGGTGGAGTAGGTAACTGGGTCTCTATAATTAGACTGTGCTGCAGGTGGAGTAGGTAACTGGGTCTCTATAATTAGACTGTGCTGCAGGTGGAGTAGGTAACTGGGTCTCTATAATTAGACTGTGCTGCAGGTGGAGTAGGTAACTGGGTCTCTATAATTAGACTGTGCTGCAGGTGGAGTAGGTAACTGGGTCTCTATAATTAGACTGTGCTGCAGGTGGAGTAGGTAACTGGGTCTCTATAATTAGACTGTGCTGCAGGTGGAGTAGGTAACTGGGTCTCTATAATTAGTGCTGCAGGTGGAGTAGGTAACTGGGTCTCTATAATTAGACTGCTGCAGGTGGAGTAGGTAACTGGGTCTCTATAATTAGACTGTGCTGCAGGTAGAGTAGGTAACTGGGTCTCTATAATTAGACTGCTGCAGGTGGAGTAGGTAACTGGGTCTCTATAATTAGACTGTGCTGCAGGTGGAGTAGGTAACTGGGTCTCTATAATTAGACTGTGCTGCAGGTGGAGTAGGTAACTGGGTCTCTATAATTAGACTGTGCTGCAGGTGGAGTAGGTAACTGGGTCTCTATAATTAGACTGTGCTGCAGGTGGAGTAGGTAACTGGGTCTCTATAATTAGACTGTGCTGCAGGTGGAGTAGGTAACTGGGTCTCTATAATTAGACTGTGCTGCAGGTGGAGTAGGTAACTGGGTCTCTAATTAGACTGTGCTGCAGGTAGAGTAGGTAACTGGGTCTCAGGAGTGGGACAGTGCTGCAGGTGGAGTAGGTAACTGGGTCTCAGGAGTGGGACAGTGCTGCAGGTGGAGTAGGTAACTGGGTCTCAGGAGTGGGACAGTGCTGCAGGTAGAGTAGGTAACTTGGTCTCTATAATTAGACTGTGCTGCAGGTAGAGTAGGTAACTGGGTCTCTATAATTAGACTGCTGCAGGTGGAGTAGGTAACTGGGTCTCTATAATTAGACTGTGCTGCAGTTGGAGTAGGTAACTGGGTCTCTATAATTAGACTGTGCTGCAGGTGGAGTAGGTAACTGGGTCTCTATAATTAGACTGTGCTGCAGGTGGAGTAGAAACTGGGTCTCTATAATTAGACTGTGCTGCAGGTGGAGTAGGTAACTGGGTCTCTATAATTAGACTGTGCTGCAGGTGGAGTAGGTAACTGGGTCTCTATAATTAGACTGTGCTGCAGGTGGAGTAGGTAACTGGGTCTCTATAATTAGACTGTGCTGCAGGTGGAGTAGGTAACTGGGTCTCTATAATGGACTGTGCTGCAGGTGGAGTAGGTAACTGGGTCTCTATAATTAGACTGTGCTGCAGGTGGAGTAGGTAACTGGGTCTCTATAATTAGACTGTGCTGCAGGTGGAGTAGGTAACTGGGTCTCTAATTAGACTGTGCTGCAGGTAGAGTAGGTAACTGGGTCTCAGGAGTGGGACAGTGCTGCAGGTAGAGTAGGTAACTGGGTCTCAGGAGTGGGACAGTGCTGCAGGTGGAGTAGGTAACTGGGTCTCAGGAGTGGGACAGTGCTGCAGGTGGAGTAGGTAACTGGGTCTCGGGAGTGGGACAGTGCTGCAGGTGGAGTAGGTAACTGGGTCTCAGGAGTGGGACAGTGCTGCAGGTGGAGTAGGTAACTGGGTCTCTATAATTAGACTGTGCTGCAGGTGGAGTAGGTAACTGGGTCTCTATAATTAGACTGTGCTGCAGGTGAAGTAGGTAACTGGGTCTCAGGAGTGGGACAGTGCTGCAGGTGGAGTAGGTAACTGGGTCTCTATAATTAGACTGTGCTGCAGGTGGAGTTGGTAACTGGGTCTCGGGAGTTGGACAGTGCTGCAGGTGGAGTAGGTAACTGGGTCTCAGGAGTGGGACAGTGCTGCAGGTAGAGTAGGTAACTGGGTCTCAGGAGTGGGACAGTGCTGCAGGTGGAGTAGGTAACTGGGTCTCTATAATTAGACTGTGCTGCAGGTGGAGTAGGTAACTGGGTCTCTATAATTAGACTGTGCTGCAGGTGGAGTAGGTAACTGGGTCTCTATAATTAGACTGTGCTGCAGGTGGAGTAGGTAACTGGGTCTCTATAATTAGACTGTGCTGCAGGTGGAGTAGGTAACTGGGTCTCTATAATTAGACTGTGCTGCAGGTGGAGTAGGTAACTGGGTCTCTATAATTAGACTGTGCTGCAGGTGGAGTAGGTAACTGGGTCTCAGGAGTGGGACAGTGCTGCAGGTAGAGTAGGTAACTGGGTCTCAGGAGTGGGACAGTGCTGCAGGTGGAGTAGGTAACTGGGTCTCTATAATTAGACTGTGCTGCAGGTGGAGTAGGTAACTGGGTCTCTATAATTAGACTGTGCTGCAGGTGGAGTAGGTAACTGGCTCTCTATAATTAGACTGTGCTGCAGGTGGAGTAGGTAACTGGCTCTCTATAATTAGACTGTGCTGCAGGTGGAGTAGGTGACTGGCTCTCTATAATTAGACTGTGCTGCAGGTGGAGTAGGTGACTGGCTCTCTATAATTAGACTGTGCTGCAGGTGGAGTAGGTGACTGGCTCTCTATAATTAGACTGTGCTGCAGGTGGAGTAGGTGACTGGGTCTCTATAATTAGACTGTGCTGCAGGTGGAGTAGGTAACTGGGTCTCTATAATTAGACTGTGCTGCAGGTGGAGTAGGTAACTGGGTCTCTATAATTAGACTGTGCTGCAGGTGGAGTAGGTAACTGGGTCTCTATAATTAGACTGTGCTGCAGGTGGAGTAGGTAACTGGGTCTCTATAATTAGACTGTGCTGCAGGTGGAGTAGGTAACTGGGTCTCTATAATTAGACTGTGCTGCAGGTGGAGTAGGTAACTGGGTCTCTATAATTAGACTGTGCTGCAGGTGGAGTAGGTAACTGGGTCTCTATAATTAGACTGTGCTGCAGGTGGAGTAGGTAACTGGGTCTCGGGAGTGGGACAGTGCTGCAGGTGGAGTAGGTAACTGGGTCTCGGGAGTGGGACAGTGCTGCAGGTGGAGTAGGTAACTGTTCAGTCCAAGTGCAGTGACCCAGTTACCTACTCTACTTGCAACCCAATCCAACAATAAACGTGCTGCTCCACCTGCACTGCTACAGCCCAACACCAAAACTGTTGAACCCATCAGCTGGACCTGCCTTATAGCTCCACTCCATTTTGCTCCAAGTCAAAAGCTCCTGAACTCATCAGCTGGACCTGCCCATAGCACTCCCCCCTTCTATCCCAAGTCCATGACAGTGGTGATGTATGTAGGGAAAAGAGCCTAATCTGGTATAGGTACAGCACTGCTTGCCCCAGTGGTGCCAGCTATGAGTCAGCCCCTGGCAGAAATGCAACTGGCAATGCAGGAAGTTCAGTCTGAACCACAGATTGATCCTGCAGTGATGCATAGCACCAGCCATGGAAATAGGAAACAGGTGTGATGCGGTGGAGCAGTGGCAAAATGGAGGAGACTGGAATGGAGTGGGAAGAGGAGTGTAAACACGCCTGTGTGTGTCATGCAGGCACAGCATTCCTCCCAGAAATGGAAACGTTTCAATAGCTGATGTGTCTTTTTCTCCCTGAACCACTTTTCCTGCCCAGTCTAGCTAATCTCGGACTACTCTTATCCCTTTCTGACTGGCCTACAATACTCTTACGTGAAGGTAAATCTCTCACCCATTTCTGCCTTTCATTGTTCTTTGTCCTATGGTACTGTAGAGGGGTTTTGTGGGTTCCTTAAAAGTCTCCTCTGTCGGCATCCCCAGTTCCAGTTCAGGACCGTAACTTAACTCATTCTCTCCTGGTGGAAATTTTGAGTCCATTCCAGCAATGGATGGTTCCGACGCCATATGGCGTCTATGGGAATGAATTAATTAATTCTGGGGTCCCTTATTCAGGCTCCATTTTAACCAGCTGCCACTTGGGAACTTTGTTTTCTCTGCTGCAAACCACTTTTTCTGGTTGTCATGAAGTAGGCTTATAGGGTTAATTTGAGCTGCAGGCATTGGTTATGGTCATGGATCCATGTATACCTTGTTTTCCACCAGGATTGGGTCTCACTTCGTCTGTACTATCTTCTGAGAGTGGCAGAAGGTCGGGGTGGGGGTGGGGTTGCAGAGGTGAACAGGTCCTGCACCGAGAGGGAGCTAGAAAGTGTTTGGTATAAAAGGAAGTGGGTTGCAGGGAATGCACCGCTCTGTATTTGCACTAACTCACCCCAAGTTTTCTCTTCTTTCAGGGCGTGTTCCTCTAGATCCTAAACTTGCCCAGAGCCTGGAGGAAGGCAAGGACTTTATCCACTCTTTTCCTCAGAGCGCTGTCTTCGAGGCCATCCACCACATAGCAGAGCAGATTCTGAATGGCCCTGCAGTCCCGAAAGACTGAACCCCTGAGAAGAGAACAAATGGGACCACCCCTAAACACCTCAATCGGGGCTACAACCAGAAGGTGGCAGGCAGCTGTCACCAAGTTTGTGGCTTCCTCCTCTGCTACTGGTCAATGCATCCTGTCATCTTTGTGGCTTCCTCTGTTGCTGGTCAACGCATCCTGTCATTTTGGTCCAAGGATAAGACCCAGTGAAGCAGGGTCTTTAGTCAGTATCATACGCGGAAGTTACTGAAACCAAACTTTCCTACAAGCATTTGGGGACTGTCGGGGTGGCAACACCCTATGGTGGCACCCAAGAAAGCATGTGCACATTTTTGTGTTAAATGAATTATAAATCAGGACATCAGTCAAAATAATGTATTTCTAAACATTCCAGGTACTTGTATAATTATAGGAGAGTGTCTCAGGCTAAGTTACAAAACTCTAAAGTTACAAGTTCTACTGGCCTAGTTAATTTCCCACACGGGTTTCTCTAGTCTTCTTGCAAAGACAATTTTAAAATTCAAGTTCTGTTCTGTGTTCTGGGTGCCTACAGAAGATAGTCCTAGATATGTGCTCTTTCAGACTTGTGTTACAAACGAAGTGCACTAACCTTACCTCAGTAGTTGCCCTTTCTTGCATCTTTAATAATAAAGCACATTTTTAACTAGAAAAAAAAAGTTGTGATGTGCAGAAGCCCCAAAGCTGTATCTCTCCCAGAAAGCCTGGCATGCCTATTCCCCTAGCTGCTGTGATGTCACTCTGTGGTGATTGCTGTGCGGCTCACTATACAGTGAATGGGGGGCTTAACCTATTAGTCAGTTACTCATTTTTGTTTTCTGCAGTATCCTTTTCTGTTCAGCATTTTTCAGTTTTACAGTACATAACCACAAATGCCTCTGTAACACTGAGCCACACAAGGGACAACAGTGGGCATAATTATCTCTAGTGAATTAGACAGTTTCTCAGTGTCATTGTATTCAGACAGTATCATGTGTGTAGCACGGTCATCTACTGATTGGAACAAATGAAAGACTAAACAGGAAAGACAGAATTTCTCAAGGAGGACCTGGAGTTACCAGCTACAGTCCAGTGCAACAAACGGCAGAGACCCACAGCACAGAGAAAAGAAACAGAGAAAAGCCAGAAGCCTTCTTAAACAGCCATTTTGTTGCACATGTTGCAACAGCCAGATGGCTATACAAATCCTGTACAATAAAGTGATTTATGCAACCAGTTATTGTTATCTCGGACTCTTGTGCCGTGGTCCATTAAAAGACAGTTTACAACATCAGGTCAGTGTCTTTATCAAACCATTGAGTGTGGGGGGGGGGGGATCTATGCATTTCAGACATTATATGGTTGGGGGAGGGGTTTGCTATATTAAATTTGTCCAGCTCAAGGATAAACCAACAAAGCCTTGGAAGCTGTGTCCTTTGAGGTTTAAAAAATGTCTCCCGTAGGACATGAATGTTTTCCAGCTTATTCATTGCATAATAGTCGAGTCTTTCATTCACAGCTAGTTTCTTCCAATTTCTTATTTATTGTTTATAGGCGGCACTTTGCCTCCAGATAACCTGTAGGAAATGTTTAGCACAGAGCAATGCACCCTGTATCCATTTCATACCTTTTATGTCTATATTCCCTTTTAAAGAGTCACCTAAGATGTTAAACTGAGGACACCATGGTAAAGGGAAGTGAATCACTTTTTCACCGAGTGTGAGTGCAGTACCTCCTTCCAAAAACATAGAAACATAGAATTTGATGGCAGATAAGGGCCGCTTGGCCCACCTAGTCTGCCCATTTCTCTACCTGACGGATAAGCTGCAGATTCTAGTTAGTCAACAGCTTACTTCTCCTACCCCCACCTCCACTAGAATTGCCTTATGCCTGTCCCATGCATTCTTGAATTCTCCCACTTTTCCTGACTCCACAACCTCCTCATGAAGGCTGTTCCATGCATCCACAACCTCTCTCTGAAAAAATACTTTCTAACATTACCTCTGAGCCGTCCCCCCTCTATCTTCAAATTGTGCCTCTTGTCCTTGCCATCTCTTCTTCTGAAAGATGCTACCCTCTTGTACTTTAATTCCCTTGAGATACTTGAAAGTTTCTATCATGTCCCCCCCTCCCTCCTTTCCTCAAGGGTATACATATTAAGCTACTTTAGTCTCTCTTTGTATGTCTTCGGGTGCAGACCCTGCACCATTTTGGTTGCCCTCCTCTGAACAGCCTCCACTCTATGTCTTTGCAGAGATGGAGTCTCCAGAATTGCACGAAGTACTCCAGATGGGGTCTTGCTAAAAATCAACAGTTTTAGTACATTACCAAAGAACGTGCCCCATGTCTGCATTTGGTTCTGTGTAAAAGCCAGCGGAGATGATGTGGAAGGAGGCTCATGCATATTGGAAAAGCAGTGGTCTTAAGCAGAATTATATATTGTATGTACTCCCCTGAACTTCCCAGTGGCTTTTGTGCGCTGTTAGCCAGCATCTGCGCTGGGCTGCATTAGTAATTGTGCAGTTATAATTTGCCTCTCACTTGAACTTGAGAGAGGGAGCTATCTTAAAGATGCGCTCCCAAAGTAAACCATATGATCCTCTCTGAGGATATCTCTTTCATCAGGCCACACTTTTGGAACTATACCCACGTCAGCGCTAGAACCACACAGAAGCTTGTGCAAGCAGTTAGCCAGGGGCCACTCACGAGGATGTCAGGTATCAGCATCTACATAGACATGGGTAGCCCCTCCTCACCTCAGTTTTTTTTTTTCTGTCGTCTGGAAAACCTACCAGCAAATGATGTAACTATCAGGGCACCCCACTTAGGAGGTAAGTGCATTTTGTGTCTTGGTGGTAGCAGCTGTTGAAATGCTCTCCGCTGTAGATATCACCTGTGCTGGTACCTAGGCAAATGATAATGATACTGTAGCTGAGTGAGAGCCATGAGGGTGCCACTGTCTGAGTCTTTGTTTCCTGTTATCTGTATACCCTGCTGCACGCATAGCCTGCCCCTGAGCATGTTCTTATCAACACGGACCATGGGATTTTTGTTAAAGGATTAAGCTAGAGTGAAATAAAGTTATCAGGCGTAGGGCCTCCTTAGTGAGCAGTTGTACTTTTCTCCATGTCCGGCATGTAGCTGCTATAGTAGGGTGACTCTGGCAAAGGGGCACACCAAAAATCTGTCAGGTGCGCCCCCCCCCCAAATTGACCTCCATTTGATACCACTGGGCTGTGTTGCACATCAGTAGGTTGTAGCCACCACGTAAACTGATATAAGGTGGATGTCATGGCATAACCATGGTCGAGGAATGGTCAAATGTATGGCAGCTTAGATTCAATGCTAAGAAGTGCAAGGTAATGCACCTGGGAAACAAAAACCCAAGGGAAGAGTACACAATGGGGGGGTGAGATACTAACAACAACAAAAATGGAAAGGGACCTGGGGGTAGTCATATCAGATGACCTAAAGGTGGGCAAGCAATGTGAGAGGGCAGCAAGGAGGGCTGGGGGGATACTGGGATGCATAGGGAGAGGCATCACCAGTAGAAAACAGG
Organism: Neoceratodus forsteri; assembly: GCA_016271365.2. Classification (NCBI taxonomy): domain Eukaryota; kingdom Metazoa; phylum Chordata; order Ceratodontiformes; family Ceratodontidae; genus Neoceratodus; species Neoceratodus forsteri. The sequence continues at coordinate 359,476,366 of JADMNL010000025.1, forward strand.
AAGTTGTTATCCCTCTGTACAGACAGCTAATGAGACCCCATCTGGAGTACTGCGTGCAGTTCTGGAGACCCAGTCTCCGCAAAGACATAGACAGGATGGAAGCTGTCCAGAGGAGGGCAACTAAAATGGTGCAGGGTCTGCGGAAGACATATGAAGAGACTTAAGGAGCTTAATATGTATAGCCTCGAGGAAAGGAGGGAGAGGGGACATGATAGAAACTTTCAAGTACCTCAAGGAATCAACAAAGTCCAAGAGGTAGCATCTTTCAAAAGAGGTGTGCAAGAACAAGGGGCACAATTTGAAGATAGAAGGGGGGCGGCTCAGAGGTAATTTAAGGAAGTATTTTTTCACAGAGAGGGTGGTGGATGTATGGAACGGCCTTCCAGAGGAGGTTGTGGAGTCACAGTGGTGGAATTCAAGCATGCATGGGACAGTCATAAGGCAATTCTAGGGGGTTGGGGTAGGAAGAAGTAGGCTGCTGGTTAACTAGGATCTGCAGCTTATCCATCAGGTAGGGAAATGGGCAGACTGGGTGGGCCAAGCGGTCCTTATCTGCCGTCAAATTCTGTGTTTCTATGACCAAATCAACCTATTGCCCAATGAGCCCTCAATTTCATTTTCCTGAACCTGTTTTGATTCCCTTCACAGAGATTTTTTTTTTTGGTTTCATTCTGTTTATGCCCCCTTCTGTCAGTGGCACCTGGCTCTCCCCATTTCTGCTTACCCCAGATCTTCCTGGGTAGTCACTATGCCGTGGATAGCCCTCCTTCCAGGCAGGATCGAGGGTATGGACACCTCTTGACAAGATCTGCATTATGCCCTATGTAGTAGGACAGCCGGGATGAGGGGTGGTGGATATACTGTGGCTGCTAGCCCCTGATACCAGGGGCCATTTTCCTCGTCTCTCTTCCCCCCAAGCCTGACCCTGATAGTTTGAGATTGCTCCCATGTCATGGGTGCTGCGTCAGTGATCCCATCCATCCACGGATATGTTTTAGTCAATTTATCAGTTTACTCAGACTGACTGGTAATCATAAGATTAAGTGCTTTAAATCAGTCTATATCCGCTCTAGCTCCCTTAGCAAATGTACTGTGTTTAAAGGATTATTTTGTCAAAATCTGCAGGCACCTTAACACCCAGAATATATGGGGTGGGGCATTTTACTACATATTCAGTGAATATATTTCTGGTGCTGGTGATACTAAAAGGCAGAATTTCCAATTTTCCCAAATTTATTCAGAGCCCTGAGAGTGCAGCAAATTTATTTAGAATCCTCAGCATAGCAGATGTCAAGTCCTGTGAGACGATGAGCATATCATTTGCATATACTATTATTTTATAGTCTACATTCTGATGCATAATGCCTGGTATAGTGAGACATTCTCGCAACTTTTGTAAGAGGGAGTCAAGGGCCGGTTCAAGCATGGCAGGGGGCAACCCTGCCTCGTGTACCTTTCTAACCGAAAGGAGTCTGAAGCATGGTTATTAGTAAGCTGCAAAGCAACAACAGTACACCCTCCTAACGGGCAGTAAACGTTCTATACACCAAATGTAATATAATTTGAAAAAAGTTACTAGTGAGCACTCTGCCTTGCATGAAAACAGGCTTAGTAATTTGGTAAAGGGGGATGAAGAACTGCTAATAGGCAAACATTTAGTATCTCTAAGCAGTAAATGATACAGACAATGCACAGTCAGTTACTTGCCAGTGTAGGTGAAATCTGCACCTAAAAACTACCTTAAACTCAGGCAAAACAGACCACAAAAGCACTCAAAAAATAATGCTAAGGTTATTTATTCGTGAACAAGTATACAAACAAAATAACTTTAACTAAAGGAATGTTTACCAAATCTGTTTGTTAGGTTTACGAACACCACAGACGACATCCAAATGAGTAACTGCTGGCTCGGAATGTCCCTTCTGTATGACCTCATCAAGGAACATGCTTACATATCGACTGTACTGGTCATCCTCAGAGCTCTGAGGTTACTTATTTGGATGGTGTGTCTGTGGTGTTTGTAAATCAAACTGATTTGGTAAACATTCTAGACTTTAGTCTTTTGTGCAGGTTTTTATCTGGACGTGTTGGGCTATCAGAATCACTGCATTTGTTCATCTATGACTACTGGAAGTTGCAAGCTTTTTGGAATGCCCTGCAGCATTGACCGAAATTGTTTTCATTGTGGGTGAGCTAATTTTCTGTTCACATTTTTGTTCATATAGTTATTCACAAATAAATAACCATGGCATTTTGTGACTGCTTTTGTGGTCTGTTTTGCCTCTGAGTTTAAGATTGATTTTAGGTGCTGACCTCACCTACACTGGCAGGTAACTGTATTGTTTGTATCATTGACTTACCATACACTACTGAGGTAGGTGCACCGTCTGTGTATGTGAACAGAGCACCCTGTTTCCTGTGGTCCAGGAACTGTTTTGGTTTTTGTATCTCTAAGCAGTATTAAATAGTAAGGTATAGTGGAGAAAGTAGTGTAAGCAATCTAATAGATTCACACTTTGATCTTAAGTTCAAGCCAGTATTAAATTGCTTTTATACAAGCAGTCATAGATAGGTAATGGGATAAACTTGGGGTCCTCTGCTTATAATGTTTGGTGCAAAGAGAAGAGGGTAGAAATATGATCCATTTTACTAAATTACTAAGGTTAATCAAACTAACCTTGAACACCATAAGTGGACAAACAACAAATGTTTGTTGCAGAAAATGTATTTTTATAGTTTCTGCACTTTACACTGTAAAGAGACCACTCTTAATGGTTGTAAAGTTGGTCTCACGCATTCTTGGGATACGAGAATTGTGAAGAGTGGTCCTTGGGCGCTGCTCTGCCTTACCGCTGGTCCTGCCAGCCTTGGGTCCTGTTTTCAGTCCTCTGCTTGCCCCTGCCAGCCCCCGTGTGCCTAAAATTCTGTAGGCGACCTGAGGAGCATGTAGAAGTGACCCACCCATTTGGCAGGTCAGTGAATGCCGCACAGCACAGTGTGCAAGCATTCGAGCAGGATGCCTGCTTGAATGTGCGAGCTGGCATTTGCCAGCTCAGTTGTCAGCAAGTGCTATGGCGCTCATTGCAAAAGCTGCTTTGGCAGCTCGAGGACAGTTCCCCTTGCATGCTCTGGCCCCAGGGACATCAGCAGCAGCAAGGGGGTCCAGAGACGCACTGAGGGGAAGACAGAACATAAACTTTGGAAAAATGCTCTTACGTGCTGTATCTGTAAATGAAGCACTGTTTCTTTTAAGAGCCGAGGCTGCTATGGACTTTTGATTTTGCTCTGCCTCTCACCTGGGGTGGGGGGGGGTTCAGCGCTACAGCGCTAGTGACATGCTGGGGAGTCTCTTCCAGAGCCCACTCTGTCACCCAGACAGAAGGGCAGGGGCAGCTGTTGAACCATGGGGCAGTTAATTGATGCAGCTATTTTGTTCACCTGCAGAAAGACTTAAAAGTTGGGACTCTGTAGAACTCTTTACAGTAGCAGCCATATTTGACACCTCTGACCCCAGTTTGCACCAATCAGAGTTCATGGAGCTGTAAAGATGCAGCTATGACTCCTGGGAAGGGGACCGGACTGTGTTCTTGGTGCCTGAACAGTCAGCCAATCAGGCGTTGAGAGGACTTAATGCATATTAATTTAGCAGATGGACAGCAGTGCTCCACCAGTCAGAAGCTACCTTTTCTCTCCTCAGGCACCAGGGACAGATTCAGCTCAGGGCAGTTGGGCTGAAGCTCTCTGTGAGTCAGGAGGGCTTAGACTATGAAGGGAAAAGTTCGGAAGTCTGCCTAAGGCTTCCACAGCCAAACTCCAGGAGACTTTCCTAAAGCCATCTACCACCTGGCTGGAGAGCCAGTGTGTGTCTGAAGAACTGTTTACAAATAAAACTTTGCGGCAGCTGAGAGAAGCTCTCAGCCTGTGAGGTGGGTGGACTGTATCCTGCCAAATACCTGAAGGTTGTCTGGGTTAAGCAAGCAGATCCTAGAGATGTCTGCAGAAGATCCCCATAGTCTGGGAAATCCAGTGCAAAGTGTGAAATCTACTTTGTGGTTTGCACCTGCAGTATGGAAAGAATCGGAGAGACTGTTTGCTACCCCTAGCCTGAGGGGTGGATCGGACTTGCATCCAGAGGTCATAGTGTCTGCCAGCTGCAGAGAGGGGAAGACTGTGTGTGTCCTGAGCTCCAGGAAGAGAGATTGCCAGCAGAGGATGGTCTGGAGAATCGGTCTGGTAGTTCTATAGTCAGGCATTACCCAACGTCTTTTCCCAGAACTAGATGCCTGGACAGGTGGAGTAGGTGTGTGGCTCTGGTCCCTAGCACTGGCCTATTCCAGCATCCATGAAGAAGTGTCCTAGAAGATGACAAGCTGCCACGCCTGCAATAGCCTTGAAAGTGACAAGCAGCTAGAATCCTGCTCAAGCCAAGTAAGCTGCCAGTCTGCTTATTCAGCTCAAGGCTCCAGCTCAGTTGGCTGATCCTGCTTGTTTGCCAGACCTAGCGAGACTGTGCTACAGAACTGTGAGTAAACACAGGACCTGCCCTGTCCTGGGGATTTGTTTAAGGTTTGCCAGCCAATTCCCATTTTATTTAAAAGTGCACCAACGCTGACCAACCCACTGCACTGTACAGGCCTGCAAGTAGTCCTTGGTACCCAGACAGACATTGGGGGACACTGGTAGCAGTGGGGGAGGCAGGCTAATCTGTTTGTTGTTTAAAACTGCCTGTGAGCATATTATTAATTACAGTCTGTAATTGCATGTGTTTATTTTTTATTTTTTTCCAATTCCCACTTTCCCCTACCCTCTTCAGCTCCCCTCCTAATACCCCAAGCCTCCCCGTCATGGTCACTTACCTCCATCAAGCTCTGGCTGTGCTGCCCAAGTGGGGTTAGGGTGAGGGTGGTCCCCGAACTTCATTGTTCCATCAGGCAGGCACCGCGATCCAGTGGCCGACGGAGGCCCATGGAGTTCCCATGGGCCATCGTCGTAGGGGTGCTGGGGCCATTTTCCGTTGTTTTTTCTCCCTCTGGGGATGTCGCCTACATGGACGTCAACACAGGCCCATACATGCATGTGCGCGTGTCCACCTGTAGATGTCAACGATGCCCCCTCCCTGCTCAACCGTCTGCCATCTGCACTGCCACCTGTGGTCACCCAAGTGGCAGTACTGTAGCAGCGAACGGAACTCTCCCTCCCCTGGAGGAGGCGAGCGTCCGCCGGGATGCTCAATCCTTCTAACCCTGGCTGGCCCCCCCCAACATCCCAAGCTCACTTCCGAACTCGGGTTGTCGGCATTGTGAGCAGTAGCACTACTGATGGGCTGGCAATTGCATGTGCTGGTGTCAGCTGGGAGGTAGGCTAATCTGTGGGTGTTGCTGTTGGGGGTGGGCACTTCTGATGGCTGTGTTCATTGCTGTTATATGTGTTACCTGCTTTATCACATAATATAGTTGCTATTTGCATTCCACTCCCTTACCCCTTTTAATAAATATTGTGTAAAACTGCCTGTGAGCATGTCTTTAACTGCATGTGTTTTAAAATCTTACGGTTTAAAGTGGTATTTCATGTGTGGGGTGACTGGAAAGGGAGGTGGGTAGGTACAACGTCCCAGGGGGTTGTACCAGACAAACAACTGGCCCAGTATATATCACTGTGGGTGGATGCACTGCGCTATTTAATTTCTGTCTGGAAAAGACCCCCCATCTTCGGCAGTATCTCAGTCATTAGGTCACACCGAAGGAACTTCACTGTCAGTAAAGCAGGATCCACATGGAAGATTTTCCAGCAGTACCACTGGGGCTGCCCATGCTGATGTCATGGACCCTATAAAGGTGTGAGCGGCCCCGACCCCTCCTTAGTTCTTTCCTGCCATCGACTGTTCGTACGGGTCTCCGTAGATGCTGCGAAGCAGTTTCGCCCCATTTTTTGCCTATAATTTTTCTTTTACTCTTCCTTTTAGAATCTTTTAAATAAGAGGTTCATTTGCCTTGTTTATGTCAAGAGTTACTCCCTCCACTTCTCTCTTCCATCGCTGCCGCTGTGTAAAGAAGATTGCTTCTTCAGATGACCAGAACCTCTGTTTGTGCTGTGCTGTCTTGGGCCTGACCACGATGCCTCTGACTGTGAGCACTGCCAGAAATTTAATCAAACAACCCTTAGGCAAAGGAAAAAGGCTCTGAAGAAATTTCTAATGGAGCAACAGGTAGTATGTTCTGGGCAGGGGTCCTCTGGGTTCCTTCCTTCCCAGTCGCCGGTGGGTTCATCGAGCTTGCAGGCCCGAGAGAAGTCCTTTTGGGGGGGGGGGTCACAAAAAAGACCACAGACGAGACCACTCCCCGACAGCCTCATCTTCTTCCTCCGGGGGTACTCCATCGGCTGCAGCTGCACCAATGCCCTCTGCTCTTCCCAGGCCCATGAAAACGGTGCCGCCTCCTGCTTCTCGGAGGCAGTCAGTCGACCCTTCGGTTGTCGGCCCCCCTGTTCGTTAACCCTCAGGTCTTCGACAGCCCCTCCATCACAGCCTGATGCTTCTTCAGGCCCACGGCCATTGGGCTCCCTAGCCCCGACGGTTCGTTGCACCATGTGCCAGCGTCCCCATCACCGTTGATGTATCAATTTCCTGCCGTTGACCTCAACAATCACTACAGCCCTGGTGCACCAATTGGGCTCTTACAGACCTGGGTCACTGGCACCGTTGGCGGCCCCATTGTTGATGCTGCTTAGGACTTCTCGGACTGCACCCCATGGGCCATTGTCAGACCTTGAGTTAGAACAGGTCGATATCGAGGAATACCATCCTGACCTCATCTTACCAGAGGAGGAGGAGGAGGAACCTCTTTCCTCTGATAGGTCCACTGCTTCAGTGAGTGAGGACTCTGTTAAACATATTCCCATGTCCCCTCCTGAAGATCCTACTTTCTTTAATGTTATGGAGCAGTTGTCCACAGCTATGGGCTTCCATACTGAGGAAGAGGATGCCACCGGGTGAGAACTGGTGTACTTCTTGGAGATTCCAGAGTCTCCCTCTAAGGTCATGCTTCCTATCATCAAAGAAGTACATGACAGGTCCAAGGTGCCTAAGCGCCTTAGCTCCCTCCCCCCAAGGGAATCTAGGCAGATTGACCTTTGGGAAAAGAGGGTCTATGCCTCTTCCATCTTGAGACTTTGGATTGCTAACTACCTTTCGCATATGGTTAAATACCATCTGGAAGAAGGGCAAGGCAGCTGCCCAGTCCCCCCCAGAATGTTCCCAGAAATGGGAGGATCTTACTTCGAGAGGGCTCTTGCAGTAGGTAATAACTTTGAGGACTGCGCCCCCGGGCATCAGTACCACACGGAAACTTTAGCTAGCAGTGTCTGGTGGGGGACCGCTGGTATCCCGTGGTAACAGCGACTTTGAAAATGGCAACTGTTATAATAGCGACGCAAAATTAGCAAAAACAAAATTTAGCGACTGTACATTATAACGGTAAGTCAAAATATCAACAAACACTGAATGCTCCTCCATTACTTGAAACGTCAAAATAGCAACTTTCTGTTTTGGGAAAAATCAGGCCAAAACCTGAGAGAGGTCAATCCTTTATCCATTAACATAAGAGATTCAAGGGAATTCTGGCTGGAATAATAGATTCAAGGGAATTATGGCCAGAATTGAAAATTATATGCTAGACCACACAGGTATTCGGCTGTTGTTCGGGACCTATACTGTGCAACAATCAATGAAATCCTCTGATTTTGATCTTTGTACTTCCTTTTCTTTCCTGCAGTGCCAGCATTTTCAGTACCAGATAATATCTGGGCAAGCTTTAGCTCTGTAAGCTGTTGCTCTTCCCGCAGGCATGCGAGCCTCCAGACACTCTGGCGACAAGCTCCGAGTCTTGAATTAAAACCCCTGTGCTAGCCTTCCACTGCATTATTCGTTCTAGCCAGACCATCATGTGTTGCAGTGTAAGAATTCCAGAGTTCCACTGGGAATTTTGGTCTTCTGCGTCTGGATCTACCACGCGGTCTACCTAGCCAGGTATCCTCATAGTAATCCAGTATTGGCTGCAGTAGCTCTTCATTCTCCACATAGAAATCCATGTCTTTCATTTCTTCGAACTTGCTAATGATGACCTCCGGTGGAACAAAAGCCATTGAAAGCAGTATTTTTAAATTAAGTGCGAACTCAGGGTCCACACAGTACTGCTTCTCCACATCTGGGCATTTCTGGATTTTTCGCCAGACTAAGTGTAAAATGAAAAAAGCACCCTCATAACTGTATATCAGGGAATACGGTTAAAAATGCAGTACTAGCTGCCTTTTCAAAATCCATGATGGCATTTGATGGAGTACCAACTACAAGTTTTTTTTATTTCTTCAAATACCCTGACATATTCATTTGTGGTATGGGAACACATTAAAACATATGCTGAAGGTATTACAGCGCCAGACCGCACTGCATGAATGGTGTAACGTTGATTAAATAAAGCAGGAAATGATTTGAATGTCCCATCTAACATCCAATCACTGCTGTCGCGTAACAGGCGCAAATTATTATCTGTTGCAAACATCATTAATCTGTCATGTTCTGCACCACTGTCATACACTAAAAAGCGTTCTCCAGTGCTTAACAGTGTGAATTCATGTGGTATTACAAGGTCTGTGACAGAGGATGGTGTAGCAGGACACCCCATTTCCTGCTGCCTTATGCGCCGCATTGTGCACTTGATAAGGCTAATTCCAGGTAGCCTACCATTGACTGCTTCTGAGGTACTGGCCGTATACCCTACAGTGACCTGGGATGTGGTCTCTACTGTACTCCTGGCATGAGACCGTATGTCAGCCATCACCTGGCGAACCCCAACATCGCCAGCATCTGCAACATGATTGTGTTCGCTAATTGCTGCAACAACACTATCCCCTGAAGTATGCAACCATGCGAGACACTTGTGTTTGTGGTATTCTGCACAGCGCCAGTAAACTTTTTCCCCTCTCTCTTTATCTTTCTGAAACAAGAAGCCCAAAAAAAGCAACAGTGGCTTACCTTTCTGGCTAGTGTCCTATTCAAAAGACATGCTGCAGTTTGACTTCTGATTCAGCAGTCGAAAAACCGCAGAAACAATGCAGAAGTAAACCACAACATTTAACAGGACTATGACCAATCGTGGAGCATGGTGGTGATTAGGTGAGCAGGATTGGCAGTGCGTGTAGAGTACGTGCATCAGTGGACAAAGCAGTGTTTAGTTTGGTTTTCAGAGAAGATGACAGAGACATGGTTAACTTGTAAAAGAAGAAGCGAACTTGTGTAAATACAAGATCTTGCTTCGAGAGAATTCCTGCAGCAGGTCTTCACATATAGGACTGCGCCCCCTGGCGTCAGGTTCCAACGGCAAACTTATTAGCTTAATCATCAAGCGAGACCGCCCGATGTCAGGCGATGCGACGTCAGCCCGACTATAAAAGGGGCGGTCCTGCACCTGCCCACCAGTTCTTTCCCGCCGTCGCCTCAGCTCATTCGGTTCACGGGTAAGAACAGCGATCTACGCCCACAGAGTCAGTCGAAGTTTTTTCTTCATATTGTAACTTATTTCCTCACTAATTCAACCGATTGTATGTTGACTCGTCCAAAGAAGTGGTGCTGTAAGTATGGAGCTCAAATCCCACACGGGGACGACCATTCCCATTGCCTCTTGTTTCTAGGCCCCATGCACAACTCGGACAAGTGTGCTATCTGTCAGGCCTTCAGTCAAGCCACTCTGACCAGGCACAAACGGATCCTCGAGGCCCACCTCCTTACCCGACAGCTGGCATCAATGGTAAAGGAGCTCCAGGAGTTGAGGGAAAGGTCATTGTCACTGGCCGAGAAAAAAGAAAAAGGACAAGGAGAGGCGCCGGGACAGGAGTCCGTCCCCACGCAGGAGGCCTGCTCCAAAAAGTGTGAGTACTCCTTCAGGTACCCTATCTGTCTCTTTGGGCCGGGCACCTCCCCAACCCCTGAGGTGAGTGGGCAGCCAGGGGCAGCCTCTCTTGAGGTTGCTGTTGTGTCTCCTTCCAGCACTGCCGATAAGTCACCCCTCGACCCCGTTGACTGGTGCACGGCCTTGACCGGTAAGCCTAGCGGCGGCCTTTCTGCTTCCACTAGCCTGGTCAGGTCTGATAAGTCAGACGGCAGATCTTCCATTGCCCACCTGGACCCTTCTTCTCACCCGTCGGGCTCCCGTGAGGCCCTCGATGCCAGACTGATTGTGCTGTCGAGAGGCTCTTCATCCCTCCAGGTCCTTCACCCCAGGGATTCGCCACCTGATCCTGCCTAGACCTTTTGTTGGGGTCCCTCTCGAAATTACCCCCTTCGCCTCGTTTCTTGCCGCTTCTGGACTGGAGTCCATCACTGGCCAAGGATCCTTCTATGGAGCCCCCCCCCCAGGACCGTCGGGGGCCCTCCCGGATCCCACGCCACCTTGTGGCCCTCTGGTACCTCCCCCGGTAGGTCCAATCGAACCTCCAGGCGGTCTTCCTGGAGCAGACCCCCTTGCTCCGCCGCCTTGCGGCCTGCCATCGGCACCACTATACCTGATGCCAGGCCACATGCCTCCATTGCCGGGATACCCTGGTTACACCCCTTATGGCTATAATCCAGGATTGCCAGGTTTTCAATACCGTTCTTGGCAATACCTGCAGTACCCAGGCTACCAGCCTCCTCCAACGCCAGATCGAGAGACGATCCCCACATGGTGGCAGGATGCCAGGACCCAGCTCATCATGGAGTTAAGGCAGTCTGTGTATGATACCCCCTACCTAGGGCCCCTCCCCCACCAACACCCTCCGGACGAGCAGCAGGTACTCTACCAATAGGCTTCTCTGGGGTGGACCCTTCCATCCCCAGCAGTTCTGAGCCTTCCAACTCAGACTTTGACTTTGACCCTTCTGACCCTCAGTCCCCAGTCGAGGTACCACCCAAGGAGTCCCCAAAATCTCCTCCAGAAGATCCCTCCTTTGGGGACCTTCTGCATACCATTCAGGCAGCAGGATGCTGGCCTTCCAAAAGAAGTGGATCCCCAGCGTAAGAGACTGGTGGAACACTTAGCTGTGGCCACTGCAGATCCCCTACCCATTCCCCCCTGGATGGGTCCTCATGAGGATCTGGTTACTACTATCTGGCAGCAGCCGTCTTCCATCCCTGCTGTTTCCAGAAAGGCCAATCGTACCTACTATCCCCTGGAAGGGATCCAACATCTTACCGCTCATCCTAAAGCTGACTCAGTGGTCATTGCTGCCGCCCATGACCTGTCAGTACAACCAAAACATTTGAGTTCCTTGCCCCCCGACAAAGACTCAAGACAGTTGGATCAGTTTGTCCGGAAGGTTTATTCCTCTTCCTCCTGTGCCATTCGGTCACTGAATCGTGTTTTACACATGGTGGTCTTCCAGAAGGCCTCTCTCTCTCTCTCTCTCTCTCTCTCTCTCTCTCTCTCCAAGCTAGAGAGGGACCTTCAAGAGGTCCAGGATGAGTCACTCCGAAAAAAGTTACTGGACAAAGTCCGAATGGGCAAGTCTTCCTGTCGTCATGCTTTGCGTGCAACGTATGACTCGGTAGACTCAGTGGCTAGGGCGGCAGCCACGGGGATCTGCATCCGTCGCCTTTCTTGGCTCAGGATTTCAGGTTTGGCACAAGACGTCCAGTCATCCCTCCTTGGACGCCCCTTTTAGGGGTTCCATCCGTTTTGTCAGCAACGCCAAAGATATAATTACTGGGCTGCAAGAGAGTGGACGCTCCCTTCGGGACGTATGCTCCATGTTCCAGATGGGGCAGAAAAAGCAGTCTTTTCGTCCCCAAAGACCATGAAATAAAAACCAGGGTAAACGTCAGGGCAAACGACGAGCCCCTGGTTCAGGAGCCCAAACCTCCCCCAGGCCAAATTCCCTAAGCTGGCCTCTGGGGCTAAAGCTATCCTCCCCTTGGCGTCCTGACTCCTTTCCCCTCCTCCCGCTACCTCCAGCAGTCATGGAGGAACCAGTAGGAGGGAGGTTTGGCCTCCACCTGGAGGAGTGGAAGTACGTCACCGCAGATTCCTGGGTGTTGCAACTCGTCCAGTGAGGTCACTCGATAGAGTTCACAGAGATACCTGCCCCTCATCCTCTGGGATGGTCTTTTTATCCAAGGGATCAGATTCACGTAGTCTTCCAGGAGATTCAGGCCCTCCTGTAAAAAGCGGCCACAGAACCCGTCCCTCAAAACCAACTAGGAAAGGGATTTTACTCCCACTTCTTCCTAGTTCCAAAGAAGACGGGCGATCTGAGATCGATCCTGGACCTCAGCATGCTCAGCCTCTTCGTCGAGTACAAGAGGTTTCGCATGTTGACCCTTCAGGGACTTCTCCCCCTGCTCCAAACAAATTCTTGGCTGTGCTCCCTGGACATGCAGGATGCCTACTTGCATATCCCCATCCTCCCGGCCCACCACTGCTTTCTCCGTTTTACTTTTCAGGAGACCCATTTTCAGTTCCGAGCACTCCCCTTTGGCCTTTCCTCGGCCCCCCGGGTGTTCACCAAGTGTTTAGTGGTGGTTGCGGCTTTTCTTCGCCGCCAGGGCATTTACGTGATCTTAATTCGAGAAACAGCTCTTGCAGCAGGTTACACCATTAGGACTGAAGCCGGCAGGTGCCAGGACCCCATGGAAAAAATCTAGCTAGCAGTATCCAGCGGGGGACTGCACCCGACATCAGCCCCTCACTGACGTCAGGCATCACATAAAAGAGGGCGGTCCCCCAGCATCCCCAGTTCTTTTCCTGCCGTTGACTCGCCAGCATCGGCCTCACGGACGCCTGCATCAATAAACGACGCGTGAAATCTTTATCTTCATTAATATTAATCCATGTCTGCTTTTCCTACCCCTTCTCTCGAAGGACACCCCTCCAAGTGTGCGTGCAGCAAGCAGGTCCCCTTTGCCGATCAACATTTGGCCTGCGTGAGGTGTCTGGGCCCGGAGCATGATACCCAGGCCTGCTCAATCTGCCAACAATTCAATAGCAGAACCTGGATCCACCGCCAAAAGGCCCTTCAGGGGCTCCTCCTTGAGCAGAAATTAAAATGGAAAAAAGACCTTCCTCCAAAGGGGAATCTTCCCACAAGACAGGGAAACACCACGACAAGCATCGGGACTCGGGTAGGTCGAGATCCCCCAGCCGGGCCTCTGAGTCCAAGGCCAGCTCCAGCTCTACGTAGTCCGATAGATCTCTGTCCCGGGCCCGTTCTCAGCCACCCCCATTAGGTAAGGTCTTCAGGGGGCTCCTCAGCCTCTCTACACCCACTCAAGACTTCTCGGGCACCCGACCCCGCCACCCAGCCAGGGGTCTCTCAGGAAGTTGCGAACATTCTGGTGTCAGTCAAAAACCCTCCACCGGCTCGCCCGACTCCGCCACCTCAGACCAGCACAAGAAGTCTTCCTCCAAGTCCATTGGAGCGTCAGATCGATGCCGGGACACCAACCTCAGGTCCATCTCCCAGCCTTCTGAGGCCCCTGAAAGGAAGACCATGGAGCTGACGTCCCTTAGGCAGACATCGGAGTCAAAGAAGGCATCCGACCCAGCACCCGCTAAATGAACTACCGAACCGACGCTAGTACCACTGACGCCGATTGACACCAGATGTCAGGGATCCTCAGGAGAAGAGGCTACCATGCCACCGGACGACCAGATAAGTGACACTGAGGATGCTGGCCTGTCAAGGGAGCTGTCGCCGGACTCGGTGGTTCCCTGGGATCTGACACTCAACCACGGCAACAGACCCACACCGATGCCAGGCCTGTTGGGCATGAATATACAGGAGATGAAAGACCTATTCACCTTCTGGTGGGAGACCATAAAGAAGGATATGGTTCCCCCTAAGCCTCTTCCACCTCCACCTCCTCCTCAGGGTGCTGAAGGTTGAAGACCCCGACCCCCTAAGGGTCCAACTTCGCCTCCTAGGTGTAGATCTAGGGAACGAAAGAGATGCCTGTCATGGTCTCCCTCAGGGTCCCTAAGCCCTAAATGACACTCTTGGTTGAGAGTCTCTGGCTTTACCCCGGACGTCCAGAAGAACATCCTGAACATCCCTTATAATGGAGCTGTCCTGTTCACTGGGGAATCCGAGAAGGTCATCACCAGGCTACAGGTTGCCGGGAAGGCAGTCCGGACTGTACAGGCTGTGTACAGACCCAAGTCTGGTTCCTTTCATAGGAACCAGAACCGCTTTTGTGGGCCAGTAACAACGACAACAGCCACGTTCTGTCCAGCAACCCAGGGGCAACTTTGGTCATAAAAGTCAAGCCAGGTTCCCCATGGGCCAGGGCCCAAAGCATCCCAAGGCAGCTCAGTCTGCAGGGTCCAATGCCACCACAGCACGACTCCTTCCCGGCCCCCGCTTCTCCTCTGGATCAAAGGGTCGAGAAGGTTGGGGGTCACATCTCTCATCACCTTTCAGGATGGCAGAGGATAACCTCTGACCGGTGGGTGTTACAGTTGGTAAAGTGAGGTTACTCTATCGAGTTCCTCGACCACCCACCGTCCGGACCTCACCTGCTCTCCCACTACTTGGGTCAGCATGCCCTGCTGATCCAGCAGGAGATCTTGGCCCTCTTGGACAAGGAGGCCATAGAGTATGTTCCACCGAACCAGAGAGGAAAAGGTTAATATTCTCACTTCTTCCTGGTTCCAAAGAAAACAGGGGACCTGCGCCCGATTTTAGATCTCAGCGACCTCAACACCTTTGTGTTTTACAAACGCTTCTGCAGGACCTGCCGGGTCTCAGTCCCTGCATATGCTCAAGAAGGCATGGCTAGTATCACTGGACATGCAGGACGCCACCTTCATCTCCCGATCGCCAAACGCACCAAAAGCTTCTGCATTTCAAGTTTCTGGGACACCATTACCAGCTCCGAGCTCTCCCTTTCGGACTGTCCTCGGCACCTCAGGTATTCACGAAATGTAGAAATGAAGAAGCCAGAAGGTGAAGGAAGGAAACATTCAATTCAGTGCTTCAGAGTAACTGGTAACTGGTATTTTTCCTTTAAACTTAGATTGTAGGTTTGTAGTGACACTATACTTTCTTTCTGTGTTGTCTTTACTTATAATTGTTTTTGGGCTGTTGAAAATTTAAAACATAGTGGTGGTGTAATTCTGTGCTGTCTTTAATTGCTGCAAATTTCCCCCCACCCTTCCCCAGCTCTTAATTATATGCCCTGATAAATCTGATTGACAGGAGCTAAACACAGGGTATAGTAAGAGGTGTGAAGTAGGAGGGGCGTAAGGGGGAAGAAGACCACCCTCAGCACAAGTGTTTTGACTCATTTATTTATTTATTGGTTTCTTTTTCCTTAAAAAAATATATATATATCTGAGGATCAGTTACAGGATTTTTAGTACTGTAAATAAATAAAAAGAGAACTAAGAGAGCTTCAGTAGCAGAGAAGTAGTGGAATTGCAGTATAATGTGGGGAGTGGTGCAATGTAGTGGCTGTGGGGCAGCCATATTCAGGCAGACCTTCTGGACACTGAGGTGCTGCCCTATCTGCATGCATCTCTCGGGACTGCGGGACGAGGTAGCCAGACTCAGAGCGGAAGTAAACTGGGTCAGGAGTACCATCACCCCAATCCAGGGACCACCCAGTCCAATGCAGCTGCCTCAAAGGATGCCGAGAACGAGGAGCACTTGGATGACAGTGGGCTCAGGGAGGGTTAGAGCAGTCAGGCAGAGGCACATCCCAGATCCTATTCCTCTCAAGAACTCATATGCCACACTGGCAAATGAGGACAACCAAATAGAGGTACCCAGGGAAGTGGAAGGAAAGGATGGAGGTTGGGCAAGGAGGTGACCTCAGTGGGGAAAGCAGTGGACCCCAGAGGAGGAGGAAGAATCCTGGTGGGGACTCCATCATAAGAGGGATCCAGCTAGGAACACAGGAGGGGAGGACAGGGAGGTGAGGTGCCTACCAGGTGCCACGGCATGGAGGGATGGAGGCCTGCATCCATCCTGGAGGGGAATCCAAGACTAATGATAAGTTTAAATGCTACATTGACAAGCATTTAAACTAGCAAAGGGGTGGCAGGCCAGCAAGGAAGGTACCTACTTGCTCACCCCACAGCTAGCAGTGGAACCAGTGAACCAGAGGAGTGGCTATCTCTGCAAAGCAGTGTGCAAAAGATGGAGATTAGTGTCCAAAAGGTGGATAAGCAGAAAAGGGGCAAAATTCAGCAGAAGGGCAGACAGCAAGGAGAACCAGGGATAAATGACAACCAAGAAGGGGCTGGAGTAGAACAGTGAAACAGTCTAGGAGGTCAAATCATGGAAAGCCATGTGTGCAAATGCCAGGAGCCTTAGCAACAAGATGGAAGATCTGGAGGCTGTCATGGTACAGTCAGACCTGGACATTGTGGCCATCACTGAAACCTGGTGTAATGATAACCACTGACTGGGAGATGGCCATACCTGGCTACAACATATTCAGAAGAGACAGAGCAGGCAGGAAGGGAGGAGGAGTGGCACTGTATGTGAAAATGACATAAGGGCCACACAGATCCAGGAGGAACAAAATGGGGAGAGATACTGTGGGTTAAGCTGGAAAGGAAAATGGGGCCAGCCATCCGCACAGGTGTGGTCTATAGACCACCAGCCCAGGAGGAAGAAACAGGGGAGTTGATGCTAGCCATCCAAAGGATGGCAGACAAGGTGAGGTAGTACTGGTTGGAGACTTCAATATTCCAGACGTGGACTGGAGCATCCCAGCAGCAGCATCAACTAGGAGCAGATTTATCCTGGACTCCTTCAGGGTGCCTTCCTCAAGCAACTGGTCATGGAACCAACTCGCAGAAGGCAATACTGGACCTTGTGCTCACAAACAGGGACAGTGTGATGGGGTAACAGTGGGGAGCACCTGGGAACAGTGACCACCAGTCATTGTGGTTTGAAATCACAGAAAGAGCAGAACCAAACCACACAAAAACACATATCCTGGATTTTAGGGGGGCAGACTTTGGGAAAATGGGGAGATACTTGAAAGAGGCATTAAGGGAATGGGACAGGAATCAGGGGTTGAGGAACAGTGGGCAGTATTTAAAATGGGGATTATAAGAACAACAGAATTATGCATTAAGCAGGTTAGCAAGAGGAAAAGGAAGAGGAGACCATTATGGTTTTCCAAAGAGGTAGCAAAGAAAGTGAAAGCCAAAAGATTGCATTCAGGCAATACAAAAGACACAAGGCAGAAGGGATAGGGAGAAGTACCAGGAGAAGCAAAGGGAGGCAGGGAGGTCAGTAAGGGAAGCCAAAGCTCAGACAGAAGAACACATTGCAAAATCAGTGGGTAAAGGGGACAAAACCTTTTACAGGTACATAAGTGAAAAAAGAAAGACAAAGGGAGGGATAGTGAGACTGAAGGGGGAGGATGGGAGCCGCGTGGAGGATGACAACAGTAAAGCTGACATATTGAACAGGTATTTCTGCTCAGTCTTTACTGAGGAAGAGGGGGGTAATGGGTCTGAAGGGAGTACAAGGGGTGAGAATGGTGCAGAAATGGACACAAGTCCCTTTACACGAGAAAGGGTCCTGAAGGAACTGGAAGTAATAAGAGTTGATAAAGCAATGGGGCCAGATGGGTTGCACCCAGGGTCCTTAAAGAACTAAGAGAGGTGGTGGCTGAACCTCTGGCTATCCTGTTTAGCCAATCACTGGAAACAGGGGAGGTACCCAAAGACTGGAGACAGCAGATGTAGTCCCCTTATACAAAAGTGGGAACAAAGAGGAAGCAGGAACTACAGACCAGTCAGCCTCACCTCGGTAGTGGGAAAGATCATGGAAGCACTACTGAAGGAGAGATTGGTGGAACATCTGGTTGTCAATGGACTACAGGACCCAAGGCAGCATGGTTTCACCAGGGAGGTCATGTCAGACCAACCTCATTGAATTTTTGACTGGGTGACTAGGGAGGTGGATCAGGGAGGGCAGTGGACATGGCCTATCTGGACTTCAGCAAGGCCTTTGACACTGTGCCACATAGAAGACTATTACACAAACTGGGGAATATGGGTGTGGGCAGGACAGTAGTGTGGTGGGTAGGTAACTGGCTGGGTGGCAGGACACAGAGGGTGGTGGTAAATGGCTGTCACTCCACAGAGGGAAGAGTGACCAGTGGGTACCACAGGGATCAGTGCTGGGACCGGTTCTATTCAACATCTTCATCAGTGACATTGCGCAGGATCTAGAAGGCAGAATTTCACTGTTGCTGATGACACAAAGCTCTGTAACAGAGTAGACACACCAGAGGTGTAGACAGAATGAGAAGGACCTGCAGAAACTTGAAGAATGGTCAAGGGTTTGGCAGTTGAAATTCAATGCAAAGAAGTGCAAGATAATGCATATGGGGCACAAAAACCCTGGCACAATATATCAGTTGGGGGGTGAGGATATAGCATGCACCAAGCAGGAAAGGGATCTTGGGGTTGTCATCTCTGATGACCTCAAGGTAGGGAAACAGTGTGACAAGGCAGCAGGTAAAGCAAATAGGATGCTGGGATGTATAGGCAGGGCATCACCAGCAGGAAAAGGGAGGTCATAATTCCGCTATACAAGACACTAGTGAGGCCCCACCTGGAGTACAGTGTACAGTTCTGGAGACCATACCTACGTAAGGACATAGACAGGGTAGAGAAGGTTCAGAGGAGGGCAACAAAGATGGTGCATGGATTGCATCACAAGTCCTATGAAGACAGGTTGAAGGAACTGAACATGTACTCCCTGGAGGAGAGGAGGGAGAGAGGGGATATGATAGAGACATACAAGTATCTTACAGGGAGGAACAGGGTGCAGGAAAACACTATTTTTAAGCGAAAAAGATGTTTCAGGACTAGAGGGCATGGGATGAAGTTGGAGGGAGGACGATTCAGAGGAAACATGAGAAGAATTTCTTCACAGAACGGGTGGTGGACAAGTGGAACACCCTGCCAGAGGAAGTGGTGGGGGCTGAAACAATCGAGGGATTTAAGAATGCATGGGATAGACATAAAGGAATTCTAGAGGTCAGGGGTAAGGGGAAATAGACTTCTAGGAAAACAAACTGAACTTACAAGCTCAAATGGGCAGACTAGGTGGGCCATAGCCCCTTATCTGTCGACACTGTCTATGTATCTATGTATCTATGTATGTATGGCAGTCGTGGCAGCAGCTCTCAGGAATGGGGCCACTCCGTGTTTCCATACCTAGACTGGTTCCTCGTGACACCCTCATGGGATGCCCTGATGTCCGCGATCCAGGATACCTGTTCCCTCTTCCAATTGCTGGGCACCACCATCAACCAGGAGAAGTCGCACCTTGTCCTGTCTCAGAACTTGCAGTTTATAGGAGCAATTCTGGACACCATTCAAGGAATGGCATTCCTTCCTCAGGACAGGGCGAAACGCATCAGATCCCTTATAAGGGACATAAAGGAGAAGAATACGGTACCGTCCTGGAATGTTCTTTGCCTGCTCGGGCACATGGCAGCTGCCATTGCAACAGTTCCTCTAGCTCGACTCCATATGCGGGTCACTCAATGGATGTTGCGGGTGCAATGGGACCAGAAGCAAGATCATCTGCAGCATCCAGTCCAGATCACGAATGCTGTCATCCGAGACTGGCACTGGTGGCTCATCCCAGACCTCCTTTCGACGGGAGTCCCCTTCATTGCGCCACCTCCTTCAGCAACTCTCTCCATGGACGCCTCGGGGTCCGGATGGGGAGCTCACCTCAACAGGGTCAGGACTCAAGGGTTCTGGTAGTCTCTAGAGTCCCACCTTCACATAAACATTCTAGAGATGAGAGCCGTCCTGTACGCCCTAAAGACCTTCCAGTCAGAGAGTCCACCGGGTACTCTTCTGGTACAAACAGACAATACGGCGGTGATGTACTATCTCAGCAAACGAGGAACTCATTCCTACCCCCTTTGCAGGGAGGCTCAAAGGGTTTGGAATTGGGTATTACAACAAGGCGCAGATATAATTGCAGTGCATGTTCCCGGAGTGGACAACACTATCGCGGACAGTCTAAGCCAATCACAGGCCAGAGTCCATGAATGGGAACTGCTTCAGGAAGTCGCAGAGGACCTGTTTTGCAGATGGGGACACCAGAATTAGACCTCTTCACGTCCCCATTCAACGCAAAACTGCTCAATTTGTGCTCGCTAGATCCAGGGCCTGGTGTTTTCTGGTGAGACGCATTGTCCCTGTCTTGGACAGGCAAGTTCTTCTACGCTTTCCTGCCCTTCTCTTTGATCCAGAGGGTTCTATTGAGGTTCCAAGAGCAGGCGTCCCTTATTCTGATAGCGCCCTTTTGGCCCAGGCAAATTTGGTTCCCTCTCTCACATCAGCTGGCCCAGGAACCTCTGGTGCCTCTGCCATCCAGCTCTCATCTTTTGTCCCAGGAGGCAGGCTCCTTGGTCCATCTGGATCTTCGGTCGCTGAACCTCCATGCCTGGCTTCTAAGGACATAGCAGTCCTGAGATACGGGGTCTCTCAGGAAGTTGCGAACATTCTGGTGTCAGTCAAAAACCCTCCACTCATGCCACTTACACCATGAAGTGGCACTGATTTTGTATCTGGGCTCAAGCTCGTGGATTGACCCCATTGGACTGTTCAGAGAGGTCAGTTCTAGACTACCTCCTTTCCCTTTACAAGACAGGTCTTGCCTGCTCTTCCATTAAGGTTCACCTATACGCCATTTTGGCGTACCATTCACCAATAGGTCACAGGTCTCTAGCCCAACTAGAGGCTTCTCGTGTCTTTTTGCACGGCATCCTGCACTTGAGACCTCCCATCAGAGACCCGGTTCCACCTTGGGATCTTCCTTTTTGTTTTAGAGTAGCTTACACTGCCTCCTTTTGAACTAGCCGCAGACCGCGAGCTGCGTCTCCTCACTTGGAAGACGCTCCTTTTAGTTGCTGTTACTTCTGCCAGAAGAATTTCTGAGCTTCATGCACTAATGTGCAAGGATCCTTATTTGGTTTTTCAGAAGGACAGGGTGTCCTTAAGAACAAATCCTAAGTTCCTTCCCAAGGTGGTCTCGGCTGTCACACTCAACCAGGACATAGACCTTCCGGTGTATTACCCAAATCACTGTAACGGGAGAAGCCCTGTTACACACCCTGGCTGTGCATAGGGGTCTCAGATACTATCTGACCAGAACCAGGGCCCATCGTAAGTCCAATCAGCTCTTTGTTTCCTATGCACAGAGGCTGCAAGGTGCTCCTGTCTCCAAACAGTTGCTTTCTAGAGGGCTGGTAAACTGTATTATGTTGTCTTACCAGAAGCGCAACAAACCTTTACCGGGACCAGTCAAAGGTAATTCTACGAGGGGGGTGACTACCTCCTTTGCCACGCTCAAGAATGTCTTCACTTCAGCCATATGTGCGGCAGCAACCTGGAGCACTGTACACACCTTCATCAGGCACTACAGTCTGGATATTGCCTCTAGATGCAGAGCAGGTTTCGGCTTGGCGGTCCTTCAAGGACTCTTGTCCTGAAATCTGACATATCTCTCCTATCCTCCTCCTGATAACAAAATTGTTCCCTTACTGCTTGGGAATCAGTCCTAATGGTGTAACCTGCTGCAAGAGCTGTTTCTTGAAATAAGATTTTTTATTTATTTAGTTTTTGTTGACCGGGTAAGTGCACTAGACAAATCCTGCCTATTTTCAGGCACGACCCGGGGGAGGGGGGATACAGATGAATGCCAACTGACTTTGAACCAGATTACACGGTTGGTGGTATTTTTAGTGAATGAGGGAAATTTGGCCAGGACACCGGGGAAATTCCCCTACTCTGAGGCAGAGGGCGCTGTGTGGCTGATCAGAGCCTTACTGATCAGTGGCGACCAGAGCTTTGAACTGAGAGGACGTGCGGGAGGCCGAGGAGCGGGTCTCCTCCTTGGCTCCAGAGGAATCAATAATCATCGGAGATGCAGACCAGCAAAAGAGATACAAGCAGTTTTTCGGGAAATAATGAGATGGAGCTCGATAACACTGTAACAGATTATGCCATAGAAAGGGTTTTGGTACCTTGCATGGTCGTTGAACCGGTTGAGGAAGTCTCTGTAGAAGTTTTGGAGCACCGCGTTGTAGAAGCGGAACGTTACTGCAAGGAAGCGAAGCAGCGGTTGTTTTTAGTGAAGGAATGTCGGAGCGAGGAGTCGGGGACACAGGAAACGGAATCGCGTGTGGCTGGAAGGATCGGAGATGCAGACGAGGGACTGATGGTAGTTTGGGAACAGCAGGCCTTTCAGGAGAGCTCTTCTGGGAATCTTGAAGAAAGTGAAGTATTTGGCCTCACTGCAGCGGACTCTGGAGTGGCACCATCAAAAGAGGTAGGGGAGAGGGTAATGACTGTTAAAATGTCACGGACTGTTCTTTCAGGGAGTATTTCCCCTGTTGTTGAAACATCAGCTCCTTGTACTTCAAAAGGGCCTGTTTCAGAGTATACTAGTCAGGGTATTAACAAAGGGGTCAAAGATACAGGTATCCAGCAGGAAGTTATGGTTGATTCCTGTCAGGACAATGTCCGGGACTTGGACAATAACCATTCTGAAGACTGGGTTTCAAAAGCCCTGATAGCTGCTGGATGGAAATGAAATACTGCAGGTAATGGGTTGGAATCTAATACTGACAATGCCTCTACTGCTGTTTTGCCAACCGGTTTAGTAACCCCCCACTGTCTCTTCTCAAGGGTTGGAATCAATCTCCTTGATTCCTCTGGGTCAGCTCTCCCCTACTGAAGAGGTACTTTAGCCCTTACAAGAAGAACTTCATCCTTTATTACAAAACATTAGGGAGCAGGAGTCAGATGGCTCCTCTGGTTTACCAGCTGAACTTGGGTCTGAGGCGTATGGTAAGGAACAAGGACCCTATCCCTATGGATGTTACTAATCCAGCTACTTTGGCTACTGATGCCGGAAAATATGGCATGGAAAAGTTGCAGAACATTTGTTTCCTGCTGTTAGGGACGTTGATGGAACCAGCTGAAAGACGTGCATGAGTTAGCTAAAGTACAGGGGGATATGGACTCTCTATTCCAGATAGGAAATTTGGGTAAAGTGTTCTTGAAAGAAAGTATGAAATATTACGCATATGAGATCTATGCTTTGATACATGTACCTGGAGATGTAATGTTTGACATTAGTTTTAAGCACCCTGCTGGTTTAGAGCGTTTTTGGAAGCAGTATCGCTAATGAAACTCTCACCTTGTGGAGGCCTTTTAGCGATTCCCTGACTAAGCCTTTAACAAAAAATGACTGTCCTCTTTAGAAATGAGGGGTGAATGTAGCTGACATTACCTATTGGTTACAAAAGCACTGTACGATTAAAGGCTTTCCAGAAACCATCTTAGATGAAGAACAATTGTGGACAGGGGGCTGGAAATATCAGGTGATTCTGAAGTTGGTAAATGGTCAGACTAAGCACCTTCCCAATTGTTTTTTCTTGGGCCGAGATAGGGGGGTGGTTTTTTTACCCTGGTCAGCCATGGGCCTGCTTTAAGTGTGGTGATGTGGGACATCTGAGTAATGCATGCGACAAACAGAAATGTGGTTTATGTGGGGCCCTGGGGCATGTAGGAGCGCATTGTCGACAACCCCTGAGATGTAATTTATGTGAGGAGCAGGGTCATTCCTTTCGCACATGCACATGGGCTTCTCACAATAGTATAGATAGTACAGTTCAGGCTGAGCAAGATTTATATGTAGCAACAGCATAGAAAGAAAAAATGAAATTTATGGAATTGCTGACGACACTCCCTGAAAAAACACCGGTAGCTCAGGGCATTTCTAAAATGGTTGAGTCAGTGGTGACAAAGACTGCAGAGGATGGTACTCGGTTGAGCAACTCTTTCAGACTGAGTCAAATATTTCTGAATCTATCACTGTACAAGACTGGGTAGTAGGTGTAGAAGATTTAACCCTGTTAGAAGCGGAAGGTGGAGTTATGGCCCCCCCCTTTAGTGCAGGAGAAATCAGGATTCCATCGGGTAACACGGTCTAAAGCAGGTAAACAAGAAAAGGTGGTTTCTATACAGAAAGAGATTACGGAGGAAACCCTGTTCAGAATTCTTCACATTTATTGTTTGAGGAGGGTTGAAGAAGATGGCGGAGAATCTGATCTCTCCTCTGTGGCATCTTCTCAGGCTGAGGTGGTTATAGACTCTGGTCCTTTGGACAGACGTAAGACAAAAAAAGGAAGAAAAAAAGATGAGGCCTGTTTTTTTTTTTCATTTTGGGTTTATTTTTTTTCTCCTTCCCCTTTTTGTTTTACAAAATGGCTATGGTTTCTTCTCTTTCTCTCTGTACAATTAATGTGAACAGCATTCACAACACTGATAGGAGGCATGACACCTTTTTTAGTCTTAGTATGAGAAAAGAACAGTTTTTTTTGTACAAGACACTAGATTACACTCTTTACATGATATTCAGAGTGCTCAAAGGGATTGGAGGTGGGGTGTCTCATTCTGGTCCATAGGGGAAGAAATGTGTTCAGGGCTAGGTATACTTTTTAAAGGAGATGTTCGAGTATTGCATGTTTATGAGATACAGCCTAGGAGAGCTATGGTCTTGGATGTGATTCTTCAGAATGAAGTATTTCGTCTCACTAACATTTATGCACCCCAGTCAAAAGCAGGGAGATCGGCTTTGTTTCGACAGATAGAACTCTATCTTCATACATCTAAATCAATTCTATGGGGAGGGTATTTTAATTGTGGTCTCTCTTCTAGAGATTGGGGACAGGTAACACAAAAAGTTTTTTGAGATACAAACATGTTAAACATTATAAAACAAAATGATATTTTGGATGTTTATGACATTCTGAAACAGGTGCCTAAGCATACTTTTTTTAAAGGGAAGCTATCCACTAGGATAGACTTTTGGTTGGTATCCACGAGACTAACATGTCATAGGGTACAGGTGATGCCTTTAGAGACCTCGGATCATTTAGGAGTAATCCTGACATTAGGGGACTACCAGAGGTTGAAGGTTGGACGGAGATGCTGGAAAATGAATATCTCTAGACTTCAGGATGTTATGGTTGAGCAGTATATAAAGTGACTTTTTTTTTTTTTGATGAAAATGGATTTGAATTTTTTATATGATGGCCCTATCGAATGGTGGGAAGATTTGAAAAGGGATTTACAGGGATGGTACGGATCATACACCTCCTGTCTGGCTAAAAATAAGTATATTATGTATTTAGGACATAGGGCTAAATATTTAAAACTTCTCAATTCAGGAGGAAGTAGGGGGTCTATACAGGCAGTTAAAGATGTAATGAATCAATATTTACATGATTCAGTGGTGAAATTAGCCACTCAACAGAAATACAGAACACATGGTACAAAACAGGAGGTTAACCCATATGAGGGAAAGACACAAAGTGTTCCTATGGTGGGTCTTAAAGATAAGCAAGGGGTTTTACAGACACATAATCAGGACATAATGCTTTTGGTACAGCAGCATATGTTAGACACTTTTCAGAGGGGTCAAAAGGATCAGAGGGATTGTGTTTCTGATGTTGTAGTACCAGGTTTATCTAGTCTAGATAAGGAAGAACTGTCTGCTCCCATTACCAGAGTGGAAATTCAAGAAGCAATTGGGCACCTTTCTACTAAAACCTCTCCTGGTCGAGATGGGATCCCTAATGACTTTTATAAAGTATACCAAAATTTAGTGGTTCCTTGTCTAGAAGTATTATATAATGCTATTTGGGAGGAAAAACGTTTAGCTCCTTCGATGCAGTTAGGTATTATGTTTTTTCTCTTTAAAAAAGGTGACCCTTGTGAATTAAAAAACTGGAGACCTTTGACATTATTAAATTCAGACTATAAAATATTGGCACGAATTATCACTCAAAGATTAGCAAATGTAGTTCAAACACTGATAACTCAGGATCAGTCTTGTGCGATTCCTGGAAGAAATATAGTCTAAAACTTAGTGTTTCTAAGGGAAATTACAGATCAAAGTTTACGGAATTTATTGAATGGTTATTTATTATCTATAGACCAAAAAACAGCTTTTGACTCCATTCAACATGCATATCTTTGGAAAGTCTTGTCTCATTATGGGATCCCTTTAGGTTTTATTGCATTAATACAAACTTTATATGATGAAGCGCAGGTGATTCCTTTGGTTAATGGCTTTTTTGGTGTCCCAATATATCTAAAAAATGGGGTAAAGCAGGGATGTCCTTTAAGCCCTCTTCTTTATGTTTTTGGTTTGGACCCTTTTTACCGAAGAATCAGGAATGCTAGGGATATAACAGCTATTGTTAATAAGGCTGGGTATGTTTTCCCAAAAGTTTCGGCATGTGCAGATGACTGTGTGTTTGCAGTAGCTGATAGGGAATCAGGGGAAAGGATTTTATCAATGTTACAGGATGGGTATGATACTACTGGTATAAAACTTAACATGACAAAAAGTATTGGTTTGATATTAGGAATTAGCAGGGAGCTTGATGATTTTCCTATTTCTATGACCAAAGGTCAGGTGAAAATATTAGGCATGTATTTTGGTACCGCAGAATCAGAAATCAACAATTGGTCTGAGGTATATGACAAGGCACATACAATGGTACAAACATGGCTTTCTTGGAAGATGTCAAGGAAGAAGAGAGTATACTTATTAAGAGCTTATATAGCACCTATATTTTTATACATTTCTCACGTACTTCCTTTACCTAGGAATATGCACACTAAGATTATGAGTTTATTTTTTCTCCTTTTTTGGGGAAGCAGGTTAAATCCTGTGAAAAGAAATCATACGAATAGAGCAGAAAAAGAGGGGGGCCTAAACATGTTGCAGCCCTTGGTTTACTTATTTGCAAATTTTTTTTATAGTTCTATTCTTCCTGTCATTTCTCAGCAGGGATTGGGGAAATGTGCAGCACTGTAGGAAGGGTGGTGCTCCTGCCCCGGGTGCAAGCCTCTGAGGGGCGCAGTTTTCAAGTCTAAAGCTCACTTTTTAATTCACTTGCGCTGTCGCTTTAAGGTTTCTTTTTTATTTTTATATATATATATATTTGGGTTTTGTAATTACAACTGGCTGTCAGCAGGAGCACATCTGTGGAGCAAAGATCAGCAAATTGGGGGGTGTCACATGGTTTCGCCATCTGCTGCAGACAGTATAATCACGTGGTGGTGGTACAGAGAAAGAGAAACTATGGGTGGGCCACCGCTGCCCAACCCATTAGTATAAAAGGTACTGGGTGGAGTGCCGAGAGCACATGGCACTGAGAGGCAGTTAAATAGAGGCTGGAGATACAGTAGTTTGTTGAGACGAGACAGAAAGAGATTAGCAGCAAAAACAGCAATAAACTATAGAGTGTAGAGAGGAGAGACGAGACCAAGAGACAGAGAGATATTGGATTTGTGTAAGCAATGCACTACTGTCTTCTGTGATGTCTATAATGTAGTAGTCTGACTGGACTGCATTAAGTAAAAGCAACAGCAAGCATTTCCATCCACGTCCATCCTGTGTGTGAACCAAAATGATTTTTTTTTAAATGAGAACTTGTGTCATATTGTGTGTCAGTGAGATGAATTATGGTGTATGTGGCAGCAGTGGCGCCAGGTGGGGGGTACTAGATTGGACAAAATGCAAACTCAGGAAATCTGCTTTGAATTTGATTACTGGGCTGGCTCAGCTGACTGGCTGGCAGCTGCTGTGAATTATTTTATGATCGAGGAGTGCATTCAGTTCACTTTTGTGACTGTCCGTGTGAAAGAAGTTTTAACTTGTACTGTCCACAGTGAATTTTTTTTGCTCAGCACGTTGTTATGCTAAGTTTTATAATCACACTCCCATACAGTGCTTACTTGTGAGTTTCTTTTGGGAGTGACTGGGAGTGAAGAACAGAAGTGGTTGCCTTCCTAAATTGGACTGACTTCCATAGCGAAGGCTGTGGGGCACCATCCTCCCACCCATGTTATACGTTTTAATTTTTCTTCTCCTCTTGACCCATCCCTTGCACTCCCATTCCATTGCCATTGTTTGTTTTTTTCATGTCTTCAGTTATCTCCACCCCACCCACATCCAGTCTTGCTGCAGAAATGAAGCATTGCCTTGCCTTGGATGGAAGTTGCTAGTTGGCCTGCTTGCAGGCCTGGCTCTGGCTGCTCCAGTTACAGGGCAGGCAGGCTCCCGTACTGCTTTCCTAATACTCCAGGTGGGTGGCTGTTGGCAGTGGGCCTTCTCATCCCAGTCACAGGGCAGACAGAGCCTCCAGACCTGAGACAGTTCTTCATTCTGACTCCACTGCCCTGACTCCCCCTCAACCAGGGACCCCTACTACTACCCTAGTACTCAGTACTGGCTAGACTGCTACTGAATGAAGAATCAGCTGCAGCAGGCCAGGCAGCCAGCACTGGGAAGTAGCACTTATAGGTACTGTAGTTAGTTGTATTTAAGACGAGCATAGCTATACAATACCCAATACATACAATACAATTAAATCAATCAAGATTTGTTTCTTCTTATTCAGTTAGCCTCCATCTGCCACCTTAGCTGGCATCAGGCAAGTGCAGACTAATACATTTTATTTGTTGGTTGATCAGCAAAAGAGAACTTCATTTTATAGCTCACACTCTGATGCCAGCCAGCCAGGGTCTCACACACCTCAGATTCCATGGGATCAACATTTTCCCTGAAATCAGGGATAGGGAACATATACCAAAACTATGTTTTTACCTCATGCAAAGCCCCAAAACTCACCACAGAGCATATATAAACCCCACAGGACTTCTGGGGCCTTGTAGCCCAGACCCCAACTATTTTTCTGGACGGGGGGGCACTAAATTAATCTCTTGCCCAGGGCACTGAAATGCCTTCCTATGGCTCTGGAAATGTGTATGCAGCTTTGGGGTATTTCCTTCTTTCAGGCATGGGGTAGAGGGAAGTGGCATCCAGTAGACTGTAATCTTCCTAGCTTTGCCCAAACTACACTTTTTTATGTTAGACTTTGGAAGATAGACTTAACAGGGTGTAAGGAGAAAGGGAGAAAGGTTTTTAACAAATCAATTGTGACTACATGGTATCATGAAGATCCAGTGTTTCAAGTTTCATCTCTCATAGATACTGATTTATTGCTAGGAAGTATGTTGAATCCAAGGATTCCTTTGAAAATGAAAGACTTTGCTTGGCTCTGTGGGCATCAAAAATTACAAGTGAAAGGTAACCATAAACATAAGTATTTGGAAGAAAGAGGATATACAGAGTTGTCTTGTGCTGGGGTTGTGGAGACAGTGCAGCATCTTTTTTTTGATTGTGTACATGTTAAAAATGTATTTTCCCTTTTAGCTAATTTATGGGGAGAACCTGTACTTTCAGTAATTTGTTATGATATTTTGGTTTTAGGGCAAATTCCATCTTCCTGGGGAAAGTGGGCCCACAGTACTGTTCATATCCTGTTGGTATGTATCAAATGGGCTATTTGGCAAGCAAGATGCCTTAGGACGTTACAAGGTAAAACTGTTTCAATGCAAGAGGTTTTTTTTCGCATTCAACAAGAATTGGATAATGTTTATGAATATGAAAGACGTACTTTACAGAAAGTTGTCTTTAGGAAATTATGGGAAAATATTGCTTGGGTGGGGTAAAGTTTCTTTTTTTTCCTACAGTTTTCCTTTTGTTTTTCAGTGACTCCTTATATGGAAAGTGTTTTTGTTTTTTTCTTTCTTTCTCCTCTTTTCCTCTTCCTTTTTTCTTACCTTTTCAAATGGAAAAAGGTTTTTCCTGTTGTTAATGTTTTTTGTTTAATGATATGGTGTTTTTTATGTTTGCTTATGTGTATGGATTCTTTTATATTTTGTTTTTGTTTTCTCTAATAAAAAATTCCCCTGCTCTTTTCGATAAGTGCCATGGGCTCTTTAACATCCACCTGAACTACCACCAATCCAGGCAGATGGGACCTCGGTTTAACGTCTCATCCGAAAGACGGCACCTCAGAAGTGCAGCACCCCTCTCATGCTGCACTACAGTGTCAGTACTGGGATATTAACCAAAGTGCCAGATGTGGGAACTGAACCCACAGCCCTCTGATCTCCTGGCCTCAGAGGCGAGTGTGCTACCTACTGAGCCACTGACACTGATAGTGATAGTACAGTTATGCAAGAACTTACCGTAACAGTAGATCTTAGGGAACAGCTCTTGCAGCAGGTAGTTTCCCTCCCACCTTCCCCTCTGGAGGTTGTCTTCTGACCTAGCTTCTAGGCTACAGTGTGTTTGACGTCATCTTATACATAGATACATAGTCAGTGTCGGCAGATAAGGGCCTATGTCCCGCCCAGTCTGCCCATTTGAGCTTGTAAGTTCAGTTTATGTTTTCCTAGAAGTCTGTTGTCCCTTACCCCTGACCTCCAGAATTCCTTTATGTCTATCCCATGCATTCTTAAATCCCGTGATTGTTTCAACCCCCACCACTTCCTCTGGCAGGGTGTTCCACTTGTCCACCACCGTTCTGTGAAGAAATTCTTCCTCATGTTTCCTCTGAATCAGCCTCCTCCAACTTCATCCCATGCCCTCTAGGCCTGGAACATCTTTTACGCTTAAAAATAGTGTATTCCTGCCGCTGTTCCTCCCTGTAAGATACTTGTATGTCTCGATCATATCCCTCTCTCCCTCCTCTCCTCCAGGGAGTACATGTCAGTTCCTTCACCCTGTCTTCATAGGACTTGTGATGCAATCCATGCACCATCTTTGTTGCCCTCCTCTGAACCTTCTCTACCTGTCTATATCCTTATGTAGGTATAGTCTCCAGAACCTTACTAGCACTCCAGGTGGGGCCTCACTAGTGTCTTGTATAGCGGAATTATGACCTCCCTTTTCTTGCTGGTGATGCCCTGCCTATACATCCCAGCATCCTATTTGCTTTACCTGCTGCCTTGTCACACTGTTTCCCTACCTTGAGTCATCAGAGATGATAACCCCAAGATCTCTTTCCTGCTTGGTGCATGCTATATCCTCACCCCCAACTGATATATTGTGCTAGGGTTTTTGTGTCCCATATGCATTATCTTGCACTTCCTTGCATTGAATTTCAACTGCCAAGCCCTGACCATTCTTCAAGTTTCTGCAGGTCCCTTCTCATTCTGTCTACACCTCTGGTGTGTCTACTCTGTTACAGAGCTTTGTGTCATCAGCGAACAGTGAAATTCTGCCTCTAGGTCCCACATGATGTCACTGATGAAGATGTTGAATAGGACCGGTCCCAGCACTGATCCCTGTGGTACCCCACTGGTTACTCTTCCCTCTCATGGAGTGACAGCCATTTACCACCACCCTCTGTGTCCTGCCACCCAGCCAGTTACCTACCCACCACACTACTGTCCTGCCCACACCCATATTCCCAGTTTGTGTAATAATCTTCTATGTGGCACAGTGTCAAAGGCCTTGCTGAAGTCCAGATAGGCCATGTCCACTGCCCTCCCTGATCCACCTCCTAGTCACCCATTCAAAAATTCAATGAGGTTGGTCACATGACCTCCCCGTGAAACCATGCTGCCTTGGGTCCTGTAGTCCATTGACAACCAGATGTTCCACAATCTCTCCTTCCAGTAGTGCTTCCCATGATCTTCCCCACTACAGTGAGGCTGACTGGTCTGTAGTTCCGTGCTTCCTCTTTGTTCCGACTTTTGTATAAAGGGACTACATCTGCTGTCCTCCAGTCTTTGGGTACCTCCCTGTTTCCAGTGATTGGCTAAACAGGATAGCCAGAGGTTCAGCCACCACCTCTCTTAGTTCTTTAAGGACCCTGGGGTGCAATTCCCATCTGGCCCTCATTGCTTTATCAACTCTTACTACTTCCAGTTCCTTCAGGACCTTTCTCATGTAAAGGGACTTGTGTCCATTTCGCACCATTCTCACCCCTTGTACTCCTTCAGACCCATTACCCCTCTTCCTCAGTAAAGACTGAGCAGAAATACCTGTTCAATATGTCAGCTTTACTGTTGTCATCCTCCACGCTGCCCCCATCCTCCCTTCAGTCTCCTATCCCTCACTTTGTCTTTTCTTTTTCACTTATGTACCTGTAAAAGGTTTTGTCCCTCTACCCACTGATTTTGCAATGTGTTCTTTGTCTGAGCTTTGGCTTCCTTACTGACCTCCCTGCCTCCCTTTGTTTCTCCTGGTACTCTCCCTATCCCTTCTGCCTGTGTCTTTTGTATTGCCTGAATGCAATCTTTTGGCTTTCACTTTCTTTGCTACCTCTTTGGAAACCATAATGGTCTCCTTTTCCTTTTCCTCTTGCTAACCTGCTTAATGCATAATTATGTTGTTCTTGTAATCCCGTTTTAAATACTGCACTGTTCCTCAACCCTGATTCCTGTCCTATTCCCTTAATGCCTCTTTCAAGTATCTCCCATTTTCCCAAAGTCTGCCCTAAAATCCAGGATCGTGTTTTTGTGTGGTTTGGTTCTGCTCTTTCTGTGATTTCAAACCACAATGACTGGTGGTCACTGTTCTCCAGGTGCTCCCCACTGTTACCCCCATCACACTGTCCCTGTTTGTGAGCACAAGGTCCAGTATTGCCTTCTGCGAGTTGGTTCCATGACCAGTTGCTTGAGGAAGCACCTGAAGGAGTCCAGGATAAATCTGCTCCTAGTTGATGCTGCTGCTGGATGCTCCAGTCCACATCTGGAATATGGAAGTCTCCAACCAGTACTACTCACCCTTGTCTGCCATCCTTTGGATGGCTAGCATCAGCTCCCTATCTGTTTCTTCCTCCTGGCTGGTGGTCTATAGACCACACCTGTGCGGATGGCTGTTCCCATTTTCCTTTACAGCTTAACCCACAGTATCTCTCCTCCATTTTGTTCTTTCTGGATCTGTGTGGCCCTTATGTCATTTTTCACATACAGTGCCACTCCTCCTCCCTTCCTGCCTGCTCTGTCTCTTCTGAATATGTTGTAGCCAGGTATGACCATCTCCCAGTCGTGGTTATCATTACACCAGGTTTCAGTGATGGCCAATGTCCAGGTCTGACTGCACCATGACAGCCTCCAGATCTTCCATCTTGTTGACTAAGGCTCCTGGCATTTACACACATGGCTTTCCATGATTTGACCTCCCTAGACTGTTTCACTGTTCTACTCAGCCCCTTCCTTGGTTGTCCTTTATCCCTGGTTCTCCTTGCTGTCTGCCCTTCTGCTGAATTTTGCCCTTTCTGCCTATCCACCTCTTGGGCACTAATCTCCATCTGCACACTGCTTTACAGAGATAGCCACTCCTCTGGTTCACTGGTTCCACTGCTAGCTGTGGGGGGTGAGCAAGTAGGTACCCTCCTTGCTGGCCTGCCATCCCCCCTTGCTAGTTTAAATGCTTGTCAATGTAGCATTTAAACTTGTCATTGAGCGCTTGGATTCCCCTCCAAGATGGATGCGGGCCGTCAGGCTTGAACAAACCTCCATCTCTTCATGTGGGTCCCCAGTCACCAATGAATCCAAACCCTTCCTCACAGCACCAGTTCTTCAACCATGAGTCAAAGTTCCTGGTGCATGCACTCCTATGCTCTCCCTTGCCTCTCGCAGGAAGTACTTCTGAGAAAGTGACAGATGTAGCTACTTGCTTGAGACCCCTCTCCAATTTCCTAAACTCTTCCTGAACTTCCTTTGGCTCCCCATTTGCCAGGTCATTAGTACCTAGGTGGATAATGACATCCAGATCATCCTCCCGTCTTGCCTTCCCAGTGATCCCCAGGATCTTCCTTCCATCCCTCCATGCCGTGGCACCTGGTAGGCACCTCACCTCCCTTCCCTGTTCTCCCCCTCCTGTGTTCCTAGCTGGATCCCTCTTATGATGGAGTCCCCACCAGGATTCACTTCCTCCTCCCTCTGGGGTCCACTGCTTTCCTGCCGAGGTCACCTCCTTGGCTAACCTCACATCCTTTCCTTCCACTTCTCTGGGTACCTCTATTTGGTTGTCTCGTTTGCCAGTGTAGCTAGGTTCTTAAGTGGAATAGGATCTGGGATGTGCCTCTGCCTGACCGCTCTAACCCTCCCTGAGCCCACTGTCATCCAAGTGTTCCTGTCTCGGCATCCTTTGAGGCAGTTGCATTGGACTGGGTGGTCTCTGGATGAGGCGATGGTACTCCTGACCCAGTTTACTTCCGCTCTGAGTCTGGCTACCTCATTCCGCAGTCCAGAGAGATGCATGCAGATAGGGCAGCACCTCAGTGTCCAAAAGGTCTGCCTGAATATGGCTGCCCCACAGCCACTGCATTGTACCACTCTCCACATTATACTGCTATTCTAGTACTTGTCTGCTACTGAAGCTCTCCTAGTTTTTTTTTTATTAATTTACTGTCTTAAAAATCCTGCCACTGATCCTCAGATAATTTTCTTTAAAAAAAAAAAGAAACCAATAAATAAATGAGTCAAAACACTTGTGCTGAGGGTGGGCTTCTTCCCCTTATGCCCTCCTACTTCACACCCCTTACTATACCCTGTGTTTAGCTCCTGTCAATCAGATTTACAGGGCATATAATTAAGAGTTGGGGACGGGGGGCAAAATTTGCAGCAATTAAAGACAGCACAGAATTACACCACCACTACATTTTAAATTTTCAACAGCCCAAAAACAATTCTAAGTAAAAACAACAAAGAAAGTACAGTGTCACTAAAAGCCCACCATCTAAGTTTAAAAGAAAAATAGCAATTACCAGTTACTCTAAAGCACTGAATTGAATATGTTTCCTTCCTTCCCCTTCTGGCTTCTTCTGAGAAATAAAACTCACTTGCTACCTCAACTCTGACTAAGCCCCACCTCCAGTTATCACCATTAAAACTCACTTGCTACCTCAACTCTGACTAAGCCCCACCTCCAGTTATCACAAACCTTCCTTTGGAACCGGATCCTTGGTCTCCTCTTCAGATGTCACTTTTGGGCCGGGAGTCTCTGGCGGGAGAACTGGGGATGCTGGGGGACCTCCCCCTTTTATGTGATGCCTGACGTCGGGGAGGGGCCAACGTCAGGGGTGGTCCCCTGTTGGATACTGCTAGCTAGATTTTTTCCGTGGGGTCCTGGCGCCTGCCGGCTTCAGTCCTAATGGTGTAATCTGCTGCAAGAGCTGTTCTCGAAGATCTATTGTTGCGGTAAGTTCTTATGTAACTGTACTTTCCTGTACCTGGACAACTGGCTCCTCGCAGCACCCTCTCCGAACAGCCTGAAAGAGTCACTGTCTTTCACTCTGAACTTGTTTGCTCTTCTGGGTATCATGGTCAGTCTGCTCAAGTCCCAGCTAGTACCATCCCAACGGTTCCAATTCATTGGAGTAGTACTAGACACAGTTCAGCGTAAGGCTTTTCTACCATCAGATCGAGCCGAGACCTTAGCTTCTCAAGCCACTCTCGTGGCCCAGGCTCGGTGGATCCCAGCACACGCTGTGCTCCATCTTTTGGGACTGATGGCAGTGGCCATTTCAATGGTTTCCCTGGCCGGACTACATATGAGGGTCACCCAGTGGTCTCTTCGAGTCCAATGGGATCAGAGGACGGATGACATGAGCCAGATGGTCATGATCTCCAACAGCCTACAGAAAGATCTTCACTGGTGGCAAGATCTTTCCAGTCTTTTAGGGGAGCCCCTTTTCATTCCCCTATCCCTACCCAGATCCTTACCCTGGACTTGGGCTGGGGAGCCCATCTGGGGGTTCACAAGGGTCTTGGTCCAACCAGTAGCTTCTGCTGCACATCAACGTTCTGGAGACAAGAGCAATACTGTATGCTTTCCAGGTGTTCCAGTCCCTTCTTTTACCGGGATCACTTCTTATCCAGATGGACAACATGTCCACAGTCTGGTATATCAACAAACAGGGAGGAACTCACTTGTACCCTATCTGCAGAGAAGCAATGAGGGTTTGGTACTGGGCGATTCAGCACAGCCTTTTCTTGACAGCAGTCCACGTTCCAGGCGTAAGCAACGTCCTGGCGGACAGTCTGTCGATCAGTGGCCAGGGCTCACGAGTGGGAGTTAAAGCAAGAAGTGGTCGAAGATCTCTTTCTTCGATGGGGTCAGCCAGAGATAGATCTGTTCGCCTCCCCATTCAATGCAAAACTACCCAACTTTTGCTCGCTGGTCCCCGGCATGGTGCTTTTTGGCGGAGACACACTGTCTCTCTCTTGGACAGGAAGGTTTCTTTATGCTTTTCCTCTCATTCAGAAGGTTCTAGTGAAACTTCTGGAGGAAGGAGCACATTTGATTCTGATCGCTCCTCTCTGGCCCGCCAGATTTGGTTCCCTCTCTTGCAACATCTGGCGCTAGAGCCTCCGGTTCCCCTGCCATTATCCCACGACCTTCTGACTCAGGAGCAGGGCACCCTGGTGCATCCAAGCCTTCAATCTCTCCACCTTCATGCATGGCACCTGTGGACATAGCAGCCTCTCGCTATGGTGTTTCCTCTCAGGTTGCTCATATCTTGGTGGAAGCCAGAAAACCTTCTACCTGATCCACCTACACCATGAAGTGGAAAAGATTCTCGATCTGGGCCCTAGCCAGGAATTGGGATCCCTTTTTGTGTTCGGCTGCACAGGTGTTAGAGTACCTCGTGCATCTATTGGAGATGGGCCTGAGTTAATCCTCCATCAAGGTCCATCTCTCTTGCGGAATGTGGCCACTACCTCCCGTGAAGGCAAAACTATGGCTCAATTGGAGGTCGCCAAAACTTTTTGAAAGGCATCCTCCACTTGAAACCTCGGTCCAGAATCCATGTCCCTCTGGGACCTCAACTTCTATGTTAGAAAAAGTTGACCTTGCTTTCTGAACCAGCTCTAGCTGTGACATGCTTCCTTTCTTGGAAGACTTTGTTTTAGTTGCAGTAACTTCCGACAGAAGGGTTTTAGAACTTCAGGCATTTGTCTGTAAGGAACCCTATTTGATTTTCCATAGGAACAGAGTCGTCCTTTGGACTAACCCACCCTTCCTTCCTTCCATCCATCCAAAGGTAGTTTCTGAAACCACTCTCAACCAGAGTGTCGAACTGCCGGTCTATTATCCCCAGCATTCTAATGGGGGAATATCTTTTGCACACTTTAGATGTGCATAGGATTCTGAGGTATTACACAAACGGGACTAAAAAGGTCCATAAGACCAATCAGCTCTTTGTGGCCTTTGCGCCCCAGTGCCAGGGCAAGGCCATTTCCAAACAGACCATTTCCAGGTGGTTGGCTAACTGCATCAACTTCACTTACCAAAAGCATGGGAAATCCCTTCTGGGGGCAGTTAAGGGTCACTCCACTAGGAGTGTTGCTACTTCTACCGCCTTTTTCAGGAATGTGTCCACAGCAGAGATCTGCGCAGCGGCCACGTGGTCCTCAGTCCACACCTTCACTAAGCATTACGGTCTGGACATTGCCTCTCGGTGCAGAACTGGCTTTGGTCTTGTGGTTCTGCAAGGCCTCCTGTCATAACTCTCTGTTTGTGATTTCTCCTCCTCCCGGACGTCCCTCCGAATTTTTCTTTTGGACTGCTAGGTATTCAGTCGTATATGTGAAGACTTACTGCAGGAACCCTCTCGAAGTAAGATATTGCAGTTACGTAAGAACTTACCGTAATAGGAGCTCTTTGAGAGAGGTTCCTGCAGTAAGTCTAGATTCCCACCCACCTTCCCCCTACTCCTGGAATGTTTCCTTTATTTTTCATCCTGCCTAGCCCTTGGGTCTAGAGAGGAAGCACGGTCCTAGGAGTTTTCACCCCTATTTTTCTACTTACCTTTCTTTAGGTCTCCGGTGGAAAAGAACTGGAGTGCGGGCGCGAGACCGCCCCTTTTATAGTTGGGCTGACGTTGCATCACCTGACATCAGGGCAGTCCCCGCTGATGATTGCTAGCTACAAGTTTGCCGTTGGAACCTGACGGCAGGGGCCACAGTCCTATGTGTGAAGACCTACTGCAGGAACCTCTCTCGAAGATCTACTGTTACGGTAAGTTCTTACATAACTGCATTTTTTTTGCTGTATTGACTGCCACATTGAAATGTAGTGTTGCTATTTATGAAATCGCTAAACTACATTCGCTATTTTTAAAGTCACATTTTTTATTTCGCGATTTTCACATAGAACCGGACTGCCCACTTGACGTCGGCATTATACTGTATAGTGGGCAGTCCCCACACCCGCCTTCCAGTTCTTTTCTGCCATTGACCTGTGCATGTCGGACCTCATGGAGATCGTTGATACAGTTCAGCTGCCTTTTTTCGGATGAGTATCCTTTTTTTTCTTTCTTGTTCAAATCTCTTTTATGCATGTCTTCTCTGTCTTCCATTAAGTCGCATAAAAATAAGTGTGATTCTTGCCGTACGCAGCTCCCGCACAAGGATTCCCACTCCCTTTGCCTCTTCTGCTTGGGCCCAGAGCACAAGCCTGAGGACAGTAAAGCCTGCCTGAGCTTCAGCCAGGCCACACGGAAGCACCACCAGCAAGCCTTCAAGGCCCACCTGCTAAAAAAGATGGCCATGATGAGAAAAGAGCTGCAGAAGCTGAGGAGTGCTTCATCCTCACCCATGGACTCCCACAAGCACAAGGAGAAGGACCAGCACCAGGATAGGTCCCCCTCTCAACCGCGGCCGCCCTCAGGCGATCAGCAGCCCTCTTCCTCCGGGAAGACTGCAGCTGCTTCCAAGTCTGCCTCCACCTTCCCAGAAGCAGCCCTTGGTTCCCCTGCTGCCACTGGTCATGGTGGCTGTGGGCGCCTTGACTGAGTCTGAAGCCTCTGCCACTCTTAGACCCATCTCTACCATGGGGCCTAAGCAGTTAGGCGGGGTCGATAAACTGCTTGTCGCACTCCAGCCCAGGCTGATAATTCAGGCACCAGGGACTCTGGTGTCCACACGGCCAAGGTTGATAAGTTGGTCGTCAGACCCTCCGACCGCCCGACTGACACGCTTGCATCTGGTTGTGATGCCAGACCCAACGATGTGCAGCTGGATGAGAGCCAGCCTGCCTGTCTCGATGCAGTCTTCACCGGTTGGATTTCCCCACCGGGTTACCCCCTCCTCTCCCTACGTGGAGCTCCCTCCGCCCTTCCCGGATCAGCGGTGGATGGGGGTCATCAGTCTGGTGACATTATTGCTGGGTCATCTCTGGACCTCACATCGGATCTCCCGGGCAACGTTTTGGACCCCTCCCCACTAGTTCTTCCAGCGGGGCCATTGGCGCCAATACCAGGCTTACCACCCGTTGGTCCCGCGCCTGACCCTGTTCTTTTGGGTCCTTCTGGGCTGAGTTTCAGGCCCCTTCAGGGTCCCCCGTCGAGTCCCACAGCACTACCATCAGGCAGAGGGTTACCCAGCACCTCATTACACACTGGGTTATCCTCCATCAGGCTACTCGATGTCCAGCTTTACAATGCTGGGGTATGCGCCTGCCGACTCCTTGCCAGGTTACCCAAAGCCCAGGTACCATACGTCAGGGTACCCGACACCAGGGTTCTCTTTGGGGTTTCAGCCTTTCTGTCAGCCCCCTCCTCAACCACAGGTGGATTTCAGGGTCAACCTCCAGTCCTGGTGGTTGGAGACCAAGTCGCAGCTCCCCGGGATAAGGATCCGAGTAAGTCTTCATCTAGATGAAGACACTCTTGGGACTCAGAGAGGTCTCAGTCCCAGGAGAATGCAGTCTCGACCTCGGTCGAGATGGCTTCCTCGGCTGCTGGCTTCTCGGACCTCCCGTCAGGCCAGACGACCGAGGATGTGGCCGATGAGTGTAGAGATCGCTATCACCCAATCAACTCCACTGTCGCCGACCCGCCCATCCACTTTCTAGAAAGGACCCCGGTCCTTGTCTTCCCCGATGAGGAGACGCAGCCTGCTGGAGTCCCCATCAAGGATCCAGTCCCAGACTCGAGGTTGAGGTCTAGGACTCCCTCGTCTGACAGGTCGAGAAAGAGCCACAAGCACTCTAAAAAGAGGCAATGCCATCGGTCGTCCTCATTCTCCTCAGATGAGGAGAGGCTCCAGCGGAAACTCCAGCACTACTGGGACCTCATGTGGCAATAGCAGCTGATTCTGGTCGGGCATAAGCCTACTTCATCTTCTTTCCTGGCCATTACTTGGCTTTCGCCTCCCACGGCGAAGCCAACTCCCTTGGAGCCAATCAAATCAGTTCCCCTGCCCGCAGAGCCGGCAAGACCACCTGTTCGGCCCACACTGGTCTCTCTACCTATCGTGGTGGAACCACCGCCCAAGCAGTCTGTGGGAGGGGCTCATTCCAAGGATGACAGACAGGACACCGGGCTTCCCCGGCGCTTGTCGGTCACGTTCACCCCAGACCGCCCCCAGCTAGTCGAGGGTGACATGGGCGGTAGCCTGTTGTATCCGGATTCTTCAGATTTGGACGTCACCGGTCTTCACTCACATTCAGGGTATGATTTAACCGCTGACCTAGAGATGGAGGACGGTCCCTTGTCCTTTCAAGGGATTCTCTGCCTCATCTCTGAGTCTACAGGGATGCCCCTTGAGCCTATCCGGAAAAAGGTGGAGTACCCTCTCACTGACATCCTCAAGAAAGGGGATACTATGACTGAGGCCTTTCCTGTGGCCGAGGCCATTGTTGGTCCGGCTTTAGAACTTTGGCAGCATCCTGCCTCTTGTCCAGCTCCGTCTGCCCCAAGTACACGGTGCCCATGGGGTCCCTTGCGGGGTTCACAGAGCACCCTTCGGCTGAGAGCCTGGTGACCGCCTCTGTGTTCAGGCATACTGGCAGTTCTGCTGACACAGACTGACCTGATAAAGAGTCCAAGCTTTTGGACCATTCAGCCAGGAAGGTCTATGCGGCTTCCTCCTTGGGCCTTCATCAGGCTGTCATCATGGCACACTTCTCTCATGCCCTTCTGGGGTCATTGGATGAAGTCCTTCCACATCTCCCCGCGGACATGCAGACCACGGTCAAGCAAGTCCAGGACCAGGGCCGAGATGTTGCCAAACAGCAGCTCCAGACGGCCATGGACCTTGGGGACTCTTGTGCCCATTCAATGGCTGCCGCAGTTGCCTCTCATCGCAGGGCTTGGCTGAGGCTCTCCTCCTTCCCGGCAGATACCCAGCATAAGTTAGCTGACATGCCCTTCCTTGGGACTGACTTGTTTGACCCTGGAGTGGCCAGTCACCTTCAGCATATTGAGCAGTCCAACACCACCTTGGACACAACCTCTGACAAGAGTTCTTTGGGCAAGAACCAACAAAGGAAAAAGAAAAAGCCTTTTCGGCATTCTGCCCCTGCAGCTCAGCAGTCCTCCTTTTAAGGTGGACAGCAGCACCAGCAGCAGGCTCAAGCTTGATTCCCTCGGCCCCAGGTTCCCCAACAGACTCGTAAAGGAGGATGGGGTTCAGGTCCTGGATCCTCCTTCTCCAAGCCTTCTCAGTGACGGGACAGGGCTGCTATCCCTGCTCCCGTCATGTCAGCTCTGGGTCCATGCGTGGTGGGCTAGCTCTGCCACTTTCTTTCCGCCTGGTCCGTTGTCACCACAAACAGGTGGGTTCTGGAAGTGGTCAGTCAGGGACTGCCTCTGGAATTCGAGCAGTACTCTCCAAGCCGAGCCCACACCCCTTGGGAGGAATAAAATTCCGCTCAGACCCAGTCGGCTCTCAGAGCCGACATCGCTCAGCTCCTCCTCAAGGAGGCAGTAGCTCCAGTGGCGGATCCTCCAGTAGATCCAGGCTTTGTCTCCAGGTACTTTCTGGTGCCCAAGTGGACGGGGGAGCTGGTGCCCTATTCTGGATCTGCACGACCTGAATCAGTACCTCAGGTCACGTACCTTTCAGATGGTCACTCTGTCCCAGATCATACCATCCTTGGAGTGAAACGTGGTTCTGTTCACTGGATCTGCAGGACGTGTTCTTTCATGTCCCAATCCGTCTATCCCATCAGTGGTTCCTCTGCTTCAGGGTCGAAGGGACCCTGTACGAGTTCCAAGTCATGCCGTTCGGCCTGTCATCAACCCCTCGGGTCTTCACCAAATGCATTGCAGTGTTGGCGGACCATCTCAGGCATCGGGGGGGTAGAATTTACCCCTACCTCAACGAT
The DNA here is from genome assembly GCA_016271365.2 of Neoceratodus forsteri. Classification (NCBI taxonomy): domain Eukaryota; kingdom Metazoa; phylum Chordata; order Ceratodontiformes; family Ceratodontidae; genus Neoceratodus; species Neoceratodus forsteri. The sequence continues at coordinate 359,518,390 of JADMNL010000025.1, forward strand.
TGGCTCCTAGCAGGTTCCACCCAACAGGAGGTGGAGAGGTCCAGGGACCTAGCCCTCCAGACCTGCTCTCAACTCGGCTCCTGATAAACGAGGCCAAGTTGGAACTCGTGCCTTCTCAGGTGATGGGCTTCATCAGGGTAAGGCTCGACTCTTGTCAAGCCAGAGCTCTGCTCCCGGTGGATAGGGCAGAGGTTCTCTCCTCCTTTGCCCAATCATTTCTGGTTGGGCACTTACGCCCTGCTCGGGACTTTCTGCGCCTTTTGGGTTACATGGCGGCATGCATCTCAGTGGTCTGTTGGGCTTGATTGCACATGCGCCCCATTCAGTGGGAGCTGGCCACCCAGTGGCCTCAGCACCATAGTCATTTCGGCCAGCTGGTCACTGTAACCCAGAAGATGTGGAATGCTCTTCAATGGTGGACTGCCCAAGACTGGTTGCAGAAAGGGATCCCGTTTGTCCGCCCGAGCCAACAGTCGTCCTCATGACCGATGCCTATGTCATGGGCTGGGGAGCCCACATGGGGGATGAAAGGGCCCATGGGCTCTGGACCCCCGATGAGTCCCGATGCCACATCAACCTGTTGGAGCTCAGAGCAGTCAGACTGACACTGTCAGCTTTCGCTCCTCAGCTCCAGGGTCAAGTGGTTCAAGTCCAGATGGACAATACCATGACCATGTACTACCTCAACAAACAGGGCGGCACACACTCCCATTTGCTGTGCAAGGAGGCGCTCTGCATCTGGACCCTTGTGAGCTGGTTGGAGGCGGATCTCCTAGCCATCCATGTGGCAGGAGCCTCGAACCATCTGGCGGATGCTCTCAGCCGCTTGCGCCAGACATCCCACGAGTGGTCTCTCCATCTAAAGATAGCTTAGAGCCTGTTCTCCCGTTGGGGAAAACTGATGGTGAACTTGTTTGCCTCCAGGGAAAACACCAAGCTGAGGCTGTTTCATGCCTGCCCCCACCTCAGCAGGGCTCACTGCAGGGGGATGCTTCTCAAGGCTGTGAACCCCAAGCCTCCTCTACGACTTCCCTCCATTTCCCTTGATCCACAAGGTGCTTCTTAAGGTGAGGAGGGACAAGGTGAAGGTGATCCTGGTAGCCCCAGACTGGCCGCACCAGTTCTGGTATCCAGATCTCCTCAGCCTCAGCTGCAGGCATCCAGAACGGCTTTGTACACACCTAGACCTGATAACACTCAATCGGGGAAGATATTCCATCCGGACCTTCAATCCCTGCACCTCACAGCCTGGTACCTGAGCAGCTAGAGTTCCAGGCTTTGGGTCTTTCCGAAGATGTCTACACCGTGGTGGAGGCATCCAGAAAGGAATCGACCAGGAAATGTTATGCCTTCAAATGGAAAAGGTTTTCCATTTGGTGTCAGGATAAGGGCCTGGACCCTCTGTCCTGTCAAGTGGCTAACATTCTTGATTACCTATGGTCTCTCTCCAAAGGGGGTCTACGGTCATCTACCATTAAGGTGCACATGGCAGCCATCTCTGCTTACCGGGCATGTGGCGGTCAGCCAACATTGGTGCAGGACAGGAAACAGTGGTTGGGGCGCTTTTTCAAAGGCCTGGATCACATATCCCCTCTGGTGCGTGAACCTCCACCTCCGTGGGATCTACTGGTACTGGCAAAGCTCATGGGCAAGCCATTTGAACCAATGCACAACGTGCAAGACAGCCTTCCTGGTGGCTGTCACGTCTGCCAGAAGGACAGGGGAACTCCAGGCACTTTCGGTGGAGTTCCCTTATCTGGTTTTCCACAGGGACAAAGTTGTCCTGTGCCCTCACCCGAAATTCCTTCCGAAGGTGGTGTCAGAGTTTCACCTTAACCAGGTGTTAACTCTACCAGTATACTACCCTAACTACACCTCAGAGGCCAAATACTGGCTCCATAATTTGGACCCGAGACGTGCTCTGTCCTATTACAAAGAGAGGATGGCGGAAATTCGGGGTGAGGTTCGTCAGCTGTTTGTCACCTACGCTGAAGCTGCTTCTGGCAGACCTGCAGCAAAGTGGACTACTGCAAGATGGATTACATCATGTATAGGTCTGTGTTATGAGTTGGCGGGCAAGAAGCCTCCCAGAGGGATAAGAGATCATTCTACCTGCCATTCTACTGCATCGGTGGCAGCTTCCAGGGACATCCCTAGCCAGGAAATCTGTCGGGTTGCTACCTGGAAGTCGGCAAACACCTTCATCACCCACTACCACATCGACCTTGAGTCACGCTGGGATGCTGGTTTTGGGGCGTCAGTTCTCCAATCTCTGTTCCCTAAGTGGGGTGCACCTTGCCTCCCTCCTCCTGGAGAATTGCTAGAGTCTGCCAAAGAGTGTGGATGAACAACATATCCACGCTTCTAGAAGAACAGGTTACTCACCTGTAACAGTAGTTCTAGGAGTGGTATATGTTGTTCATCCACACGTACCCACCCGACCTCACTGGCTGCGGACGCACAAACCTGGTTTCCAGCGGGCTAAGATCTGGCATCATGGGGTGGAGCCGAGGTATATACCACCCAGGTGAGTGGAAGAAGCCAGCTTGAAGACTTCCAGTGATCCTTAAAGGGGAAAGTGACATGCCAAAGAGTGTGGATGAACAACATATACCACTCCTAGAGCTACTGTTACAGGTGAGTAACCTGTTCTTCCTCTGCCCCTCTGCCATGATCTCCTGACTCAGGAGAGAGGCACGCTGGTCCATCCAGAGCCGAAGTCCCTTCATCTTCATGCGTGGCACCTTCTGACATAGCTGCTTCTCACTTTGGAGTCTCCTCCAGAGTGGCTAAAGTCATTGTGGAGGCTAGAAAGCCTTCCATGCGGATGACCTATGCTATGAAACGGAAGCATTTCTCCATTTGGGTCACTTTGAAGGGTTAGGACCCTTTCTTGTGCCTTGTTTCTCAGGTCATGGAGTACTTGCTGATTCTCTCTGACCTGGGCCTGAGTTACTGTTCGCTGAAGGTTCACCTGTCTGCTGTCTCGGCATACCACACCTTGGTGGAGGGCAAAACTGTGGCTCAGCTGGAGGTCTCCAAAACCTTTCTGAAAGGGATCCTCCACTTGAAACCCCTGGTGTGCAGTCCAGCCCCACCTTGGGATCTAAATTTTATTTTAGAGAAACTTACCCTGCCTCCTTTTCAATGGGCTGGTAGTTACAATATGCGCTATTTGTTTTGGAAAGCACTCTTTTTAGTTGCAGTTACTGCCGGTCGAAGGATTTCCGAGCTTCAGGCCCTGTGGTGTAAGGAGCCTTATTTGATTTTTTGCAGAGACCTGGTGACTGTGCGTACCAATCCTCAGTTTTTACTAAAAGTGGTTTCTGAGTTCCCGTTGAATCAGTCTATTCAACTGCTGGTGTATTACCCTAAGTATTCCAGTCAGGGGGAGGCAGTTCTGCATACTTTGGATGTTCACAAAATTTTGCGTTACTACACTAACTGTACTAAGTCTGTCCGAAAATCGGATCAGCTTTTTGTTTCTTTTGCACCCAAAAGAGAGGGTGCAGTAGTTTCCAAACTGTTTATCCAAGTGGCTGGCAAACTGTATTGTATTCTGTTACCAGAAGTATGGTAAAACCCTCCTGGGGAGGTTGAGGACATTCTACCAGAGGCATGGCTGCTTCTACTGCTTGTTTCAGGAATGTGTCCTCCGCGGACATCTCTGTGTTGGCCACTTAGAGCTCTGTCCACACTTTCACCAAGCATTACAGTCTGGACATTTCTTCCAAGGCCGCCTTTCCTAAACTCTCTGCCTTTCCACAAACCTTTCCTGCCTCCCATGTTCAGTTCCTTCTGATTCACACTGCTTGGGACTTAGTCCTCAAGGTTTTTACCTAATGCAAGAGCCCTCTCAAAGTAAGACAGTACAGTTACGTAAGAACTTAGTGTAACAGTAGATCTTCGAGAGAGGCTGTTGCAGTAAGTAACCTTTTTCCCCTCCTTCCCCAGCTTCTGCTGCTGTTCCTCTATGAACTTATTTTGGCTCCAGGAGCCTCTTTTCCATTCTTCTGTTGCTCTGTTTGGAGGTCTCTGGTGAGAGAACTGGAAGGCGGGTGTGGGGATCTCCAACTATATAGTGTCATGCTGACGTTGATCATGTGACTGGTGGGCGGTCCTTTGCCAGACACTGCTAGCTAAAGTTTCTGTGTGGTCCTGATGCCAGGGGGCGCAGTCCTCAAGGGTGTTAGCTACTGTGAATCTCTTGAAGATCTACTGTTACAGTAAGTTCTTGCGTAAGTGTACTTTCTCAGATGCTTACAGACCGCTGAGGATATTAGTACTCATCTCCTTAGGGCCTTGTGTGATAATTCTGACACTGGTGCCAGGGCTGCTGCCACAGACATCTGCTTTCATTAGCACTCCTGGCTGAGAGTCTCGGGATTTGTAGTGGCTGACCAGCAGAAGGTGCTGAATGCCCCCTTCAGTGGCTCCAAGTTATTTGGGCCAAATGTCTAGGACATCAATGACTTACAGGCATCTGGTAGGGCTACCAAGTCTGTCCACTCGCTTTACCATATGCAGCATAGAAGCAGACAGCCCCCTCTCTTTCGTAAGGTGTCCCATAAGACCGGAACAGGCTCCCACCCCCAGGGCAAGAGGAAGGCCGCCTTCAGCTTGCCTACCCCCTCCTCCTCCGGTACTGCCACAGAATGACCCAGGGGTGATGGATCAGCCCCAGCGGCTGGATCCGCTCTGCTTGACTCCTTGCCAGGCCCCCCCTTCCAGTCCCCGACTAAGAGATGGTGGTCGGAGGTTGGTGCTCCCTCCTTCTCATTCAATGGAGAACCATCACTTTAGATACCTGGATTCTTCAGATTATAGAGAGGGGTCACACTCTGGAACTTGTAGAGATGCCTCCAGAGACACTTCCAGTACCCTCCACCTACCCCCCCAACCCATCTAACAGTTCTCTGGGAGAAGGTACAGTCCCTTCTGTGGACAAAAGCCATCAGGCCAGTGCCCGGGCACCAAAGGAATGGGATTCTATTCCAACTTCTTTCTGGTCCCCCAAAGAACCGGAGATCTGAGTCCTATTCTGGATCTCAAGGACCTCAGACTTTATATCAAGTAGAAAAAATTCTGCATGGTCACTCTGCCAGGCCTGCTACCCCTACTCAAGCAGGGCTACTGGCTGTGCTCCCTGGATATGGAGGATGCTTGCCTACATATCTCAGTGTGTCCACCGCACAGGAGATTTCTCCATTTTTTTTTTTTTTTCAGGGCACGCATTGCCAGTTCAAAGTATTGCCCTTTGGCTTATCCTCTGCACCACAGGTCTTTACAAAGTGCTTAGCAGCAGTAGCTGCTGTCTCTGGAGAGAAGGACTGTACATTTTTCCCTACCTGGACAACTGGCTCCTTAAGGCTTCATCCAGAGAACAGCTCCTCCAGACCCTGGAGAGAACCCTCTAGCTGTTTCTCTCCCTGGCATCACTGCCAATCTGCTCAAGTCTGTCTTGATTCCATCCCAGAGGTTGTAGTATATAGGGGTGATCCTGGACTCTGTAAAGGGCAAAGCCTTCCTGCCTCTCAACAGGGTGGAATGCCTTATTGCTCAGCCTCAGGAGGTCACCCAGAGCCATTATGTTCTTGCGAAGGTATACCTGAGGCTATTAGGTCATATGGCCATGGCCACTGCCACGGTACCCTTGGCCAGACTGCACATGCGAGTACTCCAGTGGACACTCGGTGCAGTGGGACCAGTGCACGGACGACTTAGATCAGTTAGTGCTGGTCTCCTCCCCAGTCCACAAGGTGCTCCAGTGGTGGATGGACCGACAGAACCTGTTACAAGGAGTTTCATTCCAGATCTCCTCTCCCCAGCAAATCCTCACCACGGATGCCTCTGGTTCGGGCTGGGGAGCACACCTGGGTCTCTTTCAGACTCGGGGGTGGGGGTGTCATGGTCCCAGATCAAAATGACCCTGCATATCAACGTCCTGGAGATGCAGGCAGTCCTATATGCCATGCAGGCCTTTTAGAACGATCTCCTCATGGGTCAGCTGTTGATCCAGTCCTACAATCTCTGTTGTCTACTATATCAACAAGTTGGGGGGACATTTGTACCCCCTGTGCAGGGAAGCCATGAAAGTCTGGTACTGGGCACCGGACCAGTCTGGTTCTTTCAGCAGTCTGTCTCAAGTGTGCTGAACAACCTGGTGGACAGCCTCAGCCAGATGTAGTCCAGCATGCATGAATGGGAACTTCTCTTATCCATCACAGAAGATCTGTTCATCAGATGGGGTCATCCAAAGTGGGACCTTTTTGCGTCCTCACTCAACACAAAACTGCCCAATTTCTGCTGGCTAGATCCAGGGCCTGGAGTTTTCTGGCAAGATGCGTTGTCCCTTTCCTGGAGTGGCAGGTTCCTTTATGCCTTTCCTTCATTTCCTCTGATTCAGAGGGTGCTAAACAACCTGCAAATGGAGGGGCCAGCATGATTCTGGTCGCTCCCTTCTGGCCATGGCAGATATGGTTTCCATTTACTGCAACAATTAGCAGAGGAACTGCCAGTCCCTCTGTCCTTGTGCAGGGATCTGCTGATGCAGGCCCAGGGGATCCTGGTCCATTCAAACCTCCAGTCCCTTCTTCTGCATGCCTGGCTCCTGAGGACATAGCTGTTGCCCGGTCTGTAGTATCTCAGAGAGTGGCGGGTGTCCTCTTGGCAGCTCGGAAACCCTCCACTAGAGCCACATATGCCATGAAGTGGAAAAGGTTTGCCGTCTGGGCTGCAAAACATCATCTGGACCCTTCTACCTGCCTGGTGAGCCAGATCCTGGACTACCTGATATCCGTGTCAGACTCAGGCCTCCAGTACTCCTCCCTCAAGGTGCACCTTTCGGCTATTTCTGCCTTTCACAAGCCCATGGCGGGGGTCATACTGTGGCTCAATTAGATGTGTCTCGTACCTTTCTTAAGGGCATCCTGTGTTTGAAACCTCCCATCCATTCCCCTGACCCGGCTTGGGATTTAAATTTTGTTTTGTAGAAGTTGACCCTGTCTCCGTTCGAGTCAGCCATGACTTGCAAGCTACACTTTCTTTCTTGGAAAGCATTATCTTTGGTTGCCATTACTTCTGCTTGAAGGATTTCTGAGCTTCAGGCTCTCTATTGTGAGGAGCCTTATTTGATTTTTCACAAAGACGGGGTGTCTTTGCAAACACATCCTAAATTTCTCCCCAAGGTGGTGTCTGAATTTACCCTGAACCAATCTATCCACCTACCAGTTTTTTTTTTCCTTGAGCGTGACAATCCAGGGGAAGCACTGCTCCATACGTTAAATGTGTGCAGAATTTTGAAATATTACAGTATGTTACAAACTAAGGACTGCAGAAAGTCAAAGCAGCTTTTTGTTTCTTTTTTTTTTTCCAATAAAGATTTTTATTAAAATGTTTTCAAGTACTGTACATTACAGAAATAGAAATGTTATCCATTTTTCAAACTTAACAACTTGGATAATAAATTCAAAATCAACTACATTTTAAACTGAAAAAGAATTCTAATGCCTCCATAATACATTTGGTATCTGCAGTCAGGATTCTAAGTTATCCTACATTCGAGCAACCTTATATTACCAGGTACCTGGAACCACTACATGTAAGAGAATCCCCTAAACTAGGTCACAAATAATGAGTCCTGAGACCCTGGTAATGTTGCCAGCTGAATGCTTTCATCCCCCTTCAAGCATTGCTAACATAGGTGACCAAATGACACCAAAAATGGAAAGTTTGCCAGATATGACATGAGGTACGTGCTAGTTATTAATAGTTTCACCCAATTTGTTGTACCATTCTTGGAGAGTTGGGGATGAGTCTAATTTCCAGTTCGATAATAGGATTCTTTTGAATGCCAGGGTGGTAGCCCAAACTCCTGCTTTCTGTTGCTTACTAAGACACGTATCTCCTAAGCCCAAGACCAAGAATTTCGGGGTAAATGGTATTGTGACACCATAAAGCAGCAGTACAAAATTTGTGCACTGTCTTCCATGAGGGTAAAATGCACGAACAGTCTCAAAGCATGTGTAGCAGCTTTTTGTTTCCATCGCCCCAGAAAGAGAAGGCATTCAGGTTTCTAAACAATGTCCAAATGGTTGGCACATTGTATTATGTTCTGTTACAACAAGTATGGCAGAGTTGATAGGCAGTGAAAGCCCACTCCACAAGGGGCATGGTTGCCTCTGTGGCCTGTTTAAATGGGGTCTCAGCCGCTGACATTTGCGCTGCTGCCACCTGGAGTACCATCGATACCGTCACTAAGCACTACAGTTTGGACGCTGCCTCTAGAGCCCGAGCATGCTTCGGCTGGGCTGTTTTGCAGGGTCTTTGGTTGGCCTTTCTTCCAGACTGTCTTGCTGCAGTAACTGCTTGGGACTCGTTCCTGTAGTGTGACCTGATGACTGAGACACCCCCGAAGAAGATAGAACAGTTACATAAGAACTTACCATAACAGTAGATCTTCAAGGGGATCTCAGTCATCAGGTCTGCCTCCCCTCCTACTGTCCCCTTTTCATGGGGCTCTTTCTCAGAACTGGCTGACTGGTTTATCCAGCCTTTTATTTAGACCTGGGCACCCTGACCCCTCTGTCTGTCTCTCCTCGGTCCCCCATGGCATGGGTTTGCTCCCTTAGTCTTGGGGGGGGGAGGAGAACTGAGGAGGGAGTGTGGCCACTTACACCTTTATAGGATTGATGACATTGGCGTGGGTGGCCCCAGTGGTACTGCTGGAAAATCTTCCTTGTGGATCCTGCTTCACTGACGGTGAAGTTCCTACAGTGTGAGCTGATGACTGAGATCCCCTCGAAAATCTACTGTTATGGTAAGTTCTTACGTAACTGTTCTTTACCGCCAGAACAGAGCCCTGACCCCTCAACCTGGTTTAAGTCCACCAGGCAGGGGTAGTAGTCCATTGTTACATGGCATCCGGGTTACAAGAATATGGTAATTTGTTTTTAAAATCCTTACTTGAACCTGCCCATTTCCAGGGCAACTGCGAGTGAGACATTCTTCACAAAATAAGGAGTGCTCTGATTGGTCAGGAGCACTGTATAATAGGAATTAAAAGCCCTTTGAAAAAATTGTTAAAGGCACTGTATAAGGGTGGAATGTAGAGTGACATATATTTCATTAATATGCTGTGGAGTATTTAATGGAACCAGTAATAGACAACTGTAGCCTCTTGAATAAGTGGTAGTGAACAATGAAATGCCAGGCATCTGTTTGGGGCTGTATTTACGTTTTTACTGTGATCTGTAAGTCGGTTTTCACGTGAGGTGGAGTGGTAAAAAAAACTTCTTTTCAAATTAAATAACATTTGTTGTTTAGAATGTTTATTGCCTATTGTTAGGAGGGTGTACTGTTGTTGCATTGCAGTGTTAGGAGGGTCATAGATCCTCTCTGTCCCTCATCTCCCCTGACTCCTTGATTTGGTCATGGCTTCCTCAGTTGAGGGTAGGGTCAAGAGCTCCCCAGTACTCCTGTTGGGCTTATCGACCTCAGCTTTGGTTGATCAGGCTGTTGAGATCTTCCTTGAGCCTGTCGACCAGTTCTCAGATGAGATTGATGATTCAAGCCCTCAGACCCTGGTTATCCCAGTCCTCACTCAGAAGGTTGTGGCCAGTCAGTATCCTTGTCCATGTCACCTTGGGAGAGGCCGCCACCAGTGGTCGAACCTCTGAAGCTTCTTTTGCTCAGTGTAACGAGGCATGTGATTTACCACAACTAGACAGAGGGTTCTCCTTGATGACAGTCGTGGTCCAGGTTGAGGTCTTGATCAAGGCATTCCCACTCTCGATCCTGCTCGGCCATAGGCGTCACCGCCAGTGCAGTGAGGAGTCCTCTGACAGCAGTGGTCCATCATGGGGTGCAGTAGGGCTTTACCCCAGGATCCATTGATCCCTTGGCAGGTGCCAGTGATGCCCTCACTGGTTTAAGCTTTGCTGGTGCTCCCCGGAACTGCTTCTCCACCCCTGAGAGTGGAGACGCCACCACTGCAGCTGATGGTAGGTGCCCCAATTAAGGAGGCCCACTCAACCACCAGCTTGCCAGGCCAGTTGTTGGTGGAGATCACCCAGTCCAAGAATTCTTGGGTGGTCCGTGGCGAGAAACTATCAAGGGATGTTTTTGAGGAGTCCTTGGATGACTTGGACCAGTCATACATGGTGTCCTCTGGCACTTGTACCTTTGACTAGGGCTCAGTTGAAGAGCTGACCACCAACCATGGGCTGGTGTCATTTGGGGCTCTTCTGTGACTCATGTCAGAGTCAATGAATGTCCCTCTGGACACTATCCAAAAGAGGGCTAAGTATCCCTTTACAGACATTCTGGATAGGGATGAATCCCCAGGGGTTGCCTTTCCCATGGCTGAGGCCATATTGAAACTGGCTATGGAGCTTTAGCAGTATCCAGTATCCTACTCACCACCCTCCACCTGTATGGTCCTCAAGTATGCGGTCCCCACAGGGTCCCTTTCGGGATTCTCAAAGCTCATCTTTGGCTGAAGGGCTGGTCTCTGACTCCACCATAAAGCCAGCGACCAAGGGCACATGGACAGGCCTCTGGACAAGGAGTCCAGGAAGATTGACCATGCCACTAAAAAGGTGTATACTGTGGTGTCCTTGGGTCTCCATCAGGCAAGTTACTGTGTCATGATGGCCAGCTTTGGGCATTCCCTTTTGGGAGTCCCTGATGAGATCTTCCCATCTGACCAGCAGTTGCTGGGGAAGTTGGCCTGGGACCAGGGTCAATCGTTGGCCAAGCACCAGCTTCAGACAGTCTTGGACATGGGCAATACCTCTGCCTGTGCCATGGCAGTGGTCGTTTCCATGTATCACAGAGCCTGGCTGCATCTATCCAGCTTTACAGTGGACACCCAGCATACAGTGTTCCCATTTTGGGCACCAACCTCTTTGGCCCTGGGGTGGAAAGAACATCTCACATGGATGGAGAAGTCCATTGCCACCCTTGAGTCTGTGGCATCATACCAGAAGCAGTAGCCAAAGAAAGACTTCTCTTCTTCGGGGGTACCTCAGTCATCAGTTCACACATATGGAGCCTCACCGTCAGTGAAGCAGGATCCATACAGAAGATTTTCAGCAGTACCACTGGGACTGCCCATGCCGACATCACCTGCCGATGTCACCAACCCTATAAAGGCATGAGCAGCCCCACTCCCTCCTCAGTTCTTTTCCGCCGTCGACTCTCTTCGCATGGATCTCTGTGGAAGATCCGATGCAGTTTCGTGCCATTTTCGCCTACAACTTTTATTTTACTTAGTCTTTTAGACTCTCTTTTTTATAAGAGATTCCTTTACCTTATTTATGTCAAGAGTTAATCCTTCCACTTCTCTCTTCCGTCACTGCCTCTGTGGAAAGAAGATTGCCTCTTCAGATGGCCATATCCTCTGTGTCTGCTGTCTTGGGCCTGACCACGACATCTTGGACTGTGAGTTCTGTCAGAAATTTAATCAAACCACCCTTAGGTGCTGCAAAAAGGCTCTCAAAAAATTCTTGAGGGAACAACAGGTAGTCAGTTCTGAACTGGGGTCACCGGGGTTCCCTCCTTCCCAGTCGCCGGTGGGTTCATCGAGCTCCCAGGCCACAAAGGCCCAAGACAAGTCCTTGGGGAAAAGTCACAAAGAAGACCGAGAATGGGATTGATCTCCCTGGCAACGTTCCCAATCTCTGACAGCCTCTTCTTCCTCCTCCAGGGGTACTCCACTGGTTGCGACTGCACCAATACCTGTAGCTATCCAGGCCTCTGCTCCTTCCTGGCCCATAACAACAGGGCCACCGCCCGCCTGCCAGTTGTTGACCCTAGGGTCTTTGTCTCCCAGTTCATGGACGCTTGGCTGGTGGATGACAACCCCTCCATCATGGCTGGATACCTCTCCAGGCCCACAGCCTTCAGGCTCTTCAGGCTCCCAGGCTCTGATGGACAGGTCATCACACCCTGTGCTGATGACTCCTCCTCTATCAATGCACCAGTGTCCTGTCATCAACCTCAATGATATTTTGGCCAAGTTACTACAGTCCTGGTCCACCAATCGGGTGCTTATGGGCCTGGGTCCCCTGCGCAGTCTACGGACCCATTGTCATCGATGCTGCTTCACCTCGGGTGATTCCCCGTGGGCTATTGTCAGTCCCTTGTTCGTTGGACCTCAAGGTGAAGCAGGTCGATGTTGAGGAGGATTACCATCCTGATTTCATCCTGCCTGAGGAAGAGGAGGACCCTCTTTCATCTGATAGGTCCACTGCCTCCCCAGTGAGCGAGAATTCTGTCAAGCATACTCCCAGGTCTCCACCAGGGGACTCTACTTTCTTTAACATTATGAAGCAGCTGTTCACAGCCATGGGCTTCCATACTGAGGAAGAGGATGCCACCAGATGGGAGCTGGTTGACTTTCTGGAAATTCCAGAATCTCCTCCTAAAGTCTTTCCTCCTAGCCTTGAGGAATGCCACTACTGCTGCCTGACATAGATCTGACATGGTCACTGCCATGCACCGTAAGGTGGATAAGTTGTATCATGCCCCCCAGGGCCTACCCTAATATGCTGTCCACCCCAAGACCGATTCTGTGGTCATTAAGGCAGCTCGGGACAGATACAAGGTGCTAAGCATCTCAGCTCCCTCCCCCCCCCCGACAGAGAACCTAGGCAGATTGACCTTTGGGGTAAAAGGATATATGCCTCCTCTACCTTGGGGCTGCAGATGGCTAATTACCTCTTGCATATGGTTAAATACCAGAATACTATCTGGAAGAAGGGCAGGGCAGTTGCCCATGCCCTCCCAGAGTGCTCCCAGAAACAGGAGGTTCTCAAATGCTTGCAGAACGCTAAGAATCTTAGCAAGCATCTCCTCAGGGCCTTGTATGATATCTCTGATGCTAGTGCCGGGGCTGCAGCCACAGGCATTTGCCTTCATAGGCACTCCTGGCTGAGGGTCTCAGGTTTTGCTGCAGATGTCCAGCAGAAGGTGCTCAATGCCCCTTCAATGGCTCTGAGTGATTTGGGCTAGACGTCCAAGACATAGTCAATGACCTGCAGGCATCTGGCAGGGCTATCAAGTCTGTCCACTCCCTGTACCATATACAGCCTAGGAGCAGACAGCACCCTCCCTTTCGCAGGGTGTCCCACAAGTCTGGAGCAGCCTCCTATCCTCGGGGCAAGAGAAAGGCCTCCTCTGCCTTGCCAACCCCCTCCTCCTCCAGTGCTGCAGGAAAGCATCCCGGGGGTGACAGATCAGCCCCAGTTGCTGGATCAGTCTCAGCTCGACTCCTTGTCAGACCCCCCCTCTTCTGGTCCCCGACCAAGAGGTGGTGGTCGGAGGTCGATTCTCCCTCTATTTCAATCAATGGAGAACCATCACTTCAGATGCCTGGATTCGTCAGATTATAGAGAGAGGTCACACTCTGGAACTTGTAGAGATGCCTCCAAAGACCCCTCCAGTAATCTCCACCTATACTGCAGCCCATCTGACCATCCTTCTGGAGGAGGTACAGTCTCTTCTGCAGAAAAAAGGCCATTGAGCCAGTGCCCAGGTGCCAAAGGAATAGGGGATTTTACTCCAGGTTCTTCCTGGTCCCCAAAAGAACTGGTGATCTGAGGCCCATTCTAGATCTCAAGGACCTCAGTTTTTATATCCAGTACAAAAACTTCCGCAAGGCGACAGGCTGTGCTGCCTGAATATGCAAGATGCTTACCTGCATATCATGGTGTTTTCACCACACAGGAGATTCCTCCGGTTTCTTTTTCAAGGTGAGCACTACCAATTCAAAGTATTGCCCTTTGGCTTATCCTCTGCACCACGGGTCTTTACAAAGTTCTTAGCAGGAACCAGCCTGGTTGCGCTGAAGGTTGAGGCGCTGGTCGCTACACTTTGCGCCACACCGGCGACCTGGGTTCGGGAATGAGCTCAGGTCACCAGGGGTCGGCAGGGGTAAGAGAGGATTGAGTGTCCAGAGGACTGCTCTCCTCTCCTCTTTCTGGGAGGGAGAAGTTGTCCCACTCGCTGACTGCCCTCTGGCAATGGCCAGGGGGCAATACAGGTAGGGAGGCACATACTGACACCCTTGCATCAATAGAGGAGGCGGGAAGAAAATGGTGGAAGAAAAAGAGCTTGGCAGGCTCCATATTCGCCCTCCTCATCCCGAGGGCCACCCCCGGTTTCTGAATTGGGTCTTGGGGGGTGGGAAGGGGAGGGGGGAGCCGGCACCTTCCTTCTGGCCCCGCCGTAGGGGAGATTCTGGGGGGTTGGCAGGAGCGGGATTGTGTGTGACCAGAAAGTGAATCTCTCCACAAGGAGGGCCACAGACACCTGTCAGGGCTCCAGGTGGAAAAAACAAAAACAACAAAAAAAAAACCAAAGTGCTTAGTAACGGTAGCTGTGGCTCTCCAGAGGGAGGGACTGTACATTTCCCCTACTTGGATAACTGGCTCCTAAAGCCTCCATCCAGAGAACAGCTCCTTTGGACTTTGGAGAGAACCCTTCAGCTGTTTCTTTCCCTGGTCATCACTGTCAATCTGACCAAGTCTGTCTTGATTCTGTCCCAGAGGTTGCAGTATATAGGGGTGATCTTGGACTTGGCACAGGACAGAGCCTTCCTGCCTCTCAGCAGGGTGGAGTGCCTTATTGCCCAGGCTCAGGAGGTTGCCCAGAACCATTATATTCCTGCGAGGGTGTACCTGAGGCTTTTGGGTCTTTTGGCTGCGGCCATTGCCAAGGTCCCCTTGGCCAGACTGCACATGCGAGTCCTCCAGTGGACACCCACAGTGTGATGGGACCAATGCATGGATGAATTGGATCAGTCAGTACTGGTCTCCTCCCCAGTCTGCGAGGTGCTCCAGTGGTGGATGGACCCACAGAACCTGTCACGGGGGGTCCCATTCCAGATCTCTTCTCCCCAGCAGCGGTTCGGGCCGAGGGGTGCACCTGTGTCCCTTTCTTTCAAACCCAGGGAACATGGTCCCAGATCGAATCCTCCCTGCATGTAAACATCCTGGAGATGCAGGCAGTCCGGTATGCCATGCAGGCTTTTCAGAACCATCTCCTCTCAGGTCAGCTGTTGATCCAGTCCGACAATCTCAGTGTTTGTTTGTTATATCAGCAAGCAAAGGGGGACACATTCGTACTCCCTGTGCAGGGAAGCCATGAGTTTATGGTTCTGGGCACTAGACCACAGTCTGGTTCTCTCGGCAGTCCACCTCCCAGGTATGTAAAACACCCTGGTGGACAGCCTCAGCAGGACACAGCCCAGCATGCACAAATTGGAATTTCTCTCATCTGTCACAGAAGATCTGTTCACCAGATGGGGTCATCCAGAGTTGGACCTTTTTGGGTCCCCACTCAACGTAAAACTACCCAGCTTCTGCTTGGTAGATCCTGGGCCTGGAGTTTTCTGGCAACACGCATTGTTCTTCTCCTGGAGCGGGAGGTTCTTTTAAGTCTTCCCTCCATTTCCTTTGATTCAGAGGGTGCTAATCAAACTGCAGATGGCAGGGGCCAGCATGATCCTGATCACACCATTCTGGCCACTGCAGATTTGGTTTCCAGTACTGCAACAGTTAGCGGAGGAGCCTCTGGTCCCTCTGTCCCTGTGCAGGGATCTGCTGACACAGGCTGAGGGGACCCTGGTCCATCCCAATCTCAAGTCCCTTTGACTGCATGCCTGGTCCCTGCGGAGATAGCCATCACCTGGTTTGGGGTGTCACAGAGGGTGGCGGATGTCCTTGTGGCAGCTCAGAAGTCCTCCACCAGAGCCAAATACGCCATGAAGTGGAAGAGCTTTGCCGTCTGCACTACAAAACCTCATCTGGACCTTTTCACTTGTCCGGTGAGCCAGATTCTGGACTACCGGATATCTCTGTTGGACTCAGGTCTCCAGTACTCCTTCCTCAAGGTGCACCTTTCAGCTATCTTTGCCTTTCACGAGCCCATGGGTGGTCGTACCATGGCTCAGTTGGATGTGTCCTGTATCTTTCTCAGTGGCATCCTGCATCTGAAAACTCCAATCCATTTCCCTGTCTTAGCTTGGGACTTAAATTTTGTTTTGAAGAAGTTGACCATCTCTCTGAGCCAGCTGCAGCTTGTGAGCTATGCTTTCTCTCTTGGAAAGTGTTATTTGCTCCCTGGATCTTCAGGATGGGTTCTTCCACATCCCAATCCATCCATCTCATTGAAGTTTCCTCCACTTCCCAGCAGGGGGAACCCTGTACGAGTTCTAGGTCATGCCATTTGGCCTCTCCTCAGCCCCCAGGGTCTTCACCAAGTACATTGCAGTGATGTCAGCTTACCTGAGGTGTTGAGGGATCCGGGTCTACCCCTACCTGGATGACTGGCTGATCGTGGGTCCCTCCAGGCTGGAGATGGAGTGGTCAAGGGACCTGGCCCTCCAGACCCGAGTATCCCTTGGCCTCCTGGTCAATGAGATCAAGTAGAAACTCGTGCCTTCGCAGGTGATCATCTTCATCAGGGCAGAACTCGACTCTTGCAGAGCCAGAGCCCGGCTCTCGGAGGACAGAGCAGAGGCTCTCTCCTCCTTTGCCCAGTCATTTTGGGTTGGGAAGTTGGGCCTTGCATGGGACTTCCTGCCCCTTCTGGGCTACATAGCGGCCTGCACCAGCATGGTCCATTGGGCCCACTGGAGAATGCGTTCACTGCAATGGGAGCTGGCCAGTCAGTGGCCTCAGTGCAAGGGTCACTTCGACCAGCTGGTCACTGTGACCCACAATATGTGGGACACCATCCAGTGGTGGTTAGTCCCAGCACATCTGCAGGAAGGGATCTCATTTGTCCACCCAGAGCCGATGGTCATCCTGACGACTGATGCCCACCTGGGAGAACACAAGAGTCCATGGGCTGTGGACCCCCGAGGAGTCTCAATGCCACATCAGCCTGCTGGACTTCTGAGCAGTTCAGCTGGTACTGACTGCATTCACTCTGCACATCTGGGGTCAGGTGGTCCAGGTCCAGATGGACAACACCACGACCATGTACTAACTCAACAAACAGGGTGGGATGCACTCCCTCTCTTTGTGCAAGGAAGCGCTGTGTGTGTGTGGACCCTCGTGCGCAGCCTGGAGGCAGATCTCCTAGCCATCCATATGGCAGGAGCCTCCAGACAGCTGGCAGATGCTCTCAGCTAGATGGGCAAGGCGTCTCATGAGTGATCTCTCCACCCAAAGGTAGTACACAGCCTGTTCTCCCAGTGGGGCACCCTCAGGTGGACCTGTTCACCTCCAAGGAGAACGCAAAGCTGAGGCTGTAGTGTGCCCGCCCCCTCAGCAGGGAATGCTGCAGGGGGATGCCTTCTCAAAACTTTGGACCCCAGGCCTTTTCTATGTCTTCCCTCCAATTCCCTTGATCCGCAAGGTGCTGCTCAAGGCCAGGAGGGACAAGGCACAGGTGATCCTGGTGGTTCTGAACTGGCCACACCAGTTCTGGTACCCCGATCTCCTCAGCCTCGGCAGCAGACTCCTGAGGCATCTTCCCCAGACCTGCTTTCCATCGATAAGGGGAAGGTTCTCCATCCGGACCTTCAATCCCTGTACCTGACAGCCCGGTTCCTCAGTGGCTAGAGTTCCAGGCTTTGGATCTCTCTGAAGATGTCTTCACCATTGTGGAGGCATCTCGGAAGAAATCGACCAGGAAGTGCTATGGTTTCAAATGGAAGAGATTCTCCATTTGGTGTCAGGGCAAGGGGTTGGTCCCTTTGTCTTGTCCAGTGGCTAACATCCCTGATTACCTATGGTCCCTCTCTCAGTCGGGCCTTCGGTCGACGACCCTCAAGGTGCTCCTGGCAGCCATCTCTGCTTACCAGGCGTGGGCCGATAAGCAGTTGGTGGCACAGGAGAAGGTCTGGCGCTTCTTCAAGGGCCTTGACCACATTTCACCTCCAGTGCGTGAACCACCACCACCATGGGACTTGTTGCTGGTTTTGGCAAAGCTCATGGGCAAGCCTTTCAAACTGATGCACAGGTGTGAGATGTCTCACTTGTCGTGGAAGACCGCCTTCTTGGTGATTATCACATCAGCCAGAAGGATCAGTTAGCTCCAGGCACTTTCGGTGGAGTCTCCTTACTTGGTCTTCCACAGGGACAAGGTTGTTCTGCACCCCAACCCGAAGTTCCTCCTGAAGGTTGTGTCTGAGTTTCACCTTAACCAGTTGATTAATCTCCCAGTCTACTTCACCAGTCACACCTCAAAGGCCGAGCACAGGCTCCATACTTTGAACCTGCGGTGAGCACTCGCTCATTATAAAGAACGCATGGCTGGAGTTCGGGTAGAAGTTTGCCAGCTGTTTGTCACCTACGCTGAAGCCGCACCTTGCAGATCTGCAGCCAAGTGGATGATTGGCAGGTGGATTGTATCCTGCATTGATCTCTGCTATAGGTTGGTGGGTAGAGAGCCTCCCGGAGGGCTAAGGGCTCATTCCACCCGCCATACCGCTGTGTCAGTGGCTGCTTCCAGGGATGTCCCTATCCAGGAGATCTGCAGAGCTGCTACCTGGAGGTCAGCACACACCTTCATTTCCCATTACCACATTGACATCGAGTCACGCCGGGATGTGGGTTTTGGGGCCTCAGTTCTCCAGTCTCTGTTTCCTAAATAGGAGGTGTGCACCTTGCCTCCCTCCTCCTGGGGAGCTGCTAGGAGTCCGCCAGAAGTGTGGATAGAACATCTTATCCACGTTGCTAAAAACAGTTTACTCGGAGGTCCGGTGGCGCTGAGGGTTGAGGCGCTGGATGCCACACCTCACACCACGCCGGCGACCTGAGGTTGGGGATGAGCTTGGGTGCTGGGGGTCAGCAGGGGAGGGTGTAGATCGTGTGTCCGATAGGCAGCTTTCTCTCCCGGGGGGGAGGGCTGGGTGGTGTCTGGAGTCCCAGCTGCCCCCGGTGGTGGTCGAGGGCGCTGCAGAAACCCGGACTGCATGTCGTAGCATGGCTGACGCTGGCAGGGTTGCCATGTGCCAGGCTGTCAGGGGTGCCCACGCTGAGGAGGATGGAGGATGGGAAGTGGAGAAAATTAAGGGAAAAACCCCTTGGTCCTGGACAGGCGATGTCCCGCGGGTCCACCAGCCACCACGTCCAATGAGACTCATCTCCGTATGATATCCTGCGGGGCTGTGTCCGGGGAGGCCGCAGGTATTCTCAAAGGTTGAGATGAGGCCACAGCGGCAGTAGAGCTGGGAAAGTGTAGTGGCCCAAGAGAGTTCCAGGTGCCCCGAAGGAGATAAAGAAAGTAAAAAAAAAAAAAAGTTTACTCCCTTGTAATAATAAGTCATTACTTATGGGAGTATCCACCAGGTGGCGCTGTCAGACGGCAGCTTCTCTCAGCAGTCTTGCATGGGGGGCCATCCACACAACATCACTTCCTGTGGATGTGTACAAGAGTGGGCGGCCCCCAGTACCCTCTGTTCATTTTCTTGCCGGCTTCAGCTCGAACACTTGGCTCTCCTGACCTCCTGGCCTGCAGTCTTTGACTTGATCTTGTAGCGGTTTTCTACCTTTGGGTCCGGGACCTGGGACTTGCTCTCAGCACCCCCGGACTTCCATAGCAGGCCTGTGACCCACTCACAGTACCCCTGCTGCTCCCAGACTTGGGCTGTCTTGCTGGGTCTGGGACTTCTTTAGGGCCTAGCCTGAATTTTTCTTCTACAGCAGGCCCGGTGTTCCATTAGTGCTCACGGTCCACCTGCTGCTCTCAAGCCCAGGCACTTTTTGCTGGGTCTTGGGTCTTCCTCATGGCTGATCGTAAAAACTCAGCCAGGCCAGAACGGGGTCGCCTTCAAGACTCCCCGGCTCAGGGCACTCGTTTCAGGCATAGGAGGGAACGAGATTCACACTCCTCACGCTCCCTCATCGACGATGGCTACTCTGTCGTCAACGGTACCTTCCTCGTCAACTGGGATGCTTCCCCTGTTGATGGAGCCTGATGGGCTTGTTCTATCATCAACTTGCCATGTCCTGTCGATGGAGCTTGTTTCTGAACGTTTTCCGTTGATGGGTAGTGTTGCCCCATCACCGGTGCGTTCCTCGTCAATGGGGATGCTTCCCCCGCCACGTGTTCTTTCGTCTCCTCATTGACAGGAGCTTCTCTCCAGTCAACAGATCATGTTTTTCCTGTTCTCTCATCGACTGAGCGCTCCTCGTCGACGGGGCAGCCTCTCCCATCAACGGGGCAGCATGGTTTGCATGCCTCATCGATGGGACGGCTTCCCCCGTTGACGGGGAGGCTTCCTTTTACTCCCTCGTCAGTGGGGGTGCTTCCACCGTCGATGAGGGGCCCCTCCTTGTTCCTTCATCATCAGGGCTGCTGCCCTTATCAACGATGGAGTTTCCCACCCCTGACTCCCCTGCTCGGGCCTCTGTTTCCATGCACCCCCCCATGTCCCAGCACCGGACCGTGTCCTTGGTTCTCCCCTCCATTGCCTTTTCGCGCCTTTGGCCATGATGTTTTCTGGGCCTTCGGCCTCTGCATGGACCTCACCCTGAGTCCCTTGCTCCTTTACCAGTCCCAGTCCACAAGGGTCAGGGCTCCTCCCCCTGCTACTCAGGGTCAGCGGTTCCCGGGCTGGCTCGCCCTCTTCCTGATGCCGCCCATGGGTGTCCTCCGCCTCTGGACCTGTCACAGGCTCCAGGCATCACCTGCATTGTGATGGAGGGCCTGCGGAACAGGGGTCAGGGTCTGGTCTCATCCCATTCCCCTCCCCATTGCCCGGGCACTTGCGCATGAAGCCGGCGCTTCCCGCCTGGTCCCCCCTCCTCCCATTTATGAGGACTCCCTTTATGCAGATTTCGGGAAGGGGGATCCCTTCCTGGGGGATGTTTCTGATGGGGACCTCTCAGACCCTGGGGACCTTGGTTCCCCAGGTCTGTGTCCCCCCATATGGAGGTCACCCTGCCTGAACACCCTGATCCCTCCTCACTCCTGGATCCCTCCTTTGTGGGGCTCATGCTGCAGATCCAGCACGCTTTTGGCTTCCCTGCTGTGGATCAGGACTCCTTTCGTTGGGACATGGCTGTCTACCTCGACATTCCTGAGGAACCTGCCATGATTGTCCCGCCTTTGACTCCTGCGTATTTTCACGCACTATCTCATGTTTGGTCTCGGTCTTCTTCCACTCAGGCTGTCACTCGTGGCCCAGATCAGCTCAGCCACTGTCTGCCATGCCCTCCCCTTTCCTGTCACCTGCTCCATGCGTGCTTCGATGCAGTTGACACATTGGTCCTCCTCTCAGCTTCCAGCGTCACCCTTTGGCACTTCACCTGGCTGCGGGTTTTGGGTTTGCTGCCCAATGTCCAGCTTTCAGTCACCAACTCCCCTTTTCTGGGAACCTGCTGTTTGGACCTGGTGCTCCGTCCATCCTGGATTCCCTTCAGGCTTCGGGGCATCCTCACCGATCTGTTCAGGACCTCTATCACACCCCCAGGTCCCACCCCTATGCCACCGTGGGCATGTCGTCTCGTTCCCAGCCCCCCTTCTGGGGTATCTCTCAGGACTACAGTGGGGCCTCCAGGGGGGTGGCTCAGTCTGCCCCTCCGCAGCGTCCCTGTCCCTCACATGGGGCGAGACCCGCTTCTGCGCCTTCAACCGCTTTTCAGGTGTCCCCTGCCTCCTTTTGCAGGCCTCAGAGGTGTCCGGGGATCTCTTTACCTTTCTTGGAGGCTCGTTCCTGGACTGGATGCTTCTCTCCTCCATGTGGATCTAATTGGAACTCCTGCTACTCTCCCTGCTGGAGCCCTTCAGTTGTTCCTTCCTCTGACCATCTGGGATGTTTTTCTCCCCCAGTGCTCCTTTTTCTACTATCTGATCTGCTCTACTTATATATTTCCTGGATTTGACTTTCTGCTAGAGCCTGTCGACCTCTGCCTCATCAGGATGAATCACTGTGTCTGGCCGCCTACAGTTCTTTCTACATCATGCCTCCTGCAAGCTGTCCTCATCCTCCTTTGAGCCTTTCTGCCTGAGCGGGTGTGGTTTGAGTTGACATTTCTTCTAGTTTCATGCCAAATGTCTTCACCTAACCATTGGCCTATCTGCCTGCATGGATGGGGTTTGAGTTGGACATTTCTCCTGGTTTCATGCCAAATGTCTTCGCCTAACTGTTGGCCTATCTGCCTGCACAGAAGAGGTTTGAGTTGGACATTTTGGTTACATATCTAACCTTTGGTCCTTATCCCAACCCGGCTTATCTGCCTCTGGGGGTGCGGTTGAAGTTGACATTTTATTGTGAATTTACTTCTTTGGCTTTGCCTCTCCTCCCATTTGGACTTTACTGCTTCATTAGCTCCTGTAAGTAATGACTTACTGCAAGAGACGAGTCCGCAGAAGATAGTACAGTTACGTAAGAACTTACATAGAAACATAGAATTTGATGGCAGATAATGACCGCTTGGCCCACCTAGTCTGCCCATTTTCCTACCTAACAGATAAGCTGCAGATCCTAGTTAACCGACAGCTTACTTCCTCCTACCCCCCACTAGGACTGCCTTATGTCTGTACCATGCATTCTTGAATTCCCCACTGTTCTTGACTCCACAACCTCCTCAGGAAGGCTGTTCCATGCGTCCACAACCCTCTCCATGAAAAAATATTTCTCACTTTACCTCTGAGCGCTCCTCTACCTTCAAATTGTGCCTCTTATTCTTGCACATCTCTTTTTCTGAAAGATGCTACCCTCTTGGACTGTGTTGATTCCTTAAGGTACTTGAAAGTTTCTATCATGTCCCTCTCTCCTTCTTTCTCAAGGGTATACATATTAAGCTCCTTTAGTCTTTCTTCGTGTCTTCTGGTGCAGACCCTGCACCATTTTGATTGCCCTCCTCTGGACAGCCTCCACTCTGTCTATGTCTTTGTGGAGATGGGGTCTCCAGAACTGTACACAGTACTCCAGATGGGATCTCACCAACTGTCTGTACAGAGGGATAACAACTTCTTGTTTTCTACTATTGATGCCTTTCCATATGCATCCCGGTATCCCCCCAGCTTTCCTTACTGCCTTCTCACATTGCTTGCCCACCTTTAGGGCATCTGATATAATTACCCCCAGGTCCCTTTCTATTTTTACTGTTGTCAGTATCTCACCCCCATTGTGTACTCTCCCCCTGAGTTTTTGTTTCCCAGGTGCATTACCTTGGACTTCTTTGCATTGAATCTGAGCTGAAATACATTTGACCATTCCTCCAACCTTGCCAAGTCCCTTCTCATCCTTTTCACTCCATCTTGTGTGTCAACCCTGTTGCAGATCTTTGTGTCATCTGCAAAGAGACATTTCCTTCCAGTTCCTCTGCAATGTCACTTATAAAGACATTAAAAAGGACCGGTACCAGTACTGAACCCTGCGGTACCTCGCTAGTAACCCTCCTTTCTTCACTGTGGACTCCGTTTACTACTACCCTTTGCATCCTGTTGTCTAGCCAATTTTTTATCCAGGCTACCACCTTGGGACCCACTCCAAGGCTGGCTAACTTGTGTATTAATCTTTTGTGTGGGACTGTATCAAATTGCCTTGCTAAAATCTAGGTAGACCATGTCCGCAGCCCCTCCCTGGTCTACTACTTTGGTCACCCAGTCAATGAAATCTGTTAGATTCATCTGACATGACCTTCCCATCGTGAATCCAAGCTGCCTTGGGTCCTGTGCCCCACTGGCCTCTAGGTACTCAACAATTCTTTCCTTCAGAAGTGATTCCATCATTTTCCCTACTACTAAGGTCAAACTAACTGGTCTGTAGTTTCCTGCCTCTGTCCTGCTCCCACTTTTGTGAAGAGGAATCACATCCGCCCTCCGCCAGTACTCAGGCACCACCCCATCCTCCCATGATTTGATAAAGAGAGTAGTCAGCAGTGTCACTAGTTCTACCCTTGGTTCTTTTAGAATTCTTGGGTGAATCCCCATCAGGCCCATTGCTTTGTCCACCTTTAATTTTATTAGTTCTTTCAGAACCCTTTCTTCTGTAAATAGACTGGTATCGGCCCCCGTCTTCAGAGTGTTTCTCTTGTTTGGTTTAGGTACCTCCTTCCTCTTCCTTTGTGAATACTGAGCAGAAATATTCGTTCAGTATCCTGCTTTTCACTGTCACCCTCTGCCCACATTTCCTCCCTTTATTAAGCCTCAGTATCCCTCCTTTGGTCTTTCTTTGCTCTAATGTACCTGTAAAAGGTCTCATCCCCCTTCTTAACAGAGTTGGCTATCCTTTCCTCAGTTTGGGCCTTTGCTATTCTGACTGCCTTCCCTGTCTCTTTCTGCTTTAACTGATAAAGTTCTCTGTCCTGCTCCTTCTGTGTTTCCTTATATTTCCTGAATGCTATCCTTTTCTCCTTAACCTTCCCTGCATCCTCTTTTGAGAACCATAGCGTTTTTTCCTTTGTTGTGTTTTATTGATTTGCTTTACACAAAGGCTTGTTGCTTCTGTGATGGCTGTTTTGGTTACTCCCTATTGTTCCTCCACACCTCCTTCTTGCCTGTTTGCTAGTGCTTTTCTGAGGCACTCTTTCATAGTTTTCCCAAAGTCAGCCCTCCTAAAGTCCAGTACTCTTGCTTTTGTATGGCTTGATTGTATGGCTGTGTTTATTGTGAACCATACTGTTTGGTGGTCGCTTGTTCCCAGATGGCTACCCACTTCTAAATCTGAGATTCTTTCTCCATCCCCATTTGAGAGTACCAGGTCCAAGATTGCTCCCTCCCGAGTGGGTTCCAGTACTAGCTGTCTGAGGCATGCCCCTTGTAGGGCATCAAGAATGACCCTGCTCTTGGATGTGCCTGCATCAAAGGTGCTCCAGTTAACATCTGGCATATTCAGGTCCCCCCATCAATAATATCTTCCTTTTTTCTGCCATTCTAAGGATGCCTTCTATCATTTTCTTGTCCATTCCCTCCCCCTGAGATGGGGGTCTGTATACAACCCCAGTGCGGATTGTGGTGCCATTTCCTGTCACCAGGGTGACCCAGCATGCTTCATCTGCTCCCTGTTTACTCTTTAGTTCTGTTGCTTTGATCCCTTCCTTTACATAGAGAGCTACTCCTCCTCCTCTTTTAACCTCCCCGTCCCTCCTGTGTATCCTGGTATGTTGACATCCCAGTCATGGTTCTCTGTGTACCATGTTTCTGTGACTGCCACAATATCCAAGCAACCCTCTTCCATCAAGGCCACTAGTTCAGGGAGCTTGTTACACAGACTATGGGCATTGGTACTCATCACCCTCCACTTTTTGATGGCCTTACCCCTTTTAGCCCCATCCCTGTCCTTACTACCTTTGCCTTTTTTTACATTTACCTCTGTCCTGCTCCCTAATGACTTCTCTACCTTGGTGTTTACCTCACTAATTACTGTGTTTTGTCAGGGGAGGCTGGGATTTCCCTGCTGCTTTTCAGTGCCTCTCCCCTTGGCTAGTTTAAATGCTTGCCAATGAAGCATTTAAACCTCTCACCTAGGATCCTGGTTCCCCCCCGGACAGATGTAGACCATCGTGCCAGTAAAGGTCTGCATCCCTCCAGGTGGCTCCCCAGTCCCCAGTGAAGCCAAAACCCTGAGCTCCACACCAGTTTTTCAACCATTCATTGAATTCCCTCATGAGCAGTACCCTAGCATCACCCTTGCCATAGACAAGCAGCACCTCCGAGAAGGTTACCGTATGCGCTACTTGTCTAAGGCCCCTTCCCAACTCTACAAACTCCTCTTGCACTGCTCTGATCCTATTCCTAGCCAGGTTATTTGTCCCTAGGTGGACAATGACATTCATCTCCCTCCCTCGTGCAGCTGCTCCACGATCCTGATTCTTCCCTGTCCCTCAGCCGTGGTGCCAGGCAGGCACCCACCCTTCCTCCTCTTCCTCCCCACTTCTACCCCCTAATGATTGAGTCCCCACCAGGAGTTGTTTCTTCCCTGTGGGTCCCATGCCACCCTCCTGTGGGTCTCCTTGTGAAGGTTCCCAGCATCCTCCTTGGTCTCCACTGCAGGTGCCTCCATAGAGGAACCACTATCCACCAGAAGAGCGTATGAATTGTGGAGAGGTACAGCTGGAGGGATGCAACTCTGTTCCACCACCCTCTCCCTCCCTGAGCCCACCCTGGTCCGGCCTCTCCTCTTTCTTGACAACCTCTGAGGTAGTGGCATTGGCCCTAGTGATCCCTGGGTGGGGGAGGATGTTTCACAAATCCTAGCGAGTTCAGCCTGGAGATGGGCAACCTCCTCCCTCAGACCAGAGAGGTGCCTGCAAATAGGGCAGTATCGCAGCCTCCAGAATGTCTCCCGGAACACTGCTGCCCCACAGCCATTGCACTGCACCACTCCTGTCATGTCTTATTTTGTGTCCCCTCTCCTGTTTCTCTGTATGCTTACTCTCTCCTCTCCTTACAACTCTCTCCATTCCTATTCTGGGACAGCAACTTCCTGTATTCTTCAGTAGCCTCCTTCTTCCTTGCTCAGTGTCAGACCACCAGCAGCTGGGGGGGGAGCGAGCTGGGGGGTAGCAAGCTACTTTTTTTCCTTTAGGGTTGACAAAACTAATGTTTCTCTGTAATCCTTCCTTCCTACTGCCAAACAGGAAGTTCCTGTTGTCAGTCAAATCCAGTGGCTATAAAAGTAGAACTGGCTTAGGGTGGGTCGGTGGAGGGGTGGGATGGAGGGCAATTAGTAAGAAAAACTTACCGTAACAGTAGATCTTCTGAGGACTGTCTCATGCAGTAAGTTCCCTGCCCTCTGTCCCCCTGCCTTTTCGCCTTGAATCTGCAGCTCTGGACGTTGGGTGGGATTGCTGTTCTCTGTTTTTTCTGGCCCTTGTTTGCCTTGGTCCAGGCCATGTTCGCCGAAGCCGATGGTGAACAGAGGGTACTGGGGGCCACCCACTCTTATACACATCCACAGGAAGTGATGTCATGTGGATGGCCCCCATGCAAGACTGCTGAGAGAAGCTGCCATGTGACAGCGCCACCTGGTGGATACTCCCATAAGTAATGACTTACTGCAAGAGATAGTTCTCGGAAGATCTACTGTTATGGAAAGTTCTTACATAACTGTACTTTCTAGGAGTGGCATATGATGTTCATCCACACGGACCCACCCGTTCTCCCCTGGTTTTGGTGCACACATCTGCTTCCAGCAGGCAAGATCTGGCATCAGGGGTAGGGTTACCACCTGTCCCTATTTTTGCAGGACAGTCCTGATTTGGGCAGCTGTGTCCTGCAGAAAAACATGAAAAATACTAAATGTCCTGTCATTATAGCAGAAAAAATATTTTCTGATTTTCCTCTAAATGTTGCAAAAAACTGTAATACCTTAACTAAAATACCTTAAAATAATGAAAAACACAAAAAAACAACTAAAAAAATACAACACTTAGTCTTAATTCTGATTATTTAGAGAAAACAAGTCTGTTGCATTGGTCGAGATGACATACTGTCCTGAGAAAAATCCAGCTTCCGTAAGAAATGTCCCACTTTGGGCTTCTTAAAAGGTGGTAACCCTAATCAGGGGGCAGAACCGAGGGAGTTACCAGCCGGGTGGTGGGAGGAGCCAGCTTGAAGACTTTCCAGCAAGCTCTTAAAGGGAAAGAACACTGCCAGAAGTGTGGATAAACATCATATACCACTCCTGGAACTACTGTTACAGGTGAGTAACCTCTTTTTCAGCCATAGCCTCCTCCAGCTGCAGCCCCAGCAGTGGCAATATCAGGCCTGGCACACAAAGTCCAAGTTCAGTGGCCAGGGCTCCAAGTGTGGTGGGGGAAGGGGTGGTGGGGCCCCTCCAGCCCCAGCAGCCAGTGCCCCTACCAAGACTGCACAGTGATGGCTTGGGAGGTTTCATCCCTCCACCTGTCCTGTCCCTGTCTGCACTCCCAGTCAGGGGATCGGCAATGCCACTTTTTGCCATGTTGGTCCACCATCACAATGGACAAGTGGGTGCTAGAGGTGGTAGGAAGAGGGTTGCCTCTGGATTTTGAAACTCTCCCACCTTACCAACTCCATGCTCCTCGGCAGCCCAGGGTATTGCAGGACATGCTGTCCACCCTTCAGGAGGACATCGCTCAGCTCCTTGTGAAAGAAGCCACAGCCCATGTCTCGGACACCCTGGTCAGTCAGCATAATGTGCCGAGGTACTTTCTGGTTCTGAAATGGATGGGGGGGGGAGGCTGGAGCCCCACACTGGTTCCCAGGCCCATGCTGTAACCACTAGATCACACTGCCTCTTATGTATCTTTCACTGGATTTGAACCAGAGACTTTGGGGTTGAAAGACTGGAAGAGCATAATTCTCCTAGTAAGCTCCTGATGTATGGTTAGCCCATTAGTTTGTTCCATTTTTATTTCTTTCCAAATTGGGGCCACTCTTGGGCAGGACCAGAATATGTGCTAGTGATTCCCCTCCTCTTTGTTTACAACCCTTCCAACACGTCGGTGTGAGTTGCACAGCAATACCTCATAACACAGGGGAGCTCTGAACAATCTTATAAGTTGGTGGCTGCAGTGTGTAATGCATTTTCCACAAATTGTAGCCCAGATTTCTTTACAATAATTTGGGTTTCTTGGACCAATTTATGCTGTAATTCCTGGAACTGTTTTGGCTGATAATCCACAAAGAGTTTGTGCAACTCTGACACACATCCTACCAGTTGTTTGTTTAGTTTCTGATAAAGTACGTTTTATCCAAAATTTGACTGGACAGCATGTTTTCTTAGTTGGTGTGGAAACAGTGCTTCAGTTGCAGACACCTCAACCAAAAAATAAATGTCTCTATGAGGGAAATTAAATTCCCTTCATACAGCACCAAATGACTGGACTCGCCCGATGAAATACCTGCCCTATAGGATATAGACCTAATCTCTTCCATCTTTTGAATGACAGGTCCACCTGAATGGATGGGGAATTCGGTAAATTACAGATTTATTTATTAAGTAAGCAACAAGACACGATGGAGTGTGCATTAGACAGTTCTAATGCACGGCTAGGGGGATGTAGTGAAGACGCAGGGGCCTGGGCAGTGCGCGTCAATTGGCGCTGCGATTAGAACTGTCTAATGCACATCCCTGGAGTGGCTTATACGTTTTATAAGATGGGCCTGTGTATTCTAAATGGGGTTCTAGTTTTAGCTGTGCATTAGACACATCTAATGCACGGCTAACAACCAATCAGATTGTTTGAAATCTTTTGCCCATTTTATAATTTATTTTTATTTTACAATCTTTGGCCAGGAAAGCCACACTAAGCCAAGGCTTATTTCCAGGTGTGTCCTGGGAGAACAGGGAGCTGCCTAGAATCAGTCTGCTCTATAGAGTCCAACTCTTGGATCTGAACCAGAGGCATTAGGGCCCCATGGGAGGAAATCTTTGCAGCTAGGGCATCCACTCTGGCTACTGGTGTGGGCACATGTGTGACACCGTGTGGTGCCACAAGCCTACCAATTACTGTTGCTGTCACCCTAGCCTAGTTCCGTACTCTTTTTCCCACCATTGAGCGTGCCTGCTTTGGGAGTGAATTGCTTGCCTTATTTTGCCATTTCTTTTGTTTCTCTCTTTTCTGTTTTATTATTTTCCATGAGAATCTACAGTTTGTTGAGAAAAGGGAAGAAAAAAGGTTCCCCTTTCTGTTCTTTCTGTTGCGGTAATAAATATTAGGAAAGATGACCAACATTTTCTTCGCTTTTCCCTGTCTAAGGTCTAACCACAATATGGATTTCTGCAATGCCTGCTATTAGATCAACCATTGCCTTGTAAACTCTCAATGTGAATGTTAATACCATACATTGTATCTATATTTTGAGTCTAGAATGTGTTTATGTGCATTTATGTATATAGTTTCTTTTTTAATTGCATTATAGTCTTGTGTATGTTTGTGTGTATGTAATTTGTATCCAGGTCCCCCTTGAAAATGGGCATTTATGCTCTTGAATTCTTACCTGGTTAATACATTTTAAATAAAAATTCTTATGACCACTGTATGCTGCTGAATAATTGTATGCAGCTGGGTCACCATGTCCATGCCTTCATAAGTAGGTGTCAATTTAGGATGTCATTAGACAGGTATTTGTACCGTTCCCCCAGGAGGTCCCCTCACTGTTCTTCAGAGTCAGCTGAGGTACAGAGCTCTTCCTCCCCCACCATGCTGGGTTTGTGACAGAGTCTTTGGTGGTGGTGTCAGGCAGACCATCTGCTCCTTCTGGGTGGCTGGTGGAGAGCCCACCATGGTCTGTTCACCCTCAGGAACAGGCAACCCCGGGTCAGTGTCAAGAAGACCTTTAGTGTTAGCCACTTCCTTAGTGACGTTGATGCTGACTGTTGGTATCTCTATGGCTGTTGTCACTGTTCATGGTGATGACTCAGAGGGTGACACTGACATTAGTGTCGACACCATTCACAATGTGTGTGCCAGTTTTGGTGCCAAGGTCAGTGTGAGCCATGGTGCTTTGACCTCTGTGTCACTAGCGGCACCAAGGAAGAGCTCAGTGTTGGCGCTGCTGCCAGTACTGGAGGGGGGATCCTTGTGTTGGTGGTGTTGTCACCTCTGATGTCATGGGTAGTGGCACTGAGTCAGAGAGGGGCCACAGTTCAGATGTTGTGTTGTCTCCTGGCTCTGGCATAGTTGTCCGTGCCAGACTGGAGTCATGCACTTCAGTGGAACCTATGCAATTGCAGATGTACACTGTCCGCTTTAGGCTACACCCTCTGGGCCACCACTCTGCCATCTCCTCTGAGGTAGGAGTGCAGACATGTGAATCTCTGCTGGAACCTCCCACAGGGCAAGGAGATCACAAAGCCTTAGGGCCTCCCCTGAAACTTGGATGCTGCAGCTCAACAGGTTGCTCTGTCCCCCTCCAGGCCTGTGCCTCAAGTGTCTCAAGTATAGATGCATGCAAAATAAAGGCCTTCAGGCTCTCTGACACAGGGTGGAAACTGCAGAGCCATAGCACAGGGAGTCCAGTGGGGTCCAGTGGGGTCCAGTTCAAGGCACATTCCCCTGCTCCCCACCCAGGCAGATTCCCCTTGTCTGCCTCAGAGAACAACGAATCCTCCATACTCCTTGCCTTGTGGAACTGAGTACATTCTGTACCAGGCACCTTAGCAAGTCCACGTGGCAGGTCTTGAATATTTCAGTCAGGGGCCTGGAGGTAAAGTCAGAGCTACATTGGGAACCGTTCTTACCCTCAGTCTGCCTATCTCTCCTTGCAGGAGCTTTTAAGCCCTGACAAGAGTTTCCGAAAATAATTTTTACCAGAAAATTAAAAAACAAACTCTTTTCCTGTTACTTCCTTGTTATCTCCCCTCTGCCCAGGGTACATCCCCTTTATCTAGGGTATATTCCTATTAGTTGCTATATGGAGCACTGCACCCTAGTGGTGCCCTGACTGCTCAACCCAGTTCTAGCCCTATCCGTTTAGGTGAGTCAAGAACTTGCACTGTTCTTGCCTGAACTGATCTGGTTGTGTCATGGCACTTTGTGCACAAATGTCTGTTAGGATAAACCCTTATCCATGTTTGCAGGGGACGACAGCTTAAGATATAATTCCAAATATTTGGTACCATAGCGTCACTAGTAATACAGGAGGTCATTTAACTAATGTTATCAATCTGTTAGTCACCTTTTTCTCTAGAAGTAGTCTCTGAAATTTGGGGTTTCCTTTTGGATGAAGAAAAGTTATAATTTTTTTTTTGCTCTGCCGCAGCTCTTTTACCCTCATGTAGGCAGCGTGCCCTTGTGTCTGGCACTTGTATTCTGAAGTGGGTCTCTTGGTCTCCCCTTTTACTGGTACAGAAAAGGCGTTAATGGATGTATCTCTCATCCCATTACACATCCCAACCTTTTATATTGTTACAACTTGAGAGTGCCTTGTCAGTGACAGAACAATTTCTGGGACAGTTGCTGAGATTTTTAAGTCAAATCTAATGTTCGCATCTGGCACAGAGCGCAGGCTCATGCCGCTCTTTGGACTTCTACCCAGGTTACTTTGCCCTCCCTTGGTTGGCAGTAAAACGTTGCTATTGATATGGGGAAAGTGAGTGTAACAGTATCTCCGGCTCAGCTTTCATTTTTGTACTACCAACACATCCCCCACAAGGGGGTGTATTCTCCACTGTATCCAGTCCTTATCTTTAGCTTGGTAGTCAGATCATAATCGGTTGTTCCTTTTCTCTTCATATATTCTTTTCCTATTCTTTTTGTACTATCTGTCCTACAGTCAACAGCTTGTAACCACATTTCATTTACTCTCCTTGCTAGCAGAACTGAGGCAGGTGGGCCAGGGTGTCCACAATGGTTATTGGTAGGCACATGGCACCATGTGGGGTCACACATACGCACACACCAGCAGTGGGTGCCAACACCCTGACTGAGAAGATTTGCTGCCACAGGGTCCTAGTACTTCCAGCTAAGACCCAGGAGTGGTACTGTATTGATAAAATGTACAGGAAGCTCTTCAGTGACAGTGACTATTGTAGCTTTTCTTACCTTCCAATGCATGAAAGCAAGGAAGATTAGGGGTTGCTAGAAGGGAGAGTAAAGTTTGTGCTGTGCAATTACAGGTATAAGATGAAGGAACAGGAGGTAAAACATTGCACAGTTTCTCATAAGATAGTCTGAAATGGAACCAAAATTCAAATAAGTTTAAAATTGTTTTTTTTTTCCCCAAAAAATTTAAGCTCATATTTTTATATATGAATATATGGAAGGTGTAACAACATGATACATCAGCTTAGCTGGCTGCAAACTTTCATATAAAAATTTAGTTCTAATATCATGTGTAACCCCCCTGCAAATGGGGGTTCCCAAAAGACTTCCAGGAGCTTGCTTGAATGCTCCAAGCCTGAATGGTGTTTGGCGTTTAAGCCACTTATCAGTGAGTGTTTTTAGAGCCTCTGGTACTGTCTCTTTAAGAGCTGTCTGCTTGCAGACATAATTAGTTTATATGGGGGGACTGTGTGTTTCTCTGTTTGAGTACCACTCGAACTGCTGCCAATTCACTCAATTTTGCAGTCACTAGGAGTACAAAGGAACCTATCTGAAAGATGTAACTGTTTGCCAGAAATAATTTAGAGTAATAATGAAAATACAGTTTGTCTAACCTGCTTTCTTTGCAGTCAGAACTGTGTCTGCCTAGTTCCCATTCTGGTTTTGAACTGCTGAACTGGACCAATCAGTGTGGGTAAGCTAGCTCTAAAATGGTGCCTTAGACGAATCAGAACTTGGACTCATAATCTGAGCCAGCCACAAGAGGATTGTATGGGCAGTGACTCTGGAGAAGTAGTTTAGACTTCAGCGCCTTTTTGGACCAAGAGCAGCAGTCTATTGTGAGTGACAGCCAATCCAGTCAAGAACTGGGAGGAACTCAAAGGAAGTGCCCGGTTTTGTCGGTTGGAGTTTCAGTTTAGATCTGGCAGTGAAGGGGAAAGAAACCCTGTGCTTTTTCAGTGCACAGTTTCAGTCAAAAAACATGTGTAAGGCCCAGAGTTCCGGTCTGCAGCTTGTGTAACTGCTTGTTAGGACTGAATCTGTCCTGTGAAAAGAATCAAAGGATCTCTGAAGAGTAGAAACCAGGCTCACCCTGTAGAAGACTGGAGAAATTGTTGAATTGCACTCGGTCTGTCAGGAACTGAATCTGCTGTGTGTTCTCCCGGTATTGTGCAGTAATTGCGATCGGATAGAGAAGCAGCCTGCCTGGTATAGTACTTTTTTACCATATAAATGTGTGAAGAGTCTCTTGGAGCTCAAGAGTAGCCCTGCTGATATTGAAGGACCCTATCTTATTTGGAGGTCGTGAGTACTAATTCAGGGTCGCTCCCTGTTGAATTGCCACATTAAATCCAAATGGAATTACTGTACTGCTGACTGTTTAATTTTCCTTTCTCTGTGTGAAAGGCCCCTACCAGCTGCCATGGTTTTGACTAGCCACTAGGGCTTGGGTACCCAGGGACAGTAACTGATAGGGATAGGCCTGTGCACAGAGCCATAGGTAGATGATTAGAATGATAAGCTAATTAACCTGATTTCCCTGTCCTTGTTATATCCCCCTAAATAAATCAGAGCTGCTTGTTTCAGCAAGTTATACCGCCTGATGTATTTGTCTATGTTAAAGACTGTACTGTGATTGTTGCACTGTATCTTATTTCACAGGAGGTCCCAGTGCCGGAACCAATCCTGGGGGTAAGTGTATACTGTGAAGGTAATTCTGATATATTGTGTGGGCCACTAGTGGGAAGAAAGGGGGGTTGCAGTGTCCCAGAGGGCTGTGACCAAGTTAGTTAACTATTGCAAACCCTGACCTCTGGGTGGAGGCACCCGCCATTGGATCCAGGCTCCTCAACCTGTTAGTGGCAAATCAGGCAGGGGTAGTAGCCCCTGGGATAGCGCCATCTAGGGGTTACACATGGATACAGTTCACTACCCACGCTCTGACAGTTCTGCTGGAGACAACTGAGCCATCAGAAGTCTCTGAAGCTAAGCTCCTCCTATGATCCGAGTGGTATATGCTCTGTCTCCACCCCGTGATGTCAGATATTTCTTTCTGCTGGAAGGGACAGGTCTCCTCCTTCGCAGCTCTGCAATGCTGAAGAATTTTGAGTTTTGAAGCTCTTTCTTTAGGCACATCTTAAACTTTTCAAGTCCGCGTTCAGCATTAGAGGTGCTCTTGCATCTTGTGACTCCGCTTCATGTTTGCAATCAGCGATGGAAGGCAGGTAACTTGGGTTCAAATTCTGTACTTGGTTTTGTGTAAGCAAAAGATGTCAGTCATAGATCCACACAACATATGCATTTATGCCAGCCCGCCAGTGCAGCGGTTGTGCAACCGCTTGTGACACCGGCGACCTTGGTTCACAAGCGGCCTTGGAAAGATGGAGGGCCAGCCGGGGGGGAGGAGGATGAACATTCAAGGGGCTGTATTCTTCCTTTTGGGGGGGAGGGTTACCATGCTTGGTGCACACCTGGTCCCTAGCGGTCAGCTACGGGAAGGGTCACCTGAGCCTGCAGAGGTCTGGGTGGAGAGACAGGCAGGCACCGACGTCGGCCTGTGGGTGCATGGGTCAATGTCTTGGCATCATTGGATGCTGCATCTCTCCTGGGGGAAACTACATCCAAGAATATTCCCCCCCGCCCCCTTCATGCCTAAGGACCTTCTGGCACGGCTACTGGTCCCATGCATTCCCATCCCAGGAGCATTACCATCCTTTGGGATGGCTCTGCCACAAGGGGGTAAACTTGTGGGGTTGGAAGTCCTATAGCAGTGTGGTATTAAGGAACTGGGGCCTACGGGGGACAAAGCAGCTGCCGGAGAGCTGAACAATAAATAAAAAAAAGAATGTATTTATTTCCTGGGCGCTCAACACGATGCGAGTTTCAGTAAGTGCCAGGACATGCTGCCAGTGTCTGTTGAAGAGCAGAAGGTCAGGCTAGCCTTATGATGGCCTAAGGACCTCAAATCAGCTTGCCTGGCTGCAGGGTCGGCAGCTAAGGTTGTGGTCATGGAAGAAGAGGCAGCATAGGCTGCAGTTAGTTCTGCCATCAGTCTTAACATTGTTCCTGGCTGGGGTCAGCATCGGAGGGTCATTCTCTGATGATTTCAGAGACGTGCATGAATCTCCAGACCTTTGGGGAGAGTTCTTCTCACCACAGCAAGAAGCAGCGTTGCTGCAGGTTGTGGGAACAGGAAAGATCATGCTGTTCCTGATCCTGCTACTCCCTCAACTGCTCAACTTCGGTTGAGCTTCCTTTGGTTGAGGGTTTGATTGAGGACTTCAGGGTTACCACGTTGGGTCTGTCAACCTAGACTCTGATTGAGCAAGTGGTCACTGGAGGAGATCTACTAGGAACCAATCTCCCAGACCCCGGTGCTCCCTGTCCTCACCTAGGTGGCTGAAGCCCAGATGGAACCTCTGACTGTGTTGCCTTGGGAGCTGCCTCCACTGGGGGTCATGACTCTGAGACCCATTGTGGTCCCTTTTCTGAAGTACATGATCTATTCTGATGTTCTGGAGGACTTCCTTCGACGTCGAACCTAGGTCAGTAGTCATGGTTGAGGTTGAGGTGCCACTTGTAGTCTCAATCCAACTCGACCAGGAGGCAGTGCCATCTGTGCTGTCTGACCTCTTCATCTTCAGGTGAGGAGAGTGTGTTAACATTATGAGGAGCTCCTCTGGCAGTAATGGATTATTGCAGGGAAGGGTACAGCTCTATTCCCTGGACCGTCATCCCCTTAGCCTTCACTGGTTATTCCTGTGCTGGTCCATCCTTCAGAGCATGCTTCTGCGTCTGTCTTGCCTCTTCTTCAGGTGGAGCCACCTCCATCACAGCCACTGACTGGGGCTCTGATGGTGAACTCCCACCCAACTGTCAGCTTGATAGGATGGTTATTAACTGTCAATCCTCAGAATGAAGATATCAGGGTGATCCATGGTGGACATCAGTCGAGGGCCATTTTCAAAGAACCTTTGGACTTGGAAGCTGAGTTGTCGAAGGCCTCGACCTCGACTCATATTTTTTTACCAGAAATCGGTCAAAGAGCTTACTACGGCTCATGGGCTGACACCTTTCGAAGTCTTGCTCCAATGAATGTCAGAGTCTAAGAAAGTACCCTTGAAACCAGTTCAGAAATGGGATAGATACGCATTTACTGATATTCTGGATAGGGACAAATTCTCAGGGGTTGCCTTTCTCTTGACCTGCCCTGGAGCTCTGGCAGCATCCAGCATCCAGCATCCTGCCCACCACTCTCTACCTGTATGGTCTGCATGTATGTGGTCACCTCGGGCACCCTTTCTGGCTTCTCTGACCATCTCTCTATTGAGGCTGGTGTTGGATTTGCCTTCTACAAGTCGAAAGGCCCTAGGATATGGACAAACCTCCAGACAAGGATTCCAGAAAGCTTGACCAGGCAACTAAAAAGGTCTATGCAGCCACTTCTCTAGGTCTCCG
Organism: Neoceratodus forsteri; assembly: GCA_016271365.2. Classification (NCBI taxonomy): domain Eukaryota; kingdom Metazoa; phylum Chordata; order Ceratodontiformes; family Ceratodontidae; genus Neoceratodus; species Neoceratodus forsteri. The sequence continues at coordinate 359,555,286 of JADMNL010000025.1, forward strand.
TCAGGGCAGTTATTCTGTCATGATGGTGAATTTTGGCTATTCCCATTTTGGACATTGTCGGGCAACTCCTCCCCCTAGTTTCACCTGATAAGCAGCTGGCAGTTCAGTGTATCAGAGACCAGAGATAATTTATGGCTAAGCACCGGATTCAAATGGCATTGGACATGGGTGAATCCTGTGTCCATGCCATGGCTACAGACATTGCCATGTATCGTAGGGTCTGGCTGCTGCTGTCCCCCTTGCAGCTGACGCTCAGCACAAGTGGCTGATGTTTGTTTCTTGTTTATAAAATTTCTAGGCAGCACCCCTCTAGGGCTCAGAGCACCCACAGAATACACACAATAAATGAATCGATCATAAGTAACATAAAACCAACAGTACAAGAACACACATTCATAGAAACATAGAATTTGATGGCAGATAAGGACCACTTGGCCCACCTAGTCTGCCCATTTCCCTACCTAATGGATAAGCTGCAGATCCTAGTTAACCAACAGCCTACTTCTTCCTACCCCCACCTCCTAGAACTGCCTTATGACTGACCCATGCATTCTTGAATTCCACCACCATTTTTGACTCCACAACCTCCTCCAGAAGTCCATTCCATACATCCACAACCCTGTCTGTGAAAAAATACTTCCTTACATTACCTCTGAGCCACCCCCCTCTATCTTCAAATTGTGCCCCCTTGTTCTTGCACACCTCTTTTTCTGAAAGATGCTAACTTCTTGAACTTTATTGATTCCCTTGAGGTACTTGAAAGTTTCTATCATGTCCTCCCTGTCTCTCCTTTCCTCAAGGATATACATATTAAGCTCTCTCAGTCTCTCTTAATACGGTTTCTGATGCAGACCCTGCACCATCTTAGTTGCCCTCCTCTGGACTGCCTTCATCCTGTTTATGTCTTTGCGGAGATGGGGTCTCCGGAACTGCTCGTAGTACTCCAGATGGGGTCTTACCAGCTGTCTGTACAGAGGGATAATAACTTCCTGTTTTCTACTGGTGATGCCTCTCCGTATGCATCCCAGTATCCCCCCAGCCCTCCTTACTGCCCTCTCACATTGCTTGCCCACCTTTAGGTCATCTGATATGACTACCCCAGGTCCCTTTCCATTTTTGTTGTTGTTAGTATCTCACTCCCCATTGTGTACTCTTCCCCTGGGTTTTTGTTTCCCAGGTGCATTACCTTGCACTTCTTAACATTGAATCTAAGCTGCCATACATTTGACCATTCCTCCAACCTTGCTAAGTCCCTTCTCATCCTTTCCATCCCACCTTGTGTGTCAACTCTGTTGCAGATCTTTGTGTCATCTGCAAAGAGACATACTTTTCCTTCCAGTCCCTCTGCAATGTCACTTATAAAGACATTGAAGAGGACAGGTCCTATTACTGAACCCTACGGTACCCCACTAGTAATCCCCCTTTCTTCAGAGTTGACTCCGTTTACTATTACCCTGTGTGTCCTGTTCTCCAGCCAATTCTTTACCCAGGCTACCATCTTGGGACCCACTCCCAGGCTGGCTAACTTGTATATTAATCTTTTGTGTGGGATTGTGTCAAATGCCTTGCTAAAGTTTAGGTAGGCCATGTCCACAGCCCCTTCCTGATCTACTACTTTGGTCACCCAGTCTAAGAAATCTATTAGATTTGTCTGACATGACCTTCCTACTGTGAATCCATGCTGCCTTGGGTCCTGTGACCCTCTGGTCTCTAGGTACTCAACAGTTCTTTCCTTCAGAAGTGATTCCATCATTTTCCCTATCACTGAGGTTAAACTAACAGGTCTGTAGTTTCCTGCTTCTGCCCTGCTCCCACTTTTGTGAAGTGGAATCACATCTGCCCTCCTCCAGTCCTCAGGTACCACCCCATCTTCCCATGATTTGTTAAAGAGGGTAGTCAGTGGTGTCACTAGTTCTACTCTTAGTTCTTTTAGAATTCTGGGATGAATCCCATCAGGCCCCATTGCTTTGTCCAACTTCAGTTTTAAGAGTTCTTTCAGAACCCTTTCTTCTGTAAATGGGCTGGTATCAACTCCTGTATCATGAGTGTTTCTACTGCTTGGTTTAGGTACCTCCCCCTCTTCATTTGTGAATACTGAGCAAAAATATTTGTTTAGTATCTCTGCCTTTTCACAGTCACCCTCTGCCCACCCCCCTACCCTTTATTAAGCCTCACTAACCCTCCCTTGGTCTTCCTTCACTCCCTGATGTACCTATAAAAGGTTTTATTCCCCTTCTTAACTGAGTTGGCTGTCTTTTCCTTGGTTTGGGCCTTTGCTGTTCTGACTGCCTTCCCAGCTTCCCTCTGCTTTAACTGATGCAATTCTCTGTCCTGCTCCTTCTGTGATTCCTTGTACTTCCTGAATGCTTTCTTTTTCTCTTGAACCTTCCCTGCCACCTCCTTTCAGAACCATAGTAGTTTCTTACATCGTTTTGTTTTGTTTATTTGCTTCACACAAAGGCTTGTTACCTCTGTGATGGCAGTTTTGATTATTCCCCATTGTTCTTCCACCCCTCCTTCCTGCCCATTTGCTAGTGCATTCCTTAGGCACTCACCCATTTTGGCAAAGTCAGCCCTCCTAAAGTCCAGTACTTTTGCCTTTGTATGGCTTGACTCTACTGCTGTGTTTATCGTGAACCATATTGTTCAATGGTCGCTAGTTCCCAGATGGCTTCCCACTTCTACATCTGTGATCCTCTCATTCATACAAAGATCTGTCCATTCCTGGGCACTGACCTCTTTGGCCTGGGGTTGATAGGACATCTGTCACATATCAAGAAGTTCTATGCCACCCTAGATTCTATGGCTTCATCCCAAAAGGCTTGAAGGCACCAAAGATACATTGTCCTAAGGCACCCTCCCCAAAGTATCCATCTCAAGGCCTTCAGGTCACTGGACTTCTCCTCTCTCCTAGCTGACCTTATGGCTACTAATTGGACTCCGATCTCAACAGCCAATAATATAAATTCTGCCCTTCAATACTTTCATTCCAAATTTATGGCTGTCTGGGATCGACATGCTTCCCTGAAAAGAATCAGAGTACAGGGCTCTCATGTTCTTTGGATAACAGGTGAGGTGATGACTTGCCTCCATTCTAGAAACCTTGCCTGGCATTCTTTTAAGATCACTGGCTCCTCAGCTGCTTTGGCAAACTACTGTCTCCTTCATAATGCTTGCACCAAAGCTATAAGACTTGCTAAGTATTTTTCATCCATGTTCCAGAACAACATTAATCATCCCTCCAAGTTCTGGATGGTTATCCTTTCTCTTTTTTCCCCTCTGACCCAGTCTCCCTCCCCTATTCTTAAGGTTGGTGACTCCCTCATCTCTGACTGTTCTATCATTGCCTCTTCCTTTAACTCCTACGTTACTACCTGTGCCCTCTCTCTCTCATCTCTTCCTCCCCTTCCCCTCTCTTCCCTCTCTTTCCCTCTCTCTGCCTCCTCTTCCTTTAAATCTCTCTTTTTCCTTCTCTTGTATCACCACCTTTGCTATCCTTAAGTCCTTGTTTGCCCTTAATCCTTACAAAGGTGGTAGACCTGATAGACTTGATCCCAAACTTCTTTTTCTCTTAGCCTGTGCAATCGCTCTGTCTATTAGCCTCCTCTTCAACCTTTACTTTTCTTCTGCTACTGTCTCTGATGCCTGGAAACAGGCTACTGTCCTTTCTCTCCCTCCCTAAAGGTGGTGATCTCTCTTCTCCTGGTAACTTCTGTCCTGTCTCTCTCCCCTTCCTGTCCTAGCTAAGTTACAGGAACACCTGGTTCTATCTCCGTTCTCTTCCTTCCTTGACTACTCCTCCTCCTCCTTTTTCACCCCATTCCAGTCTGATTTTAAGAAATCTCACTCCACTTCCACTTCTCTCCTTCGGCTCACTGACTCCATACTCTCAGGTATGGATTAGGGTCTGATCACATCTGCTATTTTTGTTGATCTCGCTAAAGCATTTGACACAGTGGCACATTCCCTTCTGCTGGACAAGCTTAAAGCAGCTGGACTTTCTGACTCTGCAGTCAACTGGTTTCGGTCTTATCTTGAGAGTAGGTCTCAGGCTGTTCAGATAGGTAGCTCAGTTTCATCGCCACTCCCTATCTACTCAGGCATCCCTCAAGGGTCTGTCCTGGGTCCTAGTCTCTTTGCCATATTCTTAAATGACCTCCCTTATGTCTGTTCTTCTGCATTCATTCATATGTATGCTGATGATACAGTACTTTTTACATCTGGCTCCTTTTCCTGTGATCTTTCCTCACAGTTGCAGATGGATTTTGACAACATTCAGTGCTGGTTTCAGTTCAACCAATTAACCTTCAACACCAAAAATCAGTTTCTATGACTTTTGGAACCCATCAGAAGCTTTCCAGGCTCACTCCCTGCATTTCACAACCTGGATGGTGCTGCGATTAAGGATGTGCTGTGATTAAGGATGTATTCTCTCTTAAGTACCTTGGAGTCTGGCTTGACCATCATTTTGATTTCTCAGTTCAAATTGATGCCATTCACCTGAAGCTTCATCCTAAGCTTGGTGCAGTACACAGGAACAAAGCAAGTATACCGCTTCCTGTCCACCATGAGATTGTTTTAAAGATGATTCTCCCCATCTTTGATTATGGTGACACTGTCTATAGTGGTGCACCCAAATCCTCTCTTACCAGACTGGACCCCCCTTTCACTCTTTCTGTCATTTTGCTTTAGACTGTTCCCACCATTGTTCACTGTACTCTGCTCTTTCTCTTCCCTCTCTTGATGCCGGGCATCTGTCCCATTTTGCTTCCTTTATTTCAAAATTCTGGTCTGGTTCTCTTTCCTCCTACCCTTATATCCCTCTTATCCTCTTCCCCCGATTCCTGCTACCCCCTCTGTAGTAATACTTCTCATTCCCTCTTTATTCCTTCAAGAAAAACTAATGCTGGTCAATCTGCTTTCTCATCGTTTTCCTAAACTCTGGTCTTCTCATCCCGTCGATTTGCTCTGCTTCTTCTGCTTTCTTCTTGAGGTCTCTTCATTGCTTTTTCCTCTCCCTTCTGCAACTGTCCATGACCCCTTTTTCTATAATTCAGACTGTACTCACCCCCGTAGTAGTTTGCCTTGTGCCATTGTACTGTGCTGTACTTAGTGTTGTACCCTCATCACCAGGTCTCCATTTGTATCTTATGAGCATATCTTTTATACTGTTTATTATGCTTCTGTTTACATTATTGTATATTATTTTCCACATCCCCTTTCCTCCAGGACACATCTGGAACCAAGCTGCTAGCAGCTCAGTATGTCTTTCCTGGTGAAATTTTTTAAACAAATAAATAATGCAGAAGAAAAATGTTTTTTAGATGTTCCTCAAGGATATCACTTTCATCAGGCCACACCTTTGGAACTATTCCCGCATCAGCACAAGGACCACACGGAAACTTTGCAAACCAGGGGCCACCCATGGTGACGTCATACACCAGCATCTACATAAAGGTGGCAGCCGCTCCTCTTCTCAGTTTTCTTCCCATCAGTCAGACTCGTCAGACCCACCATTGGAAGCCCTGCTGCAAAAAGCCACCATTTTCTTTAATTTTCCTAGATAAAAATAATAATCACTTTAACAGTGATTTTCGATGACCTGTATCCAGCCAAAGGAACCATCAATGCTTTTTTGGTATTGCAATTGCAGAGAAAAAAATTTCCAAGGATGACAAGCATAAAGTGTGTGTCTCCTACTTAGGCCTCTCTCACAACATAAAAACTGTGAGATGCGCCAAGGATTCAACTCCGTTAGATCTACCGAGGATTCAACTCTGCTACCAGGTGATGCAGGAAGGGGGCATTGGAGAAATTCCTCCTAAAAAAGACCTTAGCAGCAATGAAACAGCAGCTACAGGGAAAATCTGTGCCACCTCCCCCATTGACTGAATCATAGTCATTGAAGTCCCGGGACAAATCCTTCTCCGGAAGCCATAAACACAAGCACTGGGACAAGAACAAGGCATCCTCAGTGAGATCCAGGTCGCCACTGCAGACAGCAGGTATGTCCCAATCTACAACACTGTTCACTCTGGTGGCAGCACCCATTGCCCTCCCACTTGTTGACCAGACACCAAGATCAGGGCTTAGCGTAAGCAATACTGGGCCTGTTATGGCCAGTATGTCCCCAGAGATCCAACCTCTTCTGTCGACTACTGCAGTCACGACAACTACTCAAAGTGGTGTCGACACATAGGCAGTGCTCCTGTCATTCTCTGATGGGATACGATGCATACTGCCAGGCCTACCTCCACTTTCAGTGGGTCTGTTGATGGGACTGCTGGTACAACTACCCTGTAGACGCCGCATTCTAATATAGTGTGGAATAGTCCTATGCAGCTGCCGCTAACATCGTCGGTGTGCTCTTCCATTCTTGTCAATGAGAGATATGATGGTAAATGTGAGTATAATCCTGACCTAATCATGGGAGAGGAGGAAGACTATGCTGAGGATAGCCAATACGTGGATGGCACCAGATCCACAGTCTCCTCTTGCAGTGAGGACTCTGTAGTGGATACATCCAGGTCACCTCCAGAAGATCCCTCCTTTTTGCCATGATGTAGTAAATGCAAGCTGCCATTGGCTTCACCTTGGAGGAACAGGATACCACTAAAGAGAACCTGCTCGAGTTTCTGGAGATGCCAACATCTCCTTCTCTTGTTCCTCACCTATATCCAGCATTGGAGGATGATATCTATGTAGCAGCTAGTCCCAGAAAGGCTGATAAAATGTACTCTGCTCCTTCTGGTAAGCCTTTTTATGCTGATCAGACTGAGACTGATTCGGTGGTGATCATGGCTACCTATGATATATCCAGGGCACTTAGACACCTGAGTTCCCTCCCTCCTGATAAGGAATCCAGAAAATTGGATGTACTGGGCCAACGTACCTATGCCTCTGCCTCCCTGCGCCTATGAATTGCCAGTTGCAAGGCCTATATGGTAAAATATCAGAATACCCTATGGAGAAAGGCTAAGGCTGCTGCACAGGCCTTGCCTGAGGGTACAGTGCATTCCACTTATAACAGACACTGTTATAATGGACAGTCAGTTTTAGTGGACAAAAATTTATTTCCCAAACCAGATATATCAAATCCGATGCATTTTCCTCCGGTTATAATGGACAGAAACTTTGCTTATAATGGACACTTTGAGGCTTTAATAGGTATTTGTAGTGCATTTGGTGGGGGTGCAGAGCTGGTGAGGAGATTTGGCAAATGTAGAATTTAGTTGAAGGCACTATAGAAACTAAATTTCTTACAAAATAATTCTCCAAAAGCTATGTAAACTTTCATTAGATGATTACACTAAAAAATAAGTGATTTTATTTTTTGATAAAACCCTTACAGTACAATTCCCTTTGTTCTTCCTGTCCTAGAACCGCAACATCCAGCCACTAGACGTTCTGTCTTCTTATTTTCTGCAATAAACTTCATAAAAAAAAACCCTCATTTCTCCTGACTGTTAAATAACTCTAAACACACACAGTACAGAAACATATATGCTAGGCATGATTTTGATTAACCTATGAGGTCTTTATGTTAAGGTTTTAGTCGCTCTGAACCCCTGCTCACACACACAGGCACACCTAACGCATAGGCTCCACCTCCTCTGGATATAATGGACACTGGATTTAATGGGCAAAAACTGTGTGCACAGATGTGTCCATTATAACAGGCTTGCACTGTAATACCAAGCAAGAGTTACTCAAAACCCTTGTTTCAAACAACATGAAGTCTTGCTATATTATAGACATTAGCAGTTTGTTCCAGTTCTAGAACTGCCCCGGAGTGAAATGGTTAAAACCATTCCAAAATAGAATTTTGGCACGAGAGCAGCTCTATCTGTGTCATTTCAAACTTGAACTGTTAGATTCTTTACTCCGACTCAGTGAACAGTTGCTCCGGAGAGTTCTCCTTCTGCTCGGTTCATTTCGGTTTAAAAGTGTTTTCTCGGTTGGATTTAACTGAGAATAGTTTTATTTAACCACAAAACCTGTCGGTTCAAGCTCTAGCTGTGGTAACCGTAAGTAAATGAAGGTTTTGTCTGTGTGGAACTTGTAAGTTATCGGTTCGGTTTTGAACCGATCAGTGGGTTTAAAACTCATTTAAAACTAAAGTTACTATTTTAGAGTGCGGTTCCCGGTTCTTATCGGTTCTAAAAAATATGGATTTATTACGTTTTTTTCCAATACCCGTGACACGGTTAGGAACCGATAAGGGTGTCTTGCCTAGCACTGCCGCAGTTAAAGGGCAAGTTTGCTAGGCTGGCATTATGTCTGAGAAACCCAAAGAAAACCCAAATTGCCTGGTTTCAACACTGTGATGTTTGTGGGGAAGTCTTTGCCAAGGCTGACCCACACACCACATGTGTTTATTGTCTGGGGTTTGCCCACCTCCAGTCAGACTGCCAGGTATGTAAGAATTTCCCTGCAGCCACCCTGGAAAAAAGATTGGGCAGGCTCAGGGAACGAGAGGCCAAAAAGTCCGCTGACCGGATGGCCAGCCCGGTTCGGTGCCAACCGAACCAGAGGGAGTGCCCTCTGACCAGGGCCAGACTTCCTCGGGCAAAAGAAAAGCTGGTTCTGAGGAACCAATTCCAGTAAAGAAAACAAGAAAATCAGCAGGTCTGGGTCCAAATTCCTTCTCCAACTGCTGCAGAGATAGCAAAAGCCATACAAATTGTCCAGTCACTGTCTCAGGGTCCGTCCGAACCACCACTATCTGGTAAAAGTTCAGTTCGTCCGGTCCCAGTGGTTCAGGATTATGATATTGAGAATTTTATGAACCAGAGGAGGGAGGAGGATTATGAACAGTATGAATGTGGCTGGGAAGGTCTGGTGTGCCATTGAACTGGACATCTCCCCAGACAGACCTTTAGAATCTCCCCTATGCTGTCTGAGTCCCCATCTCATTTTATGTTTTATAAAAAGTCGCTGAAACCTCCAGCTTCCTTTAGAAGAGGCTGTGGATGAGCAAGAGGAGCCTGATTTTGTAGAAATGATGGATATTCAGAGTCTAGGAGATTGTCTATTCCTTTACATAAGTCTTTTAGGAAACAAACAATTAAAATTTTAAAAGCTCCTAATTCTGTGCCTCCTGTAGATAAAAAGATGGACAGAAGGTATACATTGTCAGGCCCTGATACAGAATTCTTTCTCAGCAATGCAGTCATGTTAGTAGTTCAGGCTGCTGCCTGTGATAAAGCTAATATTCCTTGGCTTCACATCCTCCTGACAAGGATTCGGGAAGATTGATGCCATGGCAAAAAACAGTATATGGCAGCCTCTCTGGGACTCAGGCAAGCAAATTATATGGCTTATGTAGCTAGGTATCAGAAATCTAGATGGGATACTGTTATGCATTGGCCAAGAGGCCCATGGCCAGCTGGCTAGTGAACTAGAACAGGTGGCTGCTGATGGCATTGAAGCCTCTAAGGTTCAGTTTCATCCTGCTGTGTATGTTAATGATGTTTCCTCTAGGGTCATGGCCACATCTGTAGCTTTTCGTAGGTTGGTCTGGCTCAGGTGTACTAGTTTGTCACAGGATACCCAGACTAAGGCTATGGATTTTCCTGTGGTGGGAAATTCTCTGTTTGGAGAGCAGACAGAGAATTACATGAAGAAGATGGATGAATATAGGACTACTTACAAGAGTGCCCAGGCTAAGGAGCAGCAAGCCACTCCTCAAAGACATGCCCCCAAGGGTAGGGGTAGGCCTTTTCACAGGCCTATCTACCAGACTCAGGCCTCCTCTGCCTTTGCTCAGAGGGGCTTCTTCAGAGGCAGGGGCAGACGAGGGTGGGCAGACCTGCTCCCACCCTCAGCCTAAAGCTCCTCATAAACAGGCACCCTGATGGGGTGCCCAGGGCGAGTCTCCTGTACCAGTGGGGGCAGGCTGGCTTACTTCAGTCAGAATTGGGCTTCTTTAACCTCAGACAAGTGGGTTCTGAAGTAGTAAGCCAGGGTCTGGTTCTCAGCTAAAAAGTTTCCCAAGTTGAGAAGCAGACTTTTTCTACCTGCAAGTGCTTCAGAGACCTCGCTCTGGAAACAGAGGTCTCATCCCTGTTAGCTCTCAGAGCAGTAGAAAGGTTCCTCCTGCATCAGGGCCGGGTCTGTATTCCAGATACTTCCTTACCCCAAAAAAGACAGGAGAATGGCGGCCCATTTTAGATCTCAGATATCTGAACAAGCATCTTTGAAACCAAAGTTCGAAATGGTAACTCTGGCAATGATTTTACCTTCCCTAAGGCCAGGGGACTGGCTAGCCTCCTGGACCTCAAGGATGCCTATTTCCATGTCCTAATCAGAAGATCCCATCGAAGTACCTCAGAATCGAACTGCCCTCAGGTCATTACCAGTTCAGAGCAATGCCCTTTGGCCTTACCTCTGCTCCAAGGGTATTCACAAAGTGTCTAGCAGTGGCAGTGGCCCACTTAAGGAGGCAGAGGATTGCTGTTTTCCCTATCTAGATGACTGGCTCATTGTGAGGCCAGTCCCAGAACAGGTAAAATCTCACCTGCAGGTCACCCAGCAGCTTCTCACCTCCTGGGTTTTCTGCTAAACCTACCAAAGTCGGTCCTGGAGCCAGTCCAGGTACTCACCTTTATAGGGCAGAATTGGACACAAAGCTAGCCAGAGCCTTTATTCCCCAGAAAGGGTAAGGAATTTAGTGGCTCTGGCCTCTTCCTTCACTCTGCAGGTCTCTCGACCAGCAAGACACTTTCTGCAGCTCCTGGGACACATGGCTGCATCCACAGCTGTTGTGCAGGGAGCCAGATTTCAGATGAGAGACATTCAGTTTCACTTGAGAACCTTTTGTCTCAGAGAAGAGACCCCTTTCCAAGTTGGTCCCAGTGACTCGAACCTTGATCCTAGCTCTCCAGTGGTGGCAGGATCAGAGCAATTTAAGAGCGGGGGTCCCCTTCATTTCCCCTTCTCACGACTTGACTCTCACTACAGATGCTTCCCTTCTGGGTTGGGGAGCCCACATGGGCGACCTTTCCACTCAGGGAGTTTGGTCCCCCAGGAATCTCTGCTCCACATCAATTTGCTGGAACTCAGAGCTGTCTTTTTAGCTCTTCAAGCTTTTTCTGCATCTGTCCACAACAAGGTGATACAAGTCAGAACAGACAACACCACAACAATGTGGTACATCAACAAACAGGGGCACTCGGTCTTCGGCCTTGTGCACCGAGGCAATGAAGTTGTGGTCTCTGGCCTATTCCCTGAACACTTCCCTCATAGCAGTTCATCTTCCAGGGAAGGACAATGTCCTAGTGGATGCCCTCAGCAGGATTTCCCAGGGCCATCACGAATGGTCCCTGGATCCTCAAGTGCTGGGGATAGTTTTTGCCAGGTGGGGCATCCTCAGATAGATCTTTTGCAGCCCCAGACAATCACAAACTTCCTCTGTTCTGTTGCAGGCCTCCAGTGCTGGGCTCAGTTCCCTGGATGCCCTTCTTCTGGATTGGGAGGAAGTTCCTCTATGCTTTCCCCTTTCCTCTCCTATTCAAAGTACTAGTCAAGATCAGATCTCAGCCTTGCAGGGTGATTCTGATTGCCCCGGATTGGGCCAGGCAGCCCTGGTACCCACTCCTTCTGTCTCTGACAGTCCATCTTCCCCTGTGCCTCCCCAGGAATCACAATCTGTTGACTTGTGCCCAGGGAAGGGTTTGGTATCCGGACCTCAAATCCCTCAACCTCAAGGCCTGGCTCTTGAGGAGTTAGAGTTTGCTGATTTACACCTCTCTCAGGGTGTTCTTGAGATCCTAAAGGCTTCCAGAAAGCCTTCCACTAGGGCTACTTGTAGTTCTAAATGGAAAAGGTTTTCCATTTGGTGTGCTGGGAAAATATTTCCCAGAATCTGCTGAATTGCCAATTTTGTTAGATTACATGGTACATCTTAATTCCTTGGGTCTCAGACCAGCTACCCTGAGAGTTCATTTGGCAGCTGTGTCTGCTTTTGTGTCAGCAGGAAAGTCATCCCCTCTTTCCTCTCATCCTGTGTTTTCCAAGTTTTTTAAGGGGTTACTTCATACTAATCCTCCCTTTCGGGAACCGGCCCCTGCTTGGGACCTTAATGTTTGCATTGCCCAGTTAATGCAACCCCCTTTTGAACCTCTGTCTTCTGCAGAGCATAAGTACCTAACTTGGAAAACTGTTTTTCTAGTGGCTATCACTTCTGCCAGACGCATAAGTGAATTGCAAGCCTTGTCAGTGGAGACTGACTTTATTTCTTTCCACAGGGATAAGGTAGTCCTTAGGACTAATAGGAAGTTTTGCCTAAGGTGGTTTCAGATTTCCATCTTAATCAATCTATCTCCTTCCAGTATTTTTCACTGATCACTCCTCTTCGGTGAGAGGAGGTTGCACAACCTGGATGTTAAGAGAGCTCTTAGTTATTATATAGAGCGTACTCAAAGGTCAGCAGGTTCGAATCCTCCAACTTTTCCTTACCTATGGTGAAGTTGGGAAAGGCAATCCTGCCACTAAGAGATCAATAGCCAGGTGGATTGTCTCTTGTATCCAATTTATCAGAAAAGTGGGCAGAGGCCCCCCAGTTTGAGGGCTCATTCTACCAGGGGTACAGCTGCGTCTCTAGCTGCTGCCAGAGATATCCCTTTATTAGAGATTTGCCAGGCTGCTACTTGGAAAACGGTACACACTTTTACCAAGCATTACTCCCTGGATGTCCAGGCCAGGAGAGATACTCGGTTTGGCACAGCTGTTCTTCAGAGCCTATTCCTAAGTAGGGTTCTGCCCTCCTCCATGGAGGTACTGCTGTGTATTCTGCTAATGTCTATAATATAGCAAGCTTCATGTTGTTTGAAGAAAAATTACTCACCTTAGTAATGTTGTTTCTTCTAATGGAGTCTTGCTATATTATAGACCTCCCCCAACCTGCCCTCTCTCAGAACCTCTACTTGGTGGGGTGTGGGCAACTTAGTGTGGGCACTACTTATGTCCTGTTAGCATTTTGTCCCCTTTGGGACTTTGGGGTAGTGTGTATGTGTGCGTGTGTGTGTTTTATTATACTTATGTTCCATTTCATATTATTAGAATGGTGTTAGTATTTCTGGTCCCTTGACTTGAGTCTTGGGTGTTGGGACCATCAATGGTTGTTATTATTTAGGTAGCCATTTGGCTAGTGTAGTTGTTAGCCTACACAGACCTTAGTGGAGTTTGTCAGTAAGATCTGACAGTTCAAGTTTGAAATGACACAGATAGAGCTGCTCTCGTGCCAAAATTCTATTTTGGAATGGTTTTAACCATTTCACTCCGGGGCAGTTCTAGAGCTGGAACAAACTGCTAATGTCTATAATATAGCAAGACTCCATTAGAAGAAACAACATTACTAAGGTGAGTAATTTTTTCTTCTGGTCATGATGTGGGTTAAACACTTGATCCACACAGCAGATAATGTTTTGGATGCTTCTGTCAGGGCTGCGGCATCTGACGGGGTAAGCAATGCAGATTTTCCCTGTAGCTGCTGTAGTTCCCTGTAAATTACAACAAGGATATGGCAGGGATGGGTCATTGGGCATATCAGGAAAAAATGACTGGATCAAGGCAGCGGATGTAGTTTGAGATTGATGCAAGGATGTGGGTCTGTGAACTTCAGTTGAGGAAGTGGCAGTAATTGGGGAGACTGAGTTGGGCTTGTGATGGTATTTACTATTTATATTCACTCCACTAGACCACCAGGTATGTTCCTTGAAGAAGAGATATTATCTACTTTAAAATGGGGCCATGTAGGGGGATTGGGCACAATGAGGAGGGAGGGTGGGTGGCTGACTGCAATAAATACAGATGAGGGAGCAGTGTGCAACAAGCACCGATTGGTGTGACAGCACTTGAAACTTTGATATTTGGGGCTATTTCTGTTCCCCGCACTAGACTACTAGGTATTTGCAAAATATTACAAATCAGAGGGATTGGAGCAGTTAGGGGACAGGAGTAGATTGCCTTGGAGTCTGGCACTGGGAGAGTTACTTCTGATGGGGTGTACTGTGTTCCGGTGTACTGCGTTCTTTTCTGCTTGTTATTTTCAAATGAACAAAATCATCACTTATCTATTACTATGAATAATATTTAGGTTAAGTGATGATTTTTACTCATTTCAACAAATTTGGCAGTAATCAGGGACAACAGGACAATGTCCTGCTACTCGAAGGGTTAGCAGCATTGTTATGGCTTATCAGGTAGTCTGTCTTCATTGATGTCATCACACTGCACATCAGCTGCCATTTTAGGGAAACAGAAGGAGAGAGATTTGAATCGGCAGAGGTTGTTGTTTACATTTTCTTAAATGCTACAAAACTGTATGAATACAGTTTCAGCATTCATGTAAATGGCAGCCTTTCCTTTAACAGGCTATAAAGCCAGATCTTTGAAAATTAATAAGGTAAATTTATGGGTTTAGGTATCCATAGCCTGTGGAAATCTGCACTAATTACCACTCAGACTCACCCTGATAGCCTTGCAAAGGCAGAACCTACAAAATCGCATAGGCTAATATCAGTACTGGAATGCATCTATTATGAGCAACATACAATGCATCTGATGGTTTTGCCAGGGCTGCTGCCTCTGGCATTTGTCTAAGGAGATAGTCCTGGCTTAGAATGGCTGGCTTTGCTGCCAACATACAAGTCGTACTAAATGCCCCTTTTAGAGGCATCATGTTATTTGGATCTGATGTAGATAATGCACTAAAAGGCCTTCAATCATGCAAAATGACTCTGACATCAGTGAAGTCCTTGACCCCACAAAATCCATGAGGATGCAATAGAGGTGCATTCCAGAGGTCTGCAGGCTGTGGTAGCCATGGCTACTGTCCCCAGTACCTTTGGTTGAGGAGACGGTCCCCCTCCAGCCGCTGGTGGCCATTCCAAAATGGCCCATGCCCCGGCACCTTCTGACTCCCCATTTCTTCCCCTACACTGTTGCCCTCTGAGGTACAAGTTGGGGGAAGGATCTCCCTTTATCTGCCAAAATGGAGAGAGATGCCAGCCTGCCAGCACAGAGGCAGAGCGTCCGTCTGCGATGCCGACTACCCAGATTCGGAAACAGACTTGGAATGTCAGAGGGCCAGTTGGGGGGGGAGGACTGAGCATCCTAAAGACTGCTCTCCTTTTTCAGGGGAGGGAGGGGGTAGAGTGTCCAACACACACCGCGGACCTCTGGCAGAGGCTGGGGAGACCCATTGTGTCAGTGCCTTTACCTGCGGTGGTGGAGTGGATGTGGGATGTCATTTCATGTCCCCATCCCAGGTACTGCTACACAGCTAACAAAAATCTCCAGTCCCCTGGCAATGATGCCTCCACTCCTCCGTCACTCCCACTGCCACCGGTGTCCACCGGAGGGTCCTGCTCCCATGGCCCTGACCTGGGGGGTAAGACAGGGCTAGCCTGCATTGACCATGAGGAGGGGGTGCCTGCCCGGCAGCTCCACCTGGGGGAGCAAGCCTGGGCATGGTGGATCAGCATGTGTGGTAGGGGCCGAAGCCCCATTATAGGCATTAAGGGGAAGACCAGAGGCAAAAAGCATACTAAATAAAAAAAAAAATGGAGAGAGAGATCACCACGGACGAATGGGCCCTGTAAATAGTAGAGAACAGACATCTACTGGAGCTGCTGTCCAAACCTCCAGTACACCCACTGCCTCCCTTTCATTATCCTCTGGGCCACTTGTCCCTGTGGAGAGAAAAAGTGCAGTCCCTACTTCTAAGGAAGGCAATCATTCCTCCCAAGGAACAGAACAGGGGCTGTATTCCAGCTATGTTCTGATTGCCAAGTCCACAGGAGACCTGCATCCTGTATTGGACCTCAGAACCTTAAAAAAGTTAATTGAATACAACAAGTTTCAAATGGTGTCTCTTCAAGCTTTCATCCCCCTACTACAAAATGGGGATTGGCTCTGTGCTGTGGACATGAAGGATGCTTACCTTCATATAAAACACTGATGTTGCCACAGGCAGTACCTCCGCTTTATGCTGGAAAACAGCCATTATCATTTATGAGTCTTGCCCTTTGGCTTATCCTTGGTGCTGCAGGTTGTTTGCCAAATGCTTTACAGTAGTGGCAGCAGTGCTACAGAAGGAAGGGCTTTATGTCTTCCCTTACATGGGTGACTGGCTCCTGCAGGGCCCATTCAGTGAAGTAGTTCAGTGCACAGTTTCTGGAACAAGTCAGTTGTTCAAGGACCTGGGTGCTATGGTCACTGTACCAAAATCTGTCCTTTTCCCCTGCCAGTTCCTTTAGTATACTGGTGCAGTACTGGGCATGGCAGTGAGCAGTGCATTTCTGCCAGCAGACAGAACCAAGAGCCAAGAGCGAAGCCCATCTGGTACACAGGAGTCATTATGTGTCTGCCAGGACAACATGTCTCTGGACAATATTGCTGTATCCCTGGATGATAAGAAAAAGCACAGCCTCCTGTCTAGTATAACGGCAAAGAAAAAAGGGAAACAAAGTGAAATACAAGCAAAAGATTCTGGAGAAAACAAGTTGAAAACTCTACATACAGCTGACATTTTTGCATCCCCGACTTGCTTCTGTGGTATTTTTGATAGAGAGGGAAAGGAAAACACAGTATTCATGGCTACCACATTGAAATCTAAAAGAAATCAGAATAAGGTTTGGGGGGGGGGGGATTTCAAAGTTGCATAAAGGGGAAAAAAAATAATGTGGCAGATGAAACCTTTAGTGAGAGCAAAGAGAGCATAAAGAAAACTCTTCTAAAGGAAATGAAGCAGGGGTTCTCTTCAGTTAATATAGTTGTTTCTTCACTATCAAACAAACATTCGGAAGCTGTGGAGAAATTTGAGGGACTGGCCTTACAAACTGCAGAATGCGAGGATTGCATAGGGGAAATGGACTATACCTGGCCTAATTAAGAATGTGGAAAATGGTAGTAAAGAGCTGGAACTGTTGAAAGTTAAATTGGAAGATCTGGAATCTAGATCTGGGCAGGCAAACCTAAAGATTGGGGGTTTGCCAGAGGAGTCAGAAGGTCTAGACCCACTCTCATACTGTGAAGAGTTGTTAACCACAGACATGGGACTTCAATACCATCAACAAAAAATAGAATTGGATAGGGCTCACAGAGCTTTTGGATCAAGAACTGATCGAACCAGACTCAGATTTCTGTACATTAAAACTTTAAGATATCAAGCTAGGGAGAAAATACTTTGGAATGCTAGGATAGATAAGGGTTTATATTATAAAGGTTTGAAATAGCAGATTTATCCAGATATTCCCCCAACAGTTTTACAAAAAAGAAAAAGTTTTGATAACATCAGAGATAGACTTTTTTTCTTCTTTTTGTTACATCAGAAATTAAAAATTACAAATATAAAAAGGAATTATCATTAAAGGTCATGGGTCCTACCAGAGGCACTAACAATATTAGTAAGGGAGGAATAATAAAGATTTTAGGGTACCAAGAAGGGTATCGGGTGAAACAATCGAGGACACAATATCACCGCACATAACAAAGTAGGCTACACATCGCTGACTACAATGTCTGCATGTAACTCAATCACCCACCCAAACCCTGTGGTCAGTGCATGGCATGAAGTGGCAAGGTGCCACCGAGACCCCAGCCCACCGAATGGTGCCCACAATGTGTTTGCCGCTCCTCCCCCAACTTGCCACAATGTGGTAGTCTACATCCCTGGTGTCTAGTGGCCCCCCTTCACCACCCCAGCAGGTAGCTGCCCACCCCCCGCTCCCCCAACATACCCCGGCAACAGGTGGGTGACCAGCACAGCCCTCCACACACTGCCACAGCTGGCCACTCCACTGAAAAAACTGCTACGTGCTCATCCAGTACGTTCAGTGGAGCGGCCAGCTGCAGCGGTGTGTGGAGGGCTGTGCTGGCCGCCCGCCCGTTGCCAGGGTATGTTGGGGGGGCTGGGCAGCTACCTGCTGGGGTAGTGAAGGAGTTACCACTAGACACCAGGGACGTAGACTACTGCATTGCGGTGAGTTGGGGGGGCCGGCAAATACATTGTGGGTGGCTGCAGGTACGGTGCCTGGGGCACCATTCGGTGGGCTGGGGTCTCAGAGGCACCTTGCCATTTTGTGCCATGCACTCACCACGGGGTTTGGGTGGGCGATCAGGTTACATGCCGACATTGTAGCCAGCGATGTGTAGCCTACTTTGTTACATGCGGTGATATTGTGTCCGCGATGATTTCACCTGGTACCCAAAGAAGAGAGGGTTTAGTTTTTTTCCTTTCTGATGATAGACTTTAATGTGTTGTCTTGGAATTTGAATGGGGCTAGGGATAGAGTGAAAATTAGAAAGATAATTAAAATTGCTAATAAAAGGAATATTGAATATTTTTTTCAAGAAACACACTTCACAAATGCTGACGCAAAGTTTTTTGGAAATAAGTTTAAAGCTACAGGTTACTTCACCACTTTTTCTGCTTCGGCTAGGGGGGTGGCTATATGTCTGAAAAACCACTTGGATTACAAGCTTTCCAAATTAGTGGTGGACCAAAAAGGTAGATTTGTAATACTGGAACTTATACTTCTAGGAATTAAATATATATTGGCTTCTATATATGGTATAAACAATGAAGATCCAGGGTTTTTTTCAGCTTTTATGTTGGAAGCAATTCAATCTGGCTCACCACTTATCATTGGGGGGATTTTAATTTAACCTTTCACTATTTTGGTTAGGGTTTGACAAATCCAATAGCCCAATGTCCTGGGCTATCACTGTGCAGTTGGGGACAAGCATTTTGCTCAGAGCTAGTTGTCCGCGGACAAGTACTATAGTGCTTTAAAAAAAAAAACTCTTTTCATTGCATTTCTTGGATCCTCCACTAGGGTGCTCACTTCTGACATCCAAGTCTGACTGTCCTGGTGGCCATGTGACTGACTGGTGTGCCAGGGAGCTGAGTCACATGAGAAGCACAGGAATGAGATGGACATTGCCGTGGTGTGGAGAGCGAGCATGAGAGAGACAGAGAGCAGCTACGAACTGAGGAGGAGCCAGAGGGTCATCAGAGCGGCAGGGAGGAGAAGGACAATCAGAAGCTAGGCAGGGTAAGAAAACCTACTAGGGGTTTAAAAGTTAGATGGGAGGTGCACTCACTTGCGCTCTGACTTAGGAGGAGAGAGGAAGTATCTGAGTCCTTACAGACCGTGGAGAACGGCACAACACTGTTGTGTCTGATGGTTGTTTGTGGGGAGATTCCTGCATAAGTGGCACTGACTACACCACATTTTAATAAGAGAACTGAAAGGGATTGTGATGTGACTGTCTGACAGTGGTGAGCCGGGGGAGGGGGAGAGACGCACTTAGCGAGAGATTGGATCTGCATGCCTGCCGACTTTCAGCATGATTGAAATCCAATGCCAAAACAGAACAAAAGGAAAGAAAAAAATTGGAACAGTTGGGCTGCAGGATTGTGTACTAAAGAGTAGAGAGAAAAAGGTAGTGTGTTACTGCTTGCTTGACCATGATGATACTGGCAATTGAGCAAAATAAAAAAAAGTTCAGTCTGGAAATAAAATTACAAAAAATAAGGATTGGGTACTTGAGTAAATGGGCAAAAGGTTAGCCTGTTACTATTGGGCCACCATGATTTATGTGCTAGCTACAAAGAAGCTGCATGCAGCATAGTAGCTCTTGAGCTAAATAAAGACTGAAAAGGAAGAAGAGGGTTAGACAAAGTATAAAAAAGCAAAACTGATGTTACAGCAAAAATTGCCTAAGGAAATAAAAATAAAAGTGTGTTGTGGTCTGTGGAGTGGTAGGAAGGGAACTGTCAGGCATGTCGGGTGAGGGTGCGGAGGATGGCACAGGATAAAGTGCAGTGTAAAAAAAAAAAGAGTAGAAATAAAAAAAATGCATCAAAGCCACATGGTCTTGTAAATCTTTCTAGACAGACATTGCTATTTCTTCCCATCCCATTTCTATTCCACTGCCTTCCTGCTCCTCCCTTGCTTAGTCTACACAGCTTGAATCTGTAAATTAAGCACCATTTTTTTATTAGTGTCTGTCCCCTCCCACTGCAGTCTACTACCAGTGAAAAAGACACTACACAGTGACTGTAACAAAATGTTTTATTAGCATCGTAAAAGAAGAAACACACTTCAGTGCTCGATGAGCAAGTAGAAGAGAAAAAAAGAACTATAACTGACTTTAACCTGTATTAATTTAACAGAACACTTTACAAATACATAATTTTTCCTGTTTTCCCATAGCCTTCATCTACATAGCATTAATGACATAACTACGCTAAACTGCATACTTTGTTGCAACATAATAATTTTATAATGTTCCTTAAAATATAGCTTTCTGACCATGGAGTACCACTCTCAACACTGGGACTACCATTTTTGGCTAGGCCAGTTGTCCTGGACTAGCATGTAAATTTGAAATTTGTCGATCCCTGATTTTGATAGAGTACCTCCTGCATTGGACAGAAAGAAAAGGGCATTGAGGTTGTTAAAACAGATTATGAAGGATCAACAGCTTCAAGATCCATTTAGATCCCTTTTTCCAACATTGAAAAAGTTTTCACATTTTTCAACAGTTTGCAATACTTATTCAAGGCCGGATTTTTTTCCTGGTCTCTCAGTCATTAATCAAAGATGTTGTACATATAACATATGAACCTATTAGGGTTTCAGACCATGCACCAGTTTGGTTAAAAATTAAAATATCTTTAGCACACCCATTACCTATGTATAAATGGTTTATGGATAATTCTTTGTGGCATTGCCCAGGATTTACAGAAAAACTAAAACAGGAAATAGAATGGTACTGGGAAATTGATGCATTTCAAGAACAAAATCTATTGATGGTTTGGGGCTCAATGAAAGCTTATCTTAGAGGTTGGATAGCAACACAGGTAGGTGTAAGGAAAAAGTCCTGGGTATCACAGGTTGAAAGATTAGAGCAGGAATTACTTTCAGCTCAAGATAAGCATGCATTTAGTAGATCATAACAAACAGAAATTAAGATGATGATAGTCAGAGACAAGCTAGAAAATTATTACAGGAACAGGTTGATAATGAAACATATCGGATAAGGGCCAAATATTATCATACAGGAGATCTTCCGGGTAAGCTTTTAGCTTATCAACTTAGAAATGAGGCAAAGAAAAACTTGATTCCAGAGATAAGGGATGAAAAACAAGTTTTAATAACAACAGAACAGGGAATTGATGAGACTTCACACAGTTTTACAAAAAGTTACATACCTCTGAGGAGCAAATAGATAATACTCAAATTAGAGAATATGTAGGACTATTGGAACTACCACAATGGTCTGAACAGGAGTTGGAAGGGTTAAATAAAGATCTAACAGAAGAAGAAATTATTACTACTATTAATAACTCTCCAAATGGTAAGAGCTCGGGCCCTGATTGGCTACCTTTTGAATTTTATAAATATTTAACAAATTCATTAGTACCAAAACTTAAGGCGTTTTTTTCTTGCATATATAAGAGCAAAAGGTTACCACCATCCTTTGACCAGGCAGATATTATATTAATTAAAATAAGGGGGAAGCTCGGGATCAGTGTGGCTCTTACCGCCCCATTTCTTTGTTAAATAGCGATTATAAAATCTATACAAAAATATTATCAAAAAGATTGGCGAAACATATGAGTAAAATTATACATTCAGATCATAGGGTTTGTGGAAAATTGGAGATTACACATCATATAAGAAGAGCAGTCAATCTGGTCCAGGCATATGCAGAAACGGACACTGCATGTCTCTCGTTTGATGCAGAAAAAGCATTCAACAGATTGCAATGGACGTTCCTAATTGAAACTTTGAAAAGTTATGGGATGGAGGGAAATTTCCTGGATCAGATAAGGTTAATCTATAAAAATTCACAAACAAGAGTTAAGACAAATAGAAATTATTCATAATTTTTTCAGTTATTTAGAGGGACCAGACAGAGGTGCCCACTTTCCCCATTATTATTTGCTTTATTTTTATAGCTGTTAGCTATTAAAATCAGATCTCAAGAGTCATTGTTGGGTGTACCAATAGGTGAGGTATTTAATATTATCATACTTTATGCAGATGATATTCTGCTTACAATAAAAAAAATCCTAATAATCAATTATCCACTATTATGGGGATTCTACAGGAATTTTGGAGGGGGGTCTGGATATCAGGTGAACTGGGATAAGACGGAAGCTTTATATCTTGGGATTCCCTCACACATAACTAATCCTCAGTTATTAATAATAAATAAAGAAAACGCAAGATATTTAGGGGTACAGTTAACTCAGAAAATGAATATAATGATTCAGTTGAACTATGATCCATTAATAGATGCCCTTAAAAAAGATCTTGATAAGTGGCACCACCTTTCATTAACATTAAAGGGCAGAGTAAGCATTCTTAAGATGAATGTGTTACCTATATTGCTGTTCTTATTTCAGACTATTCCAGTAATCCTGAAGGAAACTTCTTTTCAAAACTGGATAGAGCAATTAGAAGTTTTCTATGGCAGGGAAAACATCCTAGAATTGCATTACAAAAATTATATTTGCATCAGTCTAAGGGGGGTTGAACTGTCCAAATTTCTGCTTTTATTACGTAGCAGTTCAATTGGAGATTGTTTATCATTGGTTTCATAAGCCAGATAACCCCTTAGTGGCTGGTTTGGGAGTAGAGCAGAAAGCTCTTAAGGGATTGGAGTTAGTAAATTCTCCTACTGCATTTTTTCAGAATGATGAAATGTTGGAGACAACCAAAACAGTTAAATATGCTTGGTCTAAAGCTTTAAAATACATGAAGATCCAAGATAGACTGACCGGGATGGCTGTAAGAAGCTCCCATTGGCTAGCACTGTTCTCAGCTGCCTGTGATTGGACTCTGCCTTTACGCCTTCCTCCCCGATTGGACCAGCTTCCTAATGCTTTCCTGGGCTTCAGCACCCATTGAATCTCTTAAGAAAGTGACAAAATCTTACACACGCCCCCTCCCCCACCTCCTGCCTTAATTATATAGACCTTAGCTCCTCCCCCCCTTTGTTGAACCACCTCCCTAGTTCTACCTTATTGGACAACTCTACTGTACCTCCCCCTCTCCTTGCTCACTCCCATCCCCTCCTATCCTCCCTCCTCCTCTCTCTCTTCTCACCCCCCTGCCTAGTCACCTCTGCCCTCTCCATTCTTTTCCAGTGCCTCTTTTCTGTTTTCCTGGCCACATATTTCCATCACTCTCTGTGACCTCCTGCAGTCCACTCATTACCTGCCTCCCTCAGCCTCTGGCTCTAATCAATACCAATATGTTGGTACAGTTTTTTATGTTCATGTTGCTACTCCCACTCTGCGACATGCCTGGTTCCTACTACCCCTCCCCACCTCTCAATTATCACCTTGACCTCACCCTCATCCAACGAGGCACCTGCTCTCATATGCCTCCCCTCACCTACCACAAAAAATTAAAGGTTGCCCCCTGGATCCCAGTACAGTGGTTCCTGGCCTCCCCTACCTCCTCTCCCCCACCTGGTCTTTTCATTGCTATTCAGAGACCAGCTCCGGCTACTCTCTTGACCAAATGGAAAGTTTCAGTCCCGCAAACTCTCCCTCAGGGACCTACGCCTATGCTTCTTCAAATTACTGCTCCTCCTGCTACTGCTGTCCGGAAACATTCACCCTAACCCAGGGCCTAAAACCATTGGCTCAGCCAACAAAGGTAGCCACCCGCGGGTACTCTCATTTGTGTCACTGAACATCTGCAGTCTCCTCCCTAAGTTGGATGACTTACAAGTCTTCACCAACCAGCATAAACCTGACATCATCGCGATGGTTGAAACATGGCTTACAGCAAAAGTCCCAGACACTGCAATTGCCTTACCAGGTTACATTGTCTTCAGGCTCGACCAACAGACCAAAAGAGGTGGGGGCTGTGCAATTTACCTCAAGGAATCCCTCCTTGGCGACCCCCAACCACTCCTTCCACTGACTCATCCACTCAGATCCTCCCAATTAGGATCATCCTTGGAGCACACGGTAAAGCCCTCACAATCGCTGCAGTCTACATCCCACCTAGGGAGCAAATAAAAGGTCTCAGTGCTGCCCTGGATTTTGCCCGAGCACAAACACCTGTAACAGAGCTCATCATGCTTGGTGACTTTAACATCAACTGGCTTGCCCCAGATCCTGGTGGACTTAAGGATGCTATCTATGCAATGAACCTCACCCAAATGCTTGCCTCCCCTACCAGGCACAACTATAGAACCAATACCAGCTCCCTCCTTGATTGGATTCTTACCAGCCATCCTGCCCACATCTCTAATATCTCCATCCTTCTGGACTCCTTCAGTGACCACTCCCCTGTTATCGGAGAATGGTCCAACAAATTCTCCAAACCCCCACCATCAGTCATCAGTAGCAGAATCCTGCTCCGTGGTAATTTGAACCACCTTAAATCAAACCTCAGACAGCGGGACTGGTCAGCTATTTACAATGCTACTGATGTTAACTCAGCCTTGGATTCCTTCATCTGCATCTTCAACACAGCCTGTGACATCTAAGCTCCCCAGAAAACACGTCAAGTCAAATCACTCTGCAACCCCTAGCTTACCGCAGACTTACTAATGCAGATAAAATCAAGCGAGCACCTCTGGCTTCTGTCCCAAGACTCAGGGTTGCCAACAGATATCCAGAACTATAAACGCGAGTGTAATGATTGCACGAAAGTCATCAGACTCCGCAAAAGCACCCACTACAGGGATGCCGTCACTAATACATGGGGAAACGGAAGAGTTCTGGAACAACAACATCAAAGAAGTGACAGGAAAGCAGCCAAAAACATCCCTCACAATGCTCATTACAGATGGAGACATAACACTGGACCCTATGGCTATCGCAAATACCTTCAATACTGCCTTTACTGATCTCAGCTCTGTCCTCCCCAACTTCTTCAATAAAATAGATACCCCCGATAGCACCACCAAAGCTCCACACTCTCCATCACTACCACCTTTCTACTTCAAAGCTGTTAAGAAACATGAAGCCTACAAGTACATTAGGAAGGCAATAGATAAATCAAGACATAGGAGGTATTCCCTGGACCTAAAACTGCTGTCTCTTACTCTTGACATAGTCGTAAGTCCACTCACTAAGATCTTCAACCTCTCCCTCAGCTTCAGCCAGTTCCCTGACAGATGGAAATCCGCAATCGTTACCCCTGTTCACAAAACAGGCGACAAGACCAACCACGCAAACTACTGTCCTATCTCTATACTTCCACCTCTCTCAAAAAGCTCTAGAACGACTGGTCGCTGATCAACTCTCAGACTACCTTGACAGACACAACATTTTATGTCCCCAACAACATGGCTTCAGGAAGGGGTACAGCACTACATCGGCACTTTTGGAACTAACTGGAGCCATCCACAATTCTTTGGACAACGGTCACCTTACGGGGTCAGTTTTCATAGACTTAACCAAGGCCTTCGACACTGTTCATCATTGTCTGCTATTGGATCAGCTTTCTACTTCTGGCCTCTCCCCTGTCAACACAGCCTGGTTTAGAAGCTACCTCGAAAACAGAACACAACAGGTAAAAATTGCCAATGTTCTCTCCAACTCTATGTCAGTCCACTCAGGAGTTTCCCAGGGCTCTATCCTTGGCCCTCTTCTGTTTTCACTCTTTCTCAATAAACTCCCTCAATCCTATGGAGAACAATTCATACTCTATGCTGATGATGCCGTAATTCACTCCTCCCACAAGGACCCCCAGTCCCTGCAAAACAATCTCCAGCAAGGCTTTGCTGCTGTGGAGAGTTGGTTCATCAAACAGAGACTCATTCTCAACCACGAAAAAAAACTAAGACCTTGCTTTTCAGTAACTCCCACAGTAGGAAAAGGCTGCCACCCCGAACATCACTAACTGACTTGGATCTACCCTCGAACAGGTCCAAACCTTTAAATACCTTGGGATCACACTTGACAGTAACCTCTCCTACAGTGCCCACATTGACAATGTTGCTAAGGGTGCCAACATATGTCTTGGCCTTCTCTACAGGCACAGGTCTTGCTTAACCCCTGCTGCCCTAAGTACTGCAGTGCAAAGCGCCATTGTCTCCATAATCGACTATGGCCTCATCATATGTGGATCAGCTTCGTCAACTGCCCTCAAACGCATCTCTACATCACTCAAGTAAAGCCTGTAGACTTACTACAGGATCCCATCAACTAACCCACGTGTGATCTATATGCACAAACAGGCTGGCTCCAACTATCTAATTGCCTAAAATACCTTACCTGCACTATGGCCAGGAAAATAACTATGGCCTTGGCCCCAGGGTCCCAATCTCTCCAGAGCTAATAATAACCACCACACCAGGGGCCCTGATTCCCAAATCCCTTAAGATCCTCACCACAGAACCTCCCTGGGTCAATGTTCTTTTGCCTTCAGGGCCCCTGGCTAGCTGAACAGCCTCAGCTCCAAGATCTCCTCCGCTCCATCACTTGGCCTTTTCAAAAAAAGGCTCCAGCATTACCTCACTGTTTCCAGCACCTGTGACTGCCACTCCTAGCCAGCCCTACCATTCCACTTCACTTAGTCCTACAATATCCGGCTCAGCACTTACCTCCTCCCCTCTCTCACCTTCCCCCTCCTCCCCCACCAGCCCCACTACTTAGCACTTCTCTGTGTTCGACAATCGCCTCTGGCTGCTCATACCCCCTCTGTCCCTCTCGTTTCCCCCTACACTCCCTCCCTACCCTACCTTTTGTAACCTAGAAACTGTGCAAGCTCATTTTACATTGTGTCTTTGATGCACATTCTGTCTGAAACTGCATTTAACCTGTAATGTTCTGTATACTGCCTTTACCTTGAAATGTACTGTATATTGTCTCTTACTGACGTGGAACCTTTGTAAAAGAGCCTTGGCTCAAAGGTACTTGTAATCCTAGAATTAAATAAATAAATAAATAAAAAATAAAAATAAATGAAAGATTATCTAAACTGACTCCAATGTTTAACAATAAACTTTTTCTGCCTTCGGGAAATGATATTAGTTACCAGCTGTGGTATTTTGGGAATGGACCCCGTATTATTGAGGACTTTATCTCTCAAAATCTAATTAAAATATTTAACCAATTAAAAACAGAATTTGATCCACTAGATAGGCATGTATGGCAATACTTGCAAGTTAAGAGCTTTATTTTAAAAAAAAAGAAAATTCCTTCAAGATAGAAGGAACATTGTTGGAGGATTTTTTCAAAGAATTAGATTCGGATAAGCATTTGTTGTCTAGAATCTATGGTATTTTGAGAGGGGAATCAGCATTTCCTGATCCTTCTCTCAAAGCTGCATGGGGAAAAAGAACTTTCAGTTTCTGTTCCTGACCATGAATGGACTCGGGTTAGTAATTTGGAGGCCTTGGGTATAAAGAACAATAAGCTCCTCCAAATTCATTTCAACACATATCATAGGATTTATTTGACCCCTAGTAGGTTACATAAAATGGTAAATACAGTATACCCCCTTTGATCCAGGAATTGTTATATTTGGCTATCAGATTCACCAGAGGGATAATATGAAATATCAGAAGATCTTTTTGAACACAGCTTTAACTGTGGCAAAGAAAGTATTGTTGCAGCAGTGGAAGGACCCAGAGCCCCCAGACTATAAGGAGTGGGTTGGTCAGATGTTAGATATTAGTAAGGTTGATAAATCATTATATCTTTTAGAAGAAAAAAAGGGAAAATATAATCTGATTTGGAAACCCTTTATAAACTATTTGGAAAATAGGGAATATTAGAGGAATTTAATTCGGTTGGGGAAGCTGGCTATGATGAAGAGATAAGACTTCAGGAGTGGATACGATGATTGAAGCACCTACACTCTGAGCCAAAAAAAAATAAATTATGTGTCTGCCAGGACAATACTTTGTATCCTAGGATTTATGGCAGCTGCCACTGAGACCATCCCATTGACCCACCTCCATATGTGAATCCTACAATGGATACTTCAGGTACAATTGGATCAACTAACAAATGAATTGGAACAGATGATTCTCTTCATGTCTTCACTTCAAAAGTCACTGTTGTGGTGGATGGAAACCTGCACTTGCTGCAGAGCATCCATGCCCCCCCCCCCCCGTGCCAGTGCAGATCCTCACAATGAATGCCTCATGTTAAGAGTTGTGGTGCCCACCTGGGCCAGTTTCTGACCCAGAGGTTGTGGACCGACCGAGATTCAAATCTCCAGATCAATGTTCTTGAGATGTAGGCTATTCTTCCTGGTCTCCAAGCCTTTGTCAACAAACATGTGGGCACTCACACTTACCCTGTATGCACTGAAGCAATGAGGGTATGGTACCGAGGGAATCTAGCTTGCAGTTTTTGCTTGTCTGTGCCACCTTAATGTGGATTAAATTGTTTATGCACAGCATTACATCTCTTTTGTGTTCTTTTTGAGTGCACTGACTTTGCCGTATTTTGTATTTGGGGGATGAGCCTTCTCCCAGCACCAGTGAGCACAGCATCTGCTTTGGAGTCTGGTTCCTGGTGTTTGCCTGACCCCTAGCAGTGGCTTGGGGGGCAGGGCATGGGAGCTTCAACCAATGGACAGAGGAACGGCAGAGGAGTGGCAGATGTTGGGTGTACCACATGTAGAAGCGTGTGGAAGCATCACCCTTGATGTCATTGCATGCACACTCTTCGGCATGGCAAGAAGAGTCAGAAATCATCCTGGCTGGTGGGATATGAACTGATCCCTCGCAGGCCCTGCACTAATGACCCAGCCACTGACTGTACTGGATCCTTGATAAGAGAGTCAAGGAGGATACCGCATCACAGGGTACCACCCGAGGTAAGTTCAGGGAGAAGCCGGGTGATGTTGCTGGGGGGGGGGGGTCAGCATGATAAGTAGCACTGGTATTGAGAGCACAAGTTGCTGCTCACCCCCGATGGAAGAGGGGTATTGCTAGGCATAGTTTTTTCTTTTCTCAGTTCCCTGATATAAAATATAAGAGAGATGTCACAAAGGTACTTTTTTCCCCTTCCTCCTGACTTCCTGCCACTGAACCACAAAGCACCACGCTGCTCTTGTAGACTATCTTCAAGCCACTAGGAAGTGGGGGTGGGGGGGGGAGTGACATAGCTCTGTTTTTCACTGAGTGACTTAGTGTTTTTATTTCTCTAACATAAAAACCTAGCTTCCTTTCTGTCAACTGAATCTCAATTTTAAAGCTGGCTCTATTTGCCACAACTATAGACATCATTTACCTAAAGATACGAACAGTTCTTTTTGCAGCTGTAGGTACAGTGAGGGGGTCTTCCTAAGGAATGTAGGGAAAACAGCTATATAAGACTCAGAAATGTTTTAACTTTGGAACCCTACACTGTTTGCTAAGACTGCCAAAAACAAAAAACCTTGCAAAAAGTAAGCACATACTGTAGGTCTCTAACCAGAGGGCTAGCATTCCTGTGGTGATCTTTTAGTTTAATTTTCAAGCTGTATTTTTCTTTCTAAGCCACTGGCTATTTACTGATTCTTTTATCATTTCTGATGCACAAAATGATATCCCTGTGTTATTCTGTTTATAAAATGACAAGAACAAATACAGGGACCTTATTGGTCATGACCCATCACATGACTATGCATTAAAAAGCTAGTACTGCTGTCTCCGATCTCCTTTCTATGTCCCCAAAAAACTGTTTTTGACATAAACACAAAAATACACTTTAGGGGTGTACATTAAAACATTTGTGTCACACTTCCCAGAGTTTGTGACAACACAGCCTTGTGCCTCATAAAACCCTTTAATGCACACCATCAGGGAATATTGCTTCAATATACTTGCTCCGTTCATGCTTTAGTCTAGCAGTATCAGTGGCTGAGTATGTTGCACGTTTGCATCTGTGGCCAGAAGAATGGAAGGATATGCATTCTGGCTCCACACCAGGAACCTGGGCATATACCCACTACTGACACTCTAGTGCCACACTAGTGAGTTACTGCACTGTTAGAGGCACTGTCCTTCAGAGGTGATGTTAAACCGAGGTCCCTTTTGCTCCCCTCCAGAGGCTTTCCAGGTAGGTGTTAATGATTCCGTGGCACTTATCATCCAAATGTGGGGTCCATAGTGTTCTGACCAACATTCACCCTATCAATATAACTGGCCAATGAGACCCACCACCCAGGACACACCTGAAAACGATCACAGTTCTGTCATTTCCTGGTCAAAAATTACAAATAAATAAAATAAAAGATCACGTGTCTGCATTTGGTAAATATTAATAAATATTTTAAACCTATCTTTTACTCTGTTTGCATAGAAGAACAGATAACAGTTTAACAACACTGGGTACTGCGTTATGTGGCACTCATTGGGCACTAGCTATCATGCAGGCTAGAAAGGCATGAACTCGATTATGAAACCATGCACCCTCACCAGTCTCTGAGAAAATCAGCTCTTGCAAAATCTTTTATTGACACTGTGTTCCATTTGTTGTTTTAATAGAGTAAAATAATCTAGTGCTGCTGATAAAGTAAGTTGGTAAACAGTTGTTGTGAAATGTGAGTCAGATTTAACCCAGGACATGAAATGAAGGAGATGAGGATGGCATGATGTTCCAAGTCATACATTGCAGGAAACATACCAGGGGCTAAATGTTCAGAACCTTTGCACATGGAAGTCCGTTCCTGCAAATCTTAAAACAAGTGCATTTTGATGGGATATTGCCTTCTCAGAATTTATATTTACATCGCCAGACTTTACAATAACTATTAACTCTCCTGGTTTTGCCTGGAGACTCCTGGCATCATCTTTCTGCCAGAAAAAAGTTATTTTAAACTTTGTTAGAGCAACTGACGTGCATGGCTGAATATTTTGAATATCTGGCCATGGGTTTGGGCAGTCGGCTGCTACTAACTCTAAATGTAACTTTTTTTTCCTTCATCGTTCTTTATTTGGTTCCCCATCAGGACCATCAGGGTCACTGCTGCTACACCCTTCCCAACCAGGAGGCCAGACGAGTGACTGCCTTCATAACAAATGACAGTGTTGCTCCCTGGCTGGGAGTGTGTGTGTGTGTGTGATTCCTGATACCCACCCAGCAGGCTCCAGCAGGGGATTCTAGTGTTCAAACACAAACCTTGGCGACCTGGGTTCGGACGTGAGCCCAGATTGTCAGGGATTGGTAAGGGAGGGATAGGATCGAGCATCCGGAGGACTGCTCTCCTATCCCAGGGGAAGGTCGAGGGCTCTCACTGCTCTGCAGCAGCCTCTGGTGATGATTGGGGGCACTATCAGAGTTGGTGCAATCAGGGGTGGAGTGCAGCGGATGTTGGCATGCCATGCCTCAGACGTCATTGCACATCTGCACTCCAAGGAGATCTAAGGAGGAAAAATGGCAGCCTTTACTGTGGCAGCTTAACGGCTGCAACTTCCTTGCCTGGTGATGCCTACAGTGCATGGGCACATGCCAGTATTGGTTCCCGGCCTGGTGTGGGGATTGAGGAGGTCCCTTTTGAAGGTACGGCAGCATATGCCAACCGGTGTGTGGACGTGCCTCCGGAGTCGTTCGGGGGAAATGGAGTGGTGGCTGGATGATCGCAGGTCAAGGCTGCAGGAAAAAAAAGAGAAATACGATAAAAAACAAACAAAAAAAAAGCCCCACAAACCTTGGGTTCACCACATCACTGGGCCCTTTCAATGGATGTTTCATAGTCTAACAACATTTTTATTTATTTATTTATTGAGGAGTATCGGAGACATACCTTTGAGTCAAAGACTCCTTTACAAAGGTTCCACGTCAGTTGAGTAAAGAAGCAACACAACAAATAGTACAACATATACAAGGTAACAATGCAAGCATAGGTAACAAAAGTGGCAAGTACTTCAGTCAGTACAGTATCAGACATCTAAATCATCCCATTCCAAGGCAAAAATATGGGACTTCAGAGGAGCTGACTTTGATAAGATGGCCAACAGAGTTAAGCTAGCCCTGGCAAAAAGAAACACAGGTGAGGAGGTACAGGCAAAGTGGGCAAGCATTAAGGATGCAATACTTGAAGCAACATCCCATTGTGTTAGACAGAAAGGAAGTGCAAAGAAGAAGGAAACCACTTTGGTTCTCAAATACAGTGCAGAAAAGGTCAGAGCCAAAAGGCTGGCCTTCAGGAAATATAAGGGAACACAGCGGGATGAAGATAGTGAGGCATACCAAACTGCCCTAAAGGAAGCAGGTAAGGCAGTAAGGCAGGCAAAGTCCCAAACTGAGGAAACACTAGCACGAACAGTAAAAGAAGGTGACAAGACTTTCTATAGATACATTAGTGAAAGGAGAAAGTCCAGAGGGGTATTGCTAAGCTTAATGGAGAAAGGGAGCAAGTGAGGAGGAGGACCCTGTAAAGGCATCTATCCTAAATAGATACTTTGCTCAGTATTTACTGAAGAGAAAGGTAGGCAGGGCCCTACAGCTCAGCATCATGGACACAGGGGAGGGGAGATGAGCACTACTCCCTTCACAAAAAGAAAGGGTCCTCCAAGAGCTTGCTAAGCTCAGGGTGGATAAGGCAATGGGACCTGATGGCATACATCCCAGGGTACTTAAGGAGCTAAAGGAGGAACTAGCAGAGCCATTAGCAGAATTGTTTAGTGAGTCTCTGAGCACAGGGAGTCCCAGAAGACTGGAGAAGGGCTCATGATCCCGCTCCTGAGAGAGTGGTAGCAGGGAGGAGGCGGGGAACTACAGACCGGTCAGTCTTACCTCAGTAGTGGGCAAGATTATGGAGGCACTCCTTAAGGAAAGGATAGTGCAACACCTGGAATCCATAGGGGCACAGGATCCAAGACAGCATGGGTTTACAAAGGAAGGTCCTGTCAAACTAATCTCATAGATTTCTTTGACTGGGTAACCAGAGTGGTGGACCAGGGGAGCAGTTGATGTCACCTACCTTGACTTCAGCAAAGCATTTGACACTGTTCCACATAGAAGATTGATAAATGAGCTAGGTAGGCTCGGGTGGGCTGGGAAGTTGGTCAACTGGGTGGCAAATTGCTGACTGGCAGAAAACAGAGAGTGGTGGTAAATGGTATACAGTCAGAAGAGATGCAAGTCACAAGTGGGTACTCAGGGATCAGTCCTGGGGCCAGTCCTATTCAACATCTTCATTAGTGACCTCACAGATGGACTAGAGGGTAAGGCTTGTCTGTTTGCAGATGACACCAAGATCTGCAACAGAGTAGATGATCCAGATGGGGTGGGCAGAATGAGAAGAGATCTGGATAAACTAGCAGAATGGTCAGAAGAGTGGCAACTGGGATTTAATGCAAAGAATGCAAAATCATGCACATAGGGAAGAGAAACCCTGAAGCCACTTATAGGCTGGGAGGGAGTTGCTAGCAGTCACAAAGGAAGAAAGAGACTTGGGCATCATCATCACTGATGACCTGAAATCATCAAGCAGACCTCTAAAGCAGTAGGTAAGGCTAGGGGTGTTGGGGTGTATTAGTAGGGGTATCACAAGTCGGAAGAGGGAGGTAATAATCCCTCTGTACAAGACATTGGTTAGGCCCCATCTGGAGTACTCATGCAGTATTGGAGGCCACACCTTCAAAAGGACATTAACCAAATTGAGGCAGTCCAGAGAAGGGCACCAAAATGGTGCAGGGACTGCATCAGAAGACATATGAGGACAGATTAACGGAGCTCAATATGTATACCCTTGAGCAAAGGAGGGAGAGAGGTGATATGATCAGGCATTCAAACACCTTAAGGGCATAAACAAGGTGAAAGAGTCTAACATGTTTAAATATAAGAAAAATAGCAGGACAAGAGGACACAGCATGAGATTAGAGGGAGGCGATTAAAGGGGAATGAGGAAATTCTTTTTCACAGAAAGGGTGGTAGATGCATGGAATGGCTTACCACAAGAAGTGGTGGCTATGAATACAGTGCAGGGCTTCAAACAGGCATGGGATAGGCATAAGGGAGCAATACAAATGACTATGAATAGATAGGTCACTGACAGAGCAAAGGCCAATGGCACATTTATAAGGTAGAAAAAGAAATGGGCAGACTGGATGGGCCTTGCAGTCCTTATCTGCTGTCAACTTCTATGTTTCTATGTTTCATGGATACAGGTGGTCGAAGCATTGCAGCTAGTAATACAATGATACATAGAGTTGCATGTTGCAGCTAGTAATACGATGATACATAGAGTTACATGTTGCAGCTAGTAATACAATGGTACATAGAGTTACATGTTGCAGCTAGTAATACAATGATACATAGAATTACATGTTGCAGCTAGTAATACAATGATACATAGAGTTACATGTTGCAGCTAGTAATACAATGATACATAGAGTTACATGTTGCAGCTAGTAATACAGTGGTACATAGAGTTACATGTTGCAGCTAGTAATACAATGGTACATAGAGTTACATGTTGCCGCTAGTAATACAGTGATACATAGAGTTACATGTTGCAGCTAGTAATACAATGGTACATAGAGTTACATGTTGCAGCTAGTAATACAATGGTGCATAGAGTTACATGTTGCAGCTAGTGATACAGTGATACATAGAGTTACATGTTGCAGCTAGTAATACAATGGTACATAGAGTTACATGTTGCAGCTAGTGATACAATGGTACATAGAGTTACATGTTGCAGCTAGTGATACAATGATACGTAGAGTTACATGTTGTAGCTAGTGATACAATGGTACATAGAGTTACATGTTGCAGCTAGTGATACAGTGATACATAGAGTTACATGTTGCAGCTAGTAATACAGTGATACATAGAGTTACATGTTGCAGCTAATAATACAGTGATACATAGAGTTACATGTTGCAGCTAGTGATACATAGAGTTACATGT
Organism: Neoceratodus forsteri; assembly: GCA_016271365.2. Taxonomy (NCBI): domain Eukaryota; kingdom Metazoa; phylum Chordata; order Ceratodontiformes; family Ceratodontidae; genus Neoceratodus; species Neoceratodus forsteri. The sequence goes on from JADMNL010000025.1 coordinate 359,590,132, forward strand.
TGCAGCTAGTAATACAATGGTACATAGAGTTACATGTTGCAGCTAGTAATATAATGGCACATAGAGTTAAATATTGCAGCTAGTAATACAATGATACATAGAATTACATGTTGCAGCTAGTAATACAATGGTACATAGAGTTACATGTTGCAGCTAGTAATGCAGTGATACATAGAGTTACATGTTGCAGCTAGTAATACAATGATACATAGAGTTACATGTTGCAGCTAGTGATACATAGAGTTACATGTTGCAGCTAGTAATACAATGGTACATAGAGTTGCATGTTGCAGCTAGTAATATAATGGTACATAGAGTTAAACATTGCAGCTAGTAATACAATGATACATAGAATTACATGTTGCAGCTAGTAATACAATGGTACATAGAGTTACATGTTGCAGCTATTAATACAATGGTACATGGAATTACAAGTTGCAGCTAGTAATACAATGATACATAGAGTTACATGTTGCAGCTAGTAATACAATGATACATAGAATTACTTGTTGCAGCTAGTAATACAGTGATACATAGAGTTACATGTTGCAGCTAGTAATACAGTGATACATAGAGTTACATGTTGCGGCTAGTGATACAATGGTACATAGAGTTACATGTTGCAGCCAGTGATACATAGAGTTACATGTTGCAGCTAGTAATATAATGGTACATAGAGTTAAATATTGCAGCTAGTAATACAATGATACATAGAATTACATGTTGCAGCTAGTAATACAATGGTACATAGAGTTACATGTTGCAGCTAGTAATACAATGATACATAGAGTTACATGTTGCAGCTAGTAATACAGTGGTACATAGAGTTACATGTTGCAGCTAGTAATACAGTGGTACATAGAGTTACATGTTGCAGCTAGTAATACAATGGTACATAGAGTTACATGTTGCCGCTAGTAATACAGTGATACATAGAGTTACATGTTGCAGCTAGTAATACAATGGTACATAGAGTTACATGTTGCAGCTAGTAATACAATGGTGCATAGAGTTACATGTTGCAGCTAGTGATACAGTGATACATAGAGTTACATGTTGCAGCTAGTAATACAATGGTACATAGAGTTACATGTTGCAGCTAGTGATACAATGGTACATAGAGTTACATGTTGCAGCTAGTGATACAAGTGACATTAGAGTTACATGTTGTAGCTAGTGATACAATGGTACATAGAGTTACATGTTGCAGCTAGTGATACAATGATACATAGAGTTACATGTTGCAGCTAGTAATACAGTGATACATAGAGTTACATGTTGCAGCTAATAATACAATGATACATAGAGTTACATGTTGCAGCTAGTGATACATGTACATAGAGTTACATGTTGCAGCTAGTAATACAATGATACATAGAGTTACATGTTGCAGCTAGTAATATAATGACACATAGAGTTAAATGTTGCAGCTAGTAATACAATGATACAGAGTTACATGTTGCAGCTAGTAATACAATGGTACATAGAGTTACATGTTGCAGCTAGTAATACAATGATACATAGAGTTACATGTTGCAGCTAGTAATACAATGATACATAGAGTTACATGTTGCAGCTAGTGATACATAGAGTTACATGTTGCAGCTAGTAATACAATGGTACATAGAGATTGCATGTTGCAGCTAGTAATATAATGGTACATAGAGTTAAACATTGCAGCTAGTAATACAATGATACATAGAATTACATGTTGCAGCTAGTAATACAATGATACATAGAGTTACATGTTGCAGCTATAATACAGTGATACATAGAGTTACATGTTGCAGCTAGTAATACAATGGTACATAGAGTTACATGTTGCAGCTAGTAATCAATGATACATAGAGTTACATGTTGCAGCTAGTAATATAATGGTACATAGAGTTACATATTGCAGCTAGTAATACAATGATACATAGAATTACATGTTGCAGCTAGTGATACAATGGTACATAGAGTTACATGTTGCAGCTAGTAATACAATATACAGTTACATGTTGCAGCTAGTATACAATGGTACATAGAGTTACATGTTGCAGCTAGTAATACAGTGGTACATAGAGTTACATGTTGCAGCTAGTAATACAATGGTACATAGAGTTACATGTTGCCGCTAGTAATACAGTGATACATAGAGTTACATGTTGCAGCTAGTAATACAATGGTACATAGAGTTACATGTTGCAGCTAGTAATACAATGGTGCATAGAGTTACATGTTGCAGCTAGTGATACAGTGATGCTATAGAGTTATGTTGCGCTAGTAATACAATGGTACATAGAGTTACTATGTTGCAGCTAGTATACAATGGTACATAGAGTTACATGTTGCAGCTAGTGATACAATGATACGTAGAGTTACATGTTGTAGCTAGTGATACAATGGTGCATAGAGGTTGTTGCAGCTTAGTGATACAGTGATACATAGAGTTACATGTTGCAGCTAGTAATACAGTGATACATAGAGTTACATGTTGCAGCTAATAATACAGTGATACATAGAGTTACATGTTGCAGCTAGTGATACATAGAGTTACATGTTGCAGCTAGTAATACAATGGTACATAGAGTTACATGTTGCAGCTAGTAATATAATGGCACATAGAGTTAAATATTGCAGCTAGTAATACAATGATACATAGAATTACATGTTGCAGCTAGTAATACAATGGTACATAGAGTTACATGTTGCAGCTAGTAATGCAGTGATACATAGAGTTACATGTTGCAGCTAGTAATACAATGATACATAGAGTTACATGTTGCAGCTAGTGATACATAGAGTTACATGTTGCAGCTAGTAATACAATGGTACATAGAGTTGCATGTTGCAGCTAGTAATATAATGGTACATAGAGTTAAACATTGCAGCTAGTAATACAATGATACATAGAATTACATGTTGCCGCTAGTAATACAATGGTACATAGAGTTACATGTTGCAGCTATTAATACAATGGTACATGGAATTACATGTTGCAGCTAGTAATACAATGATACATAGAGTTACATGTTGCAGCTAGTAATACAATGATACATATAATTACTTGTTGCAGCTAGTAATACAGTGATACATAGAGTTACATGTTGCAGCTAGTAATACAGTGATACATAGAGTTACATGTTGCTGCTAGTGATACAATGGTACATAGAGTTACATGTTGCAGCCAGTGATACATAGAGTTACATGTTGCAGCTAGTAATACAATGGTACATAGAGTTACATGTTGCAGCTAGTAATATAATGGTACATAGAGTTAAATATTGCAGCTAGTAATACAATGATACATAGAATTACATGTTGCAGCTAGTAATACAATGGTACATAGAGTTACATGTTGCAGCTAGTAATACAATGGTACATAGAATTACATGTTGCAGCTAGTAATACAATGGTACATAGAGTTACCAGAATAGGAGCAGAGGAGCAGAGTGGGAGCTAACAAGAATGTACACTACAGGATGGTGGCGTAGCCATGCCCTGGTGGTCATTTGCATTTTCAGGAGGAAGATAGGAGTCCATTGTAATATATATACGCACGCTTTAGGGTGGCAATACCAGGGGGGGTAAATGTTCTGATGAGATACAGGAGTGCCTGAGAAAATCAGGAACAGTCACAGACTGAATCTTGGGTGATTAGGTCTCGGAGGCAGGATTTAAACAGGCCAAGTTTAGGCTTTGTGAGGAGGGAATACAGGAGGGAGTTCAGCCAGCTAGGAGCCAGGTACTTAAACATGCTTTTGCCCAAGGAGGTTTTGCAATGGGGTATCTGGAAGTGGGTAGTTGCAGTTTGCCATGTGTGGCGGTGGTGGGTGGACAGGTGTGCTTGGAGTAGAGGGGTGAGAGCAGGAGGGAGTAGTCCAGCAGTAATTTTTTTAGCAAAAATGCAAGTTTGATATTTTAACCTCCCATAATAGTTTAGCCAGTTGGTAGAGGTGTAAAGAGTGCAGGTATGCATGAGCCTATCACAGCCAGTGGCTAGCCTACAGGCCTTATTTAGGGCTAACCTAATTTTATTGAGGTGCGTGTTGTCAGCTGCTCCATATACTATGATACCATAGTAATGAGGGATAGTATAGAAGCCGATACAGCTAGATGTAGGGCTTCAGGGGGGAGGCAGTGCTTGTACTGGTGTAGCAGACCAATACGAACATTGACAACGGAGCACAGATTTTGGATATTATTTTTTTTTTTTATTTGTAAAATCAATTTACAACCTTTGAGCCAGAGGCTCGTTTCCAAAGGTACCTCGTCACATTAAAGACATACATAGAGTTTTAGGTTACATAGCATAGGTTTGCAAAACAATAGGCGTTCAACAGAGGCGCCACGTCACACTGGGGTCAGACAAAATGCATTTAGGTTGCAGGGTACATATAATTGAGAACAGGTGTTACACAAGTTGGTATCAAAAATTGAGCAATCTAATAGATATACAATGAAACAGCTGGCATTGGCCAGGTTAGACATAGGCACGGTGTACCGGGAAGCAATGGAGGGGATGGCTAGGTGGAGAGCTGCCCGGTGGGCGTTGTCATGAGAAGTAGGGGTGGAGGCTACTTTCAGAGACAGGAGCAGCTACGAGTGTTGAGTTGGTTTCGAAGGGTGGTTTTGAACTTGGAGATGGTGGTGGCATTGGTGATGGGGCAGGGAGAGAGTTAAACCAGGATGGGGCTCTGTAGCAGAAGGACCTCTGGCCACGGCTGGTTCTTGATCTGGGGACCATTAGGGTGGTCTTGTTGGATGACCGTGTTGCAATAGTGGGAGGGCTCAGGTGGATGGATGCCATTACCCCAGAGGGGGAGAGCCCGAGTAGGGTTTTTTTGTGAGGAGACAGGTTTGATAGCGGAGCCGTTCATCCAGGGTAAGGAGTTTAGCCTCATCATACAGCTGACAGGTGTGTGTGTGAGCCTGGGGGCACCAGTAATCAGTCTGCAGGCTTTATTCAGGGTTAGGTGAATTTTTTTGAGTGCAGTCGTGTCGGCAGCATCATAGACTGGTAGACCATAGTCTACAAGGGACAAAACGGATGATGTAACAGCAAGCCGGAGTGAATTTGGGGGAAGGCAGGTTCTGTGGCGGAAGAGGATGCCAAGCTGTGTGTTAGTGGCGGATGTTAGGGCATCTATGTGGTTGTGAAATGTGAGGGCTGAGTGAGGTAACCCCAAAGGTATTTGTAGGAGCAGACTTGTTCCAGTGGCTGCTTGGTACTAGGAAGGATATAGAGTGGGTGGTTGCTAGCTTTGTTTTGGGGGTGGGAAAAGAGCATAGCTTTGGTCTTTTTAAGATTGATGACGAGTCTGCACTCCTTAAACCAAGCTTCGGCACTATTGAAAGACTGCTGTAGGGTGTCCTGAAGAGAGATGGGATTGCGGTGAGTGGCAAAAAGGACAGCGTCATCTGCATACAGGAGAATTTTGCCAGGGCATGCACTGGGCAGGGTGTTCAGATAGAGCAAGAAGAGAAGGGGGCCCAGGATGGAGCCTTGGGGGGCCCCAGAGTGAATGGGATGGGTATCAGAGAGTATCCCATTGATTTTTATACACTGTGATCGAGTGGCAAGATAGCTTGTGCACCATGCTAGGGGGCCAGCCGAGAGACCAGTGTGACAGAGAGCATTCAGCAGAAGTGGACGGGAGACGGTGTCGAAAGCCTTTGAGAGGTCGATGAACACTGCACCAGCTAGGGAGCTGGTATCCAAGCAGGAGTGTGGGAAGTTGGAGAATTCAATTAGGGCAGTGCTGGTACTGTGACCAGCACGGAATCCATGTTGCTCTAGGCATAAGATGTTATGCTTAGCCAGATAATCAGTGATTTGAATGGCCACCACTTTTTCCAGGGCTTTAGAGATGGGGGGGGAGGATGGAGATTGGCCGGTAGTTGTTGGCCGACGACCGTAGCCTTTATGAATTGGGGTGACTATGGCTGTTTTCCAGGCCATGGGAAATTGTCCCAGGCAGAGTGATCGGTTAATTAGGCTGGTGAGTGGGGCAAGGACTTCTTCTAGCACCAGCCTGAGGATACTGGGGTCCAGTGAGTCACTCCCAGGACTTTTGCTGTTTAAAGCTTTGATTAGGATGGGTCTGGCTTCCCGGGTGGAAATCTTGTGCAGGTGGAAGCTGGGGTGCTGGAAGACAGGGGGAGGTTGGTTGGGGGGAGGGTCAAAGAAATTACTAGGGAGGACTGAGCTAAGGTTAGTGAAAGCGGTGTTGAGCCAGTTAGCTATGGTGGCAGGCTCGGTGGTGGTAAGTGCCATTTCTAGTGAGCTGGGATGGGGCAGGGGAGTGAGATTTTCCATTTAGTTGTTTAATATTATCCCAGAAAGTCCAGGCTGAGCCCCAGGAGGAGGTAAGGGTGGCCTGGTAATGGTCGGCCTTGGCTTTCTGGATGGCCCAAGAGCACTTATTCCGGGCTGCATTGTAAGCCTGCCTATCAGACAGACGACCCGTTTCAGTGGCAAGGTGCCAGAGGTTATCCCGATTTCTTAGTAATTGTAGAAGGGCAGGGTTAACCCAGGGTGCATTCTGCTTTTTGGACCGGATTTTGGTGATATGATCATGGTAAGTGAGCCTTGAGTCCAGGGTGATACCCAGATATTTGAATGAGGTGACCTGCTCATGGGGGTTGTTTTGTGAGTTTAGAATGAGTAGGGGTAGCCTATGATTTTTGTTTTGGGCATGTGCAAACACCATGGATTTTGTTTTTTTGTAGTTGAGAACTAATCTATGCTGAACAAACCATGATTCAGCATCTGAGAAAGATTTCTGGAGGGCATTTCGGAGAGTGGTGTGGTCAGTGTGGGAGCTGTAGAGGACAGCATCATCTGCATATAGAAGTAGCTTCCCAGAACATTCTTTGGGAAGGGAGTTGAGGAAAAGGGAAAATAGAAGGGGGCCCAGGTTGGAGCCCTGAGGGAACCCCGAGCTGACTAGTAAAGGTGTAGGTTGTGTTTGGGCAAGTCTAACTGTCTGGGTTCTCTTGGATAGATAGCTAGCAAACCAGCCAGTGGTCTCAGGGGACAGGCCTATCTGTGAGATGGAGTCCAAGAGAAGCGTGTGGTGCACCATATCAAATGCCTTGGAGAGGTCTATGAAAACAGCGACTGCAGTGTGGCCTAGGTCAAGTGATGTGTGGAGAGCGTTAATGAACTCCAGTAGGGCTGTGGTAGTGCTGTGGTTGTATCGGAAGCCATGCAGCTCGGGACATAGGAGGCTATATATGGACAGGTAGTCGGTTAGCTGGGTGGCTACAATTTTCTCCAGGGCTTTGGGGGGGGGCCAGGATTGAGGTGGGGCAGTAGTTCCCCGGCTGGGTGCGGTCTCCACTTTTAAGGATGGGTGTGGTGAGGGCAGATTTCCACCTGGAGGGAAACTGGCCCAGCGATAGTGAGCAGTTCAGGAGCATGGTGAGTGGGAGGAGAACTTCATTAAAGGTGAGCCCTAAGTAGCTTGGGATCGAGTGTGTCGGTTCTAAAGCATGATTTGCTGAGTGCTTTGAGAAGAAAAGGGGTGGCTTCATGCTGCGAGACCATTTTGAAACGGAACATGGGGGTACTGTGAGAGACAGAGGGCACAGGTGGTGTTGGGAAGAAGAAATTGGGGGGAGGACACTACTGAGGTCAGAGAAGGAGACATTAAATGTGTTAGCAATCACGGTGGGGTCTGTGGTGATAGACTCATTGACCCAGAGTTGGGATGGGGGTGCAGTAGAAGCTTTGCCACTGAGCTCCTTGAGGGAGTCCCAGAACTTGCGTCCAGAGCCCCAGGAGGCAGTAAGCGAGGCTTGGTAGAATTCCGCTTTGGCCTTGCAGATATTTCATGTGCATTTATTCCGTGCCTTCTGGTAGCACTGCTTATCAGCAGGCTTCCCAGTTTCCAGGGCAATATGCCACAGGTTATCACGGTCCTGCATTTGGTCAAGAAGGGCTTGCGACATCCGTGGAGTATCTACCCCTTTGATGACCTGCTTGCGTAGTGGCGCATAGAGACTGGCAGCAGAGTTGACGGTAATGTATGTTCATGGGCAGAGTCAATGCAGCCAGCGGTAGAGATAGGGGACCAGTCACTAGTTATGAGACATTGCTTAAGGGTCCGGAGAAAGCCTGGTTTAAGGTGGCATTGGAGGATTGTTTTGGGAGGTGTTTTTTTTGCAAAACAAGACCAGTGGCAAAGTACTGGGGAGTGATCAGTCAGGGCATTTGGAACCACCAGGGCTTGAGAAGCTTTGTAGGGTGCATTAGTTAACACCAAACCAAGGAGGGTGGCGGTGCCTGTCCTCGGGTTGACTCTAGTGGCAATGGACACTAGTTGGGATAGTTTCTGAGAGGCAGCTGTGTCCCTGAGAGGTGCAGAAGTGTCCGCTAGCCAGTTTATATTAAAGTCCCCTAGTGCAATAGTTTCAGCCTTGTCAGGGAATGTCTGGAGGTGGGCAAGGACAGAGTGGAAAGCACTCTTCTGATGTTGGGGAGGAATATATATGGAAGAGAGGAACAGAGGTGCCCTGTTCAGTGCAAGTGTGATTTTCACTGAGAGTGCCTGGGCCCCATGTTCAAGGGTTGGGGAGGGGAGGGCAAGGCATTGCAGTGAGTCCTGGATGTACAATGCACATCCACCACCTCTTTTAAAGGTTCACTCGGCCCGGTCGAGCGAGAAACCTGGGAGTGAGACTGCGGAGTCTGGGGTTCGGTCATCGAGCCAGGTTTCTACTACTGAGATAACATCAGGGTGATCTGGGCAACCCAGCCCTGGAAGGAGTCAAATTTGTGGAGAAGGCTACATATATTGAGGGAGGCTACTATGCGACCCTTAGAGGTAGCTGCCTTGGAGGGAGGGGGTTGAGAAGGTCCTGGGTTGGGGTGGATGTCTCCTGAGAGTAGGAGAAGTAGGAGGAGGAGGATGCATATGGCTGCCAGTCATAGTCGTTTATGTGCACATTTAGAGGCCAGCAGGGAGGGGGAGGGGTAGCTGCTGAAGGAAGGGAGCAGCAAGGCAGAGTAGTGTCCAGTGTTGAACTACATTAATGCCAGCAGGGAGGGCTGAGGGAGAGGGGAGCAGGTGAGGTGCTGCCATAGTGGAGGAGGGTGAGGTTATTAAGATAAGCCAGTGGGGTGGCAGTTCCAGCTCACTATGCCGAAGCATATGTGGTACTTGACCTAGCAGGATTAGGGAGGTAAAGAGTCGAAGTGTAAGCCAGTGGGCAAGGGAGGCACCAGCAAGAGAAATCATGATGAGCACTTTTTTGGGGGCACGAGAAAGAGGTTAAGGGTGCTAACAGACCACATTAACTTGGCCAGATCTGTTGGCTTAATGGTAGGGCCCACAGTTTGAGGTTTCACAGGGGACAGTAGAACAAACTGGGAGAAGGTGTTGGATGTCAGAGTCTAGGTGTAGTTTCTTTTTGGGGGGGCAAAAAAGAGGTTAAAGGTGCTAACAGATCAAAAAAAATTGGTCAGACCTGTTGGCTTAGTGGTGGGGCTCTGGGCTTTGGTGCCAAAGGTCCAGGGTTTGAGGCTACTCGGGGGACAGTAGAACAAAACTGAGAAAAGGTGTTGGATGACAGGGTCTAGGTGCAATGTTTTATTATTTTGGGGGTGGGTAAGAAGGAGGATAGGGGTGCTAACAGAACACAAGAAATTGGCTAGACATGTTGGCTTAGTGGTAGGGCTCCAGGCTTTGGTGGCAAGGGTCCAGGGTTTGAGGCTTCTCTGGGGTCAGTGAGACAAAGCTGGGGCCAGGTGTTGGATATGAAAGTCTAGGTGTGACAAAGTAGAAGGAGTGGAGTCTTGGAGGATGAGACAGAGAGATTAGAGGAGGGAGAAGACAGGAGCAAGACAGGGCTCAGTAGAGACACCTAGTGGTCAAGGAATATAAGTTGCAAAGGGGAGAGTGGACACTTGAAATTAGAGGGTGTGATCATGTGATAAGTCACATGAGCCCTCATCAGCAATAAAGGTAGTGCTAAGCTTGGGAGGGTGACTGGGATGGGGCAGTTGATGCACAGCATCAATGGGGTAACACCCCTCTACAACAGCCAGGTAGCAGGGAAGGCTGTCTTTACTTATTACAGCCTCTCAGGGTGCTTTCTACCCCCCAGTCCTGCCTGTGTTTCATTAATTCTTTCATGTGTGTACCACTTTAAGCAGCTAGCCTGTGTGTGCTCTCCGCCCAATATTCCTACCATATGTCAGAATGCTGTTGCTTCCTCATCTGTCCTTTCCTTCCACACTAGGTCACACAGAAAAAAGGCACCCTCAGGCCTACTGAACCAACAGGCCCTGTTCACAGGTTCCTTTTTCAGCCCCTGGCAGAGACCCTAGGAGTAACCATACGCTACAAACAGTCTAGCCCTATCACTAATGTGATGGGTCTAGCTTGGTATTGTGCCCTCAGGAAGTGGATTCAGATTGTCAGTAGAAGGTCACCTGTTCCTCTATGCAAACAGAGTTACGGATGTGAAATATTTAATAATATTTACAATGGCTAGCCCGTTAGCGCAGTGTCTGGTAACCTGGCTTGGGAGGATCAGCTGGGAAGAGGAGGATGAGCATCCCAGAGGGCACACAGTGATTGGTGGGGGATCACAGGCTCTGTTGCTATACTGCCAGCTGGGAAGGGGATGCACCAAGAAAGAAAAGGCCTCCACGTATGCACAACAGCCCCACAATTGGCTCAGGACTCATGGCGCCATAACTGTATCTCATGAAAGTGGGTTTGCAGGTCATGATGGGGTGAGCAGAATGAGAAGAGATCTGGATAAACTGGCAAAATGGTCAGAAGAGTGGCAACTGGGGTTTAATGCAAAGAAGTGCAAGATCATGCACATAGGGAAGAGAAACCCTGAAGCCACCTATAGGCTGGGAGGGGAGTTGCTGGCAGTCCCAAGGGAAGAAAAGACTTGGGCATCATCATCATCACAGATGACCCAAAATCATCCAAGCACACCACTAAAGCAGTAGGTAAGGCTAGGGGGATGTTGGGGTGTATTAGTAGGGGTATCACAAGTCGGAAGAGGGGGGTAATCCCTCTTTACAAGACACTGGTTAGGCCTCATCTGGAGTACTGCATGCAGTTCAGGAGGCCACACCTTCACAAGGACATTAACCAAACTGAGGTAGTCCAGAGAAAAGCAACCAAAATGGTGCAGGGACTGCATCAGAAAACATATGAGGATAGATTAATGGAGCTCAATATGTATACCCTAGAGCAAAGGAGGGAGAGAGGTGATATGATTGAAACATTCAAACACCTTAAGGGCATTAACAAGGTGAAAGAGTCTAACATGTTTCAATATAAGAAAAATATCAGGACAAGAGGACACAGCATGAGATAAGAGGGAGGCCGATTAAGGGGTAATGAGGAAGTTCTTTTTCACAGAAAGGGTGGTGGGTGCATGGAGCAGCCTACCTCAGGAAGTGGTGGATATGAATACAGTGCAGGGCTTCAAACAGGCATGGGATAGGCATAAGGGAGCAATACAGATGAGTATGAATAGATAGGCCATTGAGAGAGCAAAGGCCGATGGCACATTTATAAGGTAGAAAAAGAAATGGGCAGACTAGATGGGCCTTGCGGTCCTTATCTGCTGTCAACTTCTATGTTTCTATGAAAACAGGTTCCCGACTTACAAAAGCAGGGTCTGTTTTTTGTGGCATTCTTTACCCTAGCTTCATTAATATTTTAAAAACTATTTTTTTTTACCTCTAACAAATTACTTGAAGAATCAACCTTACACACTACACTGTCAACCACATAAGTTTCAAACTTAACTTCCAACACATTTTCTTGTTTTGATGCACTAAGATTTCATTTCTTTTCCCCACTTTCGTGATGGCTAAGAATCATGAAAGTGGACTGGTGAGTCATGAAAGCAGATTCACAAGTCACAAAAGCAGGGCCTGTTTTCATGACACACAAGTCTAATTTCATTAATACTTTATTTCTTTACCCTCCACCAAAAAACCTGAAGAATCGACCTTACACCTTATACAATCAACCACATACTTTTCAGAGTTAACTCCAAGTACAGTTTCTTGTGTTTGATGTGCAAAGATTTCTCAATTTTTCCACTTCTGTGTCACAACAGCATGAGTCTTATCTTATGAAAATTGATTTATGGCTGCGCCCTTTTCTTTGCTTGAAATACACAAGAATTGGAGAAGTCTTAATACAATGTAAACACCTCTGTTCTTCCTTTATCCTTAATGGTGCAGTCTCCTCACTCCTTGACTAGGTATCCAGAACTCCTAGGAGCCCCCTAGGTTTTTGCTGCTGTGTACTGTACACTCAGCTGAGGGATGACAACATGATAACCCTCTCTTGACATCAGTCACAAACCTGAAGGTACTAGCCATAGCCACATGGGTACCCTCTGTGGCTAGGGTGTAGATGATAACTACTCACGGAAGATATCCCCTGGACAGATGCAGTGTCCCTTTTACCTTTTGCCATTCATTTCTTGGTGAACGTCACTCAGTGCCCACTCTGTCAGAACAGAAATAAATCACATAGGACACTTGAGCAAGTACCTGAACTAAATATTACCTTGGGACAGTAATTTTCAATGTTCAGGTGTTACGTTAAGCTGTAGCAGTCTAAGTATTATTCTCCAGTCTGGGACTTTGATCTTTTTGGTCCTAGAATGTAAGGTTTTTGGTTTTGGGAGGGGGTTAGTGGGGGGTTACATGCTTTCATATTGGTTTTAAAATGGCGTCAACCACATGGTCATCTAGTTTCTTTAACTGAACATGCATATTCTCCCTTCCTGACCAATACAGACAGATAAATGTTCGGTTAATGAATAATCCATCCTGTTGGTATGTTTATGTAATACTTCTAAGCTAACAAGGTTCTGTACTGTTGAGAGGTTCAATTGTTATTAATAGTTTGATGATAGAGACAGTTCAATTCTTATTAATAGTTTGGGGACAGAGGAGTAGTCCAATACAAAGTCATAAACTCCCTACGTATTACACATCCTATATAAGGTTTAAATAGTAGTTAATGTTAACTGTAGTAAATTTACCTACTAGATCTCCCTTACAGGATAACACCCACAGCCACTGAAGGGTCTGGCATTTACTGTGCTTTGGAATATCTCATGCTTTATTTCCTTTTATGTCCTGTTGTATCAGAATGCATAATGACTAGAATGTATGCCAAAGGTTTGACTTGGGAGGCTTAATTGTACCTGCCTACCTTTCCTTATGCATGAGTATAAATGTATGTTTTCTTTTTATGAAAATAAACATAAATTTTAAAAAAAGAAATAAATCACATAGCTATGTGATGGGTTGTTGTCATGTTTACTAACACATTTACAGTAACACACTCAGATGCACAGTCCTTGAAATAGTCTCCTTGTCTGCACTGCAGAAAACAAGCTAGATCCTGACTCCAGACATAAACCAGAACTTCAGGGTCCCTCATGAAAGGTTGTATCCTTTACCTGTTTTTTTTCATGGAACCCAAGACTCTACTTATTCCTTGCTGTTCACATGTGGGTATGGTTATACCTTGGAAAAGGGTCTTTCCTACTCTGCCTTCTGAATTTACCAGCTCTCGCACCTTGCTATAGGTTTTGGGGTCACTCATTTTCTTACATACGAATTGACAGCATTGTGTCAGTTCATACGGTGCATAGGAGGCAGCACTGCTGTAGGGACATTCTCTTGGCACTTCTGGCTAACAGCCACCCCCACCTCAAGGTGCCTCGCACTAGCCAGCTTGTTATTCTCATCAGCTGGTGTGCTTAGCACACACGTACCCTGCTGTCTGGCAGCAGCTGGCAATCTCCCTGTGCAGTATCTTCTGTATATATCCCAGCTTAGGATTCTCCACACAAATATTAGGCCCATCTCCTACCTGGTTCCGAGCCCAGTATCTGTCACCAGAGTTCTTACCATCTTCAGCATAGCTGGCAGCATCTTTCAAGCAAAGTACCAAAATCACCCCCAAAAGGGTAAAACCTAATTTTTGGTAAGAGCATCTCTGCACCACAAGGTCACCAGACACTTTTCTTCAGGGGCCGACCCTTAGAATATACACTCTCTCTCCCATGACAATTTTACAGTCCCACAGAAAAATGGCCATCAGCCTCCATACCCCCAGAGTCATCCCTGTTGTCTTGGTATCCCTGGAGTCTACCAGACAACCAGACAATGAGGTATGCTGTTCTCGCACACTGGATCCACAGACTGCTGATTAAAGTGAGGAGCCCTGTGCTGCCTCAGACAACCTGGCAAGCGGCCTAAGGCAAGGGTGCCCTGAAGGCACACCTGTACCCTCCTAACAAGTTATACTCTCCAGTCAGTCTGCCATCTCAAAACACAACCTTGCCAGCACCCAGAACTATAATGAGGCCATGGAGAAGGGACATGCCCTCCCACACTTAGGAAAATGGTCATTATGCTCCTTCCCCCCCAAAAAGGAAAAGACCATGCCTTATGCTCTAACTACAAACCCCTTTCATAAACATAAATGCCAAACTGTTGCCCAAGATTGTAGCTCTCAGTTAGTAATAGACCTTGGAAAAAAAGCTTTTGATTCTGTTGAATCCTATGCAGACTTTTCAGTTATTTGCTGCCAGATCAACATTTACATCTTGGGTTAAAACATAATACTCCAAATGGCCACAGTGCTCACTAACAGGCCACTTTCAGACAATTTCCTTTTGCAATAGGAACGTGTAAGGGTTTCCCTCTATCCCCATCCTTTTTGTTAGAAATGGAGCCATTAGCACAGAAGGTAAGAACAGAGCCTACTATTCTGGATGTCAGCATAAGGAAAGAAACATAGAAACTGACAGCAGATAAGGACCGCTAGGCCCATCCAGTTTGCCCATTTTCCCTGCCTCCTGTAAAAGCCGCAGACCCTACTTGATCTCCATCTTTCCCTCCTTGTTCCCATTGCTAGGGTTCCCCTGTGTCAGTCCCATGCATTTTTGAATTCCCCCATGGTGTTTGTCCCCACCACCTCCATTGGGAGTCTATTCCACGCATCCACCATGCTTTCCATGAAGAAACACTTCCTCACGTTACCCCTTAGTCTACCCCTTCCAACCTCATGTCATGCCCCTTTGTTCCTGAACATCTCCTTTTCTGAAAGATGCTACCCACCAGTACTCTATTTATGCCCTTTAGATATCTGTAGGTTTCTATCAGCATGGGGTCATATTGCCGAAAACAAAAACAGCGCAGCAATCAATACCACAAGCAAAATGGCATGCACCGAAATAAGGTTGGCAAAAACACAGATCACAACAGAAACAGCACACACCATACAAAATAATGGGGCTTTCTCACTCCAAGAATTCTCCAATATTCCTAACTCTTGCAGTCGGCCTTTAAGATAGAACTGCCTGGAGATAGAACGTTATGCTAATGATGGAACCATCATTGGCCCATGCCACTTTTCAAATGCTGCCCCTGTCAACTGCCTGTGTTCTAAAACACCTCAGATTTCATTCTCCACCTGTCAAGATCAGATGCCCTAGAGACTTCTTCTCTCAGTCATTCCTGAGTGCTGACTAAAAAATATATAAGTACAGCAAGTTATTAGATTTTTCATTTGCTGCCTTTAATTCTGTTTTAGTCATTAAACGCTAGTTAGTTCAGAGATTTTTTGTTATTTTCTCGGTTTCTTTCAGTTCTGGATAACTGGCAGGAAACCAAGCTTTATATAGTTGGATTTTCTGAAACAAACTCCAGTAGTTTATTTCATTTTAAAATAGTTTTTGTCAAAAAACAGTAATCGATAATTTTTTTAAAAAGAACCGATAATCCCAGTTCCTTTTTATCGGTTCCCGGTTCCAGTCGGAACTTTTGTCCGTTTCTGAACTGACCGCAGCCGCATAAAGCTTGAAAAAAATTATTTTGCAGTTGGGGTTTTCTTGATTTGAGAATGTGGATAAACCAAAGAAGAAAACCGGTGAACCTGGGTTCAAGAATGGTACAAAGTGTGGGGATGTCTTCGCCAAGGCAGACAAATGCACATTATGTCTTGTTTGCCTTGGTGAGGAACATTTCTCAGCTTATTGTGACATATGTAGAATTTTCCCACAAAAGATGGTTGAAAAGCATCGGGAAAGACTACAAAAGAAATTGGAAAAGGGTTCCTTGAGCTCTGACCAACTGACACCCTCAAAACTTGTGGGTGAAACTGCTGAGCCTAAACAATCCACCCCTGGTAAGGGTGCTCCAGCAACCAGTAAAAGAACTGGTGAACTGGTTGAATCCCTAGTTCTTTCAAAGAAGCTCAAAAAAACTAATCACATTGAACCCCCTGCTGAAAGGCCTAAGGGGACTTCTATTGTGCCCACCAGCCTGCCTTCACCTGAAGAAATTGCTCAGGCCTTCAGGGTGACTCAGGCTCTACAGGGGTTGGTACCAGTTCCTAGCCCACAGACACAGGTCCAAACACCTGTTAGGCAAGAAATTCCCTCTGCCCAGGCATCCCTCCAGGAACAGATGGAGTTTGAAGATTACGGGGAATGTGAGGAGGATGAAGGGGAACCCATTGAACTGGAGGTTTCCCCTGACTAGGAGTTTGGGTCTCCTCCTAGATCAACAGAGGACTACTCATCTCACTTCTCATTCATGAGAAGTATGGTGGATGCCCTGGATATATCCATCAGTGAGGTGACTGAAGATGAAGAGTTTGTGGAATACCTAGAAATCATTGGGCTGACACCAACTAAAACAAATGTTACTTCCCATCAATAAGTTCTTTAAGAAGGCTGTATCAAAGATTTTATAAACTCCGAAATCTGTCCCACCTCTGGATAAGAGGTTTGACAAGAAATACCAATTGGACAGGGAGGGAGATACATTTTTATTCACCCACCCTGACCACCAGGGGGTGGTGCAGACTGCAGCCTGTGACAGGGCAAAGGTGCCTTTGGCATTCCACCCCTGGACAAGGACTCCAGGAAGCTTTATAGCATTGCAAAGAAGGGCTATCTGTCAGCTTCCCTAGCAATCAGGCAGGCAAATTATCAAACTTACGCTGTCCAGTATCAGAAGTCCCTGTGGCAGTCTGTCTTGGCCATGTCTGATAAGGCCCAGTCTGGTCTCTCAGCAGATCTAGCTGAGACTGCAAGATTTGGCTTGGAAGCTGCAAAATACCAGTTCCAAATGGCAGCAGATACCAATGACACTGCTGCCAGATGGATGGCTAACACTGTAAGCTTGAGGAGGCTTGCATGGCTAAGGGCCACAAACCTCACACAGGACACCTAGGAAAAAGCCATGGACTTCCCTGTGGAGAATAATTTGCTTTTTAGGGAGCAAACTGAGGCCTATATGAAAAAGGTGGACGACTATAAGGCCACCTATATGTAACCTCCCCTACAAATTGGGGTTTACTATAATGTCTTCCTGGGCTCCTAATGCCCCCCTATCAGGCCAGTGTCCAGGCTTAAGTAGTGCTATTTGAGTGAGAGTGCCCTAGTGAGCCTCCACACCTGTCTCTTTAACAGCCTATCTGCTCTGTGTTAGAAATTAGTCTAGGCTGGGTCTGAGTGATTTAAGGCTTGTGACCAGCCAGACAGTATGCTATTTTACTCCATTCTGCAGTTGCTACTTGCACAGAGGGAGCCCTTTTAGGAACTGCGATTGTTTATTGCTAATTTGCTGTTATAGTAAGGACAGAGAAGTTTGTCTAACCTGATTTTATTGCAGCGCTAACATTTGAATGGGATCCACCATGTTAGGTTCTGGACTTCCAGTATTTGGACCAATCGAATCACTGGGGACCTACAATGGAGACTGTCATCAGGGGTTTTGTGGGAAAGAATTCTGTAGTTTTTGTAGTTTTAAGTGTTAGCGCCCAAATGGACTGGGGAGGAGCCCTTGCTGTACTTGACAGTTCCCTCAGCCAACAGAAAAATGCCCAGAACTGCATGGAGCAGTGGATCAGTTAAAGTTGGAGGTTGAAGAGTGAACAGCTTGAGCTTTCAAGCAGTTGCTCCCTGAAGGAGCACTGGGGAATTGAGGGGAAGAGGATTTTCTGGACTTCCTGCTCTGTTCTCCAGTATTTCAAACTGCCTATCGCAGAAGTCGGACCTGTCTGATTTCTAGCTGTGGAACTGCAGCAGAAGAAAGAAGAAGTGGTTTTTGCAAGTTGTGATTTGGACCAAAGACTTGCTCCAGAAGCAATCAGCTCAGCTTGTGAGAGAAAGTTATCCTTGGATCGGAAGGTTAGCACAGTTAAGCGGTTAATTTGCTACTGGACTGTCACAAACGTGCTCCGAAGGTCAGGCCCTCTGCTCCCACAGTGCCAACCTTGAAGTGCAATAGTGTGAACAGGAGACAAACAGGGTAACCCACCTGTCTGTTTTGGGTCCAAATTACCTACTAGGCATGAGTCCTGGGGTCAAATGTGAACCTTTTTGCTAGCACACCCAGTTAACAGACTCAGATATATATTCTCTTCTGGGAAATGCAATACAATCCTTCGCCCAGTGGCACCCAGCCAGGTTCCCCCAAATGTACCCTTACGACTCAATATGAGACCTAGGTATATTCTTACCTTTAGCAAAATAGTAACACACCCTTTTTGAACTCTTAACAGTTGTCAGAAATATTAACACTTTTCCAGCATTCACATGCAAAAGAAACTGAGAAGGCCCAGGCAGAATTTCAAGGAAAATAGTGTTAACTAAAAATGTAAAATAGATAAAATACCAAACACAGAACATATACATCAGTACTTACAGTCAACAAAATAATTGGGAAATTACAGCGCAGACAAAACGTCTGCAAAATACTTAAAAGTTCCAGCTGAATTATATCTTTCTAAAGTGCCTAGTTATCAATCCAGAGACTAAGTGTGTCTTTGATATTCAGAGAGAGCATCTGCCCTAACTTCTCAGATGCAGGCAATATTCAACAGTCAGTTTTCTCCACCTCCTAGTGATGTCACATCATACATGCCACTGTTAGAGCCTGCCATAAACCCAAATTCCCAGTACAAACATTCAAATGGATGTGGAAATCTGCAGTTAGCAGTTTTTAAAATATGACAGTCTCTTTCATCAGAGCCTTTCCTTTGATCTCTCTGCTGGTTTCCTGTTTTGCAAGAATGATTTCGGTTTTATCATTTTCACAAGAGTCTGCTAAAACATTGTCTCTTCCCTCAGGATCATAAAATTCCTATTTAGTTTTAGCTTCAAAAGGGATATTTTACAATGTGTTATCACCTGACATTTGGCAGGAAGCCCTATGTGTTAAGACAGAACAGGAAACCTTTAATTAGTTTTCCAACTGGCCTGTTTTATGACAGCCTGCTGCTTCAGTCACACTGACACCTTTGAGGTCAAAGGTCAACCCTCTTTACACTGGCTGACTGGTGTGCCCCAGGCAGACAATCACATACACATTTATCTATAATACAAATATTATACATATTATAATAAGCAGGTGGCAGTGTCACGCCGGACAATATCCGAACTGTTGCATAAAGAAGTCAGTGCATTAAATGTGCTGAATGTGTTTTGTGGGTTGCGATTTGGTTGCCCACAGACAGACCCATTATGCCAGCTGGAGGCTTCACTGACAGAAGATCACTAACTTTTGCAGAACTGTTCATCCTGTCTGGGCCCTGCCATCTCAACCTAGGCTGCTACTCGTGCATCAGAGACCTTCTCGATGAAAGACTGACCTGGGGATTCAGCCCCCTGCCCAATGCCATCAAGCAGGTAGGGACCACCCGAAGGTGAGCTATGTCAACTCTGCCTTCTCTGGCATTCCTGATCATCACCATGAGGTCTGGTCTACATCTTGCCTGTCCTGCACCCAGGTTCTGGTAGCATGAGTACAAATCAGGGTTGCTCCCTGCAACAAAAGCAAATATCATTGTGGTACCAACTAATTGTTTCTTTTAATGGGTTTTTGCAATGGACAGAGTAATCCAGCTTGGATTACGAATTATTGGGTTGTGTGCATGCTTTACTGTTTTTCTTCCTTTAAGGACCCCAACAACAGCTGCAACACTGGCCACCCCGGGCAACTCTTCTGGCTAGCCTGTATGACGTACTGGGTACCCAGGGTTGTTATACTGTCTAATTGGGATTTAAAGTGCAAGTCAGACAATCCTGATTTAAATTAGATTGCTAATCATTTCTGCTAGATTCATGCCCCTCCCTTGTTCACTGCCCCTAAATAAACCTGATTGTCTTTGTTCATGTTTAACCTGTCTAGTGTGCATATTATTAGTTGGGTTACAGTGTTAATGCTACATTGTTGCATTGCTGATTTTATTTTCCAGGGGGTCTTTAGGGCAGTTGCAGCAGATCCAGCCCTGGTGGTAAGTGAGAAGGGTGTGAGCACATTATTACTACTGCCTATTGCTTGTGAACATACCATTGTGTTATTACTTAGGTCACTAGAAGGGTTGGTAAGTGATTATAGTGTCCCAGAGAGCTATACCAGAGCAGTTCTGAGCAGTGTGGCTGGCAGTATAGCCTAGTGGTTAGAGGAACGAGGTGTGATCGAGCTTGGTACCTCCAGTAGACCAGACCTGAGTTTTATTCTCACAACCTCCACTTGCATACTGTGTGACTCTGAGCAAGTCACTTAACTGCCCAGTGCTCCTAGGTCACCCCTGAAAACAGGCACTTGTGCCTAGTGGGCCTTACCCGGTTACCAAAAGACTAAAATAAAAATAAAATAAATAAATAAAAAGAAAGTTCAACTACCCCAATACCATTCCTCTGGGTGGAGGCACCCAGTTTCCAAACTCAGATGCCTCAACCTGTGTATTGGCATGATGGGGTGGAGTGAGGCCGAATGGGTAGACCCCCACGACACCATACTACTACTACTACTTGATATCCCTGTGGGGACCACTAATGAAACTATTGAAGAAATAGTGGGGAAGGTTAAATGTCTGGGAAAGGTTGAAGTATGGGGGCGGGACTCAGATCTATTTGCTCAGACCTTGGTGGCCCTCCTTTCATGCAGCCTCCCCATAGACCCTAAAATGGTACCCCTGTCATTATGCCCGAAGGATCCCAAAAGGGGTGGAAAGTTATTCATTTACATAGAGACCCGTCTTCCCCTTGGGGATCCCTGAGGGTAGAGGGGTTTAAGGACAAACTGTTGAGACTCCTAGCTGCTGAAGGGCAGTCCGCTAAAAATTTGTTGAAGGCTTTGGAGGATTCGGAGGAGACCACTCCATTACAATCTCCTCTGGCCTCCTCGGCCACACCTAAGTCATCTCCTATTGTAGCGTCCCCCATTGTGATACCCTCTGTACACATAGACTCCTATCGCAGGTTCAGATTGTTCTCTGGTGCAGTTTCTGTGCCAGTTGGGGAGGATGACTTAGAAACATGGATGGACTATGCTACCCCGCTGGTTCAGGAGTGGCAGTGCTCTGAGGGAGAGAAGCAAAAAAGACTTATGGAAAGCTTAAGGGGCCCTGTACTGGAGGCTATTCAGTTCCTTCAATCCACAAACCCAGAGGCCACTGCAGCCGAGTACCTATCCACTCACGAAGGTGTGTTCGGCAGCACCGAGTCTGGGGAGGATTTAATGTGGAAATTCAAGTCTGCTAAACTGTGGAAAAATGAGAAGTCTGCTTTTGTCACCTGAATTGAATGGGCCCTACAGAGGGCATATAGAAAAGGGGTTGTCTCAGTCATTGAACTGGATCGTGTCAGGCTGGAGCACATCCTCAAATCTGCCTGGTATTCCAGTGTGCTTATGTTAAATTGAAGTTTCAGGACCAGAAAGTGAACCCTCCCGAGTACTGTTGGCTGATAAAGGAGATCTGGGAGGCTGAAAAAGATGAGGATGGTTGGGAACCATATGCTGGGGTTGTACGCACTGCCCCGACTTCCGACTGGCCTGACAAGAAAGAGGAAGCCCTGGAGACGCAGCAGATTTGAGAGTTACTGAAAGAGCTAAAAAAGATACGAGCCAGTGAACAAGCAATGACTGATGTGGCCAGAAACTCTAATTTTTGTCATCCTAAGACTGAGACTGGCAGTGAAGCCCCACTCGTGTGTGTGGGGGCTCATGCTCTTGCCACTGAATCTCGAGTTGAATCCAAACTGGTGGAAGAAATGAGAGAACTGCAAGCTTTGGTGGGGAACCTCATACATGCCACATGATCCTCTGCCTTCTAGACGAACTGCAGAGAGAGAGGGAGCCTGAGAAAAAGCCCCAAGAGGGCAGTAGAACTCCCACTCTGGACCACTATAAACTTCGAGAAGAACTGAACCACCCTGGTGATCTCAGAGAGAAGGTGTTCTGTTACAGGTGTGGAGAAGATGGGCACACCTGATGAGGTTGCAATTCTCCTGAAGATCTACGGAAAGTCACTGCCAAGCTACTTAACCTGGTTTGACAGAGCAATATAAAACCTCAGCAAGGCCCAACCCTAAAATCTTTTTCTTCTAAAACTGCTGTGGGCCAGTTCACAAAACAGATTCCCCCGGATTGGTCTGAAATGGTGGGCCCGTTCATGAAAAACAATGGTAACAGTCAATGGCATATCCACCTAAGCTGTGTTAGACAGTGGCTCACAGGTCACTACTGTATTTAAAGACCAGTATGACCAACAGCTCACTGATCTTCCACTCTTACCCCTAGAAGGACTGCATGTCTGGAGGTTGAGTGAAAAATCTTATCCTTACCAAAGGTATGCATGAATTTGGTTGTCTTTTCCTACTGCTGTTGCTAGGGTGGATGAATCAGTGGAGACTCTGGCTTTGGTGTGCCTGCCAATGGGGATGTACGACAGTATCCCCTTGTTAAACGGGACCAATGCCCATATGTTTGGCAGGCTAGCCCAGCTGTGTCAAACAAGGCCAGCGACTGGGAAGGTACTATGCATTCCAGCCATTGTGCACAGAGCCTATGACCTGCAGATGAAAAACAAAGAAGTTAAGAAAGATGAACTGGTGGGAGTAGTATAGAAGAAAGATCTGGAATCCCTTGTGTTGCCCCCCAATGCACAGTGCACCGTCAGTGGTGAAGTGCGAATTAAAAAAGACGTCAAAAATAGAATCCTCCTGTTGGATGCCCCAGAAGAGGGGAAACTCTCTGAGGGACTGTTGGTCAAGCCTTGCATCCTACCACATATGCTTGGTGAGTGGTGGTACAAGTCCAGAATATGTCTGACCGGGATATAAGGGTAAATCACAGTTGCACCCTGGCCACTGTGTATTGTGTAGACATGGCTGTGTTGCCTAGCAAGAAAGACACTGTAGAGACTGATGAGGTGACCCCAATCTGTTCGACTTTGGAGACTCCCCCATACCTGAACAGTGGAAAACAAAAGTCAGCCAGAAACCAACTCAGAACAGCAAGGTATTCTCTTTGAAGGAGTGGGACGTGGGATGTGTCACTGGGGCTGAACACTACATATGACTACATGATGAAAGGCCTTTACGTAAGAGATCATGGTGCCTAGCCCCGGCAGACATCGATGACATTCAACGCCACCTCCAGGAAATACTCCCAGCTGGCATTATACAGGAGCCTTGCAGTCCATATGCTTTGCCTGTTGTGGTAGTCCAGAAGAAAAGTGGCTCAGTGAGGATGTGTGTGGACTACTGGACTTTGAACAGAAGAACCATACCTGACCAGTACACTGTGCCTCGCATCCAGGATGCCCTGGACTGCCTCAATGGAAGTCAGTGGTTTTCTGTGTTGGATCTCTGGAGTGGATATTACCAGATCCCGATGGCTCCCAAAGATAGAGAAAAAACAACATCTATCTGCTCTTTGGGTTTTTATCAATTTCTGCGTATGCCTCAGGGTATTTCGGGAGCATCTGCCACTTTCCAGCAGCTGATGGAATGAGCTGTGGGATACATGAACTTATTAGAATGCCTTGTCTACTTAGACAATGTAATTGTGTTTGACCAGACCCTGGAGGAACATGAGATCTGTTTGTTCAAGGTTCTAGACTGATTGGAGGACTTTGGGCTAAAATTATCAATAGACAAGTGTCATTTTTTTCAGAAGTTGGTGAAATATATTGGTCATATAGTGTCGTCTGAAGGGATCCAAACTAACCCAAGCAAAGTGGAGTCTTTAACCACCTGGCTCCAGCCTGATAACCTTAAAGAGCTGCAAATGTTCTTGGGATTCTGTGGATACTATTGCCAGTTCATAAAAGACTACACTAAGGTCATCCACCCTTTGCTCAGCCTAACACAAGGTTACCTACCTAAAAACAAGAAATACAAGGGAAGTGCTGTCAAAGAGGAGGAAAAGGTCTACTTTTGGACAAATTAACCTTTTGGAACCAGGTGGACCCACGCGTGTGAGGCGGCATTCTATGACATCATACACCAACTCACTCATGCACCTGTGCTTGCTTATGCAGACCCTGGCAAGCCCTATGTGTTGCACACTGATGCCAGCTTGAAAGGACCTGGTGCCATTCTATATCAAGAATATGAGGAAGGTTTACGCCCAGTGGCGTTTGCTAGTTGAAGCCTAACCCCCACTGCAAAGAACTACCCTGTATACAAACTTGAGTTCCTTACCTTGAAATGGGCTATAGTGGACCAGTTCCACGAATATCTGTATGCTGCAAAAATCCTAGTAAAGACTGATAACAATCCCCTCACCTATGTCCAGACTTCAGCAAAGTTAGATGCCACTTGACATTGCTGGCTATCTGCACTTTCCACTTACGATTATTTTGTGGAATATAGGCTGGGCTTAAACCACATTGACGCTGTCACCCTTTCCAGAAGACCTGCCTCTAACCTGAAGTGGGTGAAAATGTCAGAGCAATCTGTCAAAGCCCTTTGTTAAAAGTTCGATAAAGATGAGCACCCCTCTCCTGAAACCGTTGATTGCCTGGTAGACTGCTTGGTCCCTCCTGACACCTGTGTCCCCACAGTCTACTGCCATCTTGCAACCTTGGACCTCAGCACGTTACCTCAACTTACCCCTTACAACATACAGTGGGCTCAAACCCAAGACCCTATGATCAAGCCAGTGCTGGATGCTATCCATGAAGGAAAAAGTGTGTCTAAACTGCATTCTTCTGATTCCTGAACTGCCCTGTTGTTTAGAGAGGAACCCAGGTTAAAGTTGTACAACAAATTGCTTTACAGAGAAACTCTTAATGGACAAGGCCAAATTATCAAGCAACAACTAATGTTACCTACAGCTTTCAAACGTGTAGTTCTATGGGCCCTCTATGACCAGATGAGGCACTTAGGCTGTGACTGAACTACAGACTTGGCCCATGCTCGATTCTATTGGCCAAAAATGGGGGCTAACATTGAAACTCACATCAGAACTTGCAGTCGTTGTCTCCAGAGGAAAGCTCAGTCCCAGAGGGCTGCACCCTTAGTCAATGTTTCTGCCAGTGCACCCATGGAGCTTGTGTTTATTGACTTCTTGTATCTCAAACCAGATCAAAAGAATATTGGCAATGTGCTAGTGGTGACTGATCATTTTACTCATTATGCCCAGGCATATCCAACCAAAGACCAGAAAGCATCCACAGTGGCCAAGGTTCTAATTGAAAAATTATTTGTTCATTATGGTGCCCCCCCAGAGAATTCACTCCGATCAAGAGGGAGACTTTGAAAGCCGCTTGATCAAGAAAATGATCTCACTCTGGGGTGTGTGGAAGTCCAGAACCACCCCCTATCACCCCCAGGAAGATCCATAGCCTGAAAGGTTCAGTTGAGCACTACTAGATGTGCTGAGTACACTCCATCCCTGGGACAAGTCCAAATGGAGCAAACAGATAAGCACCTTGGTCCATGCTTATAACTGCACTAGGTTCTCCCCCTACCACCTAATGTTTAGTCGGGAAGCCCGGTTGCCAGTAGACATCTGCTTTGGAGTGTCACCTGATAGAGTGAAAGCAGAGAATTACCTTCGGTGGTTCAAAAGTTAAAGGCCCAGTTAAACCATGCCTACCAACTGGCCCACACCATGGCAGCAAAGAGGAACTTAGCAAACAAAGAAAGGCACGACAGACATGTCAAGGCCCAAGAACTGCAATGTGGAGACAGAGTTTTGTTGCGAAATTTGGGATTCCATGGAAAACAAAAGATTGCTGACAGGTGGCATCACACCCCCTACATTGTTGTCAGCAAGCTGGAGGATCTTCCAGTTTATAAAGTGAGTTCAGAGAATGACCCACGAGCTATAAAGACAATGCACCAAAATCATTTGTTGCCTATTGGACAAATAATCATTGAGTCTGCACCTCAAGACACTGCCCCTCCCGGGCTGGTAACCAGGGCTGTAGCTAAAATGAGACAGTTAACCCCCTCTCCAGTTGTTAAAGATTCGAGGCCTGCCATCAGTCATGTTCTGAATGAAATCGACTGCTAGTCTGAATCCGATGACAGTGAGTGTGAAGCTCCCTATTACCCGTCTTATAAACTGAGTCAGTTGTTCCAGGGTAACCCCATGTACAATTTCAGAGATGAAGCTGGACCCTCGGGATTGTCTAACTCACCAGCCTTCTCCACAGCCCCTGTGCCCCCTGAAAGTGAGGTGCAAAATGTGACTTCTGATGTAGCTGACTCCTTGTGTCTTGTGGAACTAGCTGAGCCCCAAGAAAGAGAGACAGAACCAGAAAGCACCACTGGTGACATACCAAAGAGTACAGAACTATTTGCAAGCAATGAGTCTGACACTGTTATGGAAAGTAATGTTGGTGAAGCTAATGATCCTGAAAGTATCAGTAATGTGTTACAAGATTTGAATTCCATGGATTTTCCTCTAGATGATGAACCTGGAATTTCTTCAGATCCAGGTAATGAAAGTAGTCTTGTTGAACGAGAACAACCTGAACAAGAAGCTGAAAGTGCTTCCATTGCAGAGCAGACAACAAGTGCAGAGGTACCCCTTTCTTCAGAAGCAGACTTATTGACAAGCAATGTTGAAAGAACTGCACCTGTGCCTTTCCCTCCCAGAAAGTCTGGAAGAGCCACAAAGCCAGTGATAAGCCTCAGTTATGACTCCCCAGGAAGGCCTGTAGATCTTCCATTACATGTAGTTCACAAATGGGTATATATTTCTGAAAGTTGTCTTCCAAAACTGAGTTATTCTGCCACATCCAAGTTATTAGTGAAGTCCTCCAATCAGTGTACTGATGCCCCTGCCCCATGCAGCCCTAGTGTAGCTAATAGGGATAGGCTCCAAGCCATGTGGGCTAGCGTACAGGAGGTAATGCAAACCAGGGTTGTAAAAGTAATGTGTATAAATACTTAAATATGTCAAGCTGTTATGAGAAATGGTATAAACATGTGTCCTTATGGAACCGTCATTGTTAAGGAAAAATATAGCAGTACCGTTATTACAATTTATTTGTCTTATTGATGCATCAGCTTTTATTTTTGTAGTATGCTAACAGAACATGCATATATTTTTGTATAATGTCTTTATATAGACCCTTATAGTAAGTGTAGACTCGACTTGGATGCCAAGTTTTATCAGGCAGAAAGAGTGTAACCCCCCTAACAAATTGGAGTTTACTATAATGTCTTCCTGGGCTCCTAATGCCCCCCTGTCAGGCTGGTGTCCTGTCTTAAGTAGTGCTATTTATCTGTGTGATAGTGCCCTAGTGAGCTTCCGTGCCTGTCTCTTTAAGAGCCTATCTCCTCTGTGTTAGAAATTAGTCTGGGCTGGGTCCGAGTGATTTAAGGCTTGTGACCAGCCAGACAGTGTGTTATTTTGCTCCATTCTGCAGTCGCTACTTGCACAGAGGGAGCCCTTTTAGGAACTGTGATTGTTTATTGCTAATTTGCTGTTATAGTAAAGACAGAGAAG
Organism: Neoceratodus forsteri; assembly: GCA_016271365.2. Taxonomy (NCBI): domain Eukaryota; kingdom Metazoa; phylum Chordata; order Ceratodontiformes; family Ceratodontidae; genus Neoceratodus; species Neoceratodus forsteri. The sequence goes on from JADMNL010000025.1 coordinate 359,617,895, forward strand.
TTTGACTAACCAGCTTTTATTGCAGCTCAAACATTTGAATGGGAGCCACCATGTTAGGTTCTGGACTTCCAGTATTTGGATCAACTGAACCACTGGGGACCTAAAACAGAGACTATCCCCAGGGATCTTGTGGGAAGGAATTCTGTAGTTTTTGTAGTTTTAAGTGTTGGCGCCCAAATGGACCTGGAGGGGGAGCTCTTGCTGTGATTGACAGTTCCTTCAGCCAACAGAACCTTTTGGATTACAAGGGCAATGCCCAGAACTGCCTGAAGCAGTGGATCAGTTAGAGTTGGAGGTTGAAGAGTGAACAGTTCAAGCTTTTGAGCAACTGCTCCCTGAAGGAGCACTGGGGAATCGGCAGGAAGAGGCTTTGCTGGCCTTCCTGCTCTGTTCACCAATAATTCGAACTGCCTATCGAAGAAGTCGGACCTGTCCAAATTTCCAGCTTTGGAACTGTGGCAGAAGAAAGAAGAAGTGTCATTGTGACTTGTGATTTGGACCGAAGACTTGCTCCAGAAGTGATTGGCCCAGCTTGTAAGAAAGTTGCCCTTGGATCAGAAGGTTAGCACAGTTAAGCTGTTAATTTGCAACTGGACAGTATCCAAACTGTTGTGTAAAGAAGTTAGTACAGTAAATGTGCTGAATGTGTTTCGTAGGTTGTGATTTGGTTCCCCACGGACAGACCCATTACGCCAGCTGGAGGCTTTGCCAGCAGACGATCACGAACATTTGCAGAACTGTTCATCTTACCTGGGCATTGCCATCTCGGCCTAGGCCACGATTCATGCATCAGAGACCTTCTCAGTGAAAGACCAGCCTGGGGATTCGCACCTCTGCCCAACACCAGCAAGCAGGTAGTGACCACCTGAAGGTAAGTCGTGTCAGCCCTGCTTCCCCTGGCATTCCTGATCATCACCATAAGGTCTACTTCACCTGTCCTGCACCCAGGTTTTGGTAGTGTGAGTACAAATTAGGGTAGCTCCTTGCAACAAAAGAAAAATAATTGTGGTACCAACTAATTGTTTCTTTTACTGAGTTCTTGCAATGGACAGAGCCATCCATCTTGGATTACAAATTATTGGGTTGTGTGCATGCTTAACTGGTTTTCTTCCTTCAAGGGCCCCAACAACAGCTGCAACGCCAGCCACCCTGAGCAACACTTCTGGCTGGCCTGCATGACATACTGGGTACCCAGGGTTGTTAGACTGTCTAATTGAGACTTAAAGTGCATGCCAGACAATCCTGATTTAAATCAGATCGCTAATCCCCTCATCCCCCGGTCGCCCCTGAAAAAGGGACTTCTAGGCCCAGTGGGCTTACCGGGTCAACAAAATTCAATAAATAATTAATTCTGCTAGATTCATGCCCCTCCCTTGTTCACTGCCCCTAAATAAACCTGATTGTCTTTGTTCACATTTAACCTGCCTAGTGTGCATATTATTAGTTGGGTTATAGTGTTAATGCTACATTGCTGCATAGCTGATCTTTTTTTCCAGGGGATCTCCAGGGCAGTTGCAGCAGATCCAGCCCTGGTGGTAACTGAGAGGGGTTTGAGCACATTATTACTACTGCCTACTGCTTGTGAATGTACCATTGCATTATTACTTAGGCCACTAGAAGGGTTGGTGGATGGTTATAGTGCCCCAGAGGGCTATACCAGAGCAGTTAAGCTACCCCAATATCATTCCTGTGGGTGGAGGCACCTGATTTCCGAACTCAGACCCCTCAACCTGTGTATCGCCATACAGGCAGGGGTAGTAGCCCTTAGAATAGCGCCACCTAGGGGTTACATATAAAAGTAACTCAGCCAAAGAAAAGCCCTCACTTTCCACTAGGCCATATGGAAGGGGAGGTGGGGCAGAGCTTCATATAGCAGGCTCACCACTGACAGCCCAGTAAGGAGCAGAATGACAGTGACCATGATCAGCTGGGCTGATGGAGAGAAACTTAATGTAGTTGAAAGGATGAAGCCACACCTATCAAAGTGTGGCTCTATCATTTCATTTACAAGATGCTGAGCACCATCATGTTCAGCCTGCTCCTTCTCCTCCCCTACCCCCTTGTCCACACCACCCCTTTTTCCCATGTGAGAAGGCTGAATGAGACCCTCTCCCATTTGTTATGCAGAAAGAGTTAAGAGCAAGGATCTGTTTTATCCTCTCCTTTTCTGTCTCTTGTTTGTCTGATTGCATGATCAAATTTTCTTGTGAGACCTAGGAACTGATCACTCTGACAGTCTCACGATTCTCCCTTCCCGCTATCTCCCTGCTGTCACTTGCTGTTTCTTGCTGTTTCTATCTTTTCTTCTCCCTACTTATCTGTGTTTATAAAAAAATATATGTGGATCTTTATGTGAAACTGGGCTTTCTTGTTTGAAAATGTATGCAGTTATATTGTTGAAATGAATGCAAAAAGCTATTTGGAACTCAGGGGGTTAACACTGAGATGCAGTTTGACTTCCACAAACTCTTTTGCAGAATTGTCAACAGGAGATCAGTTCTGGGACACAATGTTCTATTTTGTTGTACCTGTAAGGAAAGCAGCTGACAAAGTTTTGGGACATTGTGTGAAAACAAGACATGTATCTTAGTGAGCTCAGGACACATAAGGTAATTGCCAGGAAAATACATTAATATATAAAGAGAATCATGGCACCAGGTTACATTGTATGCCAAGAGATTTAAATATCAAAGCCACATAACAATATTTGGCTGTGCTTGTACTAGCAAAATAAAGTGCAAAAATGTACCGTCTGGTATCCGAAACTGTAATATGGAGGAGGACTACCAGAGGCAGAGTGAGGAAATGTGCTTGAGAGTCCAGTGTAGGGGCTACAGGCAGGAGATCCTAGATCAGGCCGAAAATGAAGTCCAGAACTTGGCAAGGTGTGACCTTATGACACAAAGAGAGAGAACTGAGGATACTGAACAAAGGTTGAATTTTGCTAATCACAAGATCTGCAGGTATAAGATGGATCATCACCAAACATTGGGGTATAATTAGTTCAGACCCCATTCTAAAAAACTGCTATCCCACTGCACCTAGATTCAGCTATAAACAAGCCCAAAATTTGGGAGACTTGCTCAGGCACACACAGAACCTAGAACCAGAACTTGGTTACCTGCTTTACCATTTGGAACTTTCAAATGTGGCTGCTGTAAGTGTTGTAAGGTAGTAGAAAGAACTACATGTTTTAACACAGCAAACACCACCAGAGATTTTGAAATACGTAGCTTTATTAACTGTGACTCTACCCATGTTGTGTACTTGGCTAAATGCAGCTGCTCTGCCTTTTATGTGGGAAAAACCACTAGGACCTTAAAAACAAGGGTAGGTGAGCACATGTGAGCCATTGAAAAGGGAGACCTTAGAAATGCCTCAGCAATGTACATACTTAATGTCACAAATGCGGTGGACCACAGTTTTAGGTTCTGTGGGGTAGAGAAGGTCACCTTGGCCAAGAGGGGAGGGAATCTTAAAACCTTGCTCCTGGAGAGAGAAGCCCTTTGGACCTTCCAACTGGGGTGGGGGGTGGGGACTTTGCTCCGGGTCTGAATGAAAGACTGGATGTGATGCCCCAATCAATAAAAGAGGAAGGAATAAGCCTAGATAGCTTTCCTTTTTTAGATGAAGGATATTAATAGCTTTGTATTAATGTGTGTAGTAGTTTTGAAATAGAGTATATTGAGTCCTTCACAGTTCTTTGTCTTTTGTGCTTTTTGACTTTTTAGGTTCCTCTATTGTATGGCTAAAACCATGGCCTTTGCTCACAGAGACCTAGGAATGGAAGAGAGTGGCTTGCCAGGAAGGGGGCGGCAACTTCTTTACTCATCAATATAGCTTTGATAGCTATCATGTGGTATTTCTTTATTAACTTTAAACACTTGTGAAATATGTCCTGTAATAACATTGTGCCTTACAGTTATAGATCGAAGTGCCTACTGTTCAGTCAGTGCCACTATTTGTCCATCTTGGTATTTATTCCTCTTTGAGATCTTTTTTGGTATTTATATTAACCAGTTTGTATAAAGAAGTAGATAGTAATTGTAAGTATGTTACAGCATTACCTGAACGGACTTTCAAGTGCAGACTGACTACAGTAAGTTTGTGTTTTTTTAAATAGTTTTTATAAATGCACATGGTAGCACTTTGTAACTTTATACTGCACCTTAAAGAGTATGTATTACTTACACATGATGACTTTGGAACAACTACTTAAACATGCCCGCATGTCCTGTTTTACTGTCCCTTGAAAAAGCCCTAACAGGTGAAACCAGGTCAGGTCAGATGCCAGCAGGTACGTTTTTCCACTTTATTTTGCTAGCACAAGCACAGCCAGGTACTGTTATGTGTAGAGGTGGACGAAGTTGACAAACGTTGCTCCGCAGAATATTTTGTATATTGTGCTCAATACATGAAGCGCAATATGCGAAGTTCTCCAGATTCACTGAGGCCAGGTGAAATGAAGTGTGGGAATTTCACAGTTGAAATTCACACTTCCACACAAACTTTGACCACAACCACAAGTTGTCAGTGGACCCCCACCAGACACAGCTACAACAATCACCCTCCGCCCACACATACACACGATTGTTGGCAGTTGGTGGCGTGTAAAACTATTAATATTTTTTAAATTAAATTCCTATTCCCTGTTGTCTAGTGGCTCCTGCACAGACACAGTTACAACAATCATCTTCCTGCCCCTGTTATTACCACCCACATGTAAAAATATACAGCATATTTTTTAATTAAATCCTCCATTCCTGGTGTCTAGTGGAGCCCCTCACACCTCCCATCCAGACCACTGCCATACCACCCTGCTCCCTCAGTCCACCCCAGAGTGGGCCACCAGCACAGCCCTCAACTCACCTACAAGGTCGGCAGCCCGACTGAGCTCTAATGAATGAATGCATACTAGTATAAGCACATGCTCATTCATTGACATTTGATCTTTTGGGCAGCTTTTCAGGGGGCTAGAGAATGGGAGGGGGTTGCTCTGGTCCCTGGTGGGGGGGTGAGATGGGGGCAACGGCGGGTTCCACAATGCCCTTGCCTCCCATCCTGCCCCCCCTGCTGGTGACCAGAGCAGCCCCTTTCTGTTCTCTTGCCCTCTGAAAAGCTGCCCAAAAGACTGCAAGCTGTCAATGAATGAGTGCATGCTTGTACAAGCACACACTCATTCATTAGAGCTCAGTTGGGCTGCCAGCCATGGAGGTGAGTGGAGGGCTGTGCCAGTGGCCCGCTTGGGGTGAACTGGGGGGGGGAGTGGGGTGATTTGGCACTGGTCTGGATGAGGTGGGGTGGGGGGGGTTCACTAGACATCAGGGAATAGGGAAATTCATTTAAAAAAATATATGTATTTTTACATATGGGCTGTGGCAGACTGGACAGCGATTGGTGGGGGTGTGTGGGGGAAGGAGGGTGATTGTTGTAACTGTGCCTTGTGGGGGGATCCACTAGACACCAGGAATGTGGAATTTAAAGTAAAAAAAATATACATTTTTTTACATGTGGCCAACTGGCCGGCGATCGATGTGTGTGTGTGTAGGGGGTGGGGACAGGAGGGTGATTGTTGTAACTGTCTCGGTGGGGCCACTAGACACCAGAGATAGATCATGGGTGGTGTTGTTTTTTTTCCATTTGTCACCTCTACTTGCTTTGGGTTTTTTAAGTGCAATTTGCACTTAAAAACCACAAAAGCAAGGCGAAGTCACAAATGGCGAATTTTGGGTCATTTTCAAAAATTACACAAAGTGCTCCATGGGGTGAATTTGCCGACTTCATGGCATAACTCTCCACAAATTAAAACTTCACTGCATCTCTAGTTATGTGGCTTTGGTATTTAATAAATCTCTTGGCATACACTGTAACCTGGTGCCGTGACTTTTGTTTGCATTTGTAGTACATTTCTATACATGGCACAGGTCTGGTAGCAGAGCGGCTTCATTTCTGCCTCATGACTTTCAATTTTTGAGCCCGCTCGCTACAGAGCGTGTGTGTGTGTGGGGGGGTGTTATCTACCCCCCCGCACTTTCCATGGCTGTAGCTTGTGCAGCAGTTCGCTAGTAAACCGAGACAATTTTTTCAATTTCCTTTTGATATACATTCCCCTGCACAGTTCTGAAGTGGTGATGCCATTACAGCATGCCCCATTCACGTTTCTGTTCTCTGTAACCAGAAGAGATGGCCGCAAATCCCAAGCTGCACAAAAACTCTGCAAACAAACCTTTGGAGTTAAAACACAAAAAAACTAAGCCCCAATGACATGCAAAACCAAGAGCAAGTGGGACTACAGCTTGGAGACAGGAATGGGCTCCAGAACTGGGTATTTGAAGAACGAGGAGAAGCGGGTCTGTTCACTGACACAGAGGCACAACCAGGACTTAAAATGGAGGTACCAACACCAGAGGCAAGTGAAGAGGTTTCTAATATTGAAAAGGCGTTCTATGAATTGGAGAAAGTAGCACTTAAGGCAAGACGCCACTTTTGTTCAACCGCTCTTGGTAAACACCATACACTCAACAATTGTGTATTTGTAGTTTTTGTTTATTTAATAGATGCCCCAATGTTTTGCCATATAATGGCTTCTTCTGGGGGGCTGTAAAAAGAATAAATTTATATAAGAATCATTTTAATAAAATATAATTGTCTATTATTGTTTTAAGTATTCTTTTAAGTGCTCTTATATCGTAATTCCTGGAACAAGATGTGAGTATATTACCAGCTAATAACAAAGGTGTCTCTAAAATTCAAATCCAGAAACATCATACATTAAATAATGATCCAAATCACTTATACAAGAATGTATGTGGCCCAGAATCTTTGTGCTCTTAGGCTACCTACTCATTACTAGTGCAAGAGAGTGCTGATACCACCACCGTGATCTCATTTCTAACAGTATTCACATTTCTTATACACATATTTAACAGAAATGGCACAATCCTTTCTGATCCCTGGTCGACATTTTAAAACAATTAATGGTCTTATGACTGTAGCAGCATGTAATGAAATCATTAAGAAATCATATATTTTAAAGACTGAAGAACGCTGAGGCAGAGTTACAGCTGACAGCCAAGTTTCAAGAATGTGTGATTTTGTATTTTCTTGAAACTCTGAAGCCTCCTTAGCCAAATGCCCTTGGGTAACTCCTTGCCTCAGTGTTTGCGCACAGAGGTTCTTTGTCTTTTAAATTGTTTTTTATTTTAATGGGTTCACCACAACATATCCAAGACACACTGTCTTAAGGGTAGCTGGTCCATTTCACTGGGGTGTCAAACAGACAAGGCATACTGATGAGTCCTGGTAGGACGAAACACGTGTCTATGTCTCCTCTGTTAGCACCCTTGCAAACTGTGTGAGAGGGCCTTCGGGCACCAGCGCATTTCTGCTTAAAGTTGGACCAGCATAACATTCTGTGGTGATTTGCATATGCAGCCCATGATGCTTTGCATTGTGTGGGCATGTGTGATTTTGTATTTTCTTGAAACTTGGCTTCCCAGCCAAATGCCCTTTGGGGTAACCCTTGCCTCAGTGTTTGCGCACAGAGGTTCTTTGTCTTTTAAATAGTTTTTTTATTTTAATGGGTTCACCACAACATATCCAAGACACACTGGCTTAAGGGTAGCTGGTCCATTCCACTGGGGTGTCAAACAGACAAGGCATACTGATGAGTCCTGGTAGGACGAAACACGTGTCTATGTCTTCTGTTAGCACCCTTTGTAAACTGTGTGAGAGGCCTTTCGGCACCATGCATTTCTGCTTAAAGTTGGACCAGCATAACATTCTGTGGTGATTTGCATATGCAGCCCATGATGCTTTGCATTGTGTGGGCACGTGTGATTTTGTATATACCTTTAATATCACTAAAAGTGTAATACTTCAGGTTCCTTCAGGTATCTAAAAAAACTACTGTTCAAATTATTCAGCCTGCAGGTCACAAAATAAGCATAATATTTAATGATTTAGTTAATATTCCTTGCCTGGTAATCCATATAAAGCAAATTTAACTAAAATAAAGTAAAATAGCCGCTCTGTGCATTCGAAAAATAATTTCTATCCCTTTAAGGTTCACATAAGTTTTTCAAGGTCTGAAGGCTGCCATTTTTTATTTCAAACCTATAAACCACAAGGTAAACATTATCACATCTCTAATAATTTATGCTGTTAGGCGTACATTTCTTTCTCTCATAGGAATAAGTTTAAAATGGGTTTGATACGCATACCTTATTCAAAGTATGTTTCCTGTGTGGCGCCTGTGCGGCAAACTCGCTTCTTAGTGTGAAATGCTAGAGTGTAACAAAACTGTGAATGAAACTTTGTTTCTTTTCTTTTCTCAACTACAACTCAACTTCGAAAAGTCCAAATGTGCATACCTCAATATGGGTCTGTTAGCGCTTACAGAATCTGTGTCGAGCTTGTATTCTCAGAAACGGTGCTAAAGTATAACCAAACCAAACATTAGTCTATGTCTCTGAGTGGTGCTATACTCTTTTTTTACTTACTATAAAAAATGTGAGGATTTTCTTACCAGCGTTATTGGTGCTAATATGGCTTCCTGGTTACACCGTGGCAGCAAGAGCCTCGCTGCATCCTCAGTCCTCTTATACCCACGTTTGTGCGTACTGATCTCATCATCAGTCGATGGTGATGACGTTCCGTCATTGACAAGCAACTAAAGCTTGGAAGCAGCTCCTACACTCAGGTATATAGGGACCAAACATTCTAAGTGTAACTGCCTGATTGTGCTTATTTTGTATAAAACCTTAACAGTCCTTACTTGAAAAATATTTTCTTATGTTTCACACTGCTAGGAAGCCAAGATGTTATTATGTTGAATTAATACTGGGAGTTTGGGGTGAGTCAGATCACATAATAGGTGAATATATGGTATTACCAGCATACTCACCAGTTGATTTCCTCATTAAGACCCCAACTATTGTAATATGTTCCTAACTCATATATCCATCTGGTCTTCTTTGCCTCTAGAAGATCAAAATAATGACCACCTCTTTCTGGTTCTGGGACCTGTTCGATGCCCCAGAATCCTAGTTACATCACTGTGTGCCGTCTGGCATTAAAATGTTTAGCCACCGATGAGTTTTCATCTTTTAAACTAATTTTACTTATATGTTCAGATATTAGTTTTTTTAGTTCTCTGGATGTTTGTCCGATATAGAGATGGTCACATGGACGTTGTAATTTGTAGATGACTCCTGTTGAATTGCAATCTATGTGTTGCTTAATGAGATATTCTTTACCTGTGTATGGATGTCTGAACTTATCACGCTTGAATGTGTTACCACATGCTACACATTTGTTGCATGGGTACGTCCCATTTTGTAAAGGATCCAAAAGAAGTTGTCCCTTTGTTAGTTTTTCATGTTTATGTATAGTTTTCACTAATTTGCCCTCAGTTATGGTAATCTATACCTCGGTTACTGGGAGAAAACAAAAGTCTATAGCCCTGAGATTAATCCTTTCCATCATAGGATAGATCTATGGAGGCATTTTATAGATGTCATTTTGTTGGTGTGGAAGGGGGACTTGGCAGAGTCGGAAAACTTCATGGGTTGGATGGAAGAGACCAACCAGAATCTGAGGTTTACAGCACATGCCAGTGCTAAAGAGGTATATTTCCTTGATCTGGCTATTTTAAAACAGAAAGATGACACTATAAAAACTGACCTGTACCGAAATGAAATGGATAGAAATACAATACTCTATGCCACAAGCTGCCACCCCACACACCTGATTAAAAATATGCTTAAATCCCAGTACATGAGATTAAAAAGAAACTGTAGTATGGAGGAGGACTACCAGAGACGGAAGGGGGAGATGCACTCGAGATTCCAGTGTAGCGGTTACAGGCAGGAGATCCTAGATCAGGCCAAAAATGAAGTCTAGAACATGGCAAAGTGTGACCTCATGACACAGAGAGAGAACTGAGGATACTGAACAAAGGTTGAATTTTGTTACCAGTTATACCACAAGATCTGCAGGTATAAGACAGATCATCACCAAAAATTGTGGTATAATTAGTTTGGACCCCATTCTAAAAACTACTATCCCACTCTACCTAGATTCAGCTATAAATGAACCCAAAATTTGGGATACTTGCTGATTCACAGCTACAGTATCAGGCACACACAGAACCTAGAACCAGAACTTGGTTACCCACTTTACCATTTGGAACTTTCAAATGTGACCGCTGTAAGTTTTGTGATACAGTAGACAGAACTACACATTTTAACACAGCAAACACCACCAGAGATTTTCAAATATGTAGCTTTATTAACTGTGACTCTACCCATGTTGTGTACTTGGCTAAATGCAGCTGCTCTGCCTTCGATGTGGGGAAAACCACTAGGACCTTAAAAACAAGGGTAGGTGAGCACATGCGAGCCATTGAAAAGGGAGACCTTAGGAATGCCTTAGCAACGTACATACTTAATGTCACAAATGCGGTGGACCACAGTTTTAGGTTCTGTGGGGTAGAGAAGGTCACCCCGTGCAAGAGGGGAGGGGAAGGGATCTTAAAACCCTACTCCTGGAGAGAGAAGCCCTTTGTAACATGGACATTAGTACTAGTTGAAAGTATACGTAATGATTGGTCAGTTAATGTCATGTGATGCAGTTGCAGCGGGTATTAATTTCCAAGTAATGCCCGCTGGTATAGTACCACAAATGGCCAACAAAACGTAGTGGCGTCAGATGTTAATGTGCTGCTGTCAGTGTTAACGTGACTGTCTCAGTTATGTAAATGTGACAGCGGCCGTGGCAGTTATTGAAATGTGACAGTTTCTTTCCCACCCAGCCACCCAGCTGCCCATGACAACTCTATGCACATTTGTAAGTGGTGGTGATGTTAGTGTTAACACGGCTGTCTCAGTTATATAAATGTGACAGCCACTGTGGCAGTTATTCAAATGTGACAGTTTCTTTCCCACCCACCAACCCAGCTGCCAGTGACAACTGCACGCACATTTGTAAGTCACCGCAATGAAAAGGACAATAAGGAGTGACAGAGTATGTAAATATGTCCTGTTTCAAATGCCAGTTACAGTGTGTTTCATTTTTTTAAAATAGTGACAGCGATCTGTATTAATGAATGGTATTCAAATTACAGCCTTGCATATTCTACAGTTCATTGTGGAAATGCAATGTGTACAAATTTCGAGTAAATGAAATAGATTCTGTCAGTGTGTGACAGAAATTTGAAGATGTCACTGTTCTTTCATACTGATGTTGTAATAGATAGTAGTAATTGTTAAAAGTGGGACCCACCATATAAATAAATGTGCTTTCAGGGAAAAGGTCGGCTGTGGAAAATATGCAAATTAGAATGTGTAATGTCCCACAGTTAATATTAAAAATGGAGTTTGCTGCATTTTCCATGGAGTGAAACGCATTGTGTAACAGTTTTGCAGTGATTTGAACATCATATTGCATTGTTAGATGTGTTCTGTTTACTAATGTTAATGTCAGTGATCTTGTCAGCGATGTGTATTAATTATTTGTATGCAAATTAGAAATGTGCATATCCGACAGTTCATTGTTGAAAAGTAATGGGCATTTTCGAGTACATGAAATGGATTCTATCACAGTGTAACACATGTTTTAAGATGTTATTGTAGTTTTACAGTTGAGTTGTTATACATAGGAGAATTTTTGAAATGTGGAACCCACCATATAAATAACTGTGGTGTGAGTGAAAACCACATTGGTTTGATTTTTCACATAAAAACAGTTTAAATGTAAGATTTTGTTATGTATTTTTTTAGTTTCATAAGAAATACAGTAAAATACATATTGTCCATGTTACAAGAGCATTAAGCCCCTTGAAAGGAGGCATCTATTAGGAAATTAATGCATGGTTGGGTGGTTGTAGGCACTCGGCCTTCGGCCTCGTGCTACAACCCCCTCCCGACCATGCATTAATTCCCTAGTAAAAGCTTCCTTTCTCAGTGCTTAATGCTTACTTAGAACTCGCATGTTACCATTTGTTGCACTGCCTGGCAGTGCCATGTAAGTCCTGTCAGTCAGAGATATCTAGGCAGTTGGGGGCTAGACCTCATGAAGAGAACATGTCCTGCCGTACAGAATAAACAACCTTAATTCATTTATTTTTTGTATTTTTTACTTATTGTTTTTTCCACCTACTGTCCTTCAGCCTTCCACTCCTTCGGTTCCCCAAGGAGTATCATCCTCCCAACCCTGCCGACACTCAGGGTCTGCCCCTAGAGTACCACACTCACTGCCAGTGGACCTCCATTGATGGCCCGGATTACCCCCCGGGCGGGGCGAGGAGAGGTTCCTGCTCTACCTTCCTCTGTCCTGCAGTGAGCTGTACAGTGAGGTCTGCCCTGATCGGTCGGTGGGTGGTGAGAATGGCTCCGGAGGACGTCATCTAGGTAGGCTGGAGGGCTTTTTCCTCCGAGAAGTACCCCCAACGTTGGCATGCAATGAGGAGCAAGGCTGCCGGCGTGCATGGAGGCGCACGTTGAAGCCGGCCCTCTGCCCACGTCTACCCTTTTTGCATCCGGCTCTCCTCAACTGCACCAACCACCCTGAGCTTCCCCAACAGGTGGTGGTATCGCGGCGGAGAGCATGGTTCCCCTCCTCCCGGAGAAGGAGAGCAGCCATTGGATGCTCAATCCTTCTCTCTCCCTGCCGACCCCCATCGACCCGGGCTCGCTCCCGAACCCGGGTCGCTGGTGTGGTACGAGGTGTGGCATCCAGCGCCTCAACCCTCAGTGCCACCGGGCCGGCTTTAATTCATTTATTTTATGCGCCCATTAGTTTATTCGAATGGTCCAGCAAGGTATCTTCATAGCAGCAACAGATGGGCCTGGCAGAACAGAAAGAAGGTAAGGGTCCTTAATGGCAGACCAACACCAAAATGCCACACATGGTGGAGAATGCAGCCGTTCTTCTGTCCAGACCTCATGTCGCTTGTCTGCATTGCTTGGTACCCCAAGTCACTTGTTCCAGCATGCCTGAACACCTTGAATGTTATTGTGCTATAGTCCTGCCTGCAGAAAAATGACTGTATCCTGCCTTTACTGTACTGAGACTGTCAAAAGAAAAACTGCATATTACTAACAAGCTGCTCCATGACAGAACTGTTAGTTACAATTCTTCAAGCTCTATGCTCCATGGAGCTGCGAACTGCAACCTCTTCCCAGCAGCATCCACCTCGTGGTAGCAGGCCTGCTATGTAAAACTGCTCCATTTGACTGGCACGGTTCCTCAGCTGCAGCCACTGATCCAGTGCCTCTTTTGACGGGGATGGTGGCCAAGGAAAATGTTCAAATCATTATTAAACAATGCAGCCCTACTACTTCAAAGGCCGTTACACCAGAAAAGCTGTTCTCTTTCCTTACTCCCCACTGACACTGCCTCCCGACCATGACTTCTCCATCTTCCTTTGAGTTCCACTTGGCCTGTACCTCTCCTTCCCCACAAGCGGGGACACAGAACCACAACAGCAGTCACCTCAGGCAGCTCTCACACTAACACTACCTTGCTACAGCTGCATCAAATGGACACTTCCTTGTCACTTCAGAGCCCCAGAAGCCAAACGTGGCACCACACTTCTATCTGTCCCACAACAGCCACATTGTACTGTGGTTCAGCTCCGCTCTGCCACTCCACACAACCCAAGCTTCAGCTCAGCTTTCCTCTACTTCTCCAAAATGCCACTACTGCAAAATGGATCTTCTGCTTCCCCCTGCAGCTGCACAGACAGCAACCGCAGCTTCCTCTTGCTCCTGCAGCCACACAGAGTGCTTCTCTGAAGGGTATAAATAAAAATAAATCAAGACTGTGACACAGCTCACTTCCCGACTCACCGTACTATAACACCAAGCAGGGAAACAATCACAGCCATCTTGGCTCTGCTAATTACTCTACCCTCCCCTGCAGCCGCATAGACAGCAACCGCAACTTCCATCTCATTCCTGCAGCTGCACAGAGCCTCTGCTCCCCCTCAGGCATGCTACATAAATGGTGCAACAACAAACTAAATAAGTAAATACATTTAAAAAAAACATAGTGACTGCAGGAGCCCCATGGAGCAAATACATAAACGGGGGCAACAACAAAAAAAAAAAAGTAAATGCACAGAGCCAAAGGAACCTAGATTTCTCGCACCAGTAAGGACACTAAAATAAATACAAACTGCCCTACAAATCAAATAAATAAAGACTGCAGCTGCAAACGGAGCTGCTCCTCGACTCACAAAGCTGTTGCTCGACTATACTTCACCAATGGTTACTACAACCAAATACTTAAATAAATCACAGGAGCCCACTTTCAGTAAAAAAAAAGAAAAAAAGAAAAAAAAATCACAAAGCACCTCAGGAATTCAAATAGGGCACAGTACAAATAAATGGAGGCAGTACCTCAGTTGGTCAGTGGCCCAGCCTTGCAGACAAAATAAAAATGCAGGACCAACAGATTACAGTAACTAAAATACAGTGGACATAGCCGGAGAGCCAAACAAAAGAAAAAAAAAAGAGAAGCAAAGAAAGCACAATAGACAAATGAGCAGTCAAGTAAAGAAATACACAGCAGAAGAAACTACAGTAAGTTCCCCGAACAATTTGTCATTCACCACAAAATGGAAAGTCTGCCATTTTTATGTGTATGGGGTTGGGAAGAAGGACAGCAGTGTGGCAATCACCATTTTGCCCATTGTGATGCAGCACCGTAGCCTTATGGCACAAAACAACCATCTTTGTTCACACAGTGAAAAGGGAAGTCACTCTCTGACCCCTGCTGGTGGCCGTCTTGCTACAGTCAAAACACAGGAACTGTATGTTATGATTCAATGGCCATCTTGTGAAGGGCACTAAATTGACCTCACTCAATAGAAACATCAATGGGAAACCTATTGAAATGAATGGGCACTGCAACAAATAGCTGATTTTTGTAACAAAACCTTTATTTAACTAACAGACAACACAGAATTGAGTTGGAATTGTTTATTAAGATGTCATTTGATGGGCTTTGCTTACAAATAATTGTACTTTTGTCTACATAAATATTTTATTCTCGGCACTTCATCTACTCCACAATGTCCCATCTCCTGCATGATAGCAACTCCTTCTCATCCTTATGACCTTTGCTCAGTGAAATGAAAATCATCTCCAACCACACTGTGCAAAGATGATGTAGATATGGGTGCCAGAGCGTCCGGAGTTCCACCTTCACCCACCTCAAGGGCATGGGACTACAAAATAGAAACCATCCTGCATGACATCCAGTCTTCCATCTCAGCTCGATGAGCACCAACTATGCAAGCCATTCAAGATGACCTTGCCTACATTAAGGCTATTTCACCACAGTCCACCGTCCATACCAATCGACAGCCAATACCCTTCTCAGCCTTACCTCACAAAGATGCTGTTGACTGGCTTGAGCAATTCCAAGCCTGGATTTCCTTACATGGTTGGACTGATCCTTTGTGTATTTCCAACACCTTGCACTTGCTTCTGAGAGGGATTGCCTTTTCCTGGTTCAACGCACTTCCAGAGCAAGTCAAAGGAGATACTGCCACTCTGTATGCAGCTTTCAAACACCATTTTGTTCAAGCACATCTGCCTTGGTTATTGGAACAACAGCTGTGGGAACATACCATGCAACCCTCTGACTCTCTAGAAGCCTTCCTAGTGGACATTGAGTCACACTGCAAATGTCTGCAGAAATCTGAGAAAGAGCAAATCACAACCTTTGTCCAGGGATTGCTTCCTCAACTCCGTCTTTATGTAATCCAACAGAAACCAACTACCTAGATGGACACAATCCAAGCTGCATGACTTGCACAAGAGTCCATATTAATGTCCCAGGCCACCAGTGCACAAGCACCTCAGTCATCACAGTTAGCTGCACTCACAACATGTGTCCAGCAGCAGCAATCAATGATCGATCCCCTCACCACAGCTGTCAATAGTCTGCACCTCAGCTCAACTGCTTCTTCTGCTACCTCAGACAATGTTCTTTGGTCCTTTTGACAGCCACCTGATTCACTTTTACCTTCACATGAGCCTGTGACCTGCCAGTGGTGTGGATTCAGAGGACACACTACTGCTGTCTACCGAAAGCTAAAGTATCACAACAGAAATCAAGGGAACCATAGACGCCCACCACAGCACAGTCAGGAGGATGATTGCAACTACACTCAGCATCAGAGGAACACAGCAATTGACCGCCCCTCTGACTCACGCAAGTCAAGCAAACCGCATCCTCCAGTTGTCCACTCTGGCACCCTCTCACTTCCAGTGGCAAAGGTACATGTCATCAGATCACCTCTCCTAGCAAACGGTGTCCCTGTAACCATCGGAGACTGGTCCACGCATGCTTTGGTCGACACTGGAGCAGAAATCTCAGTTACCAAAAACAGCATTCTGAACAACCCAGCTGTTCATCATTTACCCAATGTCTATCCAGCTGACCTAAAGTACAGTATCACAGCAAGTGCCGCTACAGTACCTATCACAGATGTGGTCCATCTCAAGCTACACTTTGGCTCACAGCAAGCTACTGTGAAGTTCTACCTAGTGCCTGATCTGCAACCAGCAGTGATTCTTGGCCTGGACTTCCTTAAAGCTCACAAAGCCATCCTAGACTTTACATCAAACAAACTGTCACTAAACCCTCGGAGGCAACTTGCAGCTATAGACTCAGTCACTGTGCATCCTCAGACAGAGATGATTTTGATTGCAAAGATTTGAGGTGAACCACTTTGACAAGGTGTTGTTGGCCTTGTTATGGGATCCTCCCCCTCTGCATTCGGCAGGTCTTCTCCCAGGAAACACCTTGTCTGCAGTGCATGGCGGCACAGTCTTCCAAAAATGCTGCAACTTCACAGATGAGCCAGTAGTCATCTCAAAGGGTGACAACATCGGAAAGTTTATCTGCTTGTCTACAGGGGACCAGCTCCATCTCGTGCAAGAACCTCAACCTGGTTCCACCAGCTCTAGTTCTGTCAGTACTATCACAACCACTCCACCTTCACCAGAGTTACCCCTCAGTAAATGTCTATCCTCTTCAAAACTTCCAACATCTCCAACAGAAAAACAACAACTTTTGAAATTCCTGGAGAATTACCCTGATGTCTTTGTTGATCCAGATAACAAGCTCAAATTCTGTGATATCCTACAACACACCATCGAGGTGCAGCCCAACAGTAGCATAGCAAATTCCCAGCGGGCCTGGGTGCAAGGGTATGTTACAGGGCCCCCCCAGTTTTAAATAAACATCAAAATTATGATTTGGGCCCCTCAAACCTCTTGGGCCTGGGTGCGACTGCACCCCCTGCACCCTTGTAGCTACGCCCCTCCAGCCCAACCAGAAACCGATCCATCAGTAAGCCTACAAAGTGGGACACAAACAGAAACAAGTCCTGGAGGACATGATCAAAGACATGGTTGAACAAGACATTGTTGAAGAGTCTACAAGTCCCTGGGGTGCACCTTGCCGAAGGACAAAGGAGATCACTTTGTGGTAGGCTACAGAAAACCCAATGCCTACACGTTGCAGGATGCTCATCCCTTACCTACAACTGAAGATGCCTTAGAGAGAGTCTTGGCGCTGCCAGCCCAGCTTACTTCACCACTCTAGACCTTCAGAGTGGGTCCTACCAAGTCTCCATTGATCCAGCTTCTGATCCATACATAGCCTGGCGCTGTCACTTGGGACTTTTTCAATTCAAACAACTGCCTATGGGACTTCAGAGTAGACCAGCCACATTTCAGCATGTTATGGAAGCCGTACTACATGGGTTATCTTGGAAATCTTGCCTAGTCTACCTAGACGATGTTTTTGTCTTCAGCAGAACTTTGCCAGAGCACCTCCAACATCTCAAAGAAGTGTTTGAACGTCTCAGACAACTGTTGTTTTGCACAGCAGCAAATTCATTACCTGGGACATGTTGTTAGTTCTCAAGACATCTCTTCAGACCCAGACAAGCTTTCAGCAGTCAAAGACTATCCGGAACCGTACAATCTCAAAGACCTTAGAGCTTTCCTAGGCTTGTCTGGATACTACAGAAAGTTCATTTGCAACTATGCCAAGATTGCAGCCCCACTGCATGCCCTCACCAAAAAGGGATGTGAATATCCATGGACTTCTGAGTGCAAAGAGGCCTTTGAAACCTTGAAAAAAACTTATCTCTTCTCCAGTATTGACCTACCCGAGGTTTGAACAACCCTTCAAACTCTACAAGTAGCCGAAGAGCTTCTCACCTCCTCTACTTCAGTTATCTCCCCGACGACGGTCAAAATGCAACAAAGAACTGATACTCAATTCACAGACATATTCACATACTTAGAGTCTGGAACTGTACCGCAACAAAAGCAACATCGCCAGGATGTACTTTTCTTTGCTTCTCAATACTTTCTCAATGACGGTGTGCTTTTCCACATTTGGACAAAGAAAGGCAAGGTCATCGCATGGCTAGAACTCACGTACAGTTAATGTAAACACAAAGACAGGGTGCTGCGTCAGCGTGTGGTCTGAAAGCAAAGCAAAATGGTTATATTAAATGCATGCTGAAAATAGAAAATGGAGTTAAAAATCTACGTTTCAACCTTAGGTCTTCTTCAGGAAATATCTAAAAGAGAAAAAAAAACAAAGTTAGTGAAGAGGGGAGGTAAAATAAGGGATATATATATGTGGGGAAAGAAGAAAGGGGAAGGCTCAGGGAGAAGTGATAAAAGGCAAGATTAAGAGAGAACCTGTGAAACAAAAGGGTGATGCTGAGAAAGACAAGGCGTAATAGGAGAAAATGAGCTGGATAAGTCCCCAGGTGGGACTAATTAACAGGGCCTAGTAAGAAGGCTGAAAGGTGACAATGACAGAGATGGAGACAAATGGTGAAAATGAAAAGAAATTAAATGTGTACAGATACAAACAGACTTTAGGGAAAACAAGGGCTGAAAGATGTTAGTGGAAAATAAGTCTATCATTTAAACCAGAGGGCTGCTGGCAGCCAAGGCGGATGATCATCTTAGTTTCCATGTTTTTTCTATGGTCAGAATCCCAGAAGCCCTGCTAAAGTACACAAACAGCAAGGCCATTGGCACTATGGTCCCTGGAAATAAAGTGGGATACGATGTTAGTTGTGCCAGCCTCTCTAGTCAATGAAGTTCTCTCCACACATGCCTCTCCACTTTCTGGAGGTCATATGGGAATCCACATAACTCTCAAAAAGACAAGGCTTCACTTCTTCAAGCCTCACATGAACATGGACATTGTCCAATTTGTCAAATCCTGCCAGCCCTGCTCCCAAAGAAAGCCTCCTGCCAAACTGACGACAGTACACATCATTCCGATGTCTGTAGCTACAGAACTGTTTCAAAGAGTCAGCACAGAAATTCTTGAGCCTTTACCTACATGCTCTGACTCTGGCAACAAATACATCCTTGTTTTTGTGGACTACCTAACTAAATACTTGGAACTAATTCCCCTAAAACACATTAAAGCTGCCACTGTAGCAACTGCCTTCCTCAACACAATCATTTGTCGCCATGGTACACCCTCATACCTGCATTCAGACAGAGGCACTAACTACCTTTCAACCATTGTGCGAGAAACATGTAAACTTCTCGACATAAAAAAAGACTCACATAACAAGTTATCAACCACAATGCAATGGACAAAGTGAAAGAATGATGTCTGCCATTCTCAACACACTCTCTGAGTTCCTGGATAAAACTCATGACACTTGGGATCGTTTTGTTCCATTTGTGCAATTTGCTTACAACACAAGCCCTTGTGTCAACAGTACAGAATCTACTCCAATTTTCTTGCTCCATGGACATCACCCAAGAACTCCATTGGACAGGGATCTCTCACTGCTAGAGGTTCCAAAATCAGCTTCTTCCTTCATCATTCCCATGTTGGAACAGCTTGAACTTCCCAGACGTGTTGCAATCACCACATTGGGCCAGAGAAAATCTGCAATGCAGAAAATGTCATCAGCCAAATCGCATGAGCGTTCATTTTCCATTGGGGACATTGTCTACTTGTACTGACCTGTCCAAGTTCTGGACGCCATTAAGAAACATCTTCGCCCTTGGACTGGTCCCTTCTACATCGTAGAAAAGCTTCCTTCATTTCATGTTCGTCTATGATGCAAGTCTGATGGAAAGCTGATACACAACAAAGTTCACATCAATTGATTGAAACATGGGTACCTGGGGCAGCACCCTCTCAGATGATCCCAGTCCCTCCAATAATGAAGCTGCACATGAACCTGCTATACTCTCTGAAGCTAAAATTTCTTCAGACAACTTGCAACCAGTTTCTCCAGATCTTCCTACTCCTGGCACTCTCCAGCCAGATTCTATTTTGCCTGATAAGCCAGATGAACTTCTGGGACTGATAAGCCAGATGAACTTCCTGGGATTTCTTCTTCTCAGCCTTCTTCTTCTCAGGACTCTCTTGTGTACCAGATTGAGAAGATCTTAAGAAAGAAGTTCAACAATGGATCCTGGACTTACCGAGTGAAGTGGTATGGATTTGACAGTGCACAGAACTCCTGGGTCGCTTTTAATGACCTGACCCCGTCCTGTCAGGAACTAGTGAAAGCTACACATGTCTCCATTCCCACTGACCAGAAAAGTCGATGGAGGTCTTGAACTTTTGTGAACTGGACTCAATGTGGTTGGGACTAATTCTTCTACTGCCCGTGGCATTCTCTGGGTTAATTGTTTTGCAGTAAATGTTTTCTTGTACCTCCAGCCACTGTTTTTAATGGTACTGCATGACCTGCATTAACGTATTTTCTTTCAGGAATGTCCTTTCAAATAAGTGCCATATGTTTTTTGATTGCCCTGCAACTGTCATCGCAAGTTTTCATTTTGTGTTCCTGGGTATTTTCCAGCTGCTACCCTTTCCCTCTCTTTCCCTCTTCCTTTTCTGCACTGTGGCACTTGGTGCCCTGACCAAGCTTCAGTTTGCTATGGTGTTTCCCTTCCTCTGGTACTACTCTGACTGGTCACCATTGTAGTCCAGATCCCCGCAGTGGAGTACTGTTTCGTTATGAGTGCCATGTCTTGACATGTTTGGGAAAAAAAAATAAAGCATTTTGTAAACTGTTTATAGTGTGTTGTTGCTTGTTCGAGTGGTACTCACTTTCATGCCCCTGGGAGTGATGTGAAGTACACATTAAGCATGGGGATTAATGTTATCTGCCGCCCCTTTAAGAGCACTTAGAACTCACAGGTTACCATTTGTTGCACTGCCTGGCAGTGTCATGTAAGTCCTGTCAGACCTCATGAAGAGAACATGTCCTGCTGTACAGAATAAACAACCTTTATTCATTTATTTTATGCATCCATCAGTTTATTTGAACAGTCCAACAAGGTATCCTTGTAGCAGCAACAGATGGGCCTGGCAGAACAGAAAGAAGGTAAGGGTCCTTAGTGGCAGACAAACACCAAAACGCCACACTACAGTAAGTTTGTGTTTTTTAAATATTTTTTCTAAATGCACATGGTAGCACTTTGTAACTTTACACTGCACCATTAAGAGCATGTATTACTTACACATGATGACTTTGAAACAACCACTTAAACATACCCATATGTCCTGTTTCACTGTCCCTTGAGAAAGCCCTAACAGGCGAAAGCAGGTCTGGTTGGATACCAGCCGGTACATTTTTACACTTTATTTTGCTAGCACAAGCACAGCCAGGTATTGTTATGAGCTTTTGATATCTAACAAATCTCTTGGCATACACTGTAACCTGGTGGCATGACATTTGTTTGCATCTGTAGTACTTTTCTATACAAGGCACAGGTTTGGTAGCAGAATGGCTTCATTTCCGTCTCGCACATATATAAAGAGAGCAATCTTTTATTAGAGAGAGAGAGAGAGAGAGACTGAAATTTAGAATTAGAGATACCCCCAGATGAAGGACTTTGTTTTGTCTGAACTGTCTGTACAAGAGATATCCTGCACAATTTTATTTTATTGTTATTGATGATAAAACACTACCTGCAAATTTTGTAACTGCTCCTGGTTTCACAATACTTCCTGACCTGCGCCTTGATGACACACTTTTCCAATGCTTGCTGAGTGGGCTCTTGAATTGACTACTCACAGCAGCACTTGTCCCATGCCCACTGAGCAGGCTCTTTAATTGGCTGCCAGCAGTGGCACTCTTCCCATGATCACTGAGCAGGCTCTTTAATTGGCTTCCAGCAGTGGCACTCTTCCCATGATCACTGAGCAGGCTCTGTAATTGGCTGCCAGCAGTGGCACTCTTCCCATGATCACTGAGCAGGCTCTGTAATTGGCTGCCAGCAGTGGCTCTCTTCCCGTGATCACTGAGCAAGCTCTGTAATTGGCTGCCAGGAGTGGCACTCTTCCCATGATCACTGAGCAGGCTCTGTAATTGGCTGCCAGCAGTGGCACTCTTCCCATGATCACTGAGCAGGCTCTTTAATTGGTTGCCTGCAGTGGCACTCTCCCCATGATCACTGAGCAGGCCCTTTAATTGGTTGCCTGCAGTGGCACTCTCCCCATGATCACTGAGCAGGCCCTTTAATTGGCTGCCAGCAGTGGCACTCTTCCCATGATCACTGAGCAGGCTCTTGAATTGGCTGTCAGCAATGGCACTCTCCCCATGATCACTGAGCAGGCTCTTTAATTGGTTGCCTGCAGTGGCACTCTTCCCATGATCACTGAGCAGGCTCTTTATTGGTTGCCTGCAGCAGGCAGCACTTTCCTGATGCCCACTGAGTGAGCTTCTTTATTGGCTGCCCATGTCACTCTTCCAGTGCCCACCAAGCAGGCTCCCTTATTGGTTGCCCACAGCAGGCAGCACTTGCCTGATGCCAATTGAGTAGGCTCCTTAATTTGCCTCCCATGGCAGCACTCTTTCCATGGCTGCAAAGTGGGCTCCTGAATTGGCCACCTTCAGTGGGTGACACTTTTCCGATGCCTGCTGAGCGGGCTCCTTGACTGGCTGCGTGCAGTGGGTGGCACTTTTCTGATGCTTGCCACGTGTGCTCCTTAGTTGTCTGCCCACAGCAGCACACTTTCCATGCCTGGTGAGCAGGCTCCTTGTTTGGCCGCCTGTGGTGGTACTCTTCCCATGGTCACTTAGTGAGTTCTTTAGTCGGCTGCCCATTGTGACACTCTTTCCCACATGCAGTCAGACAAAAATTTCAGTCACTTCTGGTTAGAGTGACAGTGAGAAAGCAGTTTTTTCTCTCCTGCCCTTTGTTTTCCATGTGACTTTCTGTTTCTGCTTACTGTAAGGTCTGACTGCACAGCATAAAATTAACAGGGTGGGTAGTCAGTCATAAATTCACAGGCTTCAAGCTGTTTTTTTAATATGAAAATTCTCTTTATCCCCAGTTCTATTGGACGTCCCACTCAGTAAACTCCTTGGCAACCATTCCTGCTAAATCACAGACATCAGCTGTCAGGGTGGCTGACTCGAGATGAAAGGGCTGAGAGTGAGCACGAGCTTGCAGCTTGATAGGAGGTAGCGGCAATGGGAGCTGCCAGATACAGCTACCTTTTCAATAACAGCCAGATTCTCAGCTCCACTCCTGTCACCTGGTTACCATATCTTAATGGCATAAAACATAGTGGGGAAATAAAATATTACATGGAAACACATCAATGTCATATGGAGCCTTTATAAAATGCATTAAAATGTACCATAGTAGGGGTGTCAAAAGACGGGAGGAGGGTGTGGGGCAGGGGTTATTCATTTGGGACAGGGTGGGCATCAGTAGATGAAAGGGGGGTAGGGTTATTCATTCTGTGGCAGGACAGGTAATAGGTATCAGCAGATGGGAGGAGGATTAGGGGTATTTGTATTGGGATGGGGGGGCATCATTAGAAAGGAGGAGGGGCAATGGTACTTATATTGGAACAGGGTGGGTATCCAGTTGGGGCTAGGAGTATTCATATTTGTACAGGGCGGGTATATAAGTTGATGGGAGGAGAGGTAGAGGTATTTGTGTTGGGACAGGATGGGTATCAGCAGATGGGAGGAAGGGGTAGTGGCATTCATATTGGGACAGGGTTGGTATCAGCAGTTGGGAGGAGGGGGTAGGGTTATTTACAGTTGGACAATGTGGGTACAGCTAATGTGAGGAGGGAGAAGCAGCATTTGTACTGGGTCAGGGTAGATGTAAGCTGATATGGGTAAGGGCCTTTGTACTGGTACAGTGGGCAGCAGTAGATGGGAGGAGGGGTACGAATAATCATTCTAGGACATGGTGGTTATCAGCAGATGGGAGAATGGACAGTGTTATTTATATTGGGAAGGGGTGTGCATACTGTGGCAGGGTATATATGCTGGACCAGCATGGGTGTCAGCAAACAGGAGGTGGATCAAGGATGTTCTGCATACTGGGGAGGGGATGGTGTCATGAGACGGGAGGGGCTGGGGATAGCATAATTACTGGGGCAGTACAGGGGGCTTGGGGTGAGGTTAATCAGAGATACTATACCAGGTACACAAAGGGAAAGGAAAAAGAACACAAGTGGATTATCTTTAGAAACAGAAACATAGACTTTGACAGCAGACAAGGACCGCTTGGCTCACCCAGTCTGCCCATTTCCCCACCTATTGGATAAGCTGCAGATTCTAGTTAACAAACAGCCTACTTCCTCCTAACCCCCACTATAATTGCCTTATGTCTGTCCCATGCATTTTTGAATTCCCCCACTGTTTTTGACCCCACAACCTCCTCAGGAAGGCGGTTCCATGCGTCCACCACCCTCTCCATGAAAAAATATTTCCCCATGTTGCCCCTGAGCCGTCCCCCCTCTATCTTCAAATTGTGCCCCCTTGTTCTTGCACATCTCTTTTTCTGAAAGATGCTCCCCTCTTCGACTTTGTTGATTCCCTTGAGGTACTTGAAAGTTTCTTTCATGTTCCCCTTCTCCTTCCTTTCCTCAAGGGTACACATATTAAGCTCTTTTAGTCTCTCTTTGTATGGCTTCTCTTGCAGACCCTGCACCATTTTAGTTGCCCTCCTCTGGAATGCCTCCATCCTGTCTATGTCTTTGCGGAGATTGGGTCTCCAGAACTGCATGGAGTACTCCAGATGGGGTCTCACCAACTGTCTGTACAGAGGGATAACAACTTCCTGTTTTCTACTGGTGATGCCTCTCCCTATGCATCCCAGTATCCCCCCCAGCCCTCCTTACTGCCTTCTCACATTGCTTGCCTACCTTAAGGTCATCTGATATGACTACCCCAGGTCCCTTTCCATTTTTGTTCTTGTTAGTATCCCCCGCCCCCACTGTGTACTCTTCCCCTGGGTTTTTGTTTCCCAGCTGCATTAGTTTGCACTTCTTTGCATTGAATCTAAGCTGCCATACATTTGACCATTCCTCCAACCTTGCCAACTCCCTGCTCCTCCTTTCCACCCCACCTTGTGTATCAACCCTGTTGCAGATCTTTGTGTCGTCTGCAAAGAGGCATACTTTTCCTTCCCGTCCCTCTGCAATGTCTCCTATAAAGACATTGAAGAGGACCGGTCCCAGCACTGAACCCATCAGCCTAATGCATGGAATGGAATCAGAAACACAAACCGACTCACACGGGTAAGGAAAAAATACTTTCATTTCAATATGTTACATTATTTGTGATTATAGTCAGGTGTTATTTTTATTTACCTAAAATATTTACGCCTCCTGCACACCACCTCCGCTTTCTCTGGATACCCTCCACAAGCAATCAGACCCCACCTTACCTCGATCTCCGCACTTCCCCATGGAGCCTTGCTTTGCCCCTTAGGAGGAGTACAGGGTCAAGCCATGTGTCAGGTGACATGCTGAGGAGGTGGAGACCCTCTTCATTTCCCAGTGATGAGAATTTCACTATTACAGCTCTTGTTATTAATTTGTTAATTTGTACCTCTGTTCTATCGATTCTCAACAACTACACAGCAAATACTTATAAGTAAACATTCGGCACTGAAAAATGTTTGTTTGTTAAAGGTGATAGGAAAGTTTTTTACACCTGTAGATGTCCTCCTGTTGTCCTTTTTGGTCTCCATCCAATATTTAGGAATGCTTTGATCTTTCTTGTTAAATTGCTAATCTAATTTTTCTGCCTTTGTAACTACCCTGAATTGCTCTCTGCCCAGCAGTTGCTGCTCTCTGTTCATACTGCCTGAACATTCTATAATTTATTTATTTATTTAGATTTTGATGACTGGGTAAACCCGCTGAGACCTCTGGTCCCTATTTCAGGGGCGATCCGGGGTTAAATTACATACAACAATATTACATACATCAGACAGTAGTACAAGGATTGGAGGCAATAACACCATTCCAAGCCAGTCAGATGAATAGCATGGAATGGCATTATTGATGTCATGGAATGTCTTAGAAATGTGAAAAAGAGTAGTAGCTGGTGAAGACTCTAAGTAGATCTAAGGGGATCCAAAGCTAGATTATATATTTATCAAAACTTGGTCAAAGCAAATCGGAATACATAACTGGCATCTGGGACTGGCAAGGAATGGAAGATGGGTGGGGGCAGCTAAGTATATAAAAAAGCATTTCCTATCTCCTTTAAGAGAGGGTGAACCCCCTAGGCTAAGTAAATGCAAACTATAAGTGTATTGGAGAGAAGGAGGGTGGAACTTCTCCTGGGTAGAGAAATATCATTGGGTTACTTGACTGGACAAACTCTGTGGCACTAATGCAGGACTACGACTCCCCCTTATAGATACATATAGAGATATACAGTAGGTACAGATGAACATACGACAATGCCAGCAGAATTAGGCCTCAAGGTTTATCTTGTCTGCTCGAAAACGCAGCTCACAGTTCAGAAAAGTGCTGCTGCCCCATCCTCCATCTCTCACGCCAAATTTTCCCTCCCTGAGTTCACCACCCTGGTCAGTTCTCTCCCTATTTACACCTTGCCCATGAACCTATCCCATCCCTTCTTAAAACTCCCCACTAAATCCAGCAAGATCACCTACTCAGGCAGCATGTTCTGAGCTGCCACCACCCTTTCTGTGAAGTAATGCTTCCTCAGCTGCCTCCTGAACCTTTCCGCAACCAATTTCAGTCTATAGCCCCTCACGGTCCCTTCCCCCTTCACTCTAAACATACCCTCTGTACTAACTTTGTTTATGCCCTTCAAGTACTTAAAGGTCTCGATCATATCTCCTCTGTCCCTTATATCCTCCAAGGAGTACATGTTGAGCTCTCTTAGTCTCTCCCCATAGGATTTCTCCCCCATTTCCTGGATCACTTTGGACGCCCTCCTCTGGACTCCCTCCAGTAGCCTGATGTCCCTCTTTGGGTATGGGTGCCAGAACTGCACACAATACTCCAATGATCTGTACAGTGGCACAATAACCTCCTCTCCCCTTGAAGTGATCCCCCAGCAATGCACACCAGCATTCTGTTTGCCTTTGCCGCTGCTTTTCTACACTGTACTGAGTGATTCATATTCCCTGTGATCACCACACTCAGATTCTTTTCCTCATCATGCCCCCCCCCAAGTGGTAACTGTATCCTGGGTTCCTGGCCCCAAAATGCAGTACACTGCACTTTCTAGTATTGAACCCCAGCTGCCATGTGTTTGACCACTGTCCAAGTCTTTCCATATCCTCCTGGAGTACCTTCCTCCTTTCCTCAACTGTCCACCACCGCACCTAATTTGGAGTCATCAGTGAACAGCTTCATCTTGCTTTTAACTCCCTCCGCTATGTCTGCTATGAAAGCATTAAATAGCAGTGTACCCAAAACTGATCCTTGCGGGACCCCACTAGTGACCTTCCTGAGTGATGAGAATTCTCCCCTACCACCACCCTCTACTGTCTGTAGCTCAGCCAGTTCCCTATCCACTGTACCAGCTTCACCCCTACTCCCAGGTTCCTCAGTTTACCCATCAGTCTCCTGTGTGGCACAGAGTCAAATGCCTTGCTGAAGTCCAGACACAGGACATCAGCCAGCAAACCCCCATCTAGAGCTTTTGTCACCCAATCAAAAATTTGACTAGGTTAGTTTGACAAGATCTCCCCTGGATGAACCATGTTGCCGGATGTCTTGAAGGCCATTTACTACAGGAATACCACCAGCCTCTCCTTTGAGATAGTCTCCATTAATTTCCCCACTATGGACGTAAGGCTGACTGGTCTGTAATTTCCTGGCTCATCCCTGGGTCCGCTATTATAAAGGGGCACCACATGCGCCATCCTCTAGTCCAGTGGTACATATCCTGATTGAAGGGCGGTGTTGAACAACTCTGACAGAGGTGCTGCCAGGACCTCTGCCAATTCCTTCAGGACTCTGGGGTGGATTTCATCTGGCCCTGGTGCCTTGTCTGTCTGCAAGGACTTAAGGCCTTCCCAAATTCTCTTCACCAGGATCTCACCATCCGTTATTTCCCCCCATCAACCTCCCCACCCTAGTGTTCCCCTGCGGAATTGGCCCTTCCCTTTCCCTTGTGAAAGCCAAAGTACTCATTTAGTACTTTTGCCTCCTCAGCTCCCTCCTCTGCCCACCCACCATCTCTCTTTATCCTGGTGATCTGGCCCCTAAAATTTCTCCGCTCTCTGATGTACTTGAAAAATTCCTTCTCACCATGCCTGATCCCCTGCACCAACCTTAGCTCCTTTGAGTCCTTGGCTGCTCTTACCATCCTGCTCAACTCCCTCGATCTCTTAATGTACTCCTCCCTGTCTTCCCCCCTGTAGGTTCTGTTGTATTTTCTGAAGGCTAACCTTTTCTCCTTTACCCACTCCTGCACCTCCCTGGTCCAACAGCTGGGTTTTCTGGACCTTGCTTTCTTACTGCAGGTCTTTGTTCCGGCTTTTGTGGCCTCTATCAAGCCAGGCTTCAAGAGCACCCATTTGCTTTCTGGATCAATGTCCTGGCTGATTGTCACTATGTGCCCCTCAAGTACGGCAGCCGTCCTTCTGAAGTCCGCATCCCTAAAGTGAACTACCCTCATTTTGGTAAGATTTCCCTCCCTCTCCAGGTCAAGGGAGAACCACACCATACAGTGGTCACTCACCGCCGGCAGGTCCTCTACCACTACATCCCTTACCTGGTTTCCATCTGCCAATACCAGGTCCAAAATGTTCCCCTCTCTGGTCGGCTCTACCACCTGTTGTGTCAGGAATACATCCTGAAATGTGTCCAGTATCCATTGTTCCCTAGCACTAGTGGAAGTCATTGTTCTCCAGTCAACCCCTGGCAGGTTGAAGTTGCCTACCACCACCGTCCTGCCCCTGCCACAGGGATTCATTAGGTTAACCACCAGTTCCCTGTCAAGTTCCTCAGGATGAGATGTTGGTCTATCAACCACTACCTGAGATTATTAAGTCCTAGTCATGATACTAGGTGGCCATATCTCCATGATGGCAGCTATGTCCCCCCCCCCCTCCACCATCAATGCCTGAAACTCGGGTAATTTGTTACCTAGGCTCCTCGCATTTGTGGAGACCACCCTCCAACCAACCCCCTGATCGCTCCTATCCACCCCTTGCCTCACCCCTTTATCCATCTGCGATCTCAATACTTCCCCCAAATTTACAGTTGGGGGAAGAGGCATGAGACCTCCCAAACTTTGCATCCCTGCTTGCTCTACAAGTCTAAGCACCCCCCCAGTTCAAGTCATATGTGTTAGCAATAAACTCTCCTAGTTTTCTCTTTAAGACTCCTGAACCCTTCCAGCTCAGATGAAGTCTATCCATGGCTTACAGATCTTTGTTTTCCCATGTTGCTGCCCATCCCCTACCAGTCCAAACCCCATAGTTTTACACCATTCCCTCAACCATTCATTAAAATCTCTTATCCTCTGTTTTCTTTCTGTGCTTGCCCTCGGCGCCAGCAGAAGTTCAGAAAAAGCAACTGTATTCCCTTCTATTTTACATATCCTGGCCAGTCCCCTAAATCTAGCCTGTACCTCCTGCACACTATTTCCTTCCAAATCATTTATGCTGAGGTGCACCACTATGTGGTGGTTCTCCCCCTGACCCCTCACTGTTGCGTGAACTATGTGTTTTGCTCCATGCGCTGTCATGCTTGGCATGCATTCTGCCCAGATGGAGCTCCTTCTCCCATCCATAACTCTGCTACCATCCCCATGCTGGTCCTCTTTGAGTCCTCCCCCATCTGCCCCTTGTCACACTCACCCAACTCCATCCCTGTGGCCTTGTCCCATCCCTCATCTGGTTCCTCATGCCTTGCTCTCCCCACTGGGGCTTTATCTGTCCTCTTTGTATTTTGCATACCCCCTGACTGCCATTTCCAATGTTTCCCTCAATTGTTACCATTTTTCCCCTTCCCCTGGTACCTCCCTGCCCTTCCATTTTATTGCCACCCCATCCCTCTCTTTCCCCAACTTCTTCCCCCTCTCCCCATGACAACCATCTCTAATATCCCCCCAGTGGACCCCTTTTCCATATTTCTAGTACCTAATTTATTGCCTCTTGCTTTCTCCTTCTTCCTCAGACCCCCCCCGTTCACCATTATTACTGCCATCCATCTCCCCAGTACTTGCATGCCATGACCCCTTTCCCTCTTGATTTCCTGTGTCCTGCATAGTTAATGGTGTATACCTATCTTACACGCTAACCCCACCTCCAGCAAAAAACTTGTTTCCCACGTGTGCCATGTCATTTCCATTTCTCTTTATTCCTTGTGCAGTTTCACCATGCTCCCCCAACCCTCCTCCTGCTCATCACCTGCCACCCTCTGCTCCCCAGCAGCCTGGTCTGTCTCCCACCCTTATACGCCCCCCTGCATTTCCCACACTATCTCTGCCATCCCTGCCACAGCTATTCAAATCTCCGGTGCCGTTACCCCACCCCCAACTCCCACCATGCCCTGCTTCACCTCCTCCCTCCCTCCCTCCTCAGCCTATTTATTTCGGTTTCCCTGTGCACCATTCTTACGCATACTGGGCAACCCCTGATTCTCCACAGTGCGTCCATGAATACTGTTGCTCTGTATCCGTTGCACTCCACTATTCTCCTTGGTCCTCTCCCTTCCTGAGAGCACTCTGTCCCTGCCCTACCCCCACCCTCCCCTACTGCCATGATAACCCATCCCTGAATGTCGGCCTACTCCTTTTTAGCTTTATGGTTAGTTAAGCTTAAGCATTATGAATATACTTATACTATACTGATCACTATCAGTACTAAACCCTTTATAACCTGTAGCAGTGCTAGCCTAATTCAGGGTGATATAGTTAAAAAATTAAAGAATTAAAATATTATAAAAACTAGTTATTTTCTTACCCCAGGAGTCCTTTGGCATCACTAACTTTAGCAGTTAGCTGTCTAGGTGCAACTGCCCCGGAGGTATGCCTTTAAGAGAATTTTATTTAAATGAGATTTGGACATTAGCCAATCAAAAAATCAGGAGGGAGTGAGCTGAGTGAGAGCAGCCTGAAGGCTTCAGAATTTTTTCTCTGCTGACTGAGCAACATTGCCCCTGAGGTGCCTCTCAATTTGCCTTGTTGACAACCTCCTAACGCTTATCTGGGTAAAGTTTTCCTTATAAATTCATTTCTTTAGTGTGCCGAGTGAAAGTTTTAAGTTTTTGTTAGCGCCGTGCTGTCACGCTATTTTTAGCGCATCCGCACTATTTTTACTTACTTTTGACCGCATCTGCTTAAATGTTATTTGCTTTTTACCACGGATGCTTAATTTCGACGTTTCTTCCCTTTTCTAGCATAATTCGTGAAAGAACCGTTGAGTTTTAGACTGTTGTCTTGTTTTTTACCTCAGACCTTGTGGGATTTACCACGAGGCAACCCGATTGGGTTTCATTTGACAATTGCCTCTGGGTTCTCTGAGGATTGGCATTATCAGAGAATCTAATAATTAAATAAAAACTGGACCTAAGGTACCATCTGTCATGAGACTGGCTTCACAGCATCTACAGAAACCAGTGTGCAGTTGACTGGTATTACTGGGTTTTCTATTAGATTGGCACTAGTATAGGTCCCAGTACTACAAAAGAAAGGTAGCCTCCAGATCCCAGCCAAAAAATAAAGCTTCCAAAGGGGTTGATGAAGTTCCTCAGAAATTAAAAAATAATAAAAGTGATGAAAAAAGGAAGCTTGATCAAGCTACTGATGAAGTGGCTAAAAAGAAACTCTGGCAAGAAAAAAATGCTCCTGTTCCTCCTGGGAAAGCCAACAGCGAGACAACAGGCAGCTTAAAGCATACAGGAAAAAAAACACATATACAACCAAAGTCTGCGCAGGATCTCCCATCTGTGCAAGACATGGCAACTTTTTCAGATCCTACAAAACATGGGGCCTATATTTACTGGGGCTGGCAAGCACTCTTCCACAGTTCTCTCCTCCAGAGACTGTGGAGGTGACGCAGATGATGAAGAACATTTTTATGATGCCCCCGACATGGATTTTGAGGGCCTTGAGCCCCATGAGTCCCCGGACCCTCCTTTTGGAGCCCTCCCGGTGACCAGGAGTATTCCTCTTCTATGTGTACATTTTTTCAAAATATGCTGGACACCCTGGACCTCCCTACACAGGAGCCCATCCAGGATGTCAATGAGGATGAAGATTATAGGGAGATGAGAGGTCTTTCAACCCCCAAGACCCTGGTCATCCCTATCTAGAATGCATTCAGAAAAAATACCATGAAAGTGCTTCAAACCCCCACTTTGGTCACAGGGGTTGACAAGCGGGTTGAGAAAAAATAGATTGTCGAGAACTGGTACCAAGTTCCTGTCTGCACACCCTAGCCATGAGAGTATAGTGCAGCAGGCAGCTTGTGAGAAAGCTGGGGTCTCCTTGTCCCCCTTACCTCCGGACAAGGACTCCAAGAAAATTGACTTTATAGTAAAGAAAATGTATGCCACAGCCTCCCTGCTTATCAGACTTTCTTTGTATATGGCTTTCACAGCCAAATATCAGAAAGCCCTATGGAAGTCTGTCCTAGCCACTGCCCACAGTGGGTCAGATTCTATGGTGCAGGAGCTGGTGGATATGACAAAAACTGCCCTGGAAGCTACTAAATACCAATTCCACATGGCAGACAACAACAATGATGCTGCCTCTAGGGCAATGGCCCATGCCATCTCTCTGAGACGCTTCGACTGGCTTAGCACTACCAGGCTAATCCCAGACACCCAGACTAAGGCCATGGATTTTCCCTGTGATCAAAACATGATGTTTGATTACAGAATGACTGACTACATGAAAAAGGTTGATGAGTACAAGGCCTCCTGGCAGAGTCACTCCTCTAAACCTAAGCCTACTGCCCCTCAGAGATCCCGACCCAGGGGCAGTAGGGGCAGAAGTTTTTTCCCAGGCCTTACAATCCTTATCTCCAATCCAACTTTGCTCAGTACAGGGGGTCTTTCAGAGGCAGGGGCAGAAGGGGCCAGAGAAGGGCCACCTCTACCCAGCCGGCAGCCTCGCAGTCTAAGTCCTGATGTGAGTGTCCAGGTCGCCTCCCTGCTTCCGGTGGGAGGCAGACTGTCCCACTATCTTCAGAACTGGTCCCTCATTACGTCGGACAAGTGGGTTCTCGAGATAGTGGAGAAGTCTGCCACTACAGTTCAAGCAGATGCCAGACCTCAAGCGTACCCAGGTGTTAAGACCTGTGTCCTCAACACAGGTTCCACTGTTGGAATTGGAGGTACAAAACCTTCTAGATCTACGAGCAGTGGAGAGGGTCCCGGCCCACGAGAAGGGTAAGGGCCTCTATGCCAGGTACTTTCCAACACAAAAGAAAACTGGGGAGTGGTGACCTTTGTTTGATCTCAGATATTTAAACAAACATCTGAAAAAAAAAAACAAATTCAAAATGGTCACGCTGTCACTAATCATATAGTCCTTACAGCAGGGAGACTGGCTAGCATCCCTGGACTTAAAGGACGCTTACTTCCACATACCCATAAGGAGATTTCACAGGAAGTTTTTCAGATTCAAACTTCCTTTGGGCCACTATCAGTTCGCCGCAATGCCCTTCGGCCTGTCCTCAACCCCAAGAGTCTTTACCAAGTGCCTTGCAGTGGTAGCAGCACACCTCAGGAGACTGGGTGTCACTCTCTATCCCTATCTGGATGACTGGCTCATAGTAGCAAAGTCTCCTTGCCAGGTCAAGGAGTCCCTTTCCCTTACAGAATGCACTCTGGAGTCTCTGGGTTTCCTGGTAAATCTAAAGAAATCTCATCCGGAACCCACTCAGCTGCTCACCTTCATAGGGGCCCAGCTGGACACTCAGAAAGGATATGCCTTCCTCCCACAGGAAAGAATTCAGAGTTTCCTTTCAGTGGAAGATTCTTTCACCCGTGGAAAGCCAAGACCAGCCAGACATTTTCTCAGACTCCTGGGACACATGACTTCAATGACAGTAGTGGTCCCAGGAGTCAGGTACAGGACGCCACTTCTGCAAGTCTACTTCAGAGCTCGCTGGTCTCAGAGAAGCAACCATTTTTCAAAGCTGATACCTGTGACAGAGCAATTCCTACAGAACTTGCTTTGGTGGAAGAACCCTTCAAATTTGGCAGCAGGGGTACCCTTCTAGGCTCCGCTACCCATGAAGGTGATCACCACAGACATCTCCCTCCTGGGGTGGGGAGCACATCTGGACAGTGCCTCAGTAAGTGGCACCTGGACTCTTGAAAAGTCACAGTTACACATAAATCTCTTGGAACTCAGAGCAATCTTTCTAGGTCTCAAAGTATTCACTCCCATCATAAAGGAGCAGGCTGCTCAAATTTGAACAGACACCACTGCAATGTTTCACATAAACAAGCAGGGTGGTACCAGATCAGGAACACTCTGTTTGGAAACTCTGAAGTTCTGGTCTCTAGCCTTTTCCCTGGGAGTCAGCCTTTCATCTATTCACCTCCCAGGCAAACACATTACTCTGGCAGATGCTCTGAGTCACATCAGCCAAGGCCAGAGTGAATGGACTCTGAACAAGAAAGTACTAGCCACAGTGTTCAGGCGGTGGGGCACACCAAAAGTGGATGTTTGCTTCTCCCCTCAACTTCCAGCTTCCTCAGTATTGTTGCAGGCCCCCAGTCCCAGGAACGCTTCCTCTGGATGCCTTGATCCTGGACTGGTCAGGGAGGTTTCTATACGCATTCCCTCACTTTCCCCTGTTACTCAGGGTATTGCTGAAGCTCAGACAGCAGCCTGCATCAATGATCCTGGTGGCTCTGGATTGGCCCGGGCAAGCCTGATACCCTTTCCTTCTCTCACTGTCCTTCAGCAGGCCCATTCGCATGCTGCCAGCTCACTTCCTTCTGACCCTTCCTCAGACAGGAGTGTATTGTCCAGACATACACTTTCTTCACCTCAGGGCCTGGTTCTTGAGGAGTTAGAGTTTCCATCCTCGCAGTACTGTCAACAGGTCCTTAAGATCCTGAGGATGGCTTCAAAACCGAACACTAAGAAGACTTATGCAGCCAAATGGAAAAGGTTTTCCCTCTGGTGCAAGAGCAAAAAGGCCAACCCCCTTTCAGCTTCAGAACCTCAACTTCTGGATTACCTGGTACATTTACAGGCATCAGGCTTGAAACCACCTTCCCTCAAGCTACACCTGGCCACAATTTTGGCCTACCTTTCGATGGGAAAGAAGTCAGTTTTTCCCACACCGTATTTAAACAGTTTTTCAAAGGCCTCTTGCACCTTCACCCTCCAATCAGGGAGCCGGGTTCCCCATGGAGCCTGAAACTCTGCATAAACAGGCTCATGAAACCACTCTTTGAGCCTATGTCCACTGCTCATATCAAGTTTGTGACTTGGAAGACAGTCTTCCTGGTGGCCATTACCTCTGCCAGGAGGTTTTCAGAGGTTCAGGCCCTGTGCACTGAGCCAAATTACATCATTCCTCACAATGATAAAACTGAGCTCGGGACAAATAGGAAATTTCTACTGAAGGTGGTTTTGGAGTTCCACCTAAACCAGTTCATTTGTCTGCCTGTCTTCTTCACTGAGAAATCCATTCCTGGGGAACAAACATTCCACAGTTTGGATGTCAAAAGAGCCCTCTTTTACTACATAGCGCATACTAGGCAGTCCAGAGGCTCTTTCATTCAGTTATTCCTCACCTATTGGGATGTAGGTAGAGGAAAACCAGCTGCCAAGAGAACCATCTCCCACTGGTTGGTCTCTTGTATTAGATTCTGCTATGAAAAGGCTGGTCATCAACATCCCGTGGGGCTCTGAGCCCACTCCACTAGGGGCACTGCAGCCTTGGTGGCAGCAGCAAGGGACATACCCCTTCTGGATATCTGCAAAGCAGCTACCTGGAAATCTGTGTACACCTTTGTGAAACACTACAGTTTGGATGTGCAGACCAGATCTGAAGCCAAATTTGGCAGGGCGGTTCTGCAGAGCCTCTTCCTCAAGTAGGTCCTCTGCCCGCCTCCCTCTTGGTACTGCTCAGTAGTCTGCTAAAGTTACTGATGCTAAAGGACTCCTGGGGTAAGAAAAAAAAATTACTCACTGCAGTAATCTTCTTTCTTCCAGGGGGTCCTTTAGCATCAGTAAGCTCCCACCCTTCCTCCCAGGTTCACCTGTCAGGAGAAGGGCTCTGTTGTCAGATCTCTTGCCAAATTTGGGATTGTCTCATTGATGAGTTTCTTCCTCATGTTGTTGTTATTCCATTTCCACATTTTGGACATTTGCTGTTTTTTTAATCCTGTTGATTCATTTTTGAGGCAGGTGCCCTCTTTTTCCTTTGAAAAAATTCTGAAGCCTTCAGGCTGCTCTCACTCAGCTCACTCCCCTTCTGATTTTTGATTGGCTAATGCCCAAAGCTCATTTAAATAAAATTCTCTTAAAGGCATATCTCCTGGGCACTTGTACCTACCCAGCTAACTGCTAAAGTTACTGATGCTAAAGGACCCCTTGGAAGGAAGAAGATTACTGCCGTGGGTAATTTTTTCTTCTAAACTAATACAATCAGATATAAACATTAGCAGTATTATAAAAGCTAGCTATTTTCTAAACTAATACAATCAGACATAAACAATAGCAGTATTATAAAAAAACTAGCTATTTTCTAAACTAATTCAGACATAAACATTAGCAGTCACTTTAGAAATGTGTAATCTTTCAATTCTTTAGCAGTCACTTTAACACCATACTACCCCTACTCCTCAGACTAATTATCAGAGCGTTCTAATCAGGTTGTGAGACTTCCTGTGTATCAACCATTTACTAGATGGTGGGGGTGGGAAGGGGAAAAAAAATCAGAGCAGCACAGTTCAGTTCCTAGATAAAATCCACACAGTAGCCCAGCTCAAATCCGCCAAACTCCATGATCCACAGCCAAGCAGAAACGATCCTATACCACAGCAAAATGAAGTGTCCACAAGCAAATGCTTTTAGCAGTAGTAGCAATCCCCTGCTAAATCCAAAGCCACATAGACACACTTGATTCTACACTCTGACTTCTCACTGACTGTAAAATCCAATCTAATTGCCAAGGTAGGTGGCCTCAAGTACCTCAAGGGAATCAACAAAGTCCAAGAGGGTAGCATCTTTCAAAAAAAGAGGTGTGCAAGAACAAGAGGGCACAATTTGAAGATAGAGGGGGGGGCGGCTCAGAGGTAGTTTAAGGAAGTATTTTTTCACAGAGAGGGTTGTGGATGCATGGAACGGCCTTCTGGAGGAGGTTGTGGAGTCAAAATCAGTGGTGGAATTCAAGCATGCATGGGACAGTCATAAGGCCATTCTAGGGGGTTGGGGTTGGAAGAAGTAGGCTGCTGGTTAAGTAGGATCTGCAGCTTATCCAGTAGGTAGGGAAATGGGCAGACTGGGTGGGCCAAGCAGTCCTTATCTGCCGACAAATTCTATGTTTCTATGTTTCTAATGTGCACCTAGCTTTTTATATAACTCTTGTTCAGCTCTGGCACACCCTATAATTAAAGTAACAAAGGTGGCATTGTCATTCAGTAAAAAGGCTTGTCTTGGAAACAAAAATATGATTATCCCTCCTGCATCTAATGCCTCTCTAGGGAATGATGCAGTTTTGGTAGGAAGTGAAACCATTTTTTGGAAACAGTGGTGGAACAGAATATACTTGTAACAGAAATTCAACTCTCCAGAGATTTCCAGCTCACTGCCACCACGAGGTTTTTAACAACAGGAACCAAGAAACCTGTTTTTTTTTTTTACCTCCTCCTTGCTCATGGTCAGGAAGGTCAGCACAATAACTATGGGTAGAGTGCCCCTTTGGAGACAGACTGCAAACAGAGTCCAGCAGAAATAGTAGAATTGCCTTTTTAAATAAGACAAGCAGTCACTGATTCTATAAAAATAGAAGCTTTATTAACTCTGGGATGTATTTACAGGAAACAAAAGGGTTGCACATTTACTAAGAAGCAGAAAATAAAATCACATTAAACAGACAGCTATTGTACAGCAAAATTCTAAGCTATCCTCACCTAAAATCCTTCACCTGCCCTAGCTAAAGAAGCACTTTCCCTCACTGTGCTGTCTTACCCATCAGCTAGTCTTTGTAATGGCAGGGGTCCTCATCTTTTAGATGTTTCAGTCCAAGAGAGTGAGCCTGCTTACAACCCCTCAATATATTTCTCCTCTCTGTGGGGAAGGGTCTCACTCACTTTGAGTGACAGTTCCATGTTGTCCCAGCCCTCTTTGAGAGCGAGTGTATGTGTGTGTGCCCACCCACCCTTCAGCACCTGCTTGCTACAATAATGACATCCACCTGAGTCCTTTGTTCAACATGGGAACATCTCCAGGAAAGACATCCCCACTGGGTTTTTTTGCTTTATTGCCTCCTCCCTGGCTTTCCTGTTAACTTTCCCATGAGAACATCAGATCTGTCACATAAGCTGTCATATACTACTTGATCATGTGATCTGGTCGCCATCTTGTACCTGAAGCAGATGCATATTTAGAAAAGAATAAATGAATCAAAAGAATACAAGGTTCTGGTCCCCTTTCCCATCACACCCCCCCCCACAAGAAATGAAGGTGTGTATCTTTTGGGCAACCCCCAAGAGACACTGCCATTCATGTAAGGTCTGGGGAGTGCCTAAAGGAATATGCCATGCATCTAGCCCTGCCTTGACAGTCCATCTGCATTGCCATTGTGTGCCCCAGGTGGCCCCCTTTTGCCCGACACCCCAACGGCGAAACACGGAAAAAGACCACTACAGCGACAGTCGCTGTAATGGTCCATTTCCATGTTTCACTTTCCCCCAGTGTTCTGCCCCCTCCCCGGACCAACTCTGACCTGGAAATGAGAATCCTAAAGTCCAGGGGTTGCGGGGGCAGAGCCCCCTACATGGGGGGCATGGGGGGGCACAGCCCCCCACAGAAAACACTGGGGAATTGGGTGGCACAATACCTGCATCGGTATTGTGCCATCTGTGTGCGGGAGGTTGGCAGTTTTACTGTCGAGCTAACTTGGTGCTTCCTGTGCCCCACTTTGCACTGAATGATCATATTATATAACTGTAGTACCAAACTCCAGCACAGTAACTTTGTGTTTTGCCCACTAGTTCTATGGAGCCATGTCAAGGGATTATGATCAGTGACCACAGTGAACTCCCTCCCGTACAGATATGGCTGTAGCTTCTGAAGGGCCCACACTATCCCCAGACATTCCCTCTCCACTGTGGCATATGACTCTTCCCTGGGCAGAAGCTTTTGGCTGAGATACACTATGGAGTGTTCCTCCCCTTGCGGTGTAGCCTGGCTCAGGATGGCACCCAGCTCATGGTCTGAGGCATCCACATGTACTATGAACTTCAAGTCAAAATTGGGGCTAGCAAGCATGGGTGACCCACATAATGCCTCCTTCAACCGTTGGAAGGCAGACTCACAGTCCTCTGTCCAGAGAACTGTTTCAGGCATTCTCTTTTTCATCAGGTCTGTCAGGGGCTTGGCCACATTGCTGTAGTGAGAGACAAACCTCCTGTAGTACCCGGCTGTTCTCGAAATACCCTCACCTGTTTCTGTGTGGCAGGGGTGGGCCAGGCCTGGATGGCCTCAACCTTCGCTGGCTCTGGATTGATGCATCCACTGCCCACCCGGTGCCCAAGGTAGGACACTTCAGCTATGCCTACTTGGCAGTTTTCCACCTTAACTGTCAGCCCTGCGGCCTTCAGTCTGTGGAGCACTCATGTGCCTGATGTGATCCTCCCACGTCTGGCTGTAAATGGCGATATTGTCCATGTAAGCTAGTGCATATTCACCTGCCCCTGTCAGGATGCCAACTACAAGCCTCTGGAAGGTTGCGGGTGCATTCTTCATCCCAAATGGCATTACTCTGAATTCAAATAAGCCATTTGGGATAACGAACGCAGACCTTTCCTTGGCTGCAGAGTTTAATGGCACCTGCCAGTAGCCCTTCATCAGGTCTATCATGGTCAGGAACTGGAATCCACCCAGGCATTCCAATGTCTCATCTGTTCTGGGCATGGGGTAGGCATCAACTCCGTACAGCTGTTGAACCTCCAGTAGTCAATGCAGAATCGTGTGGTACTGTCCTTCTTGGGAATCAGGACCACAGGTGAAATTCAGGGGATACTGGACTCCTGGATCACTCCAAGGGTCAGCATCTCCCTGAGTTCCTCCAGCATGGATTTCTTAACCCCCATGGGTACCCTGTAGGGGGACTGCCTCAGTGGACCTGGGCCCCAGTGTCCACGTGGTATTCAGCCATTGTGGTGTACCCCAGATTACCCATGAACATGTCCCCAAATTCTCACAGCACCCCCCTCATCTCCTGGGCCTGGTCAGGTGTCAGCTGCCCTGAGAGGGTGAGGTTATTCACTGAGGATCCCTCCTGGGTTTCTCTAAGGAGGTTCACTAGGGAATCAGCCTCATTCCCCTCCTCTGGCTCACTGCACATGGTGAGGATAATTTCCTCCCTATCATAGTAGGGCTTCATCATGTTCACATGATACACCCTCTGCCTGCACCTTATGTCAGGCAGCCCTACTATATAGTTAACATCACTCAGCTTCCTGATTGTGGAGAATGGGCCCTCCCATGCTGCCTGCAGGTTATTGTGTTGGACTGAGATGAGTACCATCACTCACTGTCCGACTTCATACTCCTGGGCTCTGGCCCCATGGTCGTACCAGGCTTTCTGTTGCTGTTGTGCAGTGGCTAAGTGCTCCTGTGCGAGCGTTATGATCTCCTTAAGTCTGGCCCTGAAATTTAGGACATACTCCACAGCAGACTCCCCTTGGGTGGCATGGTCACCTTTCCATTCTACCCTGACTAAATCTAGGGGCCCCCTCACCCTGTGACCAAACAGGACCTCGATGGGTGAGAACCCTGTGGACTCCTGTGGGACTTCCCAGTATGCAAACAGGAGGAGGGGCAAATATTTGTCCCACCACCTTTTGTGCTGGTCAGCAAATGCCCTGAGCATAGCTTTAAGAGTCCCATTGAACCGCTCAACCAGGCTTTTTGTCTCGGGGTGATAGGGTGAAGCACAGAGCTGTTTCACCCCACACTTCTTCCACAAACTGGTCATTAAGGATCACATGAAATTTACCCCTGGTCTGATAAAATCTCCTGGGGAAATCTCACTCGGCTAAAGATTTCCAGGAGCTCATCAGCCACCTTTTCTGCCTCAATGGAGGACATGGCCACTGCCTCGGGGTACCTGGTTCCGTAATCCATCACAACCAAATATGTATCATTTGTTCATGTGATTTGGGGTTCTTAGGGGCTCCACTGTGTCCATGGCTACCCTCTTAAAGGGTTCATCAATAATAGGTAGGGGCACCAAAGCTGCCTTAGCTTTGCCCCTGACTTTCCCAACCCACTGGCACTGTGAACAAGTCCGACAGTAATTTGCCATGTCTGTGTACATGCTTGGCCAAAAGAAATTGTTGGCAAGCTGCTTTTTTGTGCTGTTAATACCCAGATGGCCTGAAAAAGGAATATCATGGGCCAGGGCCAGAAGTTGCTTTCGGTAGTCCCTGGGGACTACCAGCTGCTGGAGCACCTCTCCCTCTAGCCCCCTTTGTGGTGTAACACT
The DNA here is from genome assembly GCA_016271365.2 of Neoceratodus forsteri. Classification (NCBI taxonomy): domain Eukaryota; kingdom Metazoa; phylum Chordata; order Ceratodontiformes; family Ceratodontidae; genus Neoceratodus; species Neoceratodus forsteri. The sequence continues at coordinate 359,659,867 of JADMNL010000025.1, forward strand.
CCCTGTACAACAGCCCATTTTCCCAATAAACTAACATTTTACTCCCTTGAGAGGCCTCAGCACTAATTACCTTTCTCAGTTTTTGGAGGGTAGTATGAGCTCGCTATGCTCTGCCCAGCTCCTCCTGTCTGACCCTCCCCAGTTCCCCTTCAGGAGGAAAGCTACCCTGGTGGCAACCTCCTCTTCTTGCAGCTGGGGCTCAGAGCTGCTACTGCTAGCTAGCCCTTAACCCACACTAGCCACTTCCTCTGCTGCTGAGGGATGGGTCTGTCACCCCCTGATCCCCCTCAGAAGCTTGTCTTTTTGGCTGGCTACAGGTAGTAACACATGCCAGGTTTTTCCTGTGGTCAGAATCGTTCCCCATGATCACATCCACAGGGAGATCAGGTACAACTCCCACCTCCTGTACCCCATGGCCGCCCTCCCAGCTTAGGAAGACCTGAGCCATTGGCACTTGGATCACTGGACCTGTGACTACCCGAATCTTGAAGAACTGCCCTGGCAGACTCTTCTCTGCCTGGATCAGATCCTGCCTTACAATGGAGATGGGGGCACCAGTGTCCCTCAATCCCTGTGTTACCATCCTATTGACTAGAATAGGGTGCATATGCTTGGCGGCGTTTGGTGGCACTACAGTGTGTGCGCAGTTTACCAACTGCTGTGTACTGTCTTGGTCACCCCCTCCCCCAGGCTTTTGCCCTTTATTCCTGTTTGTAGGGCAGTCATAGGATAGATGCCCCATTTTCTGGCAAATCCAGCATTCCTTTGCCCTCGGCTCCTTGTTCCCCTTAGAACCGGTGATTTCTGTTTTGGGCTTGGGTGCAGGCTGGTTTCCTTTACGCTGCCCTCCCTGGGTCCCCTTAAAACCATGTGCTGCCCCACCCCCATAGTTCTTACGCTGTGAATGTGGTCTGTTGGCAACATACAAATAGGCACTTTCTGCTGCCTCCTTTGCAGAGTTGCATGCCTGTTCCAGTAGCAAAATGCACAGGTCATCAGGAACAATTTTAAGAAACTGTTCCCTTAAAATTAAATCTTTAACCTGCTCTACAGTCCTTGCCTTAGCCCCATCTATCCAATGGTCTAAATAAGCACACATTTGGACATGCAGTTCTACATATCTGTCTCCTGGGCCTTTTCTTAACTCTCTAAATTGCCATCTATAAGCCCCAGGAGTCAGTTCAAAATGTTTTAATAACATTCTTTTAACTTTATCACAGTTCATGCAATCATTATCATCCATTCACGCAAATGCATGCTAGGCATGAGCAGTAAGTAATGGGGTCAGGGGATCATCCACAAAATCTTATCTAATTTAATTGCCCACAAACCCTTTCAAATTATTTTAAAAACAAATCCAGGTCGTCTCCCTCTTGGTATTGCGGAAACATTTTAGAATTAATCGTGGCTTTGTGGATTAAACCACCTTTGCCACAGCTTGTGGTTTGACGCGATGTTTGCTGGTGCAGTTTTTCCATCTCGATCTCATGCTGTCGCTCTCTCTCTCTCTCTCTCTCTCTCTCTCACTCTGCTTGTTCCTTCTCTCGCTCTGCTCATTCCTTCTCTGTCTCCTCTGGCATAAGGATCCCATGCTGATGAATATCTCCCTTTCCTCTCGCATAAGGATCTCATGTGGGTGAATCTTTTCTCTTTCCTCTACCCCAGCCGTATTTTCTCCCTTTTAGCCTCCAGCCTTGCCCTCTGCAGTTCGACATCCTGCAATGCAATCTGTGTCTCCAGGATATCAAGATGAGGTTGATCAGGCTGCACAGCTTCCCCAGCTTGTGCCAAAAAGGTGCCCCCCTTGCTCAGCCACTGGGACCTCAGTCTCGCTACTTGGGTCACTATCCTCAGCGACCACCTGCTGATCGGGTATTGGGCCATGCTTATTTGAGACCGTCTGCCCCTCCTGCAGCTGGTCATGTGCCAACAGGGCTTCCATGAGTGCATTCTTTGTCATGCCCTCATAGGCAATCCCCCTTCCTGCGCGCAGCTCACGAAGCTGCTGTACATGAAATTTTACATAGCTTGAGGAGCTCATTTTCTCTTGCTACTCTGCACTATGCTATCTAGAAATAAATAAAAACCAGTAGTAAACAATGCAACCTTCTGAAATCCTGTTTCATGTCTGTTAAAAAGTATATTTCTGCTGGCACTCCGTCACCAGTGTGCTATCTCTCTCTCTCTCTCAGAGTTGCTGCCTCACAGGAAAGCACACTGTCCGCTACTCTGCACTGCACTGGTGCCAGTTCCCATACAGATCCCACCACTCTGCCACCAATGTAACAGAAATCCCTCACCAGGGACTTCAAGTTCACTGCCACCACATGTGGTTTTTACCAACAGGAACCACGGAATCTGTGTCTTACCTCCTCCTTGCTCAAGGTCAGGAAGGTCAACACAATAACTGTGTGTAGAGTGCTCCTTCGGAGATGGACTGCAAACAGAGTCCAGCAGAAATAGTAAAATTACCCTTTTAAATAAGACAAGCAATCACTGATTCTATAAAAATAGAAGCTTTACGAAAATACTGCAAGTATTTACAGGAAATAAAAGGGTTGCACATTTACTAAGAAGCAGAAAATAAAATCACATTAAACAGACAGGTATTGTACAGCATAATTCTAAGCTATCCTCAACCTAAAATCCTTCACCTGCCCTAGCTAAAGAAGCACTTTCCCTCACTGTGCTGTCTTACCCATCATCTATGTTTTGCAATAGCAGGGGCCCTCGTCTGTAGATGTTTCAGTCCAAGAGAGCGAGCCTGCTTACAACCCCTCAATATATTTCTCCTCCCTGTGGGGAGGGGTCTCACTCACTTTGAGTGACAGTTCCATGTTGTCCCAGCCCTCTTTGAGAGTGTGTGTGTGTGTGTGTGTGTGTGTGTGTGTGTGTGTGTGTGTGTGTGTGTATGTGTGTATGTGTGTATGTGTGTATGTGTGTGTGTGTGTGTGTGTGTCCACCCACCCTTCAGCACCTCCTTGCTACCATAATGACATACACCTGGGTCCTTTGTTCAACATGGGAACATCTCCAGGAAGGACACCCCCACTGGGTTTATTGCTTTATTGCCTCCTCCCTGGCTTTCCTGTTAACTTTCCCATGAGAACATCAGACCTGTAACATAAGCTGTCACATACTACTTGATCATGTGATCTGTTAGCCATCTTGTACCTGAAGCAGATGCATATTTAGAAAAGAATAAATGAATCAAAAGAATACAGGGTTCTGGTCCCTTTTCCCATCACAATATTTGCTGTCAAACATTTGATTGACCCATTCTCAAGGATATGAAATCATCTACACAGCTCGGAACAGGACTCCTTCTACCCAAAACTGATTTTTGGCACTTAGCTGATTCAAAGTGCCTTTCTTCCCCACTTAGGCTCCAAGTTACACCCTGAAAACACTGATGATCCCCTTGTCTTATTGGATTGAAAGCTCATTCAACAGGCATTGCTGATCATATCTATCATACCCTCAATTTCTCCAGCCCCCAACTGAACAGGCCAAACAGGCACGGGAAAATGAGTGAAATCTAACCATTTTCCTTGATATGTATTTATTTACTGTATTGTAAAGCGATTTGCCAAGTTTCATTATTTACTTACAGGTTTTGGTAGCTGGAATTCCCCCCTTTCATGACTGCAACGTCCATGTGTCCCCAAAACAATAATAAAATGCATTTCTTTGTCCATTTGCGCTGCAAAACCCAGAAGTGCTCAACCAGCCATTGAAGAACCGGGACTCGTCGACCTGTGACCTGCCTCATCTCAGCGATGTCGTAACAGGGAGCATTATCTGAGTTACTGTACATGTATAATATTTCCCTGGTGCTAGTGTTCCCCCCTCCCACCACCGATCGCCGGCCTGATTGTACCTTTATAATATTCTGTTGGTGCTAGTGGTCCCCCTGCCGATTGCCGGCCCGGTTGTAAATATTTATTTGTTCCTAGTGTCCGGTAGTCCCCCCACACCCGATCACCTGCCCAATGTCTGGACACTGTTTCCCTGCTGTCTAACGCCCCCCATCCTGATCCCCTCTGCGTGTTAGTTTAACCATCCCCTGGTGTCTTGCGGATCCCCTTCCCTATCCTTGGTTGCCTGTATATTATAGCTACACTATCTACCGGTGCCTAGTGGACCCCCCCACACCCCCCACTCCAGCAAGTAGCGACCTACCACCCTACTACCCCCAACCCTGACCCCAAGCCAGCAACTGGCACAGCCCTCTGCTCTCCACCATAGCTGGCCGCTGACTGAGCTGTCAATGAGTGTGTACTGTAGTAAGTACATGCTCACTGGCTGACAGTGAGTTGTCAGTCAGTGAGCACATACTGTATAAAGTACACCCTCATTGTCAGCTCAGTTGGCATCCGGCTGTGGTGGAGAGTGGAGGGCTGTGCTTATCATCGCTTAGGGGTCAGGTTGGGGGAGGAGGGTGGTGGACTACCTGCCGGGTGGGGGTGAGTCCACTACACACCAGAGAATGGTGTCATTATAATATATTGGGGATTGGGGATAGGGAGTGGGGTCCGCTAAAGCACCAGGGAGTGTGTAATTATATGACGGATCAGGGATGGGGGGGCCACTAGACACCAGGGAATGGTTGAACTAATGTGCACAGGGGATTGGGATGGGGAAATACTGGACACCAGGGAAACAGTGTCCAGACATCAGGTGGGTGATTGGGTGGGGGAGGGACCACTGGACACCAGGAAATATGTTATTTTACATCGGGCAGGTGATCAGGGGGAGGGACCACTGGACACCAGGGAATATGTTATTTTACATCGGGCAGGTGATCACGGGGAGGGACCACTGGACACCAGGGAATATGTTATTTTACATCGGGCGGGTGACTGGTTGGGGGGAGGGACCAATGGACACCAATGAATATGTTATTTTACATCGGGCAGGTGATCACGGGGAGGGACCACTGGACACCAGGGAATATGTTATTTTACATCGGGCAGGTGATCACGGGAGGGACCACTGGACACCAGGGAATATGTTATTTTACATCGGATGGGTGATCGGGGGTGGGGAAGGGACCACAGGACACCAGGGACAAATTGATTTTTTCCTGCGCTGGTTTTGTATGAGCATGCCTCATATGCACTTCCTAAGCCCTCAATCTCCAGCATCACCATCTGAGGGCAGAACGAAAGTGTGGTGCCAGTGTGACAAGCTGGATCATTGTGTGAGCTATACACAGTGCCACCCCCACTCCAAAGATGAACTGGTGGAAGCTGTGTGGAGTGTTTACACCTATGTTTAAAATCTTTGTGTGCATTAATGACAGTAGGCACCTCTGTCTGAGGTATGTATTCTTTTGTCTGACTTAATTACAGTATGAATACAAATGCAGGAACTTTTTGAAACTCGATGCAACACACAGCAAGGTTGTGCTTCAGTCCAGGGAACCAGGTGCACTCACAGGGGCCTCCATCCTCAAGAACATCCACTCAGCAGCAAAGTGTCTGCACTTCAGAAGAGCCAGGCACATTAAGGCAGCCCTTGAAAAATATCAAATATTTTTATTAATGCCAAGTGCATTTGCAAAACGTGCCATCTGTCTCTAGCTAAGGAGCTGGTAAAGTAACACCCAGCCCAGGGATGATCTTCCATGCCAGCAGATGCAAAGCTCATCGAAATACAACTGAAGTGTCATTCATGCATATGCACAGAAATCGCCCCAGATACTAGAAGACTTGTATTTTAAAATGTTGCCAAAAATGTCTGAATGCTGCAGTGAGGGGAAATATACAGGGAGTCTCCCTGGCATGAAGTCACAGGCACTACAAATCTGACTGTGCATGTGCTAGTTGAACACCCCAGAAAAAAAAAAAGCATCTCGAAGATCACAGTCATAAATTAGCAATTTAGTTCTGTAATCGCCACCTCTAGGATTCTGCTCCACTTTTCATTTTTCTGAACATAGACATCAATCGCCCTATCTGAGGTTCTTTGGGTTAGAAAAAGTGGAACAAAATTCTAGAGGTGGTGATTACAGAACTAAATTGCTGTTGAGAGAAACATACCTTATAGATAGGTTTCAAGGAACAAACCCCAGATTTGGACTGAACGACAGTATAGACTGACAACCTATAATTTAGAATGCCATAAAGTTAGAGTTACAGAAAAAAAATATTTTTTCCATTTCTAATTCCACCCCACACAACCCCCAACCAAGGACCTTTTGCTGTAGAGGTCCAACTCATTGCCACATAGCCCTCTACCTTTACTCTAACATAGATTACAAAAAGAAAATATGTCCCTCCCAGAACCATGCACCCGAGATATGCGCATGACCTTCCTAACCTCCTTAGAGGAATAGATGCAGACAAGATAGTCCGGAATACAATGAGCCCATTGGAGTCAAGAAGTAAGACAAATAAATATATAAATGTTTGTGGAATCGCTACAGAAAGAAATCAAGAAAGTATGTAAATCCTTAAAAGTAAACAAGGGGGACACCTGACACAACTTGTTGACAGTTGCTAGGTGCTGCATTACAGGTCAGGCACGCAGGGTGACAGTGTCCATCGCATGACTTTTTCCATGTCATGCGCTGGGATGCGGTGGTATGTGCCTGATTCCCCACACACTTTCAGTATAAAAGGGGCTTCTATAGCACCAGCACGTTGCCTCTAGGATAGAGAAAGAAAGGGGCTGTCCTTCGTTCCACACGAAATCAAAGTAAGTTTAATACATGCGGTTTGAGTGCACAATATGAAAAAGATGCATTTCAGGCTAAACATTAAGATGAGAAATTTAAAGTACATATGTCACTTTTCAGATACAGAAACAAACATGAATGGGACATAAATAAAGGTATGTATGAATTGCAGATATGAGTGACACTTTTAAAACTGAAGTGAAGTGATATAAATATAAGTATTTTGGTTATCCATTGAAGGTTTAGAAAGATAGGTGGCGAATTTTGGAACACCATTTTTAAGGAATGTTTATTGACAGAGTACTGGTAGAAAAATATAACAAGACATGGAATATGATGACGTAGTACAACTGAAGCAGTACAAGTAAGCAATATACGTTTGTGCAATTAATATCAAACAAAGAATCATTGCAGTATAAATTAAGCTACTTTCTAATAAAAAAATGTTCCCTAATAGATGGAATGGAGATAAGAAATGAAGTAATGAATGATTAGTGTGAGTATGAATTTATCTCAATGATAATGTGTTCTTAAAACATGCACTATAAGATATAAGAATTGAAGCAAATGTAAATATAGATAAATTTTATTTTTAGAGTAAATTATAGTGCATCCCTGATGAAGGAGAGATCTGAAACGTAGGAGATACTAGTGAGATCAGCATCTGACTTCATTCACTGTTTTATAACTACATGTAATAAAAAATATTTAAGTTTAAAATACCTGGGTGAGTGGGCCTATATTGTTCCAATTGGATCCATTTTTAGCACAGAGATTCCAGACTGAGATTCATTCCCAGCTCGCCTCAGTTCGGGCAGATCTTTCCAAATTACAAACAGTGCAACAAGACCAGCAACAAGCACTTACCGCAGTCACCGAGAAAGCAGACTGCATGGCTGACCTGACTTTGTCACTTTACGTGAAGTTTCTTCAGTTGGAAGAAAAGAACACAGACTTGGAGGGTCGCCCATGTCAGAAAAGTATAAGAATTCATGGTCTACCAGAGATCAACGAAGGAGTGGACATCCATGCCTACGTAGATAACCTATTAATACCTGCTTGGATATCCCAATGGACTACGCTTTACAAATTGAAAGAGTCCACTGAACACTTGGTCCGAGGCCTGGCTGTAATCAGCACCCTAGGTTGATTGTGATGCAATTTCTGAGCTATTGCACCAAAGAACTAGTCATTACCTAAGCCTGGAGAAAAGGCACTCATGTGGGAGCACAACAGATTATATACTGATTATGATTATGCTCCACAAATCCAACAAAAGTGGCAGGCCTTCTCCCCATACACGAGAGCCTTAAAGCAAGCAGGCATGAAATTTCAAACACTGTTCCCAGTGAAGCTATGGTTCACTTTTTTTAGATGGCACAGTCTTATACCATACAGCAGAGGAGGCAAAAGAAGACCTTACTCGGGGGGCGTATCCATTCCTCTCCCTCAGAGACAAGCAGGCACCTTTACTAAAAGACCACAGGCTTGATCCAAAAATTCATCTCAGGCTGCTCTTCCACGGGCACCAACCCCAGCTTTGCAAGCAGCCATGGACACAGCTATAATGGCCCAGCCACAAAATCTACAAGCCATTAAAGATTTTTTACAGCTTTTCTCCTGGCAGCCAACATGATTACATTCTTTGTTCTTACTTTTACCTTCTTCTGAAATTTGCTCCAAGGTAAGGTGCTTCTTGGGTGTGGGGGGATGGATGTAGATCCCTGCTTTTTCTCCCCCTTAAAAGAAAACTTACCACGTCAGTATGGCAGTTCAGGGTCCCTGGGCTCACGAGAGGCTCACTGCTCCGGGAGGGTTCCCCCTTCTACTGCCCTGGACCACCTCAGCCACTACTAAACCTCAACACCACTTATTATACCATTATGGGCTCAACAGGCCTGGCTGCCCCTATAATATGGTAACCTTAACTGGTTATGCATACTGTGCAAAGTAATCCTAGTAACTAATGGACATGTTTCTTTAAGACAACAAGGGCAGAGCTGTACCATTCGTGGGGAGACCTCCATAGGGCCAGCCTCGGGAGATGTCAGCCCGGATCCCCCTTTTTTGTTTACTGTGGCTCTTTTATTTTCTATCTGCTTTTGGTAGGGTTGTGGGCAGCAGCAAGCCTTTCAGATGTGGCATATTATGTAGCTCACTAAACGTGCTGTGGTTGGCCTGGTGGAGTGGCGGGGCAGGTGTGGTATTGCTCTTGGGCCGGGGGGGCTAGGCAAAGGGTCATTCCATCCTCCCGCATCCCCTATTGCACCTGGGATGCAGAGTAGGATGCTGGCTTGCACCCGCTTCCTCCTTTACTGCTTTCTTGGACAGGTTTACCATATGCTTTGACTCTCCTCCCATCTGCTTTCAGGTTTGATTTGCCAGCTCTGGTGCTTGCTCTGTGGCTGAATTGCAATATGGGCACTTCCTCTGTCAGGATCCAGGACTTGCTAAGTCTTATGGGTGTTATGCAGGAGAGGGCTTATGAATACCACTTCTGACCTTGGAAGTAAATGTTGTTCTTATAGTAGTTACTGATGCATTCAGTTGCACGGTTGGCAATCTTGACTGTTTTTGTTACTTGTTCTTCTGCTTGTTATTTAATAATAATAATCTTTATTTTTATTGCGTCTTTCAAAAAGTCAAGGCACAGAACAGGCTTTAAAATACATCTAAATCCCATATCATAAAATACAATAAAATAATTAATGACATCCACATAATAAGTAATAAGATCAGGTCGAACCAGTATCCTCCCCAAATGCTATTCTCCATAAGAAAGATTTCAGAGTTTTTTTAAAGTCCCCCACTGTCGTGCACTCTCTAATCCAATGGGGTAGAGAATTCCAAAGGGTTGGCGCTGCGAATACAAAAGCCTGGGCGCTGGATGATTTCAAAACTACCCTTGGAATCTCTAGCAACCCCTCGTTGGCTGAGGGGAGCCGTCGCTCCTGGATGTAAGGCACCAGAAGCTCTTTCAGGTAGTCAGGGCCCAGATCATGCAGGGCTTTATAAGTCAGCAAGCTGACTTTAAAGGACATCTGCCACTGAACTGGCAGCCAGTGCAGACCCCGCAACATCGGGGTATTATGGGAAGAACGAGACGTCCCAGTTAACAACCGGGCCGAGGTGTTCTGCACCAGCTGCATGCGGCAGATATCAACCCCTGGAAGCCCAAAGTAAAGGGAATTGCAGTAGTCCAAGCGTGAGGTCACAAAGGCATGGATCAACGTAGGTAGGTCTCCAGACGGAACAAGGTGCTTAATCCTAGCGATATTCCTAAGATGGTAAAAGGATAGCTTAACGACCGCCGACACTTGCGCATGCAGTGTCAGCTGATTGTCAAGAATTACCCCTAGGTTGTGTACCTGTTCAGAGATAGGAAGCTCAACCGGCCCCAGGATTAAACCTGAGGGATGGTCTATCCCCTATCCCCGTATCCGGTGACCTGGATTCACAACCATCACCTCTGTCTTTCCAGAATTCGACTTCAACCTGCTGGACCTCATCCATCCTTGGATTTCATCAAGACAGTTATTAAACACCGAGAGTGCTCCATTCTGGTCGGGTGCAAAAGACAGGTAGAGCTGAGTATCATTGGCATAACAATGAAACTCCAGCCCATATCGTCTTACAATGTCTCCGAGGGGAAGCATGTGCACCACAAGCAACATGGGGGACAGCACCGAGCCCTGGGGAACCCCACAAGACAGAGAAATAGGGTCAGAGGAAAATATCCCTGATGCCACTCTCTGTGTTCTACCAGTGAGAAAAGACGTAAACCATCTGTGGACCGAACCTGAGAGCCCACAGATGTTTTTCAGGCGCTCAAGCAGTACCCCATGGTCTACAGTGTCAAATACTGATGACAAGTCCAACAGGACCAAAATGGACCATTTTTTCTGGCCTCTCACCATCAGAAGATCATTGAGCACCTGAACCAGCACAGTCTGGGTGCTATGCCTCTTTCTAAAACTGGATTGGAGAGAATCGTAGATGCTATGGATGGACAAATGGTTATCCAACTGGGTAGCCACTACTTTCTCAATTACCTTCCCAACAAAGGGAAGGTTTGAGATAGGTCTGTAGTTAGCGAGGGAGTCGGGGTCCAGAGAAGCCTTCTTCAACACTGGTGTCACCACAGCCTCCTTCAGGGAGCTGGGATATTCACCAGAATCTAAGGAGCACCAGACTATCCTCGCTAATACCGGGATGATGATCCCCCCACAGCCCATAATCAGGGCTGTGGGGCCCAGATCTAAAGTACAGGATGTATTGCGCATACCTTGGACAGTCCTCATAACATCTTCGATATCCGGCCTTTTGAAGAGATTCCAGGAACGGGGAGGGAAAGAGAGCAAGGACTGGTACACGGCCCTTCCCATAGAGAGTGTTGAATGGATCTCTGCCCTAATGTCTTCCACCTTATCTGCAAAGAACCGAGCAAGCTCATCACATTGAGATTGTGAAAATGCTCTACGAACCTGTAGACAGGCTGGGTTGCACAGTCTGTCCACGGTTCGAAAGAGCTGAGCCGGTCGGTTCTGTGTAGCAGCAATTTCCACAGACAGGAACATTGCCTTCTTACGGGTTATTGCTGACTGATAGAGTTGATAATGCTCTCGCAGTCTAAGATGGTCAGCATCCAAGCGGGATTTCCGCCAACATCTCTCTAACCTGCGTCCTAAGTGCTGCATCTCCCTCAGGTCCCCATCAAACCATGGGGACCGAGGGCCAAGGGAGAGAGGAAGCACACGGAATGGGGCAATGGAATCCAGGGCAGAGGTAATGGCCTTATTATAGGCCAGAACCAAAATCTCTGGATCCATGTATATCCCAGGGAATTCTGATAGGTCAAGTTCCGAAGTTAGACCATTGGGAGTCACATCCCGTAAAGGGCGGTACTTGACCATCTCCACAGGGGTTGGTCTACGCAGGGGGGTGCCAAAATTGAATCTCACAGTGTGATGGTCAGACCATTCGATGGGTTAGTTGATATCTTGGAGGTAGAAGACTTGGTTTGCTGGCCAAGGTACCTAGCTTCACCTGAGCTCTTTATTTTTAGACTGCTTGAAAGGCAGAGTAGAGAGACTTACCAGAGCAAGGGAAAAGGATTAAGACTTATTTTGGCTAAGCAGATTTACTGTGTGGTGTTGTTTTTAATTTTTTACTCACAGGGATTACTACTGTTTGTTGCTAACATTTCATTGTTTATTTTTCTCTGTAGCAAAGTGTTTCTTACAGCGTATATCTTCTCTGAAATTATTACAGGTAGTGCTTTACAGGTTTTACAGTTTTATCTAACATTAGGATAAGCTTTCAGGGTTACTGCATTTGTTGTTGACTGATTGTTTCTGCTCTTACCTCCTTGTTCTTTCATCCGTGGTTCTTCTTTTTCGGCAGGGGAAGGGCCCAACCACTCCACACTACACTCCTTTTATAGGGTACCACAGTTGTGACATTTCCTGTGGCAGAGCAGGAAGGGGTGGATCAGTGGGGCCTCCACAAGGTGAGCTCATTTACAGGGGCACTAGTAATTTAACTTGTTATAACAAGTTAAACAAAACACAATCAAACCATTACTTGCATTTTTTTCCTTTTTTTTTCCTTCTAATTACTCTGACTAGGTTATAAACCCAGCAACTTATCTGGAATGGATATCATTAACTGCAGGTACTGTGGAACAATTTTCAGAAGGACAGTCTTACAGGATTTAGGACACTGTCCTACATGCTGGGCCTTTGGAGATCTTAGGGCTCAGCTCCGGGCAGCATGGGCAGAGATTGCACGCCTCAAATTTCATTTTCAAGAGGAAATACGTTATAAGAACCACCTGCCATTTCCCCAGCATCCAACAGAAAAACCCTCAACCGCAGAGGGTAGTTGGTCCAGGAGGTTGGCAGGTGGTTAGGAGGGGCAAATCGGGTGCCCCATCACTCTGCTCTCCAACATATTACCTCCAAAACCATATAAACACTACAAACAGGTATCTGCCTCTATCTCTGAAATCAAACAAAGAGGCAGAAGACACTGCAGAGCAGGACACTGCAGCACAGGAGCTAGCACAACAAAACTCACCCAAATCAGGAACCAAAACAAAAAGCAAAAAGGAAATCCAAAAAACTTCTGATCATAGGAGACTCCATGATTCGGGGAGTTGATACCCACCTCCAGCCAGGGGTAATGGTAAGATGTCTCCCAGGTACATCAGCATGGAGAGACACTGACCGCATTGCTAAAATTGTTCACAAAGCAGGAGAAAACATTGATGTCCTAGTACATATAGGGACTAATGATCTCGCCAGCCGGTCAGTTGTGGAGACCAAGGAACATCTGACCAGGCTGGGTGACAAACTATCATCTATTTCGTCCAGCATCTCCTTCTCTGAGATCCTGCCAGTCTGGGAGAGGGGAGCAGATGGACGGAAGGTCAGAGAAGGGGAGATAGGGGAGTTAAATACGTGGCTCAAGGGCTGGTGCCAGGAAAAAGGACACATATTTGTAGGGAACTGGCAACAGTTCTGGGAGGCGAGTAACTTTAAATTTGATGGACTGTATCTGACTAAGGAGGGAGTCAGTGCATTGGGGCAGAAGTTTGACATCTTTGCAGAATATTTAAACTAGCAAATGGGGAGAGGGGTGCAGCACCCCATATGTCGAATGGGAAGAACACCCCCCCCTCAGCTAGTTGTCAAACAGGGATTCAGCATGTTTGCAGTTTATTTGCATCACCAGGTAAGAAAAAAGGTTTGTCTCCCCATACGACACACAGGGGTAATGCCAAACCTCACCCAACAACTAACACACCAAAATCTGGCCAATGGAAAATCATGTACACAAATGCTCACAGCCTGGGAAATAAGATCCCAGACCTGCAGGCAATAATGTCAGAGGCTAAACTGGACATAGTAGCAATCAGTGAGACGTGGTTTACCAGTAAGCACACTTGGGAGACTTCAGTACCTGGCTATGTGTTGTTCAGAAGAGACTGAGGTGCAAAAGGGGAGGAGTGGCCCTGTATGTCAATGAAAATATCAAAGCTACAGAAATTCAGAATACACATAAGGAGCCAGAAGAACTGTGGGTCACCCTGGAAACAGGAAATGGGACAGCCATAAGAACTGGGGTTGTCTACAGGCCCCCAGACCAGGGGGAGGGCATAGACACATTACTGTTAGAAGATATACAAAACATGACAGCGAAAGGGGAGGTTCTGATAATGGGAGACTTCAACATGCCGGATACAGATTGGTCAATACCAGCAGGAACATCTGCCAGAACTAGACACATAGTGGATTCCCTGCAGGGGGAGGGCCTCAAACAACTGGTACAGCAACCCACAAGAGACAGGGCTATCCTAGATCTAGTACTGACTAACAAGGAAGGGATCACAGATCTCCAGGTAGAAGGTCACCTGGGGGCCAGTGACCATCACATGGTATGGTTCAATTTGGCTACTACATCTAAATCATCCCATTCCAAGGCAAAATATGGGACTTCAGAGGAGCTGACCTTGATAAGATGGCCAACAGAGTTAAGCTAACCCTGCAAAGAAACACAGGTGAGGGGACAGGCAAAGTGGGCAAGCATTAAGGATGCAATACTTGAAGCAGCATCCCATTGTGTTAGACAGAAAGGAAGTGCAAAGGAGAAGAAACCACTTTGGTTCTCAAATACAGCAGCAGAAAAGGTCAGAGCCAAAGGCTGGCCTTCAGGAAATATAAGGGAACACAGCAGGATGAAGATACCAAACTGCCCTAAGGGAAGCAGGGAAGGCAGCAAGGCAGTCAAAGTCCCAAACTGAGGAAACACTAGCACGAACAGTAAAAGAAGGTGACAAGACTTTCTATAGATACATTAGTGAAGGAGAGAGTCCAGAGTGTGCTAAGCTTAATGGAGAAAAGGGAGCATGTGAGGAGGAGGAGGACCCTGTAAAGGCATCTATCCTAAATAGATACTTTTGCTCAGTATTTACTGAAGAGAAGGTAGGGCAGGGCCCACAGCTCAGCATCATGGACACAGGGGGAGGGAGGTGAGCACTACTCCCTTCACAAAAGAAAGGGTCCTACAAGAGTTTGCTAAGCTCAGGGTGGATAAGGCAATGGGACCTGATGGCATACATCCCAGAGTACTTAAGGAGCTAAAGGTGGAACTAGCAGAGCCATTAGCAGAACTGTTTAGTGAGTCTCTGAGCACAGGAGAGGTCCCAGAAGACTGGAGAAGAGCTCATGTGATCCCGCTCCACAAGAGTGGTAGCAGGGAGGAGGCGGGGAACTACAGACCAGTCAGTCTTACCTCAGTAGTGGGCAAGATTATGGAGGCACTCCTTAAGGAAAGGATAGTGCAACACCTGGAATCCATAGGGGCACAGGATCCAAGACAGCATGGGTTTACAAAGGAAGGTCTTGTCAAACTAATCTCATAGATTTCTTTGACTGGGTAACCAGAGTGGTGGACCAAGGGGGAGCAGTTGATGTTGCCTACCTTGACTTCAGCAAAGCTTTTGACACTGTTCCACATAGAAGATTGATAAATAAGCTGGGTAGGCTTGGGGTGGGTCAGAAGTTGGTCAACTGGGTGGCAAACTGGTTGACGGGCAGAAAACAGAGAGTGGTGGTAAATGGTATACAGTCAGAAGAGATGCAAGTCACAAGTGGGGTACCTCAGGGATCAGTCATGGGGCCAGTCCTCTTCAACATCTTCATTAGTAACCTTGCAGATGGACTAGAGGGTAAGGCTTGTCTGTTTGCAGATGACACCAAGATCTGCAACAGAGTAGATGATCCAGATGGGGTGGGCAGAATGAGAAGAGATCTGGATAAACTAGCAAAATGGTCAGAAGAGTGGCAACTGGAATTTAATGCAAAGAGTGCAAGTTCATGCACATAGGGAAGAAAACCCTGAAGCCACCTATAGGCTGGGAGGAGTTGCTAGCAGTCACAAAGGAAGAAAGAGACTTGGGCATCATCATCACTGATGACCTGAAATCATCAAGCAGACCTCTAAAGCAGTAGGTAAGGCTAGGGGTGTTAGGGTGTATTAGTAGGAGTATTACAAGTCGTAGGAGGTAATAATCCTCTTTACAAGACACTGGTTAGGCCCCATCTGGAGTACTGCATGCAGTATTGGAGGCCACACCTTCACAAGGACATTAACCAAATTGAGGCAGTCCAGAGAAGGGCAACCAAAATGGTGCAGGGACTGCATCAGAAGACATATGAGGACAGATTAACAGAGCTCAATATGTATACCCTAGAGCAAAGGAGGGAGAGAGGTGATATGATCGAGGCATTCAAACACCTTAAGGGCATTAACAAGGTGAAAGAGTCTAACATGTTTAAATATAAGAAAAATAGCAGGACAAGAGGACACAGCATGAGATTAGAGGGGGGCAGATTAAGGGGGGAATGTGAGGAAATTCTTTTTCACAGAAAGGGTGGTGGATGCATGGAATGGCTTACCACAAGAAGTGGTGGCTATGAATACAGTGCAGGGCTTCAAACAGGCATGGGATAGGCATAAGGGAGCAATACAAATGACTATGAATAGATAGGCCACTGACAGAGCAAAGGCCGATGGCACATTTATAAGGCAGAAAAAGAAATGGGCAGACTGGATGGGCCTTGTGGTCCTTATCTGCCGTCAACTTCTATGTTTCTATGTTCCACGGCAGAGGCCTCCAACCCCAGGAGGAAGACCAGGTCAAGGGAATGGCCGCATTTGTGAGTGGCAGAGGTAACCACCTGTGAGAGGCCCAATAAATTCATCAATTGGGGAAAGTGTTGACCAAAATGCGAGAGTTCATCATCGATCCAGGCATTGAAGTCACCCAGCACCATCAACCTGGGGGACTCCAAAACCAGGTCAACGATGAAGTCCGCCACTTCCTTAAGGAATGGCGCCCCATCTCCAGGTGGACGGTAGACGAGGGCCAGTCTGTAGCCCCCACCTGCCACAACGACACATTTGAATGATCTGGCCTCCTCAACTGGCACACTGATAAGACCCAATTCGGTCTTAAAACAGACTGCAACCCCGGCCCCACCCCTGTGGTCCAATCTCGGGTTGTGAATCACCGAGTACCCGACTGGAACTGCCGCCTCAAGAATGGGGCCAGCATTACCATCCAGCCAGGTCTCGGTGATACAAGCCAGATCCACTGTACTCACCAAGTCAGCCATAATAGCAGTCTTGTTCACAATGGATCTGGCATTGCATAACACCGCCCGAGTTGGACAGATCCCCTTGGAAGTCCCGGGGTTAATGGGGTGGCAGGCTGTTTTTGCTCAAACTTCTATAGGAGAGATTTGGGCTAGCAGGGAGGTATCATTATATGGGCCAAGTCAAGCACATTATGAGTTATGACTGCAGAGGCAAG
The DNA here is from genome assembly GCA_016271365.2 of Neoceratodus forsteri. Classification (NCBI taxonomy): domain Eukaryota; kingdom Metazoa; phylum Chordata; order Ceratodontiformes; family Ceratodontidae; genus Neoceratodus; species Neoceratodus forsteri. Next base: position 359,676,927 of record JADMNL010000025.1, read on the forward strand.
TTAACAGAAATGACTGTGTGAGCCGAGCAATATGGCACAACTAAATAAAGTTCTGTCCTACAATGTCAGTGGGGTTCACAATCCTATTACACGCTCTAACTTATTACAGTTTTTTTGGAAGGAACAAGCTGACATTCTTTTCTTTCAGGAGACTCACCTCTTCTTGGAAGAACATCAGAAATACCTGAAGTTTGACTTTTCCATTTTCTTATCATAACTCTGGCTACAGATGCAGAGTTTTAACACTTCTTCGCAGAGACCTTCCATTTGAAACTATCGTATTCAGGTTGACTCAGCAGGGTGCTATATGATAGTGACTGGAGTGTTGTATGGTTGCCCCCTTGAGGCCGACTCAGCAGGGTGTTAAGTGATAGTGACTGGAATTTTGTAGGGTCACCCTCTCACCTTAGTAAATACCCCGGATAGCACCTAAGGCCTTGCAGACATTTTTCAAAGCTATTAATACATCTACAAGGCCAACTCATATGGGAGGAATCTTAAATTAAACCTCTGTCAGGACCAAGACACTTCTACTCTGAAACAACATAGACTCTCCCCATCTAAAAAATACATGTGTAAAACTTTACAGAAATGAGGTATCTTTGACACTTGGCACCACATATACCCCACCGGAAAGGAGTTTACCCATTACTCACCTCACCATGGAAGTTATGCTAAGCTGGAATGTATATTAACCACGGCCGAGCATACTGATACCTTAGAACAAATCTCCCATGGTCTTATTCATCTGTCTGATCAGTACTAGCTTATTTTTCTTTGGGAAAACCAGAGAAACAAACCCTTTGGCGCTTGCATCCAGGCTTACTATGGGATCCAGTCTTGATCCAAAAAATACAAGACCATATCCCGCAATATTTGCATGATAATGACAATCCAGAGGTGACCCCTGGCATATTGTGGAACACTTTAAAAGTGGTTACTAGGGGTGATATTATTGCTTATGCCTCTGCATAACATAAGGCCCAGGAATGTAAATTGTATGAATTACAACGTTCTTTACATACATTGCAAATTTTTCACATGCATGTGAGTTTAGCCCCAAGTTAAAGGAGATAAAAGGCCAAATCCAGAAAATCCAAGACCAAAAAAGTTGACCTCTCTTTATTTTACCTTAGACATCGTTTTTATGAAGTGGGGGCTCGGGGCACATGCACCCTGGCTCGATACCTTCAAGTAACCTGGACGCCAGCAATCATCTCAAAGATATGGGACCCAGGTATGAGGAGCACAACACATCACAACCTCAAAATCCAAGGTATAATGTGTACCTTTTACTCAAATCTCTATACCCCAGATCCCCCACTCCCCACACCCTGAAGAACTTATTAAGAATTTTCTACCTACACTCTCTGAGGCACAAGTGGAAGTGTTGACTACTCCTATCATGGCTGATGAAATAACATTAGGAATAGCAGCCTCTGAATCTGGTAAATGTCCCAGCCCTGATGGCCTACTGGCTAAATTTTACAAGCTAGCCCCCTTGCAAGACCACTTACTCCCTTTATTGATGCACCTTTGCCAATCCATCCAAGATGGTGAGCTTCCTCCACCTTCCTGGCACTATGCCACTATTTCTGCCCTACCCAAACCTGGGAAAGACCCTCTGTCTCCAGCATCATATCGCTCAATCTCAGTCCTATATCATGATTATAAATTGCTTATGTCCATTTGGGCCCTGCGGGTAGAGGGTCTTCTTGCGCCTTTGCTGGGCATGGACTAGGCAGGTTTTGTATGCCATCGCCAGGCTCATGACAACATTTGATGAACCCTCTTATTGTTGGACTACACTGTGCAATGATCCACCCCTGGTCCTGGCTAGCTTGGACATGGAGAAGGCCTTTGATATGGTGCCTTGGCTCTTTCTGTGGGCTACTCTACTACAATTTGGATTCCCTGCTGATTTTATAGCCATGCTGTGCTCTCTTTGTCAGCATCCCCAAGCATACTTTGGAATTAATGGTTCAGTCTCAGCTCCTTTTACTCTACAGAGAGGCACCCGGCAAAGATGCCCTCTTTCGCCTATTTTATTCACCCTTTTTATAGAACCCTTGGCCTCTCACCTCCTCCACCTTATCTTCACAAGTGTAAGGAATTCCTCTGGTGGGCAGAGAATATAAGTTAAGCCTTTTTGCAGATGATATCTTGTTAACGGTTTTTAAGCCCTTGGAGTCTCTACATAGTCTCTACATGAGGTGTGGAACATTTTAGAACACTTTGAATACCTGGCAGGCTTCCGGCTTAATGTCACCAAAATAGAGGTGCCAGTGTTTAATTATACCCTGTCCCAATCAATTAGGCAACAGCTCAATGGTCGATGCAATAGAAATTCCCTAAAATATCTGGGAGTTCTTTTAACTAAAAACCCCGAACATTTGGAACTCCTCAACTATGAACCTTTGACTAATGTCATAGCAGAAGACTTGCATCGCTGGTCCTCACTCGGCCTTCTTTTTTTAATAGACTTGGAGCCATCTTACAAAATATCTTACTCCGTATTTTGTATTATCTTCAAACTCTCCCACTCCTCACAAATTGCAGTTATTTCCTGGAGTGGAATAAATTCCTTAGTTGTTTTCTATGGGGAGGACAGTAACCCCAGCTACGGCTCTCTCTTTTGCAGTTTTCCATGGCTCGAAGTGGACTCAACTTCCCAAATATGTGGCTTTATGCTTTAGCCTGCCAATTAAGGCTTATTTGTTTATGGTTGTCTGAGGGCTACAAAAAACCCCACTGGAAAAATTTTGAGTTTGTCCTAAATGACTTACATGATATCAGCGTGGTGCAGTTCTCCTCCCCTCATCAAAGATTCCTCGGTAGTGGTACTTAAACAATCACAGTGGCTACTTTGACTCGAAACTTAAATACCACACCTGTCTTCTAGCCAAGAAAATCCTTCTCAACCATGCCTCACCTGGGCTTCTCCCAGTGCTCCAACCTGTCCCCCAAACAGACCCACCTGAAGTGCAGCCAAGTCTCTCATCACTGTCCCCCACTGTAGGGTCTCCCTTGGCCAAAGGGCATTCCTGTGTCAGGCTCCTAAATGGCTCAATGAGCTCCTCTCTCCCATCTTTCATGAACCAAAATTAGGTCCTTTCAAGGCACACCTCAAAAGCCTGCTCCTCTCGCTATCTACCTGTGACTGTCCCTAGCCCCTCCCTCATCCTCCCTACACTCAGCCTCCACACCTAGTCCCTAGTGTCCCCCCCACTTTTACCTAACTTTTGACAATGGTCCCGTGCTGACCTATGATCTGTTTATTTACTACTTACTGCATGACTCTTTCCTCTGTATTTGTATTCCTCTGTAACTGCCTATGTACCTATCACGTGGAACCTTTGAAAAGGAGTCTATGACTCAAAGGTGTGTTTCCGATTATTATAAATAAATAAATAAAAATATCTCCCCTTTTTGAAATTTTTTAGCTTCACACCAACTGCTTATGAGCTTGGCATGAACTCCTCTCTGGGGACTGCCTAGGGGAGCAGGGTCCCTTATTGGGTACCTTGGCAGGAAACTATTCTAATCCATTAAATAGAGTAGATCCCTTCCTACACAGATGGGCCATGTGCAGGTTAAATGTACCTGCATCAGCTCCTGCATTGTAGAGGTATACTTCCCTTTGCAGGTTTGAGGACCAAATACTCATTATCAAACACAAACTATTTTCGCCATTTACAACTCAGAACTTATTTTCATACCCTACCTCCCTTTTACAGGGTCTTCCCAGAGTACCCGTCGGTGCTTTTTACCCTACTTCTACAACACCAGCAAGGAGGGGTGGAAAGTCACTTAGTGGGTATTATATATGCCATCCTCAGGGACCAGATCAAAGATTCCTCGGTAGTAGTACTTAATCAATCACAGTGGCTAAAATATTCTCTTCCAAATTATAAATTGTCCACTGCCCCTTATCTTAAGGAATTTGCTTAGAAATGTTGTACGTCGGTTCTTTATGACACCAGCTAGGTCGATGAAATATATAGGAAAGCATGCGGGTCAATGCTGGCAAAATTGAGGGGAGGAGAGGGCAGACCAGGCCCATGTGTTTTGGTCTTGCCCTGTTTTGACCCATTATTGGAATTATATTGCCCATATACTAGATCTTATGCTTGGGGTCACAGAACTTTTGACTCCGGAGTTGGTTCTGCTGAGTATCCTGACATTAGCTGGGAGCCTGAGGGGTCAGCAGTTAAAACTACTATCAATCCTACAAACAGGAGCCAAGAAAGTGGTAACCAAATTATGGCTGCAGCCGCAACTGCCAATATTATCACAGTGAGTTGCCATAATAGGTAATATTTATTACCCTGAAAAATGTTCCCATCATTATTTGAATCATATGTCAGTGTTTGATGAAATTTGGAGAAGGTGGACCCTTTATAAACTAAAGACTGATTCCGTTTTTGTACCTTGACTGTTTTTGCACATATGGAATTATGGAGGGCATATAAATGTGAAAACCTCTTAATAGTTATGTTTTAAAGTGGCATAACTGTATGCTTTCATCTTTTACAGCTTTAGCCCATGTTTTTTGGTTCTCTGCTTATACACTTTTAACCTTGCTAAATATTTAATGAGATTTAGTTATAAAAAAAAAGAAAGAAATACGATTCTGAACCTAGAGGCCATCATGGCAGAGGCCAGCCTGGATACTGTGGCCATTACCAAGTTGTGGTACATTGAAAACCATGGCTAGGACATGGCCATATCAGGCTATAATTTGCTCAGAAAGGACAGGGTGGGAAGAAAGGGAGGGGGTGTAGTTGTAGTGCTTTATGTGAGGGAAAGCATAAAAGCGATAGAGCTACAGGGAATAGAAGGAGAGGTAGCAGTACTGTGGGTCACCCTGGATACAGGGTATGGAGCCACTATTTGCACTGGAGTGATCTACAGACCTCCAGCACAGCAGGAGGAATTACATGAGGTACTGGTGGAAGTCACTGGCAAGATGGCAGAAAAGGGGAGGTGCTACTGGTGGGGGGACATCAACCTACCAGACGTGGATCGGAGCCTCCCAGCAGCAGCTTCAGCTAAAAGCAGGGACATCTTGAACTCTCTGCAGGGGACATTCCTCAGGCAACCAGTAACTGAACCCACTCATGATAGGGCAATACTGAACCAGGTACTCACTAACAGGGACAGTGTTGCAGACATCAAGGTGGGAGACCACCTGGGGACCAGTGATCACTGTCTGGTGTGGTTCAATATAAGGACATCTGTGGAACTGAACCACACAAGGGCGGGGGGCCTGGACTTCAGGATGGCAGATTTTTTAAAGATGGGTGAATGCCTCAAGGATGAACTGATGGTGGGGGTGGCTTGGGAGGGGTGGAGAAACAGTGGATGAAGCTAAAAGGGAGCATACCAAAGGCAACAAACCTCTGAATCAAACAAGTGAGGAAAAAGAGACCACTATAGGTCTTGAAGGAAGTGGCTGAAAAGGTAAAGGCTAAAAGGATAGCATTCAGAAGATGTAAGGAGATGCAGAGGGAGGAGGATAGGGAGGTGTATCAGGGGAAACAGAGGGAAGCAGGGAAACTAGTAAGGAGCACAAAGGCACAAACTAAGAGAGAATAGCCCAAGAAGTAAGGAACGGGGACAAACCATTTTTTAGGTATGTAAGTAAATGGGAACAGCAATAATTACTGTAAGCAGGGTCAGGGATGTGCTTGAGCATTTAAAACAGGACAAATCTCCTGGAGCGGATGGAATATATCCTAGGATACTTAGGGAGTTGGCAGATGAGTTGGCAGAACCCTTAGCGCACCTGTTTAGCCAGACACTTCAATCAGGAGTGGTGCCAAGGGACTGGAAAAGAGCTGACGTGGTTCCCCTACATAAAAGCGGAAGTAGGGATGAAGCCGATAATTACAGACCAGTTAGCCTCACATCAGTGGTAGGAAAACAACTGGAGGCCCTGATTAAACAAGACACAATAGAATACTTGGGCAAGAATGGACTTCAGGATGATAAGCAGCATGGTTTAGTGGCAGGCAGGTCATGCCAGACAAATCTGATTACATTCTTCGGGTGACTAGGAAAGTGGATAGGGGCCATCCAGTGGATCTCTATGTCAACTTTAGAAAGGCCTTGATTCAGTGCTGCACAACCAGCTACTGAAGGAACTTGAGGATCTAGGCATAGCAAGCTGCATTTTGAAGTGGGTGGGTAACTGGTTGGAAGACAGGAGGTAAAGAGTGGTAGTCAACGGGGCAAGGTCAGAGGAGGGAGAGTTGACAAGTGGGGTCCCACAGGGCTCGGTCTCGGGACCAGTCCTATTCAATGTGTTCATCAGCGACATAGGATTAGGTATTCAGAGCAAGACAGCATTGTTGGTGGATGACACCAAGCTGGGGGTAGGGTGGACAGTAAAGAAGCAGTTGAGAACCTACAAAATTATCTAAAAAGGTTAGAATGGTGATCTAGTATCTGGCAGCTGAAATTCAACGCCATGAAGTATTAAGTGATGCATATAGAAATAACCCAAGGTCAACCTATTGGCTCAATGTGGTCAAACTGAACACCTCACAAGAGGAAAGGGATCTAGGAGTTATTATAAGTGACACCTTAAAACAAACCAGCCAATGAAATGCAGCATACAGCAGGGCCAACAAAATGCTGGGGTGCATAGGGAGAGGATTTGACAGTAGGCAGAGGGAGGCGATACTTCCAATGTATAGATCCATGGTAAGACCCCACCTGGAGTACTGTGTACAGTTTTGGAGACCACACCTTAAAAAGGACAAGGACAGGATGGAAACCATCCAGAAAAGGGCGACCAAAATGATACAGGGACTACCAAACGAGGGCTGACTGGAGGCGCTAAACATATACTCACTGGAAACAAAGAGGGAAAGGGAAGGGGATATTATTGAAACTTCAAGTACATGAGGGGATTAACTGCAGTACTCTAGTCTGAAATATTTACCAGGGCTCCCAGCTCCAATATGAGGGGGCATGGATGGAAACTGAGGGGTGGGAAGTTCAAAAGGGATCTCAGGAAATATTATTTCTTGGAGAGAGTGGTTGAGTCATGGAACAGACTGCCGGCAGATGTGGTAGGGGCCAAAACTGTATCTGTGTAACCCCTAGGTGGTGCTATCCCAAGGGCTACTACCCCTGCTGGCTTGGCTAGCAGCCAGTTAAGGGGCCTAGGTTCTGTAACGGGTACCTCCACCCACAGGTTAAGGTTGGTAGTGGTCAAGCTAACCAGGGCACAGCCTTCTAGGACACTGTAACCCCCTGTTTCCCTGCTAGTGGCCGGAACAACACCCAATAGTCACTTTCACAATACCCCTGATACACTTCACAAGTTCCCCCACAGTTTGCACTTACCACCAGGGCTGGTTTCTCTGGCTTGACCCTGGGGACCCCCTGTAAAACAAGGTTAGACACAGCAAAGAGCCACAGCATGGTACTCTTGGTACAAACTGGAACCACAGTCAGGTTAAATGCAGAAAAAAAATTAGATCTGATTTATTCAGGGTGCTTAAACAAGGGAGGGGCACAATCAGGTTGATTTTCTTAAATGCTCCATCAAATAAACAGTTATGCATGCACTTCAGAGTCCCTAAACAGCCACAATCTCTGGGTACCCAGGTGTAGAAGAGATGGGCTAGCCAGGACCGTTGCCCAGGGTAGGTCAGCATTGCAGCTGGTTGGGGCCCTATGATGGAATAAAACAACATACGCAGTACACACTATTTGTAATCCGGAGCCAGAGGGCTCAGTTCGAGAAGAGGTAGAAGAAAAAAAAAAAAAACAAGACTATCAGATGACACACTAGATTAAGATGTTGTTTCAGGGAGCTACCCTGGTAATTACTCACGATACCCAAGACTGGACACAGGCGGGATGAAAATAGAGACAGCAGGTGGTGAATCTGGAGTGCCAGAAGAAGCAGGGCCCACACGATTCGCTGAGGCATCGTTCCTGTTCAGACGTGGAGCAGGGGGCTGATCCCCAGGCAGGTCTCGTGTCAATGACTTTCTCTGTGCAGTGTGGTAGTCTGGCAGGGTCCACATGACAAGGCCCGACCACATGGAGATAACTGTGGATTCAGTCCAATTGGGCTGGATACAGCTTCCAGCAAGCAGAACACAATTCACTCAGTGGTGAACCAAATCACGACCCACCACCAATACACAGCACATTTATATGTAAGACATTCTACAGTACCAGGTAATCCCTCTCTGATTGAGCTGGATACAGCTTCCAGCAGGCAGAACACAGTCCACACAGTGGGCAACCAAATCACAACCCACCACCAATACACAACACATTTATATGAAAGAAATTCTACAGTACCAGGTAATCCCTCTCCGATTGGGCTGAATACAGCTTCCAGAGGCAGAACTTCCGACAGGTCGATTGCATTCAGCAAAATCTTTGGTCTTCCTCAGGTCCTGAGCCTGGTACAAATCAATGACACAGAAATTGGATTTTGTCTCCAACATCCTCCCGTGTGAACTACTCCAATGGCTGCTCGACTCGCTCGAGCTGTTGCTTCTTCAGCTTCCAAACTAAGATCTGCCTCCAGACAGCAGGCAGCATGGTGATGCCCCCCAGTCCAACGTTTTGGTTGGCTGACTCAGTTGTCAGTCACAACAAGGCTCCCCCTCCAGGTGCAAAAGGTGCCAACAGCCCAAAATTACAGTCTCCACAGTTTTTACTCCACATAGCCCCTGCAAGTGGGCTCCATTTTAGAGTGCCAAGGTACTGATTGGTCCAATTCGGCAGTTTGGGACCAAGATGGTGGAGATGGGCAGAAAGTCCTTGCTGCAAAGAAAGCAGGTTAGAACAAAACTACAATATTATATTTACCCTAACGATGATCAGTAAGCACGCACACCTTCTAACAGAGCTCCTTCTGTACAATTAGCGATGGCAGAAATGGAGCAGTTATCCAGCAGCTCGAGCAGGACTCATGCATAAAAACACACAGCCCCCCTTCCTAATTTGATTAAAACTGCAACCAGGCAGTTCTCAAAGAGACAGTAACCAGAGGCTTTACAGGGACTCTCCACATTTAACCGTTATACGGCTAGAATGCTGGACACCAGCCTGGCAGTGAGCATTTAGACAAGCTCACGGAAGACTTTTTGGGAACCCCCATTTGTAGGGGGGTTACACCTGCATTTAAAGGTGGTTGGGATAAAGAATGTACTAGAACTAAAACCGCTAGGAAAAGTATCAGCTAGGCCCTGGGATCTCCTAGGATCTCGGAATCTCATGGGCAGACTTAATGGATCTTTGGTCTCCTTCTGCTGTTGCCTTTCTGTGTTTCTGTGTTTCTAAGTGAAAAGAGGGAGATCAGGAGTAGGATTCTAAGGTTAAAAAAGGAAGGGGTGACTGTGCAGTGGGAGACCATGAAAAAGCAGACATCCTGAAAAAATACTTTTGTTCAGTGTTCACAGAGGAAGGAGAAGGGGAGGGGCCATAAAAAAGTAACAGAAGCTTTGGAGGGAGGGTGGTAGGTGAACACTAGTCATTTTTTTGGAGGAGAGGTCCTGAAGGGACTCACTAATCTGAAGGTGGACAGGGCAATGGGGGCCAGATGGGGTGCATCCAAGGGTACTGAGGGAACTCAGTAAACCGCCTTTAACAGTTCTATGTAACAGCTCACTGGAAACGAATAGTTCCTGAGGGCTGGAGGAGGGCGGATGTAGTCCCACTACACAAAAGTGGCAGCTGGGAGGAGGCTGCTAATTCTAGGCCAGTCAGCCTGACATCGGTGATGGGAACGTTAATGGAATCATTGCTGAAGGAAAGAATTGTAGAATATCTTGAATCCAGTGGGTTACAAGACCCATGGCAGCATGGGTTCACAGTGCGGAGGTCATGTCAAACGAATCAGATAGATTTCTTTGACTGCTTGACAAAGGATTTAGATCAGGGTGGAACAGTGGACATGGCCTACCTAGATTTCAGTTAGGCTTTTGACACCATTCCGCATAGGAGACTAGTAAGCAAGCTGGGTAGTTTAGGAGTGGATCCAAAGGTGGTAAACTGGATAAGAAATTGGATGGGGGATAGAAACATAGAAACATAGAAGTTGACGGCAGATAAGGACCGCAAGGCCCATCCAGTCTGCCCATTTCTTTTTCTACCTTATAAATGTGCCATCGGCCTTTGCTCTGTCAGTGACCTATCTATTCATAGTCATTTGTATTGCTCCCTTATGCCTATCCCATGCCTGTTTGAAGCCCTGCACTGTATTCATAGCCACCACTTCTTGTGGTAAGCCATTCCATGCATCTACCACCCTTTCTGTGAAAAGAATTTCCTCACATTCCCCTTAATCGGCCTCCCTCTAATCTCATGCTGTGTCCTCTTGTCCTGCTATTTTCTTATATTTAAACATGTTAGACTCTTTCACCTTGTTTATGCCCTTAAGGTGTTTAAATGTCTCGATCATATCACCTCTCTCCCTCCTTTGCTCAAGGGTATACATATTGAGCTCCGTTAATCTGTCCTCATATGTCTTCTGATGCAGTCCCTGCACCATTTTGGTTGCCCTTCTCTGGACTGCCTCAATTTTAGTTAATGTCCTTGTGAAGGTGTGGCCTCCAATACTGCCGCAGTACTCAGATGGGGCCTAACCAATGTCTTGTACAGAGGGATTATTACCTCCCTCTTACGACTTGTGATACCCCTACTAATACACCCTAACACCCCCCTAGCCTTACCTACTGCTTTAGAGGTCTGCTTGGATGATTTTAGGTCATCAGTGATGATGATGCCCAAAGTCTCTTTCTTCCTTTGTGACTGCTAGCAACTCCCCTCCCAGCCTATAAGTGGCTTCAGGGTTTCTCTTCCCTATGTGCATGATTTTGCACTTCTTTGCATTAAATCCCAGTTGCCACTCTTCTGACCATTTTGCTAGTTTATCCAGATCTCTTCTCATTCTGCCCACCCCATCTGGATCATCTACTCTGTTGCAGATCTTGGTGTCATCTGCAAACAGACAAGCCTTACCCTCTAGTCCATCTGCGAGGTCACTAATGAAGATGTTGAATAGGACTGGCCCCAGGACTGATCCCTGAGGTACCCACTTGTGACTTGCATCTCTTCTGACTGTATACCATTTACCACCACTCTCTGTTTTCTGCCAGTCAACCAGTTTGCCACCCAGTTGACCAACTTCTGCCCACCCGAGCCTACCTAGCTTATTTATCAATCTTCTATGTGGAACAGTGTCAAAAGCTTTGCTGAAGTCAAGGTAGGCGACATCAACTGCTCCTTGGTCCACCACTCTGGTTACCCAGTCAAAGAAATCCTATGAGATTAGTTTGACAGGACCTTCCTTTGTAAACCCATGCTGTCTTGGATCCTGTGCCCCTATGGATTCCAGGTGTTGCACTATCCTTTCCTTAAGGAGTGCCTCCATAATCTTGCCCACTACTGAGGTAAGACTGACTGGTCTGTAGTTCCCCGCCTCCTCCCTACCACTCTTGTGGAGCAGGATCACATAAACCCTTCTCTAGTCTTCTGGGACCTCTCCTGTGCTCAGAGACTCACTAAACAATTCTGCTAATGGCTCTGCTAGTTCCTCCTTTAGCTCCTTAAGTACCCTGGGATGTATGCCATCAGGTCCCATTGCCTTATCCACCCTGAGCTTAGCAAGCTCTTGTAGGACCCTTTCTTTTGTGAAGGGAGTGGTGCTCACCTCCCTCCCCTGTGTCCATGATGCTGAGCTGTGGGCCCTGCCCTACCTTCTCTTCAGTAAATACTGAGCAAAAGTATCTATTTAGGATAGATGCCTTTACAGGGTCCTCCTCCTCACATGCTCCCTTTTCTCCATTAAACTTAGCAATAACCCCTCTGGACTTTCTCCTTTCACTAATGTATCTATAGAAAGTCTTGTCACCTTCTTTACTGTTAGGTACTAGTGTTTCCTCAGTTTGGGACTTTGCCTGCCTTACTGCCTTACCTGCTTCCCTTAGGGCAGTTTGGTATGCCTCCTATCTTCATCCCGCTGTGTTCCCTTATATTTCCTGAAGGCCAGCCTTTTGGCTCTGACCTTTTCTGCTACTGTATTTGAGAACCAAAGTGGTTTCCTTCTTCTTTTGCACTTCCTTTTCTGTCTAACACAATGGGATGTTGCTTCAAGTATTGTATCCTAATGCTTGCCCACTTTGCCTGTACCTCCTCACCTGTGTTTCTTTTTGCCAGGGCTAGCTTAACTCTGTTGGCCATCTTATCAAAGTCAGCTCCTCTGAAGTCCCATATTTTGCCTTGGAATGGGATGATTTAGATGTAGTAGCAAATTGAACCATACCATGTGATGGTCACTGGCCCTAGGTGACCTTCTACCTGGAGATCTGTGATCCCTTCTTTGTTAGTCAGTACTAGATCTAGGATAGCCCTGTCTCTTGTGGGTTGCTGTACCAGTTGTTTGAGGCCCTCCCCTGCAGGGAATCCACTATGAGTCTAGTTCTGGCAGATGTTCCTGCTGGTATTGACCAATCTGTATCTGGCATGTTGAAGTCTCCATTATCAGAACCTCCCTTTAGCTGTCATGTTTTGTATATCTTCTAACAGTAATGTGTCTATGTCCTCCCTCTGGTCTGGGGGCCTGTAGACAACCCAGTTCTTATGGCTGTCCCATTTCCTGTTTCCAGGGTGACCCACAGTTCTTCTGGCTCCTTATGTGTATTCTGAATTTCTGTAGCTTTGATATTTTCATTAACATACAGGGCCACTCCTCCCCCTTTGCACCTCGGTCTCTTCTGAACAATACATAGCCAGGTACTGAAGTCTCCCAAGTGTGGTTACTGGTAAACCACGTCTCACTAATTGCTACTATGTCCAGTTTAGCCTCTGACATTAGTGCCTGCAGGTCTGGGATCTTATTTCCCAGGCTGTGAGCATTTGTGTACATGATTTTCCATTGGCCAGATTTTGGTGTGTTAGTTGTTGGGTGAAGTTTGGCATTACCCCTGTGCATCGTATGGGGAGACAAACCTTTTTTCTAGGGGACAGAGGGTGGTGGTAAACAGAGTTCACTCATCATCATTCATTTTTATTGATCGACTAAAGCCATTACAATATATGTTAAAACCTGCACATCAAAATACACATACAAATATAAACAACAAGCACACTTATAGTATATGATAAGGTCTATGTAAGATATGCAAATCTTAATGATATAATTTCCATCATCAAAAATTCTTAAAAGAGATCTGAATCCATTGTTTCCATAAAATGGATACAGTATTGCAATATTTTCCTTTCATACTGTCATATTAGCCTTGGAATGAATAGTCTTTCACATACATTACAAATATAAGTTCTTTAGAAATTTTACTATAAATTGTAAATGTGTTTGTTTCTTTAGTAGTAACATAGAAACATAGAAACATATACTTTGTCGACACCAGATAAGGACTGCTTGGCCCACCTAGTCTGCCCATTTCCATACCTATTGGAAAGGCTGCAGATTCTAGCTAACAGCCTAGTTCCTCCTACCCCCCACTATAATTGCCTTATGTTGGCACCATGCATTCTTGAATTCCCCCACTATTTTTGATCCCACAACCTCCTCAGGAAGACTGTTCCATGCATCCACCACCCTCTCCATGAAAAAATACTTTCTCAGGTTGCCCCTGAGCCACCCCCCCCACCCATTTTCAAATTGTGCCCCTTGTTCTTGCACATCTCTTTTTCTGAAATATGCTACCCTCTTGGACTTGCTTGATTTCCTTGAGGTACTTGAAAGCTTCTATCATGTTCTCCCTCTCCCTACTTTCCTCAAGGGTATACATATTAAACTTTTTTAGTCTCTCTTCATATAGCTTCTGGTGCAGACTCTGCACCATTTTGGTTCCCCTCCTCTGTACTGCCTCCATCCTATGTCCTTTTGGAGATGGGGTTCCCAGAACTGCACACAGTACTCCAGATGGGGTCTCATCAACTGTCTGTACAGAAGGATAACAACTTCCTGCTTTCTACTGGTGATCCCTCTCCCTATGCATCCCAGAATCCCCCCAGCCCTCCTTACTGCCTTCTCACATTGCTTGCCCACCTTAAGGTCATCTGATATGAGTACCCCCAGGTCTCTTTCCATTTTTGTTGTTGTTAGTGCCTCCCCCCCACTGTGTACTCTTCCTCTGGGTTTATGTTTCCCAGGTGCATTACTTTGCACTTCTTTGCATAGAAACTAAGCTGCCATTCTCTTGACCATTACTCCAACCTTGCCAAGTCCCTTCTCATCCTTTCTACCCTCCCCAGTGTATCAACCCTGTTGCAGATCTTTGTGTCATCTGCAAAGAGGCATATTTTTCCTTCCAGACCCTCTGCAATGTCACTTATAAAGACGTTAAAGAGTACTGGTCCCAGTACTGAACCCTGTGGTACCCCACTAGTAACTCCCCTTTCTCCTGAGTGTGCTCCATTTACTATTATCCTCTGCATCCTGTTATCCAGCCAATTTGTTACCCAGGCTACCACCCTGGGACCCATTCCCAGTCTGGCTAACTTGTTTATTAATCTTTTGTGTGGTACGGTGTCAAATGCCTTGCTAAAGTCATAGGAGGCCATATTACAGCCCCTCCCTGGTCTACTACTTTGGTCACCCAGTCAAAGAAATCTATTCAATGGCCTATGCAGCCAGTATAGCGTTATGATTGTGCAACTGTGTTAGTTTGGTTTTGGCCATTCTCACTCTCTATTCCAGAGGAATTACCACCCTGCAGGGGTTCCAAAGGCAAGGAACCCTCAAAGAGGATTCCATCCCTAGAGGTGCCACAGGATGATTCCCATGGTTAAAGGTACCTTAGGAAGGATCTCAAGGAGAGAAGTGCAGCTGCTGGAAGAGTAGGGGAGAATGGTGGGGCAAAGAAAATGTGTTTCACAATGAGACTGAGAGGAACTGCTTATATAGCTCAGGAAGTGGGAGTGGCTGGCTGCTTGTCCATTGAACTCCAGGCTAAGCCATCTAGTTTGGTTTTGGCTGTTCGCACTTTCTATTCCAGAGGAATTACCACCCTGTAGGGATACCAAAGGCAAGGAACACACAAAGAGGATTACACCCCTAGAAGTGCCATGGGATGATTCCCGTGGCTAAAGGTACCTTAGGAAGGATCCCCAAAAAGAATGAAGTACGAAGCATATGAGCAAGCTGTAATTGTGACATAGTAGTAGTAGATAAGCATCAGACAGTTTGATGACGTAATGAGATGCTCAGGTTGATAACGTGATGAAAGCCCAGGTTTGCGAGGCATGATTCTGATGGTTTGCATTGAGAATGAGGGGATCCTCTAAGGAGAGAGGGAATGGCAGGGACACCATCCACCTCCATCCAACAGCGGAACCTACCTAAAGAAACTAGGGGACACTACTGTGCTAACTAACAATTATGACCTGAGGCAATGGAGGAGAGAAAAAAACCTTTGAGGAGGAAATCTCTGGGGATCCAAGGCCTAGGTCGCCTTCCCTCTAGGCTTGGGATATTTTATTTAGTGATCGCTCTGCAGCTGCAATTTGGAAAACCCAGTTAATGGGAGGTGGAAAATATTCCAATTTGGAGGAAGGCTCTCACTCATATCCCTCTAGTGGGAACCTCGTGGAAGGTTGCGAGCATTCTCAGCAACATGAATAGACAACCAAGGCGGTGGAGGAGAGCAACAACTGCTGAGGCACTGACTTGGCCTACTCGCCCTAAACTCACACCAGGTGAACCAGAGACAGTCGTAGGGAGAATGCGGTGAAGGTGCCTTGCTAGAGAAACCACTAAGGCCAATGGATAACCGTTATAATGGAACACTAGAGACAAAGGAGGTAACATTTTCCACCCTTCACAGCTCATCTTAAATTCTACATCAGGAGCTGCTGAAGCTAAAGCCAAGCCTGGAGCGAGGACATTCCCAGCTGTGGGCCAGGTGAGAAGGACCCCACCCCAAGTTGGACATGCTTAAGATGTGGACTAATGCAGAGTGAGACTGTTGGCTGCAGGGAATGCTGCGCCAGAATGGTATCGCTGGCATGCCCCATAAATTGATAGAGAGCTGAAAGCTGGCAAGCAGCTGAATGAGCACTGGTGTGCTGAGAGCATAATGAGAGTTGAGTGCTGAGACCTTGCAAGGTCGAAGGCAGAATTGAGTGTAGCAGAATCCCAGAGGCTGAAGCCGAGGGGATGGCAGTAGGCATGAAGCAATGATTTGCATAAGCAATGAGCAACGATTGTGAAAGCAAGCGTAGACCTGCATGTAGGTCAGTAAACAGAGTAGTAATAAGTGGACCTGCATGTAGGTCTGCATAACATAGTAGCAATGAAAGAGCACTGAATAGTGGGGCAAGCCAGCCAGGCATTTAAAAGCCAAATCAAGGTGACAAATACTCTGAGGATGTTCAGCAGTGAAGGCAGGATTTAGAACAGAAATAATTAGCCAGATGGGGCCACGACTCCCCAAACACTTCCCAGTCCCCGCCGTAGGACAAACAAGAAAGTGATGGAAGGGCCGAGAACCACATGCAGATATTAAAGCTAGTTTAACAGCTGCAGCAGTAACTTTGAGCTGACCTTTGAGTATAACAGGGTGAATAAACATAGAAGCAACATCTGAGTGGAGTACACTGAATTGTAAAACTGCAATAAACATAAATAAGGAGGCACAATGCTTCTGAAAGCAGGTGTAACCAGGCAGTGCAATGGAGCTGCTGCAATGAGGTAAGTAGAATGAGAGCATGATTGAGCTGCATAGCTAGGTTCAGAGTAAATCTGAGTCAGGTGAAAACAATCGAGTATGCAACATTGAGCAGCTATGGTTGAGCTGACACACACAGATAATGATTGCAGTTGCATGTAGTAGTGTGAGAGTTGTGAGTAACAGAGCAAATAGTAGGAGCTCTGGAGCGATATGCTAGGAGCTTAGAAACAAAAGCCCCCCCAAAAAAGACAAAACCAAGAAACACAAACACAGAAAACAGGGAACAAGGACAGAAGAAGCACACACAGCCGAAGGCAAAATACAAACCAGAAGCAGGAAATAAACACAGAAATCCAACATTCAAGCAGGAGCAGCAAGGTGGGGGGTGGGGTAGGCCCCAACCAGCACAGAGGACAGACCAACAGAGCCTTTGGCCGCAAAGAAAAAGTGCTTCACAATGAGGCTGAGAGGAACTGCTTATGTACTGTAGCTCAGGAAATGGGAGTGACTGGCTACTTGTCCATTGAACTCCAGACTAAGCCTTCCAATTAGATTCGTCTGACATGACCTTCCCACTGTGAATCCATGCTGCCTTGGGGCCTGTGCCTCGCTGGCCTCTAGATACTCAACAATTCTTTCTTTCAGAAATGTTTCCATCATTTTCCCTACCACTGAGGTCAAACTAACAGGTCTGTAGGTTCCTGCCTCTGCCTTGCTCCCACTCTTGTGAAGGAGAATCACATCTGCCTTCTTCCAGTCCTCGGGTACCACAGCATCCTCCCATGACTTGTTAAAAAGGGTAGTCAGTGGTGCCACCAGGTCTCCCCTTAGTTCTTTTAGAATTCTGGGGTGAATCCTGTCAGGTCTCATTGCCTTATCCACCTTAAGTTTTGAGAGCTCATTCAGAACCATTTCTTCTGTAAATAAACTGGTATCAACCCCCCTGCCCAGAGTGCTTCTCTTGTTTGGTTTAGGCACCTCCCCCTCTTCTTTAGTGAATACTGAACAAAAGTATTTGTTCAGTATCTCTGCCTTCTCACTGTCGCTCTCTGCCCTTCCTCTCCTTTATTAAGTCTCAGTATCCTTCCCTTCGCTCCCTAATTTATCTATAAAAGGTTTTATCACCCTTCTTAACTGAGCTGGCTATCTTTTCCTTGGTTTGGGCCTTTGCTCTCCTGACTGCCTTTCCTGTTCTTCCACACCTCCTTCCTGCACATTTGCTAGTGCATTCCTTAGGCATTCCCCCATTTTGCCAAAGTCAGCCTTTCTAAAGTCCAGTACCCTCACTTTTGTATGGTTTGACTCTACAGTTGTGTTTATCGTGAACCAGACTGTGTGGTGGTCACTTGTTATCAGATGGTTACCCACTTCCAAATCTGTGATCCTCCCTCCATCCCAGTTTGAGAGCACCAGGTCCAAGATTGCTCCCTCTCGAGTGGGTTCCAACACTAGGTGTCTGAGGCATGCCCCCCGTAGGGCATCGAGGATGACCCTACTCTTGGATGTGGTTGCAGTAAATGTGCTCCAGTTAACATCTGGCATATTCAGGTCCCCCATCAACAATATTTCCCCTTTTTCTGCCATTCTGAGGATGCCTTCTATCATTTCCTTGTAGGAAGATAATGAAGCTGTGCACGCACCCATACTTTGGGAAAATAGAAGGTATTTTATTTTATAGCAAACTGCAAAACATGGCAGACACCATCTTCAGGAAGACCCATGTGATAGGGTCGATATGTAGGGGTGTTAGCCCAGGTATCTGCCATGTTTTGCAGTTTGCTATAAAATAAAAAAACTTTTATTTTCTCAAAGTATGGTGTGTGCACTGTTTCATTATCTTCCTATGTTCAGTGACTGTCTTTGGCTGTAGCACCCTTATGGAGACAAATGTGCATTCACTTGCTGTGTTTTTTTGCAAGTATAATTTCCTTGTCCATTTCCTCCCCCTGAGACGGGAGGTCTGTATACAACCCCTATGCGGACTGTGGTGCCACTACCTATCTCTAAGGTGATCCACAGTGCCTCGTTTCCTCCCTGTTTACCCTTTAGTTCTGTTGCTTTGATCCCTTCCCTTACGTAGAGAGCTACTCCTCCTCCCCCTCCTCCTCCTCTTTTACCCTCCCTGTCCCTCCTGTAAATTGTGTACCCTGGTATGTTGATATCCCAGTCATGGTTTTTCCATGTACCATGTTTCTGCTACTGCCATGATATCCAGGTGTCTCTCTTCCATCAAGGCCACTAGCTCAGGAAGCTTTTTACCTAGACTATGGGTATTGGTACTCATTGCTCTCCATTTTATGATGGCCTTACCCTTTTTTGCTCCATCCCTGCCCCTAATGCCTTTTCCTCTTTCTCCATTTACCCTATCATCGAGGCACAGGTCAGGAAGCATAGGAAAAACCAGGAACAGTTGTAAAATTAACAAGAGTTTTATTAGTACTAGCAGTAACATAAAAAAATAAAACTGTTCAGAACAACTGTTTACAAAGACAGAATAATTAGAAGCTGCATCTGAGTTTTCCTTTAATCTCTGTGTCCCTTTTTTAAGCAACTGCAGCTCTATCTTTTTATAAGTCCTTGCACCCCCCTTCTTAACAAGCATCCTGTTTTTTCTAAAATGTTCAAGTAGTATATTTCAAGCAGGTGCTGCAAGAACTCAGTGTCCCAGAACTGAGACCCCATCCCAGCTCCACAGCTTTTGCAGAAAGCTTAAAAATTGTACTAAGGTAATCGCTTGAGTTTTCAATAGCTTTTTGAATGCATCTCAAACTATAATTATATGCATTTCAAAAATGAACACTACATAATTTCTAAACAAAGGGATCCCAATATCTGTTACATTTCCACATAATGATTGGCATATATTTTTATACCAGCAGAGATGCAATTGAGGAAAATGACAGAACAGCAAGTGAGGGTAGAGAGATAGCGAGAGGCAGATAATTGCGAGACTGTTGGGGTGATCAAATCCTAGGTCTCAAAGGAAAATTTGGTTGCACAACCAGACAGAGAAGAGACAGAAAAGGAAAGAACAGATCCTTGCATTTAAATACTTTCTTCATAACAGCTGGGACAGGGTCCTATTCCACCCTGTCACATACACCCCCTCCTTAAGAGGGAACCTGTTTTATCAAACAGGCTTCCAAAACTTTCTACTAATTCTCTAATATTAGCTTCTAATTTTCAGAAGTTAAGCATGTGCAGTATCCCTTTTCTGTAATAGTACAGCAAACAGTAAAGTGCAAACTCATACATTTGTTTTTCAACCTTCAGAACCCTCACATCCTGATCCATAGCTTGGCAGAAAATCAGCATTGCTATTCTCTTTACCAGATTTGCATATCACATTGAATTTAAATTGCTGTAGTGCCAGGTACCACCTTGTGATTCTGGAATTTTTATCTTTCATTTGGTTAAGCCAACAGAGAGGATCATGATCTGTTATAAATGCAAAGTCAGTTCCTAGAAAATAAAACTTAAGGGACTCCAAGGCCCACTTCTCTGCTAAACATTCCTTTTCAATAGTGGAGTACCTATTCTCTCTGTCATGCAACTTCCTACTTATGTACAGAAAAGGATGTTCTGTCCCATCTATATTTTGACTCAGGACTGCACATAGGCCTACCTCTGATGCATCTGTTTGTAACAAAAATGGTTTCTCAAAAACGGGGCTTCTTAAAATTGGAACTGAACATAATGCAGCCTCAATGGCTTGAAAAGCTTCATCACACTCTGGGGTCCATTTCACATTTTTGGGTACTGTTTTTTCACGAGTTCAGTGAGGGGAGTAGCTAACTCAGCAAAGTTGGGAACAAATCGCCGATAATCAGCCAGCCCTAAAAATGACCTGACATGTTTCTTTGTGTTAGGGACAGGGCTGTTAGCTACAGCTTCTATTTTAGAAATTTCTGGCTTAAGATCTCCATTTCCCAACACATAGCCCAAATATTTGGTTTCCTGCATGCACAATTCACATTTGGTAGGCTCAATTGTCAGTACTGCATTTTTGATAGCTTGGATAACTGCTTGTAGGTGTTCCAGGTGGCTTTTCCAGTATGGACTGTACATCACAACATCATCCAGGTATGCAGCACAATAACCAGTGTGAGGTGATAAAATTAAATCCGTGTACCTCTGGAATGCAGCTGGTGCACCATGTAAACCAAATGGCATGGTGGTGAACTGATAGACTCCAACAGGAGTGGCAAATGCAGTTCTGTCTCTGGATTCTTTAGTTAAAGGGATTTGCCAGTAACCCTTGATGAGATTGAGGTTACTGATATACTTTTCTCTCTCCAGTCTGTCCACCAAATCATCTATTTTGGGCATAAGATAACTGTCAAATTCTGACACTTGATTAAGCTTCCTAAAATCAAGGCAGATTCTAACACCCCCTTCTTTTTTGTTTAGAGTTACCATTGGAGATGACCAAGCATTCCTCGACTCTTCTATGATACCCAATTCTTTCATTTTTATGTTTGCTTGCATGCATGTGCAAGAAACATAGTGCGACGATCCAAAATGCAGTGCCGTACAGTTGAAAGGGAGAGCACTGCTTGAGTGAGTAGTGCCCCCTCCCCACACACACACACGCACGCGCATGCACATTGCATGCTCATGTCTCCTACCTCCACAGCACACGGTGGCTGACGGCGCCAATCCCCGTCAGCTCTACTGTTCCCCAGACTATTGGATGCCACGTTGGGGCCACCCCAGCGTGGCAACAGGTCCTATGTCCGACTGGGGTGCCCAATCCCCCATCAGCTCCACTGCCCCCCAACAGCCTTCCAGCTGCCATGCTGGGAGCCCACCCCAGTGTGGCAAACGTCCTACGTAGTCCAAATAAGAAAAAAAACCTGACAGAAAAAAACCTTCCCTCGCTGCTGTCTTCACCCCCCTCTCCCACCCGCGCCCACCCACTGCGCACCCTGCCTCCCCACACCCCCACCTCATCCCATACTTACCTCCGGAGCTCGGGCGCGACGATCTTTGGTGGACCAGTAACACGTCTGCACTCTTCAAAGCCGACAGTGAACTGCCGGTAAGCTGTATAATGTAATGAATAGGGTTTTTTTCAACTTTGCTGCATATCTCAGGCATTTTTTGGAATTTTGGCACCCAATTTTCAACATGGGGTTTTTGGGACTCCTCCTCATGAATTCTGTCACTGTCATGGCGTTAATTGGGCCTGAAGGGTGATTTCATGGTCACTGCGCAAAATCACTTTTCAGGACCAATTAATGAAATGGCAGTGCCAGTGTTCATAAGGTGGGCTCTCAAAAAGCCTATGTTGAAAATTTGGTGAAAAAAATTTTTAAAAATTACTGTTTTATGAGCGTGCGTTGCGCTGTTCCTACACACGCTTGTAGGTTCACGAATTTTCAATATTTTCACTCTGGATTTTCAACATTGCCATTTGACCACACTTCCTTATAAGTAGTACAGCTGTCATTTTTCACATCTCACCCAAAATGTGTTTCCGCACATGTAGAGCACAATGGCGCAGTCGGTGTGCAAAATCAATGTTTGGGACACATTACGAAAATCACAGTCAAACTGTTCATGAGCAGAGGTGTTAAAATGGCTATGTTAAAAATTTGGTCAAAAAAATTCCCCAAAATGACTATTTTACGAGCATGTGTTGCGCTGTTCCTACGCACACTCGTAAGTTTGTGAATTTTCAATATTTTCACTCCAGATTTTCAACTTTGCCATTTTACCACACCTCCTTATGAGCAGTACAGCTGTCATTTCTCACTTCTCACCCAAATTGTGTTTCCGTGCATGTAGAGCTCAATGGCGCAGTTGGTGTGCGAACTCAATGTATGGGACACATTAAGAAAATCACAGTCACACTGTTCATGAGCAGAAGTGTTAAAATGGCTATGTTAAAAATTTGGTGAAAAAATTCCCAAAAATGACTGTTTTATGAGTGTTTGTTGTGTTGATCCTACGCACGCTCATAAGTTCGCAAATTTTCAATATTTTCACTCCTGATTTTCAACATTGCCATTTTACCACACCTCCTTATAAGCAGTATAGCTGTCATTTTTCACATCTTGCCCAAAACATGTTTCCGCCCATGTAGCGCACAATGGCGCAGTCGGTGTGTGTGAAATCAATGTATGGGACACATTAAGAAAATCACAGTGACACTGTTCATGAGCAGAGGTCTTAAAATGGCTATTTTGAAAATTTGGTGAAAAAATTCCTAATAATGACTGTGTTACGAGTGAGCATTGCGCAGTTTCCACGCACCCTCATAAGTTCATGAGTTTGTAATATTTTCAGTCCAGATTTTCACCAGTGGCATTTTCCACACTTCCTTATGAACAGTACAGCTGTCATTTTTCACAACATGGCCGAAATGTGTTTTCACACTTTCAGCACAGAAATGCGTAGTCACTGTGGGAAATCATTGTTTGGGACAGATAAAGAAAATCACAGTGACACTGTTCATGACCGGAGGTCCCAAAATGCCTGTGTTGACAATCTGCTGTAAACAATTCCCAAACTAATGACATTACGGGTACACGTTGCACAGTTTCTACGCACGCTCGTGACTTCACCAGTTTTTTTAATATTTTCACTGCAGATTTTCAACATTGCCATTTTTTACACCTCCCCATGAACAGTACAGCTGTCATTTTTCACATCCTGTTCGAAATGTGTTTTTGCACCTGTGGTGACAAATGCGTTAGTCGCTGTGCAAAAGCAGCTTTTGGCTAACAAACTGATATTGCTATTGTTCATGAGGTGGGGGTCACAAAAAAACCATGTTGAAAATTTGGAGTGAAAATACCAGCGAATGCTTGAGGCGTTAGGGTTTCCGACCATAACACCCCACCCTGTAGAGAATGACAGGCATCAGGGCTGTGAGTTGGGATTGTCACCTGCAATGCTCATACCATTCCACCCCCACCCACACCCTGCAGCCACTGAGAGGCATTGAGGTGTGCCTTGGACTCTTCGGCCCCAAAGTTCACCCCATTCTCCTATACCACACCATCTCACAATATTTTCTGATGGAATGGGGTGTGCATAAGGGTCAAAGACCCCAAGGCACACCTTGACACTTGTTGGTGTCTGCACGGTAGGGGTGTGGTGAAATGGCGTGGCCGTTATGCCTGATGACCCAAAGGCACACCCCAATGCCTGTCACTATCTGCAGGGTGGTGATGTGGTTGGCTTCAGTTCAATACTTCACTGCCATTCCTATTATGCAGCTCTGTAACTCCTACACTACCAATGCCAATGCCAGCAAGCAAACATTCGGCATTGACAAATGCTTGTTTGTATTTCCTTAACCACGTCAGCTCTTAACCGCTCTGGTAACCTGTATGTCTTTTGCCTAATAGGATGAGCATTCCTTGTCCATATAACACGCTCAGCCCCCTTTGCTCAGCCTGGTACTGTGGTAAAAGTACTGTTAAATGTCTTTAGCACATTATGAATGTCTGCAGTTTGTTTTGAGGTTAAGGAAACATTCACTTTTACACCATCAGCGCTTATAGTTGTTCCAGTCTATCATAAGCTACATCAATAACTTCTTTATCAGTTTCTGGTAAAACTAGCAAAGCAGCTTTTGGCATTTTCTCAACCCATTTCTTGAGAAGGGTAGCATGGTAGATTGGTTCAATGTCATAATGGCGACTGCCAAAAGGCGCTCGCTGTTAGGGCAAAGTCACATTGCTGAAAATCAGTTTCGGCGATGTGACTCCCTGGCACACAGCAAAATGGCGCGGGGACTTACAATTTTACATTTTATGTGGGGGAGCTGCACCACCTGCACTCGTCTGTGGGGGGCTGCAGCACCACCCTCCTACTTTAGGATTCTCAAGTCCGGGGTGCATGTCGGTGGGGGGCTGCAAACCGTGGGAAAAAAAAAATTGGGTCCGGGCGCAACAAAAACATACCTGTGCCCGGACCTGAACCCAGCACCCTATCCACCCAAGCCCTGAACCCACCCACCACACCACGGGCCCAGCTTGGCAGCCCACTGCGGCACCACCCTTTAAAAACCCTCCCGCCCCTTGCTGAGCATGCTTGCTCCTCCCTACACTCGCGTACATGAATCGACATCCTGTTGCTATATGCACAAACCCACACCTATCTGGTTGCCCTACCTCAAACGCAGACCCATGACATGTGCCATGATTGAGTCACTGTTTTTGAGTTTGCTCAATCTCGGTCACGCATGTCACAGGCTACCGGTATATCTTAGTAGGATTTTTCCTGCCAGGGGTCTCAGTCTCACAGTTAACAGTGCTAGTACATCTAAGCACTCTATAAGGCCCTTGCCACTTCATTAACAGTTTATTTTCTGTTGTGGGTAACAGTAGCAAAACCTTTTCACCTGGCTCAAAAACCTTTTCTTTTACCCTATGGTCATAATATACCTTCTGCTGGTTTGGGGCCTCTTCCTGATTACTATGGGCAATTTCAACGTATTTTGCCAGCTTCTTTCTTAGGGCACACATATAAGATGTTATACATTGTTTCTGAATGGGGTTATCTTCCCACGTTTCCTTTATCACATCCAGTGACCCTCTTGGCTGGCTACCATATAGCGTTTCAAATGGTGAAAACCCTGTTGATGCCTGTGGCACTTCTCTGTAAGCAAAGGTTAGGTAAAGCAAGTATTGGTCTCAATCTTTCCCTTCCCCTTTTGCAAACCTTTTTAACATGTGTTTTAGGGTTTGGTTAAAATGCTCAAAGACCATCTGTCAGGGGGGGTGATAGCAGGAGGTTCATATGGCAGTGATACCTAGCAGTCTGTACAGCTCCTTAAGTAATGCAGCACCAACATTACTACCCTGATCAGCAATAATTTATTTAGTTATGCCCACTCTGCTGAAAAGTTTTGCAAGTTCTGCTGCCACTTTTGAAGCTGTGACAGTATGCATTGGAACTGCTTCTAGGTATTGAGTAGTACAGTCGCATACTACCAGGATACATTTATTATCCTTTTCACTTTTGTCTAAAGGACCAACCACATCCATTGCAATTCTCTCAAAGGGCACATCTATCAAGGGTAGGGGCACCAGGGGCACCTTGTCTTTTCTAGTGACTGGGGCTACTTTCTGACACTCAGCACAGGAATTATAACAGGTAGCAACATCTTCATAAATTTCAGGCCAGTAACATCTATACAGCAATATAGCAAGGGTGTGATCTCTACCTGAGTGACCAGCCATTTGATTATCATGTGCTATTTGTAACAACTCTGCTCTATACTTCTGTGGTATAACCAGTTGTTCTGATTGTTGCTGTGTCTGATGTTTAACTCAAACTGTACAGTAACCCATTACATTTTTTAAACATTAGTCCACCCTGTTTTGGTTTCACACCCACAGCTACTTAAAATAACCCTTGAGAGAAACATTGTTAGCTTGTTCTGAAAGAAAATCACAATCAGTTAGCTTAGTTTTAGCATTTTCATGTGTTGACCCCTTATGTCCATCAGTCATTTGTTGCCACAGTTTCTTCAGGCATCGTCTTTCTTTCCTGGATTTCTGGATCTTGAAGCTGTGCTCAAACAAGTCTGAATCAAAATCACTGAAAGGAAAAGAGTCCCCACTGTCTGAAATTTTCTTTGCCTGAGCTCTTGTCACCACTGCTGCTGAAACTGCAGGGTTCAGTTCCTCTGAGATTAACTCAGTAAATCCTGGAAAATCCTTTCCAATAATCACAGGTACAGGTAACTTAGGTACTACCCCCACTTTCATTTGGTGCAACACACCCTTAACTGTCAGAGTCACTTGGGTGGTGGGATAGCATCGAGTGTCCCCGTGGATGCAGATGACATCAGTACCTGGTCCTTTTGCACAGTGTTTTCCCAGCACTTCAACATGCGCTGGGGTCTGTCTGCTTCCCGAATCGATGAGTCCCTTTACAGTCTTATCCCCCACCTTCACGTCTGTTAAGTACTTGCCCCAATTTACCAGGGAAAAATCTGCTCCAGTGCCACTCTCCTTACTATGGCAGTTTCTTGCAATATGGCCTGGCTTATTACAGTTATAGCAAATAACGTCTTTGGGCACAAATTTGTTACCCCCACCAGAGTTCTTATCAGACATGGAGTATAAATGGGAAAAAGAGTGTCTGCTTGGCTGTTACCTCACTGCTGTGGCATTTGTCTGGCCATTTGGTAGTCCTCAGCCAAAGAAACAGCCTTTTCCCCATTTTCTCATTGGTGTTCCTTTACCCAAAGCTGCACATCTGTAGGCAGGATGTTAATGAATTGCTTCATGGCAAATGTGTCGATAATCTGTGGGACTGTTTTGCTCTCTGGTTGGAGCCATTTTATAAGGAGTTCTCTGAGTCGGGTGAAGGCTTCTTGAGGATTGTAGACTGAGTTGTACTTCAGAGATCGAAAGCTCTGCCTGTATGTCTCTCCTGAGATGTCATACCCTTTCAGGATTTCGCTTTTCACCAGGTCATAGTTTTCTGACTGTGCAGTGTCCATATTGCTGTAGGCAAGTTGGGCTTTCTTCATCAGGTAGGGTACCAGTCTGATTGTCCATTGCTGCTTTGGCCATTGGCAGGCTGTGGCTACTCTTTCAAAAGTTGTCAGGTATGCCTCAATATCATCTGAGGGACACAAATTTGTACGTTTAATGGCTTTTAAGTTGCTTGTGTTTTGTTGCTCATCAGGATCTGTGCCAGATCCTCTGCCTTTGATAGCTTGCAAGGCATCTAGCCATCGCTGTCCCTGTCACTGCATCACTTCTCTCATCTGCTGCTGCTTCTCTTCTCTCCTCCATTTCTCCATCTCTTTTTGTTGTATAGCCCACCATTTGAAAAAGTCCATCAGGCTTTCAGGTTCTGTCACTGCCTGTTCTTTTTCCATAACTTGTGCTGGCTGTACAATCTAAGCTTGGGCTTTTGTCTCTGCTAGTTTGGCTGCCATTCTCCTGGTAACCACTCCTGGACTTGCAGCTGCAGAATCCATACCTTTCTCTATGCTCCCCTGGTACTAGGTCCAGTACCCACACACAAAACTCCTGGTTTAGAGTATGCACAGTGTAAATCCCACTCCCTAACACCATCTGTTGTCAAGACACAGGTCAGGAAGCATAGGAAAAACCAGGAGCAGTTGTAAAATTCACAAGAGTTTTATTAGTACTAGCAGTAACATAAAAATATAAAATTGTTCAGAACAACTATTTACAAAGGCAGAATAAATAAAAGATGCATCTGAGTTTTCCTTCAATCTCTGTGTCCCTTTTTTAAGCAATTGCAGCTCTGTCTTTTTATTAGTCCTTGCAACCCCCTTCTTAATAAACAACCATGAGGAAAAAGACAGAACAGAAAGTGAGGGTAGAGAGATACCGAGAGGCAGATAATTGCGAGACTGTTGGGGTGATCAAATCCTAGGTCTCACAGGAAAATTTGGTTGCACAACCAGACAGAGAAGAGACAGAAAAGGAAAGAACAAATCATTCCATTTAAACATTTTCTTCATAACAACTGGGACAGGGTCCTATTCTACCTTGTCACATACCCCCTGTCCTGCTCTCTGTTGACCCCTGTACCTTGGTGTTTTCCTTGCTAACTACCCTGTTTTGTTGGGGGAGACTGGGAATTTCCTGCTTCATATCAGTGCCTCCTCCTTGGGTAGTTTAAAAGCTTGCCAATAAAGCCTTTAAACCTATCACATAGGAGCCTGTTTCCCCTCCTGGACAGATGCAGACCATCATGCCAGTATAGGCCCACATCCCTCCAGGTGGACCCCCAGTCCCCAATGAAGCCAAAATCCTGTGCTCCACACCAGTTTTTCACCATTCATTGAACTGCACGGTGTGGAGTACCCTAGCCTCACCCATGCCATAGACAGGCAGCACCTCCGAGAAGGTTACCATGTGTGCTACCTGTCTAAGGCCCCTCCCCAACTTCACAAACTCTTCCTGCAATGCTCTGATCCCATGCTCAGCTAAGTCATTTGTTCCAATGTGGACAATGATGTCGAGCTCCCTCTCCTGTGCTGCTGCTCCTGCAATCCTGAGGATTCACTTCCTGTCCCTCCAAGCCATGGTGCTGGGCAGGCACCTTACCTCCCTCCCTCTCTCCTCCTTCCCCCAGTTCTACCCCCCAACAATAGAGTCCCCTACCAGGAGCTGCTTCCTTCCCCTGTGGTGTCCCTTTCCTCCCTCCTGTGGGTCTCCCCTGTGAAGGTTCCCAGCATCCTCCATGGTCTCCACTTGCAGGTGCCTCCATGGAGGAACCATGCTGCACCAGAATTGCATATGAATTGTGGAGAGGTACAACTGGAGGGATGCACCTCTGTTCCTCACTGTCCCTGAGCCCACCATGGTCCAACCGCTCCTCTTTCTTGGCAACCTCTGAGGCAGTGGTGGCTGCACCGGTGTTCCTTGGGTTGGGGAGGCTTCCATACTCCCTGCCATTTCAGCCTGGAGATGAGCAACCTCCTCCCTCAGAGCAGACAGTGGCCTGCAAATAGGGCAGCAATGCAGCCTCCAGAATGTCTCCTGGAAAACTGCTGCCCCACAGCCAGTGCATTGCACCACTCCCCACATGTCTCTCTCCTGCCTGATATATATATATATATATATATATATATATATATACACATACAACCTTAAACAATAACTTGAGGATTTGTTCAGGGGGATACATGTAGTTTTCTATAATTGGGGCTAGCTACTTTTTCCTTGATTTGTCATACAGTGGGCAAAGAAAAACTACTTGCTTGAGGTCATCTTCTGTATTCAGTCCATATTTTCAAAATTGATTTACAGCACTGTGTTGGTTTTGACCATGACACATATAATTTACATTATATAACTCTAGACAAAATCTTGTTATCAACCTACGCTCATCTGGTTTGTCTAGAATTTTTAGGTATGGTTCCAAAAAGGTGGTCATTTTTCAAATCAAATCAAATCAAATCATCTTTATTTATAAAAGGCGCCTTTCCAAACCCTTGCAGGGCCTCGGACTGATATATCAGTCCAAAAGTCCTATACGTTCTAATTTTGTCAGCAGTCTAAGAACCTCCTAAAAAATATTTAAGGTGTTTATATGTTCATAATCTTTACTTAGTGCCACAGCTCTGATTCTAATATTAGTTTCTGAGCTAATATCTTGTATAGGTCTGTTATAAACCTCATGCAAAAGATGGCCCTAGCCTGATGTTATCAAGTGATCTTTAATATCTTGAATTGTTGGGGACATAAATGCCCTTGTATTATGTTCAATTTTTTCCTCCAAGCATATCCTTGGGAGTCTAGTCTCTTAATATAAATACTAATATTTTTTCTCTAGACAATGTTTCAAGTAAATGTTGCCCCAATTCTCTCCTAAGAATCTCAGCTGGAGTAGATAGAGGAACCTTTAAGGTGTACCTATATATTTTATTAACTATCACTTCTAGAGGTTTGATATTATTATTGTTATGAGTACATATTTCCGCATCATAGAGTGTACTTGCTTTTATTTTTATATATGTTACTCTTGGTAGACCTACTCCTGATCCCCCTCCAAATCTCCCATTAAAGGATTTAAACCCGTTGAAAGCTGTTAGAAGCTTTGTTTTCTGGATTTCCACGTGTTGATTCCATAAAAGGTTTTCTGAAAATCTGATGCCCAGATAGTCATAGTGTTTTGTAGTCTTTATTTTTTCCCCTTTCAATATATATAGAAGGTAACCTTTTACTTCTATTCCCAAATATTGCTAGATTTGTTTTTTCTTTATTTATAGTCAAACTATCTCTCTTACAGTGTATAACAAATTGTTTTATCTTACACTGAAGACCAAGTAGTGAGGTTGATTAAAAAAACTAGGTTGTCAGTAGAAATGTTGTGAAACTTTAGTTTGCCAGCGAAATTGACACAAAATCTGCAATTTCACCCAGCTAAATATTTCGCAAAATTTTGCCCACAATTTCACCCACATATGCCCCAACCATCATTTATAATTTATTTCTCCCCCTCCCTGGTGTCTAGTGGTCCCCCCTGGTTGATCCATGGCTGAATTTAAGAACCTCTCCCCCAAGTTATCCCGTTATCCCTGGGCCCCCAGCCCCCAATCTTTGAACAAAAGACAATCCCCTTCCCGTTCCTGGTGTCTAGTGGACACCCCCTCAGACAATCACAGCTGAATTGAAGTAAAGATTAGATTTAGAACCTTTAGTCAACTAAAAAAAATCCCCTTCCCTGTCCCTGGTGTCTAGTGGACCCCCCATCCAAAGTCAGATCCCACCTCGCTCCCCCCCCAGTACCCTGACTGGGCCACCAGCACAGCCCTCCACTCGCCTCCATGGCCAGCAGCCCATCTGAGTGCTCAGTGAATACACGCATGCTTGGAAGGGCGTGCTTATTCATTGAGCACTCAGACAGGCTGCGGCTATGGAGGTGAGTGGAGGGCTGTGCTGGTGGCCCAATTGTGTACTGGGGAGCAGGGTGGGTTTTGACTTAGGGTGGGGGGTCCACTAGACACCAGGACAGGGTAGATGATTTTTTATTATTATTTTGAAGATTGTGCCAAAATGCCAGGCTGGAAGGGGAAACATAACTGGAGTTGACTGGGGGAAGGGTTCTTTTTTTTTTTTTTAGTCTTTGGTAACTGGGTAAGGCCCTCTAGGCACAAGTGCCTGTTTTCAGAGGCAACCTGGGAGCACTGGGCGGTTAAGTGACTTGCTCAGAGTCACACAGTATGCAAGTGGAGGTTGTAAGAATCAAATCCAGGTCTGGTCTGCTGGATGTACCAAGCTTGTTCACAGCTCATTACTCTAACCTCTAGGCTATACTGCCAATATGGCTGGTGATCAGCCGGGGGGGCACTAGACACCAGGGGCAGGGGTGGGAATTGTATTTTTTCAAAGACTGGGGCCGGGGGATAACTCGGGGTGACTGGAGGGGAGGGTTCTTGAATTTGGCCAGTGATTGGCTGGATGGGACCACTAGACACCAGAGATGGGGAGGGATGGGGATTTTTTTTAAACGATTGAGGGCTGGTGGCGAAATTGAGAAATGTTATCCACGGCTGGTGAAATTTCACCTGCGAGCAGCAAAATATGCCAGTGGGAGGGTGAAATTTTGCCCACCCCATGGGTGGAATTTCTCATTTCACCCTGCGAAATAGTTCATGAAATGTGCACATTCCGCGAAATATTTAGCTGGGCCAAATTTTCCGGTTTCACACAACTCTAGTCATCGGTGAAACCAAGGCAAACAATTTTTTTATTTCCAATTTTTGGAGAATGGAAGTCCAGATGTTCTGAATTAACTATTAAAGAATTTATATAACTATTAAAGAGTATTGGAGCTATGATGCATCCCTGTCTAACTCCTCAGTTTATGTTAATTTGTGATGTTAGGTTTCCATTTTGGTTAAATTGGATCCTTAACCATGTATCCTGATGAAGTCTAATAATTATATCCAATAATATTGAATCAATGTGTAATGATTGTAACTTTTCCCATAGATGGGTGCAATTTACGGAATCAAAGGCTATTTTCATGTCTATAAAACAGCAGTATAATTTACTCTTTTTAATTTTTACATACTTTCATAATTCATGTGAAAGAACTAAACAGTGTTGGATTGTTGATCTTGACTGCCTAAACTCATTCTGGCATTCACTTATGATGTTATTTTCAGTGACCCAATTTTCTAATCTTTTTAGCATTATTCTTGTGAAAAGCTTTTCTGATGTGTCTAACAAACTTATTGGTCTGTACATAAGTGGGTCATTAGAGTTACCTTTCTAAGAACAGGGAAAAGGTTCCCCTTACGTAATAATTGAACATCTGATATAAGAGAGGTAATCACCAGTCTTGGAAATATCTGTATACTTCCACGGTTATACCATCTAGGCCTGGGGCTATATTTAAAGCCATTTTATTCAAGGTCGTTATAATCTCTTGTCTGCTAATATAGAAAGGTTTAGGATACTATTCACTGCTATTGATAGAGTTACTAGAAAATGTTTCTGTTTGCAGGGGAAAAATAGAGGTTACTAAAATGGGTTTTCCCAAGTCCCTGGTGTAATTGCAGCTTGAATTTTCTTCGAATATTGTCCATATCCTTTAGAAACTAGTTCTGAAAATTGTTTTACATTCTTTTTAAAGATTACTTTCCTTAATTTAGATCACTGATATTCTATTCTCTCATGCTCTAGAACTTTCTTGTATTCTTTCCTGGCTAGAGTTCACTCCAAGGAAGGGAGGCTGACCGGCGAGGTGCCTCAGGGATCAGTGCTGGGATCGGTCCTCTTTAACATCTTTATAAGTAGCATTGCAGAGGAGCTGGAAGGGCAGGTCTACCTCTTTGCGGATGACAGCAAAATCTGCAATAGGGTAGACACTTGGGGGGTGGAAAGAATGAGTAGAGACCTAAGAAAACTAGAGGAGTGGTCAAGGGTATGGCAGCTGGGTTTCAATGTGAAAAAGTGCAAAATAATGCACTTAGGGCACAGACATGCAGGGGCAGAGTACAAAATGGTTGGACCACCAAGCAGGAAAGAGACCTTGGGGGTGATCATACTGGCTGATCTAAAGGTGGCCAGGCAGTGCAACAAGGCAATTGAGAGGGCTAGTGAGATACCTGGGTACATAGGTAGGGGTATCACCAGCAGAAAGAGGGAGGTGGTATTGCCTTTGTATAGCATGCTGGTAATACCCCACCTAGAGTGCTGTGTCCAGTCCTGGAGACCACATCTCTGGTAGAACATAGACAGAGTGGAGGCAATCCAGAGGAGGGCAGTTAAAATGGTGCAGGGTCTATATAAAAAACCCCACAAGGAGAGACTAAAGGACCTCAATATGTACACCCTGGAACAGAGGAGGGAGATGGGGGATATGATAGAGACCTTTGAATATCTCACGGGATAAATAAGGTACAGGAGGGGAGTATGTTTTAGAAGAAAAGGTGCTCAAGAACAAGGGGGCATGCTATGAAGCTGGAGGGCATTAGATTAAGGAGAGATGTGAGAAGGTACTTCACAGAAAGAGTGGTGGATTCCTGGAACGGCTTTCCAGATGAAGTAGGGTGTGTGTGTGAAAACAGTGGTGGCGTTAAAGAATGCATGGGATTAGCACAAAGCAATCATAGTGGAAAGGGGAAGGAGAAAGAGCCGTAATTTGGGTATGATCTGTGGTACTAGCATAGGTAGGGACGAATGAGCAGACTGGATGGGCCAAGCAGTCCTTATCTGCCATCAAGTTCTATGTTTCTGTGTTACAGTATGTTATGTTTCACTGAGGGAGGCAGGCCCTCTCCAGAGACTGAATTCAGTGGAGACCCCAACTGGTGGCGCAGGGCCCAAGCTTACCTAATGTCATCCCACGAGTTGCCTGTATTTTCCAATTTTCTCCCTCCCCTAGGACAACAGCACAATGTGTTTTCAACATACACACAACAGACATGCTCAGAGATACGCTGCTCCACCCCTTGGCATGCTGCACGGTGCCTTGCCCTCTAGGGTTGCTTGGAGATGCTAAGATAGCAAACAGACCACAGGCAACCACCCACCCTAGAGAGGATGGGTGTCTGCTGGGACACTTAAGCCTTCTCCCTTCATTGGCTCTCTGGCAGTCTAAGTATTCCAAAGTTATGTCTTTAACTGTCACTGTCGTCAGCAGACTGCATTCTACTTCTGCATCACTAATATGGCCTGCTTATAATTACACTGCACGCTAGAGGGACATTATGGACAACAAACTTATCGTTATGAGCAGGAGCTCACACAGTCATATTTGCCTGCTATTAACCTTCCTACTCTCCATTCATTATCCTATATACCTCAAGTAATTGTTAGAATAATAACTGCATGATTATGTTGTTTTTCTGTGAAAATCTTTATTTAAAAGTTTTTACAATAAAAAGTGGTGGGGCCCTTGTTTATGCCCACTCCTGAACCAGACCAAAAGGACACCCCATTGCCAAGGGCAGCTTGGATCACTTCATAACCCCTAATTCTGGGGGTGGGGTGGGGGGTGATAGATAGATAGATAGACAGACAGACAGACAGACAGATATAGAGGATTGTGAATGAGCGCTCATACGCAACAAGGTTATTTTTCAATCGAGTGGTTTCCGTGGTGACAAGATACCTCAAAACCGCAGTTCGAGAGATCTTGTTACCACGGAAACCATGAGATCCAAAAATAGCCTTGTTTGTGTATCAGTGCTCATACTCAAACTTTTATAGTGTATGAGCAGCCGTTATTGAGCTACAATGTGAAATACACCCCAAAATCACTTTATTTTGACTTACTGTGATGCGTTGTCTTCAGTGCCAGTGAATGCCATTTCAACCCTCACTGCCGCGGCCGCTTCAATGCGTAAGCGTGAAGACGTTTGATCTTGTGCTGCACTAGCGACACTCTCAGTGCAACACAACAAGATGGTGACATTGTCAGAGCAGCACAACATAGAGGATAATGGCTGGGGATCGGGTGATAACCACACTGTAATCACCTCGAGTAGTTGCTAGGGCAACATGGTAAACCTCAAGAGCGCGGCTCGAGAGGTTTACTGCAGTTCTAGCAACATGAGTGATTTCAGAGTGGTTATCACCTGATCCCCAGCCATCATCTTCTATAGTGTATGGTCAAAAAAACCATGTTTGCATTCTATGTGTGAGAATTATGGAACTCTGGTGCATTCTTTTTTGTTATGCCACTGTTTGGAAGTTCCGAAGTGTGGCTAACAACTTTTAAAATTCTAAACAGTGCATAACAAAGCTGTGTGACTGCTGATTATGGTGGTTAATAGGCACTTACCATACATTATAATGCTGTTCCAGGCATGAGATTTACATGCAGAACAGCGTTCTACCATACACTATAGATAGACAGACAGATATTTAAACATGTTTTACCAGGTAAACAAGCAGAGCCTAGAAGACTTGTTTCTAATTGTGACGGGGGGGGGGTAGAAAGGTTAGAGGGAAGAATATATTCTTCATAGATAGATATATAAGGGAAGCAGTATATCTAGAGGGACAGAGCAGCAAGCTTTAAACCTGGAGACCTAAGAGACGAGGGTTTGAGACCCACAGTTGCCACTTGCATACTGCGTGACCCTGTGGAGGTCACTTAACCTCCCTGTGCTCTCAGAACGTACTGTACATGGAAATGTGTTTCTGCTCAGTGTGCCTTTCCAGTCAAATATTCTTAAAAAAACAAACAAAAGATAGATACTTTATTTCAGACTCTATCATGCCTTGTCACGTAAGTGTTTGTATTGGAGTGAGACCAACTTAAACACACTCTCCCATCCCAGGAAAAGAGATAACTGCACACTCCGGATGTTGTTTGAAATCAATAATGTTACAGTTCAGTGGAACTTGGATGGGACCCAAAATAATTGGAAAGAAAAGGATAAAACAAACTACTGTCAACTGATCCTGAAAATATATATTTTTAAACTTAATACTTAAGCCTTTTTAAAGGGCTAACAGTTTTGTGTTTAATTTCTGTATTGAAAGCTTCTACAAAATAATCCTGATGCAAAACACGGATATCATGTAAATGAAATAAAGGTTGGATTCGTACAGAATATCGCATGTTCAGCTTGCCTTGTGATTGGCCATCTTTGTGCACTAAAGCTGAACTAAAGTTAATGTACATCACTGGGAGGACTACTGGTTTTATATATGTACAGATTTAGGGATTTAAAAATACTATCAGTCCATCATGTTCCTCCCTCCCACCCACTCAGTGGGATACCATGTCACCCCTTTTTTCTTTTAAAGTACTTGCTAAGTCTAAACTTTTACCTCCTTTGTGAAAACTCTCTTCAACATCCACATGACAAAACTTATTCTTTCAGTTAATGAAAGTTACTAAGTACAGTTTTATTGGCCTGGTGGCAGTGGTACTATGTCAAAACAGCATATGAGTGCCAGGAATGACAGTGCCTGTAAACTTCAGCGAGGAGTCAAAATAGCGACAACAGCATAAAAATGTAAAATAAGTTCTCAGCTGAATGCAGATGACGAGGGGGGGCTTTGCCCCCTGTACCCCCTTACTAAAATATACATACTTGGGGATGCACCATTCACCACGTGAGCAACGCTCACATAAATAGGTGTTGTTATAACACCTGTGCTGAAGTGACACTCGCTCTTTTTCCGGCGCTCATTTTCCAGTGCTCATGTTCCCTCGCTCTTATGACGCAATACCGGTGGCAGTTATTTATTTATTATTTATTTGAAAAGTTTCATCAGGAAAGGCACACTCAGCTGCAACAGCTCATTTCGAGATGCGTCCTGGGGGAAAGGGAAAGTGAGGGTAATAACATTAAGTACAGGATAATAGCAGTTAATACATAAAGAAGAATGTACAGGAACAAAACGGTCTGTACAGAAATGATGTTAGATCAATATATCAATACAGATTTACATACAGTACATCAATCATGTGGAGATTAGGTAATACTAAACTGTAGACATAAACACCATAATCATATATATATATATATATATATATATATACAATATGGCCTGGATATTCAAATGGGTTGCACCATGCGCAACCGACCAGTGCGTCCCGGCGCGATATTCAAAGGGGCAAGTTGCACTGTTCAACTCCCGATATGCCGGGGCGCATTGGTAATGTATGCAGCACAAGTGTGGGGGGCATGCCCATGCATATGCGGCACATCCCGATATTCAGCCCGGAATGTATGTAGCATATGCTGGCACAAACCCGTCTTGTGCCGTGTGGGGGGGGCGCAAAGATGTGCCTGATAAAACCAGGGGCAATTCCTGGCCACCCACAGGTGAGCTGCTATATTGCAGGGAGCAACACTGCAGCTGCCAGCCATGGGTGACCACCCGCCCACCCAGAACACTGTCCATAAGCTCCCTGCCCTGGGAGCGCTGTGCCCCCCTAACCCATCACCCGATCACAGGAATATATGTTTAAATAATCCCTGGTAGTCCAGTGGACCGCTCTCCATCGCCTGATCATGGGCATATGTTGAAATCATCCCTGGTAGTCCAGTGGAAACCCCCCCGGTGCCTGATCGCAGGCAGAGTTGGAGAAAATAATCCTGGTGGTCCAGTGGTATTCCCCTCCCCACCACTCACTGCGGTCCCCACCACCCAGCACCCCCTGTCAGCGATGGGTGGCAGCACCCACCGCCATGCCGCCTGGCCCCGCTTCCCGACTGATCTAGAGTCAGTGCGGTCTGTACGCCTATTGGTCCACTGCATGGACCAATGGGCACACTGAACCATACTAGTACTACACAGGCCCGTTGAGTGAATGAGTGCATTCATTCACATAATGGTCCTGTAGTACTATATGGTCTGCGATCCTACTGGTCCACGATGGACCAACAGGCGTGACAGACCACTGCACGCAGTCAGTCAGCTGGCCGGGGGCGGCATGCGGGTGGGTGCTGCCACCCACTGCTGATGGGTGGGTGCTGGGTATGGGGACTACAGTGATGGGTGGAGGGGGTACCACTTTACCACCAGGATTACTTTTGCCAACTCTGCCCGTGATTGGGCGCCGGGGAAGGGGGGTTCCACTGGACCACCAAGGATGATTTCAATATATGCCTGTGATTGGGTGATGGAGAGTGGTCCACTGGGCCACCAGGGATCATTTCAACATATGCCTATGATTGGGTGATGGAGAGTGGTCCACTGGACCACCAGGGATAAGTGAAACATATGCCTGCGGTCAGTCGTACGGGTGCGGGGTCTGCCACGGGACTGCAGAGCATCCGTCCCTGATGGCTGTAGCCTGGCAGGGCACCAGGTGCAAGTCACTGGGGATCAGCGCACCGCATGTAAATGGGGCCATAATGACATGCAAATGGCCCCATTTGTGCCTTGCATGCATTATTGCCTCATTTGCATGCTCAGTGCTGAATATCACGTTTGCTGCGCCTAGTGCAACTGCATTTGCGCTAGCGCATCCCCCTGCTCCCCTTCTGCCACTTGTGCTGGCACAGTGCCACTGTGCTGTGAGCAGTGTGTGACCCTCAGTGCCATATTCAACGGTGCTGAGCTATAGCGCAACACCGTTGACTATCGCCTGGTCCATGTCCTGGCGCAGCCCAGTTACGCTGCACCCAGGCTTGCACCACAGCTGGGCACAGTCTGAATATCCAGCCCATAGAGTTCTAGCACAAATGGAAAGGAGTCAGACAGACTGATGGGCCAACCCTCCCTTTCGGGATGCGTGAACGCCACAAAGGGGAAGTCCGGCGGGTAGTTAGGGATAAAATTGGAGAAAATAAGTATTTCTCTACATAATTTATTTGAAAAGAAATATATTTCTTTGACTACAGCACTTTTTATGCCCAATACACCCTAAAGCACTATGCATGGAGGTTAAGAAAAGTTCAGGGGGATAAGCACAGAAAGAGAGGAGGTTAAGATGTGGCAACTGTACTTGCAAACAATATTATAAATCAGAATTAAGACTGCTGTTATTTTAATGGTACTTGAATTTAGTAAATACTTAAAAATAGAGAAACATGGAATTTTGCAGGCAGAAAAAAACAAAATTGCTTATTTTGCAAAAAATTAGGGAAACCCCAGTATGGTAAATAGTCTGTGCTGACTGGATTTGAGCTTATGAATTATGTAGCTTTTAGCACAAGACCTATCATGTATATCTAAGTGATAACACACAAAAGGGTGTGTGGGATACACGTGTTTGGGGTGTGCTGTGAGGCAAGAGGCAAACCTGAGTGCCTTCAAGCACCTGTGAACTGCATATATCGGGCAGCAAACACACACCCTGAAGTGTGTTATTGCACTTATTAAATGGGTAAAAAAATTAATATATTGGAGGAAGAATTTTTCTTGGCTGCTTCCTCACTATACTGAATCCTGCTATACCAAAAACTCAGTTAAAGTGAATGCACACTGTGGCTCCTGGCTATTTCATGTTTCAGTATATACATATACTGTACATATGGATGGGATGGTCTGAAGAATGGCAACTGGGGTTTAAAGCAAAGAAGTGCAAAATCATGGACATAGGGAAGAGAAACCCTGAAGCTGGAAGGACACTATTTCTTTATTCGGCTGTGAGCGAAATTCTATATTGCACTTGATATCTGCAACAAACGTGCACTTTTGCTTAATTCTGTGGGAGGTGAAACTAACTACCCTTGGTAATTGCTTTTTATTCACATGTTTAACCAAGAAGGGGCTTTCAAACTCTGTTTATCTTGTTAGTAACTTCAGAAGGATTTAAATACTGCATTTGGGTAGATCCTTGGAGGTAGCTAGATTGTCTACTAGGATTTTCTGACAGTTAAACTATTTTTAAATAAATTACAGGTGGCTGAGGAGTTGAAAAAGGAGCTTGCAAACTCTGCTTATCTTGGAAGTAACTTCACTAGTGTTTGAATACTGCATTTTGGTTGTCCATTGGGGGTAGCTGGATTGACTACTAGGATTTTGGGACAGAAACTATTTTTAAATAATTTACTGGTGCGTAGGAGTTTGTGATAGTTAAACTATTTTTAAATAAGTTACTGTGGTTAAGGATTGTCATAGAAAAACCTGCAGTGTGAAACAGGAAAAGACAGTCTTTCAAGTAACAGAGGAGGTGGATCTAGGTTTATGTTTGTTTGTTACAATTCTTAACATTTTCAGTGCAGGAAGAGTTTAAAGCACAGCTGACTTATTTTGGGACTGACAGCTTTCAGAGCACAAACCACCAGGCCTGTTTTGGCGCTGGGGAGGTTTACCTGTGTCTGACTGGGATGTGTGGATTTTTCTCTGTTTGATTAGCAGGGTATTTTCTCTGTCAAATTGTTGTGTAGGGCATCTTGCTGACAGGAAGGCACTCATCTGAGCGGTGGGTCAGAGCTTTAGCTGATTGTTTTGTGAGGGCACAGTTTAGGCCCAACCTTCCCACCCTCACCCCACCCACCCCTGGAAATAGTTCCTTTATACCCGGGTTCTGACATCATTTCCTGAAGAGTGCAAGGTGCATATCACTGTCATATCCTCTCTAGCACACTGCACTGACAATATAAGCTACACTTTGTATAATATATATATATAAAATATATATATATATATATATATATATATATATATATATATATATATATACAAACCAATCACACACACACACACACAAAAAAATGTGGGAGCAGTGCAATGTAATGGCTGTGGGCAGCAGTCTTCGGGAAGTCTTTCTGGAGGCTGAGATGCTGCCCTATTTGCAGACAACTCTCTGCCCTGAGGGGAGGAAGTTGCCCGTCTTCAGGCCACACTGGACAGTAGTAAGGGGACCTTCCCAGGCCACACTGGACGGTAGGAAGGGAACCTCCCCCATCCAGGGAGCACCAGAGCCACCACCACTACCTCAGAGGTTGCGAAGAAAGCACAGCAGTTGAACCACAGTGGGCTCAGGGAGGCTGAGGATGGTGGAACAGAGGCACACCCAGTCAGTTGTTCCACACCACAATCCATACACCATTCTGGGGGAGCATAGCTGCACCTGCAGAGGAGACTAAGGAGGCTGAGGACAACTGTCACAAGGGAGGCCCACAGGAAGGAGGCAGAGGACACCACAAGGAAAGGAAGCAGCTCCTGGTGGGGGACTCAATTATTAGGGGGATAGAACTGGGGGGAGCAGGGAAAACTGAAGTAAGGTGCCTGCCTGGTGCCATGGCTTGGAGAGACAGGAAGCGCATCCTCAGGATCACGAGAACAGCTGCACGGGAGTCTGAGTTGGACGTCATTGTCCACCTAGGGACAAATGACTTGGCTAATCATGAGATTAGAGCAGTGCAGAAGGACTTTGTAGAATTGGGGAGGGCCCAAGACAAGTAGCACACACAATATCCTTCTCGAGGTGCTGCTATCAATGGCATGAGTGAGGTGAGGGTACTTTTGCACCATGCAGTTTAATGAATGGTTGAAAAATGGTGGCGACAGGGTTTGGCTCATTGGGGACTGGGGTTCAACCTGGAGGGACACCAGCTATACTGGCAGGATGGTCTGCATCTGTTCAGAAGGAACAAGTCTTTGAGCAATCAGTTTAAATGCTTCATTGCAGCTTTAAACTAGTCAAGGGGAGGCACTGATAAGCAGCAGGAAAATCCCAGCCTCTCCCTACAGAAACAGGGTACTAAATGAGAAAAGACCGAGGTAGACAGGTCAGTGGGGGATGCTGCAAAAGAAGGTAAAGCCATCAAAAAATGGAGAACAATGAGTACCAATGCTCGTAGTCTGAGTAACAAGCTTCCTGAATTAGTGGCCTTGATGGAGGAGGAACATCTGGATATCGTGGCAGTCACAGAAACATGGTACACACAAAACCATGACTGGGACATAAACATACCAGGATACACTATCTACAGGAGGGACAGGGACGGTAAAAGAGGAGGAGGAGTAGCTCTTTACATAAGGGAAGGAATCAAAGCAACAGAACAAAAGGGAAAACAGGGAGGTGAAGAAGCACTGTGGGTAAATTTGGAGACCGGCAATGGCACCACAATCCGCACAGGGGTTGTATACAGACACCCTTCTCAGGGGGAGGAAATGGACAAGGAAATGATAGAAAGAATACTTAGAATGGCAGAAAAAGGGGAGATATTGCTGATGGGTGATCTGAATATGCCAGATGTTAACTGGAGTGCAGTTGCAGCAGCCACTTCAAAGAGTGGGGTTATTCTAGATGCCCTACAGGGGGCAGGCCTTAGACAACTAGTATTGGAGCCCACTCGAGAGGGAGCAATCTTAGACCTGGTTCTCTCAAATGGAGATGAAGAGAGG
This sequence comes from Neoceratodus forsteri, assembly GCA_016271365.2. Taxonomy (NCBI): domain Eukaryota; kingdom Metazoa; phylum Chordata; order Ceratodontiformes; family Ceratodontidae; genus Neoceratodus; species Neoceratodus forsteri. Next base: position 359,719,333 of record JADMNL010000025.1, read on the forward strand.
AGGAGGGCAACAAAGATGGTGCATGGATTGCATCACAAGTCCTATGAGGACAGGTTGAAGGCACTGAACATGTACTCCCTGGAGGAGAGGAGGGAGGGAGAGAGGGGATATGATAGAGACATACAAGTATCTTACAGGGAGGAACAGGGTGCAGGAATGCACTATTTTTAAGCGAAAAAGATGTTCCAGGACTAGAGGGCATGGGATGAAGTTGGAGGGAGGACAATTCAGAGGAAACGTGAGGAAGAATTTCTTCACAGAACGGGTGGTGGACAAGTGGAACACCCTGCCAGAGGAAGTGGTGGGGCTGAAACAATCACGGGATTTAAGAATGCATGGGATAGACATAAAGGAATTCTGGAGGTCAGGGGTAAGGGGCAACAGACTTCCTGGAAAACATAAACTGAACTTACAAACTTAAATGGGCAGACTGGGTGGGCCATAGGCCCTAATCTGCCGACACTGTCTATGTATCTATGTATCACAGATGTAGAAGTGGGTAGCCATCTGGGAACTAGCGACCATCGAACAGTATGGTTCACAATAAATACAGCAATAGAGTCAAGCCATACAAAGGCAAAAGTACTGGACTTTAGGAGGGCTGACTTTGCAAAATGGGTGAGTGCCTAAGGAATGCACTAGCAAATGGGCAGGAAGGAGGGTGGAAGAACAATGGGGAAAAATAAAACTGCCATCACAGAGGCAATGCCTTTGTGTGAAGCAAAATAAACAAAACAAACGATGTAAGAAACCACTATGGTTCTCAAAGGAAGTGGCAGTGAAGGTTCAAGAGAAAAGAAAGCATTCAGGAAGTATAAGGAATCACAGAAGGAGCAGGACAGAGAACTGTTTCAGTTAAAGCAAAGGAAGCTGGGAAGGCAGTCAGAACAGCAAAGGCCAAACCGAGGAAAAGATAGCCAGCTCTGTTAAGAAGGGGATAAAACCTTTTATAGGTACATCAGGGAGCGAAGAAAGACCAAGGAGGGTTAGTGAGGCTTAATAAAGAGGAGGGAGGGTGGGCAGAGGGTGACTGTGAAAGGCAGAGATACTAAACAAATATTTTTGCTCAGTATTTACAAAGGAAGGAGGGAGGTCTAAAACAAACAGTAGAAACACTCTGGATACAGAAGTTGATACCAGCCATTTACAGAAGAAAGGGTTCTGAAAGAACTCTTAAAACTGAAGGTGGACAAAGCAATGGGGCCTGATGGGATTCATCCCAGAATTCTAAAGAACTAAGGGTAGAACTAGTGACACCACTGACTACCCTCTTTAACAAATCATGGGAGGATGGGGTGGTACCTGAGGACTGGAGGAGGGCGATGTGATTCCCTTCACAAAAGTGGGAGCAAGGGCAGAAGCAGAAAACTACAGACCTGTTAGTTTAACCTCAGTGGTAGGGAAATGATGGGATCACTTGAAGGAAAGAATTGTTGAGTATCTAGAGGCCAGAGGGCTCAGGACCCAAGGCAGCATGGATTCACAGTGGAAGGTCATGCCAGACAAATCTGATAGATTTCTTTGACTGGGTGACCAAAGTAGTAGATCAGGGAGGGCTGTGGACATGGCCTACCTAGACTTTAGCAAGGCATTTGACACAGTCCCACACAAAAGATTAATATACAAGTTAGCCAGCCTGGGAGTGGGTCCCAAGATGACAGCCTGGGTAAAGAATTGGCTGGAGAATAGGACACAGAGGATAAGTGGGGTGGAAAGGATGAGAAGGACTTGGCAAGGTTAGAGGAATGGTCAAATGTATGGCAGCTTAGATTCAATGCTAAGAAGTGCAAGGTAATGCACCTGGGAAACAAAAACCCAAAGAGTACACAATGGGGGGTGAGATACTAACAACAACAAAAATGGAAAGGGACCTGGGGGTAGTCATATCGGATGACCTAAATGTGGGCAAGCAATGTGAGAGGGCAGCAAGGAGGGCTGGGGGATACTGGGATGCATAGGGAGAGGCATCACCAGTAGAAAACAGGAAGTTATTATCCCTCTGTACAGACAGTTGGGGAGACCCCATCTGGAGTACTGCGTGCAGTTCTGCAGACCCAATCTCTGCAAAAACATAGACAGGATGGAGGCTGTCCAGTGGAGGGCAACTAAAATGGTGCAGGGTCTGCACCAGAAGACATATGAAGAGAGACTTAAGGAGCTGAATATGTATAGCCTCGAGGAAAGGAGGGAGAGGGGGGACATGATAGAAACTTTCAAGTACCTCAAGGGAATCAACAAAGTCCAAGAGGGTAGCATCTTTCACAAAAGAGGTGTGCAAGAACAAGGGGCACAATTTGAAGATAGAGGGGGCTGCTCAGAGGTAATTTAAGGAAGTATTTTTCACAGAGGTTGTGGATGCATGGAGCGGCCTTCGATGAGGTTGTGGAGTCAAAAACAGTGGTGGAATTCAAGCATGCATGGGACAGTCATAAGGCAATTCTAGGGGGTGGGGGTAGGAAGAAGTAGGCTGCTGGTTAACTAGGATCTGCAGCTTATCCATTAGGTAGGGAAATGGGCAGACTGGGTGGGCCAAGCGGTCCTTATCTGCTGTCAAAATCTATGTTTCTGTTTCTATAGGTTGGGAGGGGAGTTGCAGGCAATCACAAGGGAAGAAAGAGACTTGGGCATCATCATCACAGATTACCTGAAATCATCCAAGCAGATCACTAAAGCAGTAGGTAAGGCTAGAGGGATGTTGGGGTGTATTAGTAGGGGTATCACATGTCATAAGAGGGAGGTAATAATCTCTCTTTACAAGACACTGGTTAGGCCCCATCTGGAGTACTGCATGCAGTACTGGAGGCCTCACTGGCACAAGGACATTAACAAAATGGAGGCAGTCCAGAGAAGGGCAACCAAAATGGTGCAGGGTCTGCATCAGAAAACATATGAGGACAGATTAATGGAGCTCAATATGTATACCCTAGAGCAAAGGAGGGAGAGAGGTGATATAATCGAAGCATTCAAACACCTTAAGGGCATTAACAAGGTGAAAGAGTCTAACATGTTTCAATATAAGAAAAATAGCAGGACAAGAGGACACAGCATAAGATTAGAGGGAGGCCAATTAAGGGGTAATGTGAGGAAGCTTTTTTTCATAGAAAGGATGGTGGATGCATGGACTGGCCTACCTCAGGAAGTGGTGGATATGAATACAGTGCAGGGCTTCAGACAGGCTTGGAATAGGCATAAGGGAGCAATACAGATGAGTATGAATAGATAGGCCATTGGCAGAGTAAAGGCCTATGGTACATTCATGAGGTAGAAAAAATGGATAGACTGGATGGGTCTTGCAGTCCTTATCTGCCTTCAACTTCTATGTTTCTATATACACTCACTAAAAATACTACCAACAACTTAATCTGGTTCAAGGTCAGTTAGCAGTCATCTGTGTCCCCCTCTCCCGGGGTTGTGCCTGAAAATAGGCAGAAGTTGTCTAGTGCACTTACCCGGTCAACGAAAACTAAATAAAAATAAATAAATATACATATACAGTACTGAGCATATGGACCCGACTTTCTGCAGTGCGAATCAGCCCCTATTCCCCACATCACCACAGATCTTTGAGGGCAATCTACAGGTAATCCCTACCAAATTCAGTCTGTACATACCTGTACACACGATGTCTCCCTCTTCTTTTTACCCAATCTCAGCCTCCCTCTAAAGTACGTCTGCCTACACGATTCACAATCTCTCTCTCTCTCTCTCTCTCTCTGTTTGTCTCACCAAATCCTGATCTCTCTCTCTGTCCCACTGCTCTATCTGCAGCAGTATACAATGTTCAGTCAGAATGCTTATTCACCCTATACATACCTTTCAACCTTTTGTCACTGAAATGAGGGACATGGACATTTTTGGACACTCAAAATGAGGGACAATGAGGGACACAGACCCTCAGAATGACGGACACATCCTCAAACATGGAGATGCAAGCTCAGAACACTGTGAAAACCATAGCGTTTACTTGTACAAGGTTTATTTTGGATTTAGTATTTTAGAATATTAAGAGTTTCTGCGTTAAAGTCTGAATTTACAGCACATTCTCTGTGTGGGCAGCACCTTTTCCATGAGGGACGGATGAGGGACAGAGCAATTTTAAGTGGCAAAATGAGGGCTGTCCCTCGTAATGAGGGACACTTGAGAGGTATGACCCTATATGCTGGGCCCATAGTGTCATGTTCCTCTAGTACAGGACAGTTTTTTGTGTTTGCGAGTAGGGAGCAGGGTGGGAGGCGTGGTGGCAAATAAGGTAAAACAAAGATTTTTTTTCAATGAGTTTTGTAATACAAACCCTAATTTAGGCATACTACAGGGTTTACAGCCACCTAATGTGAGTGATCAGATGGGAACATCAGCTGTCAGACGAACAAGAGGGTGGGAGGCATGGTGCTAGCTCAGAGACATGTCTGTATCTGAAAGTTTAAAAGCATTAATTCCTTATAGAGAATACTGGATGGGCAACTATGCACAACCAGAGTGTTCTGCCACAGAGGGGTTCTGATTCCCTCTGACCTCGAGAGTGAAGCTCAAGAGGTCCATGAATCAGAAACGAGGTAACAACTACTGGTTATGCATAACGTTGCTCATCCTGTATTTTTTATAGTGTACAGTATTATGTGAAATGTGTGCATTGTGCTTTTTTTCTCTTTCACAATGAAACAGATTTGTGCAGTCTCTAGAGGTTCTAGAATGCTGTTCTACCACAGAAGAGTACGATCACATTCCATGACCTTTGAGCTGTGGTACAACAGCATTTTGAAAAAGATGGATTTCTATATAGAACATAGAGAATAAAGTATGGGTCGGGGTGTGTAATGAGATTTTACACACACCCGAGTTGTGGGATGCTACATAAACCCCAAGGGCAAAGCCCGAGGGGTTTGTGAAAAGCATCCCATAGAATGAGGATGTGTTGTAAAATCGAGTTTGACACATCTGACCCAGATTTTATTTTATATAATTGCTGGGTTTCTTTTTCCAGCAATTATATAAAATAAAAGCTTCCGGTGCATCCGCCTTGTGGCTTCTCAGGTGCCGATTTGAATCAGCGTATTTTAAAACATTTCGTTTTTGTCCTGGTTTGTGAGGTTTTCACTGTGTGGGGGGGGAGAGAACTTACCGCCGAGTTCTTCTGGCAGTGGCAATGCTGTTCCGGGAGAGATGGCAGCAGTCAGCGGTCTTGAGTGGTTGTGCTGCTGTGTGAGGATGTGCACAGCAAGGGAAACCATGCGCGTGTTTGCTGTTATAAACACTCCTTTATAATGGCAAATTATGCCACAGTTTCCCCATGGGGAAAAAGGGGAAGCTGGTTATTATAATACTCTACTACACACTATAATCTGATCTCATCTCATTTTATAACTGTTCTTCCAGAAGTGAACAGAGGTTTGGGTCAGGGGAAGAGAACAGATAGTTAAGGAGGAATGCTGGTCTGAATGCCTGTCTGCAACAACTCTGCCTTTTATTTTTTTTTGTGTGTCTCTTGATGTAACGAATGAGGAGCAACAATGAATGTATGTTATGGTCCCCAAGTCACTCATTATAGCGAGGGACTACTGTATATCTGTCTATCTATGTATCTGGTAGGTAAAGAAAACCAAGTGATCTGATTGGCCAAGAGCATCATGTGACTTCCTGGCTATCACAGTATGACCGGACAACTCAGATCTCATGGGTATTTTTTCATTATATATGTTGTATGTTTAATTTTTATGACCATTTTATAAAGGGAATATCACGGTTCTAGGTGTCTCATTGAGTTACATATATGGACATGCCCAGTGGCTGAAAGCAGTTGGCTCTGCCTCAAGCTTTACAACTCATTGGAAGTGTCAATATATCTCAGCACAGCTGGACACCCTGGCACGTGTTCTTGCTTTCCTATAGTGCATAGATGGGACTTCCCCTAGAAGTGGTTAGCAGTTATTTCCCTGTATACCCTTTCCCTGTATATGTAATTGCGATCAAAACTAATAGCAAACCATCCAACTATACTTTATAAAACAAACAATGACTATAGTATGTTTGTGAAATATACAATTGAGGGGAGCTCATGAGGTAATTACTGACACTCACCCTTTGGGTTCATGGCTACTTTCCACATGAGCTCCCCCCAATGGTATATTTCCCTGTACCCTTACTGTACAGTTACCTACCATAGGATATGATCACTGTTGAAGGTGGCCACTCAATAATTAGGATGCAGGATTTTTCTTGCCATTGTATAATAAAAAAAAAACATAAATCAACTATGCCATGCCCTAATGAAAATATCAGTGATATTTTCGCTCCTGCAGTTTGACCTTTTAACATCACTTGTAGCTTCGACACTCTTGATATGTGCCAGCCATACCTCTCAACCTCCTGACTCATAAATCAGGGACAAGTCTTAAAAAAATCAGGGACAAAGGACCAAAATCAGGGACACATCTTCAAAATTGATGATATCCACTCAAGAAGCTGGTAGAATAAGGGACTTAGTGTAAAATGCATTTTCTAAGGAAGAACAAGTTTGAAACTTTAATGTTTGACATTATTTTGTGCTTACAGCCCCCACTGTTTGGTCATGGAAACACAATTTTTAGGAGGGACAGAGTAAAATTTTGAGGCAAAATCAGGGACAGTTGAGAGGTGCCAGCAGGTAAAGGCCTTACTCTGTGGGCAGTTCCCTACTCTACTGAAACAAGATGAAACTGCACTCAGGAAAAATGAGACGTTAAACCGAGGTCCCATCTGTCTGGATTGGTGGTAGTTCAGGTGGATGTTAAAGATCCCATGGCACTTCTCGAAAAGAGTAGGGGAATTTCCCCGATGTCTTGGCCAAATTTCCCTCATTCACTAAAAATACCACCAACAGCTTAATCTGGTTCAAGGTCAGTGGCTTTCATCTGTATCCCCCTCCCCCGGGTCGTGCCTGAAAATAGGCAGGATTTGTCTAGTGCACTTACCCAGTTAACAAAAAAAAAAACAAACAAAAAAAAAATATTTTCATTAGGGCCATAGCATAAATGCATATACAGTATACGGTATGCGGTCATACATATACAGGTGTGCTGTGAGGCATTTTATATATATATATATATATATATATATATATATATATATATATATATAGTATATATATATATATAATAAATGCTAGGCAACTGTGGTATACAAAGATATATAGCTATCGAGGGGGCTAATTGGGGCTATAAGCCATGAGCTCGAAGGGCAAGTGGCATTATTGCCCTAATTATCCCCGAAACAGATATGTAACCTTGTATTCCACAGTTGTCTAGCATTTATTTTATATAATACATGGGGATGGTGCTTTTTTTTGTTCCTGAAGGCTGAGTTTTTGTTAGGAGGCTTATTAGGTAGGGCTGTGTTTTTGTCAGGGAACATATTAGACAAGGCTATGTTTTTGTCAGGAGGCTTATTAGGTAGGGCTGTGTTTTTGCATGTTAGACAAGGCTGTGTTTTTGTCAGGGGGCTTATTAGGTGTGCTAATCAGCACAGAAATTTTTTAACTGGCTCAGCTGATGTGTTCATTGATGTGTTTATTGATTTCATTGTCATTAAGTTGTTTGTTTTGGTGGTCATAATGCTGGTCTATGGGTGTTTTTTTCCCCACAGTGTACAGGTTTCAGTGCGCAGCTTTAATTGGGAGGTATGCAGCTTTAATTGTTTGGAATGTAAGTTTAATTGGTGAGGTACACATGGGAATACACGATAATGGGATCCTACGGGGAAAAGGTTCCATCCATGTATTTTATATATAAATTACAAAAAACGTTATAAATGCACTAGTTAGGGTCAAAGTGACAAAAGTTAGGAAATGTGGCGTTAGGGTTTCTAACCCTACCCCCCCCCCACAGGCAGCCCAGCAGGTGTGGGGTGTGCCTTGGGGTTCTGAGCCTAATGCTCACCCCATTCCATCGGTAAATAAGGTCAGATGTGTACACTGTATGAGAATGGGGTGAACATTAGCTGTGAACCCTAAGGCACACCCCACACCTACTGTGCTGCCTGGGGGAGTGGGGTGTGGGTTGGAAACCCTAATGACACATTTCCCAACTTTTGTCACTTTGACCCTAACTGGTGCATTAATGAAGTTTTTTGCAATTTATTTCCTTACTTTTTGAGACAGTATAATGGTATCCTTATTTGGCTGTGGGACCCTGCACTCCCAAGCATACATAATTTTTTCAGATTTTTTTTTTGCATGCTATTTTTATCCCCCTGCCGAACCAAGCCACCCACTCCTTCAGGTGGCCAGCCTTTCCTCCACCACCGCCTCTCCCATTCTGCCATCTGTTGCTCCCTATTTCCCAGTTGAATTGGACATATCCCTTCTCCAGGGGCCCCCTCTGACTGCTGGGGCCATCGGGAGAGGAGACTGGAGTGGTGGTCGCAGCTTGGGGGCTTCTCAGCTTTGTGGTGTGGGAAGGCGGGGCCACTGTCATCCATCCGGCATGGGTGGTCACATTTTCACATTTTCTCCCCTCCCATCACCCTAACTTAGGCCATGAAGACAGCACCCTGGGGCGGGAACATGCAGGGGCATGTCAAGGCTTCACGCCCCCATGCACATCCTCCAATCCACCTCCAGATGCCAAGGCCAATCTCACCCCTCCAGCAGGGAAGCATCCAATGGATGCTCTGGAATCCCTCCTTACTAATCTCCACTCCTGACACCCAGGCTTGGGGCATGAACCCAGGTCACCAGCTTGCCAAGCGAACCCCTTCACTTGGCACCATAAAGCTGACAGATTTTATTTTTAAAACTTTAATGTCCCTTTTCCCTGGTATCCAGAGGAACCCCTGCAATTATGGCCCAGTATCCATTAATTTGTAGTTAATATCCCTGGTGTATAGTGGCACCCCCCACCTTCCGATTTCCATATATTTTTTCTTTTATATTTTCAATGGTATCCAGTGTTATCCCCCAACCTCCAATTGTGCCCCGGTCTCCATTAAATGTAAGTTTACAGCCCTGGTGTCAAGTGGCCCCCCAACCTCCGATTTCTATAAATATTGTTTTATATCTTTATCAGTGTTCAGTGGTACCACCAACACCAATTGTGCCCCTGTCCCTATTAATTGTCAATGAATAGCCCTGGTGTGTAGTGGCACCCCTACCCTCCTGTTTCCATGTTTTTTTTTTATATTGTCATTGCTGTGCATTGGTACCCCCACTCTCCATATGTGCCCCGGTCCCCATTACTTTTAAATATATATCCCTGGTGTCCAGTGGCACCCCCTCCCATCCCCATATATATTGTATTTAATATCCCCCATTGGTGTCCAGTGGCACCCCCTACCCTTCCATCCCCATATATATATTGTATTTATTATCCCCATTGGTGTCCAGTGGCACCCCACCCTCCCATCCCCATATATATTGCTTTATTATCCCATTGGTGTCCAGTGGCACCCCACCCTCCCATCCCCATATATATTGTATTTATTATCCCCATTGGTGTCCAGTGGCACCCCCACCTCCCATCCCCATATATATATTGTATTTAATATCCCCATTGGTGTCCAGTGGCACCCCACCCTCACATCTCCATATATATTGTATTTATTATCTCCATTGATGTCCAGTGGCACCCCCACCTCCCATCCCATATATATTGTATTTATTATCCCCATTGATGTCCAGTGGCACCCCACCCTCCCATCCCATATATATTGTATTTAATATCCCCATTGGTGTCCAGTGGCACCCCCACCCTCCCATCCCATATATATTGTATTTATTATCCCCACTGATGTCCAGTGGCACCCCACCTCCCATCCCCATATAGATATTGCATTTAATATCCCCACTGGTGTCCAGTGGCACCCCACCCTCACGCCTCCATATATATTGTATTTATTATCTCCATTGATGTCCAGTGGCACCCCCACCCTCCCATCCCCATATATATTGTATTTATTATCCCCATTGATGTCCAGTGGCACCCCACCCTCCCATCCCACATATATATTGTATTTATTATCCCCACTGATGTCCAGTGGCACCCCACCCTCCCATCCCCATATATATTGTATTTATTATCCCATTGGTGTCCAGTGGCACCCCCACCTCCCATCTCCATATATATTGTATTTAATATCCCCATTGGTGTCCAGTGGCACCCCACCCTCCCATCCCCATATATATTGTATTTATTATCCCACTGATGTCCAGTGGCACCCCACCCTCCCATCCCCATATATATGTAGTATATCCCCACTGATGTCCAGTGGCACCCCACCCTCCCATCCCATATAGATATTGCATTTAATATCCCCATTGGTGTCCAGTGGCACCCCACCATCCCATCCCTATATATATATATATATATATATATATATATATATATGGGCACCCCACCCATGCCCGTTACAACCTGCAAATAAAAGGTCCTCGATGTTTTTCACGTTAAAAAAAAGTCCAGGATTGATCAGACCTTTCCACCTGACACTCCCCTTGTGTATCCACCACACTGCACCATCCTAGACCTCCCCACAGCCTCACTCACCTGAACTGTTCCACAGTGAATATCCACTGATCAAGATGTTTGATGCGGAACTGTGACTGCTGACAACAAGGTAACTGCTGTTGGAAAACATTGCACTGCAGTTACCGGCTACACGCCGCAGTTCCAGCAGCAAGATATCTGCGTGGAGGGGATGATACATGGGGCCAGCCAGGTGACTGGTATTGGGGTCAAAGGCGGTGGTGTGCACAGTGGAGAATCGAAAAGACCATCAATCAACGATGCGCGTTTTGCGAGAAAAAACCCATTGAGCCATTTTATTTGCTAGTATAACCGAACATTGTTGATAAAATTTATTTTTATACAGGAAATACATTTGTTGAGACAAAAGTCCATTTTTCAACAAAGTCCTGTAATACAATCTAAAAGACAGTACACAATACAAGACATTTACAATATACAGTTATGATTACTTAAAACAGGTACACATTGAGTTCAAGTATTCCCTTATTTTGTACTTAAAAGTGGGTAAGTTGTCAATAATTTTCAATCTTTGAGGCAGTTTATTCCAGAAATGTGCAATAGTATTCTGAAGCATAATATCACCATATGTATTATATGATCTAAATGTTGGAATCTCATGACCAAAAGATTTAGTATGAATTGTTAACTCACTGTCACATTTAGTTTGAATATGGTCAAATAGACAATGTTTTGGTTTTCCTTTTAATATTTGATAACAATATGTATACCAAATATAAACCCTTTTTTCTTTAGGATTTAACCAATCTAATTTTTTATACAAATTACAATGATGTACCCCATGTTTACTTCCAGTTATAAATTTACTCATTTTGTAGTAAACCTGATTTACTTTACTTAACACTGTGATATTAGAATGCATATAGAATATTGATCCATATTCCAAAACTGGAACTAACAACTGTCCTACCACTTTTTCCCTTGCTTTCCTGGATAAACTTCCTGCCACCCTTCTCAACATCCCTAATCTTTGGGATACCTTTTTAACTTGTATAAGAGCGTGTTCTGTATATGTTAAACCAAAATCATCTTGTATGCCTAAATATCTATAGGTGTTAACAGTTTCAATCTGAGTGTTCACACCAAGTTTTATTTGTAATTTTGATTCCTCTTTTGTTCTAGTTCCTCTGAAGACCATACATTGTGTCTTTTTTGAATTTAAAAGTAAACCTAAATTATTAAACCAAGTCTCTAATGAACCTATATCTTGTTGTAATTTATAAGCCAGTTGTTCTAGATTGTCTGCTAATGCCACAATTACTGTGTGATTAGCATACATTCTAATATCACAGTGTTTTATTTGATTTGGGAGACTATTCACATATACATTAAACATGAGGGTGGGTGTGCCATTGGACACCAATGGAGATATTAAATGCAATATATATCGGAATGGGAGGGTGGTGGAGCCACTGAATACCAAAATGGATATTAAATACAATATATATGGGGATGGGAGGGGTGGGGTGCCACTGGACACCAACAGGGATATTAAACACAATATATATGGAGATGGGAGGGTGGTGCTGCCACTGAACACCAACAGGGATATTAAACACAATATATATGGAGATGGGAGGGTGGGGGTGCCACTGGACACCAACAGGGATATTAAACACAATATATATGGAGATGGGAGGGTGGTGGAGCCACTGAATACCAATGGGGATATTAAATATGGTATATATGAAGATGGGAGGGTGGGGGTGCCACCGGACACCAATGGGGATATAAATACAATATATATGGAGATGGGAGGATGGGGGTGTCAGTGGTCACCAATGGGGATGTTAAATACAACATTTTGGACTGGTAAAGGGAGGAAAATTCTTTTGGATGCCAATAAATCCTTTTTTGACATCTTTTTTTGTTTGCGCAACAAATAATCTATTGTCACGCAAAAGGATTTTGGATTTGGTTGTTTTTAATTCTTTTTCATGAGAAAGGATCCTTTATTATGAATCTTTTATCATTCTCATGAAAAAAGGATCCCATGTTGTGAAGTAGGATTATGGACTTGGTTGATTTTCAAATCATATTTCGTGAAATAGGATCCTTTTTCAAGAATCTTTTTTCGTTTTCAGGAAAAAGAATCCTGTGTCACGGAAAAGGATTTTGGACTTAGTTGATTTTCAAATCTTTTTTTGTGAGATAGAATCCTTTTTTGTGAGAACAAAAAAGGATTCACGATAAAGAATGTTAATGAGTTGCAAAAAAGGATTTAAACAATGTAAAACAAAAGTTCTGGGGCATAGGAGCTGTTAAAAACTACAGAATGAAGCTCAAGTCCCGATGAGCAAGATACATGTTTTGGTGTCTGTAGAAGACATCAGGGTTCAGAGTCATAACAGTTTGTTGTGTGGAAAAACAGAAAACAAGATGGTGGCTCACGAAAAAGGAATTTTTTATCATAAAAAAGGATTGGCCCCTAATGAAAAAGAATCCTTTTTCGTGAGACCAAATAATTTTTTCGTTCCAGGAAGCTATCCTGTAGAGTGAAATTCTCATAGAAAATAATGGGAACTTAAAAATTGAATAACTTTGGAATGGATTAATATTTATTCACCAAACCAGTGAAAGACACTTCTGTGACCCAAGCTCTTTCTACCACACAAATGTCACACCAAAATTCCAAACCATGTGGGCAGAAGGTGATGATAAAAAAAAAATGCAAATTTTTAAGGTCTCTGTACTATCTGTATCTTAGAATCTGTGCATCTGACTGGAACAAAACTTGGCTTTCTAAGACATCTATCCCATGAGACACCATGTGCAAAATTTTGTGCAAATCTTTTGAACAGTTGCAAAGTTATTAAAGTGCAAAATATTAGGTTTAATATAGAAACCTATATAGTGTATGCAGTCAAGCTGTAATATACGTATGTCGTGCGTGTGCTGTGAGGCATGAGGCAAAGTCGAGTGCCTTCAATTACTTGAGATTTGCATATATCAGACAGTAGCCGCGAAGCCTGAAATGTGTTATTGCACTTATAAAATGGGTGTAAAATTGATATATTAGGTAAAAAACATAAAAATGTACAGGTGTACATTTGGGGAATAATGCATGGTCATGTAATATGTTTGCACCAATGACAGAATAGGATTTTTCCTAACCATTTTATAAATATATAGTACTGGACTATAGTCTAGGCCTGTGTGTTATGGATGTTAAAGCATCTCCATGTTCATTCCTAGGGTGAGGAACATCAAACCAAAACTGAGCAGTTTGTACCCTAAGGACAGAAGAGAGAGATCCAGCACCCTATAAACATAAACATAAATCCTCGAATTATAGTTGATGACTTATAATAAAAAGTTTAAAGTGTAAACAATTTTTTAACTATAAAATGGAAATGGATACCCTATTTCAAAAGTGGGAATGTTCACTTTTTCAAAAGCTGCATATAAGTCCCTCATGATGTTGTGAGAGGTCTTTGTATGCTGCATATTGTGAAGTACACAACTGAGCAGGGGGCTTAATATTTAGCTGACACCCCTTGCTGTGTTATCCAGGGGCTCCAGGAATCCCCTCAGTCTGAGGCATGGACTTATGGTGTGCAGAAGTCTTTTGTGATAAATGAAGATGGTTCAATATCGATTTTATGCGTCCTTCTAAAGATATTTGCACTGTCCAGCAAGCTGGCATCTGCCAATACAGCCAGAGATGGGCATGGTAGACCTGAAGAGATATAAGGGTCCTAGTGGCAGACCAACACCAAAATGCCACAATATCCTTGGCCCTGATTGGTTAAATCTCCTGTAATGATGAGTACCTGAAATATTTGGAAATAAACTATCCTGAATTATTCAGAATGATTCATAGGATTCATAGAAGATATTCAAGTCAGAAAACCAATTTGCCTATAATGGCTTGCCATTTTCAATGGTTATAGCCTCTTACATTTCTTCCTTAGGAACATAAGAACATACATTATACAGAGAAGAGGGAGCAACAGCCCATCTAGCTGGTCTGCTGTTAATTATCGGATGATGCCAACATATCCTGCCCTCAGAAGGTACTTGTCTAGTCTGCTTTTGAATACATTTAAGTTATCACCAGTCACAATTTCTTCTGGTAGTGAATTCCAATGCATCACCACCCACTGTGTGAACCAATGTTTCCGTTTGGTAGTCCTAAAATGTTTTACCATTTAGTTGGAACTTGTGACATCTGGTATCCCAAATATTTACCTTAAATCATAAACATAGGCAGTCCCTTAGATCAGAACTCTGTACAGATTTATAGACTGCCTTCAGATTACCTCTCAACCTTCTAATCTCTAACAAGAACAATCCTAGGTTTTCCAGTCTCTCTTTGTAGTTCACATCCCTCAGACCAGTTATTAGTTTAGTAGTTCTTCTTTGCACCTTTTCAAGTTTAGAGATACCTGCCTCCTGTGGAGTCCATAACTGTCCACAGTACTCCATATGTGGTTTCATCAGAGCTCTGTATATGGGCAGTATGTACAGTATATATACAGTATGTATACAGTCTACTTTTAAACTCTTCCATGTCTTTACTCAATACCACCTCAGCTTAGAGGTAGCTCATTCCAGAGTGTCACCACCCTCTGTGTTATCTATTGCTCCCCTTTTTTTTGTTCTGTAAATTTCTCCCTTTAACTGTAGATCATGAGTTCTGGTATCGTGTTGTATTGTCTTCTGCTGTAACCCAAAACAACTCCATAGATACATATCCTGAAATACTTTGTATATCCGACACAGATCCCCTCACAGTCTTCTGTACTCCAAGGCAAACATATCCAACTTTGCCAGCCTCTGCTTGTATGACAACTGCCTTGCACCTCTTACGATCTTTGTCGCCCTTCTCTGAACTCACTCCATCTGTTTTTTTTTATTTATTATTTTATTCTTTGGTAACTGGGTAAGGCCCAAGTGGCTGTTTTCAGGAGTGACCTGGGAGCACTGGGTGGTTAAGTTACTTGCTCAGAGTCACACAGTATGCAAGTGGAGGTTGTGGGAATGAAACCCAGGTCTGCTATATGTCCCCAGCTCATTCACAGCTTGTTACTCTAACCTCTAGGCTATAATGCCAGCCCAAAGATGTATGCTGTAGTTTTATCTCTCTCCTACATTGCGGTGACTAGAGCCGGCA
This sequence comes from Neoceratodus forsteri, assembly GCA_016271365.2. Taxonomy (NCBI): domain Eukaryota; kingdom Metazoa; phylum Chordata; order Ceratodontiformes; family Ceratodontidae; genus Neoceratodus; species Neoceratodus forsteri. Next base: position 359,734,963 of record JADMNL010000025.1, read on the forward strand.
ACTATACTCCATATGAGACCTCAGCAGTGCACGGAAAAGAGGCATTAACACCCTGCTATATCTGCTAGTTACATGCTTATACAGCCCAATATCCTGTAACATTTTTGTGTGGTCTCCTTTGTTTGATGTCATGAGATGTATTGTACCATATACAGTACAAGCTTTAACTCTACCAGTTATCTATATGCCACTATCTCATTCGTTCTGTTGAATGTAATTGTTAGGAAAGTCTAAAGGATTGCAAAGCATATTTTTGTTTAGCTCAAGTAGTTTATTTACGTGCACCATACAGAAAATAACTCCTGACTGATCATACTGTATCAACTTTAACATAAAAGTGTCTTACCCTTTACTGTAACTCAATTACTCTTACTGACAAATGTGACCCAAAAGTCAAACTGCCACAGTACCTAATCAGTCATGCAATTTTTTTCATGTAAAACAGCCTACTGGACAGGGGAATGACAGGCATGAAGGCAAATAAAAACATCTGCATGGTGCCTGTAGTCAGACAGGCCCTTTGCAATAGATGTTACATTTCTGCGAGAGGGACAAGTGCAAATAGAGTACAACCTGTCTGTTAAAAACACCACTGGGACTGAAGGATCAGTCCTGAATATCAAGGGGCCCTTATTGTACAATACAATACAATATGCAATATGTAATACTTACAGAATTGCATTTGAGAACACAAGAAATATATCAGTATTTATTAATTTATTTGTTGTGCAGAATAGTAACATAGAACTGAAACTTGAGGTCGGAAGGGACTCTAGGTCCATCAGTTCTGCCCCTTCAGCTTCATAAGCAGGGAATAATAGTATGCTGTGCAAATATATCCTTAATATCCATTTTTTCTTACTATACAGTGTTTTTAATAAGTAGGTATTACTGTATTTGTGTTTTAAATGCCACTTTATTAGACAGCGTGCCCTGCAGTGAGTAGCAAATGCGTGGAAGCTGTACTAGCAGTCCTTAAAATGATCACTGCTGAGATCCCGTAGGTCAATGCCAGTCATGTGCTGGGGGCCCGTGCAGGTAATATTGTTATAGTTGTATATGGGTGGGAGGGAGTCATCTCCTTCTGCAGCAGACTCTACAAACCTGGGGACAACACTTGCATTCAGCAGACTGAACTCCCAGAGCGACTTCAAAGAACAGTTGCAGTACCAGCTGTTGCCCTCCAGCCACAGCCTATCCAGATGCAATGAGGAGGCCAACTGCTGAACCTGAAAACTTGTCAGGGAGTTGTTCTTGAGACTGAGATACCTCAGCTTCAGTAAGCCTGCGAAAGTTTGGTTGTCCAAGCTGTCAATGTTGTTGTTTGAGAGGTCAAGCCAAGAGAGCTTCGGAAGGGGACTGAAAGCATCATGAGAGATGTTCTGAAGCTGGTTAAAGGCAAGCAGAAGGTATTCCAAATTTTTCATACCCACAAAAGCCTGTGAAGAAAGGTGTGCCAGTTTGTTGAATCTCAGGTCTAGCTCCAGAAGCTCTTGAAGATCAGTCAAAGTAAGGTCCTTAATTTCTGCAATACTGTTTCGTTGCAAGAAGAGTCTTCTCAGGCTAAAAAGGCTGGTAAAGCTGTGCGGTTTGATGCTGTTGAGACAGCAGTTTTCTAAATGCAGGCTATGCAAGTTAATGAGGCTTTTGAAGACATGTTCTGGTGCTTCCTTGAAACAGTTACCTGAGAGGTTTAGCACTGCCAAGTTCCGAAGCCCTTGAAATGTTCCAGGCTTAACCTCCTGAATCTGATTCATACTCAGCACGAGAACTTCCAACCTGCTCATCCCATCAAATGGACTTTCTATAAGCATTTGGATTCTATTGTGCCCAAGCTGGAGTTCCTCCAAATAATGGAGATCTTTAAATGTTCTAGGTCTTAAGACTGTGATGAGGTTGTTCAATAATCGTAAAACATGCAAGTTAGAGAGACCTAAGAATGTTTCTTCATACAGTGCCATGAGGCGATTGTGAGATAGATCCAACCACCTCAGGGACTTCATGCCCATGAAGGCCCTAGGAGCAACAGTGCTGATTTGATTATGGTTTAGGTACAGCTTTTGGAGCTTCTGCAGTTTGAAGAAGACATTGGCCTTGATGACCTTTAGCCAATTTCCACTCAGGTCCAGCTCCTTCAGTTCTGTGAGACTAATGAACAGTTGAGGGTGAAGATATGCCAGCTTGTTTCCTGCCAAAATCAATTCCCTAAGATTAGGAAGATCATGAAATGCTGTGTCAGGTAGGACCACCAACGAGTTCCACCCAAGGTTTAGGTACCAAAGGTTTGAAAGGCCAGAAAATAAACCATCTTCTATTTTAGTGAAGTGGTTGTTGTTGATGCTTAAGGAGGCAAGGACTGGCGTATGGAGAAAAGTGTTGGGTGTCAACTGCTTTAACTTGTTTCTTTCCAAATTAAGGTGGGAAAGACATTTCATTCCATGAAGAGCATGCTGTTCCACTCGAACCAGCTGACCACTTTGTAGATTTAGCAATTCCAAGCTTGAAAGATTTTTGAAGGCCAGAGCTGGAATGACAGTGAAAATGTTCCCATCAAGCCAGAGAGAGCGTGTATTATGGGGAATGCCCTCTGGAATGGAAGTGAGGCTCCGGGAACTGCAGAAAACACTTACATCCTCACTATAATCATCGAAGCTGCAGGAGCATTCATTAGCACACTTCAGATTTTGGTTGCTGAGTTGTCCCTCCATCTCTGATGGTGGTTGTTGAGGTCCTGGTGGCAAGGACTCTGACACCAGTAACACTGGGAGCATTGACCAAACCAGTAGCACTAAGAAAGAAGATCCCACTGTAACAATCAAAACAAGCAAAAGAGGTTTCATTATCTTTCAACATACTGGCCACTATAGTTAGACTTGAATAGACATGTCCATATTAAACTTTTGTAGTTGTATTGTTCATGGTGTTTGAATAATTGTTTGATGTAATGTTGATGTTACCCTATCTTCCACACCCTCTGTCATAGCATTGGGGAGTGAATAAATTTCCATTGCCTTGAAAGACAGTGGTGAAGTTAGGGTAATGTCAATCTCGCGTTGAACGATTGTTAAAAACCCAAAGGAACACCACATTTTCATCAACAGTCCTGGGACTTTTTTTACCCAAACACATTCCCATACTTTTATAACTTTGTTGTTACAACCCTAACCAATGCTAAAACAGATTTTTTTGGGAGGACAGCCCATTGGTACAGCGGTAAGACTACAGCTCACGATGCCAGCAACAGCGGTACTGAAATTAACCAGTTATTGAGGACCAGCCAAAGGGAGGAGGATTGACCATCTCAGAGGATGTCCTCCTGCTCCAGAGAGAGCAGATTGCTGTCTACACTGCAGTGTCACCGCCTGGGTGACTACCCAGTGACACAAATACACACACAAAAAGTGCCTACCGTATGTCTCCCAGTGAGTGCAGCTCCCTGGAGTGTGTTACTGCTGTTTGCTTGCTGGCATTGGCATTGGTGGGGTGTGCCTTTGGGTCATCAGGCATAACCTCCATGCCATTACACCACAGCCTACCCTGCAGACACCGACAAGTGTTACGGTGTGCCTTGGGGTCTTTGGCCCTTATGCTCACCCCATTCCATCAGGAAATACAGTGAGATGGGTGCAGTGTAGAAGAATGGGGTGAACTTTGGGTCTGAAGAGTCCAAGGCACACCTCAATGCCTCTCACTGGCTGCAGGGTGTGGGTGGGAGTGGAATTGTATGAGCATTACAGGTGACAATCCCAAGTCACACCCATGATGCCTGTCAATTTCTACAGGGTGGGGCATTATGGTCAAAAATCCTAACGCCTCAGGTGTTCGTTGGTATTTTCACTCCAAATTTTCAACATGGTTTTTTTGTGACCCCTACCTTATGAACAGTGGTAATATCAGTTTGTTAGCCAAAAGCTGATTTTGTACAGAGACTACAGCATTTGGCACCACAGGTGCGAAAACACATTTTGAACAGGATGTGAAAAATGACAGTTGTACTGTTCATGGGGAGGTGTAAAAAATGGCAATGTTGAAAATCTGCAGTGAAAATAGTAAAAAAACAGATGAAGTCATGAGCGTACATAGAAACTGCACAACGAACACCCTTAATGTAATTACTTTGGGGATTTTTTACAGCAGATTGTCAACACAGGCATTTTGGGACCTCTGCTCATGAACAGTGTCACTGTCACTTTCTTAATCTGTTACGAACAGTGATTTCCCACAGTGACCACACATTTCTGCGAAGAAAGTGTGAAAACACATTTCGGCCATGGTGTGAAAAATTACAGCTGTACTGTTCATAAGTGTGGAAAAATGCCAGTGGTAAAAATCTGGACTGAAAATATTACAAATTCATGAACTTATGAGGGTGCATGGAAACAGAGCAATGCTCGTTCGTAACACAGTTATTTTATGGACTTTTGTCACCAAATTTTAAACATAGCCATTTTAAGACCTCTGCTCATGAACAGTGTCACTATTGGATAAGCTGCAGATCCTAGTTAACCAACAGCCTACTTCTTCATACCCCCTACCAGAATTGCCTTATGTCTGTCCCATGCATTCTTGAATTCCCCCACTGTTTTTGACCCCACAACCTCCTCAGGAAGGCTATTCCATGTGTCCACCACTCTCTCTGTGAAAAAATACTTCCTCACATTGCCCCTGAGCTGTCCCCCCCTCTATCTTCAAATTGTGTCCCCTTGTTCTTGCACATCTCTTTTTCTGAAAGATGCTACCCTCTTGGACTTTGCTGATTCCCTTGAGGTACTTGAAAGTTTCTATCATGTCCCCCCTCTCACTCCTTTCCTCGAGGCTATACATATTAAGCTCCTTTAGTCTCTATTCGCAGGGATCTGGATCCTCTACAGTAAATGCTGCTATGCTTTTTGTATCAGATGGTACTGATGATAATGCTACTTGTTCCACTGCTATGTTACCATTTCCGTATTTATACTGTGTCATTTATACTGCTTATTGTCTCGTTTGTACAGTATATAAGAATTATACTGTATAGCACATACATATATTTTTATGGCTTGTGCTTTATAAATAACATTTGATTGATGCTTCAGTTCCACTCAAGTTAGGAGGCAGTTCTGATATGATAAGACTGAAAGCTTATTGTGCTCCCAGTCAAAATGGACTGGCCAAAAGCTCAGCTGTTTAAGAGTCACTTGCCATGTTGGTGACAAGGATCGCGTCTTAATAATGTGGCACTGCTGTGGGCTGGTGTGAGGAGGAGTAGCGTTTCAGCAAGTGCTCTCCATCTCTGGGGAGGGAAGGTTGTGACATCTTGCTGTCCAAGCTTCCCTTGGAACCTAGAAGTGACTACCCCATGTGAGAGGAGCGTGAGCATCTGATGCTGTTAGTGGGGGTGAAATCATGCATCCTTGCTTACCTAGAGGAGTTGCCCTTGACCTGTTGACATGGCTACTTAAGAAGCAAATGAGAAAAGGCATTGCCGTGATTGTCAGAAGATTCCATTAATGCCACTGGAGGAGTACCTGCTGGGGCCGCCTCCCAGTAGCCAGTAAAGGCTGCACTTCCTGAGTGTCCCCCCTCCATGATGGGACTTGTCATAGCTCTGGAGAGGTGTTGGCAGGTTGGGACCCAAACTAGAGAATCCCAGCAGGGCAGTTCTCAATAGGGGTATGCAAATACCTTTAAGTGAATATTGGGCAAATATTCATATTCAGGACCCTGAAATATTTGTTATTCTGCCCAAACTGCATATCTGCTGCATGTTTCCAGCCAACAGGTGGTCAGGGTGAGTCCCTAACCAATCTCAACCCAGTTGTCTGCCGTCTCCCATCCCTCTGAAGTTACATTCACTAGTTTATGACATCACAATCTGTCACCATGTAAATAATTCAGATACCACTAAGAAGGATTATGACTAGAGGTGTAGACAAGCAACAGAAATGGTGTGAACTCTGACAAAGAACTTTTTTCATGCCACCATCCCAGGTCATATACAGCAAGGTGAAATATGTCAGTGGTAACACGTCAGGGCGTACAGTTAACTGCAGTTATTACAGCATAAACTTACACCCTAGAGTGTGTCATCGCAGTTATAAAATGGTGAAGAAAATCCTAAACAAACTCAAAGTAAAAGGCATTCTAACTGACTTATGTGGTTATATTGTAATAACCACATGGTCATGACTGGATTCCACCAATCTCAGAACAGGATTTCTCATACCCATTTTATAAGGAAAGATATAAAATACAAGCTGAATTGTGCCTGATTATGAGGTACTTTTTTAAGTATTCCTTGAATCATCAGTTGTTTTACAACTACCGGGTTTATTTTTTTTATTAAACCAGACCTGTATTGTTTGAAATTTATCATCACAGACTAGGACTGAGCAGTGTGTTACCTGACAATTTCAGAAAACATGGCTTTAGGGAAGGGATCCCCAACCCCATAATTGCCTTACTTTTTAAATAATTTATCTCCCCAATTTTCCCCATCCCCCATCTGGCTGGTGTCACCAAATCTGCACCCTTTTTCTGACTCACAGGGAGGGCATGGAAGTGACTGTTTTTGGCTGCTTTTACAGTCCACATCAGTACTGCTGGTTAGTCAGCAGTGGTGCATGACTGCTGGGTAGTTTAGTTTATTTATTTTACCAATAGCCTGCACCCTCCCTTGACAGGAGTCGAGCTTTCAATTCTGCAGCATGCCCAGGCCTCAGCAGACTCCGTTATGGGATTCTAGAGTGTGCACGTGAATCCTGGCCTCCCAGATGCTAATGCAATGAGATGGCACCACGCCATTAGTCTAACCATTCCTCTTTTAAAAAAAAACAACTTTTAATTTTTAATTGACTTAACATTATAATCTTTAGGCTGGCTCTGTCACCCCAGCATCACTCTAGAAAGCTGGTAACCCCGGTTAGCACTATGAGCCTCAGATGTCAGGAGTGGCAACCAGCAGGGAGCATGACAAAGCGTCCATGCAGACACACTCCTTCCGGGGGGGGGGATCCAATGCAGTCTGTGCTTGGATTGGTTCCCCACTGTGATTGACAGAAATGGGCATAATGTGGGTGATCACATGTCGACCACGCTTGGATGTGGTGGCAGATGCACTGTGGGAGGTGGGCAGGGCCCCCAGAAACATGACTGGCCAATGCAATTGATAATGGCTTTCATATGCCTAATCCCCCATGCCACATGGCCCTGCTCGTCAGCACAGGTCCAATGGCACAAGGCACTACTGCCATCTATCTACCACCAAGGAGAGGTTGGAGCCCCCCCAGATGGCATAGACATGGATCCAGGAACCAGGGGCATAAACTGAGTCTGGTGGCATGCGACGGTGCCAGCAGTGAGTCTGAGGGGTAGAGGATTGGGATGCTAGGAGGACCAGAAGGAGAGAGAAGACTGGGGTGTGCCTAGTAACAGGGTAGACCCGTCAGTTTGACGTCGGTGGTGGGGAAGGTAATGGAGAGCATACTTAAGGAAAGGCTGGGAAGTTTCTTGGAGGAGATGGGTTAACTGGATGACTGGCAGTATGGGTTTGTGCCAGGGAGATCATGTCAAACAAACCTTGTAGAGTTCTATGAGTGGGTGACATCAGCACTCGACAGGGGGAGACCAGTAGATGTACTGTTCCTGGACTTCAGCAAGGCATTTGATTCAGTCCCTCACATTGGCCTAAGGGAGAAACTGGGGGGATGGGGGTGAGCCCATTGGCAAACGTCGAAATTGGCTTTCAGGTCGCACTCAGTGGGTAGTGGTCAGAGGGGAGGTCTCATCTCCTAGGGAGGTCATAAGTGGGGTTCCACAGGGATCAGTCCTGGGGCCACTCCTGTTTAATGCCTACATCTCCGATATCAGGGAAGGTACTGGGTGTGAAATGAATCTCTTTGTGGATGATTCTAAGCTGGGGGCAGTGGTGGAGGGGGCGGAGGGGAGATTGGCCCTGCAAGAGGACCTAGATACTCTGGATAGGTGGTCCTGCACCTGGAAATTGAAATTTAACTCCTCCAAGTGCAAGGTGCAACACCTAGGGTGGGAAAACCCCAACTATGTGTACACCCTGGGGGGGGGGATGAGTTACAGACCACGGCAGGGGAAAGAGACCTAGGAGTCTTGGTGGATGTTAACATGAATAATTCTGAGCAGTGCAGGAGGGCTGCGGTCAGGGAAAATAGGATGCTGGGATGCATCGCTAGGGGGATTTCCTCAAGAAACAAGGAGGTGATTTTGCCACTGTACAACAGCCTGGTTAGACCACATCTTGAATACTGTGTGCAGTTCTGGAGGTCGCACCTAAGGAGGGACATCCAACTCCTGGAGAGGGTTCAGAGGAGAGCAACCAGAATGATCCAGGGCCTGGGGGATATGACACATGAGGAATGACTAGGGGAGCTCAACCTGTTCTCGCTGGAGGAGAGGAGGGACCGAGGGGACATGATTGAGGTCTTCAAGTACCTCAGGGGAGTAAATAAGGTAAGCCGAGACAGGATCTTTTAACTGAAGGAGGGAGGTATCACCAGAGGACACGGCTGGAAGATTGAGGGTGGTAGGATTAGGGGGAAAGGAGGACAAGGTACTTCACTGAGAGAGTGGTGGAACCATGGAATGCATTGCCGGGGAGCTGGTACAGGCAACTACAGTGGAGGGATTCAAGACAGGGTGGGACAGGTATAGGCAAAGGGTGAAGCAGAGGCTGGTTTGCCTGGGGGGGGAGGGCCAGACTGGGGGATGGAGTAACAGTGGAAGGAGGCAGGTAGGGGGCTACGGTACCCAATCAGGGTGCTGAAGCATGAGCAGACTTGATAGACCAATAGGCCTACTCTGCTGGTGTCTAGCATGTTAGTATGTTACTATGTTAGACTGGGGTTCATGTGTGATCCTCAGAATCCCATACTGGGGCCAGCTGGAGCCTGGTGCGGTGCAGAAGAGAGGTGTTCAGCTCCCGGCTAGGATAGGAGACAGTCAGCAGGCAATTGTGCCTCCTATATAAAGAAATACACAGATCATGCTGTCATTCAGCTCCTAATGCTACAGTGCTGAAGTGCACTCCTAATACTTATTAAATATATGATATCATTAAGCAATAAGGCATAACAGGGTGTGTGTTATTTAAGCAATAAGGCATGACAGAGTGTACATTATTGTAAGATAATGGCACACCTCAGGAAAGCTTTTTGCATGTAAGAAGTGCCATTATCCCTCAATTATGCACTCCCTGGAATGCCTTACTGCGATTATAAAATGGCTTCCCTTATTTTTTTTATTTTAGGATGAAGTAATGAGTTTCAGAATGATAAGCATTTCTGATCCGTGCTGTTTTGCTGTGATAACAGCATGGCCATGTGACTGGATTCCATCAATCACAGTATAATATTTCTCTTACTCATTTTATAATGTGTAATGACATCATGCTTTGGGTGGTTGAAACACGAGGCTGCAGGCTGAGTTCGTTCAACACCTGAGAAGTGACATTATTACACAATAAGACACATCCCTGGCATGCCTTATTACTATTAAACAATGTTATTTTTTTATTAGGAATAACCATTGAACAAAAGCTCATTTAAAGTTTGTTTATAAAGAATTTGAAACAAAATAGTTTTAAAATAGTTTTTTTCAGTGTGGAAGTAGAAATATATACAGAAAAGTTCCTGTTTTCACTTTTTCTACTAGATGGTACTAGTGTTTGTGTGCTTTCTCTCTGTTCTCCTCTCTTTGCATACGGCTCTTACTGTGTGCTGTGTCCCCCAACGGTCCTGGTCTCAGTTGTCTACTTTCTTCTCTTGGTACACTATGCTTCTTTTTTTCCCTTTGAACTGGAAGAAAGTTAATTTGAACCCATTCATTTCATTGCTGTGGTTATGAAAAGCACACACCACTACAATATGACTACCACTGATGTAAAGTCAGTCAGTGTCATGACTTTCAGAATCATTTTTTTATTTTTTTAATTTGTTTTTCTGTTTCGTAGGTTCTGCTGATACTGTTGGGAGATTTCTTGTTTGTACCAGGAGAACATAGAATTGTGGAACTTATGAGAAGAGCACAGAACTGGAGTGATGGCACTGCTGGTTTAGTTAGGCTGGGGACTGCAGGATGTGCACATGCTGGACGGCAACTTTGTGACGCCACTTAGTGCTTCAGTTGCTTAACAAACTGCTGCTCAGTGCAGCACTTTGTTCAAAATGTTAGAACAACTGCTCAGTGCGGTTGAGTGTGGGGGGTGAAGCTGTGCTGGCTTTGTCTTTTTGAAATGGTTGTGGCTGGCAGCGAGGGATTGTGCAAGTGAATTGTAAAGCCAGCTTTGGGAGTGAGGGTGCAGGGAGGAATTTCTTTTAATGTGACATGGTCATCTCTATGCTTGCCCTAGATGCACTGATGTTACTGTCAGATAGCACTGCGTCAGATAACATCACTGTTTCTAAGGCAGTCTGACCAATGAGAGCCCCAGAAATATTCATGCCATTGTATAATGCAGCTTAAAGAAAAACACTGGAAAAGATACAGCTTTCATCAGATACTACATAAACTCTTAGTTAGTGCTGTCTGACAGTAACAACTCTTTTAAATGATTTAAAACAGCTACCCACAACTTCCACTTTCTATTGCTGGCAGCCATCATCTCTTGAGCAGCAGTGCGATTCCTGAGCTCACTGTATGCTAATGTGTCTGTTTCACCTCTGCTATTGGTTGGCAGGACATATTAGCATACAGTGAGCTCAGGAAGCTCTCTGCTGCTCATGATATGGTGGCTGCCAGCAACAGAAAGTGGAAGTTGAAGGCCACTGTTTAAATCACTGAAAAAGCAATTAGAGGTAATTAAAAAAATGTTACTGTCTGAAGACACTAATCAGGCATTTTTGTAGCGCCTGGATAATGCTGTGTCTTTTCCAGTGTTTCCCTTTAACAACTGTGCAAACTGAACAAAAGAGCATGGGCTTGATTCTCTAAGGGTGACGCAGGGCTTTCACAAGCCCTGTGCTGCCCCGAACCCATTGCCGCACCATGCACCCTATTTACATAGGTTGCATGCTTTTTCAACACTTTACTCCCTTTATGGCTGTTTATGCCACACATGTGGCAAAAAATCCATAAAAAGGTTTCTGAAGTTAGACCAGCAAAAGCTGGTCTAACTCGGGGCTTGTGGCGCATGGGATTGAGAATCCTGATTGCCGGGCAGGGAATACTGCAAGCCCCATGCACCATGCGTTCAGCACACCCAGGGCTTGCCGCATTAAAATGCCTTTGAGAATCAAGCCCCATGTATGCAGCCCCAAAACAGGGGCGCACAGTCAGCACGTCTAGGATGACTGCTTTGGGGCTGCGTGCATGCTGTTTTGCACAATTTGTACAGTTGTTGCTTTCCACTATAAAATGTAACTGATGCATTTTAAGAATTATTAGGAGTGCACTTCGGCACTGCAGCATTAGGAGCTGAATGCCTTTTGAGCTGCTGCCAAGTTTGTGGTCGTTGCACTGAAGAAATGTGACTGGCAACATTTATTTAGTTCTTGCGGTTGGTTGGTTGGTTTGTCTGTTTCTACAGTGGGCTAGCCGCCTTGACCAAGTTCCTGCCCCATTTGCTGCACTCTTGTCCATACTGTGTTGTTTGTGAATCCTGCTCTCCCTACTGGCTGCCCTTGGAGTGGCGCTGACATGGAGAGTGAAGTCAGCCACTCGCACACCCATCCTCACAGCTGCAGGAAGGGTGCAGCCATGGTAGATGTAAGGTCTGGGTGGGGGACAAGGGAGAACCACAGGACAAAATGTATAGAAGAATATTCCAAAAAAAGAAAATAACTATAAATCACTTATGTGATTTAGCCCGTCAGCCCAGAGAGCCACTGTACCCCACTATAAGTGGTCCATTCTATTTTGGAGCTGGGAGAGGATGGGGATTTATTTAGCTTTTGAAAAAAAACTTGACATTTATTATAAAACCTTCAAGTTAACACAAGTGATTTATAATAAATGAACTGGGTCTCTGCTGAGCGTCTGTCATGGTAAGTTTAGGTAGCCAGAACTGTTCAGCTTCATTTTTTTGGTGCTCTCTCCTAGACCTCACACTTGGAGTCTCTTATACCAAAGCAGACATTCAGCAGAGGCGCTAATAACATATCATTTTTGGAGTGAGTGCTTGCAAACAGAAGCCATACACAGCTTGCTCCCACTGTAATGTCTTTCTGCCCATCCTGCTCCTGTGAGACCAGTTGCGTAGCCCTAGGGCAGACCAATGGCGCAGCTACAAGACATTACCTATTCATCTGCAAAGTGTCATTATAGGAGGTTTTGTAATCTTAAATAATCCTTATTTCACAATGTATTACTGAGCAATCATACTGCCAGGTACTGTAGGTCCGGCGGTGCACTGGTGAAGCAGCGCACATTGCACCCACTGCCATCACCACCACTACACCCTGTCCACAGACAAAATTCACATTCGGAATTTTTACTTCAGTCGAAAAAAGCTATTGAAAGATACACTTTTTTCTTGCTAATGGCTCAAATCACAATGGAAATGCTTCTTACCTGTGTGCTTGTGCATGATGGAAGGGGATGATGACCTGTAGAAATTTGGTTTGGTTTTATGATTCCTGGACTGTAGGTGTGTGGCAGAACAAAGTGCTGAAACAAGTGGAGCTATTTGCCACACACCCAGCCAGTCTGTAGAAAGACTCCACCCCCCTTCTCTGGCTGGTGTTCCTGTTAACTCTTTCATATCTTAGAAACATGTTCTGCCATGCTCAGGGCTGTTTCCAAGGCTCTGACCCCTCAGCTGAGCACAGCACTGGCCTCCTGCCAGACGGTGTCAGCAGAATAAACGGGAATAGCAAACATTGGGCTGTGCGACTGGCCTTGTGGACTCCGTGCTTTGCTGACTGTTTCAGCACCCTGGCCAAGCCCCTGTCTCTTTCTCTCTTTCTTTATGCCACGCTTTTTGTACTATAAATATGAAGAGACAAAAATAGCTACTGCATGGAATAGTCCAGGGTCCAGAATGTTATTAAAAGGTCAGGGACTGTCCAGGCCTGGGGGTGTTAGAAACCCGAGATAAGGCCCACAGCGGGGAAGAGCTGATTAAAGCAGCAGTACAAGATACAAAAAGTCTGGTCCTTTGCAACAGTTTGTTTCCTGTGCTCTGTTATGCACTTACCTGGTAATCTTTCTTGTTTTCACTGTACTATCACCTTGTAATTTGCTCAATTTTTCTTTGTTTTTGTTTACATTTCTCCCACCCACCATGTTGAATTGGAACCCACTGCTGCCAATCGTATATGTGCATGACTCGCGGCACTACACAGGGACAGCAGGAACATGTGGCACAGGGTCCTACGGACGTAAACAGAAGACGTGATGTGACGTGAGGGGGGAGTGTGGCTGCAATTTAGGCGGCAGCCATATTTAGTGTGGATCCACAACAATGGAAATAAATGTTAAAGATCTAAAAAAAAACTAAAGATCGCTAGAAAAAAAATATTTACAGATATGGAAACCCAAACTATGACTGCATGCTTCCAGCCAAAAAACAGAATTTTGATAATCACTTCCTGATTATCTAGTACTGCTGCTTTAATGTTTCCCATCTCTCTTATAAGCTGCGAGTGTCCACCCTAATTTTGTGTTTTACAAGGTCCAATCACAGACTCACTGGGTGTCCTAGGTTATGAACTGTAACTTTCCTGTTCATTAGGTCTCCTGTAACATTGAGTAGAAGCTGGACACCACTGTAAGCAGTATGTTGCATCTCTGCTGAGCTATTCAAGTGGAAATGTTTAAATAAAATAAATCTGTCTGTCGTTTGCCAACACAGCCTCTAACCTTTGAAATAAGCTTCTTTTTTTTAGTTAGTGATTTTATAGAGACATAATTACATATCCTGAAATTCAGGCAGGATACAAGTAACATTGATACAAGACATACCAATGGATTACGTACAGGAATGGAAATGTGAAAATGACACTGCAAAAGAAACTAACCAAGGTAGCAAACATCAATCTATGATGATTTAAATTGTCACAGAGAGTTCCAAGAACAAAAAGGGGAACCTGGGAATGATCAAATCTTGATCACGGCACAAATTCTCGGTCCAGTTCTAAGCGGTAATCCATTCATCCTTGCCATCTGGGCCGAAATTGCTCTAGACAATCATGAATGGAGGCTGTAAGTCACTCCATGTGATAAATTTCCGATACTGTTGCTCCACTTGCATCCAATGTCTGGTTACCGTCTCTTTCACTGCTGGTGCCCCCCTTCAGCTCGACACCCCGACAGCTACACTCGAAAATAGACCATTACAGTGACAGTTGCTGTAATGGTCTATTTTCGATAACTATCATTCTGCCCCTCCGGAACAACTCTGACCTGGGTTGATTATATAAAATTTGGGAGTCAGAGCTGTGCTTGAAAACACTAGTTTTTGAACAGCACAATACCGGTGTCGGTATTTTGCTGTCAGCAGCGGGAGGTCACATTTTTACCGGGGCGACCTCCAGTGGTGCTTCCTTCGCTACTAAGATATAGACATAGGCAAGAGCATCAGCACCAATATGGTGCTCCAGTAGAGAGACAGAGAGAAGGACTATTGACACACAAATCAGGACACTTGAAAGGGTTAACTGTTCAAACTGCTGAGCTAGTTCCTGCCAGAAAGGCTGGAGTAATGGGCAGGACCATAGGACATGTGAGTGGTGGCCTTTAACCAGCCACACTGATGCCAGCACAGATGGAAGGAAATGAGCCAAGACTGTTGGAGTCCTGAAATATTTATACCTGCATTTCCATGCATCTCGTAGAGGAGGTCATTTTCAAGGCTCATATGAGACTTTCCAGTCCAGTTCCTCATTCCATTTAGCCAATATACTGCTGGGTGAGTCTCCTAGTAAGTTTTGCAAAGCTAGGTAAAAGTTGCCAATCAGATGGCCCCAGGTCATGCCCTGGATGACCCCAGTAAGAAGGGTCAGAAGCAGTGGAACTGAGTCTTGTAAGCATATGCGATTGTTCGTTTTATGAAGTAAATGTGTAAGGATCTGCAAGTAACAGAAATGTTCTCTCCCAGTTAACCCATACTGAGTCTGTAAGTACTCAAAGGAGATCATGCCATGTGAGTTTAAGAACTCAAGTATATGAGCAAGACACAGCCTTCGCCATCGGGAGAAGGTCTGGTCAGTTTAAGAGGGAAAGCAATCATTCCATGTCCGACACCAACATTCTACAGAAATAAAAGACTAAAGAGAGCTGGGGAAGATCCTACAATCTATACCACACTGAAAGGGTGTTAGCTGTAAATGAAGTGAAATCTACTGAACAAGGATGATGAGATGATAAGGAGTAAGCTTCCTTCAGTGCTTCAGGACTCCACCACTTTCACTGCCTTTAAGAAATGTCTCAATGCCTATCTTCTTGACTGTAGTTGGAATTGCTACAGTTGATGGTTGTCCACCTGTGGTTGTTATTATCCAATTCGAATACTCTTTCTGTTATTGATTGCATCTACATAGAAACATAGATTTTGACGGCAGATAAGGACCGCTTGGCCCACCCAGTCTGCCCATTTCCCTACCTAATGGATAAGCTGCAGATCCTAGTTAACCAGCAGCCTACTTCCTCCTACCTCCACCCCCTAGAATTGCCTTATGACTGTCCCATGCATGCTTGAATTCCACCACTGTTTTTGACTCCACAACCTCCTCCGGAAGGCCGTTCCATGCATCCACAACCCTCTCTGTGAAAAAATACTTCCTTAAATTACCTCTGAGCGCCCCCCTTCTATCTTCAAATTGTGCCCCCTTGTTCTTGCACACCTCTTTTTTTGAAAGATGCTACCCTCTTGGACTTTGTTGATTCCCTTGAGGTACTTGAAAGTTTCTATCATGTCCCCCCTCTCCCTCCTTTCCTCGAGGCTATACATATTAAGCTCCTTAAGTCTCTCTCTTCATATGTCTTCCGGTGCAGACCCTGCACCATTTAGTGCCCTCCTCTGGACAGCTTCCATCCTGTCTATGTCTTTCGGAGATTGGGTCTCCAGAACTCGCCAGTACTCAGATGGGATCTCACCAACTGTCTGTCGGAGGGATAACAACTCTTGTTTTCTACTGGTGATGCCTCTCCCTATGCATCCCAGCATCCCCAGCCCTCTGCTGCCCTCTCACATTGCTTGCCCACCTTTAGGTCATCTGATATGACTACCCCAGGTCCCTTTCCATTTTGTTGTTGTTAGTATCTCACCCCCACTGTGTACTCTTCCCTGGGTTTTGTTTCCCAGGTGCATTACTGCACTTCTTAGTATTGAATCTAAGCTGCCATACATTTGACCATTCCTCTAACCTTGCCAAGTCCTTCTCATCCTTTCCACCCACCTTGTGCATCAACTCTGTTGCAGATCTTTGTGTCATCTGCAAAGAGACATACTTTTCCTTCCAGTCCCTCTACAATGTCGCTTATAAAGACATTGAAGAGGACCGGTCCTAATACTGAACCCTGCGGTACCCCACTAGTAACCCCCTTTCTTCAGAGTGGACTCCATTTACTATTACTCTCTGTGTCCTATTCTCCAGCCAATTCTTTACCCAGGCTGTCATCTTGGGACCCACTCCCAGGCTGGCTAACTTGTATATTAATCTTTTGTGTGGGACTCTGTCAAATGCCTTGCTAAAGTCTAGGTAGGCCATGTCCACAGCCCCTCCCTGATCTACTACTTTGGTCACCCAGTCAAAGAGATCTATCAGATTTGTCTGGCATGACCTTCCCGCTGTGAATCCATGCTGT
This sequence comes from Neoceratodus forsteri, assembly GCA_016271365.2. Classification (NCBI taxonomy): domain Eukaryota; kingdom Metazoa; phylum Chordata; order Ceratodontiformes; family Ceratodontidae; genus Neoceratodus; species Neoceratodus forsteri. The sequence goes on from JADMNL010000025.1 coordinate 359,751,718, forward strand.
CTTGGGTCCTGTGCCCCTCTGGTCTCTAGATACTCAACAATTCTTTCCTTTAGAAGTGATTCCATCATTTTCCCTACCACTGAGGTTAAACTAACAGGTCTGTAGTTTTCTGCTTCTGCCTTGCTCCCACTTTTGTGAAGGGGAATCACATCTGCCCTCCTCCAGTCCTCGGGTACCACCCCATCCTCCCATGATTTGTTAAAGAGGGTAGTCAGTGGTGTCACTAGTTCTACCCTTAGTTCTTTTAGAATTCTAGGATGAATCCCATCAGGCCCCATTGCTTTGTCCGCCTTCAGTTTTAAGAGTTCTTTCAGAACCCTTTCTTCTGTAAATGGGCAGGTATCAACTTCTGTATCCAGAGTGTTTCTACTGTTTGTTTTAGGTACCTCCCCTTCTTCCTTTGTAAATATTAAGCAAAAATATTTGTTTAGTATCTCTGCCTTTTCACAGTCACCCTCTGCCCACCCTCCCTTCCCTTTATTAAGCCTCACTATCCCTCCCTTGGTCTTCCTTCACTCCCTGATGTACTTATAAAAGGTTTAATCCCCCTTCTTAACTGAGTTGGCTATCTTTTCCTTGGTTTGGGCCTTTGCTGTTCTGACTGCCTTCCCACCTTCCTTTTGCTTTAACTGATACAGTTCTCTGTCTTGCACCTTCTGTGATTCATTGTACTTTCTGAATGCTTTCTTTTTCTCTTGAACCTTCACTGCCACTTCCTTTGAGAACCATAGTGGTTTCTTGCGTCGTTTCGTTTTGTTTATTTGCTTCACACAAAGGCTTGTTACCTCTGTGATGGCAGTTTTTATTATTCCCCATTGTTCTACCACCCCTCCTTCCTGCCCATTTGCTAGTGCATTCCTTAGACACTCACCCATTTTGGCAAAGTCAGCCCTCCTAAAGTCCAGTACTTTTGCCTTTGTATGGCTTGACTCTATTTCTGTTTATTGTGAACCATACTGTTCGATGGTCGCTAGTTCCCAGATGGCTACCCACTTCTGCATCTGTGATCCTCTCTTCATCTCCATTTGAGAGAACCAGGTCTAAGATTGCTCCCTCTCGAGTGGGCTCCAATACTAGTTGTCTAAGGCATGCCCCCTGTAGGGCATCTAGAATAACCCCACTCTTTGAAGTGGCTGCTGCAACTGCTCTCCAGTTAACATCTGGCATATTCAGATCACCCATCAGCAATATCTCCCCTTTTTCTGCCATTCTAAGTACTCTTTCTATCATTTCCTTGTCCATTTCCTCCCCCTGAGAAGGGGGTCTGTATACAGCCCCTGTGCGGATTGTGGTGCCATTGCCGGTCTCCAAATTTACCCACAGTGCTTCTTCTCCTCCCTGTTTTCCTTTTGTTCTGTTGCTTTGCTTCCTTCCCTTATGTAAAAGCTACTCCTCTTCCTCTTTACCCTCCCTGTCCCTCCTGTAGATAGTGTATCCTGGTATGTTTCGTCCCAGTCACGGTTTTGTGTGTACCATGTTTCTGTGACTGCCACGATATCCAGATGTTCCTCCTCCATCAAAGCCACTAATTCAGGAAGCTTGTTACTCAGACTACGGCATTGGTACTCATTGCTCTCCATTTTTGATGGCTTCGTTCTTTTGCAGCATCCCCACAGACCTTTCTACCTCGGTCTTTCTCATTTAGTACCCTGTTTTGTAGGGAGGCTGGGATTTTCCTGCTGTTATCAGTGCCTCCCCTTGACTAGTTTAAAAGCTTGCCAATGAAGCATTTAAACTGATTGCTCAAAGACTTGTTCCTTCCTGGACAGATGCAGACCATCCTGCCAGTATAGGCTGGTGTCCCTCCAGGTGGAACCCCAGTCCTCAATGAAGCCAACCCCCCGTGCTCCACACCATTTTTTCAACCATTCATTAAACTGCATGGTGCAAAATACCCTTGCCTCACTCATGCCATTGACAGGCAGCACCTCAGAGAAGGATATTGTGTGTGCTACTTGTCTTAGGCCCCTCCCCAATTCTACAAAGTCCTTCTGCACTGCTCTAATCTCATGATGAGCCAAGTCATTTGTCCCTAGGTGGACAATGACGTCCAGCTCGAACTCCCATGCAGCTGTTCTCGTGATCCTGAGGATCGCTTCCTGTCTCTCCAAGCCGTGGCACCAGGCAGGCACCTTACTTCAGTTTTCCCTGCTCCCCCCAGTTCTATCCCCCTAATAACTGAGTCCCCCACCAGGAGCTGCTTCCTTTCCTTGTGGTGTCCTCTGTCTCCTTTCTGTGGGCCTCCCTTGTGACAGTTGTCCTTAGCCTCCTTAGTCTCCTCTGCGGGTGCATCCATAGGGGAGCTATGCTCCCCCAAGATGGTGTATGGATTGTGGTGTGGAACAACTGACTGGGTGTGCCTCTGTTCCACCATCCTCACCCTCCCTGAGCCCACTGTGGTCCAACTGCTATGCTTTCTTCGCAACCTCTGAGGTAGTGGTGGTGGCTCTGGTGCTCCCTGGATGGGGGAGGTTCCCTTCCTACCATCCAGTGTGGCCTGGGGGAAGGTTCCCTTACTACTGTCCAGTGTGGCCTGAAGACGGGCAACTTCCTCCCTCAGGGCAGAGAGTTGTCTGCAAATAGGGTAGCATCTCAGCCTCCAGAAAGACTCCCGGAAGACTGCTGCCCCACAGCCATTACATTGCACTACTCCCCACATTTTTTTTTTGTGTGTGTGTGATTGGTTTGTTATGTAGAAATATATATATATTATACATAGAACATAGAAACATAGAAGTTGACGGCAGATAAGGACCGCAAGGCCCATCCAGTCTGCCCATTTGTTTTTCTACCTTATAAATGTGACATCGGCCTTTGCTCTGCCAGTGGCCTATCTATTCATAGTCATTTGTATTGCTCCCTTATGCCTATCCCATGCCTGTTTGAAGCCCTGCACTGTATTCATAGCCACCAGTTCTTGTGGTAAGCCATTCCATGCATCCATCACCCTTTCCGTGAAAAAGAATTTCCTTACATCCCCCTTAATCGGCCCCCCTCTAATCTCATGCTGTGTCCTCTTGTCCTGCTATTTTTCTTATATTTAAACATGTTAGACTCTTTCACCTTGTTAATGCCCTTAAGGTGTTTGAATGTTTCGATCACATCACCTCTCTCCCTCCTTTGCTCAAGGGTATACATATTGAGCTCTGTTAATCTGTCCTCATATGTCTTCTGATGCAGTTCCTGCACCATTTTGGTTGCCCTTCTCTGGTCTGCCTCAATTTGGTTAATGTCCTTGTGAAGGTGTGGCCTCCAATACTGCACACAGTACTCCAGATGGGGCCTAACCAGTGTCTTGTAAAGAGGGATTATTACCTCCCTCTTACGACTTGTGATACCCCTACTAATACACCCTAACACCCCCTAGCCTACTGCTTTAGAGGTCTGCTTGGATGATTTCAGGTCATCAGTGATGATGATACCCAAGTCTCTTTCTTCCTTTGTGACTGCTAGCAACTCCCTCCCAGCCTATAGGTGGCTTCAGGGTTTCTCTTCCCTATGTGCATGATTTGCACTTCTTTGCATTAAATCCAGTTGCCACTCTTCTGACCATTTTGCTAGTTTATCCAGATCTCTTCTCATTCTGACCACCCCATCTGGATCATCTACTCTGTTGCAGATCTTGGTGTCATCTGCAAACAGACAAAGCCTTACCCTCTAGTCCATCTGCAAGGTCACTAATGAAGATGTTGAAGAGGACTGGCCCCAGGACTGATCCCTGAGGTACCCCACTTGTGACTTGCATCTCTTCTGACTGTATACCATTTACCACCACTCTCTGTTTCTGCCGTCAACCAGTTTGCCACCCAGTTGACCAACTTCTGACCACTCTGAGCCTACCCAGCTTATTTATCAATCTTCTATGTGGAACAGTGTCAAAAGCTTTGCTGAAGTCAAGGTGGCGACATCAACTGCTCCCCCTTGGTCCACCACTCTGGTTACCCAGTCAAAGAAATCTATGAGATTAGTTTGACAGGACCTTCCTTTGTAAACCCATGCTGTCTTGGATCCTGTGCCCTATGGATTCCAGGTGTTGCACTATCCTTTCCTTAAGGAGTGCCTCCATAATCTTGCACACTACTGAGGTAAGACTGACTGGTCTGTAGTTTCCCGCCTCCTCCCTGCTACCACTCTTGTGGAGCGGGATCACATAAACTCTTCTCCAGTCTTCTGGGACCTCGCCTGTGCTCAGAGATTCACTAAACAGTTCTGCTAATGGTCTGCTAGTTCCACCTTTAGCTCCTTAAGTACCCTGGGATATATGCCATCAGGTCCCATTGCCTTATCCACCCAGAGCTTAGCAAGCTCTTGTAGGACCCTTTCTTTTGTGAAGGGAGTAGTGCTCACCTCCCTCCCCTCTGTGTCCATGATGCTGAGCTGTGGGCCCTGCCCTACCTTCTCTTCAGTAAATACTAAGCAAAAGTATCTATTTAGGATGGATGTTTTTACAGGGTCCTCCTCCTCACATGCTCCCTTTTCTCCATTAAGCTTAGCAATACCCTCTCTGGACTTTCTCCTTTCACTAATGTATCTATAGAAAGTCTTGTCACCTTCTTTTACTGTTTGTGCTAGTGTTTCCTCAGTTTGGGACTTTGCCTGCCTTACTGCCTTCCCTGCTTCCCTTAGGGCAGTTTGGTATGCCTCCCTATCTTCATCCCGCTGTGTTCCCTTATATTTCCTGAAGGCCAGCCTTTTGGCTCTGACCTTTTCTGCTACTGTATTTGAGAACCAAAGTGGTTTCCTTCTTCTTTTGCACTTCCTTTTCTGTCTAACACAATGGATGTTGCTTCAAGTATTGCATCCTTAATGCTTGCCCACTTTGCCTTTACCCCTCACCTGTGTTTCTTTTTGCCAGGGCTAGCTTAACTCTGTTGGCCATCTTATCAAAGTCAGCTCCTCTGAAGTCCCATATTTTGCCTTGAATGGGATGATTTAGATGTAGTAGCCAAATTGAACCATACCATGTGATGGTCACTGGCCCCAGGTGACCTTATACCTGGAGATCTGTGATCCCTTCCTTGTTAGTCAGTACTAGATCTAGGATAGCCCTGTCTCTTGTGGGTTGCTGTACCAGTTGTTTGAGGCCTCCCCTGCAGGGAATCCACTATGTGTCTAGTTCTGGCAGATGTTCCTGCTGGTATTGACCAATCTGTATCCGGCATGTTGAAGTCTCCCGTTATCAGAACCTCCCCTTTAGCTGTCATGTTTTGTATATCTTCTAACAGTAATGTGTCTATGTCCTCCCCCTGGTCTGGGGGCCTGTAGACAACCCCAGTTCTTATGGCTGTCCCATTTCCTGTTTCCAGGGTGACCCACAGTTCTTCTGGCTCCTTATGTGTATTCTGAATTTCTGTAGCTTTGATATTTTCATTGACATACAGGGCCACTCTTCCCCCCCTTTTTACATAGCCAGGTACTGAAGTCTCCCAAGTGTGGTTACTGGTAAACCATGTATCACTAATTGCTACTATGTCCAGTTTAGCCTCTGACATTATTGCCTGCAGGTCTGGGATCTTATTTCCCAGGCTGTGAGCATTTGTGTACATGATTTTCCACTGGCCAGATTTTGGTGTGTTAGTTGTTGGGTGAGGTTTGGTATTACCCCTGTGCGTTGTATGGGGAGACAAACCTTTTTTCTTACCTGGTGATGCAAATGAACTGCAAACATGCTGAATCCCTGTTTGACCACTAGCTGAGGGGGGAAGGGTGTTCTTCCCATTCGACGTATGGGGTGCTGCACCTCTCTCCCCATTTGCTAGTTTAAATATTCTGCAAAGACGTGAAACTTCTGTCCCAATGCACTGACTCCCTCCTTAGTCAGATGCAGTCCATCAAATTTAAAGAACTTTCGCTCCCAGAACTGTTGCCAGTTCCCTACAAATCTGTGTCCTTTTTCCTGGTACCAGCCCTTGAGCCACGTGTTTAGCTCCCCTATCTCCCCTTCTCTGACCTTCAGTCCATCTGCTCCCTCTCCCAGACTGGCAGGATCTCAGAGAAGGAGATGCTGGATGAAATAGATGATAGTTTGTCATCCAGCCTGGTCAGGTGTTCCTTGGTCTCCACAACTGACCGGCTGGCGAGATCATTAGTACCTATGTGTAGTAGGACATCAATGTTTTCTCCTGCTTTGTGAACAATTTTGGCAATGCAGTCAGTGTCTTTCCATGCTGATGTACCTGGAAGACATCTGACCATTACCCCTGGCTGGAGATGGGTATCAACTCCCCGAATCATGGAATCTCCTATGATCAGAAGTTTTCTGGATTTCCTTTTTGCTTTCTTTGTTTTGGTTCCTGATTTGGTTGCGTTTTGTTGTGCTAGCTCCTGTGCTGCAGTGTCCTGCTCTGCAGTGTCTTCTGCCTCTTTGTTTGATTTCAGAGATAGAGGCAGATACCTATTTGTAGTGTTTATATGGTTTTTGGAGGCATTATGTTGGAGAGCAGAGAGTGATGGGGCACCCGATTTGCCCCTCCTAACCACCTGTCAACCTCCTGAACCAACTACCCTCTGCGGTCGAGGCTTTTCTGTTGGATGCTGGGGAAATGGTGGGTGGTTCTTATAATGTATTTTCTCTTGAATATGAAATTTGAGGCGTGCAATCTCTGCCCATGCTGCCCGGAGCTGAGCCCTAAGATCTCCAAAGGCCCAGCATGTAGGACAGTGTCCTAAATCCTGCAAGACTGTCCTTCTGAAAATTGTTCCACAGTACCTGCAGTTAATGATATCCATTCCAGATAAGTTGGGTTTATAACCTAGTCAGAGTAATTAGAAGGAAAAAAAAAGGAAAAAAAATGCAAGTAATGGTTTGATTGTGTTTTGTTTAACTTGTTATAACAAGTTAAATTACTAGTGCCCCTGTAAATGAGCTCACCTTGTGGAGGCCCCACTGATCCACCCCTTCCTGCTCTGCCACAGGAAATGTCACAACTGTGCTACCCTATAAAAGGAGTGTAGTGTGGGGTGGTTATACAGTGTGTATGCTTATATTGTCAGTGCAGTGTGCTAGAGAGGATATGACAGTGATATGCACCTTGCACTCTTGAGGAAATGATGTCAGAACCCCAGGTATAAAGGAACTATTTCCAGGGTGGGTGGGGTGAGGGTGGGAAGGGTAGGCCTAAACTGTGCCCTCACAAAACAATCAGCTAAAAGCTCTGACTCACCACTGCGATGAGTGCCTTCCTGTCAGCAAGATGCCCTACACAACAATTTGACAGAGAAAATACCCTGCTAATCAAACAGAGAAAAATCCAGACATCCAAGTCAGACACAGGTAAACCCCCCCAGCCCCAAACCAGGCCTGGTGGTTTGTGCTCTGAAAGAAGTCAGCCCCAAAATAAGTCAGCTGTGCTTTAAACTCTTCCTGCACTGAAAATCTTAAGAATTGTAACAAACAAATATAAACCTAGATCCACCTCTTTCTATTGCTTGAAAGACTGTCTTTTCCTGTTTCACACTGCAGGTTTTGCTATGACAACTCCTTAACCACAGTAACTTATTTAACAATAGTTGAACTATCACAAACTCTTACGCACCAGTAAATAATTTAAAAATAGTTTCTGTCCCAAAATACTAGTAGTCAATCCAGCTACCCCCAAGGGACAACCAAACTGCAGTATTCAAACACTTGTGAAGTTACTTCCAAGATAATCAGAGTTTGCAAGCTCCTTTTTCAACTCCTCAGCCACCTGTAATTTATTTAAAAATAGTTTAACTGTCAGAAAATCCTAGTAGACAATCTAGCTACCTTCAAGGGTCTACCCAAATGCAGTATTTAAATCCTTCTGAAGTTACTAACAAGATAAACAGAGTTTGCAAGCCCCTTCTTGGTTAAACACTAAATAAATATGTGAATAAAAAGCAATTACCAAGGGTAGTTAGTTTCACCTCCCACAGAATTAAGCAAAAGTGCACGTTGTTGCAGATATCAAGTGCAATATAGAATTTCTCACACAGCTCACAGCTGAATAAAGAAGTAGTGTCCTTCCAGGTCAAGAAGATGTACTTTGCATCTCTTCTATTAGTGTGATTTGTTCTGTGTAACTAATTGCCAGGGACACTGGAAAATTGCACCCATAATTTTATTGCAAAATCCACATTTTCACCATTCTCTGTTATATTCTGCAAATTTTTGCAGTCACTGAAGTTTTTCCAAAACTGTGCAAAAAACATTCATATTTTCAAATAGAAACTTAAATATACTTGTAACGGAAATCTCCCTTTCCAGAGATTTCCATCTCACTCCACTACAAGGTTTTTATCAACAGAACCAAGAAACCTGTTTTTTGCCTCCGTCTTGTTCAAGGTCAGGAAGTTCAACACAATAACTGTGTGTAGAGTGCTCCTTCAAAGACGGGCTGCAAACAGAGTCCAGCAGAAATAGTAAAATTACCCTTTTAAGTAAAACAAGCAGTCACTGATTCTATAAAAATAGAATCTTTACTAAAATACTACAAGTATTTACAACAGGATGTATTTACAAGAAGACAAAAGGGATTGCACATTTACTAAGAGACAGAAAATAAAGCAAGTTAACAGACAGTTGGTGTACAGCAAAATCCTAAGCTAACCTTATTTAACCCTAGCATGGCCAAGGACTGATATATCAGTCCAAAATTCCTATACGTTCTAATTCTGTCAGCAGCCTAAGGGTGAAGAACCTTCACCTGCCTTAGCTACAGAATTACTGTTCCTCACTGTGCTATCTTACCAGTCAGCTAGTCTTTGTGTGGCAGGGGCTCTGGCATTGTCCGATGTTCCAGCCTAAGAGAAAGAGCCTGCTTATAGCACCACAATATATTTCTCCTCTGTGGGGAGGGGTCTCACTCACTCAGCGTGACAGTTCCATGTTGTCCAAGCCCTCTTTGAGAGTGTGTGTGTGTCTACCCACCCTTCAGCACCTCCTTTCTACCATAATGACATCCACCTGGGTCCTTTATTCAGCATGGGAACATCTCCAGGAAGGACACCCCCACTGGGTTTATTGCTTTATTGCCTTTCCCCCATCTTTCCTATTAACTTTCCCATGAGAACATCACACCTCTAACATAAGCTGTCACATACTGCTTGATCATGTGATCTGGTAGCCATCTTGTACCTGAAGCAGATGCATATTTAGAAAAGAATAAATTAATCAAAATAATTCATGGTTCTGGTCCCATTTCCCATCACATCTCCCCTCCTCAAGAAATGGTGTGTCTCTTTTGGGCAACCCCCAAGAGATAGTGCTATTCAAGTAAGGCCTGGGGAACAGCTAATATTCTTCAACTGAAACTACCTCTGCCTGGAAGCTGCAATACTGAACATAGGATTTGCAAGAAAGCGAGTTGTGCTCACAACAGAGGGAGGTGAACCTTACAATTGTCTTTGGTTTGTAGCAGATATTCTGCAAGTGGAGGCTACTTCTAACTGAAAGGTGAAATAAGGAACTTAGAATTATCAGGAAAAGACAGTCTTTCAAGCAACAGAGGGAGGTGGATCTAGCTTAACATTTGTTACAATTCTTAAGATTTTCAGTGCAGAAAGAGTTTAAACCCTGGGCTAAGAATTTGTCATGAATCCTGAAATAAGTGCAGGTACAAGTTGTGTATTTGACCTAGACAGTGCCCTAGGGGGTGGAAACTGTTTTTTTTTGTGTTTATCTGTGTGTGCCTTATAAGGCCAGACCAGACTTTGTCAGGAAATGCTTACATCATAGCTACTTATCAGCCAATAGCTTTGGTAACAGACCTGAGAACAATAGTATTATAAGCAAGTGTTTTATAGCAAACTCATCAGAACAGCTAATATTCTTCAACTGAAACTACCTCTGCCTGGAAGCTGCAATACTGAACATAGGATTTGCAAGAAAGCGAGTTGTGCTCACAACAGAGGGAGGTGAACCTTACAATTGTCTTTGGTTTGTAGCAGATATTCTGCGGTGGAGGCTACTTCTAACTGAAAGGTGAAATAAGGAACTTAGCATTATCAGGAAAAGACAGTCTTTCAAGCAACAGAGGGAGGTGGATCTAGCTTTACGTTTGTTACAATTCTTAAGATTTTCAGTGCAGAAAGAGTTTAAACCCTGGGCTAAGAATTTGTCATAAATCCTGAAATAAGTGCAGGTACAGGTTGTGTATTTGACCCAGACAGTACCCTAGGGGGTGGAGACTGTTTTTTCTTGTGTTTATCTGTGTGTGCCTTATAAGGCCAGACCAGACTTTGTCAGGAAGTGCTTACATCATAGCTACTTATCAGCCAATAGCTTTGGTAACAGACCTGAGAACAATAGTATTATAAGCAAGTGTTTTATAGCAAATTCATCAGAACAGCTAATATTCTTCAACTGAAACTACCTCTGCCTGGAAGCTGCAATACTGAACATAGGATTTGCAAGAAAGTGAGTTGTGCTCACAACAGAGGGAGGCAACCTTACAATTGCCTTTGGTTTGTAGCAGATATTCTGCAGGCAGAGGCTACTTCTAACTGAAAGGTGAAATAAGAAACTTAGAATTATCAGGAAAAGACAGTCTTTCAAGCAACAGAGGGAGGTGGATCTAGCTTACGTTTGTTACAATTCTTAAGATTTTCAGTGCAGGAAGAGTTTAAAGCACAGCTGACTTATTTTGGGCTGACTGCTTTCAGAGCACAAACAACCAGGCTGTTTTGGGGTTGGGAGGTTTACCTGTGTCTGACTTGGATGTCTGGATTTTCTCTGTTTGATTAGCAGGGTATTTTCTCTGTCAAATTGTTGTGTAGGGCATCTTGCTGACAGGAAGGCACTCATTGCAGCAGTGGGTCAGAGCTTTTAGCTGATTGTTTTGTGAGGCACAGTTTAGGCCAAACCCCTTCCCACCCTCACCCCACCCACCCCTGGAAATAGTTCCTTTATACCTGGGTTCTGACATATTCTCTCAAGAGTGCAAGTGTATATCACTGTCATATCCTCTCTAGCACACTGCACTGACAATATAAGCATACACATTGTATAATATATATATTTCTATATAACAAACCAATCACACACACAAACACACACACACAAAAAAAGTAGATAAACATGTGGGGAGTAGTGCAATGTAATGGCTGCGAGGCAGCAGTCTTCCGGGAGTCTTTCTGGAGTCTGAGATGCTGCCCTATTTGCAGACAACTCTCTGCCCTGAGGGAGGAAGTTGCCCGTCTTCAGGCTACACTGGACAGTAGAAAGAGAACCTTCTCCCAGGCCACACTGGATGGTAGGAAGGGAACCTCCCCCATCCAGGAAGCACCAGAGCCACCACCACTACCTCAGAGGTTGCGAAGAAAGCACAGCAGTTGGGCCACAGTGGGCTCAGGGAGGGTGAGGATGGTGGAACAGAGGCACACCCAGTCAGTTGTTTCACTCCACAATCCATACACCATTCTGGGGGAGCATAGCTCCCCTATGGATGCACCCTCAGAGGAGACTAAGGAGGCTGAGGACAACTGTCACAAGGGAGGTCCACAGGAAGGAGGCAGAGGACACCACAAGTAAAGGAAGCAGCTCCTAGTGGGGGACTCAATTATTAGGGGGATAGAACTGGGGGGAGCAGAGAAAACTGAAGTAAGGTGCCTGCCTGGTGCCATGGCTTGGAAGGACAGGGAACGCATCCTCAGGATCACGAGAACAGCTGCACGGAGTCTGAGCTGGATGTCATTGTCCACCTAGGGACAAATGACTTGGCTCAACATGAGATTAGAGCAGTGCAGAAGGACTTTGTAGAACTGGGAGGGACCCAAGACAAGTAGCACACACAGTATCCTTCTCAGAGGTGCTGCCTGTCAATGGCATGAGTGAGGCAAGGTACTTTGCACCACGTAGTTTAATAAATGGTTGAAAAATGGTGTGGAACACAGGGTTTGGCTTCATTGAGGACTGGGGTTCCACCTGGAGAGACACCAGCCTATACTGGCAGGATGGTCTGCATCTGTCCAGGAAGGAACAAGTCTTTTGAGCAATCAGTTTAAATGCTTCATTGGCAAGCTTTTAAATTAGTCAAGGGGAGGCACTGATAAGCAGCAGGAAAATCCCAGCCTCCCCCACAAAACAGGGTACTAAATGAGAAAAGACTGAGGTAGAAAGGTCAGTGGAGGATGCTGCAACAGAAGGTAAAGCCATCAAAAATGGAGAGCAATGAGTACCAATGCCCGTAGTCTGAGTAACAAGCTTCCTGAATTAGTGGCCTTGATGGAGGAGGAACATCTGATATTATGGCAGTCACAGAAACATGGTATCGCGACAAACCATGACTGGGCCGTAAACATACCAGGACACACTATCTACAGGAGGGACAGGGAGGGTAAAAGAGGAGGAGGAGTAGCTCTTTACATAAGGGAAGGAATCAAAGCAACAGAACAAAAGGGAAAACAGGGAGGAGAAGAAGCACTGTGGGTAAATTTGGAGACCGGCAATGGCACCACAATCCGCACAGGGGTTGTATACAGACCCCCTTCTCAGGGGGAGGAAATGGACAAGAAAATGATAGAAAGTATACTTAGAATGGCAGAAAAAGGGGAGATATTGCTGATGGGTGATCTGAATATGCCAGATGTTAACTGGAGTGCAGTTGCAGCAGCCACTTCAAAGAGTGGGGTTATTCTAGATGCCCTACAGGGGGCACGCCTTAGACAACTAGTATTGGAGCCCACTCGAGAGGGAGTAATCTTAGACCTGGTTCTCTCAAATGGAGATGAAGAGAGAATCACTGATGTAGAAGTGGGTAGCCATCTGGGAACTAGCGACCATCGAACAGTATGGTTCACAATAAACACAGCAATAGAGTCAAGCCGTACAAAGGCAAAAGTACTGGACTTTAGGAGGGCTGACTTTGCCAAAATAGGTGAGTGCCTAAGGAATGCACTAGCAAATGGGCAGGAAGGAGGGGTGGAAGAACAATGGGGAATAATAAAAACTGCCATCACAGAGGTAACAAGCCTTTGTGTGAAGCAAATAAACAAATGAAACAATGTAAGAAACCACTATGGTTCTCAAAGGAAGTGACAGTGAAGGTTCAAGAGAAAAAGAAAGCATTCAGGAAGTACAAGGAATCACAGAAGGTGCAGGACAGAGAACTGTATCAGTTAAAGCAAAAGGAAGGTGGGAAGGCAGTCAGAACAGCAAAGGCCCAAACCGAGGAAAAGATAGCCAACTCAGTTAAGAAGGGGGATAAAACCTTTTATAGGTACATCAGGGAGTGAAGGAAGACCAATGGAGGGATAATGAGGCTTAATAAAGGGGAGAAAGGGTGGACAGAGGGTGACTGTGAAAAGGCAGAGATACTAAACAAATATTTTTGCTCAGTATTTACAAAGGAAGAGGGGGAGGTACCTAAAACAAACAGTAGAAACGCTCTGGATACAGAAGTTGATACCAGCCCATTTACAGAAGAAAGTGTTCTGAAAGAACTCTTAAAACTGAAAGTGGACAAATCAATGGGGCCTGATGGGATTCATCCCAGAATTCTAAAAAGAACTAAGGGCAGAACTAGTGACACCACTGACTACCCTCTTTAAAAAATCATGGGAGGATGGGGTGGTACCCGAGGACTGGAGGAGGGCAGATGTGATTCCCCTTCACAAAAGTGGGAGCAAGGCAGAAGCAGAAAACTACAGACCTGTTAGTTTAACTGCAGTGGTAGGGAAAATGATGGAACCACTTCTGAAGGAAAGAACTGTCGGAGTATCTAGAGGCCAGAGGGGCACAGGACCCAAGGCAGCATGGATTCACAGCGGGAAGGTCATGCCAGACAAATCTGATAGATTTCTTTGACTGGGTGACCAAAGTAGTAGATCAGGGAGGGGCTGTGGACATGGCCTACCTAGACTTTAGCAAGGCATCTGACAGAGTCCCACACAAAAGATTAATATATAAGTTAGCCAGCCTGGGAGTGGGTCCCAAGATGACAGCCTGGGTAAAGAATTGGCTGGAGAATAGGACACAGAGGGTAATAGTAAATGGAGTCCACTCTGAAGAAAGGGGGGTTACTAGTGGGGTACCGCAGGGTTCAGTATTAGGACCGGTCCTCTTCAATGTCTTTATAAGCGACATTGCAAAGGGACTGGAAGGAAAAGTATGTCTCTTTGCAGATGACACAAAGATCTGCAACAGAGTTGATGCACAAGGTGGGATGGAAAGGATGAGAAGGGACTTGGCAAGGTTAGATGAATGGTCAAATGTATGGCAGCTTAGATTCAATACTAAGAAGTGCAAGGTAATGCACCTGGGAAACAAAAACCCAGGGGAAGAGTACACAATGGGGGTGAGATACTAACAACAACAAAAATGGAAAGGGACCTGGGAGTAGTCATATCAGATGACCTAAATGTGGGCAAGCAATGTGAGAGGGCAGCAAGGAGGGTTGGGGGGGATACTGGGATGCATAGGGAGAGGCATCATCAGTAGAAAACAGGAAGTTATTATCCCTCTGTACAGACAGCAGGTAAGACCCCATCTGGAGTACTGCGTGCAGTTCTGGAGACCCAGTCTCTGCAAAGACATAGACAGGATGGAAGCTGTCCAGAGGAGGGCAACTAAAATGGTGCAGGGTCTGCACCGGAAGACATATGAAGAGAGACTTAAGGAGCTTATTATGTATAGCCTCGAGGAAAGGAGGGAGAGGAGGGACATGATAGAAACTTTCAAGTACCTCAAGGGAATCAACAAAGTCCAAGAGGGTAGCATCTTTCAAAAAAAGAGGTGTGCAAGAACAAGGGGGCACAATTTGAAGGGGGTGGCTCAGAGGTAATTTAAGGAAGTATTTTTTCACAGAGAGGGTTGTGATGCATGTAACGGCCTTCTGGAGGAGGTTGTGGAGTCAAAAACAGTGGTGGAATTCAAGCATGTATGGGACAGTAATAAGGCAATTCTAGGGGATGGGGGTAGGAAGAAGTAGGCTGCTGGTTAACTAGGATCTGCAGCTTATCCATTAGGTAGGGAAATGGGCAGACTGGGTGGGCCAAGCGGTCTCCAAAACTGCACACAGTACTCCAGATGGGGTCTCACCAACTGTCTGTACAGAGGGATAACCACTTCCCCTTTTCTACTTGTGATGCCCCTTCCTATGCATCCCAGTATCCCCCTGGCTCTCCTCACTAACTTCTCACATTGCTTACCTACTTACCCACCTTTAGATCATCCGATATGACTACTCCCAAGTCCCGTTCCATTTTTGTTGTTGTTAGTACCTCCCTTGCTATTGTGTACACTTCTGGGTTTTTGTTTCCCAGGTGCATTACTTTGCACTTCTTTACATTGAATCTAAGTTGCCATATGTCTGACCATTCCTCCAACCTTGCCAAGTCCCTTCTCATCCTTTCTACCCCCCCTTGTGTATCAACTCTGCTACAGATCTTTGTATCATCTGCAAAGAGGCATACCTTTCCCTCCAGACCCTCTGCAATGTCACCTATAAAGATGTTAAAGAGGACTGGACCCAGTACTGAGCCCTGAGGTACTCCACTGGTGACCACCCTTTCTTGAATGTGTGCCTCACTGTACCTTCTTTGTCCAGTTGTGCAGCCAGTTTGCAACCCAGGCTACCACCCTGGGACCCACTCCCAAGCTGGCTAACTTGATTATTAATCTGAAAGTGGGACTGTGTCAAATGCCTTGCTAAAGTCTAGGTAGGCCATATCCACAACCCTCCTGGTCTATTACTTGGTCACCCAGTCAAAGAAATCTATTAGATTTGTCTGACATGATCTTCCTGCTGTAATCCATGCTGCTTTTGGTCCTGTGCCCTGTTGGCCTCTAGGTACTCAACAATTCTTTCTTTCAGAAGTGATTCCATCATTTTCCTACCACTGAGGTCAAACTTACAGGTCTGTAGTTTCCTGCTTCTGCCTTGCTCCCACTTTTGTGAAGGGGAATCACATCTGCCCTCCTCCAGTCCTCAGGTACCACCCCATCCTCCCATGATTGTTAAAAAGTGGTCAGTGGTGTCACTAGGTCCTCCCTTAGTTCTTTTAGGATTCTGGGGTGAATCCCATCAGGCCCCATTGCTTTGTCCACCTTGAGTTTTAGGAGTTCTTTCAGGACTCTTTCTTGTATAAATGGACTGGTATCAACCCCCTACCCAGAGTGCTTCTATTGTCTGGTTTAGGTAACTCCTCTTCATCTTCTTTTGTGAATACTGAGCAGAAGTATTCATTTAGTATCTCTGCCTTTTCACTGTCTCCCTCTGCCCACCTCCCCTCTCCCTTATTAATCTTCACTATTCCTCCCTTAACCTTTCTGTGCTCCCTAATGTACCTATAAAAGGTTTTATCCTTCTTAACTGACTTGGCTATTTTACCTCAGTTTGGGCTTTTGCTATTCTGACTGCCTTCCCACTTCTTTCTGCTTTAATTGATACAGTTCCCTGTCGTGCTCCTTCTGTGATGCCTTATACTTTTGAATGCAGCCTTTTCTCCTTAACCTTCCCTGCCACCTCTTTGAGAACCATAGTGTTTTTACCCGCTTTGTTTTCTTTATCTGTTTCACAAAGGCTTGTTGCCTCTATGATGGCAGTTTTGATTTTTCTCCATTGTTCTTCCACCCCTCCTTTTGCCCATTTGCCAGTGTATTCCTCAGGTATTCACCCACTTTGCCAAAGTCAGCCCTTCTAAAGTCCAGTATGCTTGTTTTTTGTATGGCTTGTCTCCATGGTTGTGCTTATTGTGAAGCACACTGTGCAGTGGTCGCTTGTTCCCAGATGTCTACCGACTTCTGAATTTGTGATCCTCTCTCCATTTGAGAGCACCAGTTCTCTCAATGTGGGGTTCCCTAGTGAATAGAAAATAGAATAAAAAAAATAAAATAAAAATCACTCAGCTTCCTGATTATGGAGAATGGGCCCTCTCATGCTGCCCGCAGTTTATTGTGTCAGACTGGGACGAGTACCATCATTCGCTGTCCGACTGCATACTCCCAGGCTCTGGCCCCACGGTTGTACCAGGCTTTCTGTTGCTGTTGTGCAGTGGCTAAGTGTTTCTGGGCAAGCCCCATGAGCTCCTTAAGCCTGGCCCTGAAATTTAGGACATACTCCCCTTGGGTGGCATGGCCACCTTCCCATTCATCCCTGACTAAATCTAGGGGCCCCCTCTCCCTGTGACCAAACAGGAGCTCGAAGGGCGAGAACCCTGTGGATTCCTGTGGGACTTCCCTGTATGCAAACAGGAGGTGGGACAAATCATTTTCCACTCCCTTTTGTGCTGGTCATCAAATGCCCTGAGCAAAGTTTTAAGTGTCCCATTGAACTGTTTAACCAGGCCATTTGTCTCGGTGTGATAGGGTGAAGCATGGAACTGTTTCAACCCGCACTTCTTCCACAAACTGGTCATTAAGGACAACGTGAAATTTGGCCCCTGGTCTAATAAAATTTCTTGGGGAAATCCCACTAGGCTAAAGATTTCCAGCAGCTCATCAGCCACCTTTTCTGCCTCAGTGGAGGACATGGCCACTGCCTCGGGGTACCTGGTTGTGTAATCCACCACAATCAGTATATATCATTTGCTAGTGTGACTTGGGGTACTCAGAGGCCCCACTATGTCCATGGCTACCCTCTTAAAGGGTTCATCGATAATAGGCAGGGGCACCAAAACTGCCTTAGCCTTGTCCCTGACCTTCCCAACCCACTGGCACTGTGGACAAGTCCAACAGTAATTTGCAACATCTGTGTACATGCTTGGCCAAAAGAAATTGTTGGCAAGCCGCTTTTTTGTGCGGTTAATACCCAAATGGCCTGAGAAAGGAATATCATGGGTCAGGACCAGAAGCTACTTTCGATAGTCCTGGGGGATTACTGGCTGCTGGAGTACCACTCCCTCTAGCCCCCTCTGTGGTGTACACTCTGTACAACAGCCCATTTTCTCAATAAACTGACTTTTTACTCCCTTGAGAGGCCTCAGCACTATCTGCTACCTCTCAGTTTTTGGAGGGTAGGATCACCTCGCAGTGCCATGCCCAGCTCCTCCCGTCTGGCCCTTCCCATTTCCCCTTCAGGAGGAAAGCTTTCCCTGGTGGCAACCTCCTCTTCTTGCAGCTGGGGCTCAGGGCTGCTACTCCTAGCTAGCCCTTCACCCACACTAGCCACTTCCTCAGCTGCTGAGGGATGGGTCTGCACAGGTTGTGTCACCCCCTTCTCCCCCTCAGAAGCTTGCCCTTTTGCCTGGCTATGGGTAGTAACACATACCAGGTTTTCCCTGTGATCAAAATCATTCCCCATGATCACATCCACAGGGAGATCAGGTACAACTCCCAACTCCTGTACCCCATGGCCACCCTCCCAGCTCAGGAAGACCCGAGCCATTGGTACTTGGACCACTGGACCCGTGACTCCCCGAATCTTGGAGAACTGCCCTGGCAGACTCTGTTCCACCTGGATCAGATCCTGCCTTACCATGGAGATGGAGGCACCAGTGTCCCTCAACCCCTGTGTTACCGTCCCATTGACTAGAATAGGGAGCATATGCTTGGTGGAGTTTGGTGGCACTACAGTGTGTGCGCATTTTACCAACCACTGTGTACTGTCTTGGTCACCCCACCTCCAGGCTTTTGCAATTTACTTCTGTTTTTTAGGGCAGTCATAGGATAGATGCCCCACTTTCTGGCAAATCCAGCATGCCTTTGCTCCTGGCTCCTTGTTTCCCTTTGAACTGGTGGGTTCTGTTTTGGGCTTGGGTGCAGGCTGGTTTCCTTTAGGCTGCCCTCCCTGGGTCCCCATAAAATCACGTGTAACCCCTAGGTGGTGCTATCCCGAGGGCTACTACCCCTGCCCACCTGGCCAGCAGCAGGCCAAGGGGCCTGAGTTCCGAAACGGGTGCCTCCACCCAGAGGTCAGGGTTGGTAGTGGTCAAGCCAACCTGGGCACAGCCCTCTGGGACACTGTAACCCCCCCTCTTTGCCCTCTAGTGGCCTGAACACTATACAATAATCACTTTCACAATACCCCTGGTACACCACACAAGTACCCACACTGTTTGCACTTACCACCAGTGCTGATTCCTCTGGCTCGACCCTGAGGACCCCTGTAAAACAAGGTTATGCACAGCAAATAGCAACAGTACAGTACTCTGAGCATGAACTGGAACCACAGTCAGATTACATGCAGAAAAAGTTAGATCTGATTTATTCAGGGGAATTGAACAAGGAAGGGGCAAAATCAGGTTAATTAGCTTAAAGGTTATATCAATCAAGCAGTTATGCATGCGCTTTGAGTCCCCCCACACAGTCACACCTCTGGGTACCCAGTTGGAGAAGAGGTGGGCTAGCCAGGACTGTTGACCGGGTTGCAGCTAGTTGGGGCCCTGTGAAGGAAAACACAACATGCACAGTACACAATATTTGTAATCCGGAGCCAGAGGGCTCAGTTCGTAAAGGAAACGAAACAGCAAGACAATCAGATGACACACTCAGATTAAGCTGTTGTTGGAGGGAGCTACCCTGGTATTTACTCACGATACCCAAGACTGGACACAGGCTGGATGAAAATCGAGACTGCAGGTGGTTGATCTGGAATGCCAGGAGAAGCAGGGCCCACATGAGTTGCAGAGGCGTCGTTCCTGTTCAAGCGTGGAGCAGGGGGCTGATCCCCAGGCAGGTCTCTCGTTGATGGCTTCTCTGTGCAGTGGGTAGCCTGGCTGGACCAGTCTGGCAAGGCCCAGACCGCATGGAGACAAATTTGGATGCAGTCTGTTTTGGGCTGGATACAGCTTTCAGCAAGCAGAACACAGTTCACACAGTGGGGAACTAACTCACAACCCACTAGCAGCTCATAGCACATTTACATGTACGGGAATTCTACTGTACCAGGCAAAGCGCTCCCCCGGTCACAATCACAAAGTCTCTGCACACACCGGGAGCTTAGGGGTAGCTGGAACTCCTGACAGGCCGATTTGCATTCAGCAGAATCTTCGGTCTTCTTCAGGTTGAGCCTGGCCTACTTTAGTAGCTCACTTTAGTCACACAAACTTGGATTTAGTCCAAAATAATTCTCTTCTCTCCCTCTCAGGAGCAGCAGCAGACGTGCAAGCCAAAAACTCAGCCCTTTCACAGTTTTCCCATTCGAATCCCCTCAGGATTGCTGCCCAAAATACACTTGAGCTCTTCTCATTTCACTTCCCAGCTCAGAACTAATTGAAAATTGCAAGCAGCCCGGGACTTCCCCAAGCTCCATAAGGTTCGGTTGGCTGATTTGGCTGTCAGTCAAAGCAAGAGCTCCCCCTTCAGTTGCAGAAAAGGCGCAAAAAGTTCAAAACTACAATTCCTACAGATTTTGATTTCAGACAGCTCCTGTAGTCCGGCTACATTTTAGGTCCCACCAGAACTGATCGGTCCAATTTGCAGTCCAGGACCAAGATAGTGGAGACAAAACAAAACAGTCCTTGCTACAAAGAAAGCAGGTTAGACAAACTACATTATCATTATCACTCTAAATGATTTTCAGCAAATAGTTACATGTTTCAACAGTGCTCCCTCTCAGATCACTTAGACTGCAATCAGGCAGCTCTTAAAGAGACAGTACACAGAGGCTATACAGGCTCTGGCAACCACATTTAAACTGCCAAAACGCAGGACACCAGCCTGGCAGTGAGCTTTTAGGCAAGCTCAAGGAAGACTTTTTGGGAACCTCCATTTGTAGGGGGGGTTACACCCTTCCCTGCCTGGGAAAACTTGGCGTCCGCGTCAAGTCTGTACCATCATAACATTGAAAATGCAACATATACAAGACATTTATACCATTAGCATGCTATACAAGTACTATCTGATTCATCAATTGGCATAACTTGTCACTTTACTATACATTTCAGTGTACTTCACTATATCATTTCCATTCTGATAATACATTATGCATATTTCACACAGGTAAATTGAACATTACTATACAGAATTATGTAATAACTTCTTGTACTCTAAACAATGCAAGAGGGGGCCCTTCCCTATCAGCTAACTTGGGCTGGATGGGGCAGGGGCACCATGGTGAGAGGGCAATACAAGTAACCTGGAATGGGCCATCAAGCTCAACTTGGGCAGTGAGCTCTGAGAGACATAAACACTTTTGTGGACTACATTGAGAGGCAAATCCACTGGCCTCCCGGGGGAATCGTAACTGAAGTGCACCACTGGCTTGACAGCTCTGCCAGTCTTTCTGGAGTGAACAACCACAGTTTCTGTACTTTCAGCAATGGTCTTGGAACTTTCATCACTTGTGAGGAGTGCCTCTGCATGAAGGGGAATGTCCAAGCTGGGAGCACTGTCAGCCCCTTGCTCTGTAGTCTGTTTCTACAACATTTGGCTCATTATGAAGACACTCTGACACTGAATTGGGGTTGTCAGCACTCTCATAGTGTTCTTCAAGTTCTGGCATGTCACCAGAAAGACTCATACCATCAGCCTCTCCTTCAGGCAAATCATACAGTTCCACAATACACAAAGACTCAGCATCATCAGACATGATACTTTGCACTTCACCTTCAGGGAGCATTGGCTCCAAGGATGATGCTGGGGCGTTAGGCAGTCCAGAAGACCCAGCTTCATCTCCATAGGTCAACATAGGATTATCACGAAACAACTGACTCAGTTCATATGAGGGGTAATAGGCATTATCACACTCACTGTCATCCGAGTTAAACTGGCAGTCACTATCATTCTGGGCCTGCTATGGGGGAAGTCTTAAATCAGCAACCTCAGGGGCAGGCTGACTCTGTTTCTTTCTTGCAGCAGCATGAGTCACTGGTCCAGGAGAATCAATCTCAGTGGGTTCAGCCTCAATTATAACTTCACCAATAGGTAGCAAGTGGTTACGGTGCATGGTTTTGACAGCTTTGGAGTTATTCTCTGGGCGCACTTTGTACACTGGCAAATCATCCAACTTTCCAACTATGACATGGGAAGATGGTGCCATCAATCAGCA
Organism: Neoceratodus forsteri; assembly: GCA_016271365.2. Lineage (NCBI taxonomy): Eukaryota > Metazoa > Chordata > Ceratodontiformes > Ceratodontidae > Neoceratodus > Neoceratodus forsteri. The sequence continues at coordinate 359,773,605 of JADMNL010000025.1, forward strand.
ATTTTGTGTTTACCATGCAATCCTAAATTTCACAACAACACATGGTCTCCAGGCCTAAGCTCTTGAGCCTTTACTGTTCTATCATGTCTCTCTTTGTTGGCTAGATTTCTTTGGGCAGCCATTGTCTGGGCCAGTTGATAGGCATGGTTTCATTGAACTTTCAGTTTTTGTACATATTGCAGGTAATCTTCGGCTCGGACCCCATCGGGAGAAACCCCAAAACAGACATCAATAGGCAATTGGGCCTCTCTCCTGAACATGAGGAGGTAGGGAGACAACCCAGTAGCATCATTCTTTGTGCAACTGTATGCGTGTACCAAGGTGCTAATCTGCTGGCTCCATTTATGCTTATCTTTTGGGTGGAGGGTGCTTAGCATGTCTGGTAGGGTGCGGTTAAAGCGTTCTGGTTGAGGATCCCCCTGCGGGTGATAAGTGGTGGTTCTTGACTTTCGCACCCCCCATAGAGAGAGAGCATTTCTTTGATTAGCCGACTCTCAAACTCCCAGCCCTAATCAGAGTGAATTCGCTGGGGGACACCATAGTGGATGAAAAAATCTTCCACTATCACCTTGGCCATGGTAGATGCCCTTTGATCTTTGGTGGGAAAAGCTTGTGCATACCGTGTGAAATGGTCCGTAACCACTAACACATTGCCAATGTTTCGCTGATCAGGCTCTAAACTCAAGAAGTCTATGCAGACTAGTTCCATTGGGGTGCTGGTAGTAATGTTGACAAGGGGGGGCAGCCCTCTGAGGCAGGGCATTTCTCTGCAGGCAGTGACTACAAGTTCTTACATGGTGCTCAACATCGGCCCCCATCTAGGACCAGTAGAATCGAGATCGTACTAGGTCAAAGGTCCGCTCGATACCGAGGTGGCCCATATGATTGTGGAGGGACCTCAGTACCAAATCTTTGAAGGCTGTGGGCAGGACCAATTGTTGCTTGTCTATTTGGCCACCCCGATCTACAGTCTCCCTATACAACAACTGATTAAGCAGCTTCAGCCTGGGGCCTTCTTTAAACAATAAAGCGGTTCGCAGATCAGAGGAATGTAACTTGGACACATCTTTTCCTGCACGAAGGGCAGCAAGTGCTGGCTGAATCATAAGATCTCGGGATTGAGCCCACTGAATGCTGTCATTGTCAAACTGAGGTAGTACACTAATATCTAGAGCAGAGAAGTGGCAATACGCAGCCGGTATGCAGGTGTCTGAGGGGCCCAAGCAATCTACTAAGCAGTCTGCTCTGTCCATAGACATCTGTTCATTTCTATCAAACTTTTGGCACAATGCTCGGATGTCAGGTTCAGACAGCCTGACCCAGTCACTCTTGGAAATGGGCCTCTGGGATAGGGCGTCAGCATCAGTATGATTCAGGCCTGGTCTGTATTCAACAGCATAATCATATGTTGACAATGCAGAAAGCCACCAGTGCCCCGTGGTGTCTAACTTAGCTGAAGTCTGTACATAGGTCAACGGGTTATTGTCAGTCCTCACCAATACTTTTGCCCCATAGAGGTAATCATGAAACTGGTTGACAATGGCCCATTTTAACGCAAGGAACTCCAACTTGTGCACAGGGTAGTTTCGCTCTGACGGGGTCAAGCTCCTACTGGTGAATGCCACTGGTCTCAAACCATCCTCATGATCTTGATACAGTACAGCTCCTAGACCCTGCAGACTAGCATCAGTATGCGGCACATAGGGTTTGGTGGTATCAGCATTAGCGAGGATGGGGCCATGGGTGAGCTGGTATATGACTTTGTGGAAAGCTGCTTCACAGTCAGGCATCCAATGGGACCCAAAAAGTTTAACTGGGTGGAAATATGCTATGTCTGGTTCTTTGACGGACCCTTTTTTCTATTTTTGATTGGTAGGAGGGTAACCCTGGGTAAGATTCAAGAGTAGTGGAATCACTTTGGAATAGTCCTTTATGAACCGGCGGTAGTAGCCACAGAATCCCAGGAAATGTTGTAGTTCTTTCAAATTGTGGGGCTGGGGCCAAGTAGTCAAGGCTTCAACTTTATTAGGATCAGTCTCTATCCCCTCTGTAGACATTATGTGCCCCCACATACTTCACAGAGGTTTGGAAAAACTGGCACTTGTCGATGGACAGCTTGAGGCTGAAATCTTCCAGTTGGTTAAATAATTTGAACAGTCGACTCTCATGTTCCTCTGGGGAGCTCCTGAACACAATGACATTGTCCAAGTACACCAGGCATTCTAGCAAATTCATGTCTCCCACTGCTCGTTCCATCAGTCACTGGAAGGTGGCTGGGGTGCCCGATATTCCCTGTGGCATTCTCAGGAATTCGTAGAACCCCAAAGGACAGATGAAGGCAGTCTTCTCACGGTCCTCTGGAGCCATCGGAATCTGGTAAAATCCACTGCGAAGATCCAACACCGAGAACCATTTGCTCCCATTCAAACAATCCAGAGCATCTTGTATACGGGGCATGGTGTATTGATCGGGGATGGTCCGCCAATTCAGAGTTCGATAATCAACACACATTCTCACAGATCCATTCTTCTTATGCACAGCCACAATGGGAGAAGCATATGGACTCCTGGATTCTTGTATCACACCAGCCGCGAGCATTTCCTGCAAGTGTCTTCTCACATCATCTATGTCTGCAGGGGCTAGGCGTCGAGACCTCTCTCGAAATGGTCATTAATTGTGCAGGCGTATGTGATGCTCCGCACCCATGACACATCCCACATCCCATTCCTTCAATGAAAATACTTGATCTCTCTGGGCAAGTTTCTGGCTAATTCTAGTCTTCCATTCAGCTAGCAATGGGGAGTTATCAAAATAAAACAAGTTGGGAGTCACTCTATCTGTCTTGCCAGGGTGCTTGTTGCTGGGCAATACTACAGCGTCTGCGCAGTGTACCATAGCTAGGGTGCACCCTCTGTTCACCCGGATCACCTGATCTGACACATTATGAATCTGGACCATCACTCGTCGTGCATAGGCATGAACACGAGCTGGCAAGATGCTGGGCTTAACCAATAATCCTTCCGGCAATTTTCCATCGCCTGGCGCGTCCAACATCAGTATTTTGTTCTTGACATCTTTGCGGAGGTGGACCTCCCCTTGAACGGTACACTGGGCATTAGGGGGTCAGTACCATTGAATTGGGATCCTTCTTCCACACGACCTCTACCGGTTCATCCTGGTCCACTCCCTTGGGGTTCTGTTGCAAATCACAGGCCCTCTTGATCAGAGCGGGAATTCTTAGGGCCCTCCCAGTCCGTCACCCTTGTTTCTCGTGACAGAGTTGTGCCAATCTCCCAAACATATGGCCGTTGGTCCCAATTAACAGGGGAACCCCATCATACAGTCCAGTAATGGAATACACTAAGGCCAGTGTCTCGACTTGCTCCTCTACACCAGTTACAGCTGCAGGAAATGACAGCCAGAGGCGGACATATCCTAGGCAGGGATAAGACTTGTTGCTCAGCCCCCCCACATGTAGGCCTTCCAGGGATTGTAAGATCACAGCAGATAAGTGTTTGTCATACCAGTTCTTAAATACAATGGTCACTTGCAACCCACTGTCCAGCACAGCCCGAGTAGGAATACCGTTCACATCCATGGTAGTCTCCATTGAAGGGCCCACTATTTTGGATCAGTCTGGAGAGACAGCAGCAGGGGCCTGGGCAGATGATTTAGCCACATAGCGATTTGAGTTATTACTTCTTGAACCCTCACTGCGGTCATTATGGGCACTCCTTGACTGCTAATTCATTCTCCGAAGCTCTCCTTGAAGCCTGTATACAACTTTATCTAGGTCTTTTGTGGACCAACATTCTATCTTCATGTGCCCATCCTTCCTACAATTATGGCAAAATATGTTTTCTAGGATTTGGGGTGGCCGAGGCATCACACTGGGAGCTGGGGTGGTGGTACTACCAACTGAAAACCTTGGTGCCATCTCTGTCTGCTGTGTGGTGAACATTTGGAGACATCGCATCAATTCTCTTATTTCCATAGTCAAGGCATCGAGTTTCGAGCTGCTGTCAGCAGGAGATGCCTGAGTGGACACCCTCACCCCCATAGCAGATGCAGTTGGATAAGGGTCGGTGCCTGTACTTGCAGGAGCGGCCTTCATAAAGAGACTGTTTTTGTTTCCCTGAACTCCCTCAGCAGTTCATCCCATGGCAGCACACCCTCATTGGTCCCCACTTCAAGAGGGCCTTCCGATGCTGTGATCACTTGGGCTGCACTCACCCTAGAATTACAATCCCTCTCTTCATCTTCAACCTCCCGGAGTTCTTTTATCAAGTCACAATAGTCCGGTGGGTTACCCCTTCTATCTGGGAGCCTTAATTGAAGGAGCTGCAATTTAGAATGCTTTGCATGTTGCAGTATGTGCCCCAACCTCACATGGTTTAAGTCACTGGCAGCTACCCCACCTTTTCGGTAAGCCTTCTGCAGCGCTCTTTCCAGACGAGTAACATATGCAGACCAACTTTCCCTTGGCCATTGTTTTGTACCTTGAAATTTCCATATCTAATTCTCCCCTGACTCAATGCTCCCAAAATTGCCTTTGAGTGCAGATATGTACTTCTGGGCAGATGCATCAGGGTTTGTGGACCTCAGAAATTTAATGGCCTCTAGGGCGGGACCCCTCAAACTTTCTATGATCCTTTTCCATTTCTTAGCCTCCATACACTGCCATTCAGGTACCAAAGGGGCAACACAATCTATCCAGGTCTCCCAATCATCCTCCCCTTGGGGGATGGGGAGGGTGCCGGAGAAGATTCTCAACCTTCGGTAAGAGTCGTGACTAATGGTAGGTACAGACATAGGAGCCAGCACTGGCACGGGCACAGAAGGAGGGGCAATAACAGGTGCTGGAGCGGGAGGGAGTGTTGGGGGAGGAACACCCCCAGGTAGCAGGAATAGTTTCTTTAAGTCCTCCACAGTTTTTCCTTCCTCCAGCAACAACTTAGCAAATTTCTCCTCAAAAGTCTCAGATAGTAGGGGGGGCTCATTATCCCTGGGGTCTTTACTGTCTTTAGTTATCACTCTCCAGGCAGTAAGGGCTCCTTTGGGGGTGATAGTCTATGGCACTTTGGAACCGTCTACTGGATTCTTACACTTTACTAACGCCATGAAATTTTGGGCGAGCAGATTAGCCTGTCGACCCACCACCACAGGGTTTTGTAAACATTCAACCTTGGAAAGTACTCCCTCTACAGTGTCCTTATTGGTACCCAGGGGAATATCCAGAATAAGTATAGCATTTTGGGGGTTGATCTCCTGCCCAGTACACCACCCCACCAACTGGTGTACAGCCACTTCTGTTGGGGTAGCAATTTATTTTTAACAGCAATTCGCAAATTTGGTCACTAGGGGACATTAATCCCAGTGGTGAGCCTCCAAGATGTAACCCCTTGGTGGCACTATCCCAAGGGTCACTACCCCTGCCCGCCTGTCCAGCAGCAGGCCAAGGGGCCTGAGTTCCGAAATGGGTGCCTCCACCCAGAGTTCAGGGTTGGTAGTGGTCAAGCCAATCTGGGCACAGCCCTCCGGGACACTGTAACCCCCCTCTTTCCCCTCTAGTGGCCTGAACACTATACAATAATCACTTTCACAATACCCCTGGTACACCACACAAGTACCCACACCGTTTGCACTTACCACCAGGGCTGATTCCTCTGGCTCTACCCTGGGGACCCCCTGTAAAACAAGGTTATGCACAGAAAATAGCAACAGTACAGTACTCTGAGCACAAACTGGAACCACAGTCAGATTATGTGCAGAAAAAGTTAGATCTGATTTATTCAGGGGAATTGAACAAGGAAGGGGCAAAATCAGGTTAATTAGCTTAAAGGTTATATCAATCAAGCAGTTATCCATGCACTTTGAGTCCCCCCACACAGTCACAACTCTGGGTACCGAGGTGGAGAAGAGATGGACTAGCCAGGACTGTTGCCTGGGATTGCAGCTAGTTGGGGCCCTGTGATGGAAAACACAACATGCACAAAACGCAATATTTGTAATCTGGAGCCAGAGGGCTCAGTTCGAAAAGGAAATGAAACAACAAGACAATCAGATGACACACTCAGATTAAGCTGTTGTTGGAGGGAGCTACCCTGGTATTTACCCACGATACCCAAGACTGGACACAGGCCAGACGAAAATTGAGACTGCAGGTGGTTGATCTGGAATGCCAGGAGAAGCAGGGCCCACATGAGTCGCAGAGGCGTCGTTTCTGTTCAAGCATGGAGCAGGGGGCTGATCCCCAGGCAGGTCTCTCGTCGATGGTGTCTCTGTGCAGTGGGTACTCTAGCTGGGCCAGTCTGGCAAGGCCCAGACCGCATGGAGACAAATTCGGATGCAGTCCGTTTTGGGCTGGATACAGCTTCCAGCAAGCAGAACACAGTTCACACAGTGGGGAACTAACTCACAACCCACTAGCAGTTCATAGCACATTTACATGTACGGGAATTCTACTGTACCAGGCAAAGCGCTCCCCGGTCACAATCGCAAAGTCTCTGCACACACCGGGAGCTTAGGGGTAGCTGGAACTCCTGACAGGCCGATCGCATTCAGCAAACTCTTCGGTCTTCTTCAGGTTGAGCCTGGCCTACTTCAGTAGCTTACTTTAGTCATACAAACTTGGATTTAGTCCAAAATAATTCTCTTCTCTCCCTCTCAGGAGCAGCAGCAGACATGCAAGCCAAAAACTCAGCCCTTTCATAGTTTTCCCATTCGAATCCCCTCAGGATTGCTGCCCAAAATACACTTAAGCTCTTCTCATTTCACTTCCCAGCTCAGAAGTAACTGAAAATTGCAAGCAGCCCGGGACTTCCCCAAGTTCAGAAAGATTCAGTTGGCTGATTTGGCTGTCAGTCAAAGCAAGAGCTCCCCCTTCAGTTCCAAAAAAGGCGCAAAACGTTCAAAACTACAATTCCTACAGATTTTGACTTCAGACAGCTCCTGTAGTCCGGCTACATTTTAGGTCCCACCAGAACTGATCGGTCCAATTTGCAGTCCAGGACCAAGATAGTGGAGACAAAACAAAACAGTCCTTGCTACAAAGAAAGCAGATTAGACAAACTACATTATCATTATCACTCTAAATGATTTTCAGCAAATAGTTACATCTTTCAACAGAGCTCCCTCTCAGATCACTTAGGCTGCAATCAGGCAGCTCTCAAAGAGACAGTACACAGAGGCTATACAGGCTCTGGCAACCACATTTAAAATGCCAAAATGCAGGACATCAGCCTGGCAGTGAGCATTTAGGCAAGCTCAAGGAAGACTTTTTGGGAACCCCCATTTGTAGGGGGGTTACACATGTGCTGGCCCACCCCCATTTTTCTTATGCTGTGAATGTGGTCTGCTGGCCACATACATATCGGCACATCTTACTTTGAGAGTCAGCTCTTGCAGCAGGTAACACATATAGGACTGTAGCCAGCAGATGGCAGGACCCCACGGAAAACTTCTAGCTAACAGTCTATGGCAGGGACCACCCACCCCTGACATCAGGTATGGTATAAAGGGTGGGCAGTCCACGGCATGCCCCAGTTCTTTTTCCACTGTCGACTCACACTCATCAGCTCCATGATTGCCTCTCGCTAGTTCGACCTCCGTATTGTCATACGACTTTGTTGAATTTCCTTATTTTTTCTCGAAAAAGTTCTGCTTTTCAGTGATCCTATTCTGTATGTCATCTTCTCCGACACCTTCTTCCAAGGGGCACCCTTCCAAGTGTGCCTGTGGGAAACAGATCCCTTCCAAGGACAGCCACTCGGCCTGTCTGCTGTGCCTGGGCCCAGACCACGACACCCAGAACTGCCCGCACAGCCAGAAATGTAATAGCCTGATGCGGATCCGACGCCAGAAGACCCTGCAGGACTATCTCACAGAGCAACGTCTGGTCATTGTGCATCAGGATTCCTCTTCAGAAAAAGGCTCTTTACACCATAAGAAATATTCTGGGATGCACTAAGAAAAGAGGAAGGAGAGAGAGAGAAGGAGAGGTCCCAATCAAGATCCAGATCTTGTGCCTCCCACTCTGCTTCCAGGGGCAGTTCAGACTCAGCCTCACAGGTGACCCGTTCCCCCCTCTCGGCTCACTGTGGTCAGGCTCCCCTCTCTGGTCAGGGCATCGGGCACTAAAGACCGCGGCTCTGGGTCTTCGGGCTCAACCTTTCAGCAGCTAAAAATTTGGCCATCGGACCTTCCTTCAGGCTGTACTACTGACACCGGTAAGAGGCATACATCAGTACCTTCTTGGTCAGCTTCTGTATCTGGCACTGACTCCCAGGACAGGCATAAGACCTTGGGGCACTCCTTCAGGAGATCCACTTCACAGCCCCCCCAGGCACTCAAAACTGACGTCGGACAAATGTCCATCGATGAAGCATACGTCTGGTGGGGACCACCTCTGACGTCAGGCTACAAACGTCGCTGCCTCGGCTGTTCAGATGCCGGCTCCTCTGAATCAGACACCGTCGTCATGGTCCCCCCCCCACCACCACTGGGAGATGATTGGTCAGGTGTCAGACCTCCGGAGGATGATCATCCGTCGGCTCCCAAGCAGATGCCAGCTACCGGTGTTGGGTCCGCTAATGCCGCCCCGACATTGCCTCCTGCCCTCCCACAGTCACCTGATCATGGCAGTATGCCGGATGCAGGTGCTGGTTCGGCATTGGGTCTAACAACAGACTCAGACCCCAGACTGAATCTGTCCCAGATCAAGGACCTCTTTGGCTACTGGTGGGAAACAATTTGTACCGACTTTCTCCCACCTAAGCCACAAACGGTAGTGAATACCTCCCCGGACACTGGGGCTCCAACTAAGGTTCCTACCCTACCTCCGGATAAGGACATTGGCACAGAGCCTCCCCCATCTTTGGACAATAATAAAGGGAAGGGTCCCCGCAAGTGCTGCCCTAGATCCCGGTCATGGAGCCCAAGTTCCTCCAGTTCTCCTGACTGTCATAGACATAAAAGATGGCGCCATCGGTCTCATTCCTCTTCCTTCTCCATGGACTCTGACTGGTTGTTGGATATGTCCTACTCAGAACCTTCATCCATCGGAGACTTGTCCCCATTAGATCTGAGAGACATCCCGAAATCCCTGCCCAAAGATCCCTCCTTCATGGAGGTCATGAGGCACGTACAATCCAATATGGGGTGGGAGACAGAGGAACTAGACCCAGAGAGACTCCACCTGGCTAAATACACCAGAATGACCCTAAGCCAGTGGTTATGCCACCATTAGTGGATACCTATGAGGATGTTTTGCAGGGGGTTTGAAAGCACTCCCACACATCCGGTGCAATTTCAAAGAAGGCGGACCACCTCTACAGGGCTCCTAAAGCACACCCCTTTTTGGAGGAACATCCCCTGGGTGACCCGGTAATCTCGGCCACCCATGACAGGACTCAGAGGCTCAAGCACCTCAGCACTCAACCCCCAGATAAGGAATCTAAACAGTTGGATTCCATGGGGCGTAAGATCTACTCGTCCGCCACCTATAATATTTGGAGCCTGATCTTCCTAACATACATGGTTCAGTTCCAGAACACTCTTTGGGAACAAGGGATTGATATAGTTAAGGAGATCCCAGACTGTCTGCAGAAAGCAGAACTAGTCAAGCTTCTGCAGATCGGTTTGGACATGGGCACACATGTCCTCCAGTAACCCTATGATTCAGCAGACATGGCGGCAAGGGCAGCAGCCACAGGAGTAAGCGTACATAGACACTCCTGGCTCCAAGTCTCAGGGTTCACACAGGATGTCCAGACCAACCTCCTAGATGCGCCCTTCCAGGGTTCAGTCCTCTTTGGTGAAGATATGGAGAGAATTATCACCAAACTGCAGGACTCTGGCAAGGCTGTTCGGACTGTCCAGTCTATATACTGGCCAAAACAAAGGGCTTTTTGAAAGCCTCATGTTTGAGGCCATGGGGGACAACAACCACAACCTCACTTTCAGCATCAACAGCCATAGTGAGGCAGTTACAGCTATAGAGGCACCCCTATAGGTTCTGCAGGGCCCGCCTCTCATTCTGCCAAGTTGGCCCAAGCTGCCCTCCCCCCTCCAGCTACAGCCTGACTCCTTGTTGGACCCACAACCTCCCGTGACCCCTGCAGGGGAGGTGGTCGGAGGCTGCTTTTCTCTTTACGCCAAGGGTTGGTGGGAGATCACCTCCGATCAGTGGGTCCTTCAACTAATTGACAATGGACACTTGATAGAGTTTGTCCAGTTTCCACCGGACAGGCCTCCCCATCCATCCCGCTACTCACCGGTGCATGCCGGGCTAATTCAAGTAGAAATTCAAACCCTGCTGCTCAAGAAAGACATAGAGCCAGTCCCCCCAGCTCAGAGGAGCACAGGCTTCTACTCACACTTTTTCCTAGTGCCAAAAAAGACAGGGGACCTGCGACCCATTCTGAACCTCAGTGACCTCAATCAATTTGTGCAATACAAGCGGTTTCGGATGGTCACCCTCTAGGGATTTCTCCCCATGATACATCAAGGGGACTGGTTGGCATCTCTGGACATGCAGGATGCCTATCTCCACATCCTCGTGGCCAGGCCACACAGGAGGTTCCTCAGATTTCACTTCCAGGGGAGGCATTATCAATTCAGGGCGTTGCCCTTTGGCCTGTCCTCAGATCCAAGGGTCTTTACCAAGTGCCTCATGGTGGTGGTAGCGGCCCTTCAAAGGAAAGGGCATTATGTCTTCCCCTACCTGGATGATTGGCTCTTGACAGCCCTGTCCAAAGGACAGATGCAACGGTCCATTCGGGACACCTGTTCTCTCTTCGGAGAACTGGGTATCACTGTCAGCATCCCAAAATCCTCCCTGGTCTCATCTCAATCCCTCCAGTTCATCGGAGCACAGATCAATACCACTCAAGGGAGGGCCTTTTTGCCTCAGGACAGAGCTCTTCGGCTTCATGCCTTAGCACACCACATCTCATCCATGTTATTGGTCCCAGCCAAGACTCTGTTACTGCTGTTAGGCCATATGGCAGCATCCATCATATCATATCATATCATATCATATCATATCATATCATATCATATCATATCATAGTTTATTTGTAAAAAGGGCCTTTCAACAACCAAGGTGCTTGTACATAGCACAACCAATACAATAAATAATTTCAAATTTGTCAATAAAATCATATATTTAAAACTCACAGTTAAAATACTATTAATTAAAACCACAGTATGCTGAATCACTTAAATAAGTTTTAAGTGCAGTTTTAAACTCCTGGACGGCCAGGCAATCTCGTATCCAACGAGGTAGAGAATTCTACAGGGTCGGGGCCATAAAGCTGAAAGACTGGGCCCCAGATCTCTTTAAACAGACCCTGGTAATCTCTAGCAATCCCTCGTTAGTGGATTGGAGAAAGCGGAGGGGACAGTAAGGGCAAAGGAGATCTTGCAAGTAACTAGGTCCCTGGTCATGTAGGGCTTTACAGGTCAGTAAACCGACCTTGAAGGTGATCCTCCACTGCACTGGAAGCCAGTGCAGTCCGCGGAGCACAGGTGTTATGTGGCTGGCTCTAGATGTACCAGTCAACAGCCTGGCTGCTACATTCTGCACTAACTGAAGACAGCGGATATCGACCTCCAGTAGCCCTAGGTATAGGGCATTGCAATAGTCAAGGCGAGAGGTAATGAAGGCATGGACCAATGTGGGAAGATCTTCAGGAGGAACCAGGTGTTTTACCAGGGCGATATTCCTCAAATGGTAGAAAGAGGTCTTGATGACAGCTGACACCTGTAATTTAAGAGTCAAACCATCGTCAATGATAACGCCCAAGTTCCGCACCAGGTCTGAGGTAGTCAGCGCCACACCCCCAAGACATTATCCCGAGGGTGATCCTGCCGACAAACCCGCCTCCCAACGATCAGGGTCCACAACCAGCACCTCAGTTTTAGCCGGGTTTAACCGCAGCCAACTCGCACTCATTCAGTCCTGGATCTCGGCGAGACAGTTGTTAAATACCGAGAGGAACACATCTTGACCAGGTGCAAAGGACATGTATAGCTGACTATCATCTGTGTAGCAGTGAAAACTCAGACCATACCACCTAATAATCTCTCCTAATGGCAGCATGTACACTGCAAACAACATGGGTGACAAGATAGAGCCCTGCGGCACCCCGCAGCATAGGGGGAGAGGGGCCGAGGAATAAATTCCAGACACCACTCTCTGAGTCCTACCCGCGAGGAAAGATCGAAACCATCTGAGGACTGTACTAGACAGTCCACAGACGAGCTGCAGGTTCTCCAACAACACTACATGGTCACAGTGTCAAACGCTGCAGAGAGATAAAGGAGGACCAAGATGGAACGCGTCTTCTGATCTCCGCTATTAGGAGATCATTTAGCACCCGGACAAGGGCTGTCTCGGTACTATGTCTTTTCCTAATCCCAACTGGAGAGAATCATAGACATTGTGGCTGGTCAAATGATCATCCAGTTGCAACACAACCACCTTCTTAATAACCTTACCCACAAAGTGTAGGTTAGAAACGGGTCTGTAGTTTGTCAAGCAGTCAGGGTCAAGGGAGAGCTTTTTAAGGAGAGGCTGAATGACCACCTCCTTCAGGGGATCTGGAAAGATCCCCCTCTCCAATGACCTCCAAACTATCTTGGCCAGGACTGGGCCAATCTCATCAACGCATCCTACCAGGAGGCGTGTAGGACCTGGGTCCAAACTACAACTGGTTGGTCCCAATGTCTGGATGATCATCACTATGTCAGTGATTGCAGGTCGGGTAAAGTCAGACCAGGTAAACTGAGGGTCTGACATCTCCTGCTGACCATCGCAACTTCCACTAGAGTGAGCCAGACAAATATTGGATCCGACTGTGGCAACCTTATCTGCAAAGAATTGAGCAAACTCATCACATCGTTCCTGTGACAAGACTCCTCCAGATTGGAGACAGGTTGGATTGCACAATCTGTCCACAGTCCGGAAGAGCTGGGCTGGTCAGTTCTGTGCAGCAGCAATCTCCCTGGACAGGAATTCTGCCTTCTTATGGGTGATTGCTGGTTGATAGACCACATAATGGTCCGTCAATCTAAGTTTGTCACCATCCAGGCCTGATTTCCACCAGCTCCACTCTAGCCTTTGCCCCACTGTCCTCAGCTCCTTCAAGGTCATATCAAACCATGGAGACCTTGGGTGGAGGGTAAGGAGGTGAACATGAACAGGTGCTATGGAATCCAGGACTGCCACCACCGCCTTGTTATAGGCAAGTACTAGATCCCCTGGATCCATGCATTCACTTGGTACACCTGATAGGTCATCATAATCCCTTAGCGAGACTGCATATGAGAACGATTCAGTGGACCCTACGTGTCCAATGGGACCAAAGATGGGACAATTTGGATCAACTGGTTTCCATTATGGACCCAGTCTGTCGAGAACTCAGTTGATCGATGACATCTCCCTCCCTAGGGGAGAGGATGCCCTTTCAAAAAGGAGCTCCAGACCAAGTTTTGACATCCAGTGCCTTAGGCACGGGGTTGGGCGCACACCTCAACGTTCACAAAAACTCACGGCTCTTGGTCAGTGAATGAGGAGGCTCTCCACATAAATATTCTGGAGATGAGAGCAGTTCTCTGTGCCCTGCAGGCCTTGAGCACAGAACTGCACCCAGGACACCTTCTTGTACAGACAGACAATATGTCTGTGGTGTTCTACCTGAACAAGCAAGCAGGCATGCACTCCTACCCCCTTTGCCGGGAAGCAATGTGGGTGTGGAATTGGGCCATATCCCAGAGATCTCAGCAGTCCACATTCCAGGGATCCAGAATACTCTGACCGACACTCTCAGCCGCACTCGGTCCAGAGCACACAAATGGGCCCTACTTCAGTCTGTCATCGACACTCTCTTCAGCAGATGAGGCAGTCCAGAGCTGGATCTCTTTGCCTTCTCTATCAATGCAAAGCTACCCAGTTTTTGCTTGCTGGATCCAGAGCCTGGAGTTTTCTGGTGAGAAGCATTGTCCCTCTCCTGGAGAGGCAGATACCTTTATGCTCCTTCAGAAGGTCCTTCTCAAGTTGCAAGCAGAGGGAGCGGCAATGATCCTCGTGGCCCCCACTGCGGCCATAACAGATTTCTTTCCCATTGCTGCAACAATTGACTGCCGAACCTCTGATTCCCTTGCCCCTGAGCACCCACCTGCTCTCACAGGATGACGGGACCTTGGTTCACCTGAACCTTTGGTCTCTGCACCTCCATGCATGGTTCCTGAGGACCTAGTCAGGATCTGTTTTGGGGTCTCAGACAGGGTCATTAACATTCTGGTGGCTGCCAGGAAGAAAAAATTACTTACTATAGTAATCTTGTTTCTTCCAGGGGATACTCCAATATTCCTAACTCTTATGCAGTATGCCTTTAAGCCAGATCTGACCAGAGATGGAACGTTATGCTAATGATGGAATCAGTGGCATGTACCACTTTTTCAAATGCTGCCACCTATGAACTGCCTACATTCTACCCTCAGATTTCGTGGATGCCTGACCAGACAGAGCCCGAGAGGAGCTTAATAATTATCTATTATAATAATCATAACAGTGTTAATAAAACACCCAGAAAAAAACCTCCAACTGGAGGGGAAAAACATTAACAAAACACCCCTAATATCAGAATCACCTGAAGAGGAGAAACACCTTTGAATATAGTTCCAAATATAAAGCTAGAGTGTGGCACACATACCCCAGGCATTTCATCATGGAGTGCGGAGGCCACTGGTTCCAGCAGGGGAGGCAGGGTGGGAGAGTTAGGGATATTGGAGCATCCTTTGGAAGAAGCAAGATTACTATGGTAAGTAATTTTTTTCTTCTCACCCCAGGAATACTCCAATATTCCTAACTCTTATGCAGACTCAGAAGCAGTAGATTTGGAGGTAGGCACATGACCTGTTTTGGAAAGATGCTCTGCAAGACAGCTGTACCAAACCTGGCATCACCCCTAGCCTGCATATCCAGGCTATAATGCTTGGTAAAGGTGTGCACTGTTCTTCAGGTAGCTGCTTTACTGATGTCTGCCAAAGGAACCTCCCTGGTAGCTGCTATGGTAGCAGCTGTACCTCTTATGGAATGGGCTCTAAGCCCTGCTGGGGCCTCCTTCCCCACTTTTGAATAGCAAAACTGGATACACTGGACTATCCAACAAGAAATGGGGTACATGACAATTTGCTCCCGACTTTTCACTCCCCAATGATTCGCTCCCGACTGTATGCTCTGGTGACTACTCGCTCCCACAACAACTTGCTGCTGAGTCAATTCGCTCCCGGTCATTTGAAAAATAACTTCTTCAGCTCCCCTGTGAACCCTGGCTTGTTGGCTCTAGAGAAATTAAAAAATTCTGCCAGTTGATCCCTGTAGAATACATGTATGCTCCGTTTTAAAAAGTAAAAGCTGCTCCTTTCCTTTTTCTTTGCCAGTGCTCCTAGTCGCTGGTGCCCCTTCTGAATAAAAAGACCCTATGGGGTCTAAAGTAAAGTACTAAGAGAAGGAGTTGACTGGATTAAATTCAGAAGAATTGGGGGGGGCGTGTTTACTCCTCTTGGCAGTAGCAGTGAAGTAGAGTAATAAACTAGTCAGTCTGCAGGAGTGCAGTTTGTATCCTATATTGGGCTTTAGCTAAATCTGCACAGGCGATAGTACTCAGCTTGATAAAAAGACGTGCTGCTTTGTTGCACAGATATTTACATACCTACACTGCTGTTAGTTTGCCTTGTGGTTTCCCAACTGTTCAGTAGTGCACTCATCCCGCTTGCCTTCTGCCTGTCCTCCACTGTTGATTTACCCCAAGCCATGGTGCCAGCTATCTTGGAGTGGAGTAACAGGATTAAAAGCAATGCATAGCAGATGTGGTGGTTTCTCAAAGCTGCTCAGATGTAAATCCTGAATCGAATCAGGATTGACACGGGGTGGTGATGGCATTTAATGAATTCCTACTGTCATTCTGTTATCATAACAAGACTAATTATATCTGAGTAAGACCAGTTACTATCAGTTACAGTTACAATTGCTATCAGTGGGCAAAGGAGTGAATTGTCGTGGGAGCGATTTATTATAGGAGCATATTGTCACCGGAGCGTACAGTCGGGAGCGTATTGTTGGGGGGCCAAATGTCGGGAGTGAGTTGTTGTGTTCCCCAAGAAATGGACCTCTTAGATGCTGGAGTTCCTTTTCCTACATCCCCATAGGTCAAGAACAGCCGTTTCCTTTCCCGCCTATGGGACTTAGTGGCTGTCATGTAGTAGCTAAGAGCTGTCTTGACATGAAAGCTGTGCAGCCTGCACTCACCAGAACATGAATGCTCAGTAAAGAAAACCAGTAAGCTGATGGACTGGTTCAAATGAAAGTCAGAGATCTCCTTTGAGAGAAATGTTCTGTTAGTTTGCAGGACCACTTTGTCCCTGTGGAATGAAATGAAGTCCTGCTCAAAACAGAGAGTCTGGAGCTCACTGATCCTTCTGGCAGAAGTGATTGCCACCAGGAAAACTGTTTTCCATGTGACATATTTCAAAGGATCCGAAGACATGGGCTGAAAAGGGGGGCCCATAAGTTTGGCAATACAGATATTTACATCCCAGGCTGGCACCGGTTACCTGATAGGGTGGTGCAGGTGGGTCATACTTTAAAAGAACCTTTTAAAGATAGAATTTGATGTCAAAGAGACATTCTTCCCAGCTGAAGTGTAAGCAGACACTGAAGCCAAATGTACTTTTAGGGCATGTAACCCCCCTACATATGGGGGTTCCCGAAAAGTCTTCCTTGAGCTTGTCTAAATGCTCACTGCCAGGCTGGTGTCCTGCATTTTAGCAGTTTTTATCTAACTTTATGTTTACAAAGCAAAATCTTGCATTGGCAGAGCAGCCATCAGCTTTGTGCTCCCTCAACTGTGGAACAAGCTGCAAAAAAAACTTTGAAATTTATTTATTTATTTATTTAAGCATTTTACCAGGAAGGCATACTGAGAAGAATACTGCTCGATTACAGATGTGTCCTGGGGGAGGAGGGAACATAGGTAGACAGTTGAAAACAGTATAGACAAGTAAATACATAATGGGAGAAACACTAACATTTGGTTCTGATTACAAGTCAGTAGTAGCTTGAGAGAGTCAATTGGTAACCACAGTACATATGGTATGAGGTAAACAGTTGAAGACAGTATAGACTAGTGAATACATTGTGGAAGATCGCTAACATTTGGTTCTGATTCCATGTTTGTAGTGGCTTGAGAGAGTCGGTTGGTAAACACAGTTAAGGACAGCAAGTGTACAATAAAATTAACTTTGAACCATGTGAGAGACAGTACAAGGCGAGAGAACAATAGCTAGGCACCGATTAATTGCAATTTGCTAAGTGCCGACATACCCAGAGATTTTACTAGTGATTGGAAAACGCCTAAGCACAAGCACAGGTAGGGACGAAATGATCTTGGAGCATGGAGTTTAGGTGCGGAAGGGAGGTGAAGCGATGAATGTTAGCTGGGAGGGAGTTCCACAGCATGGGAATGTGGTAGCTGAAACCTGACTGCCCTGTGGAGGTAGACTGGTAGGGGAGAGCTAGGGATCTGGAGTCTGAGTTTCTGAGTGTGTATGCTTGTGCGCTAGGGTTCATTAAGATGTCGGAGAGGTAGGAGGGGAGATGCTGTGACCAATACTTGGCCGGGATTTTTGCGCAGTGGGTTAGCCTGCGATTGTCAAGAGAGGTGAAGGTCATTGCTTGATATAGGGCACAGTGGTGTGTGGAGTAGGGGCTGTTCAGGGCAAAGCGACAAAAAGAGTGGAAGAGAAGGTCCACCCTGGCTAATGTGGTCTTTGGGCTGGCACCGTAGACTACGTCCCCATAGTTGAGGACAGGGAGGATATTTTTTTTCACAATGTCCTTCCTGGCTGGAAGGGGGATGCTGTCACGATTCCGGTAAAGTGCACCAAGCCTAGGGTGCAGCTTCTTGAGTAAAGAGTCAATATGTGTGGAAAAGTTGAGGTGCTGGTCAAGCCAGACACCGAGGTATCTGAAGGTGGTGCAAGACTCAGAGGGACCCTTCCAGGGTGTGGAATACTAATGGTGAAGGAGCCTAGAAATTTTTGCCTCGTGCCAAAGGTTAAGGAGACTGTTTTGTTGGCATTTAGGAGGAGGTTATTTGAGTGAAGTCAGTGCTGGACTGAGATGAAGTCTTTGCTGTAGTCTAGTCGCCTTCCAGGGGCGAGGGGCCGGACGTTATAGCACTGTGTCGTCTCTTGATGCATGTGGATGGCGGTGTGTGCGCAGGTGGATAGTAGGTCATTCAGAAAGACTGAGAACAGGAGGGGGCCTAGGACAGAGCCTTGTGGCACTCTGACATGATTGGGAGAGGAGCGGACGTGGACGAACTGATACGGACAGCTTGGGATCTGCCAGTGAGGTAAGAGTGGAACCAAGATGTGGCCCAGTCAGATAGACCAGCTTTGGTGAGTTTGGTCAGGAGAAGAGAGTGAGTCACAGTATCAAAAGCCTTTGCTAGGTCTATAAAGATGGCAGCAGTGATGTGGCAAGCATCCACCCCTGTGAGGATGGAGTCGGTAAGTCTGAGAATAGAGGTGGTAGTGGAGTGGGATTTCCTAAAGCCAGACTGGTAGGGGGAGAAAAAGGAAGAGGAGTCCAGATAGGTGGATAGGTGAGAGAGAACCAGGCGTTCTTGTATCTTGGCAAGGGTGGGTAGGAAGGAGATGGGCCGGTAGTTGCTTGGGTTAGAGACATAACCACACTTGGGAAGTGGGATTATGGTTGCATGTTTCCATTCAGTGGGGACTTCTGCTAGGACAAATGATAAGTTAAAAAGGGAGGCAAGGGGTTGAGCTATGGCAGGGGCCGACAGGTGGAGCATTTTGGAGTCCAAACCGGTGGGGCATTTGCCCTTTTCTGGGTTAAGGGCAACCAGAGCATTGTATACCTCGTCAGGGGTAACTTGCAGGAAGGAGAAAGGGTGAGCTGCAGGTGTGCCACAAGATGGGGTGATGGTGGGGGCATGCTGAGCAGGGTGAGGGGTGGACAAGGGAGTAGCATGGCTGGTAGTGAAGACAGTGTTAAACAAGACGGCAACTGCTGAGGGGTCAGTGATGGAGAGACCCTCAACCTGCAGGGAAGGGGTGGATGGCTGTGATGGCGGGCAGAGAACTGATTTGACCACCTTCCAGAATCGAGACGGTAGATGGGAGGAGGAATTGAATTCGCATGAGAAGTAGATGGCCTTTGCTTGGCGGATTCTTTTGGTACTAGAATTGCAGAGTGCACGGTATGTCTGGAGGTTGGCCTGAGATTTGGAAGTCTTAAAAGGTTTTCCAGGCCTTGTCTCACATTCGGAGGTAGGCTAGGGTATCGGGAGAGATCCATGGGAGATGAGCACTTCGGACTCTGGTCCGTCTGAGGGGGGTGTAGCGGTCCCAGATGGCGATGAACTTGGACTTGAAGAACGACAGTGCCTCGTCTGTCGAGGTGAATTGACCAATGCACAACCAGTCATAGTTGCCCAAATCATTTAATAATGAGGGGAGGTCCAGAGATTTGTAGGATCTAGACAGTAAGATTCTGGGTGGGGGAGCTTTAGGTTTGTGAATTTTGCATACGGAGTAGAATCCGTGGTGGTCACTAAGGGCATCTGGAAGGAGACCTGAGGCTATGACCCTGTGCGAGTGAGATGTGAGGGACCAATCTAGCAGTGTATTGTTCTGTGTTTTGTGGTTTGCCAGAGTAGGTTCAGTGATTAGTTGTGTTAGGATTGGGGCTGTTGCCTTGTCATGAAATTTGGAAAGGGACTCAGTAAGCCAGTTCTGGTTAAAATCCCCTAATATGTGGATCTCACCACCTGCTGTCAGGGAGTTTAAGTAGCCCAGGTAGTCCAGTATGGCAGGTGAGGTGGTGCCTGAAGCGCTGTACGTACCTGCTATGTAGATTGGGATTGAATGGGGGATGGTGAGTTTTACCATTAAGGCATTAATGGAGTCAGATGGTATGGATAGGGCAATCATGGAGAATTTGATGGTGGAGGCAATGTACATAGCTATGCCTCCTCCTTTTTTGCCCACATGGTCATGATGGAGAAGTGTGTAGCCAGGTATAGCAAATTCTGCATTGGTGTTATGTGATTTTAGCTAAGTCTTGGAGATAATCAGTATGTCTGGGCTGAGGGACATGGCGAGGGCTTGTAGCAAGGTTATTTTGCACAAGAGACTGCATATATTTATATGAATCAGTTTAAGGCCCGTGGGGAGTTGGAGTGGGACAGAAGGATTTTGGGCGTGGGGATGGGTTGGTCCAGGGTTAAGCTCGATATCACCTGCAAGGAGAAGTAGCAGGGTGACCAGGAGTTTGGTGTAATAAACTATCCACTGAAGCTTTCTGGAAGTGGTATGAGGTACGGCTATGTCTTCGTTTGGTCTCCAGGTATGTGGTAGAAGGATTAGGAGACTGATTTGGCAGGTAGCTGGGATTAGCCCAGGGCCAGTGGATAGAGTATGATAGAAGTGGCCATGGTGTGACTCAGCTGTGATAGTAGAGGTAGGAATATTTGTTAGCAGCCTGTCGCAAGATGTGATGTGATCTGGGAGCGTAGGGTAAATTGATGGTGGGAGGCACACCTGGGGGTGAGGGTAAAGAAGATTAATAAGTATAGTTGAGGCATAATGGAGAAGCTAAGGAGCAAGGGTTTTGAATGGTGTCTTGTTGCTAAGACCTTGGTGTAGTGACCTCTAGTGAATTCCTGGTATAACTTGCAAATGGGTAAGTAGGCTGATTGGTTAAAATGAGCATGTGATTTCTGCTATATAAGGGAGTGTCTTCCAAGGGTGGGGAGCTGATGCGCAGCATCAGTGGGGCTCTAGCTTGTTCAACTGTGTAGCAGATGAGCCGTACCTTTGTGATGCTTGTGTCGGCTGGTTGGGGGGAGTCCGCACTCCGGTTCTGGGGAGGGCTTCCTCGCTGCCCTCTCAACCTGAAGATTGTGCCTCGAAGCTATTGTGGAAGACAGAGTTTAAATAGGTAAGTGGGAGGGAGGGGCTTGCTGCAGTCTTAACTACTAAGTTTAACAAAAGAAAATCGGGGCTTTGAGGTGCCTTAGTGCAGCTGGCAACATACAGTTTAAACTTTTTCTTTTCTTTACAAACAACGGCTTAGATGTCCTGCACAGCTTGTGATTAAGAACTCTATCCCTAGTGATTTACTTCTGCAGTGACTGTTTTAAAGCACCCTGTTCAGGAGCACTGCAAAAGCAGACAAAAAATTATTTAAATTAAAGCACCCAGTAGTAGAGTAAAAATACACAGTACTTTTAGGTTTTAAAGGCAGCCAAAAACTATCTCCACTCGTCTGCCGACTGCAATTTAAAGTTTGTCGCCTTTTCTCCTTGCTCCGCTTTGTCTGCTTGTTCAACTGTGTAGCAGACGAGCCGTACCTTTGTGATGCTTGTGTCGGCCAGTTGGAGGGGGCCGCACTCCGGTTCTGGGGAGGGCTTCCTCGCTGCCCTCTCTTACCCCATCAGCCTAGCAGCTTTTAAATCTCTATATCTACATCATAATAAGGAGTCCTGTGCCTGTCTACCCTAAATAGTGACTCCTATAAGTCCAAGCACACTCTAATTACTGCTGTTAAAAGACTGATCACATCTATAATCGACTCTTCCCTCTCCCCTTTCTCTACCCCCATATCTGTCCCTTCCACATTCCTTTGACCCTGGTTCCAGCTCTAAATTCTCCATACTGTATCACTGTATATCAGGTTTTATTTGTGTTCAGCGCACCTGATATGTATATTTCTTTACTTTTATGAAAAATTGTGTCCTACCCAAAACTAGCTGTATCTTCTGTTCCAAACATATACTACTGTCAATGCTACCTGCTGATACTTTGTATATGCAGTATTACTGTATCTCACTTTATTTGTATTATTACTATTTTCTTGTGCGTTACATTCCATGTATATTGTCTGTTGTTCCTTGTTAACAAACCCAGGTCCACCTCGAAAATGAGCTTGCTCAAAGGTGATCGCCTGGTTAAATAAAGACTTCGATTGATTGATTGATTGCCAGAGAGTGCCTGTATAGTCTCTGTGTACTATCTCTTTAAGAGCTTCCTGGATTGCAGTCATAATTAATCTGAGGGGGAGCTCTGTTAGAAGATGTGCTTGTTTGCTGATCATTTGTTAGAGTAGTAAGAATATTGCCTTCTTTGCAGCATGGACAGGGTCTGTTTGTTTCCATCATCTTGGTCCTGGACTGCAGAATGGGCCAATCAGTACATTTGGGACTGTAAAATGAAGCCTGCCAACAGGGGCCTGGTGGGGCTAAAACTTGTAGGAATTGTAGTTTTGGGCTTTTGGCACCTAAAATAACCTAAAGGGGGAGCCCTAGTTGTGACTGACAGAGCGATCAGCCAACCGAACCTTTTGGATCTTGGGGAAAGTCCCGCACTGCTGGCAGTTTCAGTTAGATCTGAGTTGGGAAGTAAAGAAGTAACAGCTCAATATGGTTCAAGCAGCAATCCATAGTGGATTCGCACAGGAGAACTGTGGAAATACCTGAGTTTGCCTGCATGCCTGCCTGCTGTTCCTGAGAGGGAACTTGTGTTTTTTTCAGACTTAATCGGAACTTGGAGAGCAAATTAAGCCACTGAATTGTGACCATGCTTTAACCTGAAGAAGGCTGAAGATTTGTTGAATGCGATTGGCCTGTCAGGACTCCCAGCTACCTCTGAACTCCTGGATTGTGCAGAGACTCTGTAATTGCAACTGGAGAGCAATTTGCCTGGTACAGTGGAATTTCCTTACATGTGAATGTGATGTGTGCTTATAGTGGGTCGTGATTTGGTTCCTCACTGTGTGTCTGAACTGTGTTTTGCCTGCTGGAGGTTGTATCCAGCTACACGGACTGAATTCATATTCATTTCCGTTTGCCTGGACCCCGCTACACTGGCCCAGCCAGAATACCTGCTACGCAGAGAAAGTCATCGATGAGAGACTGGCCTGGGGATCAGCCCTCTGCTCAATGCCTTGAACAGGAACAACGCCTGGGTGATTCGTGTGGGCCCTTCTTCCCTTGGCACTCCAGCTCAACAGCATGCAGTCTCGATTTTGTCCTGCCCATGTCCAGTATCGGGTATCGTGAGCAAACATCAGGGTAGCTCCCTGCAACAACAGCTAAATCTAAAAGTGTTGTCATCTAATTGCCTTGTTGCCTTTTCTTTCACAAACTGAGCCCCCTGGCTCCGGATTACAAATTGTGTTGTGCATGTTGCTTTCTTTCATCACAGGGCCCCAACCTGCTGCAACATTCCTGGCTAGCCCACCATTTTCCTACCTGCGTACCCATAGTGCGTGACTGTGTAGGGACTCTGAACTGCATGCATAACTGTCTGATTAATACAGCTTTTAAGCAAATCAACCTGATTATGCCCCTTCCTTATTCAAGTCCCCTGAATAAATCAGATTTAACTTTGTTTGCATTTAACCTGACTGTGGTTCCAGTTTGTGTCAAGAGTACTATACTGCTGTTATTTGCTGTGCTTAATCTTGTTTTACAGGGGGTCCCCAGGGTCAAGCTAGAGGAACCAGCCCTGGTGGTAAGTGCAAACAGTGTGGGTAATTGCTGGGTGAATAAGGGTCATTGTGAAAGTGATTTTTGTGTACTGTTCAGGCCACTAGAAGGAAAAAAATGGGGTTACAGTGTCCCAGAGGGCTGTGCCCAGGTCAGCTTGACCACTACCAACCCTGACCTCCGGGTGGAGGCACCCGTATCAGAACCTAGGCTCCTTAACCTGCAACTAGCCAAGCAGGCAGGGGTAGTAGTCCTTGGGATAGCGCCACCTAGGGGTTACAGGTAGAAAGCTGCAGGCCCACTGAATGCAGATAAGTAAGGTAGTCCAGCATGGCTGGAACCCCTGCCTGGGCTGGTACAATATTCCTGGTGGAGCACCAGATAGAAAATCTTTTCCATCTAGAGTCGTAGGTTTTCTTGGTGCAAGGTTTCTTGTACCCCCTTAAGATATCCAGGACACTTTCCGAGAGATACGGATTAGCATACTCTGAGTCCTCAAGAGCCATGCTTTGAGTCTGAGTATATTGAGGTCCGGGTACAGAAGTCTCCCCTGACTGGAAGTTAGCAGGTTGTGCCTCTGGGGACGGTGTATTGGTTTGGCCACAAACATAGAGAGCAGCAGAGAATGCCATGGCTGTCTGGCCCAGTCTGGGGCTACCAAGATCATTGTGGCTGACTGGGCCCTGAGCTTGAGTAGCACCCTGTACACCAAAGGGAATGGAGGGAACACATACAGGTACCTCCCTGACCAGTCCAGAATCAGAGCATCCAGGTGTACTGTTCCCATAGTTGGAGGTCTGCAACAGTACTAAGGCAGGTGATGACTTTCGTGGAATGCAAAGAGATCTATTTCTGGGGTACCTCACCGTCTGAAAATCACTTCCACCACCTGTCCATTTAAGGTCCATTCATGATGGGCCAGGTTGATTCAACTCAAAGCATCTGCTAGGGTATTGTCCTTGCCTGGCAGATGAATAGCCTGAAGAGAGACTCCTAGGGAGTAGGCCAGAGTCCAAATTAGCATGGGTTCTGTGCAGAGAGGATCTGACCTTGTTCCTCCCTGCTTGTTTATGCAATACATGGTGGCGATATTGTCTTTTCTGACCTTTACCAACTTTCCCTGAATTAGTGGTGTGAAGGCTTGCAGTGCCAGGAACACCACCCTGAGCTCCAGTAGGTTTATGTCCTGAAGCGACTCTGCACTTGACCGAGTGCCATGGGTAGTGTGATCCCCTAGGTGAGCACCCCACCCTAGAAGTGATGCATCAGTTGTGAGAATCACTGATGGAAGGTCTTTTTGGAAGGGGACCCCCTTCTCTGAGGTTGCCTTCTTCTTTCCACCACTGAAGGGCCAGGAGAACATTTTTTGTTACTGGGACCATCTTTGATAGAGAATCCCTTTTTTTACACCAATGACCTCTTAAGTGAAATTGAATGTCTCCCATCTGGAACTTGGAACCCAGAACTGTACCAGTGGTGGCTGCCATGTGGCCCAGCAACTGCAGAAACTGTCTTGTAGTTTTTGATCTGTTGAGGCTGAAGAAGCCTGACAATTGCAGGATACTTTTTACTCTGTCCAGGGGTAGGTAAGCTCTGCCCTCCTGGGTATTTAATTCTGCTCCTATAAACTGTAGGACTTGTACAGGGATTAGGACTGACTTTTTGAGATTTACCAGAAAGCCCAGAGATTCCAAGTGTCCTTAGGTGAGCTGTAGATGTTCCTTTACCTGTTGTAGTGACTTTCCCACCACCAACGAATCATCTAGATAGGGGAACACTGTGACACCTTGCCTTTGCAGATGTGCCACATCCACTGCCAGGCACTTTGTGAACACTCTTGGAGCTGGTGAGACCGAATAGTAGGGTTGAAAACTGGTAGTGACCTGAAGGGAGTCTGAACCTGAGGTATTGTCTGTGAGACTCCCTGATAGGGATGTGGAAATAAGCATCTTTTAGGTCAAGGGATGCTAGCCAATCTCCTTTTTGGAGAGCTGGCAGAATCAGTGACAAGGGTACCATTTTGAACCTTGGCTTTGTTAGGTGCCTGTTTAGCACCCTTAGGTCTAGGATAGGCTGCCACTCCCCATTTTTCTTTGTTGTTAGAAAGTATCTTGAATAAAACCCCTTTCCCTTTTGCTGTGGAGGCACAAGTTCCACTGCTTTTGCCAACAGTAGGTTTTGAACCTCCTTTTCCAGCAGCTTTCTTTCCAAAATGTAAGCTGGTTTGAACACTCTGGTTCTGAGGGAGAGAAGGGATTTGAAGCTTGGGACAATCCCTGACTCACTACTTCCTGGACCCACAGCCATTCTCTCCCTCTCTGGCTAACTTAGCACCCGTAATTTCTCACCTTGTTACAGAATTCTTTTGTCTTCTTACTTACTCTGCCTCCCAAACTCTGAAGTCTTTGTTTGTTGGTACATATAAGCTGATTTCTCCCTTCTCTTCTTCTCTCTTCAGGATTCCCTGTGGGGGATTCCATCTTCTGCACTAGCAGTCTGGTGCTGAATGCAGCCAGCTGCAGGGTGCTCCCCAGCCTGCCCTCAAGAGCAAGATTCCAGGTACGCTTCCGGAAAGCAACTCCAGTCCAGCTTGCTAGCCATGAACTCAGTTGGTGGTTGGTGCCTGAAATTACATCTATTATAGCCAGATTCAGCACCCCGTCTCTCCCTGACTGGCTTTAGCTCCTGGAGATTTGAACTGCCTGGCACCATCCCCTGGAGCTCGTTTCTCTACTGCCTAAATTTCTTTTTTTCCTAACCTCTGCAACTAAATCTGTGATATGCCTTTGTGCCCACTGCTGAATTTGAATTTTTAGTGTAGGAACTACAGCCATTTTTGAATTGTTAAGATTAGTAAACTATTGCATTTTTGGAGTGTTTCAACTGCCTTAAGCTATTTAAGTATTAACAAAGTTTTAAGTTAAAAACTGCTTTGTCTAACTGCTGAATTGCTGTTTCTCTCATCTGCCCCCCGCCAAACCCACTAGCCTTTTCCTCTGTATACTGGTGACACTGCTGGTGCTTAATACCAGCCAATCCCATAGCCATTCTCTCCCTCTCTGTCTAACTTAGCACCCTTAATTTCTCACCTTGTTACAGAATTCTTTTGTCTCCTTACTTACTCTGCCTCCAGACTCTGAAGCCTTCATTCTGTTGGTACATATAAGCTGATTTCTCTCTTCTCTTCTTCTCTCTTCAGGATTCACTGAGGGGGATTCCATCTTCTGCACTAGTGGTCTGGTGCCGAACGCAGCCAGCTGCAGGGTGCTCCCCAGCCTGCCCTCAAGAGCAAGATTCCAGGTACACTTCGGGAAAACAACTCCAGTCCTGCTTGCTAGCTGTGAACTCAGTTGGTGGTTGGTGGCTGAAATTGGGTCTATTATAGGCAGATTCAGCACCCCGTCTCTCCCTGACTGGCTTCAGCTCCTGGAGCTCATCTCTCTGCTGCTTAATTTATTTTTTTTTTCCATTAGCAGATTATATTTTTTAGCCACTAGAGGGCCCAGTTATAAGCACACTTACCCAATTCAATACAATACAATTCCTGTCTCATTTCACTTATTGTGTGGTCAGTCTATCACTATTCATCAGTCTTTGCCCCCTTCCTCTTCTACGGATTGTTACTGATTGATTGGCCACACCCGGCCAAGTTCCTACCCAATCTTTCTGTGCGCTTCTACTCCTCCTAAGAGCTACTGATCTGCGCACCAGGCTTGCTGTCTCTGGCAGGCACGACACTTCCTAATCCTGTTTTCTCCTATCAACGTAACCAACTGTGTCCATAACTCTCCTAGCCCTCATATTTGTGGTGCCATGGCACGCTCCTTATACTTAAGCCTTTTCTTATTCCTAACCACCTTATCCATAGCAGTTCACCACAACGAAGAATAAGGATCAGATCCACCTCTGGAAATTTCCAATCCTGTAACTGGAACCTCATTCCACTGCACCTCCCCTTATTTAATATGTCCACCTCCCTTTATCCTCGGCCCATATCCTTCACCCTTACACTGTCTACTCCCTTCATATATGTCGATCAGAGCACTCTCCTTAGCTTCCCTTCACTGCCGCCCTAGCATTACGTCGCACCCATCATCACCTTGCGGAAGGTCGCAAAGGAAAAAAGCTCTCCTATCCTGCAAAAACTGGATCAAGAAACTGCTTCTCCTGCTCCTTCTGTGTTCAGGTAATGTGGAGCTAAACCCTGGACCCCATTACCACCTGCATCCCCCGCAGAATTTGTATCTGCACCCGGACTTAAGTTAATGTTAGTCGACATATTGAGCCTCGCGAAAAAGTTTGATCAACTCCAAGTATGGGCTGCCCATACTGAGCCGGACCTCATTATTATTATTTATTTATTTAGTTTTTGTTGACCGGGTAAGTGCACTAGACAGATTCTTGCCTATTTTCAGGCACGACCGGGAGGAGGATACAGATGAATGGCAACTGACCTTGAACCAGATTAAGCTGTTGGTGGTATTTTAGTGAATGGGGGTGGAATTTGGCCAGGGCACTGGGGAAAATTCCCCTACTCTTTTTAGAGAAGTTCCATAGGATCTTTAACATCCACCTGAACTACCACCAGAACAGGCAGATGGGACCTCGGTTTAACGTCTCATCTGAAAGACGGCACCTCATAACCGAATAACCGAATCTTATAACCGTATAACCGAATCTTGGCTCAAAAAGTTAAACAGTGATCAACAAGTCTCCCTTCCTGGCTACAATCTGCACAGGGCAGATAGGGAAGGCAGAGGGGGCGGAGTGGCCATCTACACTAAATCTAAGTTTACAGTCAGTGATATTCACTGTAAATCTAAACCTAAGGAGTACGAAATTGCATCTGTCAAATTACACCTTCCATTCACTGAATGTCTCACTATTATTGGTGGTTATCACCCCCCATCTGGTGGCACTGACATCCTCACCATACTTAAATCCTTAATCGCCTCTGCCAACACTGAAACTTTAATACTTGGGGATTTTAATATGGACTGGCTTACCCCCAAGTCGCACAGCCTGAAATCCTTCTGTGACGAAGTTGGCTTAGCCCAGTTAGTCGGTGAACCCACTAGAACCAGTACATCCAACCCTGACAACAGTTCTCTCCTTGATGTCATACTTTCTACGCATCCCCAAAAAATTCTTCACTCTGCAGTCTTCCACAATGACATGGGTGATCATGGGGTGGTTGTTTGTACAAGATCACAAATTATAACCCGACAGCAACCAACACTCATAACTAAGCGGTCCTTTCACAAGTTTAATGCATCAAACTACTTATCTGACTTGAGCAAAATTAGATGGCAAGACCTCTACCTTGACAAAACAATTGATGAGGCGGTTACTGTCCTTAATGACAACCTCACTGCACTGGCCAACAAGCATGCCCCTTTGATCAAAGTCAGGGTGCGTAAAACATCCAACCCATGGTTTACATCAGATCTCAAGGCTACACTCCTATGCTGTGATGAACTCTGGGCTAAGGCTAGAAAATCCAAAAGCCCAGCTGACTGGCAAGTATTCAGAGCATCTAGAAACACCTGTGTTAAACAAATCCATGCAAGCAAAGCCAACTATTATGTCTCCACCCTTGAACAGGCAAAAGGGAATTCCCAAAAAATCTGGAAGACACTCAAGTCCATTGAAGGTCGGCTTGTAGCCTCACCATCCCTCTGAAGATCCTCAGCAATGGTAGGGCTGTGGAAAACAGCTGCCTAATCCTCGAGGAAATCAACAATCACTTTGTAACTGCTGGCCTAGCTTTCGACTCTTCGCCTTATGCAACCTGTGGTAGTAACCAAGACTGTAATAACATTGACTCGCAAACTTCGACCCACCGCTTCAGTTGTTCCCGCTTAGCTATAAAGAAGTCGAAGATTCACTTCTTAACATAGACATTCAAAAAGTGTAGGGGACGATAGTCTAGAACCTTTTTTTCTTAAACTAGGCTATCTCGACCTCACTGCCCCTATCCTCCACATATTCAGTCTTTCCATTTCCACTGCCACTGTTCCCTCCTGCTGGAAATCTGTCCACGTCCTCTTATTATTCAAGTCAGGGGACCCATGCGACCTGTACAACTATAGGCCCATCTCAATCTTACCTGTCCTCTCCAAAGTCCTCGAAAAGCTAGTTTACTCCCAAATGAAACTCCATATTGAATCATCTTCAATCCTCAACCCTGCGCAATCCGGCGTCCGGCCCAACCATAGCACAGTCACTGCTCTAGCCAAAGTTACCAATGAATGGATCACAGCCATGGACTCCAAGAAAGTTACTGGTGCAGTATTTTTAGATCCCAGCAAAGCGTTCGACACTGTCAACCACAATCTGTTAGTCTCAAGTCTAATAAAAGTAGGCGCTACCCCCCCTTGCTGCCCAGTGGTTTACCAGCTACCTATCTGGAAGGACCCAGAAAGTAAAAGCTGGTGGCCTCTTTTCTGCATCCCTCCCAGTTGTCAGGGGAGTCCTACAAGGCTCCATATTAGGTTCTATCCTCTTCTCCCTGTACATCAATAACCTTGACGCACATATATCCCAGTCCCATCTGCATTTCTTTGCTGATGATACTGTACTGTATACATCAGGCCCTACACTGGCTAAAGTGAGGGATGTACTCCAAGCCGACTTTGCACAACTAGAAATCAACCTAATTAATGCCAAACTACTCCCCAATGCCAAGAAAACTAAGGCCATGATCTTTGCCCCAAACACCACCTCCACTTCCCTTGCAAACACGCACAAAGAATTCATCACTACCTCCCTAGGTGAACCCCTTGAAATCACCTCCAAATTCAAATATCTTGGTATGTGGCTAGACAACAAGCTTTCCTTTCATGACCGCCTTGATGATCTGGCAAAGAGGCTAAAAATTAGGCTAGGTTTCTTCTTCCGTAACATGTCCCTCTTTCCACTGGATACCAGAACTAGGCTGGTCCAGGCCACTTTCTTGCCGCTACTCGACTATGGAGATCTAATTTATTTCTCTGCAGCGGCCTCAGGACTCAACAAACTAGATGTCCTCTATCACCGTGCCATATTGTTCATGACAAACCTACCCTACCGAACCCACCATTGCGATTTGTACCTAGCCACTGGCTGGACATCACTCTCAACTAGACGCACGCTTCATGTTGGTATCTGGACTCTTAAGCTACTCCTGAACAAGCTTCCAAACTATCTCACAACCCTTTTCCATATTTCCCATAGTGCCTACTCTCTTAGGAAAAATGACCTCCTCCTCCTCGATGTACCGAGAACTCACACCTCACTCAGCAAGCGGGCCATATCGAGCGCACTCCCAACTATCTGGAACCAGCTCCAAGGTGTACTGAAGCTTCCTGGTACTGTCCCTGCCAGCCTATTTAAAAGATTGGCTGCAGCAAAAATAAAAGATACATCCAGCTGTTTCTAAATCCCAGCTCACTTCTCTAACCCCAGCCCACTGCTTCCTCTTACTTACCTAGAAATTAGCTGTCTTGTTACTCCGAAACAAGCACTTTGTACCTTTTTTCTATACTTGCATTTTTCTATGTCATTGTCATTTTTATGCAACATGTTAATGCTTGCCCATAATTCTGTGCCTGAATTTGTACTGTTTTTTCGATTATGCAATCTGTAACTACCTGTCTATGCCAAAGGACCTCCTTGTGAATGAGCTTGCTCAACAGAGTTTTCCTACAATAAACCTGAACTTGAACTTGTCTGTGCTGATCTGTTTCCATGCCTGGAAATAGTGAGTTAGTCTGCCCCCTACTGGAAGTGGGGAGGCAGCCTTGGAAGACGAGTCAGGGGTCCTGCTTTGCCTGGGGCTGAGACTGGGAGCCCCACCTGGAACCCCTTTTGGCCCTGCCTCTGAAGTACCCTTGCTGAGGGTACTGTTGTACTTGGGGTACGGCCATGGCCTGATAAAAAGGCCTGGAGTTGAATTGTCTGCCCCTGCCTCCCCTTCCAAATGGTCTTGTGGACGGGGAAGGCTTCTCTTTGGCAGAGTTACTTCTATAAGTGGCCTTGTATTCTTCCACTTTTTTCATGTAGGCCTCTGTGTGAGTTCCAAATAGGAAGTTACCTTCGACTGGGAAATCCAGAGCCTTGGTTTGGGTGTCTTGAGTAAGATTTGTGGCTCTTAACCAGGCAAACCTCCTCTGAGCAATTGTATTTGCCATCCATCTAGCAGCAGTGTCATTGCTGTCTGCTGCCATCTGGAATTGATATTTGGCAACTTCCAAGCCAAATCTGGCAGTTTCAGTAAGGTCTGCTGAAAGGTTAGAAGGAGCCTTGTCTTCCATAGCCATGACAGACTGCCAGAGGGATTTCTGGTACTGAGCCGCATAGGCCTGGAAATTAGCTTGTCTCATGGCCAAATAAGCTGATAAATAGCCCTTTTTGGCTGTACTGTCTATTTTCCTTGAATCCTTCTCGGGGAGGGGTGAGAGGCAAAAGGAACTTTTGCCTTATCACAGGCTGCAGCTTGTACCACCCCCTGGTGATCAGGGTGGGAAAATAAGAATTCAGACCCATCTCTGTCCAGCTGGTACCTTTTGTCCAGCCTTTTATCCAAAGGTGGAACAGACCCAGGTGTTTGGAGGAGTTTTATTGCATCCCTTTTGAAAAACTTATTTATAGGGAGCAATAGCTTTCTGGTGGGTGTTAACCCCATCATTTCTAAGTACTCTACCTCCTCCTCAACCCCTATCACCTCAGTGGTAGAGATATCCAGTGCATCCACCATTTTTCTGACAAAAGGAAAAGAAGATGAGTAATCCTCTGATGATTTAGGAGGAGAGCCAAACTCCTGCTCAGGAGAGACTTCAGGCTCCATAGGGACTCCCTCCTCCTCCTCCTCCTCATATTCCCCATAGTCATCACGTTCATGCAGAGAGGACTTGGTAAACTCAGCCGGGGTCTGGACGTAGACTGCTGTCCAGCAGACAACAGACTCTGCAAGGCTTGTAAAACTTAAAATGCCTGTGCAATTTCCAGAGAAGAAGGCATGGTTATAGACACAGCAGAAGTCCCCATAGGCTGACCACCAAGGGGTTCAGTGTGTTTAGTTTTCATAGTTTTTTCTTGGGAACTGGAGAGTTAGGCAGTTCAGCAAGCCTTTTTGTACCCGTATCAGGGGTAGAAAGTGTGGCTCCTGTGGTTTCACCCACAGCCACAGAGGGTATCAGCTGGTCAGAGCCAGAGGGTCCCTTAGGTGGAGGCAATTTCTTTTTAAGCCTTTCCAAAGGTTTTTCATGCATTTTTTCAGGAAAGGTCTTACAGATTTCACAGTCTGTCTTTAAATGATCATAACCAAGGCAAACAACACAAGAATTGTGTTTATCTGCTTTGGCAAGCACTTCTCCACACTCTGTACAATTACTGAAACTGGGTTCACCGGTCTTTTTCTTAGGTTTTTCAGACATTCCAACAAAAAAACCCCACAAAACTGCAACCACAATTAATTTAGACTTTTATCAGTTGCGGACGGTTCAGAACCGATTGGAGACCGATCGGAACCTTGAACCGAAGAAAAAAAGAACCGGGATTAGCGGTTCAGTAACCGATAATAGTGGTTACGAAAAAATTAATTTAAACAACAAATTACCTCAAACAAAAGAGTTTTAAAGAGGAAAAACTCCGCTAAGGCTAAAAAAACCCTGGTTCCCCACCGGTTATACCGAACCGTGAGAAACTGAAAAAATTAGTAATTTAACTAAAATAAGCTAACGGTTTTACTATAAACAAAAGATAAGGGCAGCAAATGAAAACAAAATAATACATGTATATTTTTAAAGTTTCATCATGAGATGATAAGGAGATGATCTCCGAGTGTCTAGTCTTGACAGGTGGAGAGAAAGATCTGAGGGTAGAATGTAAGCAGTTGATAGGTGGCAGCATTTGAAAAAGTGGCATGTGCCAATGATTCCATCATTAGCATAACGTTCCATCTCCAGGCAGATCTGGCTTAAAGGTGTACTGCATAAGAGTTAGGAATATTGGAGTATTCCTGGGGTGAGAAATCCTCCACCAGAGCTACTTATGCTATGAAATGGAAGCGTTTTTGTCTCTGGTCTATGGCCCGTTGCCTCGATCCCTTGGCCTCTCCAGTGAACTCACTCCTCGAGTACCTGTTGTCACACTCGGACTCAGGATTGGGCTAGTCCTCCATTAAAGTGCATTTAGCAGCCATTTCTGCCTATCATATCCCTGTCCAAGGCAGAACTGTAGCACAGATGGAGGTAACCCATATCTTTCTCAAGGGAATCCTACATATGAAACCTTCCATAAGGGGCCCTGTCCCTCCTTGGGATTTGTTGTTCATATTGGAAAAGTTTACCTTACCCCTGTTCGAGCCAGCCGTAGATTGCGAGCTTCGCTTTCTCTCATGGAAAGCATTATTTTTAGTTGCTGTTACTTCTGTTCAAAGAATTTTTGAGCTTCAGGCTCTTATGTGCAAGGAGCCTTATTTAGTGTTCCACAAGGACCGGGTGGCCTTGAGGACTAATCCTAAGTTCTTACCAAAGGTAGTGTCCGAGTTGATTTTAAATCAGGACATCCATCTCCCAGTGTATTACCCTGATCACTCAAACCGGCGCGGGGAGGCTCTTCTCCATACTCTTGACATTCATCGCATTTTGCGATTTTATTTATCCAGAACAAAAGATTTCAGACGTTCTGATCAGCTTTTCTTTTCTTTTGCCCCTAGGATCCAGGGGGTTCCTGCAGCCAAACAGACCCTTTCAAAATGGCTCGTCAATTGTATCTCCTTCTGTTACCAGAAATATGATAAACCTTTGCCTGGTCGGTGAAGGGTCACTCCACGAGTTGAGTACAGGTCTCCTTTGCCACCCTCAGAAATGTGTCTGCGGCTGACATCTGTGCAGCAGCCACATGGCACGCAGTCCACACATTCATCAGACACTACAGTCTGGACATTGCATCTCATTGTAGAGCAGGATTAGGCCTTGCAGTCCTGCAGGGACTCCTCTCATGATGGTACTTCCCTCTTCACTCTTTCCTTTCCTCCACCCAAGACTAGTCTGATCTCCTGTATTGCTTGGGACTCAGTCCTATATGTGTTACCTGCTACAAGAGCTGACTGCGAAGTAAGATTGTACAATTACATAAGAACTTACTGTAACAGTAGATGTTTGACAGTAGCTCTTGCAGCAGGTATGCTTCTTGCCCTCCTTCCCACTAGAGGTTTCACTCTTGCAATTGATCTGCATTGGCAATATTTTAATTGCTCTGTGAGTTACTGGCCTTGGTTCTCTGGTTCTGATCACCTTCCATCCTGATGCTGGAGTCTCTGACAGGAGAACTGGAGCATGCCAGGGGGCGGTCCCCGCCATAAACTGCTAGCTAAATGTTTTCCGTGGGGTCCTGCCACCTGCCAGCTACAGTCCTATATGTGTTACCTGCTGCAAGAGCTTCTCTTGAAGATCTACTGTTACGGTAAATTCTTGCACAACTGTACTTTTCTGCTGCCTCCTTTGTGGAGTTGCATGCCCAGGCAAGTAGCCAAATGCACAGGTCATCATGTACAATTTTAAGAAACTGTTCCCTTATAATTACATCTTTAACCTGCTCTACAGTTCTTGCCTTAACCCCATCTACCCAATGGTCTAAATAAGCACACATTTGGACATGCAGTTGCATAGAAATTGTCAGCAGATAAGGACTGCTAGGCCCATCAAGTCTGCCCGTAGGCCATATATATTGTATGTGGCCACTGACCCTATGTGATCAATGGCTTTTCCTCACTCCCTCCCTTCTCAAGCTTCCCTTGTGCCTGTCTCAGGCATGCTTAAACCCCTCCACTGTGCTTGCCCCCACTACCTCCTGTGGCAGACTATTCCAAGCGTCGACTACCCTTTCTGTGTAGAAAAACTTCCTCACATTACCTCTTTACCCCTTTCCAATTTCATATTGCGCCCCCTTGTACATTGTACTTTTTCTACATTGGAAAAGGTCCCCCACCTGCACATTGTTATGCCCTTGAGGTACTTGAAAGTTTCAATCATGTCCCCCTGCTGTCTCCTCTCCTTCAGTGAGTGTATATTGAGGTCCCTTAGTCTCTCCTCATATGTTTTGTGGTGCAAGCCCTACACCATCTTTGTTGCCCTTCTCTGGATAGTCTCCACCTTATCTATGACCTTGTGCAGGTGTAGCCTCCAGAACTGCATGCAGTACTCCAGGTGAGGCCTTACCAATGTTTTATACAATGGCATCACTACCTCCCGCCTCCTATTAGTGATACCCCTGCCTATGCACCCCAGCATGCCACTGGCCCTCCCTGCTGCCTTTGTGCACTGCTTTGATACCATAAGGTCATCAGAGATGATAACCCCTAGGTCCCTTTCCTCTTTGGTGACAGTCAGCTCCCCCTCCTCCAACCTGTAGCTCTCCCCAGGGTTCCCTCTACCCAGGTGCATTATTTTGAACTTCTTTGCATTGAACCTCAGTTGCCACATCTCTGACCATCTTTCAAGCTTTTCCAGGTCCCTCTTCATTTTCTGCACCCCTTCTGGAGTATCCATCCTGTTGCAGATGTTGGTGTCATCTGCAAACAGGCAGACCTTTCCTTCCTGCAATGTCACTAATGAAGACATTGAACAGGGCTGGTCCTGGTACTGATCCCTGTGGTACCCCACTGGTCACCCCCTCTCCCCAGATTGTACCCCATTTACCACCACCCTCTGTCTCCTGTCTGTTAACAGTTTGTAACCCAGTTCAGCACCTTGTCTCCCATGCCCAGACTTCCCATCTTGTTAATCAGCCTTCAATGTGGGACTGTGTCGAAGGCTTTGCTGAAATCTAGGTAGGTGACATCTACCACCCCTCCCTGATTTATTTCCCTAGTCACCCAATCAAAAAAATTGATTAGATTCATTTGACATGACCTTCCTGCTGTTAATCCATGTTGCCTCAGATCCTGAGCACCGCTGGATTCCATATGTGCCACTATCCTTTCTTTCAGCAGTGTCTCCATGATCTTTCCCACCACTGAGGTGAGGCTGACTAGCCTGTAGTTTCCCGCCTCCTCCCTACTGCCGTCTTTGTGCAGTGGGACTACATGTGCACTCCTCCAGTTCTCTGGAACCACACCCCTATTGAGTGACTCTGTGAACAGGGCTGCCAGAGGCACTGCTAGTTCCCTTCGCAGCTCCTTTAATATCCTCGGGTGGATGCCGTCTGGCCCTATGGCCTTGTCCACCTTCAGCTTTGTGAGTTCTTCCAGAACTCTCTCCACTGTGAATGGACTTGTGTCCACTCCCCCCCCCATTGCCTCTCCAACCGAACTATGGTCCTTGACCCTCCCCCCCCTTAGTGAATACTGAGCAGAAGTATTTGTTCAGTAGTTCTGCCTTGTCCAGATCCCCCTCCTTATACTCTCCCTTCTCCCCTTTGAGCCTTATAATCCCTACCCCCCCGGTTTTTCTTCTTTCACTGATGTACCTATAAAATGCCTTATCCCCTTTGTTTATAGACCGTACTAAGCCCTCTTCTGTCTGCACGTTCACCCTCCTAACAGCCTTCCCTGCTTCCCTTAGACATTCAAGGCACACCTCCCTGTCCTTCTGTCTTTGGCTCCCCTTATATTTCCTGAAACTCAGCCTTTTAGTCCTGACTTTGTCCTCCACCTCTTTGGAGAACCATAGTGGTTTTCTTCTTTTTTTCCCTTTGGCCACTATCCTAACGCATTGGTCTGTTATATCCACTATGGCTCCTTTCAGTTTCTCCCATTGTTCTTCCACCCCCTCTATTACCTCTCCCTTCCCCAGGACTGCTTGTATACATCTACACATTTCAGTGAAATCCTTCCTCCTGAAATCTAATACTCTTGCCCTTGTGTGGCTTAATTGAGTCCATGTCTCCATGCTGAACCACACCTTGTGGTGGTCACTGGATCCCAGCTGCCCTTCCAGTTGTATTTCTTCGACTCTGTTCCCATTGGTCCATACCAGGTCCAGCATTGACTTGTTTCTGGTTGACTCATGCACCAACTGCCTGAGTCCAACCCCCTGCAGGGATTCCAGGATGACTGTGTGTCTGGCTGAAGCAGCCACCTGGGTGGCTCAATGCATGTCCGGCATATTGAAATCCCCCAGTATCAGGATTTCATCTTTAGCTGCCATGTCATATATGTTCTCCACTAGTTCCCTGTCTACTTCCTCACTCTGTGCTGGAGGTCTGTAGATCACCCTTGTGCATATTGCTGTTCCATTCCCTGGCTCCAGGGTGACCCACATTACCTTGGCCTCCCCCTGTCTTCCCTGAACTTCTGTAGCCTTTATACCATCTCTGATGTACAGGGCCACTCCCCCATCCTTTTACCCTTCTTGTCCCTCCTGAACAGTGTATAACCTGGTACATTGACTTCCCAGCCATGTTTAGCAGAGTACCATGTCTCTGTTATTGCTGCTATGTCAAGGTCTGCATCTGCCAACAAGGCCTCCAGGTCTGGAACATTATTTCATAGGCTATGGGCATTCGTTAGCATGACCTTCCATGTTTCATAGTCTGCCCTTCCTCTGCTCTTGTTCTATCTCTCCCGCGTCTTCACCCCCCCAGTTTACTTTCCTAGGTGCTCTTGCCACCCCTGTATCACTCGTTATACATTCTTCACCTTCTTGCTCCTCCCTGCCTGCTTTAGCTGTTCCTGTAGACAACTTATGTTAATGCATGTTCCCATGGGGGGGTTCCTAAGCCTCCTGACCCTCCTGTCTCTTCCCCCTTGGCAGTTTAAATGCTCACAGCTGAAGCATTTAAACTTCTCACAAAGGACCAAGTTCCCCTTCTCAGACAGATGCAGACCATCCTCCTTATATAAGCTTGCATCTGCTCAGGTCAGGCCTTAGTCCTCTATGAAGTTGAAACCCACCCTTCCAGACCAATTCTTCAACCCAGAGTTGAAGGTATGGATGTGGAGTGCCCTAGCTTCCCCTGTGCCCTGGACAGGTAGCACCTCCAAGAATGAGACGGAGCATGCTGTCTGTTCCAGGTTTCCCCTCAGCTTCCTGAAATCCTCCTGGACTCTGACTAACTCCACCCTTCTCCTGGCCAGGTCATTGGTCCCCAAGTGGACAATGACATCCAGCTGCTCCCTCCTAGCTATTGCTGTAGCGGTCCTATGGATCCACTTCCCATCCCTCTACGCAGCGCTTCCTTGGAGGCACTTGACCGCCCTCTCTCCCCTGCTAGGTGTCCCTAACTCCACTACCCGGACAATAGAGTCCCCCACTAGGAGAAGCTTGCCCTTCTTCTGGGGTCCCCTGACTCCCTTTCCTGCGGCTCCATCCTGGAGGCCCCTTCTATCCTCCCTGGTCCCAGCCTCGGGTTCCTGAGTGGAGCTTTCCCGTTCCTCCAAAACAGTGTCAGCGTTACTAAGTGGGACAGGTTGGGGATGTGCTTTCGACCCCTGTCCCTCGTCCTCCCTGAGCCCACCATAGTCCAATCACTCCTCTTCCCTGGCATCCTTTGAGGTACAGATTGTTGACCTGGTGATCTCTGGGCTGGGGCGGATGCCACCTTCTGCTTGGCCAAATCTGCTCGGAGACAGGCAACCTCCTCCCTCAGCCCAGAGAGGTGCCTGCAGATAGGGCAGCATCGCAGACTCCAGAATGTCTCCCTGAAGACAGCTGCTCCACAACCACTGCACTGCACCACTCCCATCATGTCTGTTTCCCTCCTTAATCAACTGCCTGCTTAAGACGGCTATTTGCTATCTCCCAAATATCTTTTTTCCTTTGTTTTTTGTTATGCTTTCTCTCTTCGCTACTTCTTGTATGAATGCAGGATATTGCAAGGCCCTATGGGACCCACCCTGTAAATGTAGGGTGAGCCTTGGGATGGGTGGGTTGCAGGGTGGGATGGTGGGACTATACCACATGCTACGTCCAAAAACAATCAGCCAAGGAGTTCTGTGGCAGTGGTTTCTCACTCCACTCACCGTAGTCCAGACACAACCAATTACAAATACACAGTCACAAACTTATCAGTTATAACAGCCCATCTGCGGGCTTCCCAAGCTGGTGCTATGGCCCCGGCACTCTCCGAGCCAGCTGCAGCTAACAGACCGCCCGACTAACCCCCCGGACAGATTCAAACAGCCCATCTGCGGGTTTCCCAAGCTGCTACTATGGCCCCGGCACTCTCTGAGCTGGCCACAGCTAACAGACCACCTGACTGACCCTGGACAGATTCAGACAGCCCATCTGCGGGCTTCCCAAGTTGCTGCTGTGGCCCTGGCACTCTCTGAGCCAGCTGCAGTTAACAGACCACCTGACTGACCCCTGATAAGATTCAGACAGCCCATCTACGGGCTTCCCAAGCTGCTGCTGTGGCCCCATCACTCTCTGAGCCAGCCGCAGCTAACAGACCACTGACCCCT
This sequence comes from Neoceratodus forsteri, assembly GCA_016271365.2. Taxonomy (NCBI): domain Eukaryota; kingdom Metazoa; phylum Chordata; order Ceratodontiformes; family Ceratodontidae; genus Neoceratodus; species Neoceratodus forsteri. The sequence goes on from JADMNL010000025.1 coordinate 359,813,574, forward strand.
GGACAGATTCAGACAGCCCATCTATGGGCTTCCCAAGATGCTGCTGTGGCCCCAGCACTCTCTGAGCTGGCTGCAGCTAACAGACCACCCGACTGACCCCCAGACAGATTCAGACGGCCCATCTGAGGGTTTCCCAAGCTGCTGCTGTGGTCCCGGCACTCTCTGAGCTGGCCGCAGCTAACAGACCACCCGACTGACCCCCCAGACAGATTCAGACAGCCCATCTGTGGGCTTCCCAAGCTGCTGCTATGGCCCTGGCACTCTCTGAGCCGGCCACAGCTAACAGACTGCCCGACTGACCCCTGGACAGATTCAGACAGCCCATCTGCAGGCTTCTCAAGCTGCTGCTGTGGCCCCAGCACTCTCTGAGCTGGCTGCAGCTAACAGACCACCCGACTGACCCCCGGACATATTCAGACAGCCCATCTGTGGGCTTCCCAAGCTGCTGCTGTGGCCCCGGCACTCTCCGAGCCGGTGCAGCTAACAGACCACCCGACTGACCCCTGGACAGATTCAGACAGCCCATCTGCGGGCTTCCCAAGCTGCTGCCGTGGCCTCATCACTCTCTGAGCCAGCCGCAGGTAACAGACTGCCCGACTGACCCCTGGACAGATTCAGACAGCCCATCTGCAGGCTTCCCAAGCTGCTGCTGTGGTCGCGGCACTCTCTGAGCTGGCCACTGCTAACAGATCACCTGACTGACCCACAGACAGATTCAGACAGCCCATTTGCGGGCTTCCCAACCAAGCTGCTGCTGTGGCCCCGGCACTCTTTGAGCCGGCCACAGCTAACAGACTGCCTGCGCTGACCCCCGGACAGATTCAGACAGCCCATCTGTGGGCTTCCCAAGCTGCTGTTGTTGCCCTGGCACTCTCTGAGCTGGCTGCAGCTAACAGACCACCTGACTGACCACCGGACAGATTCAGACAGCCCATCTGCGGGCTTCCCAAGCTGCTGTGGCCCCGGCACTCTCCTAGCTGGCTGTAGCTAACAGACTGCCCGACTGACCCTCAGTCAGATTCTGGTATGCACCGGACCTCCGAAACTCATGGTTTTGAATGCCACTGTTTTGACTGGATGCCCAGTGAAGGAGCCAGGCACTGATTGGCAGTTTCTGCTCCTCAGCTGATTTTCCAACTCCTGGCACTTCCTGATCTTGGGGAAATCTCTTTCTGTGCTGTGTTCTGGACTGAATTTTTATGTTTGCTTGCATGCATGTGCAAGAAACATAGTGCCATCATCCGAGTTTTCGGAGGTGTAGCAGCCGTCTTCCAATTCAGTCAGTGTGTTTGCAGGCACGGCCACAGTTCTCCAATGAATGCTGCAGCTGTCTATGACAGCAGTTGAAAATGCAATGCCCTACAATTGAAAGGGAGAGCTCCGCTTCAGTGAGCAACCTCCCCCGTCCATGCATGCGCCGCCGCATACGCAATTGCATGCTCATGTGCTTCCCCCAACGAACATGCTATGCTGGTCGGCCATGGGTGCCCAACTCCGGGTCGGCTCTACTTCCAAAAGTTTCAGGTGCCACGCTGGGAGCCTACCCCAGCATGGCAAAATTGTTATGGCCGACGGGGTGCCCAATCCCCGCCGGTTCCACGGCTCCACAACCCCCAAAGCTTTCCAGGTGCCATGCTGGGAGGCCACCCCAGTGTGGCAAAAATTGTTATGGCCGATGGGGGTGTCCAATCCCTTGTCGGCTCCAGAGCCCCCCAAAACAGCCTTCCAGCTGCCACGCTGGGAGCCCAACCCAGCGTGGAAAATGTCCCGCATCGTCTTCCAAAAAAACCCCAAAAAACCTGTAAACAAAAAAACTTTCCCTCGGCGGTCTCCCTGCCCACCCATGCCTACCCACTGCGCACCTGCCTCCCCACCCTCACCCCATACTTACCTCCGAGCTCAGCACGACGATCTTCGTGGACCGGGAACACGCTTTCACTCTTCAAAGCCGACCGCGAACTGAGAAAATGCCGTAAGCTGTATAATGCAATAAATAGGGATTTCCAACTGTAATGCATATCTCAGGCATTTTTGGGAATTTTGGCACCAGATTTTCAACATGGAGTTTTGGGACCCCTCCTCATGAATTCTTGAACTGTCATGGCGTTAATCGGGCCTGAAGGGTGATTTCGCAGTCACTGTGCAAAATCACCTTTCGGGACCAAGTAACAAAATGACAGTGCCAGTGTTCATAAGGTGGGCTCTCAAAAAGCCTATGTTGCAAATTTGGTGAAAAAATTCCTAAAAATGTTTTACAGGCGTGCATTGCGCAGTTCCTACGCACGCTTGTAAGTTCAGAAATTTTTAATATTTGCACTCCAGATTTTCAACATTGCCATTTTACCACACCTCCTTATGAGCAGTACAGCTGTCATTTTTCACATCTCGCCCAAAATGTGTTTCCGCGCATGTAGCGCACAATGGCGCAGTTGGTGTGCGAAATCAATGTATGGGACACATTAAGAAAATCACAGTGACACTGTTCTTGAGCAGAGGTCTTAAAATGACTATGTTGAAAATTTGGTGAGAAAATTCCCAAAATGACTGTTTTAGGAGCCGCACGTTACGCAGTTCCTACGTTTTCATTCAAGTTTGCTAATTTTATTATTAGGTCAGATTTTCAACATTGCCATCTTATTATACTTCCTTATGAGCAATACAGCTGCCATTTTTCACATCTTGCCCAAAATGTGTTTTCGCACATGTAGCGCACAATGGTGTAGTCGGTGTGCGAAAGCAATGTTTGGGACAGATTAAGAAAATCTCAGTGACACTGTTCATGAGCAGAGGTCTTAAAATGGCTATGTTGAAAATCTGGTGACAAACGTCCATAAAATGAATGTGTTACGAGTGAGCATTGCGCAGTTTCCATGCACCTCATAAGTTCATGAATTTATAATATTTTCCAGTCCAGATTTTCACCAGTGCATTTTTCACACTTCACTTATGAACAGTACAGCTGTCATTTTTCACAACATGGCCGAAATGTGTTTTCACACTTTCAGCGCAGAAATGTGTGGTCGCTGTGGAAATTATTGTTCGGGACAGATAAAATAAATCACAGTGACACTGTTCATGATTGGAGGTCCCAAAATGCCTGTGTTGACAATCTGCTGTAAAAAAATCCCCAAACTAATTACATTACGGGTGTGCGTTGCACAGTTTCTACGCACGCTCGTGACCACCAGTTTTAATATTTCACTGCAGATTTTCAACATTGCCATTTTTACACCTCCCCATGAACAGTACAGCTGTCATTTTCACATCCTGTTGGAATGTGTTTTGCACCTGTAGTGCTAAATGCCGTAATCGCTGTGCAAAAGCAGCTTCGGCTAACAAACTGATATTGCCACTGTTCATGAGGTGGGGGTCACAAAAAAACCATGTTGAAAATTTGGAGTGAAAATACCAATGAATGCCTGAGGCATTGGGGTTTCCGACAATAAGGCCCCACCCTGTAGAGAATGACAGGCATCAGGGCTGTGACTTGGGATTCTCACCTGTAATGCTCATACCATTCCACACCCTGCAGACGGTGAGAGGCATCGAGGTGTGCCTTGGACTCTTCGGCCCCAAAGTTCACACCATTCTTCTATACCACACCCATCTCACCATATTTCCTGAAGGAATGGGGTGTGCATAAGGGCCAAAGACCCCAAGGCACACCGTGACACTTGTCGGTGTCTGCAGGGTAGGGTGTGGTGAAATGGCGTGGCCATCGTGCCTGACGACCCAAAGGCACACCCCAATGCCTGTCAGTCTCTGCAGGGTGGTGGTGGGGTTGGCTTCAGTTCAATACTTCACTGCCATTCCTATTATGCAGCTCTGTAACTCCTACACTACCAATGCCAATGCCAGCAAGCAAACATTCGGCATTGTCAAATGCTTGTTGGAAAATGTAATTACTTATGTTATGCATCAGTTGGTCTTACTTTACCTGCCAGTTTAGCTAGTCTATTACAAGCCTCTAGTCTAGCCTCTCGGTGTTACTTGCTACTGTGAGACCAGTGCTGGACAAACTATATTGTTTAGTAGCTAATGCTTGACTGCTTAGACCTAGCTACTGAGTAAGATTGCTGCATTTTTCCATTTCTGCCTCTACGGCCAAACCATGTCTCCTGTCCCACACCGGTCACTCTGCTAATTATTAATTTCTCCTCCCCACTTGCAATGCTGTCTCTCTAAACAGCTTAATTTCTTCTCTGCCTTACCTACAAACCCTGCTCTTACACCCCCTCCTGCTGCTGCTGTTGTCCTCCTCAGACGTCCCGGCGCCAAAGCACAGACCTCCCCTCCCTGTTAACTCTTCTATCTCTAAATGATTGCCCTACATTTGCCACCTCTTTACCTCGTGCTTTGTCTTTCCCCATTGCCTGCCCCCCCACTGAGCTTGCTATTGTACTGTAGCTGTATTTAATCCTCTGTCTTTCCCTTCTTGTTCCACAGACAGCCCATCTGCAGGCTTCCCAAAGCTGCTGCTGTGGCCCCGGCACTCTCTGAGCTGGCCACAGCTAACAGACTGCCCGACTGACCCCCGGACAGATTCAGGTATGCACTGGATCTCTGAAACTTGTGGCTTTGAATGCCGCTGTTTTGACTGGATGCCCAGTGGAGGAGCCAGGCACTGATTGGCAGTTTCTGCTCCTCGGCTGATTTTCCAACTCCTGGCATTTCCTGATCTCTGGGAAATCTCTTTCTGTGCTGTGTTCTGGACTGAAGTTTTTCACCCACCCCCTCACAGTATTAAATAGACCCTTGCTCTGCCCCTTTCCTTAGCCTAGCAGCTGATTTTTCACTCCACTGCTGCACATTCTTATGGCTATTAGCCTCCCTGTCTTCAATACCTGACGACCCATTTTCTTACCACCCCTTTTTAAAGCAATCTCACCCACAGGGTTGCACTTTTGCTCTCAAGTTTTTCTCCAGCCACTCCAGTTAACTCCTCTCAATTACTGCTCTAACCTGCCCTATTGTTAGGGACCTCACCCTAATTCAACTATATACCCTTTCAATTCTTACATTTCCACTGCCTATGGTGACATACCCAGTCACAGCCAAACCATCCCAGTAGCTGGCACCTTTGCCTTAGCTGAATTTTCAATGATATCACTAAATTAGAACTAGTGTCAATGCCACCCCCATGCAGTAAAGCAATATTACAGTGACTCTTTCCAGGCATTTTACCAAAATTTCTCTGTGCTTCGGCTAATTTCACTGCTGGCACACCATTGCTGGCTCCGTTTTACCTCCAGCTACCAATTACATAACAATGGGCACCATCGCTCTTCTACTAGGCCTGCTCATGTTTACTCTTCTGGCTCAGACGACTCCCCATCCTGTGCCCCCACCCTCCACCCCAAGCATTTCTCCCCTAAGTCACCCCCAAACAGCTTGGCCACCTCCCACCTTGAACACCCCCCCAACTCCTCTGCATCCACCACCTGCCAACACTCCCACTCCCTGTGCCCTCCTGGACCCACCTCTTCCTTGCCATACCTACCCTCCATGCCTTACCCATCCCCAGCACCCCTACTATCAGGACCTCACATCGGCACCACACTAAGGGTCCTTGTCTCCACCATCCCCTAATTAGATTAATCACTCTGCTCTTACTGTTCTCCGGGAATATACACCCAAACCCTGGATCTATGCCAACTAGCCCTCCCATACCCCACTCTGGAGCCGGTCTCCATGTTGCATCACTAAACATATGCATCCTTCTAAAGAAATCTGCCACACTCCTGTGCTGGGTTGTACAACACCAACCTGATATTATTGCATTAGTAGAGACCTGGCTCCCCACAACAATCCCTGACTCTGTTATTTCCCTCCCTGGATACACCCTGTTCAGGGAAGACCGAGTTGGTAAACGCGGCGGTGAGTGTGCAGTCTACCTGCGGGACACCCTTATAAGCCATGCACTCCCTGCCCCAAGCTTAACTATAGTGCCCAAGCCCTCACTCTAAAAAGTACCCCTGACCCAGCCAGGGGCCCACTCTTCCTCATGGTCTCCTACATACCCCTGAGGAACCAGAACCCAGCGGTCCAGTCTCTCATCGACTACCTCACCTCCCTACCACACAAAGCCGAGCAACTCATCCTAGGTAACCTTAACGTCAATTGGCTTGGTACCACTGCCTCCATTACTAGGGACTCCTTCGCTGCCCTGGACATGTCCCAGTTAGTCACCCAGACCACTAGATTTAACCGGACAAGTGGCTCCAGCACCCTCCTAGACATAATACTATCGAACCGCCCTCATAAAATCTGGGATATCAACGTCCTCCCTGACTCACTTAGTGATCACTCACCTGTCCTCTGTCTCTGGTCATCCTCCATACCGAAACCTGTGTCCCAGGCCACCTTGCGCTGGCGCCTACACCCTGGGGGTCTCAAGCTAAAATTGCATCTAGCACAGCTGGACTGGTCCCCCATCCATCATGCCCCTGATATTGACTCTGCCCTAGACCTCTTCACCAATGCCTTCAGCAAGGCCTGTGACCTTTTTGGCCCCCACACCAGAATCCATACTAAAAAACAAAATGCTGCATGGATCTCCCCATCCCTTATTAAAAAACTTAAGCATAGTGATAATCTCTGGTACATCGCTATCGAATCAGGCAAGTTGGCTGGTAGACAAGCCTACAACGTGGCACATAATCAGTGCACCTGGGCCATTAGACGGGCCAGGGCAGAGCACTATCAGACCACTCACGCATCCACCTGGGGTTCCACCCAGACTTTCTGGGACAGCATGAAAGAGCTTAATGGGAAGACCCACCCCCCCACCTTCCCAGCTGTCCATCGATGGCACTGTCACTACAGACCCAACTCGCATAGCTGATTGCCTCAATACTACCTTCTCTGACCTAAGCTCTGTCCTCCCAAACAACTTTTTTGACCCAGTCCCTGCCTCTGTCCCTCTCTGCCTTGGATCGCCCTCCTTTCTACCTGCACACTATATCCCCCCATGTAGCCAGGCCTCACCTGCTAAAAGCCCTTGGTAGCAACAACCCCAGCTGTGACCCCCTAGACTCCAGGATCCTCCGCCTGGTCTTGGATGTCGTCCTAGTCCCCCTTATAGACCTACTAAACCAGTCTCTATGCCTTGGTCAGTTTCCCAGTGCTTTGAAATCAGTCAAAATCACCCCTATACATAAGAGTGGAGATCGGTCTGCATCTAACAACTACCAGCCAATCTCTATCCTCTCACCGCTCTCTAAAGCCCTAGAAAAAATAGTGTCTATTCAACTCTCTGAGTACCTGGCCAAATATGACATAATGTGCCCGGAACAACATGATTTCTGCCCAGGACACAGCACCACTACTGCTCTCCTGGAGTTCTCTCAATACCTGCACTCTGCTCTTGACTCCAACAACCGTGCCAGCGCAGTGTTCATAGACCTCTCCAAGGCTTTTGACACTATTTGTCGCCCCCTCCTGCTTGACTCACTCCACCAACTCGGCTTTTCCGCTGGTCCCCTTGCCTGGTTCTCCAGCTCCCTCTCTGCTAGATCCCAGTGTGTGAAGATAAACGGCTCCCTGCCAGTTTGTTCCGGGGTACCCCAGGGCTCCGTTCTGGGCCCTGTACTTTTCAGCCTCTACCTCAACACTATCTCCAACTCCTGCATGGGAAAATGCTCCTCTATGCCAACGATGTGGTTCTCTTTGCATCCCACCCTGATCCCTCTTTTCTCCAGGTATCACTCCAGCACACCTACAACCAAGCTGAAAAATGGTTCCTTGACCACCGACTTGTCATTAACCTAAAGAAGACTAAGTCAGTGCTCTTCTCCCATCACCAAAACAAGGCCAAGAATGTCCCCCCCTCTTCATTCTCCCCAGGACTCTGCACCCGCTGGAGCAAGTGACCTCTTACAAATATCTAGGCATCACTTTCGACTCGGCTCTCACCTCTCACACGCACATCAATGTCCTATCCTCCACCATAAATTCTTGGATAGGCCTACTATACCGTCATAGAGATTGCCTCCCCCAAGTTGCCCTCTGGCTGGCCATCACCTCTTCCGTCCTGTCGCTAGTGGACTATGGCTTGCCCATTTACGCTGCGGTGGGCAATACTGCCTTGACTAAAATCCAGCTCTCAATCAATAAGGCCTGCAAGCGCCTGACTGGAGACCCTAGCCGCACTCACACTTGCCTGCTCTACTCCACCGCCAACCTGTTCACCTTTGAGGAGCGTCTGCGCTACCAGACCTGCCTACTCACCAAAAAATCTCTTCTACGGCTTTCCCCCCAGGGGTCTCTGCTTCTCTACGGCGTGCATCCTCGTCTGTTGCCACCCATAGCTCTGTCAAGACCACCTTTCTGGTGCCCAGAACTAAGACCTTGCTAGCTCAGAGGTCCTTCCATTACCGAGCCCCTGCTTGGTCTAACTCCCTCTCATCTTGCATCACAGACATTGCCAAAACTGGTCCCTTCAAAATCGCCCTCCGGAACCATCTCTTCGACGCTCATTGCTGTAGATGCACCTAATTAATCCCACTGTGGGATCCTCCTGTCAGGCCTCCCTGACTTGACAACATCCTCTGGACAGCCTATCTTCTCCCCTCCCTCCCACCCCACTCTCCATCCCTACCTCCACCCTCTCCAGGTATTATCTAGGTATGTCCAGGGCTGTACCCCCAATGTAACACTTGGGTACCTTGTATTTATTTATTTTATTTTTATTTAGTTTTTGTTGACCGCGTAAGTGCACTAGACAAATCCTGCCTATTTTCAGGCATGACCCAGGGGAGGGGGATACAGATGAATGCCAACTGACCCTGAACCAGATTAAGCTGTTGGTGGTATTTTTAGTGAATGAGGGAAATTTGGCCAGGACACTGGGGAAATTCCCCTACTCTTTGTCAGTAGGGGGAGCCGCTGCTATGGAGGAAAGTGTACTGGAGGATCATTCTGCTGGTGTACCTGTGGGTGAGAAGGTCTCCCAGCCCACAGGTCCAGCTCAGGAGACCACACTAGAGAACTTGGATGTATCAAATGCAGTGAGTATGAAATAATTTGCCACCTCTCAGATCCAAGAACAAGGATGTCATGGACTTTTTGATTCTCATGACAGTTGGTTAAATAATATTCTGCAGCAAAACAAGGAATTGTATTGTGCTACTACTAAAAGTGCAATAATAAAAACTGCGATACCTGACACTGCTACTGAGCAGGATCTGGATGTTTCTGTTGAGTTTATGCAAGAAGCAGCAAAGCTAATCTTACAGCAAGAGACTGCTGTGAAACACTCTGTTCAGGATGGGATGCCTCGCCCAAATGAGGTCGTCACTCTACCTTCATTCCAGACACCTGACTCACCTCTGGTGAATGCTTCTCAGTTGCAGCAGCAAAATCCCTTGACAGGAGCAATGAATTCTGACTTGTTTTCTCAAACTACACCTTCTGTAAGTACACCTAACAGTCTTCCTGAACAGTCATCTGTTGCAATTGTTTCCTCACTGGGGTTACAGAAAGGTAGAGAGGCTGATTTGACAGCACAGCCTGATCGTGGATCCTCCCCATCGTCTTTGGAGCGCTCCCTGCTAGCTGCAGGTTCAAAGCGGGGCACTGTAGGGATTTGGATCCCGGATCCGGCCCATAGCCCAATTCCAGGGGACTCTTCTTCTCCTAGTACAGTTGGGTCTGTACCTGATAATGTTACAGCTGTTGCCCAGGAATTAGCACAGCAGTGTACTTCTACTCGGGAAAGTGTTTCCCAGCCTGGTTTAAGCCCCACAAAAGTCATAGAGTCCTCAATTTCAGAAGATGACGGTGTAACATCGATTCATTGGGCTGAGTCGGGGGGTGAGGGGCAGGAAGCTCCTAGAACTGCTCCTAATTTTCAAGAGCGTGCAAAAACTGCTTGGGAGTCTTTTTGGAGGAAGGACCCCTTTACAGGACCCCCCCCTTGCAAAGACACAATGCAGTTCGCCTGGAATACCTTAGGGGCCTGGAAGTAGCTTCTGATCGCTTATATATTGGTCATGATTTATTGAAGAGATCTTTTGTTTTTTTTTCAACAGAAATACATGCTTTGATACATGTTTCTGGCTCTGTCCTTTATGACATAAGTTTTACTTCCCCACAGGGTCTTGACAGATTCTGGACCAAATATGATGCTTTCAAGTATACTGAACTCTGGTTGCCTTTCAAAGCAATACCACTGACAAAACTATCTATAAACAAGCATTTGTCAATGCTGAATGTTGATTGCATTGGTATGTTGAGCACGCTCACTGGCCGTCTGTCAGGCGCTCAGTCTGTTTGGTCCTGTGCTGCAGGCTGCTCTTTTGTACTGGGCTCCTGCCTGCGTTGGCACCTTGTTCTGCCCACTAAGAATTCTGCAGCTGTCCCGACAGAACTCCGTTGAGGTGGCTCACTCCCCCTCTCTCACTCGTTCATTCTGTTTCTCCTGGTGCTGCAGGCTGCCCTGTTGTTTATTTTATTTATTTATTAAGTCTAGGATTACAAATACCTTTGAGCCTTGGCTCTTTTACAAAGGTTCCACGTCAGAGAAATACAAATTATGGGGAGCATCAAGACAGACATTACAACAATGTGGACATTGCAAACAGAGTACAGATTAATACAATTCAAGGGTAGCATTGTAACAAGGCAGCCAGCGGCATTTGTCAGAGAAAACAGACAACAGATAAGAAGTGCCAGAGTCATAGGGAGAGGGAAGAGGGAGGGGGGAAGGAATGTAGGAAGGATGGGGAGAGGGTGAAAAGTGCAGCACTGGGTATACCAAGATGTGAGGGTAGAATCCAGTGAGGAGGGGAGGGGGACCACTAGAGCAGGAAGGGAAGTGGAGAAACAAGGTTAAGTTGGGCAGTCACAGGAGCTGTTGGTAGTGAGATAGCCCCGGAGCCTAGTTTTAAACATACCAATTGTTGGGGCAGAGGAAATGGTGGGGCTGAGGCCATTGAACCAGAGTGGCGCTCGATAAGCAAAACAGCATTGTCCCTGTGAAGTGTGACAGTGGGGGACTTTCAGTAGCTGTAGCGTGGATCTCCTAAGGCACCATTTGTTAATTCAGTGTTGTAACAGAGTTGAGACCCCAGAAGGTGCAAGGCCAAGGTAGATTGTACTGGGCTCCTGCCTCTGTTGGTGGCTTTTTTTGCCCACAAAGAAATGTGCAGCAGGCCCGACACTGGTCTGTTGAGCCTGCTGACTCCCCCCCTCTCTCACTCACTCATTCCATTTCTGCCAGCGCTGCAGGGTGGCCTTTTGTAGTAGGCTCTTGGCTGCGGTGCCGCCTTTTTCTGCCAACAAAGACATCCGCAGCAGTCACGATAGAGCTCCGCTGAGGTCGCTCACTCCCCCTGTGTCACTCACTCATTCTGTCTGTCCTGGCGCTGCAGGCTACCCTTTTGTACTGGGCTTCTGCCTCTGTTGGCGCCTTTGTCTGCCCACAAAGAAATCTGCAGCAGTCCCAACAAATCTTCGTTTAGCTCGCTCACTCCCCTTCTCTCACTCACTCATTCCGTTTCTGCCGGCGCTGCAGGCTGCCCTTTTTTATTGGACTCCTGCCTGTGTTGCCGCCTTCTTCTGCCCACAAAGAAATTTGCAGCAGTTGCAGTAGAGCTCTGTTGAGCTCACTCACTCCCCCTCTCTCACTCGCTCATTCTGGTTTCCCCGCCAGTGCAGGCTGCTCATTTGTACTGGGTCCCTGCGTGCATTGGCACCTTTGTCTGCCCACAAACAAACCCGCAGCTGTCCTGACAGAGCTCTGTTGCGGTCGCTCAGTCTCCCTGTCTCACATGCTCATTCTGTTTGTCCTGGTGCTGCAAGTGGCCCTTTTGTATGGGACTCCTGCCTGCATTGGCGCCTTTTTCTGCCCACAAAGAAATCCGCAGCAGTCCTGAAAGAGCTTCGGTGAGTTTGCTCACTCCCCCTCCCTCACTCGCTCTCTCGCTCTGTTTCTCCCAGTGCTGCAGGCTGCCCTTTTGTACTGGGCTCTTGCATTGGGCCCTTTCTCTGCCCACAAACAAATCCGCAGCAGTCCCGAAAGAGCTCAGTTGAGCACAGTCACTCCCTCTCTCACTCGTTCGATCTTAATGTGTCCCAAACAGTGATGTCCCACAGCGACCGTGCTATTCTGCGGCAGGAGTGCAAAAACACATTTTAGCCACGATGTGAAAAATGGCAGCTGTACTGTTCATAAGGAGGTGGGGAAAAATGCCACTGCTGAAAATGTGGCGTGAAAATATTACAAAATTGCAAAGTTACAAGGGTGCGTGGAAACAGTTCAACGTACACTTGTAACACAGTCATGTTATGGAGTTTCATCACCCGATTTTCAACATAGGCATTTTAGGACCTCTGCTCATGAACAGTGCCACTGTGATTTTCTTAATCTGTCCTGAACAGTGATTTCCCACAGCGACCGCGTTATTGTGCGCCGGAACTGTGAAAACACATTTCGGTCAGGATGTGGAAAATTACAGCTGTACTGCTCATAAGGAGATGTGGAAAAATTCCACTGGTGAAAATGTGGCGTGACAATATTACAAATCTGTGAAGTTACAAGGGTGCGTGGAAAGTGTGCAATGCACACTTGTAACACAGTCATTTGATGGGCTATTATCACCAGCTTTTCAACATAGGCATTTTAGGACCTCTGCTCATGAAAAGTATCACTCTCATTTTCTTAATCTGTCCTGGACAGTGATTTCCCACAGCGACTGCTCTATTCGGCGCCGGAGTGCGAAAATACATTTCGGCCAGAATGGGGAAAATGACAGCTTTACTGTTCATAAGTAGGTGTGGGAAAATGGCAATGTTGGAAATCTGGAGTGAAAATATAAATTCGCGAACTTACGAGCGTGTGTGCAAACTGTGCAACGCACGCTCGTAACACAGTCATTTAATGGAGTATCCTTACCAAATTTTCAACATAGCCATTTCAGGACCTCTACTCATGAACAGTGTCACTGTCATTTTCTTAATCTGTCCCGAACACTGATTTCCCACAGTGACCATGCTATTCTGCACCAGCAGTGCAAAAACACATTTCGGCCATGATGTCAACAATGACAGCTGTACTGTTCACAAGGAGGTGGGACAAAATGCCAATGTTGAAAATCTGGCATGAAAATATTGCAAATTCATGAAGTTACGAGCGTGCGTAGCAACTGTGCAGTGCACGCTCGTAAAACAATCATTTTTTGAATTTTTACCACCAAATTTGCAACATAGGCTTTTGAGCCCACCTATGAACACTGGCACTGTCGTTTCGGAATCGGCCCTGAAAGGTGATTCCATGCAGTGACCGTGAAACCACCTTTCCGGGCCGATTAACGCATGACAGTTCAAGAATTCATGAGGAGGGGTCCCAAAAAACCCATGTTGAAAATTTGGTGAAAAGATTCCCAAAAATGCCTGAGATATGCACTAAAGTTGAAAAACCCTTTTCATTACATTATACAGCTTACCGGCATTTCCTCAGTTCGCGGTCGGCTTTGAAGAGTGCAGACATATTCCTGGTCCAGCGAAGATCGTCGAGCCGAGCTCCGGAGGTAAGTATGGGGTGAGGGGGAGTGTGGGGAGGCTGGGTGCACAGTGGGTGGGTGCGGGTTGTGGGGGGGCGGGGAGACTACAAGGGACCGTTTTCTTTCTTCCAGGTACAGGAAAGAAATAAAACGTCGTGGGACCACTCACAGGGGCATGTGGCACGCTGGGGTGGGCTTCCAGCATGCCACCGGAGTCTGGGGACAGCTGCAGCCGACGGGGATTGGGTACCCCGCCGGCAAACAACAAAAGGGGAATTATTTATGCCGACGGTGATTGGGCACCCCGCCGGCAAACAACAAAAGATGGGGATTTTTCTGCCGACGGGATTGGGCACCCGCTGGCACACACAATAAATGGGGTGTCACATTATGCTGGCGGGAGTGGGCTCCGCGGCAAATAACATAGGGTTAGATATTGTTTGTAATCGGCGGCAAGCCGCCGCCATGTTCACAAACAATATCAGTGATCCCACATCCTGCCCTGCAATGACGGGTCGCTCCCTCATTGCAGCAGATGGCTGATGCTGCAATGACGAAGCGGCCCCTGATTGCAGCGGCTGTTTTTTTAGAAAGTTGTGGCACGCTGGCTGAACTAGTGTCAGCAGCAGCGTGCCATGGCATTGGGGAATGGGGGACAAGCCTTTGCAGGCTGTGGGGCCATTGGGCACAACACTGCCATGCCTTCACAACGTGCTTCTGGAGAAACCTGTCGCAACATGTTTCTTGCGCATGCGCGCAATCAACATAAAAATGTCACTGTTTTATTTCGTAATGAAGCTGTCTCTATTCATGACATTGTTTACTGGTTGCAGAAATGCTGTGATGTGTTGGGGAATCCTAGACATATTTTTGATGAGGAATGTCTTTGGAATGGGGGGTGGGTTATACAGGTTCGTTTAAGGCACAATACATTAGGTCCAGTACATCTTCCTAATAGTTTATTTTTAGGTAATGAGAGAGGCCATTGTTTTTACCCTGGCCAGCTAAGAACTTGCTTTAGGTGCGGGGCATATACTCATTTGGGATCAGCATGCGACAGAATTAAATGTAATCTGTGTTTAGCTTTTGGCCACCATAGCTCAGATTGCACTGAGGATTTACGTTGTAATTTATGTGAGGATGTTGGGCATGCTTTTAGAGCCTGCCCTTGGGCTACTCACAATAGAAATGATCATGTTAGTCAGGATTTTATTTTACAAGAAGCCCAGAAAAAAGAAATACAGAAACAAAAACAGAAAACTAGTCAGGCCCCTCCGGAGCATACAAACTCTTCACCTCCACCCCCTTTGGGCCCTTCTAATGCTGAAGCCCACAATGTGATTATAGAAGCAATTTCTACCCCCCGATGGTACCTCCTCAGAGTACTGATACTGTACTTTCTCCTGCAGTTTCTGGATTGCCTTTAGTGACCAAGGACATGGAAATCCAAATGCCTCCCTCCCCCCATGGTCAAGAGTAATGCGAAAAAGAGGGGTACGAAGCAAACACGGCCTAAGTCTAAAGTTGCTAAAGCTAGCATCCCAGGGGATGAAGGTATTATTTTATGAAATAAATTTGCTGTTCTTAGGCCCTCTACGGTAGATTCCGAACAAGGAGGAGACTCGGAGGCTTCTTCCCTCGCTCCTTTCTCCTCCGAATCTGATGGGGAACGAATTGAAGAGGGAGCTGATGAGAATCAGACTCCTAGGATTCATGCTAGAATTTGTAGGAGTTCTAGATTAAGGAAACCTCCTTAAAATATCCTGCATATTGCGCCTATGGCCTTTCCCTGTTTAGGGGTAGCATCCATTAATGTGAATAGTATTCGGAATCCCAAGCGTAGGTTGATAACACTATCTGTGTTAAAAGACCTGCATTGTGACATTTGCTTATTACTGGATACTAGGTTAAATACTCTTTCTTTAGTTCGTGCAGCACAACAATTGTGGTGTTGGGGCCCCTCTTTTTTTTCATTTGGCACAGGGGTTTGTGAGGGAGTGGGGATATTGTTTAAAGGGGATGGGTTTAGGATGTCACGTCTTGTTGATATATCAGAGGGTAGAGCTCTTCTCTTAGATTTTACCTTTAAGGGATTTGGGTGGAGAATGATTAACATCTATGCCCGTCTCACAAAAAGGGAACATATTGATTTATATCAAAAAGTCAGTCCTTATTTATACACGACAAAAACAGTGATATGGGAGGGAGATTTTAACTGTGTACTGGATAGGGGAGCGAATGCAACTCAAATGTACTGTGATTCTAACTATCTTACTTTGCTTATTAACCAGAGTAGCCTACAAGATTCCTTTCGATGTGTTCATACAGCAGGGGGTCATACTTATTATAGAGGTACACTTTCTACTAGAATTGACTTTATATTTACAAAAAAGAATATTAGTATCTCAAGGGCAGATATCATTCCTTTAGAGACTTCTGACCATGCAGTCCTTCTGATTATACTGGGAGGTGATATTGGGCCAAGATACGGTAAAGGATACTGGAAACTAAACATTACGCTTTTAAAGGAACAGAGGATAAAACACAAGATTATTGAATATCTTAAGGCACGAATGTCTGTTGCATGTTTAGTGGGTAACCTTAGTACATGGTGGGAGGAAACAAAAAGAGGTTTAAAAATAGTGTTTCAGACACATTCTTCTAAAAGTAGGTTGAGCCAGTATAAAGATTATCTTAAACTCTGGTTCCAACTTAATAAACTCTATTCTGTTATTAATATTCAGCATATTGGGTTGACACCGCAGATCCTTAATTTAAAAAGAGAGATGTTGTCCTTACAATATTCAAGAGCTGCAGCTATGCTAAATGAGCATAGGATTTGCTCCCCAGGGAAAACTGGGTTTGGTGAGGCCTTTAAAGCCTGCTCACACAGGGCCTCTGATAGACTTCTGGATTCTGTTAGGTTACGAGATGGGACTTGTGTGTCCAATGGGTCAGCAATATTACAGTCTGTTTCACAATATTTATCAGATTTGTATAGAACGGCTCCAATTGATATTTCACAATTAACTTCATGTTTGTCATCGGTTCAGGTTTCTTATATACCTGAGGATCTTTGAAGGAATCTTACTTTACCTATTTCTAAAGCTGAGATTGGAGAGGTTATTAATCATTTGAAAAAGTCCACAGCCCCAGGCATTGATGGCCTTTCTTCTGAATTTTATTTAGAATTCACTGAGATATTACAGACTATATTAATGATGGTATTTAATACAGTGTTGGGTACCCTGCAGGTGGATATGCATTTTTGTATAGCAGTACAGATTTTGATTTATAAGAAAGGTGACGGAGAATTTTGGATAATTGGAGGTCGTTGAGTTTGTTAAATACTGATTATAAAATATTATTGAAAATTTTACATAATCGCCTGCTTAATACAGCCTCATTGCTAATTATATCAACTCAAACATGTTCTGTTTTGGGGCACTCAATTACGCATAATTTATTATTACTTTGGGAGATTATAGAAAGGGGTAAGGATGGTCAAACTCAGGGATTTGTCATGTCCCTAGATCAGGAGAAAGCCTTTGATCGTGTACCACACCATTATATTTCTTTAAAATTAACACATTATGGGATTCCAGCTAGTTTTGTAAACTGGATCTCGTTGTTGTATAATAATGCCAGGGCAATGCCCTTTGTTAATGGTCATCTGGGTTCTTATATTGATATATCAAGGGGAGTAAGAGAGGGATGTCCACTCAGTCCTTTACTCTATGTCTTGTGTCTGGATCCACTGTTTCGTCTTATCCAGCAGGATTCACCTATTGTTGGGATCCCTGCACCCGGAGGTGATATGGACATTAAGGTGACTGCTTATGCAGATGATTTATGTGTTTTAGTAGCTGATTACACTTCAGGTATTCAGGCTGTTAATTGTATTGAAGAATTTTCTAGATTATCTTGAGCGAGTTTGAATATTGGAAAAAGTATTATTTATCCATTAAATAATTCCAGTATTTCTCCGATGTCCTGGAAAGGTATTCAGGTGACCCCTTTCAGTGTTTGGGAATTTGGTTTGGATGGTGGGATAATGGGGTATACAATTGGACAAAGAAATTAGAATTTGCAAAAACAAAGGTGGAAGTCTGGAAAAAATGGAATCAGGCTAAAAAGAAAAAGGTGGCGGTAATTAAAACTTTTTTTCTCCCAATATTTATTTTCCTTAGTTCTGTTTATCCTTTACCTAAATCTTTGGAAACTACACTATTAGGACTCGTATTCCAGATAATACGGGGAAGCCGCCAGAATCCTATTAAATGTGAAATAATATATTAATCGGTAGCAGAAGGCGGGTTAAATTTGATTAATCCAGTACTTTTTTTCTTTTGCAATTTTTTCCATGTTAATTTCATTGAGTTGACTAAACCAAGTCTTGCTATATGGACTTTATTTGTTAGTGAATGGCTAAAGCCTCTTTATAACGTTTGGGAAGAACAAGGGGTTTTGAAAGCACAGGTTAAGACGAGCTGTTTTTTTTTCAGGCCTGCTGTTAGTAAACTAAAAACCTGGAAGTTACAGTTTAATATATTGTCTAAATTCACCACTAAATCACTTTATTCTACAATTCATACATCTATTAGTCCACCATTTCTTTTCTTTAGGCAAATAGAGCCGGGTTATACTAAACTTGTATTGGAATCTTTGGAAGACCCTTATATTCCACCAAGAATATGGGATGTTTGTTGGTTAAGTGCACATGGCTGTCTTTTCGTGAAAGGTAATGCTAAACATAAAAAAACAGAGGAATGGATGTACCCAAGGGTATCTTGTATTACACAAGAGGAGTCAATGGTACTTTTTTTATTGAATGTCCATATGTTAAAACTATATGGGGTACAGTTGCCACTAGGTGGCACAATGGATACTGGAATAATATCTCGTATGAAGAAATTGTTGGTGGCTTTACTTTCCAGGACTTGGGTATTTATAAGGGTACATTACGTATCATGTTTGCCTTTATAAAGTTTGTTTTATGGCAGACAAGATGTAAGTTTGTTTTACAGCCAGTATATCAAGACCCTAAACAGACTGTTATTATTATAGAGAATGAACTCTTGAAACAATGTATGTTTGAAAAACAACATATGCCTTCAGATTGTTGGGTCCTCCGTTGGACAGCGATACCATTCCTTAAGGATAAAATAGGATAGTTTTCTTAGACCTTTTTGGGGCGATTTCTTGTTTCTGTTTTTTTTATGTATCATGTTTCTTTGGAATGTAATGTACAGTTTCTTCTAAATAAAAATTTCCCCTACTCTTTTTCGATAAGTGCCATGGGATCTTTAACATCCATCTGAACTACCACCAATCCAGGCAGATGGGACCTCAGTTTAACATCTCATCCGAAAGATGGCACCTCAGAAGTGCAGCACCCCTCTCATGCTGCACTACAGTGTCAGTACTGGGATATTAACCCAAGTGCCAGATGTGGGAACTGAACCCACAGCCCTCTGATCTCCCAGCCTCAGAGGCGAGTGTACTACCTACTGAGCCACTGACAACCTGAAACCTATTATAAGTAACATTATTATGTAACCTATGTGTACTCTATGTTTAATGTTCTGCACCTGTACTGTTCTCATTGTTGTAACCACAATATGTAACTCTGTCTACCCCCCTGTGACGAGATGCCTTTGTAAATGAGTCCATGACTCAAAGGTTATAAGTCCGACTTTTCTAATAAATAAATAGAATCCCTCAATCCTGCCCAAACTAAATGAAGAATCAAACTGAAATGGCAGTTAAGACCTCACATTCAAACTACACTAATTCCTGTAATATGATGCCTGCACATAAAGTTCAGACACAGCCAATTACAAACACACAGTCACAAACTTATCAGCTAGAATCCTTCAATCCTGACTAAACTAACTGGACAAGCACACAGAAATGGCAGTTAAGGAAAGACCTCAAATTCAATTACAAACACACAGTGACAAACTCATCAGCTAGAATCCCTCAATCCTGCCCCAACTAAATGAAGAATCAAGCTGAAATGGCAGTTAAGACCTCACATTCAGACTACACTAATCCCTGCAATATGATGCCTGCACTTACAGTTCAGACACAGCCAATTACAAACACACAGTCACAAACTTGTCAGCTAGAGTCCTTCAATTCTGCCCAAACTAAATGGGAAAGCACACAGAAATGGCAGTTAAGAAAAGACCTCAAATTCAATTACAAACACACAGTCACAAACTCACCAGCTAGAATCCCTCAATCCTGCCCCAAGTAAAAAGTTTTACATAGTTCTACATAGCTGTCTCCTGGGCCTTTTCTGAACTCTCTAAATTTCTGTCTATAGGCCAAAGGAGTTAGTTCAAAACATTTTAATAACATTCTTTTAACTTTATCATACTCCTTGCAATCTTTATTGTCCATTCGAGCAAATGCATCCAAGGCACGGCCAGTAAGTAATGGGATCAGATGGATCATCCACAAAGCCTTATCTAATTTAAATTGCCTACAGACCCTTTCAAATTATTTTAAAAATAAATCCAGATCATATCCCTCTTGATATTGCAGAAACATTTTAGACTTGATCGTCGCTCATGGATTGAACCACCTTTGCCATTACTTACAGTTTGCTGCAATGTAAGGAGCGGGATCTGTACACACTGGAGAAGAGGGAACGGGGAGACATTATTGAAACTTTTAAATATGTAAAGGGGCTCAATATCATGGGAGCAGAGGGTTTACTTAAGAGGAAGGAGGGGGTCAAAACTAGAGGGCACAGCCTCAGACTGCAAGGAAAAAGATACAGGGGTAATGTGAGAGGGTGTTTCTTCATGGAGAGGGTGGTGGAGCCCTGGAACGGACTACCAGAAAGAGTGGTGGGGACTAAATTGGTGGAAGAATTCAAGAGGGCATGGGACAAGCATATGGAGCTGAGTATCGGGGAAGGGTGGGGCTGGCAGGAAGGGGGAGGTGTAGGGGGAAAAAAGGGCAGACTAGATGGGCTGGTATGGACCTTTTCTGCCATCAAGCTTCTATGATTCTATGATATGATACGTCTGCTGGCGCAGTTTTTCCATCTCGATCTCATGCTGTCATTCTCTCTCACTCTGCTTGTTTCTTCTCCCTCTCCTCTCGCATAAGGATCTCATGCTGGCGAATTTTCTCCCTTTCCTCTCGTACAAGAAACTCATGCGGGTGAATCCTTTCTCTTTCCTCTACCTCAGCCTTATTTTCTCCCTTTCAGCCTCCAGCCTTGCCCTCTGCAGTTCGACATCCTGCAGTGCAAACTGCCTTCAGGATTGCGAGCTGAGGTTGATTGGGCCGCACAGCTTCCCCAGCTAGTGCCACAAGGTGCCCCCCTTGCTCAGCTGCTGCGACCTCAGTCTTGCTACCTGGGTCACTGTCCTCAGCGACTGTCTGCTGATCAGGTATTGGGCTATGCCCATTTGAGACTGTCTCTCCCTCCTGCAGCCAGTCATGCACCAACAGGGCTTCCATAAGTGCATTCTTTGTCATGCCCTCATGGACAATCCCCCTTGTTGCGCACAGCTCACTAAGCTGCTGTACCTTAAATTTTACATAGCTTGAGGAGTTCATATTCTCTAGCTACGCTGCATTAAACTGTATAGAAATTAAAAAAAAAAACAGTAGTAAACAATGTAACCTTTTGATATCCTGTTTCATGATTGCTAAAATGTATATTTCTGCTGGCACTCCATCATGAGTGTGCTGTCTCTCAGAGTTCCTACCTCACAGGAAAGCACACTGTACACTGCTCTGCACTGCACTGGTGCCAGTTACCACACAGATCCTACTACTCTGCCACCAATGTAATGGAAATCCCCCTTTCCAGGGATTTCCAGCTCACTGCCACCATGAGGTTTTTACCAACAGGAACCAAGAGACCTGTGTTTTACCTCCTCCTTGCTCAAGGTCAGGAAGGTCAACACAATAACTGTGGGTAGAGTGCCTCTTCTGAGATGGACTGCAAACAGAGTCCAGCAGAAATAGCAGAATTACCTTTTTAAATAAAACAAGCAGTCACTGAATCTATAAAAATAGAATATTTACTAAAATACTGCAAGTATTTACGACAGGATGTATTTACAAGAAGACAAAGGGGATTGCACATTTACTAAGAGACAGAAAATAAAGCAAGTTAACAAATAGTTGGTGTACAGCAAAATCCTAAGCTATCCTTATCTAAGATCCTTCACCTGCCCTAGCTACAGAATTACTGTCCCTCACTGTGTTATCTTACCAGTCAGCTAGTCTTTGTATGGCAGGGGCACTGGCATTGTCCGATGTTCCAGCCTAAGAGAAAGAGCCTGCTTACAGCACCACAATATATTTCTCCTCTGTGGGGAAGGATCTCACTCACTTAGAGTGACAGTTCCATGTTGTCCCAGCCCTCTTTGAGAGAGTGTGTGTGTGTGTGTGTGTGTGTGTGTGTGTGTGTGTCTACCCAACCTTCAGCACCTCCTTACTATCATAATGACGTCCACTTGGGTCCTTTGTTCAGCATGGGAACATCTCCAGGAAGAACAGCCCCACTCTGTTTATTGCTTTATTGCCTCCTTTCTGGCTTTCCTGTTAACTTTCCCATGAGAACATCAGATCTGTAACATAAGCTGTCATATATTACGTGATCATGTGATCTGGTCGCCATCTTGTACCTGATGCAGATGCATATTTAGAAAAGAATAAATGAATCAAAAGAATACAGGGTTCTGGTCCTCTTTCCTATCACAATACTAACAAACACACTGATACTGTAACATGAAGATTTGGCTTTGGTCAAAACTATGCAGTGCAAAGTGGGGAGAGGTTTTTAAAGGATTCTATGCGATGCTGTTTTCATCAGATTCACATCCTAGTTTGATTTCAAAATCCTCTGGCTAAGCATGTGTGCATTCATCTGCATTGAAGCAGTCTATGTAGGTTGTCACAGGAACTAAAACAGTAGGTGGCAGTAAATGTATAAACTGCACCATTTACTTATTTTATTTATTTAAAAGTTTCACCAGGAAAGGCACACTGAGCAACAGGTTGCTCATCTCCCGGTGCGTCCTGGGGGACGGGGAACATGGTATACATAGTTTGCAATACATTCAACTGACTGACATAATTCGAATTAGGCAAGTCTAACAGGTTATATTAAGTACTGGATTTAAGTAGACAAAGTCAACAAAATATAAAACATCCACAGATATAACATTAATACAACTTGAGTGGAGGAGCAAGATAGAACAACAGATCAGTTTCCATAAAGATTATACGCTGAGCACGGTGCTAATGAGTGCATTAATAAAGTTAATGAGTTAACAGCTTCAGGAGAACTTGGAGCAGTCTGGCTTAGGGTGACTACATATTCAAGAAGGCTAAGAAAGATAATCATGGGTCGGGAGAGGGTTGGTGGAAAAGGGGAGAGAGATGGCAGTGGGATTAGCTGCAGTACAGTTTACTGAGAGGAAGTTATTTAGGGCTAGAGATAAGGAGTGAGGGGAGGAGAATAAGTAGATTTGGGGGGGGGCATTCCATAGCTTGGGGAAATGATGTGAGAAGGCAGACTGGCCTATCGTAGTTGAGTGACGAGGAATTAACAGTAGGCGTGAGTCATATGATCTAAGGCAGTGGTTGGGAGGGGGAAGGGTGGATAGAAACATAGAAACATAGAAGTTGACAGCAGATAAGGACCACAAGGCCCATCCAGTCTGCCCATTTCTTTTTCTACCTTATGAATGTGCCATCGGCCTTTGCTCTGTCTATGGCCTATCTATTGACAGCAAGGAAGAGAGGTAGGGTGGGAGGGCCCTGAACCAAAATTTTGATGCAACCTTGGCACAGTGGAGAAAGCGTTGATTTCCAAGAGAGGTAAAGGACAGCGAGTAATAGAGGTT
Organism: Neoceratodus forsteri; assembly: GCA_016271365.2. Classification (NCBI taxonomy): domain Eukaryota; kingdom Metazoa; phylum Chordata; order Ceratodontiformes; family Ceratodontidae; genus Neoceratodus; species Neoceratodus forsteri. The sequence continues at coordinate 359,836,960 of JADMNL010000025.1, forward strand.
ACAGTGATGAGTGTAGGAGTGGGAGCCAAGAGCGAAATGGCAGAAGAAGTTGTAAAGGGTGTCCAGTCTGGCTAGGGAAGACTTGGGAGTGGCACTGTAGACTGCATCGCAGTAGTCAAAGATAGGTAGGATCATCTTCTGGACAAGTTCGTGCCTTGCCAATAGTGGGAGGCAACTATGGTTCCTATATAGTGCACCAAGCTTGGGGTGCAGTTTCTTCAGGATGATGTTTACATGTCCAGAGAAGCTGAGGTGTCAGTCAAGCCAGACCCCCAGGTACCTAAAGGTTGAGGTTTCCTCAATGACTGTCCCATCAAGGGTGTGGAAGAAGGGCAGAGAGGGGAGCCTAGAGAGTCTCTATCTGGTGCCGAAGGTCATGGAGACGGTCTTCTTGGCATTGAGGGAGCATTGATGGGAATAGAACCAACACTGAACATTATTAAAGTTGAGCTGTAATCTGGTTTCAACATCAACAGGTGACTGGCTGGATGTAAAGATGACCATGTCATTGGCATACATATGGATTGAAGAGGATGAGCAGACTGAGGGACGGTCATTTAGGAATATGGAAAATGGGATAGGGCCCAGTACAGACACTTGGGGTATGCCAGTGTCATTGAGGAGAGGAGGGGAGGTACAGTTAGTGATTCTGACTGACTGAGTCCATCTTACTAGGTAAGCCTTGAACCAGTTTGTGGCAGAATCGGTCAGGCCAGCTGAGGAGAGGGCATTAAGGAGTAGGGGATGGGAGAGAGTGCCAAAAGCCTTTGTGAGGTTGACAAAAATGGCAGAAGTGATTAGGCCACTGTCCATCCCTGAGAGGATGGAGTCAGTGAGCCTAGTCAGGGAGGTGGTGGTGAAGTGGTTCTTCTGGAAGCCAGATTGTGATGGCGTGAAAAAATTAGAGTCGTAGAGGTAGGAAGAGAGTTGAGATAAGACCAGATGCTCTTGTAGCTTAGCAAGGGTGGGTAGGAGAGAGATGGGTTGATAATTAGAGGGCGTGGAGGGGTCACCACCCTTAGGTAGCAGAAGTACAGTGGCATGTTTCCATACCAACGGGATGGTAGCCAAAGCGAATGAGAGGTTGAGGAGTAGAGATAAGGGAGTCGTGATAGCAGGAGCTGATAGGTATAGTAACTTTGGATCCAGACCATCAGGGGAGTTGCCTTTGGAAGGGTTTAGAGCAAGGAGTTCTTTCAAGGTGTCAGAGGGTGTGATAGTAGAGAAGGAGAAAGAGTACAGCGAGGCAGAATAACTGTGAGTGGGGGAGAGTCAGTCAGTATGTAAGGGAGCTGGTAAAGAGGAAAGGAGGGCCGAAGCACAGGAGGTAAAATATGTATTAAATTCTGTGGCAACATTAAGGTGCTCTGTAATCTGGGAGTTATTAATGCTGGGGGAAGGGAGGAAGGGTGGACAGTGTTGGGTAAGTTACTTTTTCCTATTACTTTCTATTATGTTTGAAACTTGTTCCAGAAGCTCTGTGCAGTCATTAGCAAGGATGGAGAAGTACTAAAAAAAGTAATGCACCTTACAATTATAGTTACTTATTTATTTTTATACAAAACAATACAAAAATAATAAACAACTATAACAGATACATTTTTTGAAAGTAATAGGTTAATTACTAGTTACTTTCAAATAAATGTAATCAGTTACAGTTACATATTTCTTTTGTATAAAAAGACATAAGTAATTGTAACTGTAAGGTTTATTACCTTTTCCAGTGCTTCTCCATCCTTGCTAGTGACTGCACAGAGCTTTCTGGAACAAGTTTCCAAAAGTAATAGAAAGTAATAGAAAAAATAACTTAGCCAATATTTGGAAGGATTGTTAATATTGGTCTGGAAAGTAGAGCATAAGTATTTGGATTTTGCTAACTGAGTGGCTTTAGTGCACTTGTTCCACAACGAGTGGTAAATGTAATCATGAGGAGAACTCCTGTGTAGCGAAACTGCCCAGCCCCTAAACCCTTACCTCCCGGTTAGTCTTTTTGCAATGAATAAAAAATCATTTAAGTGTTTATACTTACTTTATTTTATGCTCGTAACCTCTGCTGTTAGTCAACATGGTGGATACTGCACAGTGCCATCTCATATTACAGTGCAGTGCCGCACCACTTGCTTGTATTGAGAAGCATACAAGTGAGTAGTGTGGTGCTGTGCTGTAACACGAGATGGCACCACGCAGCACCCACCATGTTGACTGACAGCGGAGTTTACAAGCAAAAAATAAAGTAAGTGTAAACACTTACAATGTTTTATTCATTACAAAAAGCCTAACCAGGGGGATGAGGGTTTGGGGGGTTTTCAGTTTTGCTACACAGGAGTTCTCCTTTAAACGAGGTGCTAACAATAAAACATTTTGCAAGTGGAAGGGAAGGTTTTTCTTTGTGTACACTTCATTCTGAAAGGATCTTGATACAAACAACTGTGGATTTAGAATGCCCCTGCTGTTTCTAAACTTTAATGTGTCTCTGAAAGTATTCAACAGTCCTCCCTCACTTGACAGTCTGCCACTTGCATGTTCACATGAAAAGAATGTATTGAAAAACTTGACTAAAACAATCTGTTAAAACAGATGAAATATAAATACTATATTTTTCTTAAAACAGACAAAGATCACTGTGGCAAGAGTAAACACAAAAGTATGCTACAAACCATTGTGCAATGCAGTGAAAAGATGCACTGCATTTGTATTTATTCTGTGATAAACATTTTACTGCTAGGCACTCACAAAATATGTTGCTTCTGAATTTAATACTGACAAGCTGTGGATCACGCAATGAAATCTGACAAGTTAAGCACTGCCATGAGGCTTATGTTTTTAGACTTTAGGAGATATGCTACACATTGACAAATTTCAACAACACAAACATTTGTTCAAGTTGTAAGCACATGGAAGAGACTGTAAATATTTAACAGTTTAAAGGGACACTGTCAATCCTTTTTGCATCATAATATTTCTAGTTGAAATCCCATGTTTTATGATTGGTTACCTTCTCTAAAATTCATTGACATTGCAGTTTGTTTTCTCTGCTTCCTTTCTAAGTGGAACTAAAATGCATGGTAATGGTGTAATATAAACAACATTGTTTTGTGTCAAATCCTTGATCAACTCTTATTGCACACTTGATGAGCATTATGAACACCTCCAAACAGTGTAGCCACCCATGATGCAATAGTGTCCTCTCCTCTCACTGCATCCTGAGTGGCTAGATTGTGTGGGGGTGTTCCCAAGTCTAAGAAAGATGCAGTGGAAGTTGATCAAGAGATGTAAACAAACACGTTTTGGTGTGGTAACACCAGTATGGTGGGTGGTCAGTTTTTCACTTTTTAAAAGAAAAATAGAATTAGAATGAAACAATCAGCTACATCAGCAATCTTTATAGACTGTGAGCAATCATAAAATGTGTTTTTTAAACTAGGGACACTTTGAGGCCTGAGGGGGTTGACAATGTCCCTTTAAGTTGGCCAGTACGTGCTTCAGAAAACATAAATGATATGTTGTGAAGAACCGAGGAGCATTGGGGATGTATAATACAACTCCCGCAATTTCCCCGCAATATTTGCAAAACATTCTCCACATTTTGGGGACTTTTTCCCCCACAGTATTCCAGTGGCCCTGCTAATTGCTGAAAGTATGAACTATACGTATTAATATTTGTATTTATATTAGTAGACTGAATCTTTGCCTGTGGAATACTTGAACACCTAAATGTTAATTGTATCCTTTCCTCTATGTAATTAACACCAGGTCACCCCAGAAAAGGGAAGATTGGTCTTAGTGGGTGTACTCGGTTATCAAAATCCAATAAATAAATAAATAACTAACTGAAATAAAAGGTAAACATTATGACACTGTTGTTTAAGCTGTTTGACAGTGAGATGTAGTTTAAAGTATGGCGTTGACTGCCACCAGCATATCCCAAACCAAAAGTCCCTGTGCTCAGGGTTTTATTTAACTCTAAAAATTGATTAGCGTTTTGCTCATGAAAGTTCTAAAACATTGTGAAAATGCACAGCACTTGCCTAACTGTGTTTAACAAACATAACACTTCTAGAAAGCCTATATAAATGCTTTCTGTACAGTTAGTATTGTCCCAAGAAAAAAACTGCTAATCAATTATTTAAAAACCTGCTGTGCTCATGCAGCCTTGCCAGCTCAAACAGAGGTTACTACTCAAGGGAGTCGCCAAGCTGTCGCTTGAAGGCCTTGTTATTTGTTTAAATGTTAGAAGGTCAGATTTTCAGCTCAATTGGTATTTTGACAGTCAGAAGCTGAAGAAGCCCTGAGTGATGTAATGTCCACTTAATGTCTATTTGATGATTTATGATACTACGAGTGTGAACCCCCATGCTGAAGTTACTAAGACTGATTAAGAACATTGAGGGTTTCACTTTGTTTTTCTTTTCTTCAGTGCTTTTGCCAAACATGTTTTTTTTTATCACATAGTGCTTTCTTTGGGTTTTAAGCATCTCTCTAAACTACTACATGCACAGTCTAAAGCTTGTCTGCCAGATCGGTCTGAGTGCAAGGCATCATGGGTATCATGCCAGAACAGACATAGCCTTTTAAACAGGCTTGTAAATCCGATCCACTATGTGCTGAGAATGGCTAAGTACAGACACACGTTTTGCTGTCTAGGGACTCCACAGTGGTACCATAGTCATTGTCTCAGCCAGGTTCCCAGCCAGAATCCCAAGGCAATGGATGCTTAGAACACTCAGAGTGACAATATTAAAGGGGCAGTTTTCAGGATGAGTAGTACACGGGATCTGTAATTAGGATGCTTCGAGAGAAGAAATATTCAAATTTAGTTTTTGTGCATCTTTTCAAACCACACATAGTTTTTATCTCTACTATTTTTATCCTCCTTGCAACCACAGCCCTGCCTACCTCCAGCCACCGCTCCTCCTCACCACCGACCCCGGAGTTGTGCATGCCCAGCTGGCATATGCATCTGTGCCATCGAAAGGGGCCCCCTTCTATGCCTCTGCACCCAGTCAGGATCCAGTACCAGCACACGCCTCTGTACAGGCATTCGCCGGCTAGTGAAGCTGTGGCCATCAAGCTGCCACAGGCTTGTGCTGCCATTTCCTCCTTGTGGTGTCCCTGGAGTGTGAGCGTGCAATGACATCATGTGCAGCACACTGACATCCACTGCACTCCACCCCTTGCTACAGCACTCTAGTAGTGTCCCTGGTCATCACCAGGGGCTGCTACAGAGCGTTGGTTCCCTGTATCCCTCCCTGGGATGGAAGAGCAGTCCTCTGGATGCTCGATCCCATCTCTCCCCTGCCAATCCCTGGTGCCCTGGGCTCACGTCCAAACCCAGGTCACAAGTGTGGCACGAGGTGTGGCATCCAGCGGCTCAACCCTCAGTGCCACCGGGCTGGCCTCAAACCACACATATACCTTAAAACCTCAGGCATCCACTGTGTAGCACTTAACCATGAAAATGCAAGACTTACTGTGTATTTTTCTTATGCCTGTGAATGGCACCATGTATTATTATTTTTTTTAAATTACCAATCTTGGCAAGCAGACTTTTCTTTGTGTCAATGGCAGGTGCCTGCTGCAGCCCTGATATGCTGGTAGAAATGTGTTTTTACAAATGTCTTTTTATTGAGAGAGTTTTCAGTTGCTTCAGTAAGACACTACAAAGACAATAACAGTTCTGCATTTATAGAGAGACAATAAATGTGAATATGCATTGTGATTTCTACTGATTTTTAACACTGTTACCCTGGACCCTGTGTCCATACCTCAGTCCTAGCTTAGAGTGAGAGCGGACAGATAACATCAACATTATTATATCTGTGTCAGTGGCTCAGTAGGTAGCACACTCGCCTCTGAGGCCGGGAGATCAGAGGGCTGTGGGTTCAGTTCACACATCTGGCACTTGGGTTAATATCCCAGTACTGACACTGTAGTGCAGCATGAGAGGGGTGCTGCACTTCTGAGGTGCCATCTCTCGGATGAGACGTTAAACCGAAGTCCCATCTGCCTGGATTGGTGGTAGTTCAGGTGGATGTTAAAGATCCCATGGCACTTATCGAAAAGAGTAGGGGTAATTCTTTATTGTAATAAGGCAGAATACATACATAAGGTAAGATTTAAGGAATAACAACATTCTTACTCAAAATCATACATAACAGTAAATAATGAGGAACAAATTAAATGTAATAAGTAGTAACAAAAAAAAACTGCTATTTACACTTATAACACTATTATTCATACTATTTAAATTTAATAATGTGTGAGAAACCTTTCCACCATTTTTTCACTTTCTCTGTATCATATATTTGCATGTCCTTTAGATAAACCTTGGTTAATTCTGAAATAACATATTGACAATATCTATCAAAATTTGGTTTCTTTTGATATAATACCCAATGACAACGGACTTGCCATAAACAAAATCTTAAGCAAGCAAGGAAGATCCGTAAAGTATTTTTTCATAAATATGAAGTTGTGGAGGAAAAATCCCTATTATTAAAAAAAATCATAATCCGATTTGATAACCAATCAAGGGCCCATATTTTGCAAGATGTCTCCAAAGTCTCGAGAAAAAGAGCAATGCAGAAAAAATGTTCTATCGCTTTCTTCTTGATTAATACATTCAATATAAGCAAAACCTCTTCTTTCATTTTGTATTTAGCTGTACCTCTAACATTTAAACGACTATACATTATCAGCCACTGAATTTCCCACATATGTGGAGGCAAATGAGGATTGTTTAATTGGTCTAAAATATGGTGGTTTAAACCTCAAGGACAGTTTTAAAAGCAGGTGATGTAGGATATACTGAAGATATAATTAATTTATAGAGATTTTAGAGGAATTATTACAAATTTGTGATTTGGTTAATTGCCATTTATAGAGTTTCTGTGCTGTGGGTTTAAAAAATGATGGAAGGGTAAAGTTGCTATGCAATTTAGGGGCTGTATTTACCCAGTTTAAGAAATAATGATTTAAGAGGTCTCTAAACCAACTATGTTCACTATTAACAGATGAAGTTAAACAATTATGTAAAGAGTGGGATAAAAATAAGGAATGGCAAAATATCACTGGATCAATCATGCCTGTTCCACCTTTTACTTTGTCTAAGTAAGTATAACACCTTTTTATGGGATTCAATCTATTCCCCCCAAAAAACTGAAAACTCAAACTGTACATTTTAACTTCCAAATGAGAAGGTAGAGGATAGATTAGTGCCATATATTGTAGGCAAGGTAAAATGAAACGTTTGAAAATCTGAACTCTTTTTAATTTTGTAAATCTATATCGTTTCCATTTTTGTACTTTACCTTCTACTGTACGTAAAACCCCAGTCCAATTATGATCTGGCATGTTTTGAGGTCCAAAAGTGACCCCTAAAATTGAAATGGGATCTGAAGATATTTGAATAGATCTATGCTTGATGGACTGAAGGTTTTCACATCCAATCAATAATCCTTTTGATTTGATATAGTTAATTTTAGCATTGGAAAGGATTGCATATTTATGGAATGTCTGAAAAAACTTTTCTAATTGGTTTTGATGTTGAAAAAAAAGGCATATGTCATCAGCATATGCCTGAATATTTAAAAAGAAGTTAGAATTAGGTATTTGAAACCCTTCCCATTTGGGGAAATTACAAATGTCTCTAATGAGGGGTTCTAAGGAACAAATATATAACAGAGGGCTTAAGGGGCATCCTTGATGAACTCCTGAATTAAGCACCTACCCCTTCTCAATTCTACCATTAATCATTGGGCGTATAAAGGAGCCAGAATATAATTTTTTTAAGAGATCAAGTAGTGTGGGTGGCATACCTAAAAAGGCTAGAGTTTCAAATAAAAAGGGGTGACTAACCCTATCATAAGCTTTTTCTAAATCTAGAGATAATGTAAGTCCGGAATGTCTTTTATTGGACAAGAATTCAATTAAGTCACGTATTAAATATAAAACTGTTTGTATTTTTCTATTGAATAAACCACAGTTTTGTACAGGTGAAATAACTATACTAGCCTATGTTTTAAGTCTATTATTTAATAATGTGGCAAGGATTTTGTAATCGGAGTTTAATAAGGTGATAGGTCTCCAATTACTTATGTCACCTTTATCCCAGCTTTAAAAATATAGATTTGCAAGCCCACAATAAAATAACTATCTATTGGGTCTCCTTTAAGGAATCTATTAAACACTAAACTCCAACAAATAGCCAAATCTGTGTTAAATGTTTTATAGAATGCATTAGATAGTCCATCTAAACCAGGGGAAACATTGATTTTAAGTTTAGATACGACATCTTGAATTTTTTGTATGGAAAAGGGTTTAACCATGTTCTCAATTACTTTATTATTAATACTAGGTCCATGTAAATGTTTTAGGTAATGATGTATTTGAGAAGAAGAGGGATTATACGCGTGGCTGAGTTTTTAAAATGTAGTGCAATGAGATTACTTTATTTCTTCAGGATTAGTTATTTTGTGTGCATTAGAATTTAAGTAATCAAGATTAGAGGTGTCTTTGATGGATTTACAAAGTATAAAGGGATCACCTATTACTGATTTAGATGTATAATTATTAAGTAATGCCTGAAGAGTTCTGGCTCGATCATATTGTGCTTGTCTCATTTGAAATTTGGTATTTGATATATGCAGGGTTAGGTCCTCAGTAGAAGTATTAGCATTTGATAATAAGGATTGAAGATGAGAGCGAAGTTTTAAGTAATCTAAAAATTTGTCATTATTTTTTGGGAGCCATAAGCTTTAAAACCAATTAATGCAATCTTGTTTTGTCTCTTTCCACCAGATGCCTAAATCAGTATAGAGGAAGAAACTGACAGTCTAGCATGTAAAATTTTCTGAATAGAGTGTTTAACAAATAGGTCTTGTAATATTGTGACATTTAGCTTCCATCTACAACCCCTGATACATTGTCTCGGGATTCATAGTCACAGACACTTGAGCAACATGTGATCAGAGAACTCAATTGGAATTCTCTTAAATTCAGTGACTAATAGATTTCTGAAGTAAACAAATAATCATACAAGTTCCTTTCTCCCCTTTGTAAAAGGTGTTTTTGGGAATTTTTGATTCTAGCAAATTACATGTAGTAAGATCTGTTAGCTGAATAATAGATTTTAAACAATTAGAATCACAGTATATTTTTTTTGTGTTGGGTCCAGATATACCTATTTTACAGTTAAAATCACCTCCCCACAATACAGGTATAGTGGTAAGTAAGAAAGGCTGAATTTTCTTCATACATGTGATTCTGGATGTTTTAACCTGTGGGTTATAAATGTTGATGAACCTATAAATTTGAGAATCCCACTTACTATCTATAATTAAAACTCTACCAGGAACACAATCAATCAACTTGTGTAATTTAAATTGATACGAATTAAATAATATCCCAACTCCATCAGCTTTTTCCTCACCAAAAGACCAATAAGAAGGTCCCCACGGCCAATCATTTTTAAAAGCAGTTATGTGCTCTTTTGAAAGCATCCAGGTTTCCTGTAGCAAGCAAATAGAAATCTTTGCATCATGAATAAGGTGAAAGATAGCTTTCCATTTGGCACTGTTTAGGATACTGTGAACATTCAAGGAAGCCCAAACAAATCCCATATCTTATGTTATTTTGAACATAATCTATTATTTCTTTCTTCTTTTCTTTTTTTGTCTTTATAATTTCCTTGAGGAATTTCAGTACCATCTTGGACTGATTTTTGTGAATCTGAGTCACCAATATCCATTTCAGATTCTCCCCAAGAAGTTGGCAGAACAGAATAGGTATTTGAAATTTCTACTGGATCAGGTTTTTGCATCTGAATAATTTTAGAATTCCTAGTAGACCGCCTAGGAGGTAAGGGGGTTTGAAGTGGATTTGGGGAGGTAATTGCTTTATCTTTTTCTTCTACATAACAACCAGGTTGTAATACCTGCTTAATCAATGAGCAATCTGTTGTTTTATGAGAAGTGATGCTAGTCGTGGGGGGGGTTTGAAAATTAACTACCGGATTAATAGATACTTTTTCTGGCTCTACAGCCTGATGGGAAGGAACTGTTGGAAGTTTGTCACTTGGTTTATTTAAAGCATCTTGAGCTAACTGGATTAATCTATCAGTATTTCCACTGGGTTTTTTATTTTTAGCTGCCCAAGGGCAGTCTTTAAAAGCGTGAGTAAACCCTTCACAGAGGTCACATTTGGTGGGGTTATTGCATTGCATTGTAACATGGACTACCTCACTACAATTGTCGCAACGTGGGCTATCACAGACACTAGATAGGTGAGTTTTAGAGCCGCACTTGTAACAGGCTGTGGGCTGTCCACTATAAAAGCAGACTCCTCTGTCCCTTCCTAATAAAAAGGAGTTCAGGATGTGCTCAAAGCCATTTTCTGTTTGTCTTAATTTTACTTTATATTTCCATCCCCCAGTCCAAAAACCTTCTAAATCTAAAATAGGTTCAGGCTCACTTTGAATGTCACATTTTTGTGACAACCAATAAGTTATGTCCTCTACTTGAACTCCTTCATTTCTGAACATTATAGTGACAAATTTAATGGAAGGTTGAGAGAGAGGAATAATAAGGAAGGGGGCCCAGATCGGAGAAAATTTAACTTGGTTGTATCTTATCCAAAATAAATCCAATAAAGCAGCAGAATGGAAGCTGACATCGTAGTTATCTTCTCCTGATATGTTGATAATAGCAAAAACGTCCCTAGGAGAAAAATGTAAAGACTCTTTTATCAAAACTTTACCTACAAAGTTACGGTCAGGCCTCTCCGCCATACCCCCTTTGTACCTAATACGAATAGCATTTCGTCTAGGAGCAGCTTCCCTTTTAGTGTTAGAAAATAATTCAGATAATAAAGGTTTCTGAGTAGCAGGAATATTGACAGATTCAGATATAATATTTATGTTATCATTTTGTATATCATTTGAATTAGGAACCTTGCCTATTTCAGCTGCTATTTTACTTTTAATGTCTTTCCCCAAATCATCTGGTTTCCACCCTGGGGAATGTACATTCAAGTCAAATGAGGAATCCCAGGAAAGGTCTGCAGCCCAATCTCCATTAGCTTGTTGTTTCCAACCTGCAGCAAGTAAAGCTCATTGTGGAGTCCACGTATGGTCATGTTGTACAGAGATGGGTAAACCATTTTCAGTACTTATATTACGTGAAACATCAGCAAGGGGGAAACGCAGCGAGGGATTCAGGCTGATATTCACTTTGTCCCATTGACTTAGACCAGTAGTTCTCAGACTTTGTCACAGTGAGCCTCCCCAAATCCATGGGAAAGATTTTGAGCCTCCCCCAAAAACCGAAATAATCTTGGGCCTCCCCAAAGAAAAAGAACACATTGTACTTTGCGCAGTACCCCATGAAAAATTGAAACCCCCTCTGAGTATTTGGCTCACATTCAGTTCTTTGTCTTATACTGACGTGGAACATTTGGAAAGAGCTCCTGTGCTTAAGTGTGTTATCTGAACAACAAATAAAATCGAATAAACAAATGTTATTATTCATCTTATTGTAACACCTCCCCCCCCCCCCAACTAGCCAGCCTACTTGCTCTGCTATTTTCATTCTTGAACCATTGTTACCCCTTGTTGCAGTACCTTCATGGGGTCGGACTACTTTCTCTGTTTCCTCTATATGAAATAACCTTCCTACATACTTTCCTTGCCCCTCCTTCCCTGCTCCTAAACAACTTCTCAGGGATTACTTTGCTCCTTCCTGCTATTGATCTTGCACTTCTATACTCAACCTTTGTATTTGGACTGTTCTGACATCAGGCTACAAATTGATCAATTACCACCATTCTATTAGTTTATTGTTCATATTTGTTTGCACTATTGTTCACTGTGTATTTCTTGATTGTTTTGCAGTTACCTTTGAAATGTATGCATTCCCTACCCTTCCCTGGTACACCTGAAATGAGCCTTGACTCATTCACCTTCCCTTGTCACCTATTGGTAAATAAATACATAAAATTCACCTACTATTGTCCTCTTTCAGTTTGTTTCATCTCTTCACACAAAATACATAAAACTAAAAATCTAAATACAGTACTTTTTCAGACTTGCTTGAGCCTCCCCTTGAACACGTTGGGGCCTCCCCAGGGAGGCTGGCCTCACCATTTGAGAACCCCTGACTTAGACTGTTGTTTCTTAAAGTTAAATTCAGTAACACCCTCTTGGTTATTAGGGGTAGTTTGATAGACTGTAGGGGTTTTAAAAGATGAAAGTTCTCCTTCGGCAGGGTAAAACACAAACCCTGCTTGCTTATGCAGAGTTTTAGACTTTTGGCAAGTCCCAGTCTCCGGTATGCATTCTGGAGTGTCAGAGTCCGGTAATGGTAATACCGAAGAGGAAACTGTATCAAACTTCTCCGATTGAGTTCCGACAATGTTAAACCCCAGTAAGCTACTTTTTGACTGACCTGATCCAGCTTGTAGTGCAGGTAAAAGTAATTCTTTTTGGTTCGGTTTTCATGTCTCTTCTTTTTCGTGGAGTAAGTTGCCAACAGCATTACCTTCCGCATTCGTTAGCTCTACGTCATGTTGTCTCGTCTCCATGGAGTTCTCCGGTGCAGGAAAAGACGCTATTTCGGATTCATTCGTAAAGATTGTAGATATGGAAGAACTGTTTAGGTTTTTACCTGTGTCATTGCCATCTTTATAGCGGGAATCCACATTATTTGATAAAGCATCGTGAAACAGATCTGTGTCGTCCAGCTCAGGTGAAGGAAATATAACCAGGGAGTTAGCATTTGCTGTGGTCTCCTTCAGCTCTTCAGCTTGTGACCGCTCTGCACATACAACAGAAGCATCCATCTTGGATCAATGTCCAGCACCCGTACTGGTGACTGCGCACCAGCAAGAGTAGGGGAATTTCCCCGGTGTCCTGGCTAAATTTCCCTCATTCACTCAAAAATACCACCAACAGTTTAATCTGGTTCAAGGTCAGTTGGCATTCATCTGTATCCCCCTACCCCGGGTCGTGCCTGAAAATAGGCAGGATTTGTCTAGTGCACTTACCAGGTCAACAAAAACTAAATAAATAAAAAATAAATAAATAAAAAAATATATGTCATGTCTAAAATATTTCTTGTACAATAAGAAAAAAGTCTGGTTTCTTTGTCATAATATGAATTACCAGTCGGCCCGCCGGCGCAGTGGTAGGGCTACCGCTTGCGCCCAGCGACCCGGGTTCGGGAACAGACTCGGCGGCTGGAGGGTCGGCTTGGGAGGAGGATTGAGCACCCAGGGCTGCTCTCCTCCTCCGGGTGGGGTGGGATGTGGGTCCCGCTCCGATACTGCCACCTGGGTGACCACGGGTGGAGGTGCAGTGAGACAGCATACAAGGGAGGGAAGACGTCTGCCGGGAGCCAGAGTGTTTGCACGTCTTGACATGCATTGCTCCTTGGCCCCCCTTGTGGGCAGACGCCCTGTGGGTTGGGACCAAGAAAAATGGAAAAACCCTGTGCTGGGCTCCTGTAGATGGGACCTGGTTGTCCCAAGATAACCCATAACCAGGCTCCATAGATGAGGCTGGCGATGCCTTCCGATGCATACTTGAGGTGTGAGAGGGGGACTAAGAGGGGGGTCCCTCTCCTCCCCACCCCGGGGGGAAAACCGAGGCAGGATGGGGAAAGGCTAACCAGTACTTGGAGGGAGGTACCTGGGGCGGGACTACGGGAATACACAGCCTAGGGATCCTCAAAGAAAGGAATCCAGCATAGCGAGAAGGGGGCATAAAGAGAAAGTATAAAAAAAAAAAATAATATGAATTACCCAGCACTTCCATTGTAATTCAAAAGCAGGATAAGTATAGTTTAAATTAGTTGCAAGCTTTCCATGAGATATACATGGTTCATAAGGTCCTTCCACACATCAGTTGTGGGGGGGGGGAGTTGTGTAAGCCAGTGTTTTGTAATGGCTTTCTTAGCTAGAACTAGAGCACTATTCAACAATTTTCTGGTGTCAGGAGTACAATAGCTCTCTGGGGTGTCAAGAAATAGGACCAAGCGGTCAGTGAGTATTATTTCCCCTCCCCAAAAAATCACTTAACTCCTGTTGGATTACTTTATATAAGGGCACTAAATTGGGACAAGGCTAAAAAATATGGCCATAGGTAGCAACAGGGCTTCCACAATTTCGCCAACTGGCTCCCCACATTTGGGGTAAGTACTTCACCCACCTTGCTGGAGTGATAAAAAAGGGAATAACTGTTTTTCAAGAGAATTCCTTCCACATATAGGAAGAAGTAACATTATGCAGATTTTTTTAAACAGTAGTCCCACTGCTGATCAGTAATGACTATACCCAGGTCTCTCTTCCAGGCTTGATGTATATGTTTAGTTGACTAGTGCTATTGCATTAACAGTGCTTGATACAAGGGAAAATAATGCACTTAGTAAATCCCTGGCCTTTAATTACCACCAGTATTTTATTTATTTATTTAGATTTCGGATAGTACCTTTGAGCCAAGGCTCACTTACAAAGGTTCCACATCAATAAAAACAGAACAATAGTGCATAACAGGATACAGCAGTGCATTACAGAAAACAACTTAGTTACTAAGACATAAAAATACAGCTAAGCAAAATTGCAAGGCAGCTAGTGGCATTGTCAGTGTAAATAACAAACATAATTCAGTAGGCTAATGTAGGCTAGTATGGGTACACTTTAGGAGAGAAACAGGGAGGCAGCAGTAGCCGGGATAGGTGTAGGAGATGAGGATTATAGGCGGGAGCAGGAGAAGGAGGAAAATGGTGGAGGGAGGGGGAAAAATGGACTCAGAGAGCAGAGTCGGGGCAAGGGATAGCGAGGTAAGGGGAAAGGGGCTGAAACAGACCAAGACAGGAGAGCATAGAGAGAGAGTAGAAGGAGGGCAGAAGGCAGTGTGAGTGGAGTAGGGAAGGAGATGGAGTGGACACAGGGGCTCTGGGGAGCAGGGAAAAGAGATGAAGAGGAATGGGGAGAAAAAGGTGAGATGGGGAGGGGTAGAACAAAAAAGGGAACTAAGAAGTATGGCAGTACTAAAGTGAGGATTATGGGAAGCAATCACATATGGTCCAGGCAGTGAGGATTTGGTGCAGATTCTGCTTGAAAGCACCAAGCGATGAAAGGTTGGTTATTTCTGTTGGCAGCGAGTTGATCCAGCTTGAGGCTCTGTATTTGAAGGAGCATTGTCCTTGAGTGGTGCGACAGTGGGGTACTGAAAAAAGTTGAGATTCCAAATTAGTGGTTAGGCAGGAGCACAGTAAGGATTCAGAGTATTATTTACCCCAGGGAGCATGAGACCCAAAGAGATCTTTTTAGCAAGGATGCAGGTCTGGTATCTGAGTCTACCAGTTAGTTTGATCCAGTTGGCTTGCTCGTAGCTATCACAAGTGTGCGAGAGGTGGGGAGCGGAGGTTAGTGGATGACAGGCCTTGTTTAGGGCTATGGCTAGGCGCTGGAGTTCAGAGTCAGTATTTGATCCATATATCACCAGTCCGTAGTCGATTACGGAGATTACAGAGCTCTGGATAGCAATGTTTAGGGTCTTGGCCGTGAAGCAGTCCTTATGCTTACAAAGTAATCATATGTGAGTATTCACAGTTTTAGCCACATTTTCAATATGTTTGGAGTATGCCAGAGTGCAGACGAGGGTCACTCCCAGGTATTTAAACAGATATACTTGCTCCAATGTTATCCCGACACTGTTGTAGATAGTTAGTCCTTGGTCTTTATGTTTGCTGTGGGTTCCATGAAACATCATTGTTTTAGTTTTATTGTAGTTTAGGATAAGTTTATGCTCTTTGAACCAAGAGTCAACTGAAGTGAAGCTTTCCTGCAGCTGAGACTGAAGAGAGAGAGAGTATCCAGGTGGGATGTAAAGATAACCGCATCATCTGCGTACAGAAGAATTCTGTCACAGCAGGATGCAGGTAGATTGTTTAGGAATATGTTAAAGAACAAGTGACCTAGAATGGATCCTTGTGGGACTACAGAGTGGACTGGAAGGGTGGTGGAGAGGGAGACACCAATTCTAACTTGTTGGGTTCGATCACTGAGGTAGCTATGGAACCATAGAGTAGTATCAGTTGAGAGACCAATGACAGATTGTTGTTTGACCAGCAGGGTATGGTTGACTGTGTCAGATCAATGAAGGTGGTGATGACAAGATGTGCCTGATCAAGGGCATTATGTATGTAGCAGGTGAATTCAAGGACAGCAGAGGTTGTGCTGTGATCTTTATGAAACCGGTGCTGCTCTGGACATTGTAGTTTGTATTTGTCGATGTAGTCATTTATCTGTTCGGCAACTATCCTCTCCAAAGCTGTAGAAGGGAGGTGGGGTGGAGACAGGTCAGTAGTTGCTAGATAAGGTCTTATCACCACTTTTGTGAATTGGAGTGACCACTGCAGATTTCCATTTTTTTGGGAACTGTGAGAGCATGAGGGACAGGTTTAGGATTTTAGTGAGAGGGCCAGGACTTCATCTATAGTGAGGGTGAGGAGTTTCAGGTCTAGGGAATCCCCACTTGATCTGGACTTCCCAAGCACTTTGAGAAGGTGTTTTCTAGCCTGACCCTTAGAGATAGTTCTAAAGTAGAATGGAGGGTGCCCCAGAGTGGGTGCTGCAGAGTCAGTGAAAACGGCTTGAGGTGAAGGCTCAGAAAAGGTTGGAGGTAACATGTGGCTAAGAGCCGTGAAGGTATCATTAAATGTGTTAGCCACAGAGACTGGATCAGCAGAGATAGGGCCATTTAAGTTGAGACTGGAAGGTGTAACTTTGGGGACTTTCCTGGTTATTTCAGAGAGGTTGGACCAGACTTTATTCCCATCTTTCCATGTACTTGCTAGAGCCCTCCTATAATAGTTTGCTTTCTCGAGGCAAATCACTATTAAACAAGCACTCCTTGCAGCTTTTTAGGCCTGAATGTCCACCTGAGAGCCTGTTGACTTGGCACGGTGCCAAAGAAGGTCCCGAAGCTTCAATTGCTCAAGTAGGTCAAAGGTTATCCACAGGTTGTTAAATCCCTTTCTCTTGCATTTCTTAAAGTGGGCATGGACGTCACAGGCAGAGTTGAAACTGTGAATAAAGTAGTCAAGTGCAGTATCCACATCAGGGGCTATGCCTATTGGTGACCAGTCAAGTTCCCGTAGTCAAATTTTGAGAGGTCCCAGGTGACCAGGAATCAATTTTCTACTGCTAATAATTTTTTTGGGGGGGCTTGGTGAATTTTTTGGTCCAGGTGCACAGGATTGGGGAATAGTCACTAATACAGTCTGGGAGAACTTCAGCTTGAGAGATGTGATCAGGTCAGTTAGTAAGTACCCAGTCCAGAAGGGTACTTGTCCCAGTCCTGTAGTTCATCCGGGTGGAGGATTGAACCATTTGTAAAAAGTTTGTTGCAGTCAGGGTGTCCTTATAGTTGTTCACACTAGAGGATGACCAATCAACATTAAAATTGCCAAGCGGAATGATTTCTGAGCTATGGTCAAGGGAGTTAATACAGTCAAGGGGGTGGTGTAGGCCTTGGCTGGACAGCTTGGTGGGTATATAGACAGAGGCCACCATCAGGACTTTATTATGTGCCCCAAGTAATACCTTGATGGTAAGAACCTGGATGTCATTCTCAGATTGTGGCAAATTTATGGCATGACCCTTTAGAGACTCATTTAGGTAGACAGCACAGCTCCCACCTTTCTTGGAGAGCCTGTCTTGCCTGAAAATGGTATATCCAGGGACTGATATAGTGGAATCCCTAATCTTTGGGGATAGCCATGTCTCAACCACCAATATGATATCTGAGTTTTGATGTGATATCCATGCAGTTAAGGAGTCAAGTTTACTGAGAAAGCTGCAGATATTTATGCTTGCCAAAGACAGCATTGAAGCCCTGCCAGTACCTCTAGAGCCAGGCTGAAGGGGGCCATGGTTCTGGAGAATGTTGCCTGAATTAAGTAGCCACAGTACTATTAGGTGTTTTAGGAGACCCTTGTGGTAGTTCTTATCGGGCAGATGGCTGTATTTTTTTTGCATGTTTTTTCCCCAGAGGTTGTTCTATGGAGCAGAAACCCTTTAATAAAAGGGACATGCTAGTGAGCATAGGAATGTACTTACTGTGTATAAGTACCATCCAGGAGTGTAGGGGTCTGGGGCAAAGCTGCCAGGCATGAGGTAGGATATAGCTGCAGGTAATAGTCTGATAGGCAGATTGGGAATCTGCAACAATGTAGTTAAGGGGTGGGTAAACTGGCAGTTCACCTGTCAATCCGATGCACGTGGGTAACACAGCAAATGTGATCAGGCTTAGCAGAAGATAGGTAGATCTCATTTTGGAGCCAGATGACAGCACAGGATTCATGGAGAAGAGACAAGTTATAGTGGTCCTTTAAGAGGGGCTGAGAGTCCAAACAAAAAAGAAGAAAAAATAAACAAGAAAGAGAGTAGCCAATGGAGGGAGTGGCAGGGAAATGACAGGAGGAGGTCCTGTGAAGAGGGGAGCCTGACCAATAATTGGGAGGGAGGCTGGAAGGGGTGGGAATTAGTTGGATTTAATAGAGGTCGAGGCTGGGGAGGGTGGTCGAGGTCATGGGAGGGTGGTCGGGACAAAATACCCCCTCAGAACTAGCTATGAATTAATAAAAAGCTTAGGCAAGCAAGAGGTGATCTGCAAGCAGAAAAAGAAAAAAAAAAAAATGAAAGAAACTCAAGCAGTGTCCATGGCTACACTGGAGAACCAATCGGGTTGCTCCAGATTCATCTAAGTGGCCAATCAATGGAGTCCGGTGGCCGTGCACCAAAATTTGAAAGCCCTGGCTCAATTTGCAACTGCAGTCCATACCTGAGGGGGGTTCTTGGGGTGCGCTGTTTGTTGGAGCGGTCGGTGGTGAGGAGTACTGGCAGCACTGCTGTGGGGAAGGAGCCCTCTCAAGGCCCGGCCAATGTGGGGAGAGAGAAAAGAGAGAGGAGAGTGAATTAAGTTAGGAAGTGTAGGGGTGAGGAGAAACTGAAAGAAAAGAGGACAAAAAAAGAGAGACTGCAGACAGGAATCATAGTGGGAGGCTGAGGAGAGACAAAAGAGAGTTAAATTGGGGGCAGGTCAGAGGACAATCACCAGCGGGAGATGCAGAACATGTCAGCACCAGGCTTCCACACTGCGAGTGAGTAAGACTGGGGGGGGGGTAGAGGTGCCAGAGGGAAACAGAAGCAAGTAGGTTGAAAGAAAAAAAACTGCAAGAAAAAGAAAGGGGTTAGGGACACCAGCAGATACCAGGGCAGAAACAGGTCAAAACTGCAGGGTGTAAGTTTAGAGAGAAACAATAATAGAGCAAGGCTGCAGTTTCAATACTTAAGTCAAAAAAAGCATTAGCAAAAAGCAGTTAAGGCATCAAGAAACAGTATTATGCAAGGATGCTGTATAAAATGCATATAGAGAATTGCTCTGGTAATTAAACAATTGATTAAGTACAACTATTTTTTTCAAAAAATACCCCCTTAAAACTAGCTATGAATTAGTAAAAAGCTTAGGCAAGCAAGAGGAGACCTGTGAGCAGAAAAATGAAAAAAAATGAAAGAAGCTCAAGCAGTGTCCATGGCTACACTAGCGAACCAATCAGGTTGCTCCAGATTCATCTAAGTGGCTAATCAATGGAATCCAGTGGCCGTGCACCAAAATTTGAAAGCCCTGGCTCAATTTTCAACTGCACTCTGTACCTGAGGGGCGTTCTCGGTGTGTGCTGTTTGAAGGAGTGGTTGGCGGCAAGGAGTACTGTCTGCACCGCTGTGGGGAAGGAGCCCAATCAAGGCCCTGCAGCTGAGGGGGGTTCTCAGTGTGGGCTGTTTGCAGGAGCAGTTGGCAGCATGGAGTCCTGGCCACACCACTGTGGGGAAGGAACCCGCTCAAGGCCTGGTGGCTGAGGGTGGTTCTCGGTGTGCACTGTTTGCAGGAGTGGTCAGCAGCGAGGAGTACTGGCCGCACCACTGTGGGGAAGGAGCCCGCTCAAGACTCGGTGACTGAGGGGGATTCTTGGTGTGCAGTTTGCAGGAGCGGTCAGCAGCAAGGAGTACTGGCCACACTGCTGTGGAGAAGGAGCCCGCTCAACGCCTGCCAGCTGAGTGGGGTTCCCAGTGTGCGCTGTTTGCAGTAGCAGTCAGCGGTGAGGAGTACTGGTTGCACCACTGTGGGGAAGGATCTCCTGTTCACCAGGATAGTTCCTTAAAGATGGGTGTGCAAAGACCAGGACCCATAAAAATTTGAAAAAGTGAGCCCTGGGAATGCTACAGACTGCCATCAAGTCCTCAGTTGTCTGGAATTTCCACACGTGAAGAAACTGAAATGTATATTGCAGGCCCAAACAATCCTTGCCCAAAAAGTCACGATCTAATTTGGCTGGTATAAAGGTCTTAGTATAGGGTAGGAGAAAAAAAGTAAGAATTTAGTCAAGGCCAAGTGCTTGGTACTCAATGTTCTGAACCATACTGTTAAAATATTTATAGTATATGGGCTATCAAATCGGTGATAATCATCTCCTGGCGGAGAATGGTAAGAAATAGTTTAAACTACATTTCATAAACGTCACTCATTGGTGAGATCCGACCTGCAGACTGTGTCCAGTTTTGGAAGCTGCACCTCAGAAAGGACATAGACAGGGCAGAAGCAGTCCAGAGGAGGGCAACTAAAATGGTGCTGGGGTTGCACCAAGAGCCCTACTAGGAGAGAATGAGGGATCTCATCATGAACACCCTGGAAGAGAGGACAATGAGAGAGGAAATGTTAGAGACCTACCTCATAGAGGGGAACAGGGTGCTGGAGGGAAATTTCTTTAAATGAGAAGGCGCACCAGGATCAATGGGCATGCGATAAAGTTGGTGGAGGGGAAGTTTAAGAGAGATGTGAAGAAATATTTCTTCACTGAAAGGGTAGTAGATGCCTGGAACAGACTGCCAGTGGAAGTGGTGGAGGTGGAAACAGTGGAGGGCTTCACGCATGTGTGGGATAGACATAGGGGTGTAGTAGAAAACAGGCAGGGAGGAGGGAGGGTTGCTAGAGATCAGTTAGGGTCTGCGGAGACAAATTAGGCAGAGAACATCTAGGCAGAATGGGTGAGCCAAGCGCTCCTTTTCTGCTCACAAATTCTGTGTTTCTGTGTTTGTATGTCACCAGCATATCCTAAAAGTCAGAGCACCTAGGATACTAATTACCTGATTAGTTCAGAAAAAGTGTTGCTGAATCAAAGGGAATAACTGCCGCATCTCCATTGTAGTTCATTGCATATGGCAAGGCAAACTTACAGTGATGTCACTGTGCGATGGAGATAGAAGTGTTTTTTGTTCCTGCAAGCCTTGAATTAATCTAACCAAATCTGTGCATTAAAAAAAGGAAAAAATGCCCTCCAAAAGCAAAACTGAAGAGATAGGAATGGCTAGCATGCAAAAATTGAAAGCATACATGCACTTAAACAACAGAAATTGGTCCTTGTGGAAAGGGCCCGGAGCAGGAGTTGCATCTCCTCGAGGTGGGCAGAATCACCAGACATGGCCTTGGGCAGTGAGATGGAGGAAGAAGAGAAAGCTTTACTATTATATCCCGCAAACTATAAAGGGAGTTGAGGCAGCCGGAAGACACCTTGGAACACATCCAAGGGATGTGGAAGAGAACAGAAAGGACATCAAATGGCAGGAGCAGAAAATGCAGGAGATGAAGAAACAGATCACCAATTTAACAGAAATGACAGACCTGCACAACACGACTCTTCTCCGGCCTCTGCTAGATGAAAATGATGAAGCTTGGTAGTTACCTTGCAAAATGTTAGTTTCTACCAGTGTTTGCTGATGATGATTATGGGTGGATAGAACCCTGAGCACCTATTAGGGTGAGACTTTTCCTGCACATTTTTTGTCATATAATAAAATAGGCATTCAACATCATTAACCATTTTTGGAGTCAGATGCCTTTCTGTTGGTGCTAATTTCTTCATTTGTGTATTGTACATAAAAAAATAGAAGATCTGGAGAACAGGTCCCAGCATGTGAACACGGCATTCCAGAAAAACTGAATCAGGAAACATGATTAAGTTCATGGGCAGCTTCCTCCACAAAGTGCTGAACTTAGATGTGGAATTCCAACTAAACATCATAAGGGTGCATAGGGCACTATCAGCACCAGCAACAGACCCAAAGACAAGACTGAGATCAGTCATCTCATCATTGCATTGCTTGACTACAGAGTGAAAGAGACTCTATTTTTTTCATATAGCTTTTTGCTCCCCCGTTACCACCTGCACCTACTTGGCAATGGGGGGGAGATGTGTATTTCTAGATTTTTCACCCCATTACCCCTGGACCTCGGATCGCATCACGCATTTGCGTGGGGGCACGCATGTGTTCTGTGGCTCCAGGAACATCCGCTTCCAACAACCCAGCCGAATGCCAGGGTGCCCTGTGGCTTGGCACTACCACCTAGCCTCCATTGGGTTGCAGCCAAGAGCCAGGGAACCCTCACGTCCCTCCCCAGAGAGGAGAGCTGCATTGTGGCATCTCGATCCTGCTCTGCACCCTTCCCCCTCCCTCTCAGCTGACCCCTAGCTGTCCGAGCTCGCTCCCGAACTCGGGTCACTGGCATGGCATGAGGTATGGTGTTCAATGCCACAATACTCAGCACCACTGGGCCATCTGAAAGAGACTGTCTTGGAAAAAAAACTGGGAAAAACTAGAAGGTGGTGTTTGGGGACCAAAAACTATTTTTTGAGCACAACTTTGCTCCTCTCACAGTGGAGTGCAGGAAAAAGCTATTTGATGTGGTGAAAGAGCTGAGGTCTAAGGGACTGAAAGCTAATGTCAATTACTCAGCTAGATTAAAGATCTTCACTGATGCAGAGGTGAAAATGTTTGACACTCTGATGGAGGCAAAAGCACACCTTACTAGGATGGGGACCAACATCATGCACTACTCCAGCACCCGCAGCCTCAAAACTCTGCATCGCCAGCAAAGAACTCAAAGAAAGAGAAGCTGAAGGTGGCAGAGCAGAATGGCGGAGAGCACTACAGCCATCACTGTTGACCACAACAAGCTGAAGAAAGGACAGCATAGAAACTTGGACCTACTGTAAGTGCAAGTAAGACACTGAGAGGTTTGATAATCCACAGGGGGTGCACTGAACAGGTCTAAAAAGGACAAAACGGGAAACATCTGAAACTTAATAAAGTGGTTCTGGCTCAGACCCTTGTGCCTGTCACAATAAAAACTTGCTCCACACAGCCCCGATTTCCTGGGTCAAGGATATTTGAAAAAGCAGAGGAGGCAGAGAAAAGGTATGAAATGTTAAAATGTGTTGTTTGTGTTTTTTTAACTTGCTGCTCTTTCTTCCTTAGGAAGGGAACCAAAACCCTGTGAGGTAACTTAAGGAGGGGGGTACACAGGTGGGATGAGGCAAAAGATGGGAACACGCAAGGGAAGGGGGAAGACATTAGTGCACATATTGCAGTGAAGACAGCTTAGGACAGTTTTTTTTCTTCCTTCAGGCAACATTAGGTTAAAGGGTTTTACTTTTGGCAAACATGGTAGGCTGATGGCAGTAATAGTCATTATGGAGGAGAAGAGAAAGAGTGGGTCAAGCTCGGAAGAGACGGGGGGGGGGCCCTCAGTTAGTAGCTGTCTGCACTTCACAGCACTTCAAAAATGCCAAGAATTTATTAGGGTAGCCCCAGACAAACAAAGGCGCTTTGCCGGGTAAAACCATCTTCCTCCGGGGGTAGGGTCAGAAAAAATTGACACACACTGTAACACAAAATGGCAGCATGCAGCACCCGCCATGCTGACTTACAAAAAGCGGAAGGCAGTGTAAGGTCGACTTGGTGAGTCCCCCCACCCCATTGTCTTCCCTCTAATTTAATGAGCTGTTGAGCACCCCCCCCAGCCCTTGTCCAAGATTTGTCAGGCCTCTTTTTATTCCCCTTGCTCCCCAAGGAAGGAAAACTGAGAGGCATATGAAATCTTAATGCAAAGGGAAGATTGGGGAGCAAGGGGAATAAAAAGAGGCCTGACAGATCTTGGACAAGGGCTTGGGGGGGGGGGTAGATGCCCACGGCCCATTAAATTAGAAGGAAGACAGTGTACCCACTGTCAAGGGGTGATCTCTTAAAAGTAGATAGGTGCAGATTTGGGATCTGCACTGCCTGCCACCAGCTAAACATGGAAAGGTGGCAGGATGAAGGTGCCACTGATGGAAGGAAAAGAAAAGGAGAGGTGAGGAGGGTGGGCAAAGGCCAACAAGGTTTTGGTTATACAAAAATGTAAAAATTGTTTTTATAATAGTTTGAGTTACCGCTAATGGTTCATGGTTATTGCCAACAAAGTTAAAGTGCTGAGAAGAAGATGTAATGGGAAAAGACAAAACACAGCTTGTGGTTCGGGATAGTACACCTACTGGAAGACAGACATAGAAAGACTCAGAACAGGTGCACTAACTTAATGAATGGAGCTGCTGCTTAAATAGGCAAAAGTCTGCAGAAACACAATGAAAGCAGCACCTCACAGAACTTCAAAACACCAAGAATTTATTAGGGTAGCTCCAAACAAACAAAGGCCCTGGCACTTTGACGGGTAAAACTGTCCTCCTCAGGGGGTAGAGTCAGAAAATATTGACACACATTTAAATAGTGAGCTCATCATGAGAAAACACATCACATGACCATGTTACATATTAGAACAATTAAGTATAAACTTTTTTAAGAATTCATCCTTAATGTCATGGTCAGATGCAAATAATATTTGTTTCAGTTTGATGCACTGTTTTTAAATGCAAGAAGTTTTTTATGATAAAATTAAAAGCAAAAATTGATGAAAAACACACTATTGGTATGGTGCACAGCACGCCGTATGTGAATCTCAAATGTATTTCTTATTATTACATTTAAGGAGTCTATTTTTGTACAGATGGGCAAATTCAGACCAAGCTGAAAAGTGATTGCTTGAAGAAGCAACCAGAAAAGGGGGACAGCACCGTTATAGGTGAGCGCCACAAAAGGCGCATACATGGGAAGCTGTGCACAGAACGAAGAAACGAATGCAGATGTGCAACAGACAGAAGACAGATATACATGAGAGCATCAGTTTATGGTGGACCTAACTGTGGCAATGTATAACATCAGAAGACTTGACAGTCTGGTAAAAAGAGCCTGAATATGGCTGGAAATTAACAAAACAGATACCACCTTAGCATTCCTGCTGGAGACTCACTTTACACCCTCAGAATATGAGAAACTGAGATGAAGGTGGATGGGGGGAGGTGTGTGCGGCATCATGACTGAAACACCCCCATCATAGAGTACAGCTGTATTTATCAGAAAAGACAGCTCGCTTCAAATTGAAAAAGTTGTTCTAGACCCTGGAGGCAGATTTGTACTCCTACAAGGTGTGTATAAGAATGCTAATTATACTCTCTTAAACTTATACGCACCAAATGATCAAAGAGAAAACAAGGTATTTATAAGAGAAATTCTACAGGAAACAGTTATTGACCCAGGTATACCATATGTAACCCGGGGAGATTTTAATACCATAGTGTCCCCTCAAATGAATAAGGGGGAGTGGGAGACAAATGGTCAGAGAGCGGATTAGGAAAAGTAATCAGTTTTACTAACAGAAGAATTTAGGCTTGCAGTAATATGGAGATTCTTAAAATGGGCAATGAAAAACTACACACACACACACACACACACACACACACACACACACACACACACACACACAGGCTGAGACAGGCACAGCTGTTACGCACAAATAGACATGTTCCTTATTTTAACGGAATGGGTTCATACGACACAGTCTTGCACCATTTGGTCCAGAACAGCGTCCGATCACGCCACCTCAGTAAGCCTGAAACTAGAAATAGCTCCAATTAGGAGGAATTCAACCTGGAGCATGAATGTGGGGCACTTAAATGCCCCGTAATTTAGGGAAAAGGTGGGGAAAACCATCAAAGATCATCTGGCAGACAATCTGGAGGGAACCACCTTGCAGGCAGTGCGGTGGGATGTTTTGAAGGCAGTGGTTAAAGGAGTTTTCATAGCATATTCCTCTGACCAAAAGCAGACGAGATTAGCAAAACAACGAGAACTGGAACAACAAATCAGAGACCTAGAATTTGAGCACATTATCTCTTTAAATGAACAGGCTAGAACAGAGCTAGGAAAAAAAGAAACAAGAACTTACAAAAATGCTGACAACACAGAGGGAAAGGAGTTATCATAGAATCCAACAACAGTGTAATGAAGGGGGTAATAGGGCAGGGAGTCTGGTAGCACTTCAGTTGAGAAAGCAGCAAGGAAATAGGGTGGTTCTGAGGTTAAAAGACCTTAAAGCTGAGGGGAGGCGGGGAAGAACTGGAAAGCTGGGGGACATCACCAGAATATTCATAGAATACTATAAGGGGGGATTAACCCATGACAGAGCATGAGTTTATTGAGAATTAATCCATGCCTGGGGGGGGGGGTGAGACATAAGGCCGCAGGCCGAGTGACTTCCACCACCCAGGTGTGGATTAATGCTCAGTAAACTCATGCTCTGGAGTGGATTAGGCCTCTTATAAAATGGGCAACTTTAGAGGTTTACCCAAATAAAAATAAAAAAAAACACTGTTTACATGCCTTTGTAATAAAATAGTTCTTCCGCCTAATGGGTTTGTAGTTCTGAGGATGCTGTAGTTGTAGTTCTCCGCTAGGTGGATTTGTCCTAATGAGAATGCCATAGTTGTCATTTTTTACATGTTTCTCTGGTGGAGTGATCTGAAAAGGTCACTTTACATTGCTGTCACTCAGGATTTTGTAACTGTGGGTTTACAGGAGAGTAATCAATGGTCAGGTGACCTGTTTTGACAACTCAGAATACAGGATTTTTGGCACCCATTTTGTAAACAGCTATATATGCATAGACAGATAGGCTATTTGTCAGAAACAGGCCGATGAGTTTTATTTCCAAAAATCACACTCCCAACACTGACAGAGCAAGAAGCTACAGAAATGAATGTTAACATAGGAGAAGCTATTATTAAGAACAGGATAAAAAAACTTAAAAATGGCAAATCACTAGGCCTAGATTGTCTTCCTTCAAAAATTTTCAAAGCATTTGAGGGGCTACTGAGTCCTCTGTTAAGCAGAGTGTATGCAGAACTGTTGGGGGCAGCAGATCCCAGACTGTAGGAGATTGTCACAAATTTTGATCCTACCAAACCCAGAGAAAAATTTAACAGAATCTGGGTCATACAGACCTGTCTCCCTACTAAATACAGATCTCAAAATATTTACAGGACTCTTGATGGAGAGGGTGCAGAAGGTGGTTACAAAGGTAATACATCGGGACCAGACAGGATTTATTAATGGAAGGTACCTACAAGATAA
Source organism: Neoceratodus forsteri (assembly GCA_016271365.2). Taxonomy (NCBI): domain Eukaryota; kingdom Metazoa; phylum Chordata; order Ceratodontiformes; family Ceratodontidae; genus Neoceratodus; species Neoceratodus forsteri. Next base: position 359,864,356 of record JADMNL010000025.1, read on the forward strand.
TATTCACAGGCTGTTGAACATAATTTTGACACGGGGGGCAGGGGACATTTCAGATAGCCAACTTCATGGATGCCAAAAAAGCATTAAATAGGATTAATTGGCACTTTCACAAAAAAATGGAGATAAAAAAATTTGGCCCAAATTAATAACTACAGTAACAGTACTATATACAAACCCACAGGCGTTGGTAAGAGTAAATGAAGTCAGTTCAGAATACTGCCCGCTTATGAGAGGCACACGTCAAGGATGTCCCCGTTTCCCTTGCTGTTTGCAATGTGTGTGGAGTCACTGGCAGCAAGGGTATGGCAAGATGTCAACATAACAGGTGTAAAAGCTGGGGGATATGAACAAAATATTTCATTATATGCAGATGATTCCACCTTTTTTTTCTGAGTAGACCCGCAGAGTCAGTTCCCACTAATCAGTTTAGTGTAAGATTTCAGTCAAATATCAGAGTATTTAACTAATTTCATAAGTTCATAGGTTCATAGGTGATTTCAAGCTAGGTAGACTTTCGTCCATAATGCTTGCCTTATTATTTATAGCCCTTTATCTATTCTATCCAAAAGGAAGTTATCGAGTTTGTTTTTAAAGGAGTCCATATTTGTACTAGACACCACTTCCCTAGGCAGAGAATTCCATCCTACCACAACTCTGTTGCTGAACCAATATTTTCATGATAAAGTCTGCCATTTTTGTGTTTCAAACTGTAAGGGGTGCCCCCTGGGTTCGTATCTTGATTTCCTCCAGATTAGTCCAAGTTCTGACAAGGGTGCAGGATCATTTATACATCTGTATAGTAGACAATAGTCCCCCCTAGTTCTTCTATGCTCCAGGGTAAACAAATTCAGCTCCCTTAATCTCTCAGGGTAAGTCTTCTTTTCCAACCCTTCAACTGACTTAGTCGCTCTTTTCTGTATTCGTTCAATATTATGTATATCTGCTTTTTTATAAGGTGCCCAGACCTGAGCACAGTACTCCAGGTTTGGTCTAACCAGAGCACCATAAAGAGGGTTTAACACCTTCCTGTCCCTACTTGAGATGTGTCTCAGAATACAATTCAAAATTTGATTTCCCTTTCTTATTACTTTGTTACAATGTGTACTAAATTTTAAGTCTGAACTAACTGTTACCCCAAAATCCCTTTCCTCTTCTATTTTATTGAGTACAGTATTATCCAATTTGTAGGGTAGAGGGTTGTTGTTTTTTACTTTACCCAAATGCATAGTTATACATTTGTTTTTATTTAATTCAAGTTTACTCTTTACAGTCCAATGATGTATGTAATTTAATGCTTCTTGTAGATCCTGCTGTTTTTTTACTGTATTGGTTATTGCACCAATTCTGCAATCGTCTGCAAATTTTGTCAACCAAATATCTTTATTTTCCAGTTTCAAGGAGGTTATGTAGATATTAAAAAGGCAAGGTCCAAGTACCGATCCCTGGGGGACTCCACTAGTCACAGTCTCCCAGTTTGATTTTTCTCCTTGTATCACCAGTCTTTGCCTTCTTTCACATAGCCAAGCATCTATCCAGTTTATTATATTGGTGTCTAGTGCATACTGTTTAAGGGAAAGTATTAATTCTTGATGTGGGAGTTTGTCAAAAGCTTTAAAAAAATCCAAAAAAATAACGTCAACACAATTTCCCGCATCTAATGCCTTCCCAACCTTTTCGTAAAAAGTCAAGAGATTTGTCTGACAGGAATGTTTTTTTTCGGAATCCATGTTGTAGTGGGTCCTGCAGTTTGTTAACCTCAAGGTACTCAACTATATAATTCTTTAGAATGGATTCCATCATCTTACCCATGACCGATGTCAAACTAATCGGTCGATAGTTTTAACTCAGATTTCAACTGCTTTTGTATATAGGAACTACCATCGCTTCTGCCAATTTTGTGGTACTTGTCCTGTATCTAGGATTTTTGGAATATGGGTTAGAGGTGGTGCAAGTTGTTCTGCCAAGTCATACAGTATCCTAGGATGAATTTCGTCAGGTCCTTGTGATTTGTTTATATGTACTGTTTTTAATTTATCTAGAACATCTTGTAGCTTAATCTGTATCCTCCCTGGTCTGGAAGTAGTATTGGGAATAGTATTTAGTAAAGTAACTGGATTAAAGACAGAGCAGAAATATTTATTTTGTAACTCTGCACAGTCTCTATTACTAAGTATTTCTCCTGCATTATTTTTAAAAGGTACAATAATAGTACTCTTTTGTTGTTTATTATTTATATAAGAATAAAAAGTCTTATAGTTGTCCTTAACAAGTGATGCAAGTTTTAATTCATAGTCTCTTTTTGCTTTTTTTATTTCCCATTTGACTTTTTTAACAAACTCTCTATACTGTAAGTTGGGTTGTTTATTTCATGTTTAATTTTTTTGAACCATCTGTTTTTTTTATTTATCAATGTTTTAATTCTTGGAGTTAGCCATTTAGGGATATTTTTGTTTGTTGAGTACTTAGGGTACTTTGGTATACATATGTTTATAATTTTGTATAGTACATTGACTAAGGAGTCCCACATTTTATGAGCTGTGTGATTTCCAAGTTCTTTCTGCCAATCCCAATTTGTGAGGTATTTCCTCATAGCAGGAAAGTCAGCCTTTTTAAAGTTTAGAACTGTAGTTTTTCCTTCCCTAAGAGTATTTGGTGCATCTTTAACTAGGAACTTGACTGACTGGTGGTCACTATTTCCCAAAGGGTTACTAGTGTGCACATTTTGTATTGTCTGTCCCATATTGGTTAAAATCAAGTCTAAAGTGTTATTTCCCCTGGTGTTTTCAAGAACAAGCTGAACAAGCCCTATTTGGTTTAGAGCCTCCAAAAATTGTGTACTTCTTTTGTTTGTACCTTCAAGTTTTTTCCAGTTTATGTCTGGGAAATTAAAATCCCCGGTCAATATTATTCTTTCTGACGGATCTAGGTTATTGATGACTTTTAATAATTCTAGTTCTCCATCTGGGTTCATTGAGGGGGGTCTATAAACCAGACCTAATTTAATTTTTGTTTGTCCCCTGGGTATGAGTTTTAACCACACCATTTCCAGGCCATCTTTAGCTCTAGTTATTTCCTCACATTGTATAAGATTTTCTATGTATATAGCTATACCCCCTCCTTTCCTTGATTCCCTTGATAGGTAGTATAGTTTGTAACCGGTTATTTCTTTATCCCATCTATCTTCGGTAGTCCACCAAGTCTCAGTTATTAGTGCAATTTGTATGTTGTTTTCATATAATAAGCATTGTAGTTCCTCAAATTTGTTTGTTAGACTATGTGCATTTAGTAAAATGCAGTTCCATCCCTCTTTGAGGTCCATAGTTGTAAATGTTAAGTTGTGAGTCTCCTCCCCTTCCTCCAGTTTAAATGAAAAGAGATAACATTGCTTATTTTCATACTCAGAATTCTGATGCCTGTTTTATTTAAGTGTAATCCATCACTTTTAAAAAGAGTGTTTTTCCCAAAGGTCCCTGAATTGTCCATAAATCCAATATGATTATACCTACAAAGGGTTCTCAGTTTCATATTAAGCATCTCAATGCCTGAGTTTTTAAATTCATGTCTCCCATGGCATGGGATTAGACCTGAAATAATTATATCACATCCTTTATTTTTCATTGTATTTACAATGTGTTGATAATCTTATATGATATCATCTATACTACGTAGCCCCACATCGTTTACACCGACATGAATTATGATTAAAGGGTCTTGTAGTCCTTCCATCAAGCCATCTAATAAGTAACCAATGTCTGAGATTTTTACCCCAGGTAGCGAGCTCACAGTAGTGTGCATTTTTCTGTTTTTACACACTATTGTATCAATTCCTCTAGTTAGGGAGTCTCCTATTATTAGGATATCTTTTTGTTTTATTTGTGTTGTGGTTTCTTTTTCTGTTGTGGAATCTACTTTGTATGATATTGCTTTTTTTATATTTTGGCAAACATTACTCTGTTTGGATTCCTTATGTACTTTGTCGATCCTTTTATCTGGTAATAATTTTCGACCTAAACTAGAGTCTTTTAGACTTTGGTTAACATTCAAACCCTCCCCCCCATCATGACTTTCTTCCAAGGACTCTTGCGTAGCTTGCCTTTCCGGATCCAATGTCTTATATTTTCTGTTTCTGGATAATACGTTAACAGCTGATTTATTTCCTCTTTTTTGGTAGAGCATTTATTATCACCATGTTTTTGTGGTGTCTCTGTTTGAGACTCTTTTTGGGCCCCTTTGTGTAGTAGCCCTATATCATTCTCAACTATGAATAAATATATGTAAGCTTCTAATTCTCCAATCTCTCTCTGGACTTCTAATGTTTCTATTTGGTTACTACTGTCCATCCTCCTCTTTATTATTTCTATTTCAGTATGCAAAGCCTGATTTTGTATGCACTTCTCACATGTAAATTCCACCACTATTTCTTCTTCTGTATACATTTTGCAAGATATGCATGGTCTATGACATTTTTTTCTAGCTTTAGTCTTAACCATTTTGTAATCTTATCTGGTATTGCTTACAGAATAGAGCTGTATTTTATACTAAACTAGTACTTACTACGTCAGTTGTTGATTTTGCCTTACATCCTTACGGTCCCAGTGGACACAGCAGACACGCGCAGACACACGTGTCTCTGCGCGCGTCTCCACACGCGGTGATGTGTGCCCTGCTCGCTGTAGTGCAAGCTTTTATGGGTCCTATGACCCGGAAGTACTGCACAGAGGTTGTGGGAACACTCGCGTTTCAAACTTAGTAAACTGTGTTAATAGTTTGTATTTCTGAGCCCCAGTGCTATCTATTAAGCAGTATAAAGTGCAAAACTAGTTTAAAACAATTTAAAACAATGCTAAAAAGCGCTTTTAGTAGGGTGTTCACTGTCCCTGTGTGACACCCTACCCTCTTCCTGTTTCCTGTTTGGAATTACAGGGCTCCACACAAACAGTTTAAATAACAGAGCCCTGAAAATCAGCGGGTCCTCCTGCGCACAAGTTTTTAAGGAAACATTCTCATTTAGGTGGGCCCCACAGAACAGAATTAGACATCTAGGGATATGACTAGCAATAGCGCTAACAAAGCTTCTTGCTCTTAACTATCAGAAGCCGTGGGACACGGCACAGATATTGCAAGATGGTCTCTTCTACCACATTCTCTAGTAGGGGGATAGACTCAGTAAAGATTCATCTCCTTCTGAGATTTATTTTTCTATTCCAGTCATTACCTATTCACATTCTGAATACATTTTGGAACCAAATTTCAAAAGGCATAGAATGATTTGTCTTGGGGGGGGGGGGCAACCCAGAGTAGCAAAACATATTCTCACCTTACTCAGGAATAAAGGAGGGCTAGCTTTACCAGACCTGAAAACATACTACTCGGCAGCACAAATGATAACCATCTGTACCTGGGTGAAGCAGAGAAGGAGCTCAGGCTTGTATGACATAGAGAATACAGGGGCAGGGGGTACCACTCTTCACGCTGGCCTTGACACCTGCACTGACAGATTACAAGAAGTTCTGGTCAGATCTACCACAGCTGCATAATGAAGTTAGTGAAGTTGTGTGGAATTGTTAAGGTGGTATGAAGAAACAACACAATGATTTGTAAGTAGTAAGATTTGTTTTAGTTTCTGTTCTAAGGAAGGCATACACATTATTAGGAAAATATATGGAGGAGTACATTTTAATGGAAGGAATAGGAAGCTTTGAAAAGAACCCAAGAGCAAATGCCACTGATGTATGTGTTATCCTGGATGATATTGGCCAGACAGCTAAATTTTAAAGAAAACATAATTGCACATATCCCAATAATGCAAAGCATCAAGGGAAAAATATGCAAATCCCCATGATGGTACAGAAGGTGGCAGTACATGAAAAAGTAATGGCTGGCATATGTTCAGCCTTAGGATTATTTACACACTTTTATTATTTTTTTTTCAAGAGAAACTGTGTTTTTGTCCATGAGGTGATGTAAGTTTTATTTAAGCAATGTGTTGATGTCAGGAAGTCAGGTGTAATGATGATGGACTGTTAGAGAAAATGTGATATTATCTATCGCACCTTCTTACAGCACTCCGAGTCTCAACACATGGGTTATAAGCGCTCTTCTCATAGGCTGATGCACAAAAGGAATCCCAAATTCAAAATCTGATCCTTCTCCTCCCTTGTAACTCCCAGAATCCCCAGTTCTTTTTGTGCATCTTCCCAGGCTGGTCACGTTTTTTCTGGCTCTGTGCCAAGCTAACTAAGGTAAGAACAAAACTCCTTTTATCTACTACAATGTAGACGTTAGCCCCAGAAAGCTAACTTATAACAATTCAAATCAACAAATGTTTTTGCTTAGTAGGGGTTACAGCCCCTCAAATTAACGTAAATACAGCAGGTTTAACCTCTGTAGTGCAAGTACACCTATCTATGCTTACTACAGTCTAGTCTGTGTTTGGCATCAGGGATTAGCATAGGGTTTTGCGAACAATGAAATTTAGCTACCTACTGAATTGCTGCTCATTAAAACCCCCCTCGGCTTACCTTGTTCAACCGAGGAGGGGGAGGAAGGCCAACACCCAGGGCCATGTCTGTTGGAACTTCTCAGCCCCCTCTCAGCTTATCTTATTCAGCTGAGAAGGAGGTGACTCTAACAGGGGAGCACTGTGCTCCATTTCACACCCGATTGTGCTTTTGATCCTGGGGGTCGCGGTTTATCTTGCTCAGCTGCGACCACCACAGGACCACCCCACCAATTGACTTAAAATGCACTACTGTAATGCCTACTTTTGAGTAAAGAAATGCAGGGAAGAAAGTCTTTCTCCAGAGCCCCTACCTGCAGAACTATGCGCCGCCGAGCAGTGCGACCCACAGTCGCCTTTTTCACTCCTGCCAGCACAGGGAACGTCCCTCCTTGTAGCGACTCATTTCTGAGTCCCTCCTTTTGTCCAGTCCATGGCCACTTCTCTCTATGGGGGCTGTCAACCATGAGGAGCCCTACTGGTCTATTGGTGGCCATCTTGCCTTGCGCTTAGCATTGCGTGATAGTACCAGCCGAGATCTCGAGGGGGCCTCACCATAAACCGGGCTGGGGATACCTGTCACAAGATGGAGACCGCAATACACTGGATCCTCTCCCAAAATGGCTCTGGCAACCATGCCGCCTACCTTAAAGGAACTCTACCCAGTTTAAAGGGCAGATCACCTCCCTTTCTGATTTAAGAGCCCACAAACTACATTGCGCCCTTATGCCCATGGCACAATAATATGGACTTGTTTTTTACAGTAATGTCGACAGCTTTCTAAAGGGAAGTTATTTATCCTGTGTATGCCTGGCAAGAGGTTAGGGCATGGTAAAGAAATATGAAGCCTTATTGTATTTGCCTGGCTAGAGTTTGGTGCATGATTAAAAATACAAAGCCTGATGTACATCTCCAGTGCTTTATTTTTGCCAGTCAGTGCCTGACACTATGACTGCATCTAGTAGATTATGCAAACTGTATATTAGGGCCCTATGTAATCCACCTCCTGCCTCAGTTTACCTCAGTATGCAGAGGGAGGGGAACTGGAGCAGGATCAGTTATTCCGGATTAGTATGTAACTAGCTACCAGTGCCTTGCTCTACTCCCCAGTTTACCTTGTTCAACCGGGGGTAGTGAGACAGATACAGCGTATGTACCTGGCTGAAGCGGCCAGTGCCTTGATCTACTCCCCAGTTTACCTTGCTCAGCCGGGGGTAGTGAGCTAGATACAGCATATGTCCCCGGTGGAATGACCAGTGCCTTGCTCTACTCCCCAGTTTACCTTGTTCAACTAGGGTAGTGAGCTACATACAGCGTATGTCCCCAGCTGAAGCGACAGTGCTTGGCTCTACTCCCCAGTTTACCTTGTTCAACCGGGGGTAGTGAGACAGATACAGCGTATGTACCTGGCTGAAGCGACCAGTGCCTTGATCTACTCCCCAGTTTACCTTGCTCAGCCGGGGGTAGTGAGCTAGATACAGCATATGTCCCCGGTGGAATGACCAGTGCCTTGCTCTACTCCCCAGTTTACCTTGTTCAACTAGGGTAGTGAGCTACATACAGCGTATGTCCCCAGCTGAAGCGACAGTGCTTGGCTCTACTCCCCAGTTTACCTTGTTCAACCGGGGGTAGTGAGCTAGATACAGCGTATGTTCCCAGCTAATCGCCTTGCGTGTCACCCTGTCCAACCACGAAGGTGAGCCTACTGTTGGGGATTGAATCCCTCCCTCCCTTCCGCCTATGACTTGGGAGACCTACCTGCATCATGCAGGACTCTGGAACTGGGATTGCGAGTTCTCCCTCCCCCCCCACGACCGAGAATACATCTGGTGTCCGGGGACACCTCGCCTGAGCGCCTGAGGCTCCCGAGGTGGGTAGGAACATCCTCATCTCCCACACTAGAATCTCCATGCACTGTGGTATGCCTGGCCTTTGCATTTCATGTCGCGAGGTGCATCTATTGGGATGACACCACCTTCCTTGGGAGCTCGGTTACTAAGATAAGGATGACTTTGCAGTCATACCTCAAGGGCTATTAATTTTTAATTGCATTCAAATCCTGTTGCAGTAATAAGCCAGTTTTTTCTAATACGGAAGTCTGATGCATATCCTCAGGGCCTCATTTTGATGTAGCAATTGCTTCAGTACCATTTTCACCCAGTAAGTCACAACCGGACTTAGACAATGTCCAAGGCTGCTTACTTGATGTTCAGAAAATAACAATGACATATAGAAGCAGTACGTGTTGGCTGCTTAAAAGTCCCTCTGGGGGTCATATTTTCCTTAGCATGCTATGCCCATGTTAAAGGGCCATCCTATCATGTTTATGTGTAATGCAAATGACACAGAATTTACTGGCACCCAAGAACCAGCTAGGATCAGCTCATGGTAATTCCACCCCGTTGACATTAGTTTCACCTTGAACACTAAATGTTAAGGCTGGGCAGCTGTCCTCCCCAGTAGACATGTGGCCATTGTATTCTAGCCATCTTATACCTAGGGGGGGCTATTCCACCCTGTGACTGCCCTGGCTGCTGACATCCCTCACAGACTACAACAACAAGGGGGTGGGACCCAAGATTGCCCTTGGAGAGGGGGACTCTCTGAAGCAGGAGCCTCTAAAATCTCTGGTCACTATTTAGAGCCAGTGAGTTTCAAGTCAGTTGGTAGGCCAAAGAAGGACAGCAGAAAACAAGAGGAAATCATATGTGAACCACGGACTCAGGGGGCTCAGTGGATGTGTTTTGGCCTTACAAGCATAGTGTGAGAGGTTCAGAACTTTGAAGTCCTACGAGGGGAGACACAACATCCCCTCATATTATCATTATGGTGTACAGCATCAGTTATGACAAAAGATCAGACATTGGAATGACTGTCCTCGGGAACTTATTAAGTACCAGTTTCGCTGTATGAACCTAGTGTCAAGAAACTGAAGACTTAAGCATTACTCCAATAGCTCAGCTGGTGTAAGCTTAAACACTTGCCTTAGCATAAATGAGCACCATCTATTAGTGAGACAGACTGGGTCCTCTATCCCTCACCCAGTATATCAGCATCACAGTTTTCTCTGTTAACTATTTTCCTCATAAACACACACACTACTGTAATGACAAATATTGTTCATTGTTGGTGCCCAGCACAACTCTTTCACACTTCAGTCATGTTCCGCTCTGACTGGAAGCAGTGTCAATGCCCAAACAGCCCCCACTCAGCAGCTGCACGAGCACTTACAGAATGCTCACTTGCTCCAAATACTTAGCCTGCCATCCGAATGTCTCAGCAGGAATTCTGACACTGGTAGTCTGGACTTGGTGTTTCACCAGCCTCAACCCCTCTTCGAGAGGTTACCTTCTATGGGCTCATCCATTTCTCATTACAAGTACAAAGCTGAGTAACTCCTAGTGTGCCGGCAAGTTTTCTAAGCTTCATATAATGGGTCATCCTAAGACCAGAACCATATAGATAGTACAGAACTATATAGTCAATGATCTGGATGTATATAATGGAGGAGCAAGGTATGTAATGGGACTAACGAAGGGCAAAGCACCACATGCTGTGCACGTGCCATTCAGCCAGATGTGTCCGTAAGGGACTAAAAGGGGCGCATGTACAATACATTGCAACAGCACTCTACCAACACATCCATGTCGCATGCAGCATATGAGCGCAATCACACTCCTCAAAGGAGCAGGCCGCAGTGCAGAAGACTATAAGGGGGTGAACACTCTTCAGCTAGCTGTATTTTGCCCATGTCAGCTAAAACGCATTACCCAGAAACTGTTGTTAACAGTACCTTTGCAGCCACCTCAGCATCACAACCAAACGGTTGGGGAAAGCAGGAACTTGAAGTGTTTTATTACTGTATAGGTCTCCTAATGTAGAAGGTGCTGAATTTCCATTTCATGGACCCACAGACAATCTCAAGAAAGGTGGGTGGTATTCAACCTCTATTGGCTTGCCATATGTGCTAGTAAGATAGACTCCTACCCATGCATGCATTCCATATTTATAGGTAAAGATCCCTTCCCATATATAGATCAGTCGCTCTATCTATCAATCTACCTACATGCATAGCCTTACTGATGGGAACCATCACACCCACCTGTTACACCAGGGTACAGTGCTGGGTTCAGAAGGTCATCCAGGGGTAAACCATGTGACGGCACATACACACACACACTAATGGCGAACACACTAAGTATGTACTTGTAGTACTTTCAGCAGGGTGATCTACTGGTAAACCTAAAGTTGGTCACGGCTGGTGACCCCTTGCAGCCCCAGCTGCAGTGGCTCCTGACACTAACCCTTCTCCATATCACTTAATCCAAACCATGGAGAAAGGGACAGAGGAACTTCATAACATTAAACCCAGGTATGACATGCAGACCAAGTACAGCATATCTCATACTCTCCTATCCTCTTTTCCCCCTGCTTATGTTTATCATAATGTATGCACAGTAGTGGTCAAGAAACTATAATTCTTCAGGTATGACATGCAGGCCCAGTACAGCTACTCATAATCACATATCCTGGTACTTCCCTGTTTATGGTTTTCACAGTGTCTACAAAGCAGTGGTCAAGACAACTATAATACAACATCTGCCCACAGCTTAGTGTCGGTCTACAGGTCGTTTCCTAGTGGGCAGGGATCACCAGCTATGATCCTGGCAGGGACTTAATCTTCTTACTCATGAAACGTTATTGCATTTTAAAGAGACATCTCTACCATATACACCTTAAGTCAGACACTATTACAGCGACTACACTAATACTGTCGTACTTGGCCAGAGGTTACAGTCACTTAATCTTATGCATTTCAGGGTGGTTCAGTATGTTTCTCAGTTCAGCCCCTTTTGTAGTGTCTACACTGATTATATAGACACTCTCACCAGTGACCACAGGTCAATACTGTTCTGCAGACAACACCTATCAAGACCTCTAGGGGCCGACCTTGCACTTAGATTCCTGATCACTGAAACTGCCAGCATAGCCATTCAGAAGGCTACACTGTTGAACTTAGGGGTATCCAGTAAGGTGACGGACACACTGATCCAAGCCAGTAGGGAGTTCACTAACAGAACTTATAACAACACTGGCGTGTATTACTGGTTAGATACCACACTAACAGGAAACAGAGCTTGGTTGCAAGGTTCTCCAGACAGCTTTGAGTCATTCCTCCTCCCTCCCAAGACAAGTCCAATACTGCTGTATAATCACCCATGTGTTGAGACTCGGAGTGCTGTAAGAAGGTGCAACAGATAATGGTAGTTTACTCACCTGGTAAAGGTGATTATAAGAGTACCTTCTTACAGCACTCCGTATCCCCCATTGAGGAGGAACATGACAAGCAAAGAAATGGGATAATAGAATAAGGGATTGTATATTAAAGAATGTATGTGTAATACTGATCAGTAAATATATAGTAGCGGACATTCAGTCCTACACTGCCAGTAACAGTGGAACATGTTGCCACGTTGGTGGGAATACAATGGAAAGTAAATAATTGTCTCTTGCATAGCATCAGATTGTGTTGTGTTTTTCTACCCACCAGCTAACCTACGGGGCCGGCTGAGGGTCCTGTATGGTTGGATTTCTTATATTATGTTTTATGCATAAGCTCTGGAAGATTTCATACTGGGGATTCTGGGAGTTACAAGGGAGGAGAAGGATCGGATTTCGAATTTGGGATTCCTTTTGTGCATCAGCCTATGAGAACAGCGCTTATAACCCATGTGTTGAGACTCGGAGTGCTGTAAGAAGGTGCTCTTATAATCACCTTTACCAGGTGAGTAAACTACCATTAACTTTCAGATGGGGTCGCTTTTGATAAGGGCAAGGGAGTTATGCTTGTGATAATGGAAATATTAGGAAAGTATGAGGTCTACGCAGAAGTGGAGAACAAATCTGCACAGTTTCATAAGTATGTGCTCAGAGTGCAGGCAAATGTGATATGCAGGTTTGTTTTAGAGATAGCTAAAAATAGCGATACATGCAATTAATAGAAAGATAGATAATGACATAGATATATAGATAGAGAGAGACACAGATAGACAGGCAGAATAGGAATGGCAGTGAAGTATTGAAGTGACGCCAACCCTATCCCCACCCCGCAGACATGGACAGGCATTGGGGTGTACCTTTGGGTCAGTGCCCATAACGCTCATGCCATTTCACCTCACCCTACCCTGCAGACACAGACAAGAGTCAAAGTGTGCCTTGGGGTTTTCAAACTTTACACTCACCCCATTCCATAAGGAAATATGCTGAAATGGGTACAGTATAAGAGAATGGAGTGAACTTTGGGGCTGAAGAGTCAAAGACACACCTTGATACCTGTCACTGGCTGCAGGGTGGGGATGGGGGTGGAATGGTGTGAGCATTACTGTTGACAATCCCAAGTCACACCCCCCTGATGCCTGTCAGTCCCTACAGTGCAGGGTGTTATGGTCAGAAACCCTAATGCCCTGAGCGTTTCTTGGTATTTTCACTCCAAGTTTTCAGCATGTGCTTTTTGTGACCCCACCACATGAACAGTGACACTATCAGTTCATTAGCCAAAAGGAGATTTTGCACAGTAACTGTGCCATTTGACACCACAGGTGCAAAAACACATTTTAAACAGGGTGTAAAAAATGACAGCTGTACATTTCTTGCTTCAATAAAACACACACACACACACACACACACACACACAGACACACACACACGAACACGCCAGAACATAGCGGCAAAATGATTAGATTTTTCTACAAGCATTATTTTCTATGCAAGTTGGAGCATGGGGAGGGGGGGGTTAAGGCTGGAGATCAGTTATGGTACATGACATAACCACATGGTCAGAATATTAAATATTTTAAAATAAACATAAATGTAAAAGTAACCATTTCAAGAAGAAATTACAAACTGTGACGTTTAGGAGTTATAGGGTAAGTTAGCACATCTGGACTTATTTGCTGCATATGCATCTCATTTGCTAAGGGGTCCTAACCATGTTCACCCTTCCTCAAGCCAAGCTAGCTACAGGATGTCTAACAATAACATGGATGGAAAAATTATGCCAGATTTTCAACAAGAAGTTAGCATTTTAAAAAGACAGTGCTGTAGACTGAGAAGCAACTTGTGTAGGTACATTCATCATGCTAGCCAAGATATGTTCTGTTTGCGTTTTATAAGATTAACCACTGTGAGAAGTAAGGGAAAGGGACTAGAAATCTAAAATAGAACCATTTAACCCATTAGTGATTTAAAGTTGCATGACAGAAATGCAACTTCCAGAACTGGACACCATATTCCAAATGAGACCTCACCAGTGAGCTACACAGTGACATCACCACCTCCTTCTTTCTGCTGGTAATACCCCTCCCTATGCACCACAGCATTCCCCTGGCTCTCCTCGCAGCTTTGGTACATTGTTTAGCCACCTTTAGGTCATCCAATATGATTACCCCAAAATCCCTTTCCATTTAGATGACCATCAGCCACCCTCCCCCCTGTAATCATTCCCTGGGTTCCTGCAAGCCTTCCTTATTCAACAGGCAGTTAGAGCATCTGGATTTATTTGCTGCATATGCATCTCAATTGCTAAGGGGTCCTGGCCATGTTCACCCTTTCTCAAGCCAAGCTAGCTGCAATATGTCTAGCAATAATATGAATGGAAAGATTATGCCTATGAAAACTTATTAATTACGCTGTAACACATGGGCAGCAGTCACGATCCAGCCATAGCACCTCTACAGTGCAAGAAGCCTGATCCACCCCCCCCAAAGAGATAGATAAGGTGCCACTTGCCCCCACGGGCAGTGGTCATGATCCAGCCATAGCACCTCTACGGTGCAAGGAGCCCGATCCACCCCCCCAAAGAGATAGATAAGGTGCCACTTGCCCCCACGGGCAGCGGTCATGATCCAGCCATAGCACCTCTACGGTGCAAGGAGCCTGATCCACCCACTCCCCCAAAGAGATAGATAAGGTATGATGCTTGAAAAATTGCCACAATTTCTCTGGGCTGTGTGAACGCTGAACCGGATCATCACTTGCAATTTGCTGTTTTCAATTTCAGTGCCTTCTCAGGGTAGCGCTATTGGTTCCACGCCTGTGTAGAGCTCCCTGATTGGCTGGTCTCACTCACCTGAGACAGGAGCACCCGAGACGTGTGGCTTAATGTATGTGCGCTGATTCAGTGCTAGCTCTGCATACTTCCCTTTGATTTTTCCCCAATTAAGCTTTCACTCTGTACACTGCCTTGAACTGAGTTTGTAAAAAAGTTTTACTGGCTTTGTTAGTATATATTTTTTTTAGTCCTATTTAAGACTGTACTGGGTTTACATGCTTGCTGCTATGGGCTTTGTTAGAAAATTCAGTGAATTGTAAAATCTGCATAGCCTCTGTCTTGAGCCTAAGGCTCCTGCCCTTGACTTTCATTCTTAATCATCTTCCTTTGTCTCCCTTTCCTCCTCTGTCTCTGTTCTGTCCCTCCTTCCCTCCCCCATCATTCTGTTCTTTTGTGCTTGTTTTGGATTCCCGAGTTAGCCAGCACCTTGCCTCTGTCTGAGACCGCCCCCTGACTTGTCTTTCAAGTTGGTGCTCAGCTCTCTTTGTGTGTCTCTGTTTAGACACCCCCTCCATCTGCTCCTATTTAATCTGCTGTCTCCTTCCTTGCAGGTGCCACTTGCCTCCACGGGCAGTGGTCACGATCCAGCCATAGCACCTCTACGGTGCAAGGAGCCTGATCCACCCACCCCCCAAAGAGATAGATAAGGTATGACGCTTGAAAAATTGCCACGATTTCTCTGGGCTGTGTGAAAGCTGAACCAGATCATCACTTGCAATTTGCTGTTTTCAATTTCAGCGCCTTCTCAGGGTAGCGCTATTGGCTCCATGCCTGTGTAGAGCTACCTGATTGGCTGGTCTTACTCACCTGAGACAGGAGCACCCGAGACGTGTGGCTTAATGTAAGCCTGCATCCCTGTACTCGGCTTCTAACTTTTATATTTTAATTTAGCCTGTTCTACTCAGCCTGTGCAAAGTAACTTACCATTCCCCCATTGCAGTTTCTCTCCAACTGTATGTGCACTGATTCAGTGCTAGCTCTGCAAACTTCCCCTTGATTTTTCCCCAATTAAGCTTTCACACTGTACACTGCCTTGAACTGAGTTTGTAAAAAGGTTTTACTGGTTTTGTTAATATATATTTTTTTAATCCTATTTAAGACTGTACTATGTTTACATGCTTACTGCCACGGACTTAGAAAATTCAGTGAATTGTAACATCTGTGTAGCCCCTGCTGCAATTTCTCTCCAACTGTATGTCCACTGATTCAGTGCTAGCCCTGCAAACTTCCCCTTGATTTTTCATCCTACCCTGCCTCCCCCTTCCCCTCCCAGGCCTCCTTTAAATGCACACAGTCTCTGCCCACTCCTATCTGATGTTTCAATTTATTGGTTAATTACTGTCAACAACTGCAATTCCTCCCATCCCCTTTTTGCAACTAAGTCTTCTAGCAGCTTTATCTCATTTTGTCTTGCTGAGGCATACCTTTTTGGTACTTTAGGTTTGCTTATTGCTGACTAGCATATCCTGTCTTGCTAAGGCAGTTGATTTAGGTTAGGTGATCTCTCTAGTACTTAGTCTGCTCCAAAGTAGTAGCTAAGAAATTTGCTTCAAAGCCTCTCTGCCCCTAGTACTACTCTATAGTCAGGTGAACTCTTTTCTTATTAGCCTCACTAGGAGCTGTACTTAAGGATTACTGCTTCAGGCTCCACTGCCTATAGTAGTATTCTGCAGGGATTAAGAAATTCTCCTCCATTGAGAATCCCTTCTCTTTCCTGCACTTGTAGTGCCCATTGGGTGATAGTCTCATAATGAGGGCATATTACCTGCTTCTATGCTTGTCTCTGCTCATCTTACATGTATTGGACCCGGAAGTGAATCAAAAAATAACTCCTAGAGTGGAGAATGGCTCTCTTTTTACATTGTCCGACCGGGACTTTTCCTATCAAGTAGAAGAACTTGTATGTGCTCTAACTTCCCCTAGCCCGCTGCTGGTCCTTCACCTGCACCAGCATACAGAAACTCTCCTAGAGCCTGCCTACAGGGCTACACCACCTTCTGCATACTCCCCCCTACTCCCATTGACTCTCTTGGTTAGGGTATTATTGTATGCTGCATCAGGAAAACTGGGAACTAGCCTCAGAACTCCCTATACTGCTGCAGACAAATCACGTAACCGAAAGAAGACCCAGCCACCCACACTTCTCCTAGGACACTGCAGGAAACTCTTGTTCCTGCTTTTACTATGCTCAGGAAATGTTAAGCTTAATCCAGGCCCTCTGGCACCCATGGAATTCCCAGCAGAGCTACAAAGCCTCAAAGGGCTTACATTCTTGCATGTTAATGTATGTAGCCTATTAAAACAAAATCACTTCTGTTCAGGCCTGGGTATGTCATACTGCTTCAGATGTTCTGATGATTACAGAGTCCTGGCTCTGACCGGCGACCAGTAACAACTAAGTTAACATCTCCTCGTACTCTTTGTTCAGAGCCGACAGGCAAACCAGAGGTGGTGGGGTAGCTATTTACATCAAGGATAAATTCCCTGCCTCCATAATTTACTCAACCTTTGTCTCAAAAGAATTCAAAAGCTTGTCATTAAAGATTGAAATTGCCACCGGTGTCTCATTATGTATAATAGAATGCTACAGACCCCCTGTCAGCTGGACTACAGTTGTTAAAACATCTCAAAAACATCCCAGGTTCGGCATCTTCAGAGTGTATTATACTAGGGGACTTCAACTTAAACCGGCTCTCCAGTGCATCCACCCCGCTTAAAATGTTCTGTGATTCCCTTGGGTGGTCACTGCTAATAAACAAATCTACTCATCCTAACAAGCTCAACCTTAATAACAGTACTGTCTTGGATATCATTTTAGTTAACAAACCCCATCTATTCTCCCATGCTGGCGTCTTTTTCTCTGATATTAGCGACCATTGCTTCATCGCGTGTGTAAGATCCACTCTTAAATCCACAACTGTACCAAAATTCTCCTTTAAAAGGTGCATATGCAACTTTGATCTCCATGGGTATATATCAGACCTAAGAGACTCCATGTGATGGCAGGACTTCTATCTAGCCAAGTCCCTGACTACGGCTTATGATATTTTCTCAGAAATTGTGCTAGGGGCTCCCAACAAGTATGCTCCCATAGTAAAAGTTTGTGCCAGAAACAAATCCTGTTGGTGGTTTACGGAAGACCTGAAAGATGTTTTGTGGAGTAGAGATGTACGCTGGAGAACTGCTAGGAAAACTAATTTATTAAATGACTGGAATTCTTTCCGTAGGGCAAGGAACCTCTGCACCAAAATGGTTAGAGAAGCCAAAACTAATTTCTACCGCTCTCAGCTGGAGAGCTCCTCAAGAAATGCCTCCAAATTCTGGAAGACTATCAAAGACATTGAAGGTCACACCACTGTAAATTCCCTACCTACTAAATTATTGATCGACCATACTGTCATCTCCGACAGACCGTCTATCCTTGATGCTCTCAATAATCATTTTGCCACTGCAGGGCTAGCCTTTGACTCCTCTCCTGCGAATATCCTCCAACAACAACTTAGATTGGATACACAAGAAAAACCCATCCCCAGTCCATCTTTCTCTCTGCAGCCCACCTCACTGAAAAAAGTCGAAGATCTTCTCCTTCAGCTGGACACTAGGAAAAGTGCTGGGGCCGACCTCATTGACCCGTACTTCTTAAAGGTCGGCTACCATGTCCTCGCAGTCCCAATTACTCATCTCTTCAACTTATCCTTGTCCCAGGGTGATCTACCGCCCATTCGGAAAAATGCACTTGTGGTCCCTTTATTTAAGTCAGGAGATCCTAGTGACCTCAATAACTACAGGTCAATCTCCCTACTTCCAATCCTGTCAAAGATGCGGGAGAAAATAGTGAACTCCCAGCTTCAGAAGTACCTGGAATCAGAAAAATTACTCAACCCATTACAATCCTGTTTTAGACCACAGCACAGTAAAATCTCTGCTCTAGCCAAGGTGACAAACAACTGGCAGCTTGAGTTAGACACAAAAAAAGTTGTCTGCACAGTTTTCTTGGACCGAAGCAAGGTGTTCGATACCGTTGATCACAGACTGCTTCTGTTGTCCCTCCAGAACATTGGCTTGGATTCCCTATCCCTTAAACGGTTCTCCAACTACCTCTCAGGACGACTTCAACAAGTAAAGGCAGAAGGGGAAGTTTCTCCACCAAAACCCCTATTGAGGGGTGTACTGCAAGGTTCCATTCTTGGTCCCTTGCTCTTCACCATTTATATTAACAACGTAGATGCCCCCATCAAAGAAGCACAAATACACCTATTCACGGATGATAAGGTACTCTATGCTAGTAGCCCCACACCTGAAGTGCCCTGTAAAGCCCTTCAAAATGAATTTAATCTGCTGCAACATCAGCTTATAAACCAGAAACTGCTCTTAAATGCAAAAAAAACCAAAGCAATGTTCCTCTCACACCTTCAAAATGCAATAAATCCTGCAATTGCTGGGACACTCCCGCAGATCACTACCATTCTAGGTGAGCAGTTGGACTACTTACCAAAGTTCAAGTACCTGGGGGTCTGGTTAGACCATAGACTTACTTTCTCAGATCACTTAGAAGAACTGGCAAAGAAACTTAGACAAAGACTTGGTCTGTTCTTTAGGATTAATAATCTCCTCACAAGAAACGCTAAACTGAAACTGGTTCAAACTACCTTTCTTTCCCTATTGGATTACGCAGACTTTCTATATAGTCAGGGACCTGCAGGTACCTTAGCCAAACGCAATACACTTTATCACAGAGCCATAAGATTTATCACAGGTCTTCCATACTCAACCCACCACTGTGCATTGTACACAGCAGTGGGATGGTCATCCCTTGCTTACAGATGGCAAAAAAATGTTGTGGTTTGGACATACAAAGCTATCTCAAATAAGCTGCTCCACTATATCTCTGTCTGTTTACCTTTGTGCACTCTGGGGAAGTATGCCCTGAGAAGCACCTCATATATCTACCTTTATGTTTACAAAGCAAAATCTCGCATTGGCAGAGCAGCCATCAACTTTGTGCTCCCTCAACTGTGAAACAAGCTGCAAAAAACTTTGAAATTAACTCACCCCATCAGCCTAGCAGCTTTTAAATCTCTATATCTACATCATAATAAGGAGTCCTGTGCCTGTCTACCCTAAATAATGACTCCTATAAGTCCAAGCACACTCTAATTACTACTGTTAAAAGGCTGATCACATCTATAATTGATTCTTCCCTCTCCCCTTTTCTACCCCCATATCTGTCCCTTCCACATTCCTTTGACCCTGGTTCCAGCTCTAAATTCATCATACCGTATCACTATATATCTTTTTATATTAGGTTTTATTTGTGTTTGGTGCACCTGATATGTATATTTCTTTACTTTTATGAAAAATTGTGTCCTACCCAAAACTAGCTGTATCTTCTGTTCCAAACATATACTACTGTCAATGCTACCTGCTGATACTTTGTATATGCTGTATTATTGTATCTCACTTTATTGGTATTATTACTATTTTCTTGTGTGTTGCATCCCATGTATATTGTCCCTTGTTCCTTGTTAACAAACCCAGGTCCACCTCGAAAATGAGCTTGCTTAACGGTGATTGCCTGGTTAAATAAAAACTTTGATTGATTGACTGAACATAGGAAGTGGTAACAACACCCACAAAAATCAGAGAGCACAGGACTTTGATGAAAAAATGAAGTCCTTTTATTTAAATACAAAACTGCATATTACATGTGCACCAAGTCCCAAAAATAAGCGGTAAAAGCTATACCAATACTAATGTTTCCCCTGACCACTGTCAGGCATCATCAGAGTGAATCTAAAACATCACAACAGTGCCTCCATATAAATAGTGATTAAATTACATTTTTGTGTGTTGTAACTGCAAAGGATTCATGATTTATAAAATGGGGTTGTATTTAAGGGAAATAAAACAAAATAATTTATTAGTAACTTTGTTGAACATTATATATTATACAGATGGGTTGGAGCCTAACATAGTTTTCTATTTAACCCTCATAACAAATAGGTAGTTCAAGACATTTGCTGTTGTTGTACCCTCTTTGTTCCTCCAGTAATGGATTTATTTGATTCTGTATATGGATCATAGGTCAGAAATATTTAAATAAAATATGAGGTAGCGTGGTGATTGTTTTAGTTTTAAATGGCAATAGTACAATTTAAATAGATAAGTTGGAGCTCAACATAGTTTTTATCCAAACCTCACAACAAATAGTCAGCTCAAGACATTTGCTGTAGTTGCACCCTCTTTTTCCTCTATTCACAGTTTTTGATTCTTTATATGGATTGTAGGCCAGAAATACTTAAATGAAACATGAGGTAGCAATATGAAAAAAATTAGATGCTCCAACTAACAATATATGAGCGTTTAACTCATGTAAAGGACAACAGTGTGATTTAAATGTGCAGTTTAAAGTTCCACACAACCCTTGTTGCTATTTTATGTCTGAATTAATGGTTACTAGAGTTGTTTATTGAAAACTGCTTTTAGTAATAAAACTAAATTGTTTTTAGTTTATGATTGGTTAGAATTAATTAGTAACATGTAATTTAATCACTATTTATATGGAGGCACTGTTGTGATGTTTTAGATTCACTCTGATGATGCCTGACAGTGGTCAGGGGAAATGTTAGTGTTGGTACAGATTTTACCACTTATTTTTGGGACTTGGTGCACATGTAATATGCAGTTTTGTATTTAAATAAAAGGACTTCCTTTTTTCATCAAAGTCCTGTGCTCTCTGAATTTTTGTGGGTGCTCTTACCACTTCCTCTGTTACTTTTTGTCAAAATGAGCACCACAGTAAATTGCCTGGTGCTCCACTTCATTATGTTTCTGTTAATTATGCTGTACATACCCTAAGACTCAGTGTATCTTCTTTGGCTGCCATGATGTCTGTGGTTAATTTGAAACAAAAAATGTAACAAGACACTGTCCTCCACTGGAGATATTAAACAATAGAGCAAACTGCACTCTGGGAAGATTGCCTGGGACAAGATGCAATAAAAAAAACCTGAATAACAGGTTCCAAGGAGTATAAACTCACCAGGAATGTTAGAAAAAAACAACCCCTCCCCATTCATTCACAGGTGTCAATGAATGTATTTGTTAACCATGCTGGTTCATCTTCTTGCTTCCCTCATGGTAGAAATGTGAAACTACATTTGTGTTATTTTAAATAAGTAATAAATAGCCTGTCCAGGGGGATGGCAGCTCTGATAGCTGTTCCAGTCTTTCTTTCCACTGATATAAACTGAGCCAGGAAAAAAGTAAGTAGGAAAAAAAAAAACAGCCTTTTGTTTCTACAAGTAGTTGCTAATTGCAGCTGGTATTTTTAGCATGTGCAAAGCAACTCTACTTCTCAAACTTAAAAGGAAAATATATGGTAAATATATATATATCTATATATATATATGGTAAACAAATATAGTTAATCCCGAAAGCTGAGCTTTGTTTTTAGTGTATAAATGTTTAAGAAATACCTGTGGCTCTTTCAACCAGAAAGCGGTCTATTTTCCTTGGAAGCTGTAGTTTCAGACACCTCTTAGTCTTTCCTTTTGAGACACCATGTGACTCTGATAATCATTTGTTCCAGTGGTTTTTAAGTCAGTTTGAAGGCATTAAGTAACTTATGTTCTCCTAGTCCTTAACAAAATGCAGGGACTCCACAGACTTGTTCTGTTCCTTGGTCCAGATCCCAAACTAGTGAGTCTTGTTTCAACATGATAGAGCCACCTCATGCCCCTCCCATATGAATAAAAAAAAGCAGGGGTGGCTCTTTAGGAGCTTCTCGGGTGGAGGTGGGGTGGATCTTACTCCCCCCAAAAAAACAATGCTGCCTCCCACTACTCAGGTTCCAGTTCTTGTACCACCCATTTAAGAAAGAAAATAGTACCCTGCAACCATTGACTAACATGAAAGCATATTTATTTGAGGGCAGAAAACATTTCTTGGAGGAGGGTAAGGTGGAGGAGACTATTTACACCTTCAGTCAGTTTTTTGCGGACAGAAAACATGACATCACTCATTTTGTACATGCAAAACATCTGCAGTCTCCGCCTACTGCAGCCGTAAAAACAGAATAACTAATAGGTGGGTTAAGCATAGCCTATGGGTATTATAGAAAGTTAGGAAACTAACACACATGAGTGCAGCCCTAGGCTTCCTTTCTCTTATCATATATGAAACAGGGTTCCTTCCATCAAGCATGGGCAGAGGATATGCTGGATAGGAGGGGAAGGAGTAATCAGATTTTTGCAACTAAAAGAGCAAAGAACTTGCATTACCTTCAGAAGTGCAAAACAGAAACTTGGTTGGGTGAATACAGTTTCATGTAGTGGCGTGGTAGCGCCCCTATAGTTAGGGTTGAGCAGCAGTTTCTATGTTAAACCTTAAACTTTGCACTGTAATATCTTTACAACTGTTCAACAGATTTGCAAACATTTTGTAAGCGTGGTCTCAGGGGGTAGGTCTCTTGATGTGCAAAGTTTCATTCCAGTCGGATGTGCAGATTCCAAGATGCAGATGATGTAAAAAGATAAAAATATTGATGTTTTTTGCTGTTTTTTGTCATTGACTAGCACCCAGATGGTTTGGAATTTTGGTCTGACATTTTCAGGGTAGAAATGGCTTGGTCCACAGATGTGCCTTTCACTGGGTTGGTGAAAAATATTAATCCATTTCAAAGTTATTCAATTTTAAAATTTCGGTGCTAAGCATGCCCAATATAGTCTTTTGAATAGCTGCTTAGAACAAAAAAAGAATTTGGTCCATATGAAAAAGGATCCTTAGTCATCCTGCCATTGTACAGGTTGCTGGTGAGACCACACTTGGAGTATTGTGTGCAGTTCTGGTGCCCCTATTTAAAGAAGGACATCAAACTACTGGAGGGGGTGCCGCATAGGGTGACAAAGATTATCCTAGGTCTGGGGAACAAACCATTTGAGAAAAGATTGAGGGAGTTCAACATGTATTTCCTGAAGGATAGAAGGGAAAGAGGTGATATGATTGAGATCTTCAAATACTTAAAGGGCATGAATAGGGTTAGTACTGAGGGCATTTTCAGACTAATGGGGGGCACAAGGGGGCACAGTCTGAAATCGGAGGGGGGAAGATTCAAAAGGGAAATGAGGAGCCACTATTTCACAGAAAGGGTGGTAGCCAGGTGGAATGCAATGCCAGAGCAGGTGATATTGCTGAAAACGTTGGGCAGTTTTAAGAGGGGGTGGGACAGAGTCAAAGGAAAGGTCAAATCTGAGGGGAGGCTGGGAAGGCGGAGTTGGTGGAATGGGTGAGTAAATCAGATGGATGGGAAATGGGTGGGGGGCAGCTGTAGTAGATTAGATTGGAAGCTGCACACTCAACCAGACTCTATAGACCATTATGGCCTGTATGTGCTGGCATTTGCGTATGTTCGTATGTTCTGGGGGCATCATGAGATTCAAGCAAAGGGGTGAGAGATGAATTTTGCCAGTTTGTGCTTTGAGCCAAAGATCATAGACAAAATTTTTCTTGACATCCAGTCAGGTGAGCTGAGCTAAAATATTTTTGAAGGCATTAACATTAAATTTGGGATTCATGTGACATGATACCTGCACCACTGGCAAACAACACGGTATCATTAGCAAACATATGGATATGGGAGGAGGTGCATGTCATGAGCAGGTCACTTAGGAAGATGAAGAATAATGCAAGAACAAGGACAGCCTTGAGGGACACCCATATCAGTCAGGAGAGATGCCACCATTACATACAGATTGCACACAGTGTGATATGTAGGGGTTGAAACAGGTGGCAGACTGGTCAGGCAGCCCATGCTGGTTTGAGCTTGTTAAAGAGGAGGGGGTAGAAGAACCTGTTGAAAACTTTGGCAAGATTGGTCAACATAACCAATGTGAGCAGGCTCTGAGACATACTGTTAAGGATGGAGTCAGTGAGCATAAGCAGTAAAGTAATAGTGTAGTAATGGTAGCCTGCAGATGTTCAAGGAATGTTCACAGCATTGTTTGTAACCGAGAATGGTAGCAGGGGAGCCTAAAGCCTCATGAGTAGACCAGGCTGCATTATAGGTTTTCCCAAGGGCTACTTAGTTTTTGACAAGACACTGTATGGGGAGGTGGGTACCCTTCACTCTGGTCTTGCAGAAAGGAGTGTGTTTGTCCAAAACTTTAAGAAGCTGCTGTGAAAATTGTGCAGTGTGACATCAACATATCCTTCCTAACTTACTTACTTACTTCCTTCGTAAACATAAAGGGATTAAAAAAAAAATATTGTTTACTGATGTGACTTGGGGGATAAGGGATAATCAGGAAATGTACAGGATAGATCATTAAACAGATAAAAGGAGAACAGATGAAAGCAGAATTAAAACAAGCCTTGGTACGGATCAAGTACATTCACAGTGATATGTAAGGAAAGTGTTTTATCAGCCATTTGGCAGCTTGGACACTGGTAGGTAAGGCAGGACCCAGAGGTAATTTATTCCAAAGCTGGGGAAGTCTGTAATTGAAGGCAAGTTTCCCAGAATTTAAAGATCATCAGCTGGGAAACTCCTCCCACCCCCCCAGCAATACATAAATTCACAGCCACACAGTCACTGATTAGAGTTTTTTACATGCGGCCCGACCTGTGTGCTGCTTGACTTCTGCTCATTGTTGTTTTTGCTTGTTGCTCCATTTTTTGTTTTGTTTGCTTTGTCCCTTCCTTGATCATGTGTTTCTTGCCACTTGGTTTTTCTCCCTGGTTCATTGCCCATGCATTTGTTGCTGCTTATTTTTCTCTTATCCACCTTTCTCACTTGATCTCTCCCCCTTCCCCATGGCTCCACTGCTTCCAGTCTATGTGCTCTCCCCCACAGTCTTGTGGCATCACCACTCCTGCTGTGCTTGCTGTCTCTCCTTTTCCATGGCTCCTGCTCTCCATGACCCCCTCACCCCCCATGGTTTCTGCTGCTTCCTTGCTGTCTGCTCTATTTTGGTTGTGGCTCCTCTGTGCTGCTCTGCTGTCTGTGCCACTGTCCTCTCTTGTGCTGGTGCTTTGTGCAGTTTCTTTCCCCCCTTCCCCTTCCTTCTGCATTCCTCTGTCTGTTGTTTGGTTTTCTGCTTCTTCCTAAGCTTATGTCTGCTCTCTGAGCATTGAAGGTCACCTTTTCTTCAACTGCCAGGAAGCAGGAATTCTTTGATCTTTATCTCGGAGCACTGATGGCCAGTCCAGCTTCTCTATCACCTCTCCTTCCATTCCAGGTGGCCCCCTTTTGCCCGACACCCCGACGGCGAAACACAGAAAAAGACCACTACAGCGACAGTCACTGTAATGGTCCGTTTCCGTGCTTCACTTTCCCCCAGTGTTCTGCCCCCTTCCTGGACCAACTCCAACCTGGAGTTGAGAATCCTAAAGTCCGGGGGATGCGGGTGGCGTAGCCCCCTGAATGGGGGTGTGGGGGGCACTGCCCCCCACAGAAAACACTGGGGGATTGGGCGGCACAATACATGCCTCAGTATTGTGCCTTAGCTGTGTGGGAGGTCGGCAGTTTTATTATCGACCTAAATTGATGCTTTCTGGTTCCCACACCTTGTACCATTCCTGATTCATCCCACTTCAAGGAGCTTTGGGATCTGATCCTTCAAGTAGGTACAGCAGTAGCATAACTTAATACCATAGTCACATCCTTGGAATCCTGACCTTCTAGCTAACCACAAAGTCTGGGTCATTCAACTCAGCCTCCAGTGATTCCTGAGTGTCTTATAATACAACCTCTGCCTTCATCTGCAACTTCTTCATGCCTTATCATCAGCCATCTTTGCCTTCTCTAGGTTGATCTTCAGACCCAATTCAGACACCAGCAGCACTCGTACCAAATATCCTGACAGGGCCGTCACATTCTACTCCTCCAACTATAGCCTGACCTACTCATTTGGTACCCAGTCACATTAAGAAGGACATTATAGAAGGGAAGGACAAGAACCTGGTAGCCCTTTTCATCTCATCTCATGACACTATTAAGAATACAGTAGTATCCTGCAGAGACATATCAGTTGTTCAAAAGTCTAAGGATCTGTACCTCCTTAAGAAATTGACAATAACCAAATCTGTGGTGGCCTTTAGTATATATCAGAAATTAGTGTTTCAGGTTAACCCTTCTATATGTCAGGAACTAAATTTGTATCACCCTTTCATGGTTAATCTCACCATCAAATATGACAGAAGGTATTTCTGCAATTAACACTATTATTTTCTGCCAAAGCTGCTGCGTATTTACTGAAATTGAATTCTCAAATTTCCTGGGTAGGTCTCCATAAGAAATTATTTTGCTGACACTTATGCCCCAACTTGTTCCATATGCTGATCATTCTCCGATTGTCAGCATTATGCCCTTTCACATTACACAACGCCCACCCATCTCCAAGTACCCATCCATCACGAAGCTCAATGTCTCAGCAGCTTTTTTATGCACCAAGGAATCCCCTGGATTGACAAGGATTTCAGATTGTATTTTCTTCTGGTTGAGCGGTATGCAACAATTTCAATAAATTGTCTTGCCTTTTACCAGCATGTACACTGCTACACATTTGCAGACTCTCCAGTGACGTCCATGCTAATCTTGGTTGCCACCATAAACCTGCTTCCATTCCCAATCAAAGCCACAAATTACATGCAACTTACCTGTCAACTTCTATTCATATGCTTCACTTCCAGCAGTTGTTATCGATGTATCCCTTCAAATCGCTCATTCAGTTTCTTCTCTCTGGCCTAGCTGAAGGTTTCAATATGGGACTTTATGCCATACCATACAGTCAGTCAGTTGTCCAAATCTTAAGTCTGCTACAACAGAACCAGGCATTGTGGACGCATTACCTGTGAAAGAACTAACAAAATGTTTCCATATTGGTCTGCTTTTTGCACTTCCTTTTCCCATACTTCAAATCAGCCCTATCATGATTGTAATCTGAAAATTTGTAGGAAAGGAAACGGTTTCTTTTTTTAAATTTTTTCTCTTTATGCCCCCTTCTCTCCACAGTACTTCCTTTCTTCGGGAGACTCCTGTATTGGCCTTGTACGTCCCTGCTCCTCATGCCAGGCATTGGTGCAGTCTATTCCCCCCCCCACGGAGCCTTGGTTATACCCCCCAGGTGGGTATAGGACGGGACCCCCTTTACTGTCCCGACGTGGCTGTCTTTCGTTGTGGGGATGCTGTCATCAAGTGCCGGCTGGGGAACTCGGATCAGGGCCTTGAAGCTCCATCTACAGGGAGCACTGTGGGGTTTTTCTGCTTTTTCTGTCCTCTCCCACAGGATGTAGGCACACTAGGGGAGCCAAGGCGTGGTGCATGTCAAGATGTGCGAGCACTCCAGCCCCTGGCCCACATCCCCCCTCCCTTCTTTCTGCAGTCCTGCTGCACCTCCACCTGTGGTCACCCAGGTGGTGGCAGAGCAGTGGACATGCATACCACCCCATCCTGGAGGAGGAGAACAGCCTCTGAGTGCTCAATCCTCCTCCCCCCGGCTGACCTTCCAGCAGCCCGAGTCCATTCCCAAATCCTGGTCGCTGGCGCCTCAAGTGGTAATCCTACCACTGCGCTGGTGGGCCGGCCCAGGAAACGGCTTCTTAAAGATTTGTCAAGCCATCACTCTGCTACTAATTTGAGTACTAACTCTCATTCTTTCATAAGACTGTTATTTATTTATTTATTTATTTACGAGATTTACCAGGAAGGCATACTGAGCAACATGCTCGATTCCAGATGTGACCTGGGGGCCTAGCCCAGTACATGTCTATAGTATAACATTTAAAATACAGAAATTAAAATAGTGAACATTGTCTGTGAAATCATAACAGAGTTCCCCAGCCTGTGCACTCATCAGCCATACAGTTGATTAAATAAATTAGCTGGCCCTGGAGACTGATTAACCAAGGTTGACACCACAGACACCTACAAACTATTGCCTATTCTTCCTTCGCTATGGAATGTCTATGGGATATCTTGGAACAACCAGTACTACTTTGCAGTATATCTCATGTTTGGATTTAAAAGCAGCCCAGAACTCTTTAATAGATTCTCAAGCTCCCTCTGCTGCATTTTGTTAAATGTCTACAGACACCATTTTGTCTTGCATCTCCTTGATGACTTTCTCTTTGTGGACCCTCCAGAAACTCCTGCTGCCAGTATATCTTGCTTTTTCATCTGTTCTCTCGACATTACCCTTGCAGATAATGAAACAGGAGGATCAGTGAACCTTGGAATTCTTGAGCATTGAATTAGACTCCATAAAAAAATGTGGGGGAAAAAACTAAGTCCAAAATCTTTTTTCATATGAAGGAGTGAATGAAAAAAGCATATGAAAAAGGATCTCTTCGTACGAAAAAAGTATTGGGACTTAGTTTTTGTCCCTCAATTCTTTTTCATATGAAGGGATCCTTTTCCGTGAGCTTTTTTCTTTCATACAAAACAGGATTCCCTCATATGAAAAATTCTGACTTCATTTTTTTAAAATTATTTTCTTGTATGAAGGCATCCTTTTTCGTAAGGGTTTTTTGTTTGATACAAAAAAAGGATTCCTTCATATAAAAAAAAAATCCTTGACTTTGTTTTTTTTCCCACATTTGAACTTCAACAAGCCATAACTCCCCCAATATTTGGACTTAAGAGACAATCTACAGATCAAAACAAAGGTCTTAATGAGTACTGCAAGAAAATCACATAACCACCCCCCCCGCCAAAAAAAAGTTTATGGCTCACATAAAAAAAACATAAAAATTACAATTCTCATAGGATAACTTTGGAACTTTAACAAACCATACCTCCCTCAATATTTGGGCTTAAGGGATGATCTATATATCTAAACAATGGTCTTAATGAGTACTACAAGAAAACACAAATCCCCCCAACCCCATAAGCATCTAGGAGCAAGATGAAAAATATACAAAATGAAAATTCCTATTGGATAACATTGGAACGTCAACAAGCCATAACTCCCTCAATATTTGGAATTAAGGGACAATGTATATATCAAAATAAAGGTCTTAACGAGTCTTACAAGAATCACACATATCCTCCCTTCCTTTAGGCTTCTTTATTCACATGAAGAGAACATTTTTCATATGGCCAAATTATTTTTTCGTACAGACATATGAAAAAATGGAAGCGGGTCATGAAAAAGGATGTCAAAATAAAAAAGACATTTGGAGGTCATTTTTCCAACAGTTAAGTGCATAATCTACCTAAAGTGGTCCCAAAGACTATGATACATGTGTTGGTGTCTGTCCAGGATGTCATTTTTGTGGATTTTGAAAATGTTTGAAAATGTTTATTTTGAAAAAAAAAACCAGAAACAAGATAGTGGCCATACAAAAATGTTTCTTTTCTCACGAAAAAGGATAACCCATATATGAAAAAGGATCCTTTTTCATATGGACCAAATTGTTTTTTTGTTCCAAGCAGCTATCCAAAAGACTATACTGAGCATACTTAGAACTGAAATGTTAAAATTGAATAACTTTGGAACAAATTAATATTTTTTCACCAAAGCAATGAACGGCACATCTGTGGGCCAAGCCATTTCTACCCTGAAAATGCAGACCAAAATTCCAAACCATCTGAGTGCTAGTCAATGACAAAAAAACAGCCAAAACATAATATTTTTTAACTTTTTTCGCCATCCGCATCTCGGAATCTGCATATCCGACTGGAACAAAACTTTGTACATCAAGAGACTTACCCCCTGAGACCACACATGCAAAATATTTGCAAATCTGTTTAACAGTTGCGAAGATATTACAGTGCAAAGTTTAAGGTTTAACATAGAAACCCCCTGCTCAGCCTTAACTATAGGGGTGCCACCACACCACTATAATATATAAAACTGTATTCGCCCAACCAAATTTATGTTTTGCACTATTGAAGGTGATGCAAATTCTTTGCTCTATTAGTTGCAAAAATCTGATTACTCCTTTCCCCTCCCATCCATCATATTCTCTGTCCAGGCTTGGTGGACGGAATTCTGTTTCATATCTGATAAGAGAAAGGGGGCCTTGGGTGGCACCCCCATGTGTTAGTTTGCTAACTTTCTGTAATACCTGCAGGCTGTGCTTAGCCCACCTATTAGTTATTCTGTTTTTGTAATCTGTCAGTACAGATGTCAAGGCCAGCATGAAGAGTGGTGCCCCCCTGCCCCTGTATTCTCTATGTCACACCAGTCTGGGCTTCTTCTCTGCTTCACCCAGGTACAGATGAGTATCATTTGTGCTACCAAGTAGTATGTTTTCAGGTCTGGTGAAGCTAGCCCTCCTTTATCCCTGAGTAAGGTGAGAATATGCTTTGCTACTCTGGGTTGCTCCGCCCAGACAAATCATTGCATGCCTTTTGAAATTCGGTTCCAAAATGTATTCAGAATGTGAATAGGTAAGGACTGGAATAGAAAAATAAATCTCAGGGATTTCGTCTTTACTGAGTCTATCCTCCCTACTAGAGAATGTGGTAGAGGAGACCATCATGGTATATCTGTCTGTGCTGTGTCCCATGGCTTCTGATAGATAAGAGCAAACAGCTTTGTTAACGCTATTGCTAGTCATATCCCTAGATGTCTAATTCTGTTCTGTTGGGCCTACCTAAATGAGAATGCTTCCTTAAAAACTTGTCTGCAGGAGGACCCACTGATTTTTAGGGCTTCTGACTTGATGAAATTAATTATATACACTGATATTTGTCTGAACTCTTACACTAAACTGATTAGTGGGAACTGACTCTGCGGGTCTACTCAGAAAAAAAAGATGGAATCATCTGTATATAATGAAATCTTTTGTTCAACTCCCTTAGCTGTTACACTTGTTATGTTGACATCTTACCATACCCTTGCTGCCAGTGACTCCACACACACTGCAAACAACAAGGTAGACGGGGACATCCTTGACGTGTGCCTCTCGTAAGTGGGCAGTATTCTGAACTGAGTTAATTTACTCTCACCAATGCCTGTGGGTTTGTATATAGTACTGTTACTGTAGTTATTAATTTGGGACAAATTTTTTTATCTCCATTTTTTTTATGAAAGTGCCAATTGATCCTATAAGATGCCTTTTCGGCATCCATGGAGATGGCTACCCTGTCTCCACTGTGTCAAAATTATGTTCAGCAGCCTGTCTCCTCTCTCCTTGAGGTGATTCCTTTGGCAATGCACCCCACCATTTTATTAGCTTTGGCTGCTGCATTCCTGCATTGTGCAGAATGATTTATGTCCCCTGTGACTAGTAACCCCAGATCCCGCTCCTCTTCTGAAGTGGCTAACTGCACCCCTCCCCAGCCAGTAGCTATTCCCAGGGTTTCTGGCTCCCAAGTGCATGACCTTGCACTTCTTAACGTTGAACCCCAGCTGCCATATGTCTGAACAGCTCTCAACCTTTGCCGTGTCCTCTTACTTGTCTCCCTTCCATACTGTTCACCTCTGCACAGATCTTTGTATCATCTGCGAACAGGCTGATTTTACTCTTAACCCCATCTGCTATGTCATCAATGAAAATGTTAAATAACACTGGTCCTAGTGCTGAACCTTGTGGGACCCCACTGGTTACATTGCGTATAATATCTTTAAAATAGTGTACCCATCTATCCAGTCAAACCATTTCATTGACTTCACCACCCACATTGACTTTATTACCTTGAAACTCCTCCGTCATCTTGGTGTCCCCACCATTGAAAATCCTACCTCACCTCTGCTGTCAGATGGGAGATCTTTAGCAAAATGATTCACACAGTCTTTCACAATTCACTGCCCATATGTAATAAATACATGCACTGCTGGATTTATGTGGCTGGCCAATGTTGAGCCCTCCCCTCTGAAGACTGAACCCCAGCCAGCAGCCTGGTTTATCCTTCTCTGGGATGGCCATCACCTGGAAAGGCCTGTCTTGGAAGTGAGCTATGGGGCAGCTTTTCTGTGGCACAACAGGAAGGCATGTGGCCAAGTAGATCGGAGAAGGCAGAGCTGCAGAAGAGGAGAATGCAAGGGAGCTGAAAGGTAGGGGTGGATCAAGGATAAAAAGAGAATATAGCATTTTTATTTTATTTATTTATTTATAATTTTTAACCAGGAAAAGGGTATTGGGCTGTAACAGCTCATTTCTAGGTAGATGCTGGGGTGGGTCACATGTACCTGTTTTGTTGACAAGGGGAATGTTGTCCATAAGAATAGAAGAACATGAGAAAAGTGTCTGCAGATGGGGACCATGTGGTTCATCTAGTCTGCCCAAGGTGGCTATCCCCCCCAAATATGTTTTTTTCCTAAGTTGCCCATATTGCCTGTCCCAAGCGAGTTTGAATTCCCTTACTGTCTTCGATGCCACCACTTCTGGTAGCAGGCTGTTCCATGGGTCTATCACTCTCTAGGTGAAAAAGTACTTTCTAGAGTTTCTTTTAAACTTACCTCCCACCAGACATAAGTTGTGTCCTCTTGTGCGCTCCACCCTGTTTTTCTGGAAGAGGTTTTCCTTTTGAGTTGTAATAATTCCCTTGATGTACTTAAATGCTTCTATCATGCCCCCCCGTTTCTTCTCTGTTCCAGAGAGAATAAACTAAACTCTCTGAGTCTTGTCTTGTATAGCTCATAATGCAGCCCCTGCACCATCTTTGTGGCCCTTCTCTGCACTGTCCAGATGGTCGATGTCCTTTTTTAGGTGAGGCCTCCAGAACTGGACACAGCACTCGAGGTATGGCCTCACCAAGGATCTATAGAAGGGCATGATAACTTCCTGCTTTCTGCTCATAATACCCCTTCCTATGCATCCAAGGATACCACTTGCCTTCTGAACTGCTTTTTCGCATTGGTTTCCTACCTTTAACTCATTGGTAATGATCACACCCAGATCCTGTTCCATCTTTGTCTCCTCTAATTGATGCCCTTCTAGTACATACTTTTTTCCTGGGTTCAACTTCCCCAGGTGCATTACCCTACACTTCCTGGCATTAAATTTTAACTGCTAATTCCTGGATCATTCTTCCAGTCTCCTTAGGTCAGCTTCCATACCTAATGCCCTCTCTTGTGTATCTACCTTACTGCAGAGCTTTGCATCATCTATGAACAGGCAAACCTTCTACTCCATTTCATCAGTGATGTCACTGATGAATATGTTGAAGAGGACTGGACCCAGCACCAGCCTCTGTGGAATTCCACTGGTCACACCTCCCTTCCTTGATAATGCCCCATTGACAAAAACTCTCTGGGTCCTATTCTGCAGGCAGTTTCTAATCCAATTTACTATTTTCTGTCTGACTCCTGTGTGTTCTACTTTGTGAGCAAGTCTTCTGTGGGGAACGATGTCAAAGACCTTGCTGAAGTCTAGGTACACTACGTCCTGTGCCCCACCCTGGTCCACTGTTCTGGTAACCCAATCGAAGAAATCAATCATGTTTGTTTGGCATGAGTGCCCTGCTGTGAAGTCATACTGTTTGGGGTCAAGTTTTCCTGTTTCCTTTATTTAGTCAGCGATTCTCTCCCTTAGTAATGTCTCCATAATTTTTCCCACTAAAGAGGTCAGGCTGACCGGGCGGTCATTTCCTGCCTTTTCCTTGCTTCCAATTTTGTGCAAGGGCACAACTGTTGCCCTTTTCCAGTCTTAAGGTACTCTGCCGCTTTCCAGAGATAGATTGAACAGCTCAGCTAGTGGTGCAGCTATTTCTTCCCAAAGCTGTTTTAGTATTCTGGGGTGGGTACCATCTGGCCCCATGGCTTTATCCACCTTAAGTTTGCTTAGCTCTTCTAAGACCCTCTCTTTCATGAAGGAGCTTGTGTTTGCCCCGCCACTATCCTGCTCTGTTTTACTTAGTGTAGGTCCTTTGCCAATGTCTTCTATTGTGAAGACTGAGCAGAAGAATTTGTTTAACAACTCTGCTTTGTCTTCATCTTTCTTTAATAGCTGGCCCTCCCTTGTTGCTAGTCAGACTATTCCCCTTTTACTCTTCCTTTTTGCTCTTATGTATCTATAGAAAGTTTTATCTTCCTTCCTATCAACCTGTGCTATTCTTTCCTCTGTTTGGGCTTTGGATATCAGAATTGCTTTTCCTGTCTCCTTGAGTTTGTTCCTATATTTCTTCCTGTCTGTTTCTCCTTTTGTTTCCTTGTACTGCTTAAAAGCCCTCTTTTTTTCCTTGATTTTGCTTGCTACCTCTTTGGAAAACCAGAGAGGGTTCTACCTTCTTTTGGCTTTGCTGAGTTGTCTTGCGTGTTGCTCAGTGACTATTTTTAAGGCATTCTTTAAGTTCTCCCAGCAGTGTTCTGCATCCCTCTTGTTATTGCTGTCAAGCATGGTCTTGATCCTGTATTTCGTTTTGGGAAAGTTTGCTTACCTGTAATCAAGTATCTTGATTTTTGTGTGACTTTTACCTTCCTCTTTATTTACTGATAACCAGACTGATCTGTGGTCGCTGGTCCCCAGATTGATACTCACATTAACATCTGAAATCCTGTTGCTGTTTGTGAACACCAGATCCAGGCTTGTCCAGAACACAGGACAATCCTTTACTTTTATGACAAGTGCCATGGTATCTTTAACGTCCACCTGGGCAAGCACCAAAGGTGGGCAGAAGGGACCTCAGTTTAATGTCTCATCCAAAGGACTGTTCCACAACAGTACAGCACCCCCTAGTGCTGCACTACCATGTCGGTTTGGGTGCGGGTATAGAAAACAAGAAAACCGGGTACATGCTAGGACTGGCAACAAAACTAACAGCACAAGATGAATGCTGAATGTTGAAAATGGTTATTAAAGTGAGTGCACACCACACAGGACACTCATCATTTCACATTAAAGCTTCCTCAGGAGTGTCTGGGGTCACCTAGAGGGCACAATACATACTATGCACTTTAAGGCACAATCACACATAGTTCATCAGTGCAATAAGTGTAACAGTGCTAATACTGCTGAATACAAAAACACAAAATATACAAAACAACATTTGGATGAGACGTTAAACCGAGGTCCTTTCTGCCCATTCTAGTGTTGTCCTGGTGGGTGTCCAGTTGGAAGTAAAAGAAGCCAGGGCACTCTTCATAAAGAGTAGGGAACATTCCCAGTGTCCTGGCCAACATTCCCCTTCCCATAAACTGGTTCATGCAATTATCCAGGCTCTGTGTGGGTGATGATGTGCGATATGGCCGCCACCACACATTCAGTCACTTCACTACCAGTCTAGCATTGCTTGTAAAATGCTTTGGGATACTGTGTATGAAAAGCGCTATATAAATGCTAATTCTTCTTCTTATTCTTCTTCTCTTTTGATATCCATAAATACCACAGAATGGGCCCTAGGATTAGACCCCAAACATGATCTGCCAATACATAGTCCCTACTGTCATTCTGGATAGCCCTCATGTGGTCTCCTACTGTATTCTTTCCTTAAAGGAAAACTGTAGAAATATAGGTTCCCCACCCCCAAAAGGCTTACCCCCTGATTCAGCTTTTATGTATGAAAGCCCCTTTTTCATGCCCTGTCACTTACTTAATTTTTATTTCAAAAAGTCCGAGACCCATGAATATGGCGGATGTTGGGGGGTTCCATTTACTGTAACGGTATGGTGCCGCACCACTTGCTTGTATTTAGGCATTAGACAGCTTGTGTTGGAACCCACTCGGGAAGGAGCAATATTAGACCTGGTACTCTTAAATGGAGAGAGGATCACAAATTTAGAAGTCAGTAGACATCTGGGAACAAGCGACCACTGCACAGTGTGCTTCACAATGAGCACAACCATGGAGATAAGCCATACAAAAACAAGGATACTGGACTTTAGAAGAACTGACTTTGGCAAAATGGGTGAATACCTGAAAAATGCACTAGCAAATGACCAAAAAGGAGGGGTGGAAGAACAATGGATAAAAATCAAAACTGCCATCATAGAGGCAACAAGCCTTTGTGTGAAGCAAATAAAGAAAACAAAGCAGAGTAAAAAATCACTATGGTTTTCAAACGAGGTGGCAGGGAAGGTTAAGGAGAAAAAGGCTGCATTCATAAAGTATAAGGAATCACAGAAGGAGCATGACAGGGAACTGTATCAATTAAAGCAGAAAGAAGTAGGGAAGGCAGTCAGACTAGCAAAGGCCCAAACCGAAGAAAAAATAGCCAACTCAGTTAAGAAGGGGGATAAAACCTTTTATAGGTACATTAGGGAGCATAGAAAGGTTAAGCGAGGGATAGTGAGGATTAATAAAGGAGAGGGGAG
Organism: Neoceratodus forsteri; assembly: GCA_016271365.2. NCBI lineage: Eukaryota > Metazoa > Chordata > Ceratodontiformes > Ceratodontidae > Neoceratodus > Neoceratodus forsteri. The sequence goes on from JADMNL010000025.1 coordinate 359,901,164, forward strand.
GTGGGCAGAGGGGGACAGTAAAAAGGCAGAGATTCTGAATGAATACTTTTGCTCAGTGTTCACAAAAGAAGATGAGGAGGAGTTACCTAAACCAGACAATAGAAGCACTCTGGGTAGGGGGGTTGACACCAGTCCATTCACAGAAGAAAGAGTCCTGAAAGAACTCCTAAAACTCAAGGTGGACAAAACAATGGGGCCTGACGGGATTCACCCCAGAATCCTAAAAGAACTAAGGGAGGACCTAGTGACACCACTGACCACGCTTTTAACAGATCATGGCAGGATGGGGTGGTACCTGAGGACTGGAGGAGGGCAGATGTGATTCCCTTCACAAAAGTGGGAGCAAGGCAGGCGAAACTACAGACCTGTAAGTTTGACCTCAGTGGTAGGGAAAATGATGGAATCACTTCTGAAAGAAAGAATTGTTGAGTACCTAGAGGCCAGCAGGGCACAGGACCCAAAGCAGCATGGATTTACAGCAGGAAGGTCATGTCAGACGAATCTAATTGATTTCTTCGACTGGGTGACCAAAGTAATAGACCAGGGAGGGGCTGTGGATATGGCCTACCTAGACTTTAGCAAGGCATCTGACACAGTCCCACACAAAAGATTAATAATCAAGTTAGCCAGCCTGGGAGTGGGTCCCAGGGTGGTAGCCTGGGTAGCAAACTGGCTGCACAACAGGACACAGAAGCTAATAGTGAATGGAACACATTCCAAAGAAAGGGGGGTTACTAGTGGAGTACCTCAGGGCTCAGTACTGGGTTCAGTCCTCTTTAACATCTTTATAAGTGACATTGCAGAGGGTCTGGAAGGAAACTTATGCCTCTTTGCAGATGACACAAAGATCTGTAACAGAGTTGATACACAAGGGGGGGTAGAAAAGATGAGAAGGGACTTGGCAAGGTTGGAGGAATGGTCAGACATGTGGCAACTTAGATTCAATACAAAGAAGTGCGAAGTAATGCACCTGAGAAACAAAAACCCAGGAGAAGAGTACACAATAGCAGGGGAGGTACTAACAACAACAAAAATGGAAAGGGACCTGGGGGTAGTCATATCAGATGACCTAAAGGTGGGTAAGCAATGTGAAAAGTCAGTAAGGAGAGCCAGGGGGATACTGGGATGCATAGGAAGGGGCATCACAAGTAGAAAAAGGGAAGTTGTTATCCCTCTGTACAGACAGTTGATGAGACCCCATCTGGAGTACTGCGTGCAGTTTTGGAGACCTCATCTACGCAAGGACATAGACAGGATGGAAGCAGTCCAAGGAGGGCAACTAAAATGGTGCAGGGTCTGCAGCAGAAGCCATATGAAGAAGAGAGACTGAGAGATACTCTTGATGAAAGGAGGGACAGGGGACATGATAGAAATGTTCAAGTACCTCAAGGTATTCAACAAAGTCCAGGAGGGTAGCATCTTTCAGAAAAGGAGATGTGTAAGAACAAGGGGGCACAATTTAAAGATAGAGGGGGACGGCTCTGGGGTAATATGAGGAAATTTTTTTTCATGGAGAGAGTGGTGGATACATGGAACAGCCTTCCTGAGGAGGTCATTGGGTCTAAAACAGTGGGGGAATTCAAACATGCATGGGACAGACACAAGGCAATTATAGTTGGGGTTGCAGGAAGTAGGCTGTTGGTTAACTAGAATCTGCAGCTTAACCAGTAGGTAGGAAATGGGCAGACTAGGTGGGCCAAGTGGTCCTTATCTGCCGTCAAAGTCTATGTATTGAAGCGAGCAGTGCGGCGCCGCACCTTTACAATAAATGGAGCCCTCTAGTATCTGACATATTCACGGGTTGTTGACTTTTCGAAATAAAGATTAAGTAAGTGCCAGCACATGAAAAAGGGTCTTTCATAAATAAAAAGCTGAATTGGGGGTAAGCCTTTGGGGGTGGGGACACCTGTACTTCTACAGTTTTCCTTTAAGTTTCTGTTTGGTGCACTCAATGTAAAACCTATCACATTTATATGTGGCAAGGTAGACCATATGGATGCTATCACAGTTAATGAACCTTTTCACATAGAGCATATCACCAGTAGCTGGGTCGATAAAAGTGGTCCTCTCTTTAAGCACTGGACAATATTTATATTGTCTGTGTATATGATTCCCTGCTGGGGGAGGGGGAAACCTGGTGGCTACTTCTGAAGTAGGTTGCAGGCTGTGGGTGACTTTGCCACCTACACTGAGGGCCCTTATAAATACTATCTATGGTAACTGTGCTGTACAGATGGCTTCTTTTGCTCTGTTTGAAGGATACCCCAGTGCTTTTGCATGATTTTTGGTACCTACCCTGACTGAATGCTGAAAAGTTGTAACAAAGTTCAATATCTGATTTAGTAAATTGTCAGATTCCACCCCTCCTACTTCATATCATGAAAATGCCGAAAAGAACTGTTTATGTCAACATGGTGGTGCCCAGTCCCCATGTCGGCACTTGATGTCTGCACACCAGTATGGGACACTTAGGAGCCCACTCCCAGTGTCCCCCAACAGAACAAAACTCTCCCACATGTTTACCAATGACGGGATGCCCAACCCCCACAATGGCAGTCGACCCCCCAAGATGGTGACACTGGGTAGCCCACTCCCAGTGTCCCCCAACAGAACAAAACTCTCCCACATGTTTACCAACAACGGGGTGCCCAACCCCCACAATGGAGGTCCACCCCCCAAGGTGGTGACACTGGGTAGCCCACTCCCAGTGTCCCCAGTTATAGTATACCCCCCACAGCCACCAGTAATGAGTAACACTGGGGAGCTCACCTCCAATGTCGTCTCCCCTGTCCACCTCCCCATCCCCATCCTCCCTCTGTGCACCCACCTCCCCATACCCCCCTTTACCCCGTACTTACCTCTGGAGGTCGGGTGCTGTCATCTTCTGTGGACTGGGGCACATCTGCACTCTTCAAAACTGAACCACGAACTGAAGAATCAAGGTAAGTGCTGTATAATGGCAGTCTATGGTGTTTTGAACTTAGGTTGATATCTTGGGCATTTTTCAAAATTTTTTCACTAAATTTTCAACATGGGACCCTACCTCATAAACACAGTCACTGTCATCTCGTTAATCAGACCCGTAAGGTGATTTCGCAGTCGCTGGGTGGAATCACCTTTCTGGACTGATTAATGAAATGACAGTGCCAGTGATCATGAGGGGAGGTCCCAAAAAGCCCATGTTGAAAATTTGGTGCAAAAATGTTGAAAAATGCCTGTGTTACGAGTGTGCGTTGCGCAGTTTCTACGCACGCTCATAACTTCACCAATTTTTTATATTTTCACTCCAGATTTTTAACATTGGCATTTTTTCACACCTCTACGTGAACAGTACAGCTGTCATTTTTCACATCCTGCCCAAAACATGCTTTTGCTCCTGTGGTGCTGAATGGCAGGGGTCCCCAACAGAACATGTTGAAAATTTGGTGAAACAGTTCCTAAAAATGCCTGAGTTACATGCGTCCATTGAATTTATTCTATGCACGTGCATAACTTTGCTACTTTTTGTTCTTTTGATGCCAGATTTTCAATGTAGCCATTTTTTCACATCACCTCATGAACAGTACAGCTGTCATTTTTCACATCCTGCCCAAAATGCAGTTTTGCACCTGAGACGCAGAATGGCGTTGCAGTTGCGCATAATTACGTTTCACCTTGCATTTCACAATTTCTCTGTACCGGGTTACATGAGGTGGGGTAATAAGATGGCCATGCTGACAATTTTGGTCACTGTTGTTTGACACATGGAAGCTCAGGAATCTACATACATATGTGCATCTACGGAGGAATTGGACCCTGCGCTCCCACAGTAAAATACAGATACTATTTATACTAGCTCAAAAAGAAGGAAAATTCATTGAAAAAAACTCTGTTAATGCATCAGTTAGGGTTCCTATTACAGTGACAAAAGTATGCAAGTTTGGTGTGCCCAACCCTACCACCCCACCCTCCACACACCAACAGCCATCAGGGCGTGCCTGTGGGTCATCAGGCCTAACTCTCACCCCATTCTCCTGTACTGTATCATGTCTGCTTGTGTACACATGGAATGGGGTGAGAGTTAGAGCCAATGACCCAAGGCACACCCGATGGCTGTTGGTGTGAAAATGGGTAGTAGGTGAGGAATGCAACGCCAAATTTCCATACTTTGTTGCTGTAATAGGGACCCTAACTGATGATTAATGGAGTTTTTTTGCAATGTGTATATATATATATATATATAAACACACTATATACTGTGTGTGTGTGTCTATATATATATATATATATATATATATATATATGTATAAAATATAGATAGATATTATTTGCAAAAAACTTCATTAATGTGTTACTTAGGGTAACTTTTTCATTAATCTTTTTGTTTCCCTGCTGCATTGCAGCTTAGCCCTCCACTGACCTTTCCCCAGCCCTGTCATCCAGTGTCCTAGGGACTTATCTGCTCCCAAAGCTTCCCCCATAGCTTCCCACCATGGTGGCGGTTCGACAGTAGGCACCATACCATCGATGAGATGGATCTGGTGTGGGGGAGAAGGCCCTATAGCCCAGTGTGGAGCCTGCAAGGGGTCGGTGTCATCCATGCTGCACCTGGCCATTTTCCAGTTTTCAAGTCTGGAGGGACGGACATGCAGTGCTGTCCAGATGCACCACATATGCTACTGTGTGTGGGACATCGATGGCTGCCATTCCTTCAAGCCCCTATGTACTTGCACTGACTGCCTGCCCCCCAGCCTCTGCTAGGGGCTAGACAAGTACCAGGACCTGCAACCCTCCCTCCCCAGAGGAGGACAGCCATCTGCCTGATGCTCAGTCCTCCTCTCCCTGGCCAGCCCCTGGTGAACTGAGCCCGTCACCAAACCCAGGTCACCGGCTGGGCGGCAGGTGATGCTTAAGTGTCTGTGCCCTCTGCACCACTGGGCCAGCTAGTTATGATAATTTAATGCCACAAAGGAAGGGAAATGTGGCTTAGGGTTTGCAACCCTAACTCCCCCCCCCAAGCAGCAAAAGGAAAAAATCATTATGGTTTTGGTTGTCCTGAGTCTAGGCAAATGTCAACCCCAACACTCACCCCATTCTGATATAGTGTTTAAACATACAGAACTATGTCTCTTCATATATTGCCAACAACCTGTGGGCCCTACTTGAAGAAAACAGAGCGCGTCTAACCTTATTTGCTCATGGAATGGGGTAAGCATTAGGTTTGAAAACCCCCCAAGAATGACCCCACCCCTGATTCGCCAAGACTCAGGACAGCCAAAAACGTAATGATTTTTAACTTTTGCTGCTTGGGGGGAGGTGGGGGTGGGGACTTAGGGTTGGAAACCCTAATGCCACATTTCCCTACTTTTGTGGCATTAAAGAGCACCTTTATCGACCATGAAATGATTAAACTGGGCACTCCCTTGCCTCTTGAGGAGCTCCTCCATGCTATTATTTCTTTTTTTTACTACTCGACCAAAAGGAAGGGAAGGGACTGTAATTTGCCCGAGGGGCTGCCCGCATGATCTCTCTACACTTCCTGATTCTTCTATGTGTCCCCACCCTCTGACTTACTATAATGTTTTTATAGTGGAGCGCTGGGATGCACTTCATTCACTACAATGGAGTGTCTTTTTCAAATGTAATTTCATGATTTTAAGTCGGGTTTTGCTACCTATTGATGGCAGCCTTCAACTACAGTAACAAGCGCTCTGTTAGTTGAACTCTGCCATCAATAGGTATCAAAACCCGATATACAATCGGGAGATTATGTTTGAAAAAGAGGTACAATTGAAGTGAATGGAGCACATCCTCATGCTCTGACTTATAAAGACGTCACAGAAATCAGTGCACGGGGATGCATAGAAGAATCAAGGAGTGGAGAGGGACTGTGTGGGCAGCCCCTCGGGGGCAAGTTACGATCCCTTTCCTTCCTTTGGGGCCACTATTAAAAAAAGGAAAGACAGCATGGAGGAGCTCCCCAAGAGGTAAGGGAGCTCCGTGTTTAATCATTTTGTTGTTTAAGGTGCCGATACCCAATGGATGTTGCAATCCCTGCTGGACTTAATGCGTGACCGGGACAATCTCTGGCACATAGCGCTGGAGACCAGGAGACCTGCCGATAGGCAGTGCTACCATGAGGCCAGGAACCACTGCACCTGGAGGGCCTGCCAGACCAAGGCTGAGCACTATCGAGCTACACTCACTGCCTCCTGGGGTATGGGGTGCAAATTCTGGGACTCTCTCAAAGAACTTAGTGGCAAAACCTTGACTGCCTCCCCTTCCAGTTGTCCATAAATGGCTGTATCTCCACAGACCCTGAGATAATAACAAACACGCTGAACTCAGACCTCAGTAGTGTGCTCCCTGCCAACTTCTTTGCACCTACCCCACCACTCTCCTTGCACCTGCCCAAGTGCCTCCCTTTTGTTTCAAAGCTATTTCCCAGCGTGAGGCTGCCCCTCTCCTGCTAAGGGCGCTCAGCAAATCTAGGTTCAGCAATGAGTCCCTCGCTCTTAAATTACTAAAGCTAACCCTCACTGAGGTGCTCCACCCCCTCACTGCCCTATTGAACTGCTCCCTCGCCCTAGGGCAATTCCCAACTAAATGGAAAACTGCCCTCATCACTCCTATCCTTAAGAGTGGTGACCTTACCATGCCTGGAAACTATCGTCCCATTTTGATTCTATCCCCTCTCTCCAAAGTACTTGAAAAAATAGTCGCCTCCCAGTTCACTGACTACCTTGTCAAACACAACCTCCTTTGCCCCGAGCAGCATGGCTTCCAGAAAAGCCACAGTACCACCACTGCTCTTTTGGAATTTAAAGATACCATACATGTGACCCTTGATGCAGGCCAGATCGCTGGTGTTGTTTATATAGATCTCTCTAAAGCATTCAACACCATGCATCACTCGCTCCTCCTAGCGTCACTTATCCAAATAGGTTTCTCACAGGATGCCACTGCCTGGTTCTCTGACTATCTATCTGGCAGAACCCGAAAAGTCAGACTAGCACAGACACAGTTGTTCCCCCTCCAAGTTACATCTGGGGTCCCTCAGGGGTCGATCCTTGGCCCCCTGCTATTTACTGTATTTCTTAACTCCTTGCCCAAGGCCTTTTCTGGGAAACTCCTCCTGTATACAGATGATGCAGTGTTATTCAGCACTCACACCAGCCCTGGTGCCCTCCAATTAACCCTTCAAAGGTCATTTAGAGGTGCCAAGTCCTGGTTTGCTGACCATAGGCTTGTCCTAAACTATAAAAAAACAAAGTCCATGCTGTTTGCGCATGCCCAAAACAAGTTCCGTGGCCACCCCTGCTCATTCACGACTCCCGCAATGAAACTCTGGAACAAGTTGCTACATTTAAATACTTAGGTGTTACCCTGGACTCTGGACTCACCTATCATGAGCATATCCGCCTACTTAGCATGGCTGTCAACGTGCGTATCAGTCTTCACCGGTACAAGCGCCATCTCCCCCTGAAGCACTGCAACTAACCATTTCCTCCTCTGTCCTGTCACTCCTAGATTACGGTATCATTATTTATGGTGCAGCCGACAGCACATCCCTCAACAAAATCAGGGTTGCTCTGAATAAGGTCTGCAGGCTGGCCACTGGCTGTGACCGGCTCATTCACACCTACACGCTCTATGCCAGTACCAAGTGACTAAAGTTCAATGATTGCCTAAAGTACCAGACCTGTCTTTTAGGCAAGAAAATCATAGCTGGCCTCATGTCCACTGCCCTTGCTACACTGCTTCTACCACCCCTAACAACAGATTTACCCATCACTCAGAGAAAACTCCTTACCAGGACCCTCTTTGTAAAACCTCCATGGGTCAAAGAACCTTTAGGTACCAGGCTCCCCTCTGGCTGAATTCACTTCCCAAAATGATCCTCATTGAACCCAAACTGGACCTGTTCAAATCCCTCCTCCTTAACCACATCTCACAGGTTTCAGCCTGTGACTGCACCTGACCCCCCATAACCTTTGCTGCACTATGATAATGGGCCCCTCTTGGTCCTGCCAGTAGTGTACTTGGCTCTGGCCTCTGTTTTTTACTCAGGCCGCTGTCTAACTGCCACACATGGGCCTGCACTGTATAGCACCTGCCTTTGTGTGGCACCACTGTAACTATTGTACATTGTTAATTCTTCTTGCACCAATGTTTTGTTTTGCACCTGACTGTTGTAAATATCCTGAACCACATTTCCTGTAAGGACTGTACTCTGTATCTATTGTATGGTGTGATATTTTCTCCCACCAATGTTTATACCTTGTAATGTCTAACAATGTCTTACTATTTTATTCTATGACATGGTTTGTAAAGGAGTCTGTGACTCAAAGGTATTAATTCCAATATGTTCAATAAATAAATAAAATAATTAAATAAGAGCGTGTCTCATCAGAGCTAATAATTAACATAGACGAGACTGGTGTTAATCTCGTCCCTGTTTCTCGGTGGACAATGGCAGCCCCTGGATCAAAACAAGTGGCATTAACAGGATTAGGGGATAAATGCCAGGTGTCATTGTTGTTGGGGTGCACACTTGCGGGCAGTCTGTTGCTGCCACAGGTGATCTGTTGTGGCAAAACACCTGCCTGCCATCCGTCCCACAAATTTCCCCAAGATTGGTGCACAACGCACTCGCCCAATCACTGGGCAAATGAGGAAAAAACTCTGCAGTACATTAATGAAATCCTGGTGCCACATCTTGAAAATACCAAGTTGATACCTGGTCTTCCAAAAGAGCAAACGGCGATCCTCATAATGGATCTGTTCAGAGCACGCCCCCCCAACCTGCACTGCAGTGATCAGAAGAGGCAGGTTACATACCGATTTTTGTTCCTGCCTCTTGTACCAAGTCACTGACCTCCTACAGCCGCTGGACATATCCCTCAACAAACTTTTCAAAGACAATATGAAGCAGTGCTTTACTGAGGGGTACGCTGGACTAATTTCCAGTCAGCTGGCTGACGGTGGACGGGTCAAGATCGACTTGAAAATGTCCACAATAAAAGAAAAGCATGCCTTGTGGCTGGAGGAGAGTGTGACAAAACTGAAGGACAGGAGAGAAGAGTGCACTCGGGGATCTATGGAGTCAGGAATATACGGAGCACACGAGCGTTGTCTGCACATCCGGATTGGTAAGTTGTATACTGTTAGCAGCAGCATACTGTAACTTGTTTTGAAGCTCTTTTGCTGCTGCTACTACAGTAATTATTATTTTCATTTTGTTGCAGAGCCATTTAACACAGGGCAGGACTAATGTGTGCCAATTGCAGAATGCAGAACGATGATGAGCACGTTGAACATTGAACATTGCAGCTGTTTCGTTTTTCCTTTTGCAGCTCTTTTTCTTGGGAGCCTGATTTACATTGATTTCTTTTGTGGATGTAATTTTAACCTGTATAAATGAAAGTTTTTTTTAATGGGCATACATTGACTGTTGCACCGACTGGTGCAGCATTAGTTTTCAGATGGCGAGTTCACCAATAAAGCACGTGTTTAATATTAGCACATGTTTAATATTAGTGGATCAATCAGTCCCGCGAAGAACGCAGGATTTAAATGACAGCAAATAATACTGAAACAACAGTAGTCAATTGTTGATTGCCCATATAAACGTGACATGCAGCGTTTATAGTATATTGGCCGAAATGTCATTTCACATCAAAAGTGCAGAAAGATGTCTCGTCCAGGATGTAAAAAATAACATCTGTAACATTTATGAGGTGGTGTGGGAAAATGGCTATGTTGAAATTTTGGAGTCAAAATATTGAAAATTAGCAAAGTTATGAGTGAACGTTAAATGTTGGCTTCACTGGGGACGGATTGGGGGTCCACCTGGAGGGATACATGCCTACACTCGCACGATGGTCTGCATCTGTCCAGGAGAGGAACCAGGATCCTCTGTGATAGGTTTCAATGCTTCATTGGCAAGCTTTTAAACTAGCCAAGGGGGCAGGCACTGAAAAGGAGCAGGGAATTTCCAGCCCCCCCCCAAAAACAGGGTAGTTAACAAAGTTAACATCAAGGTAGAGAGGTCAATAGAGGGCAGAGCAGGGGTAAATGGAGAAAAAGACAAAGGCAGTAAGTACAGGGATGGGGCTAAAAGGGGTAAGACCATCAAAAAATGGAGGACGATGAGTACCAATGCCCGTAGTTGGGGTAACAAGCTTCCTAAACTAGTGGCCTTGATGGAAGAGGGACACCTGGATATCATGACAGTCACAGAAACATGGTACACAGAGAACCATGACTAGGATGTCAACATACCAGAATACACAATCTGCAGGAGGGACAGGGAGGGTAGGAGAGGAGGGAGAGTAGCTATCTACATAAGGGAAGGGATCAAAGCAACAGAACTAAAGGGTAAACAGGGAGGAGAGGAGGCACTATGGGTCACCTTGGAGACAGGCAATGGCACCACAGTCCGCACGGGGCTTGTATATAGACCCCCATCTCAGGGGGAGGAAATGGGCAAGGATATGATAGGCAGCATCCTTAGAATGGTAGAAAAAGAGGAGATATTGTTGGTGGGGGACCTGAATATGTCAGATGTTAACTGGAGCACATTTCTTGCAGCCACATCCAAGAGCAGAGTCATTCTCGATGCCCTACAGGAGGCATGCCTCGGGCAGCTAGTGTTGGAACCCACTCGGGAGGGAGCAATGTTAGACCTAGTACTCTCAAACAGGCACAGTGAGAGGATCTCAGATTTAGAAGTGGGTAACCATCTGGGAACAAGCGACCACCAGACAGTGTGGTTCACAATAAACATAGCCATAGAGTCAAGCCATACAAAAGTAAGGGTACTGGACTTTCAGAGGGCTGACTTTGGCAGAATGGGAGAGTGCCTAAGGAATACACTAGCAAAAGGGCAGGACTCAGGCTACAAATCACCCACATTTCTATTTCAAGGCAGTTACTGAAAGGGATGCCAAAAAATACCTCCTCAAGGTGCTCGGAAAATCCAGATCAAGTGGGGACACACTTGACTTGAAGCTCATCGCCCTCACCCTTGACGATATCCTGCACCCTCTTACCAAGATTATTAACCGGTCCCTCATGCTCTCCCAGTTCCTGCTCAAGTGGAAGTCTGCCCTGGTGACCCCAATACACAAGTCTGGGGATAGGACATTACACTGTAAATACAGGCCCATCTCCATCCTACCCCCTTTATCCAAAGCTCTTGAAAAAAATCATTGCAGACCAGTTGGTGGAGTACTTGGAGACATACAACTTGCAATGCCCACAGCAACACAGCTTTCGCAAAGGACATAGCACCACCTCTGCCCTTCTTGAACTTACAGGCCACATTCATCTAGCACTAGACCAATGACAACTTGCCGGTGCCACCTTTATAGACCTCTCAAAGGCCTTCGATACAGTCAACCATCCATTACTACTGGAACAACTTGGTAACTTACAGCTCTCTCATGATACTTTACAATGGTTCAACAGCTATCTTTCCAACCGGTCACAACAAGTTAAAATTGGTGACTCCCTCTCCTCCAAACTACCTCTCTGGGCTGGTGTCCCCCAAGGGTCAGTATTGGGACTCCTTCTTTTCAGCATCTTCCTGAACAATCTCCCTTCTGCCTGTGATGAAAACATTATTCTGTATGCTGATGACGCAGTGTTTTTCTCTAAGAAGTCTGACCCCTTCCTCTTGGAGAAACAACTGCAGGAAAGTTTCACGCAAGTTGAGACCTGGTTCGTCTCACAGAAACTAGTGCTAAATTACAAGAAAACAAAGACTATGCTGTTCCATGGCACACATAACAAATATAAACACCAACAGCTGGCTATCAAACACAGTTCGGGTGTGATCCTGGACCAGATGCACACTTTCAAATACCTTGGCATAACCCTGGACCCTACTCTGTCCTTCTCCAGCCATATCGCTTCAGTTGTGAAATCTGTAAATATCCGTATAGGCCTTCTTTATAAACATAGACACTGCCTGACACCGGATGCCCTTGAGCTAGCAATACACAGCTCTATTGTCTCCATCATTGATTATGGGCTTGTTATCTATGGAGCAGCCACAGCTACAGCACTACGGTGAATCATTCCAGTGCTGAATAGGGCCTACAGACTCCTTACTGGTGCTGCCCACTGCATGCATATCTGCAACCTCTATGAGCAGTCAAACTGGCTACAATTTCAGGGAAGGATTACTTTCCAAACCTGCCTACTAGCAAAAAAGTAATTGATGGGACTCGTCCCCTGGGGTTCAGTCTCTCTTAAGCCCAGTCAACCACCCCTGTTACACAAGAAACTCTGACAACTATTCTCTGTCTGTAGCCCACTGTTACACCACCCAAGGCCAGCGGTCTTTTGCAGGTAGAGCCCCTAACATGTTTAACTCCCTTGGCAGTGAACTCACCAACTTAGGCACCCTCTGCTCATTCAAACACAAGCTACATCAAATGCTTGTGTCCAGATCCACCTGTGACTGTTTCTCCTAACCTCCCTGGTAGTCACTTCTGTTCTTTGCACCTCTCTACTATTATCATCTCTGCCTGCCACCACCCTTCCCCCTCCCCATATCTACCCCGCCTCTCTCCGTAGCCCTGGTCTACCACCCTCCTCTCCTACCCTCCTTCAACTCCCTTCCTCTCTCCCTTTTCTAATCTGCTCACCCCACCCACTGTTGCATTTGTTCCCCGATCCTTGCCTCCCACCCACATCTCCTTTTACCTCCCTCCCAGTTACCCCTCTACACCCACTCTCTCTTCCACTTTCCCACTCTACTTGGCACAACTGGCAGCAACTCAGTTTTTCCACTCTACCTTTCCCTTTGACAATGCTCTACTGGCAGCTTTAATTCATGTAACTATTGTTTGTTGTGACTCATCATTCTTAAATGTATGCTTGATTGTGTTGTTCTAACTGTTATTTATATTACCTGTAGCTTTTGTTTATTAAATTTTGGTAACTGGGTGAGCCCACTGGGCCCCGGAGGTCCCTTTTTCAGGGGCAACCTGGGATTTACATAAACATAAAATACATCACAGATATAGTACGTGTAGTGCATACATGCATGATACAGGTTATACGTAGATATACTCTGTACTGAATTTTGTATTCAAACTGCTTGCCTGCTAATCTCACACAAACTGTACTTCTATTCTTTATATCCTGATGTGGAACCTTTGTAAAAGAGCCATTGGCTCAAAGGTATTTATCTGAAATTCTAATAAATAAATAAATAAATAAATAAATAAATAAATAAATAAATGAGGAGTGGAGGAACATTGGGGAAAAATCAAAACTGCCATCACAGAGGCTTTGTGTGAAGCCTTTGTGTAAAGCAAATAAACAAAACAAAATGAAAGAAAAAAACACTATGGTTCACAAAAGAGGTGGCAGGGAAGATTACGGAGAAAAGATAGCATTTAGAAAGTATAAGGAATCACAGAAGGAGCAGGACAGAGAACTCTATCAGTTAAAACAGAGGAAAGTGGGGAAAGCAGTCAGAATAGCAAAGGCTCAAACCTAGGAAAAGATAGTCAACTCGGTTAAGAAAGGGGATAAAACCTTTTATAGGCACATTAGTGAGCGAAGAAAGACCAAGGGAGGGATTGTGAGGCTTAATAAAGGAAGGGGTGGGCAGAGGGTGACAGTGAAAAGGCAGAGATACTAAACAAATACTTTTGTTCAGTATTCACAAAAGAAGAGGAGGGGGACGTACCTAAACCAAACAATAGAAGCACTCTGGATGGGGGGGGTTGATACCAGTCCATTCATGGAAGAAAGGGTCCTGAAAGAACTCCTAAAACTCAAGGTAGACAAGACAATAGGGCCTGACAGGATTCACCGTAGAATTCTAAAAAAACTAAGGGGAGAACTAGTGACACCACTGACTACCCTTTTTAACAAATCATGGGAGGATGGTGCGGTACCTGAGGACTGGAGGAAGGAGGATGTGATTTCCCTTCACAAACGTGGGAGCAAGGCAGAAGCAGAAAACTACAGACCTGTCAGCTTGACCTCAGTGGTAGAGAAGATGATGGAATCACTTCTGAAAGAAAGAATTATTGAGTACCTAGAGACCAGCGGGGCACAGGACCCAAGGCAACATGGATTCACAGCGGGAAGGTCATGTCAGATGAATCTAATAGATTTATTTCACTGGGTGACCAAAGTAGTAGATGAGGGAGGGGCTGTGGATATGTCCTACCTAGACTTTAGCAAGGCATCTGACATAGTCTCACACAAAAGATTAATAAACAAGTTAGCCAGCCTGGGAGTGGGTCCCAGGGTGGTAGCCTGGGTAAAAAATTGGCTGGACAACAGAACGCAGAGGGTAATAGTAAACTGAGTCCACTCTGAAGAAAGAGGAGTTACTAGTGGGGCACCGCAGGGTTCAGTACAGGGGCTGGTCCTCTTTAATGTATTTATAAGTGACATTGCAGAGAGACTAGAAGGAAAAGTATGCCTCTTTGCAGATGACACAAAGCTTTGCAACAGGGTTGATACACAAGGAGGGTGGTGGAAGGGATGAAAAGGGACTTGGCAAGGTTGGAGGAATGGTCAGATGTATGGCACCTTAGATTCAATACAAAGAAGTGCAAAGTAATGCACCCGGGAAACCAAAACCCAGGGGAAGAGTACACAATGGGGGGGTTACTAACAAGAACAAAAATGGAAAGGGACCTGGGATAGTCATATCAAATGACCTAAAGGTAGGCAGGCAATGTGAGAAGGCAGTAAGGAGGGCTGAGGGATACTGGGATGCATAGGGAGAGGCATCACCAGTAGAAAACAAGAAGTTGTCATCCCTCTGTACAGACAGTTGGTGAGACCCTATCTGGAGTACTGCGTGCAGTTCTGGAGACCCCATCTCGACAAGGACATAGATAGGATGGAGGCAGTCCAAAGGAGGGCAACTAAAATGGTGCAGGGTCTGCACCAGAAACCATACAAAGAGAGACTAAAGAAGCTTAACATGTATACCCCTCAAGGAAAGAAGGGACAGGGGGACATGATAGAAACTTTCAAGTACCTCAAGGGAATCAACAAAGTCCAAGAGGGTAGCATGTTTCAGAAAAAGAGATGTGCAAGAAAAAGGGGGCACAGTTTGAAGATAGAGGGGGGACGGCTCAGGGGCAACATGAAGAAGTATTTTTTCCCAAAGAGGGTGGTGGACGCATGAAACAGCCTTCCTGAGGAGGTCATGGGGACAAGAACAGTGGGGGAATTCAAGAATGCATGGGACAGACATTAGGGCAATTATAGGGGGGGTAGGAGGAAGTAGGCTGTTGGTTAACTAGGATCTGCAGCTTATCCAATAGGTAGGGAAATGTGCAGACTGGGTGAGCCAAGCAGTCCTTATCTGCCATCAAAGTCTATGCTTCTATGTTTCTACTGCAATGTTCAGCCATAACCTGGGCATTTTACCATATTTGTACACAAAATTGTCAGCACTGCCTTCTTGTTACCCCACCTAATGAACCCAGTAGGTGAGCATTTTTAAATCCCTGCTGAAATCTGATTGCAAGTCAGTGAAATGTCATTTTGTGCATCTGCAAAAACACATTTTGGCCAAGATTTAATAAAACTAACTGCTGTCACGTTCATGAGGTGGGGTGAAAAAATGGCTATGTTGAAAATCTGGGGTCAAAATATTTAAAATTACTGAAGTTTTGAGGTAATGTAAACAAATTTCACTGTACGATCATAACTTTGCCATTTTTACCCCAAATTTTCAACATATCCTTCTTGTGACTCCACCTCGTGAACAATGGCAGTGAAAATTTTCAAATCCTGCCTGAAAGGTTATCTTGCCAAATGACCACAAAATTGCCTTTCAGGTCTGATTGGCATAATTCCACCACCACGGGTCATTAGGCAGGCTCCCAAAAAGGCCATGTTGAAAATTTGGGATGAAAATATGCAAAGTGACAAAGTTATGCACCAAAGTTGAAAACCCCATTGACATACATTGAACTGCACTTACCTTAGTTTTTTATATTGCAGTCGGCAGTTCCAACAGCAAGATGTGTCTTCGATTGGAGAGTGGATATATGCTGTGGGACCTATTCAGGTGAGTGAGGGTGTGTGGGGGGTATACTGTGGGCATGGAGTGGTGACTGCTGAGTGGGAGGTTGGGGTGGCAGGAGT
The DNA here is from genome assembly GCA_016271365.2 of Neoceratodus forsteri. Taxonomy (NCBI): domain Eukaryota; kingdom Metazoa; phylum Chordata; order Ceratodontiformes; family Ceratodontidae; genus Neoceratodus; species Neoceratodus forsteri. The sequence continues at coordinate 359,917,283 of JADMNL010000025.1, forward strand.
CAGATCGGCGAGGGACCATTTTCTTTTGTACAGGTTTAAAGAAAAAACAACAAGGGGTGGTTTTCTTTATTACAAGTTGGATCTATAAAATTAAATAGGGGGACAGCAATTAGAGGGTGGGGAGGGTGCCACTAGACACCAGGGAAACATTGCAGCAATATGGGATGGTGATTGGAGGATAGAGGGTTCAACTAGACACCAGAGAAACATTACAGCAGTACGGGATGGTGATTGGAGGACAGGGGATACAAATAGACACCAGAGAAACATTACAGCAATATGGAATGGTGATCAGTAGGTGCCTCTAGATACCAGGGAAATATTACAGAAATAGGGGGATGGTGATCTGAGAGCGGAGAGGCCAGTAGACAACAGGGAAACATAACGTACATAAGTTGATGGTGATCTGAGGGTGGGGGGTGCCACTAGACACCAGGGAAACATAACATACATAAGGGAACAGTGATGGGAGGATAGTGGGTGCCACTAGACACCAGGGAACATTATATACATAAGGGAACAGCAGTGGGAGGGTGGGAGGTGCCACTAGAAACCAGGGAACATTGTATACATAGGGGACAGCAATGGGAGGGTGGGAGGTGCCACTAGACACCAGGGAACGTTATATACATAGGGGACAGCAATGAGAGGGTGGGAGGTGCCATTAGACAGCAGGAAAACTGGCTCACTGCTCTCAGAGCAGCCCACAGTATGAGTTTCAGCTGTGGATGCAGAACTCAAGAAAGTCCAGCTGTTCTCATATGCAGAACATGGGTCAATGGCTCCTCTCACTAAGCTGGGCACCCAGGATTTTGGGGTGCCCAGAAAAAGTATTTCTGGCCATTAATTTAAGAACCAAACATCAGCATCTAGCTAATTCAGTTCTGTTTAGCTAGGTTCTACTGTTTGTTTGTTTTAAAATGTCAGCATTTTTATGTATTTTTCTTGCTTATTAGTTCGAGGAGAAAAGAAATAAGATGGTGGATCTCACGGCACAAAAAAAATGTTTTGTGCTGTGAGAAGCAAGTGGTGAGAAACCAAAAACAGTCTTGCGATATAGAAGTTTTGGTGTCGTAGTAGAATGTTATCCCAAGAACCCTACTGAGCATGCTCAGAACAGAGAAACACAAAACTTCAAAGCCATATAAGTCTGGAACCATTTAAATTTTTTTCACAAATCCTTTCAAAAGACACTACCTTAGGACATCATACCTGTACCCTGAAAGTTTTGGGAAAAAATTCCATTCCATGTAGGCTGTAGGCGAGAGCAAAAAAATTATCCCATGTTTAGGAAGAAAATGAGAAATCTACAGAAAAATGATGTATGCGGATCTCAGAAACCACATAAGCTGCCATCATACAACTTTCCATAGATTTACATCTTGCCTCCTAGACAACACATGCACAATTTTGACTGATTTCATCAAATGCTGCCAAAGCTATTAAGGTGCAAAGTTACAGCTTTAACACAATTATAGGGATGCTACTGCAGCCCTATAATATATACAAAACAAATATAAAATACTATAGTGCAGTATACATAGTGGTAAGAGCCATGATGTTTAGAAGAACTACAGATTCGAGCATTGAGAAGCCCCTTTAAGTGAGCCCACATTTTGCTTTGACATATTGTAGCTTAGAAATTTGCCTGATGCTTTGAACAGATAATTAGTCCAAAAGAGGCCAAAGTCCCATCAAAGGCTTTCTGCTAAACACCAGAAATATATATATTTTTTCTGATTGCGATTCTATTTAAGATTTCTTTTTTTACAGGCATGGTTTCTATTGTTCACTAACATCTCCTCGTTATAAGTTGAAAATCTAAAATGATTTAAACACTGAATCTAATGAAATACGTGTACTATTCTCCCCAGGTTATTGAAACAAAGTTTGAAATGAGCAAACCTCTGGAACTCCTTTGAAGAAAAAACAAATCTAAACTCTATCACAGCTGGAATTTTTATTTTCAGCATTCTGTTGAAAATTTATCAAGGTCCCTGTAGAGTGGGTGTACTCTCCAACTGGCAATATAGCAAATCACCACAACCTTACACCGCCACTTGGCTGCTGTAGGTGTTTTCAGTGGCTTCTTGGTTCTTGTCTCACTCAACAGCGAGGGGTTCATATCCAATAGAAAAAGAAGAGAGATGCTTCCACACAGAGAAATATTTAAGTTAGGGTTGTCACAGTGTAAGAAGCCCAAAGTAGGACATTTCTTACTGAAACATGATTTTTCACAGGACAATATGTAACATCAATCAATTGATGCAACAAACTGGTTTCCTATAAATAATCAGAATTAAGACTAAGCATTGTAGTGTTTTAGTTGTTATTATTTCTTAGCATTTTAAAGTATTTTAGTTAAGGTATTATAGTTTTCTGCAACTTTTAGAGGAAAGTAAGAAAATATTTTTCTACTATAAGATCAGGACGTAGCATTTCTCATGATTTTTGACTGATACAGCTGTTGAAATCAGGACTGTCCTACCAACATCAGGACAGGTAGTAACCCTAAAAGTGGGCCTGGTGACATAACAGTACAACCTCCTGGGATGCGGGATCAGCCCACCTCCTCACTGTGTTCAGCGCCCCTGAGACCACAATTAAATATAACAGCTGCCCCCAATTAGCATGCACAGTAGTTAAGGTTGTTAAGAGTGAGCTCAGGTTCAAACAGCAAGAACACAACTGCTTTTTAGGAACAAGGCCCTGAAGGGGGAAAAAGGCTTACCAGTGCATCAATTTTATATGGCCCTTTAAGCACCCTCTTAGATGGGATCTGAAGCATCACCCTCACCACAGTTAGTTAAACCGGCAAAGGCATGGCTGGCTTTTCTGTACTGGCTGAAAGTAACTAAGCCTCCTAAAGTGCAGCCAACAACCCCCATCCCCACACCACAAGGCGAACAAATAACTCCTCTGGTCCTTCTGTACTGGAAGCAGCTACCTTCTCCCAATGGTATCAGGATTTACTTATTAAATATACTAGGAGATCCTAGTACAGATAAACTAAAAGAGAAAAACTGTGAAATTGTTATATCAGAAATACCTCCTGAACCGGGAGCATCAGCATATAAGAAAAAGAAAATTTGTTTAGCAAACGCATGGTTAAGAAGTTGGACACAGGAGAACAGTTATCATTTTCTAAGGCATTGGGAAGCATTTGATGATGAACTGAATATGTATTGTAGAGATGGCCTACACTTGAGCTTTAGAGGGAGTAGAGTACTTGGGACAAGAATTAAAAATGAAATCAACAAGTGTTTAAACTGAATAAAAGTGGGGTGACAATACTTCAAAATCATCCTACAGAGGCCAAAACTCTCAAAAGGAAAAACATAAACCCCAGAAATACCAACATTGCTAGTTTTATGTTCTTTATTGCAAGGAGCTTAAACAAAGACAACATGGCTGAATTGAATTTAATATTAAAGAATGAAAAAAAATATATTATTGGGGTCACAGAGACATGGTGGGACCAGGATTGCGACTGGAATAAAAGTATACCTAGCTTTCACCTGGTTACTCAGGACAGAGAACTAAGGAGGGGTGGGGATTGCCCTGTATATTAGAGATGACATTGAATGTATTCAAGAAGAAATAAGTAATGACTATGAAAATATTCAGATAATCTGGGTGGACTGTGTAGGGTTCCAAGGAAAGAAGTTTAAGACGGGTGTCTTCTATAGACCCCCAGACACTCCAGCAAGCAAAACTGAATAATTTATTGAATATATCACAACACTAGCAGAACATAATGATCTATTATTAGCTGGTGACCTAAATATTCCAGGCATAGACTGGAATAGCTTGAACAAGTCCAATAATTCAATGATAAACAGGATGCAGGCAGATCTGATTTCAGCAGGTATAGGGCAATGTATAGATGAACCAACTTGTGGACAAAACATCTTGGATGTAATTCTGACTAATATGACTGAAAATGCTACCAATATTAAGCTTCTTCCTCCAATTGGTACTAGTGACCATGACATTATAAAATTTCAAATTAATAAATCAAAAAAGATTATAAGAGGTAAAACAATACATAAATTATATAATAGGGCTAACTACATGACTATACGCCAGGACTTGTCAAAAATTGATTGGAGAACTTTGAGTGAGGGTTTAATAACTGAAGAAAGTTGGGACACATTTGTTAATATTACAGAAGATATAGCTCTAAAGCATATTCCAGTAAAAGAAATGTATAATAATGGAAGCAAAAAACCAATATGGTTAAATAAAAAACTTATAAAACTAAGTAGTAGAAAGAGATTATGCTATAAGAAATTTAAAAAAATCCATCAGATAAAAACAAGAATAATTACAGAACAACATTACATAAATTAAAAAATGAGATAAAAAAAGCCAAGAAACACACTGAATTTAGACTGGCTAATACCAAGGCTGATAAAAAAGTTTGTTTTTTCCTATATAAATGATAACAAAGGACAGGAAAGAGTAATTGGTCCTCTTAACATTAATGGGACATTGTATACAAAACCAATGGAAATGGCCAGGGAGTTTAATGATTTCTTCAGTTCAGTTTTTAATAAGGCAGATTGTAGGAGATCAGATGATTTGCTAGATAAAGTAGGATCAGAGTCAACTGAAATTATTACTAGTTCCAGAGTACTCAAAAAAATTGAACAGTTAAAGGTTACTAAATTGGCAGGACCAGATAATTTTCATCCAAGGTTGCTAAAAGAGCTAAAGAATGAATTTGTACCGATTATAGCAGATATAGGATTAAGATCATTAAAGGAAGGCTATGTTCTTAGGGACTGGAGAAGGGCAATTATGGTGCCAATTTTTAAGAAAGGGAGCAAGGTAGACCCAGCAAATTATCGACCTGTCAGTCTGACATCAATTGTGGGTAAGATAATCGAAGGTTTAATTGTGGATTAAATTAGGAAATCATTAAATTAGATGAATATGATTGACAGTTTGCTACATGACGTTGTATGTAATAGATCCTGTAATACCAATCTTATAAGTTTTTATAACTTTATAGGTGAAAAAATGGACCAGGGTAAAGCAATGGATGTGGTATTGCTTGATTTCAGCTGAGCGTTTGACTCCGTGCCCCATAGAACCTTGATTTCTAAAATGGCTAAATTAGGTATTAGCAAAACCATTATTAGATGGATAATACATTGGTTAATGGACAGGAGACAATGTGTGCATATACATGGTCATATATCCCATGAGGTAGAAGTTGAAAGTGTAGTACCACAGGTGTCAGTATTGGGCCCATTGTTATTCTATATATATATATATATATATATGTATACACTATATATATATATATATATATATATATATGATCATAAATCATGAGTGGAAATAAACAAAATTTGCAGATGACGTTAAACTTGGGGGAGTAGTGGACACTTTTGATGACAGATTAAGGTTTGGCCAAGATGTTATAACTGTTGTCGAATGGGCTGAGAGAAATGGGATGAAGTTTAGTCTGAATAAATGTAGCATAATGCACATGGGGAAGAATAATATTCAACAGGACTATTACATCCAGGGGACTAAATTAAGGAAATCAATGTGTGAAAAGGACTTGGGAATATATATTAGGAGTGACCTAAAGAGTGAAGCTCATTGTAAATATGCAGCAAATAAAGCAATGTATTTGAAAAACAGTGTGTGAAGAAGTTTCTTCTCTAGATGTGAAAGTGTTTTACTTCCCTTGTACAATATTTATATAAGACCATACCTGGACTATGGTTCTCCATGTTGAAGTCCATATTTAATGAAAGATAAGAAGATGATTGAAAAACCACAGAGATCCTTCACCAAATTAATAGCAGGATGTAAAGGGGAAACCCTATGGGGAGAGACTTATTCATTTGGGTCTATGGCCCTTAGAACTTAGGTGAAAAAGAGGTGACATATTACTACTGTATAAAATCCTCAAAGACGATATGTTGAGGGATGACTTGGGTTTAGTATTAAAGGACTATAAATATGATATGAGAGGCCATATGCAACAGATCAATAAAAAAACATGTAGATCTGAGGCATGGAAACATGGTTTTGTATCTGGGTCTGTCAGACTGTGGAATCAATTGCCTGATGATGTGGTTAATGCACCATCATTTCATGCCTTTAAAGCTAGATTGGACAGATATATTGAAGTTGGTAATTTTATTACTTCCACTGAGTAGTGGGGACAACTTATATGGACATGTGAGATGGCATGCCTTCTGTTGTTCTGTGTATCCAAGTATGATTCCAAGTATGATTCCCTCTCACAGTCCCTAGGTACCACAGGTATTGAATGGGTACAGGCCTGATGTAGTTGATGTGGGCTGGCCGGCGTTGGTACACTTTACCAGAGGAGCAAAGTGCTCAGATTAATATCCTTCAAAGGCCATGCAGTTCCTTAAAGGGAACATAAATGATGCTGTTTACATTTTTTAATATAAATGAGAAATTTGGGCACATGGGAAGTTGGTTTTATCACCACATTGTATTGTTTTATGTCTTTGTTTTAAAATAGTTGCATTTTTTACTTATTTAGGGCCCCATATTAATGCAGTTTTTTTAGCCAAGTATTCATTTTTCAGTTACTTAGCAGTTTCAGAATGCAGTGGCATCAGTTGAGATGAAGAATTTGATGAAAGGAACACAATGGCATTGACTCAGCTAGTACTAGAGGTGTGCGAGTAATAAACAGTATTTCCCAATAACCATGCATAATAGCCTATTCATTATTCGAGACTAACAATGAACAACAGTTACTATTCATGGTATTCAGCTTCGGTGAGAGTAACCCACCTCCCCCTTTCTCAAGTACTCCAGAGAGAAAGTATTACAGTGTTGGTTCCTGGCACCCTGCCAAGAACCAACAGCATCTTTTCAAACCCACCCCCACCCTGGCCTCATACCCTCTTCTCTTTTTATTTTAGCCCCCCATCTAGACCCCTTACCCTGATGGTGGAGTGCTGTTGACAGCAACCAGTATCCAGGCTAGTCAGTTGGTCCCCTCCCACCGTGTCCCTCACCTAGGCGGCTGCTGCTCATAGTGTTTGCTCCTTGACCTTAAATAAGTAGTGTCCCTCCTACTGGATAATAGTTCCATGGTCATTAAAAAAAGTAAAGTACTGCTGATAATTTACGATAACTGAAGCTGAAGCTAGTGGTTGCAGCAGAGCCAGTCAGACGTTAGAGCATCAGCGAGGGAAATGTGAGATCATGAGGTAGGGATAGGGCAATTGTCATACTGTAGTATGCCACAGCCAATCCATTTTTTTCTCTCTTGCCAGCCTGAGAATGTTGTCCTTGACAGTGAAATGCCAACAATTAGTGATAATGGGTTTGGGGGGGAGGGGAATCTTGTTTAGGCTTGGAGTTTAGTGATCAGTGAGCTCTTTCAATTTACAGGAGCCAGGTCCACTTATGATTTAATAATAATAATAAATTTTATTTCGGAAAAGCGCCTTTCAAGCCATCAAGGTGCTTTACAAAAAGATAAGAACAATCATGATAAAACAGTAAGCACAATAATAGAATAAATAACAGAGGCTCCAAGTTACTCGGTGCCACCAAAGCATGACACCATAAAAAGGTTTTCAGCACCTGTTTAATCCCTCCCACAGTCATGCACTCCCAAAGCTGATGGGGTAGAGAATTCCAAAGGGTTGGGGCCACGTGCAGGAATGCACGGGCCCCTGAAAATTTCAAAGACACCCTTGGAATCTCCAGCAACCCCTCGACAGCCGAACGCAACTGTCATATTGGACAGTAAGGCACAAGAAGCACTTTCAAGTAGTCAGGGCCCAGTCCATGTAGGGCTTTATAAGTCAGTAAACCAACTTTAAAGGTGATCCTCCACCTAACCAGCAGCCAGTGCAGATCGCGCAGTACAGGAGTAATATGGGAGGCTCGAGAAGCCCCAGTTAACAATCATGCTGCCGCATTCTGCACGAGCTGCAGGTGGCGGATTTCAACCCCAGAAAGCCCTAAGTACAGGGAGTTACAATAATCAAGGCATGAGGTCACAAAAGCATGGACCAATGTAGGCAAGTCCTCGGATGGAACCAGGTGCTTAATCCTGGAGATATTCCTAAAATTATAAAAGGAAGTCTTGATGACGGCCGACACCTGAGATCGTAAAGTCAGCCCGTCGTCAAGCACTACCCCCAGGTTTCACACCCGTTCAGAGGATAGGATCTGAGGGCCCCCGAGAAAAAGTCCAGAGGGCTGATCAGCCCACAACCCCTCTATCCGGCTACCTGGGTCCACTTCCATCACCTCTGTCTTTCCAGCGTTCAACTTTAACCAGCTCAAGTTCATCCAGTCCTGGATTTCAGCAAGGCAGGTATTAAGTATCGAGACAGCTCTATCCTGGTCAGGAGCAAAAGACAGGTAGAGCTGGGTATCATCAGCATAGCAGTGAAACCTCAGCCCATACCGTCTTACAATGTCTCTGAGGGGCAGCATATACACTGCAAACAACATGGGGGGCAGCATTGAACCCTGGGGGACCCCACATGGCAGGGAGAAAGGGTCCGAGGAAAAAAATCCCAGACACCACTCTGACTTCTGCCAGTGAGGAAAGATGTAAACCACCTGAGGACCGTACTTGACAGTCCACAGATGTACCTCAGACGTCCAAGCAGCACCCCAAGGTCTACAGTGTCAAAAGCTGAGGAGAGATCAAGGAGCACCAAGATAGAACGGTTTCTCTGATCTCTCACTATCAGGAGATCATTGAGTACCCGAACCATCACCGTCTCAGTACTATGCCTCTTTTGAAAACTAGACTGGAGAGGTTCGTAGATGTTATGGATGGTCAAGTGGTCGTCCAGTTGTACTGCTACTACTTTCTCAATCACCTTCCCTATAAAGGGAAGGTTTGAGATTGGTTTGTAGTTGGCCAGAGAATTTGGGTCCAAAGAAGCTTTCTTTAGGAGTGGGATTACCACCACCTTCATCAGGGAGCTTGGAAACTCACTGGATTCCAAGGAGCACTGGACTATCTGTGCTAGGACTGGGCCGATCATATCCCAACAACCTATAATCAAGGAAGTTGGGTCCAGATCCAAAATACAGCACATAGGGCGCATACCCTGGACAATCCGCATGACATCTGCGAGCTTGGGCAAGGCAAAGGTAGTCCAGGAAGCCCAAGGTGAGGTGAGGTGACCAAACACCAATCATCAGCAGCCCCCATAGAGTGAGTTGAAAGAATTTCCGACCTGATGTCAGCCACCTAATCCGCAAAGAACCGAGCAAGTTCATTGCACTCCACTTGCGAGAAAGGTCTTTGGTGCTGCAGACAGGTTGGGTTGCACAACCTGTCAACAGTTCTGAAGAGCTGAGCTGGTCAGTTCTGAGCGGCAGCAATCTCACCGGACAGGAATTCTGCCTTCTTACGGGAGATCGTTGATTGGTAAATCTTATAATGTTCAACCAATCTAAGGTGGTTGGCCTCCAGGGCGGATTTCTGCCAATGCTGCTCTAACCTACGTCCTACTCGCCACAACTCTCTCAAAGACCCATCAAACCAAGGGGCCCGAGGGCGAAGGGGGAGAGGATGAACACGGACGGAAGCAATCGAGTCCCGGTCTACCGAAATTGCCTTATTATAGGCCACCACTAAAGTCTCTGGACTCGAGCTGGCCACAGGAAACTCTGAAGGTCAGGCCAGAAATTTTGGAGGAATGCAATCATTAGGACCTTCCAGCTTTTTGGGGATACCAACAATTCTTAAGTTATTTCTATGACCCTTATTTTCCAGGTTGTCTATCTTATTCCACAACATTCGAATCTGCTGGTGAAAAAATTTAGAAGAGTCCTCCCACTTTAACATAGAGTCCTCTAGTATGCCCCTTCTGTCCTCCGCTAAAGTCAGCCTATCACTTAAATGGGAAGTTTTTCTGTGATTCTACCAGTGAAATGTTCAAGTCTGCTGTCTTTTTGTGTGATTTGAGCATTTCTTTGATGGATGAAATATCTGATTTGTGGCCAGCAGGAAAAGTGTTAATGGCACCCACTCCACCATTTCTAACTCCACCTGCTCTGGACTCAAAAGCTCTGTCATGTTTCATGAAGGTTGGCAGTAAATTTGAAACTATTCTCAGCAGTAACAATTAGGAAACTGAAGTGCTAATACAATACAAATTACACAGTGTATGTCACCCGTTTCTTCAATCATACAAAAAAATCTGTCATATACAGTCAAGCACTTCGTTGTCAACGTATTTGTTCAAATGAGGATGACAGAGATACACATTTGGCTATGTTGAAAAACACCTTTATGGAGCAGGGACACTCTTCCAGGGAAATTGACAGGATAACAGAACGGGCAACGCAAGTACCAAGACAACAACTACTTCAATATAAAGAAAAGACAGCTACAGAAAGAATACCCTTGGTAGTCACATATCATCCAGACCTTGAACATCTGCGTAAGATTATTAAAGATCTCCACCCAATATTTAGTGAGGATGACACCCTTAATTGTATTTTTAAGGAACTCCCACTACTATCTTTTAAACAACCGCCAAATTTATCCAGCCTAATTATTAGGAGCAAACTTTCACCGGAATAGAATACCATGTCACACAATGGCACCGACCCTGCAATCAACGCCCCTGCAAGACTTGTGGGCTAATTTCTACCTCAGACTGTGTGGTTACATCACAAAACAGACAATTCCAGGTGCATGGAGTTATATACATGCATGTCACGATATGTTGTTTATTTCATTCAGTGCAAGAGATGTCCACAAACAGGTTATGTAGGAGAGACACGCCAACAGCTCCGCACTAGGATGAACTCACACAGGCATACTATTACAGCAAGGAAGACTGAAAACCAGTGGGCATCACTTCTCCAGCCTGACCACTCAGTCTCAGATATGTCAGTAATGGTCTTAAAGGAAATCTCAAAACACACAACAGAGACGAGCTTTGAGATTAAACTTATTTACATCTCAATATGGTAGCAGATGGGATGAACTTGGATATTGGCTTTATGGGACACTACAGAAATTAACATCCACAGACCTTTTCTTCTTCAAGCTGACATATTATAGGACTTCAGCATGTGTGAGATGTGGATGCGTGTGTGTATGTATATATATGTGTGGGTATGTGCTGTGAGGTATGTGATATAATAGATGTGGGCTTGCTGTCACATTGAGGTAGAATCTCTATTTAGCTATATGAGTTATAATGTGTTACTATTTTCATTTCACACAACAAATTTCTCCTTACTTTTTATCTTTGCCTGTGGGGGTTGATTCCATTGCACCATATTCAGTTTACCCAGCCTGCTAGTGTACATACAGGAGTGTTATCTTATACTGTTATATATAATTTGTGTAACTCTGTACATATTGGGATGTGTGATCTCATTTGCTTGGGGTCCTGCACATATCTTTTACATTAGGCTAATATTGTAGTAATTTACTCAGAATTTCATTACAAGTTGTACTCCTTTGGGGAACAATTACAGTGACTGAAGTTAATATAGGTTCACTAGGAGAGATTGAGAGTGTGTGTGTGTGTGTGTGTGGGGGGACAGAGAGAGAGAGAGAGAGAGAGAGAAAGGAGGGGGAGAGAGAGAGACAACATCTCGTTTAGCTATATATCTCCCACCCAATATTATTGTGGATGGGTGGGTTAGGTTGTACTGTTTGTATGAGCAGGAGGAGATAAATTACTTTTTATCTCTTTTCAGATTCCTAGACACTTGTGGTACATGTAGTTGCTACATTCTCAGTATATATTGACATCAGTACATATCAGGATGCATGGTCTGATTTCCTTGAGGTTCCTCTACTAGAGTTTTTGTTTAACACTAATATTATCAATTTATATTTAAATTATCATTTATATAGTCCTGAGGTTTTGTAATTTCTTGGGCCTTTTATTTAGCTTGAGAATACAGCTGGGTGGCATGTCTAGCTAGGTTTTCACATCACACAGTGTGCACTGATGTTTTTAGACAACTTTACTGGTATTCTTGTCTTTAATGCATACATTGTAATTTCATGAGCCCTATAACTATCTTAGTTTGTCTTTAAGCTGGGTGGGGTTGCCTTTCAGTAATCACATCCTTATACTGACTGTGACACTCATGGCTTGATTTGGGAGTTATCTGCTTCAGCAGTGTTATCTTATGTCAATTAAATTTATGTGCAGTAGGATTCTTTATGTTTGTTGCACCAAGCACATCTTAACCCAAGGTTCATTCGGACTGAGGGCAGTATTGTACTGTTTAAATTCTCTGACATCATCTTCTGTTTTTTTTTTAAATGAGTATTTTAAACCAATGGGGATTTTTTTCTGTTTTTCTCTGCATTATCTAGCTGTTATAAGTATTGTATTTTCTAAACAACTGCCATGAGCTTCTGAAGAAGGACTGGTTGGTCCGAAAGCTAGAGCACTTTGTTCTTGTTGTTACATCTATGTTGGTCCATTAAAAGGTATCAAATCATTTGCTTCTGGACCCGTTTCTTCAATAATCAGCTCAGTGGCCGAAAGGCTGCCAACATAGTACTTTTTATGACACAGACTGCAGGTATTAAATAGAGTGCACAGAGTATAAAGACTGAGGGAGAGCAGGCGATTGTGATTGCTGGCGGTGTTGTTTTTCTGGTTTATATTTTAACTCCATCCATTTTGGTTCCATACTGATTTGCTTACACTCTCAAGACTGGAATTTCAGTTAATGCTTACCTACATATACAGTATTACATAAGCAAGGTTGAATATGGGTCAACTTATCTTACAGCTTTACTGATTTTATTTCTCAAACTGTTTAATTTACTGCTATTGTCAAACTCTACAGCCAGGGAGATTCTATGCCAAGAGCTCTGTTAGCTATGGATTTGCACTGCTCATGGGTTACTAGTGCAAAGGCTTACTGTGATGAGGAAACAATTGGGTTTTGCATTTGTCAAGGCATTAAATTTTACTGAAGAATGGTTCTGTGGATGATGAGAACTTTGTATACCTCTTTTTCAAAGCAGCAGTGCTATGAAATTAGGCAAAAAATTTGCCCCTACCCTATTTTCACTGTAAAAGATTCCAGGCATCTTCCTGTTAATTTAGTGGTAAAATTTCCTAGTTCTACCATAATTTGAGTATTTTATAGATGTCTGAATGTAGTTTTTTTTTTTTTTCATGAAAGAAGATGGCTGCCACATTTGGCTTAGAAATGGCATTGTAGACCCGGCAAGGTTTAGGTTCGAGAAAATAAAAACCCACTACTGAAGTGAGGCTGACTAGCCTATAGTTTCCTGCCTCCTCCCTGCTACCACTTTGTGAAGCGGGACTACACGTGCCCTCCTCCAGTCCTCTGGAACCACTCCTGTGTTGAGTGACTCGGTGAACATGGCTGCTTGAGGTGCTGCTAGCTTCCTCCACAGCTCTCTTAATATCCTCGGGTGTACACACTTCACTTCCCCTCTATTCATTACCAAGCTTAACAAACCCTCCAATTGAAGATAACATACCCCACTAAAGGTCCTCAAATGTTTCTTACTCAGGATTGCCTTGCTTCCTTTTCTTATGTCTGGGAATAGTCACCCTAACTCAGGTCCCCCGTAACAGCCATACTGTTGCAACAGCAACAATGGAATTCTAAAGCTGGCCACCATCAACATCAGAAGTTTACTACCCAAACTGGATGACCTGAAAGTCTGGGTTACACAGCACAAACTGAATGTACTCTCCATTGTTGAAACCTGTCTCTCTCCAAAAATACCTGACTTGGCCATCTCCCTAAATGGCTATACCCTATTCAGACAAGATAGGCTTGGTAAAAGGGGTGAGGGGTGCACTATATACCTGAAAGATTCACTGACAGGGCATGCCCTCTCACAATTGTCTCTTGTAAATAACTCCCAAGTCCTAGCAATTAAGTTAATCCTTGGCCACATGGGCAAATCACCATACTACAGTAGTAGCCACAGACATTGCAAGCTATTTCCAGATATTTTGCGAAATTTCTAAAGAGTTTCTTTCTGCTGCCCCTACTGTGGAAATGGAGAAAGCATGAGATATTTCTGGAAATATCACAGAAATTTTGGTAAATAGCTTGCAGTGTCTGTGATTACTACTGTATCAGTATACATCTCTTCATGTGACCAGGCTACTGGCTTCAATACAATCCTTGACTATCTCACCAACATGCCCCACCGCTCTGAGTTGGTGGTAATGGGTGACTTCAACATTAATTGGTTGGCCGCCAAAGCTGACTCCTACAAAGATAATATTGCAGCCATTGATGTCACCCAACTGGTGACTACCCCCACAAGAAGAGTAATTATATGACTGGTAGCAGCACACTTCTTGATCTGATCCTCACAACCCATCCAGAAAGAATCACTAGCACCACTGTCCTTCCTGACTCACTTAGTGACCACTCCCCGGTCATATGCCACTGGTCAAATAAAGCTCCTAAACCACCCTCTAAAGTGATATATCAACAAATCCTCAAGAGAGGGCAGCTCAAACACCTCCAGGCCTGGCTCCAACAGTGTGACTGGTCACCCCATGGCCATGGCTCAAAATGTGGACCAAGCAAATTCAATACGGCCTGTGACAATTTTACCCCTTTTCATAAATGGAAGATTAAGGGTGCAAATAATCCCTGGATTACCCCCTCACTATTAAACAAGATGGCTGCCAGGGACAACCTGTGGCACTGCACACTAGGTTCTGGTAGCTAGGCTGATATGCAGCTCTACAAAGCTGCTAGGAACTTCTGCACCCGGGATATTGGTCTAGCTTAAATCAACTACTTTAAGAATGAACTCTCAAACTCCTGGGGTAACGGTAGGCACTTTTTGGGACAATCTCAAAGACAGTATGGGAAAACCTAATAAAACTGCCCCCACTATGATTGAGGTGAATGGGGAAACCATCCAGGAACCCAAACAAACAGCTGACACATTTAATTCCACCTTTATCGATCTTAGTGGAATTCTTTCTCCTGACTTCTTTGATGTGCCCAGCAGTAAGGGTTATGCCAGCAATTCTGCCCCACCCCCCCAACAACCCCCTTCTATGTCAGGAGAGTCACCCTGCACAAAGCCAGAAAATACCTACAAAGGGAGCTTGGCAAACACAGGTTCAGTAGTGACTCTCTTGAACTCAAACTTAAACTAAGCTATGGGGGGGGGGTTGTGTATCTCTAATCTCTCATCAAACTGCTGAGTTGCAGTCTCACACAATCAAGGAATCAATAAAGAACATGGATAAGACACATACTGAATATAATACACATAATTCCAATATAGATGCGACACCAACCGTAACACCAAAGAACCTGAACCATATTAGTGAACTCAAGATATTACTAATTAATGTGAGGAGCTTGAAAAATAAAATGGACAAACTAAAATATATACTGGCTTCCAAAAATATTGATATATGTGGAATTACTGAGACATGGTTCTCTGATAATGATTGGTGCACTAAGACACTGGGATATACCAAGATCTTTAAAAATTGTGAAAATAAAAAAGCGGAGGTATTGCAGTCTATATAACCGACAAGTACAACGGTTATGAAATAAAACTACAGGGGCCAGATATTCAAAACTTTGACCCGGGACTAAATTAGCACTGCCCAGTGGGCAAACTTAGCCCAGAGCACAAAGCAAGCCATATTCAAAAGGAATAGCCCAGGGCAAACAGCTTCTGAATAAAGTATGGGAATGAGGCCGGGCAAACTGGGCTGGGAGTGCAGGGCAAACTTAGTCCCAGAATAAGACAGCTCTGAATATGGCAACTAGGAAGTGCAAACCACAACAGCAACACAGTGCACAGCGATGTGAAGGTAGGTAGAGGTGAACTATGTGGCCAATGTGTGTGCCAGCAAATGCGTGGACCCAGTACAGCTGCAGGCAGCAGTGTATGTGGAGGTACAGTGTGCAAAACTGTAAAATATTCCCCGAACTGTTTGTGCAGCGCTAACACGTTTGCGCAGGTTTAGCGCAGGGCTAAACCGTTAGCCTGGTGCAAACACGTTTGCCATATTCAAAAGTGACATGCAAATGAGCCTACTTAGGTAGTCTCTGGGCAAACATCCAGATTAGCATCTCATTATGCCCTGATTTGCATGCAGTTTGCACCGGTCTAACGGTTTAGCCCTGCGCTAAACCCATGCAAACGTGTTAGCGCTGCGCAAACAGTTTGGGGAATATTATACGGTTTTGAACACTGTACTTCCACATGCGCTGCTGCCTGCAGCTGTACTGAGACAACACAGCATAGGCACAGGTGGTGGTGGTGCTGCATGCAACTGTCACACTGTAGGTCATGCTACAGTACACAGCAGACACTATAGTAGCAAGGGGGCCAGTAGTGTGTGGACACAGCACTGCCTATGGTGTGTAGGGCAGTGATGATGACTGCACTATACACAGTGAGAGGCCCAACCTGCAGGTGTTTACTGACAGTGGACATTACTGTTACGCTGTTGTGTGACACGCATGGCATGGGATGCTAACAGTGACATATACATGTCCAGCTTTGAGTGCTGTGGCAGTTGTACAGCTGTGCGGTATATGGCTGGGGGGGCATATATTATCAGAAAGGCACACTGGTGTCGGGGTATGCCCAATACTAGCCCATGTGCACTGCATGATGTGTCCCAGCCTTGTGGCCACACCTGGTCTGTGGCACAGCCTGGCCACTCATACACTCTCCCCTCAACATCCTCCATGCCCACAGTGCTGTATGTGTGTGCTGGCATCTGTTGGTGTCCACAGAAGAGTGGTCCGCAGATGTGTGCTGTATGGCCACACTGCCATGCTGTCCACTGGCGGCAGAGTCACCACTTACTGCCTGGCATGGCTGGGACTGGTGGCAGATAATGGCATCATTGTGATCCCATCAGTTAGCAGCATGTTTCCTCTATCATTGGCTTTGTCTTTGTGTCATATTTATTTGTTAGGGTCGCGCAAAGCCGCACAAAGCTGCGCAAAGCCGCTCAAACACTGCGCAAAGCTGATTCCCCAGGGTTAAGACTACCTTTTTCTGGGAGGTAATGTGCACCACGCTAAGTGTCGCACTAAGTCACGCAAAACCACTTTGCACGGCACTAGTCGCTGAATATAGCATTGCACCTGTATTCATGTCAGTTTGCACCTTGCATACAATATGATTTTGCCTGGTGCTAATGCAGATTGTCTGTGCTATTTGGCCTTTTGAATATAATAGACTTGCACTAATCCCGCACTAAACCTACGCAAACGGGATTCTAGAAGCAGCAGTGCCACAACATACACCAAGACCAGACGGCGCAACATAAACCAGGTAGGAGCAGGTATAACATACACAGCAAGTCAAGGAGCAGGGCCAGACAGGCCAGCCACACAGCAACACACATGTGAGATAGGCAGACAGTGACCAAGGAAAGCAGGTGCACAGGGGCAGTGTGGCACAGGGTACAAAGGGTGCACAGAGGCCATAGGCACAATGCAGGGACGATGGCGCCACCAGGCACAATGCCCCTGCCATGGCTAATGATACATGTAAACAGTGCAACCACAACAGAAACACAGCACCAGGTGGCACAGACCACTGAACAGTCAGTGGTGAGACACACCAATGTCCATGCCAGTGGTGCCACCTGCAGGGAACAATGGCACCCTGAGGTGGAAAGGCACAGCACAGGAACCATGCCACCACACAGCTGGGAGGTACAATGTGAGGTGGCATGGACACCAAAGCATGCAAGGTGACCCACAGCACACAGACCACCACGCTGATGCGACCTGTGGACAGTGGCCTGTGCTAGGAGCAGCACAAGTGGCACACCAACCTGAAGCACAGGGAGGGAACACTGGGGACAGCAGGCACCAACAGCAGTGTGCACCCCTGTGCATAGTGACAGACTCACACTCACACACAGCCAGGCACACCAATAATGGACACAGAGACAGTGTAAATGGAAAACATTTAAATGTGCAGAACAGGGACAGGGATACAGAGTAACAATGGGAGGGGGATGGGGAACACCAACAGGAAGGAACAGCAAAGAGCAACAGCACAAGAATAACAAACAGAAACAGCCACCCACACCCACCCCAACCACCATCCGGCCCCCATGCACACCCCAAAACCGGCCCAACACCCAAACAACAGACCCACACACAAACCAACAGCAGTACCCAACCCAACCCCCCAATGTATTCCCACAACAGGTGAACAGACACAGCAGAAACACCCACCCCTATACACAATCCCACCCACACAGTAAACCCAACACACAAGTGGCTGTCGCACACATGGCCACTAAGAGCACCTGAGTTTCTCCAGAAGGGTGGCCACAGATCCTTGAAGGTGGCCAATGTCCTGGAGGATGGCCAACACAATCACCACCAGCCATTCCCGATCAGGACCTCCTCCCTATGCGTGTCCTGTGGCAGGCCCCACATTCGCCACGGGCACTGGCTCCACCCGCTGCAGAATGTCCATGTCCACACCCTGCTGCATTCCAGCGTCCCCAGCATCAGGGACAGTGGGGCAAGTCACTGTGTCATCTGTCGGGTCTGCCATGTCTGCCCCTGCCGCGATGTTGTCCCCTGTGTCCCCGGTAGTCAGAACAGTGGATAGTGTCGGGGCCCTGGCTGCGTCACTGCACACAGTTAAATGGCCCAACGGAACTGGGCCAGCTGGCTCCTGAAGACCAAAAGTGGTGGTTTCCCCCGGAACATCCTGTGCCCCCAGTGGTGCCTGGACCCTGGTGTCGGACGCAGCTGTGGAGGAGGAGGTTAGTGGCAGCTCTCTGATCCTCCATTGCCTGCACTGTGTGCACAACCGGGACGCCTCTGCATTGGCAGCCTTGACGTCTGCCATCGCCTGCAGCAGGGCCCTCTGTCGCTGTGGCAGCCTGCTCTGTACACCTGTAGGGATGTAAAGGACACATTCAGTGCTAGACCGGACAGGGGTGCACACACAAAGAGGCAAGCAATGTGAGGGTGCAGCACAGGCCACACAGTGACAGCTGGCCAAGGCCACAGGCCAAGGGCGACATGGAATGTACATACCTGACCTCCAGTGACGTGCCTCCTGCCTGAGTCTGGCGAGGCGTCTCTGCTGACTGGCATGCAATGTCCCAGTGGAACCTGTGGGGTGAAGGGACAGGTGAGTGTGTTGGAGGCACCACATGCCAAGGCCACAATGCTGGCACTGCAGTAACAGACAGACAGCTGTAGGGGTACATACCAACACTGGTCTCCTGGCCAGACCACATCTCTGCATCCCTGTGGTGGGCCATGCTAATCATCCGCTGCAGTACACACTGTGCTCTCTGTGTGCAAGGTCCTGCCAGCGGTGCGTCAGCTGGCAGATGGTGCACCTAATCCCCGTAGCTGCGGCCATGCAGGCAGAGATGTCCGTCCAGGCCCGCTCATGGGCATCTGCACCACTCCTGCAGCACCCAGGTGGCAGCAGCGTCTGGCCCCACTGCTGTACACAGTTGACTAGGGGCATGAAGTTAGGGGCCCGTCCGCTGAGGCTGAGGGTAGAGCCCGATGACATAATGGGCTGGCTACTTTGTTGCACCTGTAACTGGGGAAGGAATGGCACAAGCATCACAACAGATGTTCACCTTGGCCGTGAACACCACCCCCACCCAACATGACCTATACTGGTCACCGGCTGTGGGACATGGGCTGGTGCTGGGCTATGGGCCTGCAACCATGACCCTACCACCATGTGGCACCCCTGTGGCAATGACACACACAGTGCAAAGTGTGTATGTGCCAAACTGCACCATGCAGCGGCCGGGCACACAGCGACTACACTGCACCACCATGGTGCCCGTCCCCGGCAGAGGCATGCCGTGGTACAGCCCTGCACAGTGTGGGCATGGGGTGCCACATGCAGCCCTGCCACATGGCCACACCAGCACCCCACAAGGGGGTGCATGTAGCCACACCCACCAGGTGGACAAGGGGAAGACACAATGAAGTCCATGGGCACCGGCATGGGGAAGGACAGTAACCTACCTGTGCTGTGCAGCGTGATGTTCGAAGTGGGTGTCGCTGGCCGGGCTGGAGCACTCCTGGATGGGGAAAGAGCAGGACAACATAAGCCTGTGGCACAGTCAGGGACCCCGGAGCAGCTGTGGTGCGGCGGTGTGTACCTACCTGAACCTGTGCGGTGGCGCTGTAACCTACACAGGGGACAGAGAGCAACATTGCCAGGTACACAGTGCTGGACAGGCAGTGGAAATGTGTGCAATGAACAATGCTGAATACTCACCAGAGTCCGTGGATGTCTGCGTGGAGCTCTGGAGGGAGCATCATGGGTTAGTATACAGCGTGCATGCCACCATGGCAAGCAGGCCCAGGGTGCCACAACCCCCATGCCAGCACCATGACCCCACCCCACAACCTTGACAGAACCCATCCCCAATGCACCCCTCGCCGCACATGTATGAACGGTGTCAGATGTCCCCTCAGCAGACCACAGTGGTCATACATCTGGCCCCCATACACAACAGATGGCCGTACAGCAACAGGCAGCGGTGGCCTGCAGAATATCAGACCACACAACAGAGTGCTGAGGCACTGTGTACTGCGTATGGGGCATGGCTGGCACACCACATGGCTGAACACATCCAACAGTGCGTACACCTGCCTACACCCCTGTACATGTCCACTGCAGTACACCAGTGGTCTGTGCCCCTCGGCAGGGTGTCCCATGCCTGTAATAGGTGAGTACCATTGTGCCCAGCCTGACTCACATACACTGTGAACACCACATGGCACCTGCCTCACTGTGACAGGCAGCCAGACCAGCCCTACAATGCCTATAGCATTTGCCCCCTGTACAGTCAGTAGAGTCCCAAGGTAGCACTCACTAGCCACAATGATAGTACCCTGGAACAGTGTTGTACATTGCAGTACCCCACAAGCAGGCCATGGAATCCAAAGTGAGACAGTCACTGTACAATCCTTGGGATTCAAATGGCACAGTGGCATGCATGCCAGTCCCAGCCCCTCCTACCAGCAATATAGGTTGTAGGGGTGGGGGGGCCTGCATTGGCCCAGTACTCATCAGTCTGTTGGGTATCTGTCTCTGCCCTGGGCTGGATGTCTCCTTAGAAAGGCAGCTTCCACAATCCCCAGAGTGTGCACTCCTTCCACTGTCTACCGCTACACAGTGCCTGGGGCCTCTCACTCGCAGTCGCATGTGCTCCACGTCCGTTTCGCACATGGAGCACAGCTCGTACATCGCAGATACGCATATGCAGCCTGTGAGACAACAGTCACGAAGCACATATCCATAGTGTGGCATGGTGACTGTGATGTCTATGGCTGTGACATACATACTGTTATGCAACTGTGTGTGCAGTATCAGGTCATAATGCAGTCACGTAACGGTGTCTGTGTGTGTGTGTGTGTGTGTGTGTGTCTGTGTGTGTGTGTGTTTGTGTGTGTGTGTGTGTGTGTGTGTGGGGCTGGTAGGCTGTTGGCCATGGGCCGTGGCATGCATTTGGCAGTGTCGCGCCTGGGGCACACCCTACACACCATGGTACCAGTAAGTCCCTAGCACTGCATTGACACAATGACAACACAGCATTGGTTCAGGGTGTAAACATGATTTATTGGAGACAGTGTGCATTGCACACATGTGCACATCGCCCCGGGCACCCCAGTTCAAACCATTATATGTGCCTCACAGTCACCCATGCATACAGTCATGCATATTCACACACACACACACACACACACACTTGTGCCCGCACAGTGCCTCCCCATGGACATGTGCCCCCTGCCATGCACATGGCCCCATACACCCATTGCATCCCCACCCACCTGTTCCCCTACTGCACAGGTTACCTGGGCGACTCACAGCCGTCTGCCACACGCACACCGTCCTCGCACCGACCCCTCTGGTGCCGGGTGCTGGGCTGTGGGGGGCCCTGTCACTCTGGCGGGCTGGGCGGTGCACTGCTGGACTACACCTGGGATCACACCCTGTGGGCCTGTGTGTGCCCCCACTGGTGGGCTAATATGCCTTCATCCTTGCAGGTCTACATGCCTGTGAGTCATGTGCGGTGGCGGCTGTGCCGGGGCTGCACGGTGTGTTCCCGCAGCCTGTGCTGAGCACCTCGAGCCATGTGCAGCCTGTGGGACACACTCCTCGGTGTGTCCGCCCCCCTGTGCATGCCCCGTGACTGAACATGTACCTGTGGGACTGTGTGTGGTGCTCACCCTAACCTGTGGCTGTGTAACCGGCATGCCTGTGTGTGCTACACATGTTGCACCCTGGTGCTGTTCTGTGCCAGGGTTGGTGTGGGTGGTGCCCGGCTGTGCGTGCAATACCGGCAGCATGACTGGTGGGCGGGTGGGTACTGATGCCTGGGCTGGGGGTTGGGTAGGGGTTACCGCTGGCTCTGGTGGCTGTGTCTGGGTGCCGGCCTGAGTGGTGGCCGGGGGTGTCACCCTCTGGTCCAGGTCTTGTAGGCTCTGCAGCAGCAGCAGTGCACACACTATGGCCTGCATGGCCGCGGCCATGGCTGTATCCTGGCACTGCTGGTGTGCCAACATGTTCTCCAGGCTGTGCTGAGATGGTGCATGATGAGCGTCTGGCATTCAGCACAGTGCCAGATGCCCTGTATTGCATCCCATAGGCCAGCCATGCATACAGCTGTGTCCCTTGTGAACATCTCCAGGGTGGCGGCAATGCTGGCGAACTGCAGCTCCATGCCAGTCTGGTGCTCCTCAGACATCGCCTGCGGTGTTCCTGCCACAGGTGTGCTGGTGGCAGGGCTGCCTCCAGCATCCATTGGGCTACTGTCGTTAGCCAGCACCATGCTGGAGGCCTGGGCTGTGCCGCCCCTTCCATGCCCTGCCGCTGCTGCTCCCACCCACCGGCTCTGCTGGGGCCACCTGCGCCAGATGCCACTGCACCTGTTGAATGGAAAGCATGTTAGTGTGTCCCTGCTTCATGACATGCCCTCACCTGCCTGAGCTGTGTTTCCCTCTCAGGTCCATGTCAGTGTGGTGCTCTGGAATTGCACCCACCCCACTCCTGTGCTGCCCTACCTACTGTTTGCCTCCACTGTACCTGCCTTCTGCACCACTGGCGACCACTGGCGTTGACCTCCCACCATTGCTGCCCTTGCTGTGCTGTTCAGCCTGGTATGGCGACTCCTGCTGTCCCATGGTCAACCAGTTATGTTCAAGGGCCCGTGTTTACCGCAATTCCATGGTCGTGGTGTTTGCCACAGAAATTATGTCCAACCGCAGAATTTGGTGCCAGCCGCAGAAAGCCGTGGAAATTACTGGGAAAAAAGCACACTGCGGCATAAGCTGGCTACTAAGAACTGACAGGGAGGAGGTACTGAAAAACAATAGATTACGGGCTGGCCACTTTAAGGTTATTTCCTTTAGAATTTGAAGTAGTCAGGTCATTTTTTTACAGTAAGTTCAAACAAAACTGGTGAATGTGTTTGGAGATTTCACTGTTCAACTAGCAAGCTGTCCAAAGATGCGGGTGGTTTTCTTGCAGTTAGCTGCTTTACTTGGTTGTCAAAACTGTCTCGCTTCTTGTCCGCAGTGGTTCACTCTTTTATTTTGAAAAATTATAAACTGGAGTGTGTGTGTATGAATATGTAGTAAAGCAGGGTAGTAAGACGTTGAACTACAGCAAGATCTGATACTGATCAAGTGTAGTGAATCCCCCAAACTGTATTGTTATTGCTATACTGTATATATCTGATGCTGGAAAATGTAAATAAAATACTGTCACAGGCTGGGCTTGCACAGTGTTTTGGCATGGTTTTATCATGATTTATTTAAGAACAAAGGTTGGAATACGGTAGTGGGTACGCTGTTTACATACAGAATACCTGTCATTAAAGCACAATTCGCGGTGGTTGATTACATTAGCTGTCAAACCTGCCACATACTGCACGCAAAAAACACGGGTAGGAAAGAAAAACAAAATGTTTAAAACCAGTTTGAAAAAGAATTGTCATTTTATAATTTCGGGTAGAAATCCACAGGTACTCTATTTTCTCAGAGTTTCTGCTTTCCCTGGCACCCAGCCCTTTCCTGTTAGAAGTGTTGTCTATCTGTGAGGGGTGACAGTTCTTCCTCTTACAGAGTTACAGTTTAATCCATGAAAGACACCATGCACATATTACACCAATCCTGGGGTACAGATCTAAAACGCCAACAAGCCTGTAGGGTAAATAAGGCATAAAGAGTCATAACAAGCATTTAAAAAATATAATGATGTGATAGGACCCCGGTTTTACACCTCTAGATGTTCTCCTATTTCATTTTAGTGTTTCTCAAAATATTCAGATATGTTTGAACCATTTTTGTTAAACTAATAACCTTTTTTTATCTGTGTAACTACCCTGACTCCCTCTCTCATCTGCAGTTGCTGCTCTTCCTTTTAATACTGGCTGAACATTTCTTTACATTAGTATTAACACATTTCAATATTCAATATTGATGTACTCCTGTCTTGTGTTCTCCAAGTTCCCCAAGTTATCCTGCTCACTTTCTCTTTTTCTTATTATTTTCTGTTCCTTTTGCTTGCATGAATAATCCTTTCCTGCAGCCCGTTTATAGGAACTGCCTTAACTAATGCCAAATGATTTTATTCCTGCCCTCTGATGCTTCCACAATACTGGCTGAGAGTGTAGAATGCAACTAATTAATTACACTAAGTATATATTTAATACATTAGCTATCTAGTAGTGAGTTTAGTTTAGGAAGATGTCTCCTTCTTCCTGGTGAGTTCAGTTAAACATTGAGGGACCTTGTGGAGGTGTTGGTAAAAGGAGGTTGACTACCAGGCAGATGATTACCATTATGCTTTATAGTGCAAATGATTGCTTGAATTCTGATTTTACTAAAAACCATGTGTTTAATTTTGTACTGCTCTATTTTACTTTAAAATTCCTCCTCAGTTGTATAAACCTGTCTATTTAATTCTCACTTAAAATATTGATATATTGAATATACTGTATGTTACAGTTTAGCTCCTACAGCTTTCAAACTTTATGCACAAGACGGAATATTTCAATCTGCTTAAGTTGTAATTCATTTTATTTTCTTTGTCTCAAAATGAATCTATGTACAGTCACATCTATAAAAATTAATAACTTAGGGTTAACTAACACTTAATCCCATTGAAGGTATGCTGTTTAACCACAATTTATCTGCCGCAGAATGGCCGCAGAATCAGCAGTTGTTCTGCTGCAGAAAGTATGAGGTCCTGCCGTAGAATGTAGGTCCGCTTTGCCGCAGTAAACACAAGGCCTTGGTTATGCTCACCACTGTGCAGTGGCACCATGCACGGTCACGGCCATGGGGCCCACTGTGTGGCGGGGGCCTGCACCCCTGGATGCCATGCCAGCCTTGCACTGGACCTGTGGCTTTCGCCTGCAGTCAGCAGGCACTGGGACGGTGACCCATGCCCTATCCCTACCTGCCCAGCACATGCCTGTGCACAGCCACCCCCTCCCATGCACACAGTGTGGGTCACAACGTCCCCTGGCGCTGGCCAGCCCATCCCTCAGCATGACCCCCCCACAGAACAGTGCACAGTGCAGGTCAGAGCAACACTCTGTGCAGCCCCGTCATCCCTCAGCATGCCCCCCACAAAACAGTTCACAGTGCAGGTCAGAGCAACACCCTGTGCACTCCAGCCATCCCTCAGCATCCCCCCACAAAACAGTTCACAATGCAGGTCAGAGCAACACCCTGTGCAGCCCAGCCATCCCCTCAGCATCCCTCCCCCAACAAAACAGTTCACAGTGCAGGTCAGAGCAACACCCTGTGCAGCCCAGTCATCCCTCAGCATCCCTCCCCCCACCAAAACAGTTCACAGTGCAGGTCAGAGCAACACCCTGTGCACTCCAGCCATCTCCTCAGCATCCCCCACAAAACAGTTCACAATGCAGGTCAGAGCAACACCCTGTGCAGCCCAGCCATCCCTCAGCATCCCTCCCCAACAAAACAGTTCACAGTGCAGGTCAGAGCAACACCCTGTGCAGCCCAGCCATCCCTCAGCGTGCCCCCTCCCCAACAAAACAGTTCACAGTGCAGGTCAGAGCCACACCCTGTGCAGCCCAGTCATCCCTCAGCATCCCCCCACAAAAACAGTTCACAGTGCAGGTCAGAGCAACACTCTGTGCAGCCCAGCCATCCCCTCAGCATCCCTCCCCCAACAAAACAGTTCACAGTGCAGGTCAGAGCCACACCCTGTGCAGCCCAGTCATCCCTCAGCATCCCCCACAAAACAGTTCACAGTGCAGGTCAGAGCAACACCCTGTGCAGCCCAGCCATCCCTCAGCATCCCCCACAAAACAGTTCACAGTGCATGTCAGAGCAACACCTCTGCAGCCCAGCCATCCCTCAGCATCCCTCCCCCACAAAACAGTTCACAGTGCAGGTCAGAGCCACACCCTCTGCAGCCCAGCCATCCCCTCAGCATGCCCCCCCTTCCAGATACGTGGCCCTGTGCCAGACCCTCCACTGTTCCCATGGGTCAATCCTTTGCACAGCTGCACATGTCAGCTGCACATATGCCTGTCCCTAGCATGTACCTCCCCATTGTCTGGTTCCCCTGGCCCACCCTGAGGCCAGCTGTGGCCATGTGGCAGTCCTGTGGCATGCCTCCCCACCATTGCTTCTGCATACCCGTTGCCTTCCCACACACCCCTTCTATGCCATTGGCCTGTGTGCTGTTGCCCTGTCTGGCCTGTCCCATGCATTACTGGTTGATTATCCCTACCTGTGGCCATCCGCAGTCTGAATGTGTCCAGCTGTGTGACACCGGCGATGCTTTGCTGGCTCAGATGTGCTGCTATCCATCTCTCAATAGGACTGAGTGGCTCCTGCTGGGTGGGTCCACCCCCTGTGCCTGTGCACTGCACCTATTTTCCGCCAGCTTGCGCTTGACCAGGTGCTTGAGGTCGTTTCATTTCTTCTGGTGGTCCCTCATTGTCCTGCACTGGGCGGCAATGGTGTTGACCCTGCGTGCCACCTTGTCCCAGGCCCTCTTCCTTTTCTCCCTCTTTTTTGCATCCCCTCCACAGCCTATGAGGAGTGCATGGTGGCGATCTATCTGCTTCACCAGGGTGTTCAACTCCTCATGGCCAAAGTTCCTTTTCTGCCTTTGGCGTTCTGCAGCAGCTTGTGCCATTGCTGTGGCATATCTGCTGGTGTATGTTGGGCCGCAACTGCGTGTTGTGCACTTTTATATGGTGTATCTTGCGTGTCATGACTTACACAGTTGTGTTTGGCATCTTCTCACGTGTTCTAGAATTGCACGTATCTCGCATGTCGCAGTTGCTGATACGTATTTTTACGCAGCTGCATTTCCTGCGTTAGGCATATTTCTCTTTCTAGAATCGGGCCCATGCTCTTTGGCGCATCTGCATTGCGCATTGGCGTATGCTTTCTAGAATCGGGCCCCATGTCTGGATTAATAAGTATGCAGACGACTGTAAAATAGGGTGCGTAGTAAATGATATACAGTCGGTTGCACAACTACATGAAAACCTGGAATTATTGGCTAACTGGGCAGTGGAAAACAAAATGATATTCAATGAGTCCAAATGCAAGGTAATGCATTCGGGTAAAAATAACATCAAAGCAAGTTACACACTGAAGAATATACAATTGCAGGTTACATCAAATGAAAGAGATCTGTGTGTCGTTATTTCTGATAACTTTAAATTAGACATGCATACTAAGAAAACTGTTAAAATGTGTCACGGTATACTCAGATGTATCCTTAAACATGTTAAAAGTAGGAAATCAGAGGTTATAATTCCACTTTATTCAAGCCTTGTAAGACCACATTTGAAATACTGTGCCCCTTTCTGTGCACCCGCCTCCATTGATGGGAAGATCTTGGTTGAGAAAGTCCCTCAACTCCCTGCCCTCGGTCTCTCCCCTGGGGTAACTGAATGGCTCAACAACTACCTTGAAGGCAGAACACGGTAGGTCAAAATCTGTGATGCACTTTCAGACAGCCATCCAGCATGGTCAGGGGTTCCCACAAGGCTCCATCTTGGGTCCCCTATTGTTCAGCCTCTTTTTAAACTCCCTCCCACTAGCTTGCACCAACAATGTGTTACTTTATGCAGATGATGCTGTCCTATTCTGTAGTCAGTCTGATCCCCTTCCCCTCAAAAGAGACCTACAAAGTAACTTCAACTTGGTAGAGGCCTGGTTCGCTCAACACAAAGTGCTAATGAACTACAAGAAAATGAAGGTCATGCTCTTTGCTAGTCCACACAAGAAACATAAATCAGTTCAATTGACTATCCTTAATAATCTAAGTCTGCCACTTGAACAGGTCCTTGAATTAAAATATCTCGGCTTAACCCTAGATAGCACACTGTCTTAAAGTTACACCTCACATATCAACCTTATTTCTAAGGTGATAAACTCAAGGCTTGGGATTTTATATAGGCATTGACACTGCATGTACCCTGAGGCCCTTCAGCTAGCAGTCACCAGCTCAAACATATCCATAATTGACTATGGGCTTGTCATCTACGGTGCTGCCTCTGACACCACTCTCAAAAGAATTGCCACTGCACTTAACAAGACCTGCCAATTGTTATTAGGGGGCCCATAAGCGGACCAACACGTGTGACCTATATGAACAGACCAACTTGTTACACCTTAAGGGTAGGATCACCTACCAGACCTGCTTACTTGCAAAAAAATCTGCATGGGCTGAACACCCCCAGCCATGTAGCATCTCCTTACAAAGACTCCCATCCTACGCAGAACCTGGAGTGCTTCCAAAATAATCTGCATTGTCCCTTACTACCGCACCACTCAGGCTCAGTGAACATTTATGTTCAGGGCTCCCACCTGGCTTAATGGCCTGCCCACAGACATCACTGGCGAATCAAAGTTGGCCCTTTTAAGCTTAAACTTCATCAACACCTCGACGCACTTAGCAATTGTGATTGCCCTCCTTAAGCTGTCCTCCCGCTCTTCTTACCTAATACTCACATATGACGACATCTGATCCCACCTCACTCCTAACTTATGATACCACCTACTCCCTCCCTCCCTACCCCTTACCCCCATATCCTTCCCATCTCCTATCTTCATCCTTTGTATAACAGCCCCTCTGGGAATCCCACCCTACCGCCACTCATCCC
This sequence comes from Neoceratodus forsteri, assembly GCA_016271365.2. Taxonomy (NCBI): domain Eukaryota; kingdom Metazoa; phylum Chordata; order Ceratodontiformes; family Ceratodontidae; genus Neoceratodus; species Neoceratodus forsteri. The sequence continues at coordinate 359,946,430 of JADMNL010000025.1, forward strand.
ACCCCGATCTCCCCTCTGTTCATCTCCTCACAGCACACCTAGGTGATCCCTCTTTTATTATCAGCTCTCATACAACTTACTATTGACAAAGTCACCCTACTGACTGCTCTGTAAATCAAATTGAACTTTACAGTTTATGCCTTACATGATACCCTACACATATGTTTTGTTTTATTTTCTTTTTCTCCACTGTACTTTATGTTTTGTGTCCTTACTGTGTTCAAATTAACTGTACTCCAATGACATGGAACCTTTGTAAAAGAACCTCTGGTTCAAAGGTGTTTATAATCCTAGAAATAAATAAATACATTATTCTGATGTTGTGTTTACGAATGTCTAACTTGTGAATAACTGAGAAAAGTGGTTTATACCTAATGGGTTTTGATATACATAAATTAAGAAGATGAGGTGCTAAAAATCTAATTAATTATGGCATAAAGAACTACTATAGTTCAAAAACATCCTACCAATATTCAGATTCAAACGTCTGGGTAATTATCTTGGCTATTGTAGTGGACTTACTTAAATGTAAATGTGACCACTAGTAGTTGGCTAGTCTTAGCTCTGCTTTGTTGTAAACTCTCTTCCTTTGGAAGTAGTTTAAATGTATCTGGGTTATGCTTTAGTTTTGCTCAGGGCAAGGGAGGAGATTTTTTGTCGGACATTATAGGTTGCTGATTACGATTTGCTAAATCTGGAACTTTTGGGACAAAACAATGTTATCAGAGCTGAAATGTGCATACTGGGACAGGATCTACAGTTATCCTATGCCCCTGTAGCCTTTGGACTATTCAGGGTCCCTATTTCCAAAAGCTGATGGTCTAGGACCATAAATGACCTAACTGGAAAGCCTCTCTGGGAAGTCTGCCCAGGAGAGACTAATAGGTTGGTCTAATTTGTCTGTACCTCCCGAGGATTTTAATGGACCAATGAGAGTCAGCCCTTTCAACATATCCTGAGCTCCCACATTAAAGGGAACCAAAGTATTGTACTAAGTGCTCTTAAACATAGTGGGCCAGATTCTCAAAAGGGCATGCATAGCGCAAAGTGACTTGCACCCAAAAAAATGGTGTAAGTAGCACTTTGCGCCATGAGTTGTGACATTTAGAATTCTGCAAAGCAGCCCGGACATGTTGCAGGCTGCTCGCACCAAAGTGAACTTACACCACCATTTATAGCATAAACCCCCCTGCAACATGGCACAAGGGGGTTTACGGCAGCAGTTGTACTCTGTTCAGGAAAGGCGGCTACAAGATCCCCAAATTTGCAATTCTAAAACAACTCCTGGAGGACCTCCATCAAGGTACATTTACACCAGCTAATAGCTGGTGTAAGTGTACTTTGCATCCACCAGGGGTTGCGCCAATGTGCCACCAGCCCCGATCCCTCAGTATATGCAGCCCCATTCCCAAATCAGTAGAATAAGCTCCGCAGGGCTATCAACCCTCCCATGCCCCCAGTCCCCTAAAACTATGTAATAAAAGCTCTGCAGGGTTATTGGACCATCCATGCCCCGATCCCCCAATAATCAGTAATAAAAGCCTCAAACTATCAAGCCCCCATGCCCTGATCCCCCAAAAATGTATACTGTAAGCCCCACAGGGCTAGCAGAAGCCCCAATCCCCGGACTCCAAGTCCAGGCGGTATTGCAAAATGTAGAATAAAAAAAAAATCATATCCCTGTTATCCCTGGTAGTCTAAGGGACCCCCCACCTGGCACTGCCAGACCACCCTGCTTCCCCTCCTACCCATCCCCAGCCTGTGAGTGGCACAATCCACCTCTCATTACCAAGTTCAGCCGATGACTGAACTCCGTATGAGTGCGTAGTACTGTAAATAGTACATGCTCAATGAATGAGCTGTCATTCATTGAGCTCATACTATTTACAGTAGTGCACACTCCTACAGAGTGAATATTAAGATTAGTAGCTTGTCAGAGGGGGTGAAGGGGGAGAACTCTTTGTCTTATTGTGAACAAATGTTAACATCAATAATGGGATGTAAATATCCTGAGGAAAAAAATTGAGCTAGATAGAGCACATAGGGTGTTTGGGCAATGAAGGAAGGATGGTAGACCAAGCTTTGTGTATATCAAAACTCTGCAATTCCAAGACAGAGAGGAGGTTTTGGCTAAGACAAGGAAAGAAAAAGGCTTGGTATACAAGGGAATGAAATTGCAGGCCTTTCTTGACCTCCCCCCTTAGTTCTGAGTAAGCGTAAATCTTTTGATGGTATCAGAGATCAGTTAAAGAAATGTGGTATTTCTTTTGCTTTACTTCACCCTGCAAAACTTAGGATCTTTATAGAAGGAAAAGCCTTCTTTTTCTCTACACCTCAAGAAGCGAGAACTTTTTTATATAATAAAGGATTCACGGAATTTACAACTTCTTTATTTATGGGTATATAGGGGGAAGAGGGGGTACTAGAAGGTAATTAGGAATATATGAGTAATGGGGAAGCAGAAGTGGCACAAGATATAACATCTATACACACAGCTTAAAGTTAGCTATCTTAGAGTTTGGGGGTAGGGAGATGTTTTTTCTGTGGACAGAAAAGCCTGTAAGGGGGAATTGGGTTGGGGGGGTATAAGGTTGATTAACAAGGTGATTATGAAGAAAAAGGGGTATTTGGTTAAAGTCAAATATGTAAAGTATATACCTGTAGGAGTGAGTGAGAAAGGGGATTGGTTATTTGGGGATATTTCCCTGCCGACTATGTTAGGGGTTAAAATAAAATGAGAAACAATTTTTCTTTTGCTGTATAATGACTCAGGCTTTTAGAATACTAACTTGGAATGTGGAGGGAGCAAAAGATAGGATTAAGCTCAAACAAATTGTTAATTATTTAAATAAAAAAAGTTGATTGTGTCTTGCTACAGGAAATGCATTTTGGGAAAAAAGATGCGGTGTACGTCTTTAACCTCTTCAAGGCAGTGGGTATTTCTACTTCATTTTCAGGTAGTGCAAGAGGGGCTGCTATTTTTATTAAAAGACACCTAAACCCTAAAATTGAACACTCTGGAGTGGATATTGAGGGTCGTTGAGTAAACGCAAAAATTACTGTAGGGCAATTTGCATTTTTTTACTAATATATATGCTCCAAATGAGGAAAATCTGTCTTTTTTCACTAATATTTTTTACAGGCCGCAGCTTCAGATGTTCCAGTGATAATAGGGGCGACTTTAATGTAGCACTGACTCAGCTGGATTGGATGTTTTCAGTCCCAGAACGTAAAGTAAGATTGGTACAGCTTATAAAAAACTATACTAAGGATCCAGCTCTGCTGGATCCTTTCCGTACTTTGTATCAAGATTTAAATAAATTTTCTTTTTTTTTCTAATGTTCATAATGGCTTGTTGAGGATTGATTGTTTTCTTATATCAGGGTCTCTTTTGCAATACGTAGTGTTTGTAAGATATAATGCTATTTTGATCTCAGACCATGCTTCATATTATATGGAGCTAGATTTGTTAAAAATGTACAGTTAGGACCAAGGAGTTGGAGATTTAATAATATGCTATTGCAGGATTTCCAGTTTGGGGCTTTTTTGAGAAAAGAAATTGGATATTTTGCAACATAATCCCCCTAATAGTTGCTCTTGGGTTGGTATTTGGGAGGTCCTTAAGGCATATTTGAGAGGCTCTATTATAAGTTATGAAAGTATGGTCAAAACTATGAATCAACGATACTTGGATCAATTAGAACAAGAACTGACTTGTATTGAGGAAAGTTATGCAGAATTAGGAACTGATAAAATTAAAATAGAAATGATGTTTCTAAAAGAAAAATTGGAAAAGATCAGCTGGGAAAAGGCGGATAAACAGATGTATAGATCTAGGGCAAAATATTATTTTTGTGTAGATATTCCGTCTAAATTACTGGCATATCAATTAAAAATACAGGATCATCAGAATAGAATTGATTTTCTTACTCTAGAGGGGGAAGGGAGGAAGAAAAACATTTTTGACACTAACCAGATTAATGAGAAATTTCAAAAATTTTATAAAGATTTTATAAAGAAGAAGGCCCGATGGATAATTTTGAAATTGAAGATTATATAAAAGGGATCGATTTGCCTCGGATAGTGGAGTCAGATAGGGAAGGTCTGAATATGTAAATATCAATGGCAGAGATTAATAATGTCATAATTAACATGTTAAATAATAAAACTCCAGGACCAGATGGGTATTCTTCGGAATTTTATAAATATTTTCGGGAAGATCTTGCTCCTTTACTATTTAATTTGTTTAGGAATGTTCAGACATATAAGGATCCTCCACCAACTTTCAACCAAGCGTCTATTATTTTGCTTTTGGAGAAGGATAAACCCCCAGGATCATGTGGTTCTTATAGACATATTTCATTGTTAAACAATGACTACAAGATTTTTGCTAAAATTTTGGCTAATAGGTTGGCGTGTGTTATTCCAAAAATTGTCCATTCGGATCAAAGTGGGTTTGTGATTGGTAGGAGATTAAATCATAGTGTAAGATGGACAATTAACTTACTAGATCAAGCATTGGATATATGATTGGCTGTTATTTCCCTTGATGCTGAAAAAGCTTTTGATAGGGTGAGGTGGAAATTTGTGTTTTGTTTATTAAGGAGCTTCGGCATCAAGGGAAATGTTTGGAATGGATAAAATTGATTTCCCACACTCCCTTGACCTCAAATAAGACAAATCAGAACTGTTCATGTTATTTTGAGTTAGAATGGGGCACTAGACAGGGGTATACAAAATCACACATGCCCCCACAATGCAAAGCATCATGGGCTGCATATGCAAATCACCACAGAATGTTATGCTGGTCCAACTTTAAGCAGAATTGCATGGTGCCGGGTGTCCATTGTCACCTTTGCTTTTTGCTTTATTTATAGAACCATTGGTTGTGTTGGCAAGGAAAGACCCTCAGGTCAGGGGAGTTGAGGTAGGAGGAAAGGCACATAAAATTTCTTTGTACGCGGATGACATTTTGTTGTTTTTGACTGACCCAGCCAAAGATTTTGACCATTTATTAGAAATATTTGCAATGTACAGTAGGTTTTCTGGATGTTAAATTAATTGGGGTAAGACAGAGGCAGTGGTGAATTTACATGAAAGTGAACTACCTAGAGATCATTTGTTACACATTTATCATAAGCCATATATGAAGTATCTAGGGGTTTATGTTTCTTCAGATATAAATATATTATATGAAAAAAATGTTATACCGGTACTTAAAAAAATGTAACAAGTTCTTATAAGATGGCAAAATCTTCCATTAGTGTTGATTGGGTGGATTAACATTGTTAAGATGGACATTCTGCCAAGGGTGTTGTTCTTGTTTCAGATGGTTCCTATTATTATCCCTAAAGTATTTTTTGACACTTTAAATAAGGCAATTAATAATTTTTTATGGAAACAAAAGACACCAAGAATTGCCTTTAAAAAACTATTATCAAAGGAAAAGGGGGAGAGGGGGTTGGCTCCAACTAATTTTGAATATTATTATTTGGTGGCTCAATTGGAGTGTTTGGGATATTGGGCCCAGGATAGGGAGGAGATGCCAGCATGTTTTCAGACTGAGGCAGAGAGAGTCCTGTTTTGTGTCTGGAACATAGTTTAGGAGTGAATATAAATAAGGCTAACTTTTCTCTATACGCTAAGGTTCTTCACTCAACTAAAGCTACGAATTGGGCCTGGAATTTGGCTAGGATATTGTTGGGGGAAGGTGATACATTAATTTGTAAGACACCTCTTGTTAATAATTAACATTTTCCCCCATCTATTGGTAGGGGATTAATACAAAAAGAATTGAGGGATAAAGGTTTGTGATCACTGCAGGATTATTTGTTTGAAGACAGGTTCTTCTCTTTTGATGAGTTAAGAGATAGGTATGACTTATCTGATGGAGCATTTTTTTGCATACCTTCAGGTAAGGAATTTTATATATAAGATCAATCAAAAATCATTACTGGTTGCCAAGAGGGGATTGGAGTTCTTCTTTGATAATCTGCATTCTTTAAAACACTCAATTGGTGAAATTTATCGGTACTTGAGGGAAAAGGGTAGATTGGCTTCTTTGGGTAGACTTAAGCAAAGCTGGGAAAAAGAAAAGGGGCAATCTATTTCAGATATTAGGTGGGACTCTTTAGTTAATTCAGAAGATCTTCCATTTAAGAACAATAGGTTAAAACAAATGTATATAAATATACTACATAAAATCGTATTTGACATCGGTGAGGTTAAATAAAATAAGTGTTAATACTTTGGAATTATGTATAAGATGTGGGGAGGTTAGAGGTACATTGGCTCATGTGTTGGTATCCTGTTGCAAGCTGGAATCATTTTGCCAAAAAATATTTGGGCTACTTGGAAAATTTGTTGGGAGGGACTTTCCATTTGATTCAGGAATTGCATTGTTTGGACCAGGAGGAGATGGGGTGGATTTGGGGGATGTAATGGAATTATGCTCTATGGGTTTGTTGTTGGCAAATAAGCTTATATTGTGATACATTGGAAAGATATTTCTTTGCCATCTTTTGTAGAGTGGGTCCAGGGAATGATAGATTTACATAGAGTTGAAGAAATGCATTATAAAATGAAAAATCAGTTTGGGCTGTATCTTAGGATTTGGCTCCCATTCATGAGTTTTAGATCAAACTTAAATTAAAGTCATATAGTTATTAAATAGGGACACGGGCAACAGGGAGGGTGTTCGATAAGGATGAGATGGGGAGTCACAGAATGTTAAGATGACGATTGTGATAACCATAACCATATTCTCTGAATCATTCACTTATGAAATGAAAAAAAAAGAGGCCAGAGGAAATATAATCAAACATGATTTGTACTTTAAAAGCTCAGTAGAGTTTGCACTGTTTAATTTATTTTTAACCAAGGATGATGGAAAAGTATAATGAATTGCTATCCTCATGAATAAATTTTTTAATGGATATTTTTCTCTGTTCCAGTATGCATGGTATGTAATTTTTGTATCTGTACTTTTATTGTGTAATTTATTCATAATTTGTAATGCCCGACAAAGTTGAACAAATAAGCTGAACTAGCTAATTACCTAACTAAGCAATGTTACCCCCATTATACATGCCCTGGAGTGCATTATTGCAATTATAAAATGGCTTGCTTATAAACAAAAGAAAGAAGGTGAAAAAATATGTTTTTAAAGTACATTTTAGTTGCTTTTTGAATAGGTGTGATGTGCTGGGATAACATCACTGTTAAGGTCAGCACTGACTAATCAGAGCACAGTAATTTTTCTTGCCATTTTATAATGCCAAATGTTTGCTTGCTTGTATTTGCTGTGTAGGTGTTTGGCATTAATAGTGCAGAGGCTAAAATTAACAATTATAAAATTGCAAGGAAAAATCCAGTTGGTCAGTGCTAACCTCCAACAGTTATGTTATCCCAGCACAATATCATGCGCCATCGGGCAATATTGCTTAAATTAATAACATGAGTTATAACAGTAAAATTGTCATGCTTGAGAAATGAAGAGGTTCACTCATAACACAGTTTTCTTAGATTGTGACCTTGAATTTACAAAATACTAGTTTTTATGACAGGGGCCACTTACAGTATGTAATGCGGCCCAAAATATTGTTTTGGGGAGCTATCATGAAAACAGATTTTTGGAGGGGGGATTTGGTGAGGACACTTGCCATGTTCATGAAATGGGGGTAGAAGATGTGAGCATGATAAAAATGTGGGTTGAGAAAGTAAAAATATTGCAGCGCTATGAGTAAGCATTGAAACCTGTCAACATTTATTCATAACTTTGTTTTTTCAATTTTGATACAAAATGTTCAACAACATAGTGGGGCTGATTCACAAAGGCCCCTTATGAACGCTGCAAGTTGTGTCTATCAGGGGATGCAGCAGACCCTAGTTGTGCCAGGGACCCTGCGCCTGATTCTATAAAAAACTGGGTCCCTGCTCCAAAGTTCCTGGGACTGACTTGTGTCCGCAGATGCGCCAAACCGTCAGTGCACATCGAAGACTGCATGCAAGGATCCTGGCTGCCTCCTCCCAGTGTAACTCCACCAGGGCCAGAATGGAGGGGGGGATATATGAAGACACCATTCACAAAAATAAATTAACAATATTCTGCATATTGGAGGTCTGCTGTACACCTGGGGATGTGTTAACCACAGAAGTGGAATTGGTACACTGGACGTGACAGTGTACCACACAGTAAGGGGCTGATCACCAGGAGGGGGACGGGGCAACATGGAGGGGGTGGAGGCAGTAGGAGATGTGCTGTAGGGGATGAACTTGTCCATAGAAATGGGCACTGGCACCCAAAGGGGTGCGTGTACAGCACATTGTGACAATTACATGCCCCTATGTACACATACTGTACTGTACTGTACTGTGCCATATAATACAGTATAGTATGTGTACCTTGGGGCATGTAATTGCTGCTGTGTGCTGTACAAACACACACCACTGAGTGCCAGTACCCATTTCTATGGGCTCATCTGTCCCCCACTACACATCCTCTGCCAACCTCCCCTGACTTGCCCCTGGCGGCCCTATTACCTCACAGTCCCAGTGATGTAGGCCACTTACACCACATGCTAGCAGGTGTAACATGCACTCTGTCCTGTGGCCTCAGTTGGGCTTTGGGAATCCCGATTAAGGGGATATGGCAGCCCCGGCCTGGTGCATAACCCCCCCCTTCTGATCTGGCACAGCCAGATGTAGGTTGCAAGGGTGGCGTAAGTTCCCTTTGGCACAAGCAGCCTGCATTTGTCGCAGGCTGTTTTGAGAATCCTGCAGAGGCAATTGTTAGCACAAGGGGCTACTTGCGCCGTTCATGTTTGACACATGCACCTTGCACCATCCGTATCTCTTTCAGAATATCCTCCAATGTTTTTATTATACTATCTTATAAATGTGACAGGTCTTGTTAATGAAATCCTACCCAAATTGTTATTTTGAGGCACAAGTGTGAAAAGATGTTTTGGGCAGGATTTAAAAAATGATACATGTTGTTCAAGATGTGGGGTACAAAAATGGCTATGTTGAAAATGTGTGATAGAAATCTTGTAAAATTGCAAAGCTAGGCGTAAACATTGAAGAATTCCAACTTTTCTTCATAACTTTGTCAGTTTTGAAATTGTGACTCCAGATTTTCAGTGTAATGTTTTTATTATCCCACCTTAACATCAACACAGGTGAAATGTTTTTTTAACTTACTGTTTATGCTCCCCCTCCCCACAGCACTCCACTCCCTTCGGGAGTTGCCTATGGCCTTCTAGTCCCCGCCCTTCTTACCTGAAGCCTGTAGCGGTCCATCCCCCAAATAGACATGTCTTGTCCCCCAGGGCAGGGATCAGGTGGGGCTCTTACACCCCGAATTCTTGAGTTTCATTGGAATGTCATACCACTAGGACAGGTAGGGGCACTGGGGATTGGGGCCTGGCACTCCATATGCTGGGAGTGCCACGAGGTATTTTTCATGTTTTCTTGTGCTGTGTGATGTGTGCCCTGACATCAAGGAGCTGAGCTCTGACGTCCGTCATGCAGCACCCCCTAAAAGTGGCTAGGCTTGCTGTACCTTAGGCATCTGCCCGGGGTCAGCCAAGCACCGAGCCCTCATCCCCCAGAGAAGGTGAGTGGTCTCTGGGATGCTCAAGCCTCCTCCCCCAGCCGGCCCTCCAGCTCCCCGGGTTCATTCCCGAACCTGGGTTGCCGGTGTTGCAAGTGGTAGCACTACTGCTGCACCAGCGGCCCAGCCCTACACAGGTGAAATGTTTTAATGCAGAACTCCAACTTTGATAAACTCTCCTGCCCCCCAAGGCCTCACCCCACAATTAGGATTTTTGCCATAAAAAAATAAAGTAAAAGGCTGACCCAGTGGTGAAGAGAGCTGAGGCACTGGCATCTTAACTCTTCCCATGCTGTTGACCCATGTTCGGGAACAAGCATGAGTTGCCGGGGGTCGGCCAATGGGGGCAAGGAGTTGGATCGAGCTGCTGCCAGGCAAATCTCCTCTCCTGGGGAAGGACATGGGGTTTCTCTGGCTCTTGGCTGCCACCAGGTGGAAGCTCGGTGGCAGCACCATGCCAAGGGGGGGACCTAGCAGTAGGCCAGGTGGGAGGAAGAAGCTGTCACCAGAGCCTCGGAGCACATGCGTGTTTCCATGTACATGCACGTCCGTGTACTGGGGTCACAGGATAACAGGGAGAAAATGGAAAAGGGTTCACTGGGGCAGGCAGGATGATGCCCCTGAGCTGGGGTGGAATGAGTCCTCTCGAGGACAGGACCTGAGTGGACCCTGCCCAGAGCTCAGAAAGAGAAAAACCTACATGAAAAAAAATTCAAGTGTCTGCACTTACTTTATATATATTTTTTATAAACTGTGCCATCGGGCAACACAGCAGGTGCTGTGCGGTGCTATCATCTGCTAGAGTGTGGCACTGTACCGCTTGTGTTATTGAGACCACATGCAACCAAACTGTGCAGTGTCGCACTCTAACATGAGATGGCACCGTGCAGCACCCGGCATGTTGCCTGATGGAGGAGTTCATGAAAAAATATAAGGCAGGAGCAGATACTTAATTGCAAAAAGTCTAAGTGGAGGTTGAAGCTTTGGGGCTGGGGACTTTAGCAAAACTGGAGCTCTCCTTTAAATCATGTCTGAAAGGTGATTTCACAGAGCAACTGCAAAAACATGCTTTGGAAGGGATTTGAAAAATGACACCCACCTTGTTCATGAGGTGGGGTTAAAAAAGGCCATGTTGAAAATCTGGGGTCAAAGTCAGGGAAAACAGCATTTATGAGTAAATGTCAAAGAATTGGTATAATGCTTCATAACTTTGTAGTTTTTTTCAGATTTTAATCCCAAATTTTTAGCATAAACTTTTTGTGACCTCACCTTGTGATCAAGACAGGACAACATTTTTAAATCCCATCTAAAATGTGATTTCACAGACCAACTCCGAAAACATGTTTCACGGGAGATTTAAAAAAAATTCACTTACCTGGTTCATGAGGTGGCATTAAAGAAATGCGATGTTGACAATTTGGGGTAATTAAGTATTAAGAACTGACAAAATTATGAATAAAAATGTAAAATGCATTAAAAAACCATAAACTGAGCATACCTTTGTAACTCCTAGGTGGCGTTATCCCAAGGGCTACTACCTCTGCCTGCTTGGCTACTAACAGGTTGAGGGGCCTAGGTTCTATGACGGGTGCCTCCACCCAGAGGTCAGGGTTTGTAGTGGTTATACTTGCTTGGTCACAGCCCTCTGGGACACTGAGACCCTTTTTGTTCCCTCTAATGGTCCACACGATACACAAGAATTGCAATACCTATACCCAACATGTACACTGGATCCAATCATAAGGTACCACTTACCCTCGAGACCAATTCTGAAGTTCATCTTGGAGGACCCCCTGTGAAATAAGGTTGGTCAATTTACACAAAATAATGCAATGCCTGCTATATAGGTACTGACACTCTAAACAGGTTAAAGTCAATAACATCCAATCTGGTTTATTTAGGGGAGTGAAACACAGGGAGGGGGAGATCAAGCTGGTTAGCAGAAATAAATCACAGTACTGTGCACTCATACAAGGTCTTAAAAGTCACACTCTGGGTACCCAGTTTGGGGGGGGCTAGCCAGGTCCGTTGCCTGGGGTTGGCCGGTAGGTGCAGATGGAAAGGGCCCTGTAAGAGAGAGAGAGAGAGAGAGAGATATGCACATTATCCAATTGTAATCCGGAGCCGGATGGCTCAGTCCTTGAGGAAATGAAAGAAAGAAAATCAGATTAAACACTGGTGATGGTTAACAGGTCACAGGGGGGTGCCCTGATTTGTACTCACACTACCCCATGCTATAAACCTTGCGCAGATGGTGGTTCTGGATTGCCAGACACACAAAGCAGGGAGATGAGATTCTACAGGCCAGGCCACACTGCTTTGATTAGCAGATGGATTCAGTCCGAATACATTCAGCTCGACTTTCAGTTTACACCGCACGGTGACAAGAGAACCAGATTAACTATTCATCACAAGCATTCCACACATTTATATGTAAAGGAAATTACTATACCAGGCAGTTGCTTTCAGGTCCCAATCGCACTTACTGCAAACACCCGGGAGTTCACACTGCAGCTTCAGTTCCTGACAGACTGAGTGCGATTCAGCAGTTTCTCCAGACTTCTACAGGGTGAGCCTGGTTTCCACTCTTTCAGCCTTTCTTCATCTCAGTATTCTCAGATTCAGTCAGATTAGAGTTGGCAATGGCAACGGCCTGACTTTAAGCCTCTCACGTGCTTCCTGCATGAAACTATACAACACAGAAGCACAGAGCTCCTTCTCTCCTCATGGTCACAACTGATCTGATCTCTCAGTCGCAGAGCAGAACATTCTCTTCGGGCGCCACCTGGTCCAGTTGGTGGACTCAGCTGTCAATCTCTCAAAAACTCTCTCCGTTGGTGCAAATAGGTGCCAAGGTCCAGAACGTCACTTCCCAGAATTACTAGCTATACATCCCAGTGCAAAACGGCTCCCAGGAGAGTCCGAATTCTGGTTGGTCCAAACAGTCTCCATTTTACAGCTCCCTTAATCCCATTGGCCCCCAGAACAACAGTTTAGGTCCAAAATGGAGGGGCAACACACACAGAGTCCCAGCTGTAACAAAAGGAAGTTAGACAAACTACAATATTATGAATGCTCTAACTGTTTGTAGGGAAACAAGCATATAATTCAGATGGGCTCCCTTTGTGCCTCCAGTGACCGCAAGATGACGCGATTGCCCTGCAGTTCAGGTGGGCTTTGAGCAGGGAAACACCAGTCCCCCTAGAAAAGCAGTAACTGTGTCTGCAAGCAGACGGCTTTTAAAGAGACAGTATGTGGAGGCTCTACCAGCACTCACAGTGCCAATCTAACGGCTTAAACGCCGAATGCCAGCAGGCAGGGGAACACCTAGGCAAGCTCCATGGAGGCTCTTTAGGAACCCCCATTTGTAGGGGGGGTTACATCCTTCCTGGCCTGAAAAGAACTTGGCGTCCGCATTAAGTAGTTACTCTTATAACAATTTTAAAACACTACTAAATACATTTACATTACTAACAGTTAGTTTTGCACTTTTTTAACTCACAGTCATATGTTAGCTCTTGATCATATGTACTTATTCTGTATGTCACAGCTCACTACATGTTACCATATTGTATACACAACATTTCAGCATCAGGTCACCCTTCCTGCACATGAAACTGGAAAAGAGGGGGCCCTTCCCTAGCAGCTACCATGGGGCTGGACGGGGCAGGGACACCATACTCAGAGGTCAAGACAAGTAATTTGGAATTATTTTCACAGGCTTAGTTTGGGCAACGAGCTCAGGGTCACATACACTCCCTTATGGACCACGTTAAGGGGCAGGTCCACAGGTCTGCCAAGGGACTCATAGCTTAAATGTGCCACAGGCCTCACAGCTCGACCAATCATTCTAGAGGGAACCATGACAGTCTCTGTGTTTTGATCCCCACCTTCAACATTGTCTGCATTTGTTAGGGGAACTTCCAGTGGGGCAGAGGGGCTAGAACTTGGGGCACTTTCAGCACCAGGAGTGGCAAGCCCAGAGTCCACAACACTTAGTTCACAGGGGGAATTTTGTAGCACTGCCAGGGAATCATTCGTGCGTTGAAAATACTCCTCAGACTCTGGTATATCACCAATCTGTTCCAGTTCAACATTTTCCTCTTCTGGCAGCTCATACAATTCCACCATGCACAGTGATTCTAGATCATCTGACTTAGTACTTGGCACTTCACTTTCGGGGGGTAGTGGCTTTAGGGACAAAGCTGGGGGCTTAGACAGTCCAGATGGCCCAGCCTCATCTCCAGAATTTACTAGGGGATTGCCCTGAAACAATTGACTCAGTTCGAAAGAAGGGTAGTATTCAAGATCACAATCACTCTTCTCTGACATGGACTGGCAGTCTGGTTCAACTAAGATCATTGGTGGGGAACACTGTAACTCAACAGGGGTAGGTGCAGACTTTCTTTGTTTTCACTTGGCAGCAGTTCTAGTCACTGGTCCAGAGGGAGCATTGTCTGAAGACTCAGACTCAATCAAGATTTGGCCAATGGGCAGTAAATGGTTTCCATGCATGGTTTTCACCTCTTTTGAATTGTTTTCAGGTCTCACTTTGTATACAGGCAGATCATCTAGTTTGCCTACTACTATGTGGAGGAGATGGTGCCACCTATCAGCAATCTTATGTTTGCCATGTAGTCCCAGATTTCGTAGCAACACATGATCCCCCTCCTGGAGTTCCAGTGCTTTCACTTTTTTGTCGTACCTTTCCTTGTTAGCCAGATTTCTTTTGGCAGCCATGGTTTGAGCCAATTGATACGCATGATTTAATTGGGCCTTTAACTTTTGCACATACTGTAAATGATTAGCTGCTTGAACCCCATCAGGGGAAACTCCAAAACACACATCTACCGGCAGTCGGGCTTCTCTTCCAAACATCAGGTGGTAGGGGGAGAACCCAGTGGCATCACTTTTAGTGCAGTTGTAGGCGTGTACCAGGGTGCTGATTTGTTGGCTCCATCTCGGCTTGTCTTTAGGGTGGAGGGTGCTCAGCATATCTAGCAAAGTGCAGTTGAAACGTTCAGGCTGTAGGTCTCCTTGGGGGTGGTAAGGGGTGGTTCTGGACTTTCGCACTCCCCACAGAGAAAGCAGCTCTTTGATCAGACAACTCTCAAAATCCCTTACTTGATCAGAATGGATTCTTTGTGGTGCCCCATAGTGAACAAAAAAGTTTTCTATAAGCACTTTGGCCACAGTTGAGGCCTTCTGGTCCCTGGTGGGAAAAGCTTGGGCATATCTGATGAAATGGTCATTGACCACCAGCACATTACTAATATTTCTTTGATCTGGCTCCAAACTCAGAAAGTCAATACAGACCAGTTCCATGGGAGTGCTGGTGGTGATGTTAACAAGAGGGGCAGCCCTTTGTGGCAAAGCTTTTCTCTGTAAGCAGTGACTACAAGTTCTAATGTGTTATTCGACATCAGCCCCCATTTTAGGCCAATAAAATCTGGATCTCACCAAGTCAAGTGTCCTGTCTATACCAAGGTGTCCCATGTGATTATGTAGTGATCTCAGAACCAAGTCTCGGAAGGCAGTGGGCAAAACTAACTGTTGCTTGTTTATTTGCCCCCCTGTCTACTGTTTCTCTGTATAATAGTCTATTGATGAGTTTCAACTTAGAACCTTCCTTGTATAACAATGCAGTTCTCAAATCAGTGGAACATAACTTTGACACATCTTTCCCTGCATGGAGGGCTTCTAGAGCTGATTTGATCATGGGATCTCGGGATTGAGCCACTGAATCTGAGCTGGTTCAGAGATCCACAGTGGAGGGCTTTAAGAGAGGGTGGGACAGACACAGAAAGTGGATGTATCAGATGATGGCCTGTCCCGGGGGGGTGGGGATGGATGATAGGGGTTTCTGGAGCACAAGGGATGGGAGGGTCTCTGCACCCAACTAAGGATCTAGGTTCAAGCAGACTTGATAGACCATAAGGCCTAATCTGCTGGCAAATAGTATGTTAGTATGTTAGTAATACTGTCATTATTGAACTGAGGCAAAGCACCAGTGTCCAAGGCAGAGAAGTGGCAATAAGCAGCAGGTATGCAATTGTCAGAGGGTCCCAAAAAATCCACCAAACAGTTCACTGGGTCTGGGACCGTTGGTTCCTCTTGATCAAACTTCTGGCAGAGTGCTCGAATATCAGGTTCTGACAGTCTGACCCAGTCATTTAGAGGAGCAGGCCTCCGGGAGAGAGCATCAGCATCTATGTGGTTCAGGCCAGCTCTGTATTCGACAGCATAATTGTATGTGGATAATGCAGAGAGCCACTGGTGACCAGTGGCATCCAGTTTAGCTGAAGTCTGAACATAAGTCAAGGGATTGTTGTCAGTTTTTACCAGTATCTTAGCCCCATACAAGTATTCATGGAATTGGTCCACAATGGCCCACTTCAGAGCTAGGTATTCTAACTTGTGTACCGGATAGTTCTTTTCGGAAGGGGTCAGGCTCCTGCTGGCAAAAGCCATGGGTCTTAAACCATTCTCATGTTCCTGATACAACACAGCCCCCAACCCTTGCAAGCTAGCATCAGTGTGCAGGACATAAGGTTTTGTTGGATCTGCATAAGCCAATACTGGAGCATGGGTAAGTTGATATATGATCTCATGAAAAGCAGTCTCACAATCAGGAGTCCAGCGGGCTCCAAATACTTCATTTGGATGAAAATACACTCTCTCAGTCCCAAGGGATGCTGATTTTTTGTATCTTTTGTGGGTTGGAGGGTACCCTTGAGTAAGGTTAAGTAAAGGGCGGATCACTCTTGAATAGTCCTTGATGAAACACCGATAGTAACCACAGAAACCCAGGAATCTTTGCAGTTCTTTTAGATTGTGGGGCTGTGGCCAGGTGGTCAGGGCCTCAACTTTACTCCGGTCTGTCTCTATCCCTTCGGTGGAAACTATGTGCCCCACAAACTTTATGGATGTTTGAAAGAATTGACACTTATCAATGAACAACTTCAGGCCAAAGTCTTCCAGTCAGTCCAACACCTTGAACAGTCTGCCCTCATGTTCCTCCAGCGAGCTGCCAAACACAATAACATCATCCAAGTACACCAGGCACTCTGATAGATTCATGTTCCCCCACTGCATGCTCCATCAATCGTTGAAAGGTGGCTGGGGCACCGGAAATCCCTTGAGGCATCCTCATGAATTCATAGAAATCCAGCGGGCAGATAAAGACCGTCTTCTCATGGTCTTCTGTGTCCATCGGGATCTGGTAGTACCCGCTGCAAAGATCCAGCACGGAAAACCACTTGCTACCGTTCAGGCAGTCCAAAGCATCTTGAGTGCGTGGCATTGTATACTGATCAGGGATAGTCTGCCAGTTTAAGGTGCGATAATCTACACACATCTTCACTGTCCCATTCTTTTTCCTCACTACCAAATTGGGAGAAGCATATGGACTTCTGGATTCTTGTATTACACCAGCAGCTAACATCTCTTGCAGATGTCGCCTCACATCGTCTATGTCAGCAGGTGCCAGGCGTTGAGACCTCTCATGAAATGGCCTATCATCTTGCAGCCGGATATGGTGCACAGCCCCCCTGCACGCAGCCTATGTCCCACTCCTTTAAAGAGAACACCTGGTCCCTTTGTGCAGTCTTCTCACTGATCCTCACTTTTCATTCAGCTGGCAATGGGGGAGTCACCGAAATCAAACAAGTCAGGCGTTACTGTGTCATTTTTTCCCCAAACTTTTGTTACTGGGTAGTACGGCAGTACCTGCACAATGCACAGTAACCAGGATGCAACCTCTGATTACTCGAATCTCCCTGTCAGACATGTTGTGAACTAGAACCATCACACTTCTGGCAAAAGCATGGGCTCTAGCAGGCAGAATACTTGGCTTGACCAGCAGCCCCTCGGGCAGTTTTCCATCTCCTGGTGCATCCAGCATTAATATTTTGTTCTTGACATCCTTTTTTCATACGAACCTCTCCTTGTAGGATACATTGGGCATTTGGTGCCAAAATCAGAGATTCAGGATCCTTCTTCCAGACAACCCCAACCGGTTCCTCTGGTTCCATTCTGTCAGCATCTCTCTGTGCCTCATAGGCCTTCTTGATCAAGGCCGGAATTCTTAGAGCTCTACCAGTCCGGGACCCTTGTTTTTCATAACACAGCTGTGCCAGTCACCCAAACATATGTGCATTGGTGTCAATCAGCAATGGAACCCCATCATACAGTCCAGTAGGGGGACACACTAAGGCCAAGGTCTTCACTTGCTCCGCCACTCCAGCCACAGAAGTGGGAAAGGACAACCAAATTCAGATATAGCCAGAGTAGGGGTAGGCCTTCTCACTCAAGCCCCAAATATGTAGTCCTGCAATGGTTGCAGGGGTACGTTAGACAAGTGCTTCTGATACCTGTCCTGGAACATAATTGTTACTTGGGAGCCACTGTCTAACACAGCTCGGATGGGTACTCCATTCACTTTCACAGTAGTCTCCATGGAGGGACCCACCACTTCGGACCATTCAGGGGGCATTGATTGGGATGTTGATTGGGCATTGGCCCTGGTGGCAAAACTTTTTTGGGTGGCTCCCCCTGGTGACCAGGCACAGGCTTTGCGATGCAAGGCCACTAACCTGTTGGTAACTTTTCTCAAGTTCTCTGTCAGGTGACAAGCAGACTGAAAGTGTCCATCCTCTCCACAATGGTAGCAGAACTTAATGTCTCTGTTGTCCTTGGAGGGAGGGGACTCTCTTATCTGATTGGGCATCTCTGGGGCCCTGCAGGGCTCTTCTTGAACTGGGGGTTTATACCATTGGGCCTCTGGATCTCCACCTCTATTGGGGGTGAGGGCAGCCCTTTGCAGCTTCCTCACCATCTCTCTTAAGTCCCTTATTTCTGCTCTCAGGTTGCCCTCAATCTTGGTCTCAGAGGAAACGACATACAGTCCCACTCCACTTTTAGGCTCAGGGGGAGCCTGATACAGATCTGGTTCCCTGTAGGTCTCAGTCAATTCCTTAATCAAACCTCTCAACTGTTGAGCCTCATCTGGCTCACTCTTTTCAGGGGTCTGACAAGGGTTCACAGCCCCAGCATAGGGTTCCCAGCCCTGTTCATCAGTTTCAGTCTCACAGATCTCTCTCATCAACTGGCAGTACTCTGGAGGGCTGGCCCTTTGGTCTTGCAATTTGAGCTTCAGTAAAATCACGCTTGAAAATCTTGCTGACTTCAAGATGTGGTCTAATCTGAGCTGGTTTAACGCTTGGGCAGGCACTCCCCCTTTTTGGTGGGCCTTCTGCAAAGCCCTTTCTATCCTGGTGACAAAAGTAGAACATTTTTCATTTCTCCACTGTTTAGCTGACTTGAACTTCCATAATAGATCATCTCCGGTTTCCGTGCTGCCAAATACCCACTCTAAGGTGGAAAGATATTCAGCTGCAGTGCCTCTGGACTAGTAGCCCATAGGAATCGAATGGCTTCCAGGGCAGGACCTCTCAAACTTTCCATCAAATGCTTCATCTTTTCCCCCTCAGAACACTGCCACTCCTGTACTAAAGGGGTTGCATAGTCCATCCAGGTCTCCAAATCATCTTCCCCGGAAGGCACTGGGACAGTACCGGAGAAAAGTCTCAATCTCCGGTAGGAATCCAGTTGAATGGGGGGAACTACCATAGGGGGTGTGGCAAGTATGGAGCTCTTGGGGACCCAGGAGAGGTACCTGGGGAAGGCAGGAGGGTGTGGTCGCCTGAGATGTCTAATACCCTTACCAGTTCCTGAGCAGTTCTCCCTTCTGAGGCTAACAGTTTGAGCAGTTTTTCTTTAAAGCTATTGGTACTAGGGGACCCAACCAGGGTGGTCAGACCACTACGTATGTGAATAACCCTCCATCCCTTCTGGCAAAATCACAGGGGGCACCTTTTCAGGGTCTATCGGGATACTGCATGAAAGTAGCACTTGCAAGGTTTGTTCAAGCAAGTCAGCATATCGCCCTTTTACTTCCACTTTGCCCATACACTTAACATGTTCTACAGTAGATACAATGTCAGCACTTTTAATCCTCAAGGGGACATCCAGCAATAAGACAGCCTTTTGGGAGTCCATTTCCTCAGCTTCACACCACCCCATCAATTTGTGCACCATCATCTTCAGGGGGTCAAGTTTTAACTTGGGTGTGGTACTCCCCTCCATTTTTTCCTTTAAGTTAAATATAATGGGGTAATTCCTTCACGTGGTCACTAGAGGACACTAATCCCAGTGGTGCCTCCAAGATGTAACCCCTAGGTGGCACTATCACAAGGGCTACTATCCCTGCCTGCTTGGCTATTAACAGGTTGAGGGGCCTAGGTTCTATGATGGGTGCCTCCACCCAGAGGTCAGGGTTTATAGTGGTTATACTAGCTTGGTCACAGCCCTCTGGGACACTGAGACCCCCTTTTGTTCCCTCTAATGGTCCACACGATACACAAGAATTGCAATGCCTATACCCCACATGTACACTGGATCCAAACATAAGGTACCACTTACCCTTGAGGCCGATTCTGAAGTTCATCTCGGAGGACCCCCTGTGAAATAAGGTTGGTCAATTTACACAAAATAATGCAATGCCTGCTATATAGGTACTGACACTCTAAACAGGTTAAAGTCAATAACATCCAATCTGGTTTATTTAGGGGAGTGAAACACAGGGAGGGGGAGATCAGGCTGGTTAGCAGAAATAAATCACAGTACTGTGCACTCATACAAGGTCTTAAAAGTCACACTCTGGGTACCCAGGTTGGGGGGCTAGCCAGGTCTGTTGCCAGGTTGGCCGGCAGGTGCAGATGGAAAGGGCCCTGTAAGAGAGAGAAATGCATAATACCCAATTGTAATCCGGAGCTGGATGGCTCAGTCCTTGAGGAAATGAAAGAAAGAAAACCAGATGCAGCACTGGTGATGGTTAACAGGTCACAGGGGGATGCCCTGATTTGTACTCACACTACCCCACACTGAAAACCTGGCGCAGATGGTGGTTCTGGATTGCCAGACACACAAAGCAGGGAGATGAGATTCTACAGGCCAGGCCACACTGCTTTCATCAGCAGGTGGATTCGGTCCGAAAACATTCAGCTTGACTTTCAGTTTACACCGCACGGTGACAAGAGAACCAGATTAGCTATTCCTCCCAAGCATTCCACACGTAAAGGAAATTACTATGCCAGGCAGCTGCTTTCAGGTCCCAATCGCGCTTACTGCAAACACCCGGGAGTTCACACTGCAGCTTCAATTCCTGACAGACTGAGTGCGATTCAGCAGTTTCTCCAGTCTTCTACAGGGTGAGCCTGGTTTCCACTCTTTCAGCCTTTCTTCTTCTCAGTATTCTCGGATTCAGTCCAATTTGAGTTGGCAATGGCAACAGCCCACCTTTAGGCCTCTCACGTGCTCCCCACGTGAAACTATACAACGCAGAAGCACAGAGCTCCTTCTGTCCTCACGGTCACAACTGATCTGATCTCTCAGTCGCAGGGCAGAACATTCTCTTCGGGCGCCACCCAGTCCATTTGGTGGACTCAGCTGTCAATCACTCAGAAACTCTCTCCATTGGTTCAAATAGGTGCCAAGGTCCAGAACTTCACTTCCCAGAATTACTAGCTATACATCCCAGTGCAAACCGGCTCCCAGGAGAGTCCAAATTCTGGTTGGTCCAAACAGTCTCCATTTTACAGCTCCCTTAATCCCATTGGCTCCCAGAACAGCAGTTTGGGTCCAAAATGGAGGGGCAACACACACAGAGCCCCAGCTGTAACAAAAGCAAGTTAGACAAACTACAATATTATGAATGCTCTAACTGTTTGTAGGGAAATAAGCATATCATTCAGATGGGCTCCCTTTGTGCCTCTAGCGACCGCAAAATGAAGCGATTGTCCCGCAGTTCAGGCGGGCTTCGAGCAGGGAAACACCAGTCCCCCTAGAAAAGCAGTAACTGTGTTTGCAAGCAGGCGGCTCTTAAAGAGACAGTATGTGGAGGTTCTACCAGCACTCACAGTGCCAATCTAACAGCTTAAATGCCGAACGCCAGCAGGCAGGGGAACACCTAGGCAAGCTCCATGGAGGCCCTTTAGGAACCCCCATTTGTAGGGGAGTTACGCCTTGTTTTTGGTCAATCATGGTTGGAACTTGGAAGTAGAAGGACGTCTTGAGAGAGAGCAGCGCTGGACTGGATCACTGAGTATGAGGTGATGGGTTCTGAGGGGGGGGTCGAGGGGGAAGAGAACACATTGATGGACTGTTTTCATTGCTTCAGTGGAAGGGAAAAAAGTGGATGATGAGGGAGGAGACCGATACTGGGGACTGGGTACCCAGTGTCATTGTGTGTTGGTTGGCGGTACTGGGAGTCAACACCTTGGTGTCATATGTTGTTGAGGGTGGGAATCATGGGTCACCATCATTGTTCCAGCAGTAGATTAGGTGGGAGAAATACTTGGCAGAAGGTGGGATGTTTCTTATAGAAAGGCACAAGAAGCAATCTGGATATGGGAGGAATACATGGTACAGGGTGGGATGTTTCTTACAGAAAGGGGCACAGGAAGTGATTGGGAGGTGGGAGGTTATACTTGGCAGAGGGTGGGATTGTTTTTCTAGATAAGGGAAGTAGTTGGGAAGGAAGATGACCAGCAGGCTGATCGTGACAACGCTGAGCTGCTTGCTGGGTGGCATCATGTAGATAAAGGGATCGAGACACTCTGTGATAGGAGCAGCTCGCTCCTTTCAGCCATAAAAAGTTCCACCCCACAAGCACAGAGCAGTGTTATGATCATCCTCACTGACTATTGGGCTGTCACTATTGAGCCCACTGCAGCCTGAACTGCATTGGACCCGAAAGTGACATACTGTACCTCTGAAGCCCTGCTATTGTAACTAAATGCTTGCTGCGCATGTGCAAGTAAACATTAAGCATTGAGAAAGTGGTCAAAGGTCTGATAGTTCAGATGTAATTCCAATAAATGAATGCATTCCCCAGTGCAGTCTCTACACAGCAAATATGCCTCTGTTAGTCTGCCAGGATCTTTTCAATATGGACAAAAGCATATCCCAAAACAGATGATGAAACTGTCTTTTCATCTTTTATTCTGAGTTCAGATTTAATGTCAAAAAGTGCAAGGTCATGCACATGGAGAGGAGGAGGAATCTGGTATTGGATGTGTGTGTGTGTGTGTGTTTAAAGGGCAGAATAGACCTCAGAGGAAAGAGACCTGGGGGGTTTATAAGTGTGCATAGGCAAGGCCTTCTCTATCAGAAGAAAGGCAGTGCTTTTGCCCCTCTACCGATCACTGATGAGACAGCACTTGGAGTATTGTGCACAATTTTGGAACCCTCACCTTACAAAGGACAAGGATCACTTAGTCCAGAGAAGGTCAACCAAAATGATACAAGGCAACAGGGGAAGACCCATGAGGAGAGACCGGCTGATCCGAACATGTCCTCCCTGGAGGTCAGAAGGGAAAGAGGGGACATCATAAAGGCTTGGATTGGCCACCAACTGCTCAGGCAATGCAGAGGTCTGCAACAAGACAGCACAACCATAAATTAGTTTGGAAGGGGGGAATTCAGGAGGGATGTGATGAATTACTTCACTGAGAGGGGGTGGATAGGTGGAATTGTCTATCAGGGGATGTGGTTAACCTGAGATGATTACAGGCTTCAAGAGAGGGTAGGATAGGCACTTGAGATTGATGGGAATGACCGGGGAAGGGTTCTGACATCCTGCAGGGCACAGCTACTGGAAGGAAACACTGCCAAAGCACTACCAATGCTAGACTAGAGGGACTAGGGTAGGGACCAGGCAGACATTTAGGTCTTTTTAATTCTGTTTCTATGTTTCTGTATCTAGAAATAGCACAGTAGACCTCCATTTATTTCAATGGAATTTCCTGTGATATATATCTAGATATATATGTCCCCCCCACCCAGGTTTACCTAGTGGTCTGTAATTTTTCCTCTTCTTGCACAAAGGGTTAATGTGCTAGCCCCATTTTAGATATGTAATTACTTGTTTCCTGTTTACTGCCTTCCCAGGATCTGCAGCAGGGAGTTGTTAACTTTCTTAGTACGTCCTCTACTCATTGGTTCTAGTACTTTCCAGTACTTTCCTGGGGTTTTGCTGACCACCTTCCTGGGGCAGAAATATAGGGCCCCTGTCCCACCCAAAAAATTCCCTCAAAGTCTCAGTTTACAGAATCAGGAGACTTGTGTGAAGAGCCATAAGGGTTTGGGCACCCATGGGGGTCCAGAAGCTCGGGATTGTGTCAGAGTCCTGGGTTCGCTGTGGCAGTGGCTCCCTTAGGCTGAGTCTGCAGAGTTCTGGACCTTGACCATGGTCTCAAGTTTGGACAGCCAGCGCTGTTGGAGGTTCACCCTCACAGAGGACTGCCTGATGGTGATTGTGGTGAAATGCTCCATGATTCATAAGGTAGCCTGCAGCTTTCCTGTTAAGTAACCTGGGTCCCTAGAAAGGAGCAGCAACAATGCTGAATGCAGAGAATTTTAGAGGTGGCTCTGAGACATCAAGACCCAAGGAAGGAGTATGATGCAATGAGCCCAGTTAAGCCTCATATCTACTTCTAGAAGTGGCAGTGTAGGGGATGATTCAGTAAGTCTATTTTCTACTTCATCTTTCTGGTGTCCATACCCAGATACTGCCCTATGCCAGCTAGTAGGGTATATCCCTCACCCTGGTGTCAGAGAGGCAATGTTCTGTATTATATCTGTGCTGTCAGGGGTGCAGGTATATCCTGTGTTTACCCTGGTCCCCCATCGCTGTGCTGGTAACCTATATCAACTATCAGTGCTAGCAAAACAAATTTTAAATCCACATGGATCTGGAAAGATTCTTCAGAAATATTCAACTTAAGGACTTTTTTTGCAAATAATTCAACATAATTGAGCAATGAATTTATTTACCCTGGATATTTATTTATTTAGCTTTTGTTGACCAGATAAGCACGCTAGACAAGCATATATGCCCATTTTCAGGTATGACCTGGGAGTTTACATGGAATATGCAGACAAAAGACATGGTTTACATAGGATTGAGCAAGATTTCAAGGGATATACAGACAATGCAAGGTACAACAATGGGGTAAGCATTAGACAGCATACAGTAAAACAGTATAATACTACACCAGCTGAGGCCCGAACTGAGAATCTTGATTCCTCTCTGGTTTCTCTGGGGAGTCGGAGAGTTTAAATATGAGTGACAGCTGGAACTTTCTTGACTGGAACAATCTCTCAATATGCAAATCTTTATTCCAGGAGGGGAGCAGAGGACACCAAGTAACTCTAACATCAACTGTTATGACTTAAATCATAATAACTTTCTTGCCATGAGGAGATCATTGTTTTCCCCCACATCTAACTTTTGCCCTGTTATAACAAACCCAGCCATCACTGCATATAGAAGAACCTGTCTATAAAGAAGTTCAGAACTTACATGAAAAACACAAAAGTATGGTATAATATGTCAATGGAGGAAACCAAGGCACTGAAGGAATTGCAGGACTTAGAATATGTGTTTTTTATACCAGCCGACAAAGGGCAAATATTGTCATACTTGAAAAAGAGTTTTACAAAAATAAGGTGTTAAAGTTGCTTAATGACACTGAAAAATATATAAGGCTAAGATCCAATCCATGGTCCCAATTTGAAATAGAACTGTTCAGCTCTTGGAACAAGCCAAGTTAAGGGGTGAAATAATGGAGTCCGAATTTAGATTTTTGTTGCCAGAGTTTCCAGTCTTGCCCACCCTATACATTTTACCAAAAATACACAAAGATCCCACAAATCCCTCTGGTAGGCCTATTGTCTTGGGGTGGATTCTCTCTCCAACGACCTCTGTGAATTTATTGACTTCTTTTCACAAAGAAGTGTAGTCTGTTTGGTTCACATATAAGGGACACTATGCATGTGTTGGAGAAATTTGATGATTTTGCTTGGTCCACTGGGTACCTGTGGGTAGAGCTGGTTAACCATTGCTGCTGTGTCCCTATATACTTCAATCAGGCATCAAGATAGTTTTGAAGCCAGTAAGCATTTTCTGCTCAGAGACCCGTTGTTAGATAGCATGCCTCTAGCTTTGATCATAGAGGGGTACATACTGATTACATACATATTGACACATAACGATTTTGAGTTTGATAATGGATACTATCTTCAGCAATACGGCACAGCCATGGGGGCCACTATGGCACCCTCCTACGCAAATCTGTTTTTAGGTTTGCGGGTTTGTGGGAGGAGAAATATGTGCTGAATAATGTGTCAAATCCTTTCTGTGATAAGATAGTGAGATGGTTTAGATTTATGGATGATGTCCTATGCGTTTGGTCTGGCACAGAACAGGAAACTGAAGGGTTTATTAGTTGGCTAAACAATAACAGCTTGAATCTGAGGTTTACTCGCAGAAGGCATCCTGAACAGATTGACATTTTAGACATTACTGTAAGGGCATGACAATAAGGTGATCACTCAAGGTTACAGGATGCCAACAACAACAAATAGCCTTTTGTTAGCAAGCAGTTGCCACCTGTGCTGTCTAAAAAAATGTATCCCTTATAGCCACTTTTTAAGGCTCAAAAGAAATTGTTCAGAAAATAACATGTTCAGTGAACAGGCACAGGAGTTAAGGACCCATTTTTTGGAGGGAGGGTACAGCACTGTGATTGTTGATACAGTCATAGCCATGAAAAGAGCTGAGCAGCTAGATTGCCAAACTTTACTTAAGCCTAAATCCAGAACTGAGGACACACGTGGAACTTTTTTTTTTTTTTATTCCTTTTTTCCCCCTACATCCTACAGGAGCCGCCTCGTCAGGAGTCGCCCATGAACCCATCCCTGCCACCCCCTTACCTACCGCTCGGGTACCTCCATCCTGCAGTGGTTTGCCCCCCAGGCAGAGTCAGGGTGGGGTAGGGTACCCCTGAATCTCTCCATCACATCAGGTTCCCGAGGCAGTGGCAGACGGTGGCACAATAGGACTAGGTTGACGCTCCATCCTCCTGGCTCCTGAGGGTGATTTTCCCCTTTTTCTATGTGGAAGCTATGTGCCCAGATGTCTAGGTGTGAATACTGACATCTGCAGCACCCACCCCAGTGGCACAACCCCCGGAGCTGACTGGCCCACAGACCTCTGCCTGTGGCCATTCAAGCCCCTTGGGCGCCGATGTGCTGCCATGCCCCCAGCCTCTGCCAGGGGTCAGCACATGCTGGGATGGATCCCAGTCTCTTCCCCCCCCAGAGAAGGCAAGCTGTCTTCAGATGCTCTAGTCTCTCTCCCCCGGCCGACCCCCGGCGGCCCGAGTCCGCTACTGTACCTGGGTTGCCGGTGTGGGGTGAGGTGTGGTGTCCAGCACCTTAACCCTCAGCGCCACCGGGCTGGCAAGGAATTTTAAGTTTTATTACTGAACATAATTCAGTGGTTGGACAATTGGGCAACATTATTACCAATTATGCAATGGCAAGAAAAAATCCTGGACTCTGATTGGTCAGTCTTGGGATGGACCCGTGATGTTAATCAGTACAACATCACGGGTCTAGTCTCAGCCTCACTGTGAACCTGCAGATGATTTTTTGGATGATGAGCCTGAGCCGTTTTTTTTGCATCTCCTCTTAAGAAACAAAAATATTTTTCCACACTAATAAAAACATTCTTTAAAATTATTTTTTTATTTTATATATAACAACGAGCCATTGTATAATAGCAATAATGCCCTCCAGGGTGTGTGTCGTTTGGGATAACATCACGCCTCAGTTGTTGGACGCACTCGGCCTGCGGCCTTATGCCCAACCACCTGAGGCGTGACGTTATCTCAGCATGACACAAACCCTGTCGGGCATTATTGCTTAAATATTGGCCAATCCTTGTAACTGATCTCGAACTTGCACCTCACATTGGATCCAGACCCAGAGTAACCTTTAGCAGAGGTCCAAATCTAAAAGACAACCTGTCAAGAGTCATTTTTCACACACTGGGCAGACTAGGAGAACTTGGCTTCTGGTGAACCCCCCTGGGACGTTTAAAGTGATTTTCGGAGGTTTCACAGATGCCTTTTTCACATAGTATACCATTGCCGCCCATGCTTCAGATGTTGAAGCTGCAATTTGTTTTGTAAAAAAATCTGTCATAGTCATTTTTTGTATGTTTTTGTTTCTGCCCACCCTCCAGTTTTCTGTGTGTAGTCACACCCCCAGAATAATGTCATGCAAGGGAACTGTCAATGTTTTACATACAGCAACAAGAAATTCTGGGTAAATTATAAAGCTGATTTAAATGTTCATTACTCAGATGTACAGTCTCTTATTTTGGCAGTGGTGACTGCAGAATAGCACCTACTATGTAGATATATTTATTTATTTAGTTATTTATTTTTTTTTACCAGGAGAGACACACTAAGCTGAAAACTTGTTTACAGGTGCTTTTCTGAGGTCTCACAGATGCCTGTTTCACATAGTATGCCATTGCCGCCCATGCTTCAGGTGTTGAAGTCGCAATTTATATTTTGTAAAAAAATCTGTCATAGTCATTTTCTTTTCATGTTTTATCAGCCCCCACAAGAAAGTAAAGTAATTTGTTTAAATGTTTCCCAGGAAAGACATGCTGAGCAGACAAGCTCATTTCCAGATGCGTCCTGGGGGAGAGGGGAAAGGACTACATAGTAGGTACATATGTAGCAAGGCATTGTGGGTACAATAAGAAGTTGTGTTACAATTTTATTATTTAGTTAGTTTTTGTTGACCGGGTAAGTGCACTAGACAAATTCTGCCTATTTTCAGGCACGACCCGGGGGAAGGGGATACAGATGAATGCCAACTGACCTTGAACCAGATGAAGCTGTTGGTGGTAATTTCTTTACTGTGAGGTGCAGTCTCATATTTCTGTAGTGGCTTCAACAATAAAAGCTCTTATATGTTTATTTTGACAACAAGGCATTGTGCATACAGTATCTAGATGACGAGATGTCTTTACCGAAAGATGTAGTCTCATATTTCTGTAGTGACCACAGAAACAGCTGATTTTTCTGTCTCCCAAATCAAAGTGCAGTCTCCTATTTTGGTAGTGTTAACAGCAGTACAGTCTGTAGAAAAGTTTCTGGAACAATGTTTTTGTGATGCAGGTAGGCCAAAAAAAATAATAATAATAATAATAAAATTTATTTAATTAAGCGCCTTTCAGATTTTCAAGGCGCTGTACAAAAAGCATAAAACACCAAGCATCAAAAAATACAATAAAACAGAACAACAAATATAACAAGTAAAGAGCCAATTACAGTATAGCAGAAAAAGCCTTATCCCATAAAAACGACTTTAAGGCCTTTTTAAAACTGTCCACCGTTGTACTTTCTTGGAGCGGACGGGGTAGAGAATTCCAGAGGGAAGGAGCCACGAAACCAAAGGCTCAGGCTCCAGAAGACTTCAAATTAATCCTCAGAATCTCCAGCAACCCCTCATCAGCCGAGCAAAGCTGTCTCAAAGGGGTGTAAGGTAACAGAAGCTCTTTCAAGTAGTCAGGACCATACCCATGTAGGACTTTGTAGGTCAAAAGACCCACTTTGAAGGTGATCCACCACTGTATTGGCAGCCAGTGCAGAAAGCGCAACACTGGAGTAATATGAGATCTTCTTGAAGCCCCAGTCAACAAACGTGCTGCTGCATTCTGCACTAGCTGCAAGCGGTGGATATCAACCCCAGCAAGCCCTAGGTACAGGAGTTACAGTAATCCAAGCGAGATGTCACAAAAGCGTGGACCAAAACCGGCAAATCACCAGGAGGAACCAGGTGCCTAATCCTGGCCATGTTTCTAAGATGGAAAAATGCAGT
Source organism: Neoceratodus forsteri (assembly GCA_016271365.2). Classification (NCBI taxonomy): domain Eukaryota; kingdom Metazoa; phylum Chordata; order Ceratodontiformes; family Ceratodontidae; genus Neoceratodus; species Neoceratodus forsteri. The sequence continues at coordinate 359,975,846 of JADMNL010000025.1, forward strand.
CTTGACAACTGCAGACACCTGATAATGGAGGGTCAAGCCAGTGTCAAGCTCTACACCCAGGTTACGCACCCGTTCAGAGGTGGGGATCTGGTTCCCCCCTAGAATTACTCCAGAGGGGGACCCCACCTTCAAACCCCCAACCATGCGGCCGGGGTCCACCACCATAACCTCAGTCTTTCCCGGATTCAACTTTAAACCACTGGTATTCATCCAGTCTTGGATATCTACAAGGCAGTTATTCAGCACTGAGACAGCACTAACCTGGTCAGGTGCAAAAGACAGGTAGAGCTGGGTATCATCAGCATAGCAGTGAAACCTCAGCTCATACCATCTTACAATGTCTCTGAGGGGTAGCATGTATACTGCGGATAACATGGGGGAAAGCACCGAACCCTGTGGTACCCCGCAAGGCAGAGAGAAAGCCCCAGAAGAATGTAATCCCGAGACCACTCCTGCATTCTCCCCTCGAGGTAAGATGAAAACCATCTGAGGACCATACCTGAAAGTCCACAAATGGACCTCAGATGTTCGAGCAAAACCCCATGATCCACAGTATCAAAAGCTGATGACAGATCAAGGAGAACCAGAATAGAACGGTGTCTCTGATCTCTCGCCATCAGGAGATCATTGAGCACCCGAACCAGAGCAGTCTCGGTGCTATGCCTTTACTTAAAACCAGACTGGAGAGGTTCAGATAAACTATGGATGGTCAAATGGTTATCCAATTGAGCTGCCACAACTTTTCAATAACCTTCCCACAAAAGGAGGTTAGAGATCAAGTGTAGTTAGCTAGGTCATCCGTCCAAAGAAGCTTTCTTCAGAAGGGGAGTCACCACCCCTTCCTTCAGAGAGCTAGGGAAAACTCCCAGTTCTAAAGAACACTGGATAATCCGAGCAAGGACCTGGCCGATAGACTCGCTACATCCCATAATCAGGGAAGTAGGACCCGGATCCAAACTACAGCACGTTGGGTGCATCTCACGGACAATCCTCATAGTGTCTACAAAGTCCGGCAGATCAAAAGAACTCCAGGAAATTCCAGGCTCTGTGACAAAACACTGATCAACTGCAACAATCTTAGAGTGGGGTGGGGGACACTGCCTCCGAATGTCTTCCACCTTATTCGCAAAGAATCGAGCGATCTCCTTGCAGTCATTCTGCGTAAAAACTCGACGGATCTGCCGACAGACTGGGTTGCACAGTCTGTCGACAGTTCTGAAGAGCTGAGCCGGTCGATTCCGAGTGATGGAAATTTCTCTGGACAGGAATTCTGCCTTCTTATGGGAAATTTCTGTTTGATAGAGCTTATAATGCTCTAGCAAAATGAAATGGTCGGCCTCAGAGGCAGTCTTCCTCCAACGACGCTCCAACCTATGCCCCAACCTCCACAACCTCTCAATGCCTCGTCAAACCAAGGAGCAACGGGATGGCGCAGGAGGGGGCGAACACGGGTTGGTGCAATCTGATCAAGAGCAGCCGAGATGGTCTCATTATAGGCCACCACTAGCTGCTCAGGATCAGAGCACAAATCGTCAAACAACAAGAGGTCAATAACCGCCATCAGGTCTTCAGGGAAAAACGTCCCGCAATAGGCGGTACTCGACCAACTCCACAGGGGCCAACCTACCCAGGGGAGCCTCAAAATTGAACCCAACTGAGTAATGATCAGACCAACCGACTGGTTCCACCACCAAATCGGACGCCTCAATCCCCAGGAGGAAAACCAGATCAAGAGAGTGACCACCTTTGTGGGTAGCTGTGGAAACAACCTGTATGAAGCCCAGCGATGTCATCACCTGGAGGAAATGTTGACCAAAAAGCGAAGATTCGTCGTCGACCCACGCATTGAAATCGCCCAGCACCATCAATCTGGGTGATTCCAAGGCCATGTCAGCGGCAAAATCTGCTATTTCCTGCAGGAAAAGCTTCTCATCCCTGATGGACGGTAAATGAGAGCAATCCTGCACCCCACACCAGCTACCACAGTACACTCAAATGATCTTGCCTCCTCAACTGGAACACCAGTTAGGCCCAATCCGGTCTTAACACAGATCACACCCACGATCCAATCTCGGTGGTGTATAACCGAGAACCCGGTAGGAACAGCGGCCTCTAAAACGGGGTCAGATTCCCGCCCAACCAGGTCTTGTAATGCAAGCCAGATCTGCTCCCTGACAAAAGTCCACAATAAGACCAGTCTTATTGCAGACAGATCTGGCATTGCACAACAGCGCCGGGTTGGACGAGGTTGACGAGTTGTCCCAACCACTTGCCCTCCAGAACTGGAGGTGCCCTTGGGCAGGGACCAGAACAGGACTACCACGCTCCAGAAGCCTATTTCGACCTCAGGGCGCTCTTTGAGACCTAACCACCCCATGGAGAAAGCACCGCTCCTCCGCTGTCCACAACCCCCAACGCCCCCCAATTCCTCCACCCCCTACGCACAATCCCTAATGCCCGACACCGATGGTAGACATGGGCTGGCAAGGGGGACAAGAAAAAGGGGCGGAGGGCATGGAGATCGGAGGCCGAGTAACGAACAACAGGTGGAACTGGCCAACACATCAGACTGCTAAAAAGTTAAAACCACAAATAAAATAAATAAACAATACCACCACCCACCACTAAAACAAAGAATAAGATAAACCAATAATCTAATACTACAACTAATAAACTCAATTAAACTATTTTATATCCACAGGCCCTCTCACAGCCAGGGGACAATAAAATAATAACACAAAACTAATAACAAAAATAAAAATAATAAATAAAATACAAAGAGGGAATAATTTAAAGACCACCCTCCAGGACACTCTCACTGAACCGGAGAGGGTGGACTATAAGCTGAAAACAAGCACTCTCACAGCTAAATTATCCCTCAAAAGAAATAAAGTTCAAAAAGCAATAAACCATATTCATCAACCACCTTGGCTGGACAGAAAATAAAAACCGCCAGCAGGCTGCAGGAACCGGCCAGCCCAAAAGGATCGGTGACCCACTACTTCTACCCCAGGGGCAGGCAACCCCCTGGCCAGCCACCCCAGGAGCATAGAGGAGGGAAAATTAAGGACCGGCCTTCCAGCCAACCCCACTCCCCCCCACTGTGTGAGACACCAACCCAGGACCACCAGACCAATGCAAGCCAACTAATAAATAAAGTCAATTTCTCACAAATATTTATATAAACAGTTGATGTTTCCACAGTCACTTATCTTGCAGGCACTGCAAAGATAATTTGCCATTCTGTGTAGATGTTTCACTTTTACTTCCGGCTGGTGAAGTGACAGGTCTGAAGTGACAGCTCCTGTCAGAATGTGGGAACATGATGATACTTTTCTATGTTTATGTTATAGGGTCTGAATGACTGTAAGTAGTCCAGGAGTGTAATTATGAGTCAGAATACTTCTATTTTTCTTTGGTGTCAAGCTTATGTTAGGAGTCCAAAACTGTGAAAAAAAAGGATGTCTGCAATGTCAAGACTAACCAACAGAGGTCTCTGTTTCAAAACTTTGTTTCCCTTGCATGATGTCACAGATGAGAGTTGTATCACTGAGAAAAAAAAGGAGCAGGGTTATGCAAATGAAGCAGAGCACAGAACTAAAAGCACTTTTTTTTCATGGAAAACAGCACTTTTTGGCAGTTGAATGGTAGGAGATTGATTCACAACTTCTACGGGTTACTACTCCCATTTGTTATGGCATATATTGTATATAATGCACTGTTTCTCACATTGTTGTTGTATGTTGTTGCACTGTCTTCTATGTCCCCCCCCCCCAGGACGCATCTGGAACCGAGCAGCTGCCTGCTCAGTATGCCTTTCCTGGCAAAACTTTTAAATAAATAAATAAAAATGTCAAACGTCAGAAAATCACTTTAAATGCAGCAATTGCAACATTTGTGACCTTTGGCAACAGGGGTGTATATTTCAATCACCATTGTGTAATAAAAAGGTTGAAATTCAGCTGGGCTGGTGGCACAGTGGGCTGTGGCACCAAGCCTCACCTGCTACCATGCCAATGACCCAGAGTCAGAAACGATCTTGGGGCATCGGGGGTCAGCCAAGGAGAGAGGGATCACACATCCAGAGGACAGCACTCCTTCTCTGGGTGGGGGCATAGGCCCCAGCACTCGTTCAACCACTAGTGGTGGCTGGGGGCATAGGCAGCCAGGACCACAATGTGGGAGACAGAGGAGCAGTGGCCGGTGACTTCCTGTACATGTGAGCATGCCTAGGCATGTATGGCCGGCAAGCATGTCCACTTCTCTGATGGGAGGAAAACAGAAAAATACCCAGTGGCGGGGTAGGATGGCACCGACCCCGCACAGACTCTGCATCCAGGCTACAGGGCCCTTTCTCAGAAACCAGATCTGTTCTGTCAGCAGGTGGGAGCTGCTGATCCCTGCAACAGGGGGCAAGCTGTGGGGAAAGACTGGTACGGAGGTAAGTCCGGATGCCAGGTGACAGGGCCGGGGGGGGGGTCAGTAGAAGGAGCAACTTGCCGCTGACAGGGAGAGAAATCAGAGAGAAGGAAAAGGTAGAAATTTGACAGTTTATTTCCTGTGCCTCAGATTTCATAGTATATGTTCTTTGGTGTAACTGCCAAAAACTCTATGTTGGCCACACAGTTTGGCAATTAAAACTAAGGATTGAGAAGCATGTAAGGGACATAAGGAATTGCAACTTGGAAAATCTAGTAGCAGAGCATTTTCTTTTGCACCATAGCAGTGACTGTAAGGATCTCAGGTTCATGGGACTGGAACAAGTGAGGGTGTGGAGAAGAGATGGGGTTCCTTGTCGTAACGGCAATCATGGAAAAGCGATCGCTGTTAGGGCGAGTGTACGTCACTGAAAATCAATTTTGGCAATGTACATTACTGGCGCACAGCAAAAGGGCACTGGAGACTTACTTTTTTTTTACGTGGGGGGCTGTGCCCCCGCACCCCCAGCCCCCCTACTTAAGGATTCTCAACTCCAGGAAGTGCATGTCCGGGAGGGTGCAAAACAAACGAACAAAAAAATCCCAGACGGCGCAAAAAAACAGACTGCACCTAGAACCAAACCTGGTACCCTCCCAATCCTAGCCTGCCACCCACCCACCACACCACACAACCAGCTCAACAGCTGCCCACTGCATTACACCCCACTTACCCTCCCTGCCCTTCCACCCATCGCACAGTGTGCTCACTCCTCCCCCAGCGCGCATGTACATATAGCGACATCCTGTCGCTATATTCGCGGACCCCTCTAATCCGGTCACCCTCCTTCCCACTAGCCCTGTGTGACAGGTGCCGTGATTGAGTCGTCCTTTTTGAAAGCGCTCAATCACGGTCACCATTGTCGCAGGCTACCAGAGGGGTTAACAGATTCACATGGCTTTTGCGCTGGATTTTTTTCCCCTGAAAGCTTTACAGTCAGATGCTCTCAAACATGCTTGGGATTTAAAACCTTTATTTTTGGAGATATGAGTTCCTTGTGGGTATAGATCAATTACATCAGTGATTTCTGACAATTTGTTACCCCCTTCCTCCCTACCCTGTACCCCCCTTGTCTTTGTTACGGTTAGTATTGTATTGATGCATGATTGTTTGTTCTATCACTGTATTTCTTAACGTATGTTTACACAGCAATTTCTGTATAATATTAAATTGCACCTGTTTCTTTTTCTTTTGCAACCAGAGGTTTGGAGAGCACAGGATTTTTCCTGCTTTGGTCAATGAACTTGACCAGTCTTGAGCGGACCACTCTCGACCCTGGTTTGGAGTTCATTTGGCTTTCTTATTAATTAATGCTTTAAATGCTTAAAATTAATGTTGCATTTATATACTTGAAAATTGACAATTCTATTGTGCTTTATAGGGATGTTTTGTTTCACATTCAGTGCTTTTCATTTTAATTTTATTGGTTTGTATGGTTTCAGCAATGCAAAATTAATGTCATGGGTGCAGTATATAGTTTTTGAACTTGTTTGTAAAAGCCTTTGTCTGGTATATATTTATTTATAAAACATTTGCTACTTATTATTTCAGTCTTGTGACACTCAGCTGTGATGTCATAATCTGGGTATAAAAGGAGGGTTTTCAGTCAAGATAGCCACCCCCTGATGAAGATCTGATTGGGTGAAGCACTGGGGCACCTGGGTAATGGACAAGGTAGTTGGAGAAGTAGAAGCTGTCTTTTTGTCTTTGGATGTACACAACTATGTGACAGATTTAATAAAGCACACAAGATTGGATTTCGGAGTGTGTTTCTTTTCATTTGCTACTTCAGTGCGTACTGGCTTCTATTACTTACCTTTGGGAGTGCTGGACTTTTTGTTGGTTTGTTATTTGATTAGGAAACATATTCCCTGACTAGCACCCCTCCTCAAATTAGTGAGCGCTGCACTTCCTGGCTGTAATATCCCGTGTTTACCCTGGTTTCCTGTAAATGTGCTGGTAACCTACTGAAATGTAAGTAGGTTTACATGCTGCTAATTGTGGTTCCCACTGGCTTTTGGCTCAGAGCTTTGTAAAAATTAATTCTTCTGGGCTCCTTGCTAGGAGAGTATTGATCATGGTTTTGGCTGTGTAATCTCTAGCTGGCTCTGCTATAATGCACAATGCTGTGTAAATAAATTGTTGTTTTGCAAGCAAGCTATGCCTCAAGGGTGGTGCACTGTGTCCCGTGTCTACGTAGAAACACAGAGTCTTCGGAGTAAATATGGAGATGAGGCACAGAACTGAATAAAGTACTCCTGAAATAAGTTTACCAGTTGGTCAAAGTGTTGCTGCTTCCCAAGTTGACTTGCTGGGTTCTGCACATTGTAGGGTGCAATTTAAATCTGTTTTCTGACCAACCAAGGGTGACTCCAAGCAGCTGTTGCCATAGTTGGGCCCCAGTGAAGGGGGAAGAATGAAAAAGAGTCAGAGAAAAGATTGGGCTGATATTCTTCCTGTACTGGGGCTTGGTGTGTAAAACAGGATGGAGAGCAGAGTCACAGAGCTGGTGCTTGGACTCACATAGGTGGCAATCAGGCAGTCACATGACAGAAGAAGAAGGCAGCCAGAACCAGGACAGTGAGCAAGAGGTGGTTTCTTGTGAGACCATCCTGATATCCTTAGACATAGGAGTCTCCTCTCGGCAATGGACCATCCCCTTTCTGAGCCTGGGTAGAGGTGCTGCAGTGGGGGCTGTCACACATGCAATACCAGAAGTAAATAAACTGGATCCATAAATCATGTAATTTGGAGACAAATACTTATTTTCCCTTAAAACACATTTTATTGCACCTGGAACACATGTTATTGCACTTAGAATATGATATTCCACTTAGAATATAGAACACAGAGAACGATGGATCAGATATAGAAGTTTACAATGGAAAGAAGCTGTTTTAAGCTAAAACAATGCAAAACAGTAATATAAATACATTACCAAGAATGTGGTGTATATATCAAATACATAATGGGTTGCAGCAGAATAACACATTTTTCTCCACATGAGTGGTGAGACCTTCATAACTAACTTCTGGCTTCACTGCTCGTGAATTACAGGCCTCATCACTCACTAGTGGAAATAACTGAGTTATGTAGCCGATTATGAAGTCCCTATATACTGTATACACATTATAGAATAGGTTGAAAAGTACAGCAATCTGATTGGCTGAGAACAGTCACATGCTTCATGGTTATTCCAACAAAAGTGTACGGCTTGATTCTTGTGGTTGTTTTTCTTTATATGTACCGATTTTTTTTCAATGTTTTATGACTATGTTAAAAAAGTGCAAAAATACCTTCCAAGGGATCTGGTCAAACAGAAACATATGGAAAAAAGTACAATAATACCTTCCAAGATGTCTGGTCATACAGAAAAACCAAACACATCTAGTATTCCCATATATTCCAGAATGAATGGACAACTCATTGGGTGTTATTGCTTACATATTAGCAGTGAATAATAACACAGACTTCTACAAAACCATTCACATGTTGTATAACAAATTTCCCATCAAAAGTACTTTCCAGTATTGTGTGTGTAAACATCAGTTGGGGGGGTTACCCCCATCTTCTAAGACCCATGGTCTTTCTCCCCTTTGTTGCATCCACTGGTGGTAAATGCTGGTCTGTAAGTTCTGCAGCCTTATCAGTGTATAGAGTACACACACGTGCAATTTTACTGCAGCCTTCCTTAACCGAAATAAACGAATGTGGCCTTTTTTCCTAAAACAGGTCCAGTGCTGGAATTAGTGCTTCATTTCTTTTCATGTTCTTGGCTGCACAGAAGTGTGCTGGGAGAACCATGTCATGGCACTAGGAGTCAGTGCACCTTGCTTACCATTCCCAGTGACAGAGACATCATCAACCATTGTAGCTGAGCCAATGAAACAACTGGCAATGGGGTCTGCCTGAGGTATAATGGCTTTTACGGGTTCGTCATGGCTTTACATGATGCTGGTTGGCCACGCCCACTGGTTGGCAAAAAAGAGGAACTGTTTGATTGACAGTGCATTTTCAATCAGTGCTCTTTTTGACAACTACCATTATGTTACAATACGCGAGTCAGAGTGAGAAAGTTGTTATAATGCCAGGGCATTGTGCTGCTACATGGGACAGCCGAGGGTTCCGACTGGACTCAGGGCATCTGACTGGTTGTCAGATACAGGTTGATTAGACTTACTTCAGTAGTGGGGAAATTAATGGAAACCCTACTAAAGGAGAGACTGGTAGAGCATTTTGAATCTGATTGGCTGCAAGGATTCATGGAGAGGAAGTCATGCCAGACCAATCTGATTGATTTCTTTGATTGGATAATCAGGGAAATGGGTATGTCAAAGCAAGTAAATTTATTTTCTAAGTGCCCATCCAAGGCTCAAGGCACCATACAGGATAACAATTCGGCAACATTAAAACACAGTTGAATTAAAAAAAGAAACAGGTAAGGATAACAAGCAGCAAACATAAAACACATCATCTGAAGTTTAGTGTTAAGCAGTCCCAAATGCCAAATTAAACAAATGGGTTTTAAGCAACCCCTTAAAATGCAGGGATTTATTTACTCTAAAATTGATTAGCGTTTTGCTCATAAAAGTACGAAATCTTTGTGGAAATGCATAGCTTTTGCCTCACTGTGTTTAACAAACACAGCACTTCTAGAAAATATATATAAATACTTTCTGTACAGTTAGTATAGTCCCAAGAAAAAAATTGCTAATCAATTATTTAAAACCCTGAAATGTTCCAGTGATGGGGCTCCTCTAATGTAACCAGACAGTGAGTTCCACGAGATAGGTACAGCAATGCCAAAGGCTCTGTCTCTTGTAGATGTCAAGCAGGAACGTGGAACCATGAAGGGCACCCCCTCAGAGGAATGAAGGGGTGGACAAGAGTGTATTCAGTAAGAAGGGATTATGCACCACCTCACTGACAGCCAATGCACTTCCCACAAAACCAGCATGATATGCCCGGGCCGTGAGGTCTCTGCAATCAGCTGGGCTGCTGAGTTCTGCACTTGCTGCAAGCAATGCACCAGCCCTGCAGGTAGCCCTAGGTGGAGGGCATTGCAATTATCCAGACTGGAGGTAACAAATGCATGTACTAGTGTTTCCAGGTCGGTGGTCTCTAGATAGGTTTGAATTGTGGTGATATTACGCAGATGGTAAAAGCCACTGCAGGCAACAGATGCTAATGTTCAAGTGTCAATCCACCATCCTCAATGATGCCCAGATTTCTTGCCCTATCAGCAGCTCGTAGTGTGACACCATTTAACAAGCGCAACAGGGCATTATCACTATTCATTACTGCCCCCACATGGCCTGGTTTCACCAGTAACACCTCTGTTTTTGATGAGTTAAGTCTCAGCCAGCATGAGGCCAGCCAGTCTTGGATTTCAGTGAGACATTTGTCTAACACAGCCACAGTGTTAACCCCATCAGGTGCACATCACAGGTAGATGTGGGTATCATCTGTGTAGCAGTGGAAACCCATGCCATACCCCCTAATGAACTTCCCAGTGGCAACATATACATGGCAAACAGCATGAGAGTTAAATCGACCCTTGAGGCACTCCACAGCAGAGGGCAGCAGCCCTTGAGATGTTACCACCTAGTGCCACCTGCTGTACTGTGCTAGATAAGTAGAACTCAAACCACCACGTCGCTGTACCATTGAGTCCTACCTACTGTCTGAAGTGGGACAGTAGCACCCCATGATCCACCATGACAAATGCCAAGTAAAGGTCCGGCATCACCAAGGTAGAACACCAACGTGTTTCTCTCACCAGAAGAAGATCATTGATCACCATGACTAGTGCTGTCTCCATGCTATACAGAGGTCTAAATCCAGACTGAAATGACTCACGGATCTCAAAACATTCCAAGCGCTCCTGAAGTTGTGCCGCTACTCTCTTCTAAATTACCGTCCCTAAAAATGGGAGGTTTAAAACAGCCCTGTAATTTGCCACATCCTCAGGGCCCAACAATGGCTTTTTTAGCAGGGGTTTCACCACTGCCCTTTTCAGGTCAGCAGGGAACACACCCTCCTGAAGTGAACACCTGATTAGCTCAGTGATTTTTGGAACCAGAGCTGGCCAGCAACTTGAGAGAGAGCTGGTAGACCCTGGGATCAATATACAGCATGTAGGGTGCAGCTTCAAGACCACATGGGAGATATCCTCTGTTAAGACTGGCCCAAACTCCACCTATGGTGACAGAGTGCTTAAGGTCCCCCAAAATACTACCAGCCTAGGACAGGCCACCTGAGGAGATACTGGCTCTGATGGTGGATACTCTGCAAAGGAAAAACTGGTTGAACACATTGCATTGCTCTGCTGTAAAAACTCCTCCCACCTGAAGACAGAGAGTATTCAGCAATCTGTCCACAGTGTTGAAGAGCTGAGCTGGTTGATCAGGGGAGGGCAGTGGGCATGGCCTATCTGGAGTTCAGCAAGGTCTTTGACACTGTGCTGCACAGGAGACTGATAAAACAAAATCTGGTCAGATCCACCACGGCTGCATAATGAAGTTAGTGAAGTTGTGTGGAATTGTTAAGGAGGTAAGGAGAAACAACACAATGATTTGTAAGTAGTAAGATTTGTTTTAGTTTTTGTTCTACGGAAGGCATACACATTATTAGAAAAATATATGGAGGTGCACATTTTAATGGAAGGAATAGGAAGCAATATAGGTTTACAAAAGAACCCCAGAGCAAATGCTACTGAGGTATGTGTTATCCCAGATTATATTGGCTGGACAGCCACATTTTAAAGAAAACACAATTGCACATACCCCAATAATGCAAAGCATCATGGGAAACATATGCAAATGCTCATGATGATACAGAATGTGGCAGTACATGAGAAAGTAATGGCTGGCATATGTTCAGCCTTGGGATTATTTACACATTTTTTTAAGAGAAACAGGGTTTTTGTCCATGAGGTGATGTAAGTTATATTTAAGCAATGTGTTGATGTCAGGAAGTCAGGTGTAATGATGGACTGTTAGCAGAGAAAATGTGATAGTAACTTTCAGAGGTGGTTGCTTTTGATAAGGGTAAGGTAGTTATGCTTGTGATAATGGGAATATTAAGAAAGTATGAGGTCTATGCAGAAGTGGAGTACAAATATGCACAGTTTCATAAGTATGTGCTAAGAGTGCAGGCAAATGTGATATGCAGGTTTGTTTTAGAAATGGGTAAAAATAGTGATACATGCAATTGATAGAAAGATAGATAATTACATAGACATATGGATAGAGAGAGAGAGACACACACACACACACAGACAGACAGGCAGAATAGGAATGGCAGTGAAGTACTGAAGTGATGCCAGCATCACCCCCACCATTCAGAGATGGACAGGCATTGGGATGTGCATTTGGGTCATCGCCCATAACTCTCACACCATTTCACCTCACCTTACCCTGCAGACACAGACAAGTGTTGAGGTGTGCCTTGGGGTGTTCAAGCTTTACATTCATCCCATTCCATTAGGAAATATGCTGAAATGGGTACAGTACTATATAAGAAAATGGAGCAAACTTTGGGGCTGAAGAGTCAAAGACACAACTCGATACCTGTCGCTGGCTGCAGGGTGGGGATGGGGGTAGAATGGCGTGAGCATTACTGTTGACAATCCCAAGTCACACCCCTGATGCCTGTCAGTCCCTACAGGGCACGGTGTTATGGTCAGAAACCCTAATGCCCTGGGCATTGTTATGTGACTTCTTAACTTAGCAACAGCATTTAATGCATTACATTATAAGGACAAGTAAATAAATGTTTTTAATACATGGACAGGCATTGGGGTGTGCCTTTGGGATGTTGCCCATAATGCTTACGCCATTTCACCTCACCTTACCCTGCAGACACAGACAAGTGTTGAGGTGTGCCTTGAGGTGTTCAAGCTTTACACTCACCCCATTCCGTAAGGAAATACGCTGAAATGGGTACAGTACTGTATAAGAAAATGGAGTGAACGTTGGGTCTGAAGAGAAAGACACACCTTGATACCTGTCAATGGCTGTAGGGTGGGGCTAGGGGTGGAATGGCATGAGCATTACTATTGACAATCCCAAGTCACACTCCTGATGCCAGTCAGTCCCTACAGGGCAGGGTGTTATGGTCAGAAATCCTAATGCCCTGGGCGTTGTTATGTGACTTCCTAACCTAGCAACAGCATTTAATGCATTACATTATAAGGATAAGTAAATGCTTGTAATACATTTACAGACAGTTACATAAACTTAATTTTCTTCATAGAATAATTTAAATTTAGTAACAGTGGTAGTACAAAGCAATTACCCAGACAACTTGAAAAATATAACTACTTTATATTGTACATTGACACCCCATAAGGACCTCCTTGAAATTGAGATGCAAATGTCACACATTTATCAGTTTTCTAACAGGAATATTTTACTATCCTAAATACATTTCCTGCTTCAGTAACTGCTCAGCATATCTATTGCATGACCTACTTATTGACATTTTACACCTGCTATGCAATGTACTACTGCTTACTACGCCAACAACATGAACCATAAAACAGATGACTGCCATAACTAGGGAGGCAGTGTAGCACAGAGGTTTAATGCCCTGAGCTGCAAATCTGGAGATCTGGGTTTGAAACCCACAGCCTCCACGTGCATACTGGGTGACCCTGAGCAAGTCACTTTACTTCCATGTGCTCCCAGGTTGCCCCTGTAAACAAGCTTTCAGCTTAGTGTGCCACTCCTGGTTCAACAATTGAAAGAAAAAACCCACAATATATTATTTTTCTTGCTTTATTTTGCTACTACAAGCTTTGACTAATACAGCCATCCTTAAATGTACTTTTTATTACTCATGTGTCTGTGACCTAGGCAGAACTACACTTAAAATCTTACACATAAATAAATAAATCATCAGAATAGCATTTATTTCAGTACTATCTCCTTCCTTTTCAGGTGCCCATGACACTATGTATCTATATTTATATATTTTAACTTCAAAGCACTAAACCTATTCAAATGCACAAAACACAAGACTTTATTCACTTCACACATTACTGTTAAACTTCAGGTCCCAGAAAGATAAAAATGTAGAGCTTTCCCTAGCTATTTGGGTGGGTGCTTCAGCTGTGTGTGTGTATGTGGGGAGGGGGGGTATAAAAAGCTTTTAAGAAACAGACACTCTAGTATCCAATATGGGATAGTCTTCTTTGGGTGACATATTTTACTCCTTTGTGGTCTTATACCTTAATTGTCATTCTTGTGTTGCAAGTGCTTGCTTTCATCAAGTGCTGTAATTTCAGGATGCAGTTTCACAAGTGCTGTATAAGGATGCAGTTTCAGGCACTCCTTAATTACTTTTTCTTTCCTTCTGAACCTTAAGTTCTGATGCCCCAGGCAGCTCTGGTTGTCAGTTGTTCCAATATGATAGATCCACCTCATGCCACTCCCACATGAACCAAAAAAAAGGTGGGGTGGATCTTTAGAAGCTTCTCAGGTGGAGGTGGGGGTGGATCTTACCCCCTCAAAAAACAACTAATGCTGCCTCCCACTACTCAGGTTCCAGTTCTTGTACCTCCCATTTAAGAAAGAAAATAGTGCCCTGCAACCATTGACTAACATGAAAGCATATTTGAGGGCGGAAAGTATTTCTTGGAGGAGGGTACAGGCGGAGGAGACCATTTACACCTTCAGCCAGTTCCACGGACAGAAAACATGACATCAGCCCTTTTGTACATGCAAAATGTCTGCAGGCTCCACCCACTGCAGCCATAAAAAGGTGATCAGCCTAAGGTTGGGATCCAAAGTGGAAAATTGGGTTAGAAACTGGTTAACTGATAGGAGACAGGAGGGTGGTTAATGGCACTCACTCTAATGATTGGAGAGTGACTAGCAGGGTACTGCAGGGCTCCGGACTGGGACCGGTTCACTTCAATGTCTTCTTAAGTGACACTGCAGATGAACTGAAAGAGAACCTTTTTGGCAGATGATACCAAAATATGTAATAGGGTGGACACTCAGGAAGGGAGGAGAGAATGCTTAGGGATCTTGGGAAACTTGAAGAATAGTCAAGAGCATGGAAAGTGGGGTTCACTGCCAAAAAGTAAAAATCCTGCACTTTGGGCACAGGAACCCAGGAGCTGAGTATAGGATGGGGGGTTACTGAAAGTCACTAAACAGAAAAGAGACCTTGGGGTTATCATATCTGATGACCTCAAAGTGTAAGGGCAATGTGACAAAGCTGCAGGTAGGGCTACTGGGATACTGGGGTGCATTACCCATCACTGCAACCTTTACTCTTCCCTCTCCTTTCCCTTTCTTAGTGCCAGGCACCTTGCACACAATGCTTCTCTTATTGGCAAGATCTGGCTTGGCTCTTCACCACCGTATCTGCACTCACTCCTTTCTGTCCTTCCTACCAGCTCTGAAACTCCACCTATAGGACCCTCAACCCCCCCCCCCCCAGTCCTCCTCCTCCTCTGGCAGAGCTGCCTTCTCATCACTTCCCCAACATCTGGAACTCCCTCCCCTTAGACATCCGCTCAGCCCGGTCTACTAGCTTACTGTCCCATTGTCTCAAACTCTACACCTCCCCTACCTGCAACTGCACTTGATCACCCTGCCTCCTCTCGCCCTCTTCTCTTTTTCTTCCTTTACTTTCTGCCGGCACCAGTCCTTCTCTCCCATCCCTTTATTCTTGCTCCCTCTCCCCTCCTTGCAGCTACTCTCTGCCATCCTACTACCCCTCTCTTGGCATATCATTCTCTTCCCCTCTCCTGGTTAGACCTTCTCTCTGGCTACTCACCTACTCCTCTCCTCTCTCTTATAACTTCTGTCTCGTAACTTCTCTATCTATAATTTCTACCAGCCACTCTCCTTGTGGGGTTACTGCATCCCGAAGAGGTGCAGGCCCTTTTCTTTCCTTCCTCTACTTATTATTCCCTTGCCCTGTTCTTGACTTTTCTCTTAAATTATTCACATGAATTTCTAAGCTGCTATGTTCCGACAATCATCCTAGCTAGAAAGTTCTATATTGGTGGAATATCCTTAGGCACGTGTGTATGTACTGAAAGTGCTGTATTGTCAATATAACTTATTTGACTGTATTGAAATTGTATATATCTATTTGACCATATGCATTGTATGTATTCTTCTCTATCTAATATATTTATGTTCAGGCTGCCGCTATTGTTATTCAAATCTGTTCTGTGTTTCTATTGCATTTTCCCTTTCCCCTTCCCACCAGGACGCATCTGGAATCAAGCTATTAGCTCAGTTTGCCTTTCCTGGTAAAACTTTTCAAATAAATAAATAAGATGGGGTATCTCAAGCAGAAGGAGGGAGATGGTATTGCCACTGTATTGACCACTCTCTGGTGAGACCCCACCTGGAGTACTGTGTCCACTTTTGGAGTCCGTGCCTCAGAAAGGACATAGACATGATGGAGGCAGTCCAGAGAAGGGCAACTAAAATGGTGCAAGGGTTGCACAAGTAGCCATATGAGGAGAGACTGAAGAATTGCAGCATGTACATCTTGGATAAGAGGAGAGCAAGAGGAGGCATGATACAGACCTACAGGTACCTCACAGGAGTAAACAGGATGCAGAAGGGGAGTCTCTTTCAAATGAGAAAGAGGACCAGGACTGGGGAGCATGCAATGAATCTGGTGGGGGGTAGTTTAAGAGGGATGTGAGGAAGTACTTCACTGAAAGGGTGGTAGATGCCTGGAACAGACTGCCAGAGAAGTGGAGGAGGTGATCCCTGGTTCAGTGACAGACTTGGGAGTTAGAGGACCAGCTGGGGGGAGAAGGATCGAGCATCCTGGAGACTGTTCTCCTTCTCCAGGGAGAGGGGGGAAGAGTGCTTGGCACTTTACGGACCCCTGGCAGAGGCTGGAGGACCACTGCAGCCAGCACCATTACTAGGGGGACCAGGCAGATACTGGACATCATTGCATGTCCCCACCTCCAGGGATCCAGCATTCATTAAAAAAAGCCAGCCCCCGGGGCATGACACCCTGCTCTGCCGCCATCTCCACTGCCATCAATGTCCATCGGGGGGTCCCGCTCCCATGACCCCGACCTTATGGGTAAGCTGGGTATTGTCATCAGTGTCCATTGGGAGGGAAGCCCACCTGGCTTCCCCACCCAGGGGGTAAGCCTGGGCATGGGCGGATGGCAGGCAGGGAAGGGCTATCCTCTGAATGGAGGTTTGGGGGAGCCAGACAAAAAAATAATAATAAAAAAAAGAAATGAAGGAGGTGAAAATGGTGGGGAGCTTTAAGCACGTGTGGGATAGACATGAGGTATATTAGTAAATAGGCAGAGAGGAAGGATGGTCACTGGAGACCAGTTAGGCTCTGTGGAGACAAATTAGGCAGGGGACATCTGGGCAGACTGAGTGGGCCAAGCAGTCCTTTGCTGCTGAGAAATTCTGTTTCTATGTTTCCACGACTGGGCTACAGTATCAGATTGGCAAGTCAAGGAGGGGGAAACAGGTCTACCCACCACAGATGCATCCTCTACTGCTGACTGCAAGGTAACCCTAATGGATGTGGAACTGTCTCAACACGGGCTGTGGTACAGAATGCAGATGAGGGGGGGCAGGGATGATGCTTTTTTCCCCCAATTGTTTTCACCCTTTTCCCCCTTTTATTCTTTATATCTTCCATCCTGGTGGTCAGAGTGGTCAGAGTCACCATGGCTCCACTATTCCTCCAAGTGGGAGAGCAGGGGAGTGGCTGCCTTCACAGCCATCACTAATGCCACTCCTTGGTCAGTCAGCTGCGGGTATGAAACATAGAAACTAAGACAAAGACAGCAGGAAAGGACCACTGGTCCATTCAATCTGTCCAAGTTACCTATTCAGTCCTGGAACCTACTGCCCCTGCAGGGTCTTAGTCCTCCTCATCCTTCCACCATTCTCCTCCCAGCTTCCGCCACCCGAGCAACCACTATACCCTTCATTCTATCCCAACCATGCTTGAACCCACCGAAAGTTTTAGCACTGACCACTTCAGCAGGCAGACTGTTCCATGGCTCCACCACCCTTTCTGTAAAATAATACTTCCTTCTGAGCCTCCCTCTTGTCAGTTTTCACTTGTGTCCACATGACAGTGAACTAGTATTCAAGCTAAATATTTCCCCCAGTTCACTTTATTAATTCCTTTTAGGAACTTGGAGATCTCTATCATATCTCCCCTCTTCCTTCTGGTTTCCAGTGAGTACATATTCAGTGCCTTGAGGCGCCTCGTAGGACGTGCCCTGTTGGCACTGAATCATTTTGTGCTACCCTGCACATCACTGTCTTCAGCCTGTCTTCAGCCTGTCTCTATCATTCCTGGGGTGAGGTTTCCAGAGCTGGGTGCAGTACTACAGGTGTGACCTCACTAAGGATCTATATAGGGGAAGTATTACCTTTGCCCTTCTGTTATCAGTACCTCTCCTGATACAAGCCAGCATCATATTCACTTTGCTATATGTCTTCTTGCACTGACTCAATTGTTTGAGGGAGTCACTGATGATAACTCCAAGGACCCGTTCCTCAGCTGTAGTGCTAAGCTTCACTCCACCCACCTAGTACCCTCTCCTGGGGATCTTGTTCCCTAAGTGCATTACCTTGCTCTTTTTGGTATTGAATTTCAACTGCTAAACCTTAGATCACCCCTCTAGCTTTCATACGCCATTCTGCATTTCCCTGATTCCCTCATCGCTATCCACACACCTGCAAAGCTTAGTATCATCTGTGACGAGACACAGCCTGCCCCAGATACCCCCACCAATGCTGCTTATGAATATATTGAAGAGGACCTGTCTCAGAACAGAAGATCCCTGTGGTACCCCACAGGTGACCTCCCTCTTTACTGACGACTCCATTGACTACAACCCTCTGCTGCCTTCCCTTTAGCCAGTTACCCACCCAGTTTACTATGGCCTTAGCCACACCTAGATCCTCCATCTTCTTCAGCAAGCATCTGTGAGGCACTGAGTCAAAAGCTTTGCTGAAGTCAAACTAGAGCAAATACACAGTGTGGCCCCTATCCAGTTCCCTTGTCACCCAGTCAAAGAAAACTATCACGTGAGTCTGACAAGTATGCAAATTCTTGGCAGCCCACACCCAAGCGAGGGCCAAGCACTTCACCTTCCTAACATGCTCAGCCCTCAGGCAGCCTCAGAGAGGGATTCCAGGTCTCACAAGCGAATGTCGATCTCCCAGGTGGCATTGCAATACAGTATATGGCTGCTGCGTCACTGAGCTAACCAAGGGATGAAAATGTTCAAATGGTACATAGGATGAAGAAGTGGCTGTCTGCAGATATTTTGTTGATTCAAAGACCCCAAATTCAGAAGCTCCCCCCACTCCCCCCATAGCC
Organism: Neoceratodus forsteri; assembly: GCA_016271365.2. NCBI lineage: Eukaryota > Metazoa > Chordata > Ceratodontiformes > Ceratodontidae > Neoceratodus > Neoceratodus forsteri. The sequence goes on from JADMNL010000025.1 coordinate 359,994,680, forward strand.
AACACCTGAGGCAGGAGCCCCCTAAAAGGGCTGAGTTGGCATTATTTCCTTTTTTGTTTTACAGTTTCTTTGATCGGTACAGCTCAACTGAAATGTAACATCTTGTTTTCGGTGGGTAGTGCTGCTTAGCAGGGAGAGAGAATAAAGCACAGGTGACTTGCTTATGGTCCTACAGTGAATCAGTTGCTGTGGTAGGATTTGAACCGGGGAATGGATCTCCTGGTACTCATTCCTGCTCTGCTCTCTAACCAATCTGTCACACTGCCTCCTCTACCACATTAGAATGAAGGGAAGCCCTTGTACCACTGAAAAAAAAAGCTAAACCGTCCCCCCTCCCCAAACCTGAATATGGCTACAGACTGAGAATTGGATCAGAGTGAGGAGAAGCAAAGTGCGATCAAGCCGTGCACCTAGAAAGTGCTGGCTGCATTGTCCTCATGTTGACACAGGCTGCTGTTTGTGGTACTGAGGAAGTTTAGCTGCGGATTCCTGCAGTCATGTTAGCTGGTGAAGTTACTGTTTCTTCTTCTCCTCTGAGAGGCTGCATGAGTCTCCTGATAAAGGAACCACAGATGAAGGGTTAATCAAATCTCATTTCAATAGCAGTACCTGCAGGCCTGTCCCCTCGCACCCTTCCCTATTAGCCTATCTACCTGACTTTGTAACCAGTGCACAGTGACACCCACCGATGGCAGTGGAACTGGGACGCTACTGGCTGCTTCCTCGCTACTCACCACGGCACCCTGAATACAATCACATAAGCAGCAGCTCAGAGTCGGCTTTGGTCACCGACAACAAATGCCCATCCTGGGTGGAAGAAGGGGTTCCCCAGACCCACTCTCTCAGTGTGCAGATGCACTGTAAGGAGTGCTTTCTTTGCCTGGTTCAATCACAGTGTAATGGAAGCTTGCGGGAATGTTGTAAGTTCCGAATCCAACACCCCATCTGTGCCATTAGTAGTGTACCACTATCTCCTGCCTCATATGACAAGTCACCAGCATGCCAGTCTATTAAATATGACAAAACATTAATGTAAAGTATATAGCATTGTTCTCATGTTAAGCTCTTTCATAGTCTAGGCCCTTATTTACACATTTTGGATATATATATATATACATGTATATATATATATATATATATATATCTATTGTTTGTATTTAGGCTTTTTTTAATTTTATTTCTGTTCCCTTAATTAGGGTCATGTGTTTAAGCAATAACGCATTAGTTGGCTCACTATCCTTGACAGTAATGTGATTGTTAAGAGAATAAAGTATGATGCTGAAGACTAAGTACTTTATCTTCACAAGACAATCACGCTATTGGTGATAGTGAGCCAACTAGCACGTTATCACTGTCACGCTAGCGGTACTGTTTTGTTGTCCCTGGGTAAGTTTGTGGTAACTCCACTCCTCCCTCTCCCTGCACTGCACTTGTTTACAGTTTCTGATTTGCTGCTGTGAATACTGTGAGTGCAATCTAGTCAGAAAATATAAGGGAGTAGGGCGATGTCACTACTATCCTTTTATTAACAATACAGTCACTGCTCTGAGTTCTGAACATTCACTGTATTGAGAATAAAATGACAATTGTGAATCTGCTATCAAATAAACAGTTTGTAACTCTGGCTTGTGACTGGAGGAGAGGTTCACATGTGGTATAATTATTGATATTCCCTGTATTTTCTGGAGTCCAGATTTTTCTCCTCCAACCTCAGGCTGTCTGTGACTCTCCTCGAGTTGCCAACTTCCCAGCTCTAACAGTTGTGGATCTGTGCAGGACCTCTCCAGTTGGCAAGGGTCCCCAAGAATACTGGCTGTCATTCTGACAGACTGGTGCAATTTTACCCCATGTGTTCTCCCAATACCCACCTCCACAGTGGCACTGTGCCTAGGCATGGTGGCCTCCCAGATACACAACTACTCTGAATAGGTGACCTCCTTCAAGGCCCTACTGCAGGGGGTAATTGTGGCTGCAGAGGTACGTGGCTCCCTGCCTGGTTGAGAACACAGTACCACTGCCAGTTCTCCTTGACTCCAACTGGATGATCATTGATGACCATGGCTCACCCTTGAATGAAGGTCTCCAGCTTGGTAACACAGTACACTACCACTGGATCTTAGGGTGGCCATACTCCCTATATTTTAATGCATAACTCCGAATGCTCTTCGACACAGGAGCTCTCCAGTTGGCTGCAATAAAGTGAACTATTACTACTGGATAGTGCATGGAGGAGTTTGATGTTTATGAAAAATTAACAGTAATCACTTCACACTCATGGAAGGCGAGGCCCTTTTCTATACCTGGGGTAGAACTGGGCAGAATGTGGAACTCCGTCGGCTGAATTCACGCTGAATGGCAATTCCCCTTTCAAAATACTGTTCAGAATTTCTTTTGAATTGCATGGAATTATAAAAAGCATTTCTATGTAAACTGTGGAATAACTTTCACAGATTGGAAAAAAGGAATCCAAGGTTTATATAAAACGTTTCACTTTTGAAATTTTGGATTTCCTACTACTGACAGAAGCCCACGGAATTCCATTCCACTGGCATTTGAAATTTTGGCACAGCACTAATCTGGGGACAGAGAACCAGGAAATGAACACGAATTAGGATTAGATATGTTCGAGGAAGAATGCGAGTTGTCAGGGGCTGGCCGGGGGGGGGACTTAACATCCCATAGGATGATCTCCTCCGGGGAGGGATGGTCACCAGCTCCACTGCCACTTGGGTGACCAGAGGAGGTGTTAGGGCAGTTGGAGAGGCATAGAGGGAAGGGGGACGCAAGGTGGTGCCATGCACAATGCACGATCATGTTCTGAGAGAAAGGGGGACCCAGAACAAAGGGGGGGGACTCTGGCCAGGCAGGATGAGCACTGGCTCTCTGCAGGTCATGCACTGGCCTCTGTCTGGGACCTGGCCCATGCGGCAAGAGGTTCAGCCTGCCACCCCCGGGAGGGTGAGATAAGTGGAGGATGGAGTCGGAAGGTAAGTCCGTGAGAAGCCGGGTGACGGGGCCGGGGGAGCCTGTGCAAAGGAGGGCCTGGCCAGAGAGGTGGGAAAAAAAAATAATAAAGAATAGAATTACTGGTTTTGAGTGCATTCAGTTTTTTAAACTGCTTCAAGTTTGTGCTCCTTATTTCTTGGTATCTGCCGAATTAAGTCAGTTAGGATGGCAGGCCACCCTCTCTAACTGTCTGGTGCCATTCTCGAAAACTCTAGCCACATACAGTACCTTGGGGTACTATGTGATAATGGCGATGGCCAAATGGCGAGCCACGTTATCGTGACGCCAGAGCGGCAAAAATATTTTCCATTTCAACATCCTTGGCGCACGGAAGAACGGGCACCGTGGACTTAGCTCTTGCTTTCTGTGGGGGGTCACCCCCCGCACCCCCTACTAAAGAATTCTCAACCCAGGGGGCAAGGCGTCGGTGGGGGGGCAAAGCAAAACAAGTTTCTCGGCCGGCGCCATAAAATTGCACTCAGCGCCTGACCCTGGCCCGAACCCAGTACCTTCCACACAACCAGAGGCTCAACCCCAACGCCACAGTGCAGCTTGGCAGCCGACTGCAGCGCCACCCCTACATCCTCTGCCTTCTTCCAGCCCACGCTCGCCAGGTTGCTCCCCCATGGCGCAGGCGCATATAGCGCCATCCTGTCGCCGCTGTCATCCACCCCACCACATTCGGTCACCCTACCCCCATCACCATTCTGGCTTTTGCCCACAACGCGTCGCAGCTTCAGACAGCGCCTTACTTCAGACGCCAACATCACAGGCTATCGTACCTTGATTGTATCACTATTTTTACATGGTGTTGATCAACCTGGAAGTCTTTTTCTGCACTGTTCCTCTTTGGAACCAGCAGAAGACCCCTATTCCATGAATTCCATAGATTTTGGAGCAAGGGAAAGAGGAATAAGGAGGTGGAGTGCCTGTGCCGTGCCTCGGCTTGGAGGGATGGAGAGCAAATCCAGAGGATCACTAGGGCAGCAGGAGCTGGGAGGGCACTATATGTCATTGCCAATCTGGGGACAAATGACCTGGCAAGGGATAAGGTAGGGGCAGTGCAGTGTAACATCAGGGAGCTGGGGAGGAGCCTCAAGCAGGTGGTATGCACAGTGCCTTCTTCCAAGGTGTTACCTGTGTACAGCCAGGGAGATACAGTGGTACTCCACGCTGGCTGAAGGCAGGGTGCATGGCTTCAGCTACCTGGGGGAATGGGGGCCTCTATAAGGGGGATGGCCTGCATCCTTGCAGGAAGGGGACTGCAGTCCTTGGTTGGACATTTAAATGCTACTTGGATGTGCAGTTAAACTAGCCAAGAGAGGAGGCAGTAAAACCAAGGGAGGCAACAATTGCTCCCTCCCACCAGATGATGGAGCAGCAGAGAGGGAGGGCCCAGTGGGAGAAAACTCCCCTAGGGCAGGGATGCAGAGATGCAGAAAGGCAGTGATGAGGTCAAGGTAGAAGAGGGGGGTAAAACACAGGTAAGCAATGGTCGAAAATTGAAGGAGACAAGATAAAAAGGGAAGAGGAGAGTCATGGGGAGATTCAGGGAAAAACTCAGGCAGGAATGGGAGAGGGAAGAGGGCAGCGGGTGGGGTGGGGGCAAGGTATGGAGAGGCATGTGTGCCAATACAAGGAGTCTTGGAAGAAAATTGCAGACCTGGAAGCCATCATAGCGGAGGCTGACCTGGACTGAGTGGTCATTACAGAGTCATGGTGCACTGAGCACCAGGACTGGGGCATGGCCATACTGGGCTACTCTCTGTTCAGGAGAGACAGGGCAGGGACGGGGGGGGATGTTTTATATGTGAGGTAGGGAATCTAAGCCATGGAGGTAGAGAGGCACCATAAGGAAATAGAGGTGCTGGAGGTGCTGTGGGTCACCCTGGAGACAGGCTCTAGGGCCGCTATCCATAACAAGGTAGGGTACAGACTTTCAGCATTGGGAGAGGAGTTGGGTAATGCACTTCAATCAATCAATCAAGTCGTTATTTATCCAGGTGAACACCATTGAACAGGCTCATTTACAAGGTGGACCTGCGTTACACAAGGTCAAAAAACCATCATCAGAATGATGAGCAAGGGGGAGGTACTGCTAGTTGGTGAATTCAGTCTGCCAGATGTGGAGCGGAGCCTTCCAGCTGCAACTTCTGCATGGAGTAGGGCCATTCTTGACTCTCGACAAGGGGCTTTTCTCAGGCAGCTAGTCAAAGAACCCACTGGGGACAGGGCAGTGCTGGACCTGGTGCTTACAAACAGGGACAGCATTGCAGATGTCACAGTGGACAGTTCCCTTGGTACCAGTGATCACTGTACAGTGTGTTTTAACATTAAGACAGGAATAGAGGCTAACCGCATGAGAACGAGGGTCCTGGACTTTAGGAGGGCAGATTTTAGAGAAATGGGGGACTGCCTCAGAAACAGCCTTGAAGGGGGGGATTGCCAGGGAGGGGAGGGGAGGAGGCATAGTGGGAAAAAGTAAGGGAGGGTTTAATTAAAGAACCAACCTCTGCATGAAGAAAGTAAGTAAAAGGCCAGACCACTGGCGCAGGGGCAGGATACTGACCTGTGACGCCGGCGACCCAGGTTCAGGAACAGATCTGGGACATCGGAGGGCCAACCAAGGGAAGAAGGATTGAGCATCCAATGATTGCTCCCCTTCTCCAGAGGGAAGGGTGGCAGAATGTTTGGCATTATACGGACACCTAGCGGAGGCTGGGTGTACCACATACGCTGATGCCAACACGTTCAGGGACGGGGTGGATGCTGGCCATCATTGCACGTCTCCACCCCCATACATTGGGGAAAAATCGCTGCTGCCAGCCACCTCAGTGAAGCCTGCCCTCTGCTCTGACCACTCCCAGGCCAGCTCCCTGACCTATCCTGTCATTCGTGGCACTATGGGGCAGGTGCTGTGACCCCGTACTGGGAGGCAAGCCAAGGGGTATCAGGGAGCTGCAGCTAATGTGGGACGCGGGAGCAGAAAGGTCCATGATCAGGTGGAGGTTCGGCAGCAAAAGCAGCAGCAATAAAAGTATACTAAATAAAAAAAAAAGAAAGTGAGTAAAAACAGAAGGAAAAAAAGTTATGTTTTTTTAAGAAAGTGGCAAAGGTGGTAAAGAAAAAAGGATGGCATTCAGGAGGCAAGGAAACACAGAGGGAGGAGGACAGGGTGGTAGACCTAGTAAAGCAGAAAGAAGCAGGCAAGACAGTGAGAGGAGCAAATGTACAGACAGGGAAAGAATCGTGAAAGGGGTCACTAGAGGGGATAAGACTTTCTTCAGATACATAAGTGAGAAGAGGAAAGCAAGGGGAGGGATGGTTGGAATTAGAAGGGCGGAGAGGGGAGACTGCGCAGAAGAGGACCAAGAAAAAGCAGACATCCTAAGCAGGTACCTCTGCTCAGCCTTTACAGTGGGGGGGGGGAGCGAACCACCAAGGAGTAGGAGGAATGGGGGGGGGAAGTATACATAACTTCATTTTCAATGGAAAGAGTCCAGAATGGATTTGCAGCTCCAAAGGTGAGCAAAGCTGTGGGACCGGACGGGATACACCCAAGGATTCTAAAAGAACTCAGGGAGGTGCTAGCTGCTCTACTGACAGCCATTTGGCAGCTCACTGGAAACAAACATGGTTCCAGAGGAGTGGGGAAGAACTGACATGGTCCCTCCACATAAGAGTGGCAGTAGAGAACAGGCTAGCAGCATTAGGCTGGTCAGTCTTACTTTAGTGGTGGGGAGATTAATGGAAACCCTGCTAAAGGAAAGACTGGTAAAGTATCTTGAATGCAATGGGCTGCAATAACACAGGCAGCATGGATTCACGAGGGGGGAGGTCATGCCAATCAAATCTGATAGATTTCTTTGACTGGGTGAGCAGGGAAATAGATCAAGGAAAGGCAGTGGAAGTGGCCTCTCTGATCTTCAGCAAGGCCTTCAACACTGTGCCACACAGGAGGCTGATAAAGAAACTGAGAAGTCCAAGAGTGGGATCCAAAGTGATGACTGGGGTTAGAAACTGGTTAATAGGTGGGATGGTGGTTGTTAACGGCACTCACTTTATTTTATTTATTTATTTATTTATCCATGATTCGGAAAGTACCTTTGAGTCAGAGACTCATTTACAAAGGTTCCACGTCACATAGATTGGACAATACAGAAATTAAGGTAACATACACGTTTGATACATGGAAATGGTACAACAATGAGGCTCGAAATCAGTACCAAAACAGTCATATGGAGACACAAATAGGCATTTAGTAGAAGGAAAATGAAAAGGGGGGTGCCCCCTTTTATGACTTTAATGATGGGAAAGTGACCTACGGGGTGCCTCAGGGCTCAGTACTGGGACCGATCCTCTTTAATGTCTTCATAAGTGACATTGCTAAAAAACTGGAAGGAATGGTATGCTGTTTTGTAGGGTATACTGTTGTGAGGGTGCCGAAAACAGGGCTCTGTGTTGTGGGTGACCGAACAAGTTCATTTGTCATAGTGGTGTTCAGGATGTGAGATCATGGTGTATTTAGAGCTTGTTAGGATTGTAATAAATTCTGCACAAGCATGGTATTATGTCTGCTGTGTGTTCCTTGCTGCATGTCCAAATTTTCTGCGTTCCGTCTATTTCTCATTCTTTTCCATGCAGTTTGGATGTGGAGTTTATTACATTTAAAGGAAAAGTATTTTATTTTTTTACCTGCTTTGCTATTTTGGGGTAGGGACTTATTGTGCATTGTTATGTTTTTTACAGGGTTTGCATGGTTCTATTTGGCGGTATATTTGTCTGGCGGCACAATCATGTGCCGTGATTGATGTTGTCAGTATTTTGCTTGCACTCTTATTTACAGTGATACTATTATTAGCACTAATGTGGGTGAACAGTTTTGCAGATGCTACCAAAATCTGCAATAGGATGGTCACTGGGGGTGCAGAGAATGTGCAGGGATCTTGAGAAACTCAAGGAGTGGTTAAGAGCATGGCAGTTGTATTTCAATGCTAAAAAGTGCAAAACTATGCACTTACGAAATAGGAATCCAGGAACTGAGTATAGGATGGGCAGACATGGTTGATGGCGTGGATGAGAAGAAGCTGGGAGTTGTGACCTGAGCCCATATGGAGAAGACTGGAGAACCCCTGAACCCGGGGCTGGAGTTGTCTGTTCGGAGGAAGATCCCCAATGAGAAGGATCAGTTGAGAGTGAGGAGGATCTAGCGCAGAAGACGGAACCCCCAGAAACCAGGGAGGAACCGCCAGTGGACATCATGGATTTGTTATGTGGTTGGCCATATGACAGCTCAAGATCAAAAGACAGAGAGATATTGATTTCCAGGAGTAGGAACAAGACTGGAGGAGACAAGATCTAAAGTGGGCAGTGACTTTAAAAGCCTTATAATCTCTGGGGTCAGGGCAAGGACATGGTGGGGATGGTGCAACTTCTAACCCCAAAGAAATTAAATTACCTAAAATAACTGCTTTGGACAATATAGAAGCTTATCTGACCACATTTGAATGTGTGGCCAGAGCGTGTGGATGGCCACAAGTGCAGTGGGTGGTGCGCTTGGTGCCCTATCTAACTGGGAGGGCACAGTTAGCTTACAGCAACATGAACACGCGCAATGCTGATAATTATGATCTGGTTAAGACTGAAATACTCAAAAGATATGACATTAGTTCTGAGACTTACAGGCAAAGATTTCGTGCCCTGAAACATCAAGCCCATGATAACCCCAGAGAGACATTTGCCAGATTACGAGAACTATGTTGGAAATGGCTACAACCAGATGGGAACACAGTTTCGGCCATCATAGAAACTTTTGTTGTAGAACAATTTCTTCAAATTTTACTCATTGATGTACATATGTGGGGAGAAGAGCATAAGCCTGAGACTGCAGAAAAGGCTCTCACTCTTGCAGAAGACTTTCTTGCTGCCCACCAGCCCTATAAGAAGGGAGGACCACGCATACCTGAGCCCCCTGCTGCCAAGTCATCACAGCAGGTAAGACCCAATCCTCAACACAGAAATGTTAATTATGATAATAGAAATGAGGGTAGAAGTGGTCAAGTGGGAGAACATTCCCTGCTGATATAGTGTGCAGGAATTGTCAAGGACTGGGACACATAGCAAGATATTGCTCCACCAAAAGAGTGGAGAATGCCCACCTTGTCTTATTAAATACAGAGTACTTTACAACTGAGATGCAAACTGAAGACAAAATTGTGGTGGGAGTAATAGACTCAGTAGTAAGAGCACCCTGATAAGGCCAGAACTGGTGCATACTGCAAACAGGGGGCCGGATAAGAATGTTGTTTGCGTCCATGGGGACACACATCATTATCCCACCACCAGTGTTGACATTAATTTAAGAGGGAAAACAACTGCAATCATGGTAGGTCTAGTGCCCAGACTGCTAGTCCCTATATTGATCAGGCATGACTACCCTGAGTTTACATCACTGTTACTGGATAGAGAGTCTGTTGCTGCAGTAACAACCAGGGCACAGAGAAAAAGGGAACAACAGCTTGGGGAAGTGTTCCCTTTGAGGGAGACATCATTGATAACCCAGGGAAAACAAAGGTGACTGAATGCCAAGAAGAGACTACAAAAGAAATGGCACAGAGATCAAGTGGGACTACCAGAAAGTGTAAATTCTGTATTTGTCAAAAGTGATATAGTTAAAGAACAGAATGCAGTTGTGATCCTAAAACCTTTTTTTTTCTCCAGGTGGGAAAGACAGCAAAAGCCAGGTGCCCCAGAAATGGTGATAAGTAATCAGCTGTTATACAGGGTCTGTACAAAGCCAGACGCAGGGGGACAAATTGCAACTGATGATACCCCTATGCTTTACACAAGATTTGCTATATTTGGGACATGGCCTGCCCTGGGTTGGCCATGCGAGGAGAGACAGAACCCTGGGTAGGATCTTACAAAGAGTCTTCTGGCCTGGCATCCATGAAGATGTAGCTAAATACTGTCAGGATGCAAAGAATGGTAGTTAGTTGTTCAAAAAGGTTAAAAAGACATTGTTCCTTTGATGCTCCTGCCTTTAGTCACAACGCCATTCAAGAGAATAGGAATGGACCTTGTGGGTCCATTAGCAAAAAACTCGAAGGGGAATAGATTCATACTTGTTGTATGTGACTATGCAACTAAGTACCCGGAGGCTATTCCCATGCAAAGTGTCACAACACTGAAGATAGCTGAGGAACTTGTAAAACTCTTTAGTCGAGTAGGCATGCCTAAAGATATTTTAACTGATGGGGAGCAATTTCAATGCCACTCTGTTACATGAATTGTATAAACTCCTGGGAATTACAGCAGTCAAGACATCCCCCTATCACCCCCAAACAGATGGACTCAAGGAATGATTCAATCAGACACTTAGGCGTATGTTTATGAAGTTCATCCATGAGGAAGGGAAAGATTGGGACAGGTTTATCCCCTTTGTGCTATTTTCCTATAGGGAGGTATCTCAGGCCTTGACTGGCTGTTCTCCCTTCTCCCTGCTATTTGGCCAAAACCCCTGAGGCCCTTTAGATGTGGTGAAGGAGTGCTGGGAAGAGGGTAATGATATGAAACACCCTGGTATAGCCAAGTACATGAAGCAACTAAGGCAGATGTTGGTAGTGTACACTCAGAAGGCCCATGAGATGGGTGTGAAGGTCCAAATCACTCAAAAAGAAGGGTATGACCAGGGAACCTCCAGCAATAAAATGTTCACAATGGGTGAACAGGTGTTATTATCATTGCCCATTTCCACTAACAAACTCCTGATGAAGTGGCAAGGGCCCTACCAGATGTTATACCAGACTGGTCCAGTAACATATGAGGTAGAGACTCCAGACAAGAGACCTGGTAGGAAAATCTAGCATGCAAATCTCCTTAAAAAGTGGTATGAAAGACCCAGGTCAGATGTTGGTCTAGGCATGTTGGTGATGCCAGAGTCAGGAGACACAGATTTAGAAGTGGCCTATAGTAGGCTGGAGATGAACAAGGGGCCCCAAGAAGTATACATTGACCCAGAGCTAGAGCTGTCACAAAGAAAAGAATTGCAAACTTTGATGTATTCCTTTGCTTCCACTTTTACCAGTGAACCAGGGAAAGCAAGAGGAGTGGAACACCACATCAGTACAGAGTCACCCCTATGAGGAAGAAACCCTATAGACTCCCTAAGAGAGTAAGAATTGAGTTCCAACAAGAGGTTCAAAAATTGCTAGCACTTAACATCACTGAACCTTCTAAAAGTGCATGGGGTTCTCCTATAGTGGTGGTGCCGAAGAAGGAAGGAGGCATAAGGTAATGCCTTCACTTCAAAGGATTAAATCAGGTGGCACAAGTTGATGCCTGCCCTATGTCCAGAGTAGGTGATATCCTAGATCTGACAGGTAGCACCATGTTTATTTCCACCTTAGACCTCACCAAGGGGTACTGGCAAATCCTCTTGGAAGCCTCATCCAAAGAAAAGACCGCCTTCAGTACGCCGGTTGGATTGTTTCAATTTTGGACCATGCCATTCAAGCTCCATGGAGTACCTGCTACGTTCCAACGCTACATGGACCAAGTGCTGGCACCTTATTCTAATTTTTGTGCAGCATACTTGGATGACGTGGTTGTTCTTAGCCAAAATTGGAACACCCACCTGACGCATCTGAAAGCCGTGATAAGTTCAATTAAACAGGCTGGAGTGACCATAAACCCTTCAAAATGTGCCCTAGCCATGAGAGAAACTAGGTACTTGGAGTTTATTTTGGGAAATGGGCTCATAAAACCCGAGCTCAGCAAGGTAGGGACTGTGGCAAACTGTACTATACCTATAACCAAGAAATAAGTGAGATCATTTTTCGGTTTGGCAGGGTATTACAGAAGATTTATACCCAATTTTGCAGCCATTGCCACTCCCCTTACTGACTTAACCAAAAAACATTGTGGGAACAAAGTGCAATGGTCTCTGGACTGTGAGGAGGCCTGTCAGAGGATTAAAGCTGCCTTATGTTCCTCACCAGTCTTAAAGAGCCCCGATTTCAAACATCCCTTTGAGGTTCATACGGATGCCTCAGGGACTGGTATGGGGTAGTTTTAAGTCAAACCATTGATAGAGAGGAGCACCCAGTAGTCTATATCTCATGCAAGTTGCATCACAGGGAGCAGAAATACTCCACAGTAGAGCAAGAATGCTTGGCTGCCAAATGGGTGACAGAAGCTCTTCATTTCTACCTGTGGGGAGCCCCTTTTACCTTAGTCACTGATCACAATCCTCTGTGCTTCATTTCACAGATGAAGGACAAAAATAATAGGATAATGAGGTGGTATCTGGCCCTTCAGCCATACAAGTTCACAGAAAAACACAGGGCAGGTGCTTTACACGTGAACGCAGATTTTTTGTCCCCTCATAGGGTTGTCAATGAAACTGAAAATGTATAATTGCATATGGTAGCATGTTGGTGCTGTATAAATGTAATTTTTAGACACCCCAGGGTAATTGATTTGTGTATGAATAATGCAGAAATGTGCAATGGATGCTGTTTATTTATGTTGTACTGTTATTAAGGGACCCTGGGGTGGAGCTTCCAAGTGAGGTTGGGCTGAAGCTCCATCCTACCCCATGTGGCAAGGGGTAGGTTGTCTTGGAAACCTATGTCTGGTTTCCACTTAACCATGGGTGTGTGTGACAGAGTTGCCCCCCCCGCCACGGATTTCTGAGGTTGCACCCTGGGACATTCCATCTTCTCTTCCCTGACTATAGTATGCTGCTGCAACAGCAATTAATTATTTCTGTTCTGTCTAAATTCACCTTTCTGCTTCAGTGGAGTGACCTCCTACTGTAGTATCTCTTTTCTATTCTTTCCCCTCTTAGTTTCTTTTCCTGCTCTGGGTGCAAAATACATAGGCAAGGTAAATGCCTTAAGCTAGTATAGCCCCTGTGTTCTATTGCTCTGATGTAAGGGAAACTATGGGCAGTCAAAGGGACCAGGATTTTATAGATTGTCCCGGACCGCTTGTGTGTTTCAGTGCCAGTAGCGCTTAACAGTCTTTATATAATAAAGGAATATCACCCTGAACTAAATGGGGCCACCCCCTATTATTGATTGTTGCCCCGAAAAGTCCCCTTTAGTTGTAGGTGCACTGGACCGAGTCGTGCTGTTTGTACTTTATTGGTCCTGGTGTCTAGATTATGTAAACTCCTATTTTGAAAGCTGTTGGCAGCTATGAGGTGTGGAGGTTTGTAAAAACACACCCATAGCTGCTTCCATGTCATGTCTGTTTTGGGTAAAATCCCAAAAGTAAAAAAGGGCCTCCCGCTGTAAACCGCTGCTTGCGATATGAAGTTTGAGCAATTTTACTACTGCTTTTGTTCCCTGCAGCTTATGGCAGAAAAGAAATGTTCCCCATGTGTTCGCACCAGCATCGGTAGGAGTAAACCATGCTCTCACTTAGACACACGGTGCGATCCTTCTTGGTTGGGAGCTCTGTATAGCTCCAAAGTGTGTGCAAAGACGCACGAAGAGGCACACGACTCCCAGGGTGTTTTGGGGACTGGAGCCGAGTCACCAGTGGGGACATTATGTCCCAGAAGAAGAGGCGGTCACGTGATGGCGTCTAGCTAGGCTGCAGCCAAGGCCTAGAGCTCTGCCCCCCGGTCGCTTCCATCGTCAATTTTTAGTTGTTATCGGCGCCTTAAACGACTAAAATAGCGCTGATACCGGTTTAGTAAATCGAGCGGCTCCCGGGAGAGAAGTCTTAAGGAACACAGATCGCTGGTTTGTGGAGGGATGGAGGTGGATATGAAGCAGGCCGCAGTCCAACATACGCCTCCCGCCTCACCTGAAAAAGCGGCCAAAAAACAGCGGAACCAGACAAACTCCAAATCGGAACGCGGGCCGGAGAAACCCCAAACGTCTAGCCCTCTTACGGAAGGGAAATTTCTCTTGGAACTGAGTCCGCTAAAGGACCTGCTGCATGAGCTGAGTGGTGAGCTCAAATCACTCAGGAGTGACCTAGTCTCCGTATCCACCCGGGTGGCTGATGTAGAAGCAAGAGCCTATTCCCTGGAGAAGTGGAAAGATAAGATGGACCTGGAGGTTCAGGGGCTCAAGCAGCATGTAAACAAACTGCAGTGTAAGGCAGAGGATTTGGAAGGGAGAAATCGGAGGAATAATCTGCTGATCCTGGGCCTGTCCGAGGCCAAAGAGGGGCCGGACCTACTGCTATTTCTGCAGAAGCTACTGCTCAAGGTGGTGGGGCCCTCACCTGTTAGCTCTTCCTATCATTTAGAGAGGGCCCACCACTCCCTGAGGCCCCATCCCCCGGCGGGATCCCCTTGTAATTATCATCAAATTCCTGAGCTATATTGAGCAGCAGCAAGTCTACAGTAAATCCAGAGAATTGAAGGAAATAATGTGGGATCAGCGGTTCAGAGTGTCCCAAGACCTGCCAAAGGAAATCAGAGTCAAGAGAGCGCCTACCATGGGGTGGTTCAGAAGCTGATTGCCGCTGCTATCCCTTTAGAGTAATTTACCCCTGCTGTCTTCTCGGCCACCATCGGAGGCACTACTTTCTCCTATAACACCCCGGAGGCGGCCTTGAAAGACCTCTTGACGAAGTTGCCGGATTTGTTTAAAAATGCAGGCTGAAGGACACCGGCGTTTTTTTTCCCCTTCTGCGTGGTCAAATGGACTATTAGCAGTGGACTGAGTAGTTTGAAATTGGTGATCACTGTCCTCTCCTACCCTCTACTTGCTGTCTCCTGAGTTGAATATCCCCCTCTAATCTCTCCTCCCTTTTATTTTTCCTCCCTTTCTTTCTTCCTTTCTCGCCTTTTTTTTTTCCTCAGTTCTATCTTCCCTGCCTGGGTTTGTCTGGCGGTCCCTCCCTTCGTGGCTGGGTCTAGTCCCAGCTGTAGTTTTGGAGTTACCTTTTTTTTTTTTTGTGGTGCTTCCTTCCTCGATTGACTCTTCTGCCTGGTGGCTTGGGCTGGGGGATGGATCCCGGGCCGCTGCGATCGGTTGGGCTCGGGGCTTTGTACGCGAGTTGTCTGCTCGCCAGTCCGGATATTGTCTGCCGGGATGCAGTTTCCGGGGACACTTCCTGGCTGTGGGACCGCTTAGGTCCATGAGAGTTTTGTTCCCCCGGCAACACTGGGCCCTGGGGAGCTCCGGTATTCTGGATCGTGTGCCGTTTTGGGAGATTCAGTTCGAGAGTTGGGTGAGTAACCCTTTGGACATCTGCCTATGTCGGTGAGCGAGGGACCGGTCAAGGGATGGTTGGTTATGGGAGGACCGTGCAGGGTCTCTCCCCCTTTTTTTTCTCTTTGAGGGGTTATTTTGATGCCTGGGGGCCTTCTGCAAGTCTAATCTTCCGCCTCTAATTGAGACCTGAGGATGGAGGGGCTGGGGAGGGTTGGGGCTGCTGGGTGGCTTTGAGCGGCTTGCTGGATGGACAATTGCGAGCCAAGAAGGGGGGTTATAACTTCACCCGATGGGGAAATCTAGGGGTGACTTTGTCCAGGTAGCGAGACCTGATGTCCGTCTCATCGGACTTTGGGATATCACTTCCTTCTCAGGGTTTGGTTCCTCATTAAGGGGGGTCTGGAAGTTCGCATTGGGGGTGGGTGGGCTGGAGTATCTTTATTCAATGTTGTATCTAACCGGTTTTTTTGCTCTGGCTCCCCAATATATATAGTTCATGTAAGGGGTCTAGGTTTCATGGGTTTTGGGGGGGGATTTACCTGTATTAAGTATATACTTGCAGTTGTTGGGCTATTTGTGCTGTGGGGGTAGTTGGTGGTTATTGGGATAAAGTGCAGTTGCTTTAGTTACATCGATTTTAATGGGTTTTCTGTGGGGAGGATGCACCTACCTTTCTTTTCAAGTATATGATTGTCTGGCTACATATGGTTTGTGTACTGTATCTCAAAATGTTAAAATGTCTCTGAAAATTGCTTCGGAATGTATGGACTCGGGAGAAAGGTTAAACGCTCTCCAGATTTTTCACACTGTTCATTATTGTGTCTGGACATTCTCTTCCTCCAAGAGACACACCTCACTCAGTCGGATGCCAACCTGCTATCTCGCTCAGGTTTCTCCTATTCCTATTTGGCTGGTAATTCCTGTTATAGCAGGGGGGTCGCAATTCTTATTAAAAGGCAGGTCCTGTTTACGGCAGAGAAGACGGTGGTGGATGCCGAAGGGAGATTTGTTTTGATTCAGGGGGTTCTTAATGGTGAAAAAGTTGTTTTAGGGTCTATATACGGTCTAGTTGGGGGAGATTATAGTTTTATAGGTCCCTTACGGAAAGACTGATTAGTTTCCTCCCGGCTCAATTTTTACTGGGGGGAGACTGGAACCTCCCTTGCTCGTTGATATTGGATAGAGACCCCCAAGATAAGCGTCCATCTTCTCCAGCCCACAGAGCCTTCTCAGACCTGAGATCACTGTTAGGGCTATGCGATCCCTGGAGACTTGCCAACCCCTCTCTCCGGGCCTATACCTTTCTCTCTCAATCTCACGCTACCAAATCCCGTCTGGACATGATCTTGATGAGTGCCTCCTTTCTCCCTAGTCTCGGCTTAGTCGGCATTGATCCAGTTATCCTTTCTGACCACGCGGTTGTCTGGATTAAGCTTTCCCTTAATCCTGAATACTCTCGGGACTCGGTCTGGAGGCTGAATACACAGCTTTTAAAGGATTCTCAGACAGTAAACAACATAGGATCTTTGATATCAATATTCCTGGCAGAGAACCTTAACTCTGTTTCTAGATTTGATCTGATATGGTCAGCTCTTAATGTTTTTGAGGCTAATTTATCAAGATAGCTCTTTCAGAAAAGGGAAAGGCTAGCTGACTCTCTAGCTTTGATGGGTAGAGTTCGGGAACAGGAGGCTAAATATCTCTCACTTCCTCTCTGGTGGATCTCAAGCAGCTTTTGGTAATTAAAGACAAGTATCGGATCTCTTGAGGAGAAAACTGAATATGCCCTTATCAAGACCCAGGCCAAATATATCGACCAAGGAGAGAAATCTGGCAAGCTTCTGGCACAGCGTCTCTGGATACTTGAAAGCTCTAGGCTTATTCCCTCTCTAGTCTCCCTTCTGGGAAGTTCTCATTAGCTCTGAAAATTGCTCACGGTTTTGCAGAATTTTATGTTAAGCTGTACAGTGAATTCGAGAAACTGTACACCGTTGCTTCAACTTAAACAACTACTTAAAAGAGATTGATATTCCTTGTTTGTGGAGGCTCAGCAGACTACTTTATCTGCTCCCATTACTGAGAGGAAGTTGAAAGAGTTATTGCTTCTCTCACGCCAGACCGACGCCGGGCCAGACGGTTTTCTGCTAATTTTTATAAGACCTTTATTAAGGACCTTGTCCTTCTCTCCTTAGGCTCTGTATTATCTGGTCTCAGCCACTGAAGTAGATCCAGCGCTCTTTGAGGCAACCATTGTTTTAATTCTAAGCCTGACAAGGTTCTCACTTGACCTTACTAATTACAGACCTATATCACTCCAGAACCATGATATGAAGATCTTTCTAGAATTTTGGCTGACCGCATTAAAAGGTATGGTCTACGCTGCTGAGTCCCGAAGCAGGCGGGTTTTGTACCTGGCAGATCTTCGGCTGATCACCTGAGGACCCTCTCGCACATCTCGCAGCATGCTCGGTCCTTTCCGCATTCGGCGGTTCTGGTCTCTCTCGATGCCGAAAAGGCTTTTGATCGTGTTGATTGGGGGTTTCTCTGGGCGGTCCTTGAGAAGATGGGCTTCCCGCATGCCTTTGTTAATGCAATTCGGGCGTTTTACAACTGCCCCTCTGCCAGAGTATACTGTAATGGTTTTTTCTCTTTTCCGTCTTTATGCGGGTACTAGACAGGGCTGTCCACTCTCGCCTCTCCTGTTCAATCTGTACTTGGAACCGCTACTCAGGAGGATTAAGGCCTCTGCCCTGGTCAAAGGTCTTACTTTGGTCAATCGGAACTGGTCCTTTCAGTGTATGCCGACGATATCCTCTTACATCTGGTGGAACCAGTCGAGTCTCTTAGGGAGGTTTTAGGGCTGGTTGAGAGGTTTGGGTCCTTTTCTGGATATAAGCTGAATGTTTCCAAATCTGAAATTTTCCCTCTTAACCCTTATGCTATTAAGGCTGAATTCTTTTCCTTTGGTATGAAGTGGGCCCCAAGGTACATTAAATATTTAGGGATTCTTTTCTCTACTGATCCCTCTCTCCTGAAGGAACTAAACCTAGGTGGGCTAAAGGACTCGGTTGCATGGGACCTTCAATGCTGGTCAGCTCTTCCCATTTTCACTTTGAATTCGGATTAATGTGATTAAGATGAATATCCTCCCAGAGTGTTCTACCCATTGAATCTGGTAAATCTTAAGCTGCCGGTCTCCTATTTTCAGCAGTTCACACATTGTTCTTTCAATTTATCTGGTCCAGAAAGCAGTCAGGCGTTCTTATGAGTAAACTATCTCTCTAAGGATCGAGGAGGTCTCAGATTGCCCAACCTTCTCTCATGTACTATTGGGCTGCCCATTTTTCTAGGTTGGGTAGGTGGTTTTCTGCTGAACCGGATGTGTCCTGCCCTATCTGCTTCCAGTTAGAGCTGCTTCCCTTGCTGCAATCAAGTTTGATAAGCATGCTCTTTCTATCTATCTCCGAAGTTGTTAGCTAAATGGATCCCAGATAATGTTATTAGGACTGCTATTGAGGTTCTTCGGCAATGTTTGAGGTATTTCCAGGTTTCTCCTGTGTCGGATTTGGGGCAGCCGATTGTTGCTAATCCTAATATTAAATTAGGTGCGTCATGGATTAGTCCTGAATGGCTGCTGCAAATCAAAGGGGCCAGTCTGGGGAACTTCTTTAGTGATAATTCCCTTCTCTCCTCGGGTGATATTCTTGGGAAGTTCCATATTTCCAACCGATTCATATTCAAGGTTTATCAACTGAGGCACTTAATCAATCAGAGATTCGCGCTTCCCTTGGGAAGTCCGTGTGCCCTTTCCTTTCTGAAGTGGCTAGGCTTGCTTCCCAGTCTCATTCGGTCTCTTCGATATACTCTTTTCTTCTGGACTATAACTCACCTTGGTGGGTGGCTGGTTCGGATATTTGGAACCATCTCTTGCCGGGATTACTTGTGACTGGTCTGGAATCTGGAAGGATCTTCACAGATACCATACCCAGGACAGGTACAGGTTAACTCAGTATTACATTGTTAATAATCTTTACTACACCCCAGCTAAGTTATTTCAATTTGGGAGGGTTTCCCATTCCAGCTGTTTCAGGTGCTTGCACGGGGACGGTGATATTGTCCATGTATTCTGGGACTGTCCCAAAGTGGCCCCATTGTGGTCCCAGAGTACTTAAGCTGTTATCTTGATCCTCTATTAGGTCTGTCTGGCTTTTTCAGTCCTGAGATGTGTGTCCTTGGGGATTTTTTAGGTTGACAGTGTTGGCTTAGATATCACATGGCCTTGGTGGCTATGGCTGTTAAAAAATGGTGTTAAGACATTGGACCGATCAACTGGCCCTAACACTGGCTGACTGGTTAACTGAATTGTTATCATATCTCCAATCCAAAAGCTTTCTGCTAGTCTTAGAGGGCAGTTGGATCTGTTCCACAGGAGATGGGGTAAGCCCAGGCCCTTTGTTTAAAATAAATTGGTTTCCCTTATTGTAACCTAGATCCTATGTCCACATACATCTATGTCCCCATTTTCTCTGTTAACCTATTATAACCAGGTTTTCCCTTATTTTCCTGAAGTACCTATACCTCAAGTTTGTTCTGTGACTATGCTTTGAATTATTGCCAATAGATTTCCATGTTATTACTGTATCAGTTCCTGGTGGTGCACCCTGGGTGGGGGGGTCTGGTTTGATGGTGGGATGTTGGGAGGTGTTATGGTTTATGCTGTTGTGTATTTCATATGGGTTTCCTCGGGGTGGCTGGGTAGATACCTTTGGTATATTTCTGTATATGTTTGGGATTTATCTCTTAGGTGGTTGGGGGGGGGTTTGCTTTATGTTTTTGTTGTTTTGTATGTTTATGTCCTGAAATGTTTCTTCCTGGTATGTTTGGACATTGTGTTTTCTTATCTTTAATAACAATAAAATTTAAATTTCAAAAAAAAAATTATGTCCCAGAAGAAACCCTTTTTGGGAAAACCCTGAATACAGGGTAGAAAAAAAGATAGGACAATGCAAGTAAAGCCCAAATAAAAGAGGGCCCAGTTGAAATATATTCCCGTCGGCTGTAAATTTCAGCCAACAAGGAACTCGTTCTACATTTCAAATGTGGCAACTTATTATGGTTTAATTGTGCCAGCATTAATGTTTGTATGTTTATAACTTCTTTTTATTACCCTTTCCTTTTAATACAATGTAAAAAAGAACGTTTATTACCTGTTGCTATGCACACCAAGTTACCTCTGCTTTTAGGAGCAAAGCAGCCGAAATAGAGGCTTATTTATAGCTGTGTATGACGCTGTATTGGGGGAGAGGCTTAACTTATATAATGAGCAATTATGAATACAAACCTTATAACTGTTTGCTCCTGTATAATAAATGAATGATTTGAACTATAAATAATGTGAAATAAATTACTAAAGCATTTTGTGTCTAACTGATCCCCCAAGACGTTTGTATTAGTTCAGGAGCACTACGTATTAGATTAGGAGTGGATCAGTAGACCCTGTGGTACAGCCAAAAGTCAGTATAAAAGCACCACTAGTGATCAGTACAGGCAGCTAAGCCTAGAGAGCAGTACTGAAAGTAAGTACAGCACATTGTATGTGCACAGAAGATAGTGGAAAAGCTGAAGTCAAGTCTATCCACTCTGTGGCAGCACTACTAGGGGAGAGTAGTGCTGGAGCTCAGTATGAGTTAGTTTATTATTTTGTTTCTTTCTTTTTTTGATTCTGAGTTAATTACGTTTTATTAAAGAAAATAAAATTCACACAAAGAATCTGTGTGTTTTAAACCTACACTGCCGTGTTGTGTGTTATCTATTCCCACACCCTGCCACAATGGGGGTTACCACAGTTAATAAACAGGAAAGGGATCTTAGGGTTATTACACCTGATGACCTCAAAATGGCAGGGCAGTGTGACAAAGCAATGGCTAGGGTTCGGATGCTGGGGTGCATAGGGAGGGGTCTCTCCAGCAGGAGGAGGGAGGTGGTGTTGCCACTGTATTGCTCTCTGGTGAGGCCCCACCGAAAGTATTGTGTCCAGTTTTGGAGGCTGCACCTAAGAAGGGACAGAGACAGGATGGAGGCAGTCCAGAGGAGACCAACTAAAATGGTGGCAGGGGTTGCATGAGATGTCCTTCAAGGAGAGACTGAGGGATCTCAATGTGCACCCTGGAAGAGAAGAGAGTGAGAAGTGACATGATAGAGACCTAGAAGTACCTCACAGGGTGAACAGGATGCAGAAGAATGTCTTTCAAATAAGGAAGAGCACCAGGACCAGGGGGCATGCAATAAACCTGAAGGGTGGGAGTTTAAGAGGCTTCTGGAAATATTTCTTCACTGAAAGGGTGGTAGATGCCTGGAACAGACTGCCAGCAGAAGTGGTGGAGGTGAAAACAGTGGGGGGATGGGGGCTTGAAGCATGTGTGAGATAGACATAGGGGTGTATTAGAAAACCGGCGGGGAGATGGTCACCGGAGACCAATTAGGGTCTGCAGAGACTGATTAAGCAGAGAACTTCTGGGCAGACCGGGTGAGCCAAGCAGTCCTTTTGTACCAACAAATTCTATGTTTTGGTTTCATGACGCAGGAGTGTGGAGGCAGGGATATTCCCTGCTGGAGCTAGCAGTACCATAAAGCTACTAAAACAACTGATTCTGTCTCTGTGCTAAGCTTGGGTATTAATCAGAACTGCTATAAACTTACTGTCAACACAAACACATGCTGCTGAGCAGCCAAAATCTCGGTTTTTATTTAAAGAAACAGAACTTAATTAAAAAAAGTGTCTAACAGTTGCAAACAGCCAAATTATTTTGTTTCTGGAAACATCCTCGTGATCTTAATGTCTATGTTGTGTGCATGCACCTTTCAGGTGTGACAGGTGGCAGGTTGCTTATGGCAGGGTCCATTAATGTTATCCTAATCTCTACATTCTTGGTGACTCTGGAAAATACTGTGCTCCGCTCTCCCTGCTGGGGCCATAGCCTGCTTCTGTTTAACGAAAGAAATTCAGTTAATAAAAAAATCACTTGTTTCACATTTTTAAAATATAAACCGATTCTGCAAAGTTAGCATTTCATTCTCAAAGGATTTGCAGTGATTGTGTGAGAGAAAGTCTTCTGCAGAAGGGCAGAATGATATTAGTGTCGGTGGTTCAGAATATTCCCATGCTCGCCAATGGGAACAGAAGATTAGAAGGTCATGGGTTCTTGTCTCACCACTGATAAGTAACTTTCGCTGATACCCAGTCCAGTTACTAGAGCAACACTGGGGTTGTCCTTTGCATGACGTGAAAACCAAGGCCCTTCCATCTGTCTCTGGTGACTGTCTGGGTAGAAGTTAAAGATTCCAAAGGCACTTATCATAAAAGTAGGGGATAACCTCCAGTGTCCTGGACAACATTCCCCTGTCAATAAAGCAGGCCCATGCGACCCACCCCCAGAACAAACCTTGAAATGAGCTATCACAGCTCACTGTGCCTCTCATGGTCAATTTTTTTTTTTTTAACTCTCGATCCCCCTTCCCTGGCTTCTCCAGTCTGCTCATCTAAAGGATTGGGGTTGCCATGGCTACGGACATCCTCTGAAAGAAGGGTGGTCTAGTGGCTGTTTTCACAACCATTGCCAATGCCACACCTTGGTTGGAAGGCATGGGGTGCATGATAACCAGGGAGCCTGTGTTCTTCCTCCCCCCAGTAGCAGAGCACCTAACCTCTGTGTTGTACCCATCCCCCAACTAGCCTCAGTGTGAGATGCTGGGGATCATACATAAATCCCGGTCTCCCAGTGGGCAGTGTGATGTGTTGTCTTTGCCCCAGCGGGCCACCCTAAGATTTCTGTTGGGATGTTAAACATCTGCAGCTCCCCTCTGAAGGACGTTACAGCTTGCAGACAAAGTCTGGGTGTGACTTTTCTACTCTGCGCCCAATGACTGGAGTCACTACCTTGTGAACATAGCCCAAATGATGCTTTTTTACTCTGTACCCCATTAACTGGTGTCACTGACCTAGGGACACAGCCTGATGTAATGTAGGGCTGTGCTATGCTGTGCCCCATAACTGGGGTCACTATCCTATAGACACTGCCCAGTGTGGGGCTCTGTTACTCTGTGCCATATAAATGGGGTTACTGACCTGTGGACTCAGCCTTGTGCAGGGCTCTGGTGCTCTGTGCCCCATCACTGGTGTCAGTGACCTGTGCACACAGTCCAGTGTGGGGCTCTGTTACTCGGTGACCTATAGCTAGGGTCACTGACATGTGGACAGAGCCCAGTGTGGAGTTTGTTTGCTTTTTTCCACATAGCTGAGGACATTGACCTCTGGACACAGCCCACATTAGGATCTGTTACTCTGTACCCATTAGCTGGGGTCACTGACCTTGAGACACAGCCTGATGTGGGGCTCTACATCTCTGTGCCTCTTGACTGAGGTCACAATCCTGTGGCCACTGGCCAATGTGGGGCTTTGTTAGTCTGTGCTCTCTAGCTGGAGTTACTGCCCTGAGACACAGTCTAGTGTAAGACTCTGCTACTCTGTGCCCCACTGCTGGTGTCAATGACCTGTGGACACAACCAAGTGTGGGGCTCTGTTACTCAGTGACGTATAGCTGGGGTCACTGAGATGTGGACTGAGATGTGGACATAGCCCGGTGTGGAGAAAGATTAACCAGCCTGGGTAAAACATTGGCTGGACAACAGGACACAGAAGGTAATTGTAAATGGAGTCCACTCTGAAGAAAGGGCGGTTACTAGTGGGGTACCGCAGGGTTCAGTATTGGGTCCAGTCCTTTTTAATGTCTTCATCAGTGACATTGCAGAGGGACTGGAAGGAAAAGTATGCCTTTTTGCAGATGACACAAAGATCTGCAACAGGGTTGATACACAAGGAGATGTGGAAAGGATGAAAAGGGACTTGGCAAGGTTGGAGGAATGGTCAGACGTATGGCAGTTAGGATTCAATGCAAAAAAGTGCAAAATAATGCACCTGGGAAACAAGAACCCAGGGGAAGAATACACAATGGGTGGGGAGGTAGTAACAACAACAAAACAGCAAAGGGACCTGAGGGTAATCATATCAGATGACCTTAAGGTTAGCAAGCAATGCGAGAAGGCAGTAGGGAGGGCCGGGGGTATACTGGGATGTATAGGGAGAGGCATCAGCAGCAGAAAAACAGGAAGTTGTTATCCCTCTGTACAGACAGTTGGTGAGACCCCATCTGGAATACTGTGTTCAGTTCTGGAGACCCCATCTCCGCAAGGACATAGACAGGATAGAGGCAGTCCAGAGGAGGGCAACTAAAATGGTGCAGGGTCTGCAAGAGAAGCCGTATGAGGAGAGACTAAAGGAGCTTAATATGTATACGCTTGAGGAAAGAAGGGAGAGGGGGACATGATAGAAACTTTCAAGTACCTCAAGGGAATCAACAAAGTCCAAGAGGGTAGCATCTTTCAGAAAAAGAGACTTGCAAGAACAAGGGGACACAATTTAAAGATAGAAGGAGGGCGGTTCAGGGGCAATTGTGAGGAAGTATTATTTCACAGAGAGGGTAGTGGATGCATGGAACAGCCTTCCTGAGGAAGTTGTGGGGTCTAAAACTGTGGGAGAATTCAAGAATGCATGGGACAGACATAAGGCAATTCTTGTGGGGGGGCAGGAAGATATAGGCTGTTGGTTAACTAGGATCTGCGGCCTATCCTGTAGTTAGGGAAATGGGCAGACTAGATAGGCCTAGCGGTCCTTATCTGCCATCAAAGTCTATGTTTCTATATTTCTATGGAGCTTATTTGCTTTGTTCACACATAACAGAGATCACTGACCTGTGGACACAGCCCACATTAGGATTTGTTACTCTGTACCCCATTAGCTGGGGTCACTAACCTGTGGACACAGCCCAGTATAGGGCTTTGCTACTCTGTGCCTTGTAGCTGGGGTCACTGACCTGGGGACACAGCTTTTTGTGGTGCTCTGTTGCTCAGTAACCTTTACCTGGGGTCGCTGACCTTTGGACACAACCCAGTATGGGGCGCTGTTACTTTGCCACCCTTAGCTGGGGTCACTGCTCTTTTGAAAATAGCCCAGTGTGCGGCTCTGTTATTGTTTTCACCATAGGGGAAAGATGGTCACCCTGTTGGGCATGCTATTGCCCTGTGAATACAGAGCCCTTTGAGTTTCTTCCCTCTTACTTTCTGTCCATTTTATCACTGCTCCTATATTTGGTCCTATGGCTAAGCAATTTAGATATAGTGTAGCTAGAATTTGGTGCTTATATAGCATAGGTAGGGCTACAAGGAAGTTAGATATAGGGAGTTAGCTTTATTTATTTTGAGGTTTAGCTTCTGTTTTTGGTTCATTTATATGTATTATCTTTGCAGAGCCAAATGTGTTCATAATAGTCTCCAGATTATCAGAGTTTTTGAAATCTACCGTTTTGTTTAGCAGCTGACTGTTGTCAAACACTGTCTTTACCTTCTCTGGCAACACCTTTGGGTTTTGATATGTATGCAGTTCTAGATTGTTTATTGACCTCCAGCAGTGGATCAAGATCTGCAAGGCTTTTGGTGGAGCGTGGCAGTCTAATGGCTTCTGTCCTGATTCTGAACAATTGGTGGTAGTGTGAGCCCACCAACTGATGAGCTATACTTCTGGTCAGGGAAATTGTTCCTGGATTAAGTCACCTACTGTTTTGTGGACTGGTTGTGGTGACAGCACGGTCCATGCTAAATGTTTGCCAGTTCGACTGTTGCCCTAGTCCTGGTGAGAGAGGACCAGGAAGGGATGCGGGGGAGACTATTTTCTAGCATCTCTACTTCAGCCTCTCCTCTTGTGTATCTGCTGCTGATGAACATCTTCACAAGGTCAAGGAGGTATCCTGAGCTTAGATAGAGTCAGGCTAGGGGTCACCCTGGTGTCCTTTTCAAGCCTTACACCTTCTACTGGTGAGCAGGTAGCATCAGGGCCAGTTGACCGTTTTCCTCTCCTTTGGGCAGTTCCTTGCTGTGCCAGGTCTCTGATGAATAAAACCATGGTGATGGAGGTGTTCATCACAGACTTCTCAACAGACATGACATGAGTCATGGAAACGTGGTTGGAGGATGATTCTTGCACTGTGCTGGAGGCATTTATCCCGCCAGTTTATTCTGTGGTACATTGACCAGAATGGGAGTGCAGAGGGAGTGGGTAGCCATCTGGTTTAGATCCTCTTTGGTATTGATGGCATACCCCATGGGAACAACCAGATCATTTCAGTGCATTGCTGTTAGGGGCAGGCCAGGTGCAGGCTGTAACATCATTTTCGTGTACCAACCTCCAGGCCACAGAATTAACTCTTGCAGGAACTAAACAGCTGCATGGACAACCTGGTGGTGGACTTCACCAGATTGTTAGTGCTGGGTGATTTTAATGCCTGTCTCAATGATGAAGTTTCTGTCCATGGAAAACAGTTCCTATAGCTAATGACATTGCTGAGCCTTGTACAGGCAGTTGCATCCAGAACCCATCAAAAAGGCTATGCCTTGGATCTGGTCTTCTTGTCGGGTCTTGTTGATAGGGTTGTTTGGTCCGATCATGCTGTACAATTCCTTTGCTAGGGCACTCAGTTTAACATCCCCCGGGATAGTCTAATATCATGTTGTTAAAACCTGAGCTAAATGATCTCCTGGTGGTTCTGGACATCTTGCATATGGTGACAGCTTGTGCTGAGGGGGCTGAGAATACCATGAAGAGCTATAACATGCATCTTGCAGTCACTTTAGATTGGTCCAACAGCAAACCCTACCCCAGTCGCTCCAAATGTGTCAGGTGAAACAATAATACCAGCAAACAACAAAATACTGTAGTATGTATTACTACATATCATATATATATATATATATATATATATATATATATATATATATATATGTACCTGTATATATATAAGTATTAATAGTAGTAGAAGTAGGAGGGAAGAGGAGGTTATACTGCCCTTTGTACAGGTCACTGGCCAGGCCGCATCTAGAGTATGGAGTTCTGTACTGGTGCCCACACCTCAAAAAGGACATTAACCTGCTGGAGAAGGTTCAGAGGAAGGCTACAAAAATGATAGCAGGTCAGCAGGGTAAGGCATACGAGGAGAGGTTGAGGGTACTGAATGTGTACTCCCTGAAAGACAGGGGAGAGAGAGAGAGAGAGAGGGGGGACATGATTGGGACATTCAAGTACTTGAAAGGGATAAATAAGGTTGATAAGTAGAGTCTCTTTAAGCTGAGTGGCAACCATGACATGAGGGGTCACAGTCTTAAGCTGGAGGATGGGAGGTTTAGGAGGGAGGTCAGGAAGCACTTCTTACAGAGAGGGTGGTGGACACTTGGAATGTGCTGCCAGAAGAGGTAATCTCATTGAAGACAGTGGTCAGCTTTAAGAGAGGCCAGAACAGGAATAGGGGGGCGGATAAGAGTCATGGGTAGGGAGGATGGGAGGAGTGGGAAGAGGAGGCAAGGACAGTAGCTCAAGCTGTGAACCCAGCAACACGAGCAGAGGTAGACCAAATGGCCTTCTTCCACTGGCTTCTTTGTATGTTTGTATGTATGTTTTATTCAGCGTTCAGTGTTCAAAAAAACACCATACAGCTCCATCTCAGGACAATCATCTCAACCGGTTTCGCTGTCTACTACAGCGTCATCAGTAGAGACTGACATCTCAGCCAACATACTTCATTTAAAAGGCTATATTTAAATTGACAGTGTCTATAAAATTGCAGTTAACAACTATTTATATATACACCTCAGAAGAACAAAACATTTTACATAACTATTTTACATCACTCTATACAATACTTTTAAAAAAACAAAATAAAGAAAGTAAGTTTGGTTGTGAGAAATATTTAGCAGCTAAGGATACCATTTTTGATTTTTCCAATGTAATAGGAAGAAATCCAAAAGGGCTTCCCAAGAGCTCAGCTCTTCTACACTGTAGGCAATCTGCTTAATCCACCTTGTCTACAGTCCAGAAGAGTATTTTTGCAGAGAGATGTGAGGAGTTTGACCAGTTCTTTACTGACAAGGTAGCCACTCCCCAGGTTGGGACTGCCTCAGGAGGCCTGTCATGGGCCAGTGGTACCCATTTGGTAATTGGACTCAGGCGCTCTGCCATTGTGGGAGAAGTGTGAGCCAGTTTCAGTGAAACAGGTCTTCCTGGTGGTCTTGGAGCTGCATACTACTTACTGTAGTTTGGACCAGGACCTAGGCAGCTTCTGATTGGTTAATAGGAGGGGGTCCAGTGCCAACTCTCATTGAGATTACTTGGTGTTCCTTGAAGGAGGGAGTCTTTCCAACTGCACCAATGGAGGCAGTGGTTAGGCCTCTCCTGAAAAAAATTCCTTGGATGCAGATGTTCTGTTGAATTACAGGCCTGTTTCAAATATTCCCTTCTTAAGGAAGGCTACTGAAAAAGGGGGTAGTGGTGCAGCTGTAATTTTGTCTGGAAAGCTATGACATCTGTAAGCCTCTGCAGTCTGGTTTCAGGCCTCGTCATAGCACTGAGACTGTCTTCGTCAAGGTGTTGCATGGTCACTTCCTGGCAGTGTTAGAATTACACTTTATAACTTTTAGGAGATATTGGGGCTCATGGGGGTCCAGTCTTTAAACTGAGCCCCTTTCCCATTCTATGTCAGTAGCAGTAATCAAGGCCCCTGGAATTCTGCGGTTCTGCAATTGTGGAATTTGCCGCAGAATTTGCATCATGCCGCAGAACAGATATAGTGCCACAGAATTCATTGTTTTTGGTGAATTTTCATATAAATATACTGTTTTTCCACAGTGTCAGGCTTTCTTTCCCACCTTATTTATCCTGAAGCCCCTCCTCTTTGCTCAGCATATGATGTCATCCAGACATCATATCATATTTAGCCAATGTCAGGACTGCATTCTGCCAGAGAAATGAATAAATCATGCTGCAGAAATCAGAAAATATTGGTGCAGAACACCAGGGGCCCTGGCAGTAATGCATGAGCTACTGGGATCACTTCAGAGCCTTGGGGGATGAGCCCTGGCAAGCCTCGCTATAATTCCAGTGCTCCTCCTGGTGAGGGACTTCAGACTTCATTCTATCTTGGTCCTGCTAGATCTCTACTGGCACTTTTAAATATTTATTAAAACCCATTTAGTCAACTTATGTTATGAGTATTGTTAGTTTTAAATTAGTTTTAAACTGTTTTATCCTGATCTCCCTGTAATGCTTTGGACCATATTAAGGCTCACACTAAGGATTCATAGGAGTAAGAGGGCATAAAGCCATTAGACTGCTGTTAGGAGTAATGTAGTATTCCTCCATTAATTATATAATTATCAAGTTTATTTTTAAATTAGTTTTTTTGCTTTACCAGATATTATGTGTAATGGTAAGTTGCTTCATGGGTTTACAACCCTTTGGGTGAAAAAATGCTTTCTTCTGATTAGGGGTGTGCAAGTTGAATTTTCCGGTTCTGCCTAGTGGGGGCAGGTCAGGCAATTCGGAACCAGAACCAAAGTCAGAACCAGAACCAAAAGTGTAATATATAGTATATTTTTATATATATATATATATATATATAGGATATACAATGGTGACTATCAAATAAATGATGTATCTACAAGTGCTGTTTGACCCTGGGTAACCTCACGAGTGGCGTAAGCCACGAGTGAGGTGTCCAAGGTCAAACAGCACAAGTGTAGATATATCATTTATCTGACAGCTCACCATTGTATATTTCATTTATGCAATGGGGTGCTTTCTATCAGTGCAGGAACATTTGGGTTTGACTGTTTATCTTTATTTTAAATTATAATTTCTGGGAGTTTTGGTTAACTTTCCAAGAGTATGTCTGCCTAGCATATTGGTTGCTGTTAAATGAAACACCACTCATTTTGTTGAAAACTTCTTGTTGAACAAATGTCATGCTTACAGTACCATGCTATCATTTTTTTGTTTTAAAGTTATTCACATTTGTTTGTCAAAAAAGTGAACAAAAAATTACATTTTCTTCTGCTTTTTTGCTAATTGTAAAAAAATCTATAAGGTATTTATACATGAAACACCACTCATTTTGTAGATAATTTTGTGCTAAACAATTTCCATGCTCACAGTACCATGCTATCTTTTTGTTTTAAAGTTATTCCCATTTGAATATGGTTACTGCTGCTTCTGAGGCCGAACATTCTAAATTAATTCTAAAGAGATCTGTGACATAGTAACTGTGTGTATAAATGGTCACTGTATATATAAATTTATTTATATATACAGTGACTCAGATAAATGCATTTATCACACTGAATGTATGTCCACCCCTATTGCATAAATATATATATATATCTATAGTAATAATTAGTGATGCAATCAACAGAACAGCATAAGAGTAATGTTACACAGCAGGTCTGGATCTGCTGCACTGAAAAGACTGGTGTAAACCAGTGGCATAATTTCTTCCTCCATCTGTTCCATCACACCCACCCCGCTCCACTGGTACAGTCTCTCACAGGTGTCATATTGGCCTTGCCAGTGCAACTGATGTTTGTCCGGTAAGGGAGGAATGGGATACATGCACAGATAGATGCAAGCAGTACTGTCTGTATGTCATTTTCTTTCAAAATCAGGGAAGGGTATCTAACTACAACTACGTGTTTTATCTTTTCAGTAGCAGATTTGACAGGGAGAATTATATGATGAAGAAATGAGAGGAGGAGTCACATAGGGACAATTTACAACAGGAAGAGTGGCAGGGGTATGGGACATTAAGTGGCATCATCCAGCAACAGAATTATGAGAGACATGTGAAGGGGAGTCACATAGACGTCACCTGGAGTATTGTGGGCAGTCTTGGGCCCCTTATCAAAAAGGGAAGCATTAGAAGGTTAGAGGGTGTACAGAGAAGAGCGGCCAGGCTAGTCAAAGGAATGAAGAAATTAACCTATGATCAAAGAAGGGGAAACACTCAACATCTGTTCCCTAGAATACAGGAGATTAAAGAGCAGCTGATGCCATTTGGAAAGCATGATAGCTGGACACAATTCTGCTTGTATTTCGTATATATCCTATATATTTCTCCTGTCCATTATTTATTACTGAAGAAATTCCCACAGAAACAAGATCTTTATCCATAGACTTCATCTGCCTCTTTAGCTTACTCCCTACTTGAAGTCATAATCCTCTGATGTGACATCACAGTCTGTTAGTATGGGATTAACTGTGATGGCATAAGCAGAGTATTATGACATCAAGTTGGGAAGAAGCAATAGGAGCAGATGAACCCTCAAGAAACAGCTCTCCTGTTTTCATGCATATGACCTCAGTAATACATAATGGGGATAAGAACTACAGCGCTAATGAGAAATATAAGCAGCTTTGTGTCCAAATATTATCCTTATACAATATATATATAATATCCTTATACAAAAGTGGGAACAAAGAGGAAGCAGGGAACTACAGACCAGTCAGCCTCACCTCGGTAGTGGGGAAGATCATGGAAGCACTACTGAAGGAGAGATTGGTGGAACATCTGGTTGTCAATGGACTACAGGACCCAAGGCAGCATGGTTTCACCAGGAGAGGCGCCAGACCAATCTCGTTGAATTTTTGACTGGGTGACTAGGGAGGTGGATCAGGGAGGGCAGTGGACATGGCCTATCTGGACTTCAGCAAGGCCTTTGACACTGTGCCACATAGAAGACTATTACACAAACTGGGGAATAGGGTGTGGCAGGACAGTAGTGTGGTGGGTAGGTAACTGGCTGGGTGGCAGGACACAGAGGGTGGTGGTAAATGGCTGTCACTCCACAGAGGAAGAGTGACCAGTGGGGTACCACAGGGATCAGTGCTGAGACCGGTCCTATTCAACATCTTCATCAGTGACATTGCGCAGGACCTAGAAGGCAGAATTTCACTGTTTGCTGATGACACAAAGCTCTGTAACAGAGTAGACACACCAGAGGGTGTAGACAGAATGAGAAGTGACCTGCAGAAACTTGAAGAATGGTCAGGGGTTTGGCAGTTGAAATTCAATGCAAAGAAGTGCAAGATAATGCATATGGGGCACAAAAACCCTGGCACAATATATCAGTTGGGGGGGTGAGGATATAGCATGCACCAAGCAGGAAAGGGATCTTGGGGTTGTCATCTCTGATGACCTCAAGGTAGGGAAACAGTGTGACAAGGCAGCAGGTAAAGCAAATAGGATGCTGGGATGTATAGGCAGGGGCATCACCAGCAGGAAAAGGGAGGTCATAATTCCGCTATACAAGACACTAGTGAGGGGCCCACCTGGAGTACAGTGTACGTTCTGGAGACCATACCTATGTGGGACATAGACAGGGTAGAAAGGTTCAGAGGACGGCAACAAAGATGGTGCATGGATTGCATCACAAGTCCTATGAAGACAGGTTGAAGGAACTGAAACATGTACTCCTGGAGAGAGGAGGGAGAGAGGGATATGATAGAGACATACAAGTATCTTACAGGGAGGAACAGGGTGCAGGAAAACACTATTTTAAGCGAAAAAGATGTTCCAGGACTAGAGGCATGGGATGAAGTTGGAGGGAGGCGATTCAGAGGAAACATGAGAGAATTTCTTCACAGAACGGGTGGTGGACTAAGTGGAACACCCTGCCAGAGGAAGTGGTGGGGGCTGAAAACAATCACAGGATTTAAGAATGCATGGGATAGACATAAAGGAATTCTGGAGGTCAGGGGTAAGGGGCAACAGACTTCTAGGAAAACAAACTGAACTTACAAGCTCAAATGGGCAGACTGGGTGGGCCATAGGCCCTTATCTGCCAACACTGTCTATGTATCTATGTATTATGCTATTCAAAGTTCTTCTTGAGGCATCAGTGGCTCTTTAAGGGGAGATTTATGTCTAATACAACAAAGCACATATAGACAATGAACTATGGGAAGATACTGACTTAAAAATTAAGTGAACACCAGGGGACAGTAGATTCCATGAGAAACAACTTAAAGGGGAATTATATAAAACTAAGAAGAGGGAAGCATGGTTAATCCAGAAGGCAGTATCAGTATGGAATGGACTCCCAGAAAATGTGATCGGATACAACACAGTTTGATGCTTTCAAAGAAAATCTGAATAAGTATCTGAAACAAAAAAGTAGACTTGGATACATCCATTGAGAAACAGCAAGTCTCAAAGGGCATTTGCTCACTGACTTGTGGACTTCTTACGATTCCTATGATAGGGACAATTTATAGCAGGAAGAGTGGCAGGGGTCTGGAGTGTCAAGTGGCAGCCTGCAACAGAATTATGAGAGACATATGAAGATGGGTCACATAGGAGCAATTTACGACAAGAAGAGTAACAATGGTTTGTGACATGCAGTAGCAGCAACTCAATTTACGTTGGAAATTATCGAGTCAAAGGGAATTTAACTGTTTCCAATTGTTTAAGCAGGAGTAGCACACTGTAATTGACATAATGGTGGCATGAATAGAAAAAGAAACAGAAGACTTAGAGTAAGAGTTATATTACACTCACAGCAGCTGTGGATCTGCTGCACCATAAAGGCTGGTGTGAATAAGCCAGTGGCATAATTTCTTCCTCTATCTGTTTCATCCCACCCACCCCGCTCCACTGGTACAGTCTCACACAGGTGTAATATTTTGACCTGGTCAGTGGAACAGATTTTTGACCTGTAATGGAGGAATGGAGGACGTGTAAAGATAGATATAAGCAGTACTATATGTAACTTTCTTTTCAAATCAGTGAAAGAGGGGTCATATAACTGCTGCCACTATGTGTGCTGAATATTTTATAATGACTTTCAGTGACAGCGACAATAAGGGAACATGTTAGTGTTTTGTTGGGTCAAAAATTAAAGTTTTTTTTATTTAGAGATGGTGGCAGACAATGTAGTCCCTAGCCTATGTGAAGAATACAGCAGCAGTGGAAAGCAGAGTAAGGCTTTTAAGTAAAGTTGAAAGTTGGCATCCATGGTGCATTTTCTCATCATGTACTTCTCCAATCAGGAGAAAGACAGGTAGCAGGTAGCGTGTAGTTGCTTAGTCATCTATCCTTTTGATATCAGTCTCTTTTTCATCTTGCTGTGCACAGTGCATGCCATAACTGTAATTCAGTGTGGGCAGCTTGACTTTTAAGTGCAGCTCTGGTTGGAGATACCATGCCATCAGTGAGGCTGAATATCCTTTCCGAGGGTACACTGGTGTCCGGACAAGCAAGATAATAGGCAGCAACTTGAACAAGAGGTTGCCAAAATAGGTCTCTTCGACTTCCAGTAAAACAAAGGGTCTGCTTCAGGGTTTGGGTCTCTGGGTTCATTAAGACACACAGCAAGCTTTCTTTCAGCAGTGAAGTCCTCTTGTGACAAGATTTCTAAATATGGCCTTGTTTCTTTCAGTCTGACTTAACCAAGTCCAAATGTTCTTGGCGTTGTGTGTGTGATGTTGATCCACTGCAGCTGTGCTAGAAACAGGCATGCTCCTGAAGATTTCAGTAAGGAGACTGGTACTTGAACCCTGTGCCTGAGCATAAGGGCAGTTTATTTGTTGTACTGGGAGAAGCAGAGCTTTCATGAGTGCGTGGACCACTTGCACCTCTCAGATTATGTGCTGTTTATACTCCTCTAAAGCAATGAGATCCTGAACAAGGAAGGCATCCTTAAAACAAGGATCTAATATTGTCACTGTTATATAATTTTTATCTTTCAATATGTTGTCAAACCGCCTGTGGAGTTTGTCATTTAAAATCTGTGCTAGCTGTATTAAATCAGAAGAGTAGTCATCATTGTTAAGTGTTTTATTGGTGAAGTTGAGAAGGATACGCCCCACGAGTATAGCCTCACTAACAGAGGCACTGCTGCTGCTGAGTTCTTGGGTAGTACTGTCAAATGGGGCAAGGATGTGATGAAGCTGACCCAAGGTTGTCTAGTGGTGAAGAGTTCTGCCAGTGTCATATGATATAGCCACTGCATGCAGTCTTTTTTTGTTCCACTAATCTGTCTATCATCTAATACGCAGACTTCCATCTAGCAGTGACGTCCAGTATCATGGAGTAATGAGGCAGTTTTGCTGGCTGTTGGAATGTCCATAGTGTGGTAGTTGCTCCCGCAGATCTATGGAAGTGGCTGGTTATTCTACGTGCTGTTGCAATAAGATTGCTGACACTTGTGCTCCTGTCTAAAGCTTGGCAGATAATTAAATTGAATGCGTGTGCAAAGAGGTTTACATATACTTTCTCTTCTCTGTCACCATGGTCACTGTCACTGAAAGCCTTTATCATTTAGCCATATTATGTCTCGCTGTCGTGCCTATTCATAATCCATTTGTGAGTATCCATTCCTCCCACTGTTTCTATAGGGTATTATATATGTTGACTGCAGTGTGTTCACCATCCATAACACTGGCACTGAGCAGTGCCGTTCCACAGTACTGCCCTTTTGGTGTCAGATTAGACTGCTCTTGTGACAGTGAGGAAAGAACAAAACAGTGTGCAGTCTGACAAATATACCCATGAGTTGATGCGCTTGTACAAATATTTGTTGTGAAGTGTGCAGCCCCACACTCTGCCTCCTGTCATGCATGCACAATGCAGGTTTTGGCTGCTTGGTAAATCTCTGGAACTACTCTGTGGTTAAATGTAAACCTGGACAGTATTTCATATCTCGTCCGTAAAAATGCAAGCAGCCACTGGAATCCACATTTTCCACAATGGAAAAGGGATGCAGATCTATCCCTATTATTTCACAAATAAGCTGTGTAGTCCGGGAAGCATCCTAACACTTGGAGTCAAATTTGGTCTTGCAGTAAATTGACTGAGCTGTGGTTAATTGCTTGGCATTTGAAAACAGGACTGGCCAAGGAACTGGTGCTACTGCTCTACCATGGCAGGGGTGTTGGTGATAGGAGCACTGTGTCAGCTGATACGGCCAAGTCCACAGAAGTTGACATATTTCTTATATGTGATGGAGGTGGAGACTGCGTAACTGATCTCCCTCTGCCGCCATGATTGCCTAGGGAGGACAGATTGCTGCTACTACCACGATCTAGCTCGGACGCGTTAAAATTATGACCATCATCAGAATAGTCCCTAGGTGACTCAGTGAGATCTGCAAGATGAGCAACTACATGAGGGTGCTGCTGCATTAGATATCACCTCATAGCAGTGGTTCCCATGCCACTGAGTTTCTTCCCCCACTAATGGCTGTTTTATAGTGCACATATAATGCTGTAAAGGGAAACTCCTGCAAGCCCTCAAAGTGAAGCAGCTGCTGCAGAAGTGCCTGATTAGGGCTTTTAGCATTAAACCAATATTTTTACTTACCTGCTAGGGTGGGATTTTAGTTTGAAAGTTCAACGCCATCCATAATATCTCCAGAGCTGCCCACAGCCATCTCGTATACCTGGGTGGCTGCCACTGGTTGGTAGCCCTCATTAGCATAACCCATGTGGTGAAAGTTGCACATGTATGTTAGATGGCTACGGACAACTCTGAAGATGTTATGGATGGCACAGATTTTTCAAAGTAAAATCCCAGCCTAGCAGGTAAGTAAAAACATCGGTTTAATACTTAAAGTCCTAATCGGGTGTTTCTGAAGCAGCTGCTGCACTTTGTGGTCTTGCAGGAGTTTCCGTTGAAGTTCACAAGTGGAACTTATCTAAAAGTGATTCCATACCATGCTGGTACTTTTATGGGGGGGGGGTTATAGCTAGGTAAGGAATATGGCTGTGCAGCAGGAGGCACAGGAACCAAACTGAGGCTGGTAGTAGCCGCAGCAGACAGGGGCATCGTAGTGATGTTGGCCGAGGGAGACAGTAGGAGGGAACCTGTGGAAGTAATAGTAGTTTGCCTGGTTGCTGTAATCACTCTGGAGCTAGGCAAAGAGGCAGAGGAAGGTGTTTTACTCTTGCCACAACTGGGTATGATTGTGGCATCACTTTTCATGTGACACTACAGCACCATCATTAGACACATCATCATCATCATCAGGGTCAAAATCAACAGGCATGAAGTCTCTATCAGACAAATGTGAGGAGTCGGTATCATTATCAGAGGAATTATCACTATTTTCAGGATGGGAGTCAGACTCAAAATCTGATGGAGTGTTTAGCTTAGCTTCAGCCACACGCTGGTACCAACTCTGTATGTGGCAGAGCAGGAGAAGAGGGCACTTGAACCGAAGGAGAAAGCTAGGATGATGCAGCACATACTGCAGTCTGGTTCTGCATACATGGTGTTAGACTTCTTACTTGTCGATTTAATGAAGATGATCAAGTCCACTCTGAAAATTCGGGCACTTACCACCGTTTAAAACAGGACACCACAGCAGACAATCTTGAAGTGATGATTTTATTTCCAGAACATCCTTGACAACACAGACAAACACACTCTCTGCCTGCCTGACGTGTTTTGGACAACTGTCCTTTGTCCAAAACACATTAGGCGGGTGCAGAGTGTGTTTGTCTGTGTTGACATGGATGTTCTGAAAATAAAATAATCAGCTTCAAGTCTGTTTGCTGTGGTGTCCTGTTTTAAACAGTGGTGAGTGCCCAAGTTTTCAGAGTGGACTTGTACTAATTCTTTGAGAGCATCGTCTTCTTTGTGCACGCTAGTTTGTTTTTGCAGTTGATGAAGATGATGATGTGGCAGCTGCACCTGATACTATTGTCAGTCCCTAATGTTTCACAGGGCTGAAGCTTTTGGGCTTTATAACTCAACCTGACCTGCTAAGTTTCAGCACCTGGAACGGACTTGATATTATTTTTGTTGCTTGTGTTGTTTTGTTGAATTAGCCTCCAGAAGCCATTTGTTTTTGGTTTTGGTTCTGGGTATAGGCTTAGTTGAGGATCCAAGGCAGGCGGAAGCCTTACCTTTACCTTGGTCTCTGTAGGCATTCATGTTGTTATAGTTGGTCGTACACAACTGTATGTGATACAGACGGGCATATTTCTCTGACTGCACACTAAAAAAGAATTTACAATCAAATTGCCAAGTGCTTTAACTGCAACTAGCCCCTTGGGAAACTGTGAGAGAGCAGTACACAAGTAGACGTGACAGCAGGCAGCCAGGCATGCTAGGTGGCAACGAGCAGAGGTGTACTACAGTGATTGACTGGTCCTACAATTTATTTATTTATTTATTTTGTATTAGGAAAAATAGCTAAGTGCTTAAATGCAAAAAATGAAACTGTGACAGAGCAGTAGACAAGTGGACATGACAGCAGGCAGCTTGACACACCAGGTTGCAACAAGCACAGGCGCACTACGCTGACCGACGGGTCCTATGATTGTTTTTAAGGAAATATAGCAAAATGCTTAAATGCAGCTAACTAGCCCTTTTGGCAACTGAGACAGTAGTAGACAAGTACACGTGTGACAGCAGGCAGCCAGGCATGCAAAGTGGCAACTAGCAGAGGTGTACTACACTGATGGACTGGTTGTACAATTCTTATTTTTTTTAAGGAAAAATAGCCAATTGCTTAAAATGCAACTAACCTCACGGGCAACTATTAGTGTGACAGAGCAATAGACAAGTGGACATGACAGCAGACTGCAGTACACTAGGTGGCAACAAGCAGAGGTCTACGACACTGACTGACTGGTCCCACAACTTATTTTTTAAGGAACAATAGCCAGTTGCTCAAAATGCAGCTAGCTCTTTGACCAACTGTAAGCAGAGCAGTACACATATTTTCTTTCAGGTATTTTTAATGCAGTTTATCTCTTGTCCTGTCCTGCCCTATGTCTACAGCTGCCCTGGACTGTCTCCTGCCAGGCCCTGCTACTGCCTCAGTTTCCGTCTCTCTCTCTGATTTTTTTTTAAGATGTTATTTTCTTTCCAGTATTTTTTCAATGCTGTTTAGCTCTAGACCCCTCTTGCCCAATATACACAGCCACCCTGGACTGCCTCCTGCTAGGCCCTGCAATTATCTCGATCGCCATTTCTGTAGTGGATGGATAATTTGTAGTGGATGGACTATAAATTTAGATATTATTTAATCATGTTACTGTCTATCTGGCCCTGGAGATGTGCGTTTGTTTTAGAATTTTCATTTTGCCCAGAATCTCATCTTGTGAAATTTGTATTTTACGTATATCCTTGTTTTCAGAGAAGGTCTGGATTCTAGATTTAGGGATGAATACTGAGCAAAAATGTGGATATTCTGATGGTCAGTCATTTCTGTTGGGGTGCTTACTGTTTTTTAATTTACTCTATTTTTCTTTTATACTATTTAAGATGCCCAGAGCCTCCAGGATTAGGTGCCATAAAAATACAAATCCAACAAACTAGCGTGGGCACAGGGACGTGGTGCTTCAATGGTTAAAAAATCTAACACGAATAAACAAAAGCAAGCAGAGCTCACACACCTCCGAAATTAGTAACAAGGGCACTGGCTTTCTAGTAAAAAATATTTATTTCTTATACACTGGCATAATAGAGAGCAACCTGACACATTTTGGATTCCTGCTCTTCCTTTATTGTTACTAATTTCTGAGGTGTGAGTGTTCTGCTTGCTTATGTTTATTCACACCATAAAAATACAGTTGCCTTCTCTTGACGTGTAATAGGTGATAGCTGAGGTCACTGACCTGTGGACCCAGCCTGGTGTGGGGCTTTGCTACTTTGTGTCCCATAGCTGGGGTCACTGACCTGTGAAAACAGTCCTGCATAGGGCTCTGCTGCTTTGTGTCCTATAGCTGGGATCACTGACCTGTGGATACAATCCAGAGTGGGGCTCTGCTACTCTGTTAACCAATGCTAGGGCCACTGACTTTTTCGACAGAATCCTGTGTAGGGCTCTACTACTCTGTGAACTATACCTGGAGTCACTGACCTGTGGACACAGTCCTGTGCAGGGCTCTGATACTTTGTTTCCTATAGCTGGGTTCACTGACATATGGACACAGCCTTGTGTGGAGCTCTGCTGCTCTGTGAACCATAGCTGGGATCACTGACCTGTGGACACAGCCCTGTGTAGGGCTCTGCTACTCTGTGCCACATAGCTGGGGTCACTGACCTGTGGATACAACCCAGAGTGGGGCTCTGTTACTTTGTGAACCATAGCTAGGGTCACTGACTTTTTGGACAGAGTCCTGTGTAGGGCTCTGCTACTCTGTGAACTATAGCTGGGGTAACTGATCTGTGGACACAGCCCTGTGTAGAGCTCTGATACTTTGTATCCTATAGCTGGGGTCATTGACCTATGGACACAGTCCTGTGTATGGCTCTGCTACACTGTGTCCTATAGTTGGGTTTACTGACCTGTGGATACAGGCCTGTGTAGGGCTCCATTACTTTGTGTCCTACAGCTGGAGTCACTGATCTGTGGACACAGGCCTGTATAGGGCTCTGCTACTTTGTGTCTTACACCTCAGGTCACAACCTGTAGACACAGCCCTGTGTGGGGTTGTTTTTCTGTGCCCGTGGACACATCTCGGAGTGGAGTTCTGTTACTCTGTGCTCCATATCTGGGTCACTGACCTGTGGACACAGGTCAGCATGGAGCTGTGTTACTGTGTACCCTGTACTGGGGTCACTGACGTTGTGCCCCATACTGTCCTAGGGTGACAGACCTGTCAACACAATGGGGCTCCGTTACTCTGTACCTCATAACTAGGCTTGTAACAAGGATGGAGGCATCCTCTTTACTGGCCATAACATACCTCACCACTCAGCTGCTGCAAATCTTCTTGACTGGCACAATTACTGTTATATTTGAGGCAGAGATCAGAGTTCAAACCCAAGGCCTGGACCACTCTCCTCAACTAAAGCACCTTATTGCTGAGCCTAAGGGCAATTTCCATCACCTGATGCTGCTCTAGTACTTTTGATTCCTTCCTTTACTTACAGGATTACCTACCTGTGTACGCAGCCTGGGTATATGCAGGAGGAGGCCCTGGTGGGCCGGGATATGGTGGAGGTGACATATAGGCATAATTCACAGGAGGAGCAGGCGGGTAAACACCTGTACCTAAAAACAATGTAATACATTTAAGAATTAAAGACAGAACAAGTTTGTTTCACTGCAACTTAACTT
This sequence comes from Neoceratodus forsteri, assembly GCA_016271365.2. Taxonomy (NCBI): domain Eukaryota; kingdom Metazoa; phylum Chordata; order Ceratodontiformes; family Ceratodontidae; genus Neoceratodus; species Neoceratodus forsteri. The sequence continues at coordinate 360,035,872 of JADMNL010000025.1, forward strand.
TATTTGTTATTAACATTTCTGCACTGCTGGAAAAGATACGATTGGTATGAATGGCTGAATATTCACTAACTTGCTAAAAAGACAGTGCCCATAAACACAATGGTATTCTTTTGCATTTAACTGTAGTTGCCATAATGTATAGAAATGCATCTGAAATAATTCTATTATTTTTCTCATTTTCCCCTGGGGTTCCCCCTGCTACCACCATGATTGAGATAACCACAGCTGGACCCTTACTCTGGCCAAGAGGGCAGGCAAGCAGTGGCCTTCACAGCCAATGCCAAAGTTGCTCCTTAGTGAGCTAGCAGAGGGGGACATGAAATGTAGGACCGTCTGTGCCCTCCTTCTCTTGGGAGTCATGAACCTCAGTTCCATAATGCCCTTTGCCCACAGGAAGCTCCACCTCAGTGCACCTTCTGGCTATATAATGGCTCTTTCCTTGTTGCATTGCAGTTTGCTTAGATGTCCCGTTTGAGTACAAGAAGATTCAACGATGTAATAAATCGACTCAAAAAATCATTTTATGAAAAATGTTGTTCGTGCTGGCCCATCGGTGCAGCTGTAGGGCTACTGGTTGTAATGCTGGCCACCTGGGTTTGGGAACAAGCCTAGCTCATCAGGGGCTGGCCACAGGGGCGGGGGTGGGATTGAGTATGCCAAAATATGATCTCCTTCTCTGAGTGGGCGGCGGTCCATTCTCCACTGCTTGAGCACCTCCTGAAGGGTGCCCAGAGGATGCAAGACTGCCAGGGATGGCAGTGGAAGGGGAGACACAAGAGCCTTGTGGAGTGCATGTCTGTCGTGAGCTTGGCCAGGTGTTCATGAGCCAGTGTGTCATGGAGGGACAATACAGGGAGAACATCCTCCCAGTGCTGCAGGAAGATGCTGGTGCACTTACGACACCACACCACCCACCACCCAGCATGAGAAGCTCCACTACTACCAAATTTATGGACTCCGGTTGGGGGTCCTGATAGCATCCTTCTGCAGCCCAACTGTGGGAGGGTCACCCCATGAGGAAGGAAAGCGGGGCTCTGTGGGTTGCTGTAGACATGATCATGATGACGCAAGCAGAGGATTAGGGTGTCACTTGTACACAAGTAGAGGATTAGGGTGTCTCTTGTACACAAGCAGAGGATTAGGATGTCACTTGTACACAAGCAGAGGCTTAGGGTGTCACTTGTACACAAGCAGAGGATTAGGGTGTCACTTGTACACAAGCAGAGGATTAGGATGTCACTTGTACACAAGCAGAGGCTTAGGGTGTCACTTGTACACAAGCAGAGAATTAGGGTGTCACCTGTACACAAGCACCCAGTGCAAATGAAGACTAAGTGACAGACTTCCTGTTTACATGCAAATGTTCTTAGTAATGCAGCCTAAAGGAAAGGTAAATACAGAAACCATCTGAATGATAACCATTTTATTTCAATATTGTGGCTTTCAGTGTTTCCCCAGTGGCATAGGAGAACACCAACAAGGCTGTATGGGATGCTTGAACTGGTGAGTGCAAGCAGAACTAGAGGACATGCATTCAAACTGAAGGGGGGAGGGTAAGATAAGGGGACCCATTCAAAAGCATTGTTGCACACAGAGCGTGGTTAACATCTAGAGTAGCCTAATGTATTTTAGTCATGGAAGCTAGCATTGTTCAGGCTTTTCAATAGATTCCCAAGTCTGAGGGCTACACAGCATGAGCAGAGATAGCATTCTAGCTGTTAAGCTTGGATGTATGTCAGTGCTCGAAATGGGTACAGTCACTGCTCTGTGGCAGGAGATGTGGACAAGAGGAACCCTAAATCTCTTCCACCATCACAATACTATGTTGTTACAGTATTTTATCACAAGATGGTCCCTAAGTCGGTTTTATCACTACACTGAGAATAGTATATGGGCAACCATACACGACAAGGCAGTGTTCCCACTGAGGGTACGTTATAACATCATAATGACCTTGGCAATGAAGTTGAAGAGGTCTTATGATGGCCTAACAGACCCAAGATAGGAGAACAGATAAGTTGTAATGATTTTATAGTGTATGGTTACTCCCACAAACTCATATGGTAACTGGGTTAGATTAGATCGTTTTACTTGCCAGCATGTGGTATCAGTTGGCAACAGTCATGGTAGCCGAAACAGCAATCTTGACACTCTCACAGTTAGGGACTGTAAGCTCTCCAACAGTGAAAGGTCAGTGTGCATGCAGCTGGCACAAGACGTCTGAAGTCAGAAAGCCATTGTACTACAGTAATCATGTCAAAAATACAACTTTTGAAAGTTTTTGTACCACAGTTCTAATGTCACTACTGTGGTACGACAAGAATTTTGAGACAATTGATTTACATACACAGTAGACCCAAACCCTATACTATAAAACTATGTTCCTACTGCATGTTACTATATTACAAGCTGGACCCTAAGCCCCTTCAATCCCTTAAGTACTATATTATTGTGATACTGTATTACAAGATGGACCCTAAGTCCCTTTTGCCACCACAATACTATGTCACTATATTACTAATATTAGAAGCGGGACTCTGAGTCCCTTCCATCACACCAGTGCTATATTACTGTGTTACTGTATTACATGAAGGACCCTAAGTCCCTTTTGCCACCACAATACTATGTCACTATATTACAAGATGGTCCCTAAGGTCTTCTGTTGTGATAACACTAAATTATTGTGTTGCTATGTTTCAAGATAGACCCTAAGTCCCTTATGTCAACCACAATATTATATTACTATGTAACAATATTAAAAGACACACCCTAAGTCATTTCCTTCACCACAGTACAATATTACTATATAACTGTGCTACTATATTACTAGGTGGACCCTAATCCCTTCCTTTGCCACAGTACTATAACAGTATGTTACTATGTTTCTGTACTATGTGATTATGGTTATACTAAGTGGTGTTTCTTTAGTGTCTCTCATACTGGCTGGTCGAGAGGACCATAGAAGTGAAGCTAATCAGTTTTGACTGAGCAGTCAGTGCGAGACACACTTGCTAAACAGTAAGAAACATCACGTAGTATGCCCATAATCATATTGTATGCCAATGGATCACCATTAATATGGTTATTGATTGCTGAAAACTTCTATTTTTTCTAATTCATGTTTGTTTTCTTTTCATGCTCACCCACTCTCACCCTGCTCTGTTACATTGTTACATGCTGTCAAGTCAGCCATTGTGGATGTGCACAGTGCTGTGTGGTGTCTGTAGAAGCTTTGCATGGTGGCGTGGAGGCCATAGGAAGACTGTAGGAAAGTTTATTACATTCGTCTTTTGGCATTTGGCACTATAACTCCCCAGTCTGCTGAGTAAAAAGACAGTTAAAGTGAATGTCTTTGTTACATTTCAGCATGGAAGACCGCAAATTCAGGGTTGAGCACGTCAGACATGCAACACAAGGAGATGGCTGTATGCGGAATGAAAAGTACAGCTGTTCTCCTTGCTGATTGGCCTGATGGCATCCATTGCTGTATAATACAAGATGGACCCTAAGTCCCTTCTGTTATCACAGTGCTATATTACTATGTTACTATATCACAGGATGGACCCTAAGTCCCTCCTGTTACCACAGTACTATATTACTATGTTACTATATCACAGGATGGACCCTAAGTCCCTCCTGTTACCACAGTACTATATTACTATGTTACTATATTACAAGAGTGGCCCTAAGTCCCTTCTATTCCCATAATATTGCATTTCTATATTACAAGATGGACCCTAAGTTCTGCTGTCATGATGAAATTAAATTACTGTGTTACAATATTACAACATGGACCCTAATTGTCTTCTGTTACCACAATACTATATTACTGTGTTACTGTATTACAACATGGACCCTAATTGTCTTCTGTTACCACAATACTATATTACTGTGTTACTGTATTACAACATGGACCCTAATTCTCTTCTGTTACCACAATGCTATATTACTGTGTTACTGTACTACAACATGGACCCTAATTCTCTTCTGTTACCTGTTACCACAATACTATATTACTGTGTTACTGTACTACAACATCGACCCTAATACTCTTCTGTTACCACAATGCTATATTACTGTGTTACTGTACTACAACATGGACCCTAATTCTCTTCTGTTACCACAATGCTATATTACTGTGTTACTGTACTACAACATGGACCCTAATTCTCTTCTGTTACTACAATGCTATATTACTGTGTTACTGTATTACAGCATGGACCCTAATTCTCTTCTGTTACCACAATACTATATTACTGTGTTACTGTATTACAGCATGGACCCTAATTCTCTTCTGTTACCACAATGCTATATTACTGTGTTACTGTACTACAACATGGACCCTAATTCTCTTCTGTTACCACAATGCTATATTACTGTGTTACTGTATTACAGCATGGACCCTAAATCTCTCCTGATTCCACAATACTATATTACTGTGTTACTGTATTACAACATGGACCCTAATTCTCTTCTGTTACCACAATACTATATTACTGTGTTATTGTAGTACAACATGGACCCTCATTCTCTTCTGTTACCACAATGCTATACTACTGTGTTACTGTACTACAACATGGACCCTAATTTTCTTCTGTTACCTGTTACCACAATACTATATTACTGTGTTACTGTACTACAACATGGACCCTAATTCTCTTCTGTTACCACAATACTATATTACTGTGTTACTGTATTACAACATGGACCCTAATTGTCTTCTGTTACCACAATGCTATATTACTGTGTTACTATATTACAAAATGGACCCTAAGCACTTCTGTCACCAAAGTACTATATTAATATATTATATTACAAAAACTCCCTGCACTCCACGCTTGACAAGGGGTACCTCGCAGGGGCTGTGTTTATAGACCTCTCAGAGGCCTTTGGCATGGTTTCTCACCCCCTCCTTCTTAACACATTACAACAAATTGGGGTCTCTCATTGTCCACTCTCATGGTTCTCCAGCTATCTTTCATCTAGAACCCAATGTATTAAAATTAATAATACCATATCTGCTATGCTGCCTGTGCACTCAGGAGTTCCCCAGAGATCTCTCCTGGGTCCCCTGCTATTCAGCAGCTACCTCAACGTCCTGTCTAAATCCTGCCCCGGCAACTTTCTCCTCTATGCGGACGATGCTGTTCTTTATGGCACACATCCTGATCCTCTCTCTCTCCAGCGTACCTTACAAAACTCCTTCTCTCAGATTGAACACTGGTTTGCTGAACACAGATTGGTGGCCAACATTAAAAAAAATAAGATGATGCTCTACGCCCACTGCCAAAACAGATCAAAGGCTTTCTCCCTGGAAATACTCTCCACCTCTCTCACCCCACTGGAACAGATCCATAAGTATAAGTATCTAGGTATTACATTTGACTCTTCCCTCTCATTCCGCGAACAGATAAAAATCCTCACCTCCACCACCAACATCTGCATTGGTCTCCTGTACAGATATAAAGACTGCCTGCCACCTGAAGCACCTGTATTACAACATGGACCCTAATTGTCTTCTGTTACCACAATACTATATTACTGTGTTACTATATTACAAAATGGACCCTAAGCACTTCTGTCACCAAAGTACTATATTAATATGTTATTATATTACAAAAACTCCTAGCCCTTACCTCCTCAGTCTTATCGCTGGGGGACTATGGCCTCACAATCTATGCTGCCGCCAACCCTACGGCGCTTCGTCAAATACAAGTAGTCATCAATAAGGCCTGCTGGCTCCTCTCTGGTGCCGACAGAAATATACATACCTGCACCCTATACGAGCTCACCAATATCCTCTCCCTTGAGGAAAGACTATTATACCAGACCTGTCTCTTCACAAACAAAAGCCACCTAGGTTTAACCCCAATAGGTGTCATGGCTTCTCTTCAGGCAGCCACTATCTCAGCATCCACACAGACCACCCCAAAAACTATCTGGAAGGTGCCTAGGGTCAGAACCACCCTGGCCCAGCGATCCTTCCCCCTTAGAGCTCCATCCTGGTACAATGTCCTCCCACCAGCTGTCTCATCAATCACCAATCTAGGTCCTTTTAAAGATGCCTTAAGGGCCCATATCCTCTCCTCACATCAATGTCAGTGTAACCGGTAACCTGTGGATCCTGCACCACACCGCTAGGCCACGCACCCACCCTTGGCCTGACAGTGGAGAGCCTCACTATTTCTAGCCAACAGGCTCCTCACCTTCCTCGGTTACCATATAGTTGCACTGGACTATGAATGCATTGTATTATGTATAAGACAAGGCCTCCCTGAGGCAGCTTACTACCAACTCATATCATGCATTGCTTTAGCTACCAACTGTATAGGTCTTAACCGCTCATTATGTAAATATGTCGATAGCTCTGCCCTGTTTTAGCTACCAAATGTATAGGCATTAACCCATACTCATTGTACTTATAATCTGTATGATTGCTTACCCACATTTATTCTATGTATGTACTGTATGAATATCTGTGTTTTATTCTGACGTGGAGCCTTTGGAAACGAGTCTATGACTCAAAAGGTTGTAATTCCGATTTCCTAAATACATAACAAAATAAATAAAATGGACCCTATTTTCTTCCATTACCACAATGTTATGTTGCTATATTACAAGATGGACACAATGTCCCTTCCATCACCACAGTTTTATATGAGTATATTACTGTATTACAGGATGGATGCTAATTCCCTTCTGTTGTCACAATACTAGATTACTATGTTGCCGTACTTAAGCAATAATGCATGATGGGGTGTGATATATCATGAGATATTGTCACGCCTCGGGTGGTTGGGCACGAGGCCACAGGCATGGGTAGGGGGAGGGACCACTAGACACTAGAGACTACTGTGTTGGGATTGGGGGGATGCTGCACTTCCTCTGTCAACTGCCAGGGTTGCGTGGGACTAACTTATAGTTTAGGTCAGTGGTATTTGCGCTGTGCAAGAGGACTGCACAAAATGACCTTGCGCAATGCAGTTACTCTGAATATCAGACTGCACCGATATTCAGGTCCCTGCTACTTAATTTGTATTGTGCCCCCCTCCATTGTTTGTCCACCCCAAACCCTGTTTTCCCACGCTAACCGGGCTTTTGAATATAGGTGATCTCCATAAAAAACGGTTTGCGTGGACAAACTAGGATTTGCGCCCAGGCAAACTTTTGAACATCGGGGCCCTCTGTATTTTAACTTCAGATTAAATAAGTATATGCATTTTGGTGTTATTCATTCTCCTCTTCCAGCTTTGTGATCTTAAAAAGTAGGGCCATTTGGCAGGTGAGACCAGCAAAAAAATCTTTATAGGTTACAACTAACAGCATGCTCTTACCAGGTGCAGGAGGTGAAGGGTAGTAGTAGACATATTGTGGGGTGCTCTGCTGCGGCCCGGTGAAGGTCTGGGCTCCATAACTGTTATATCCTGCTACAAGTGAATTAGCAGCTATAGCTTGAAAACAGAAAACAAGATCAGGTTAGTGGGAGAAATTAATCCTTTTTTTCTGTAATATCATGTTTATTATTATTTTCAAGAAAGAAAAAGGGTAGAACAATACCTAGACAGCAGGAACAGTACACAGTTGAGAAAACATTGCATTCAGACACATATCACAGTCTTAGTTTATATTCGATATATAAAACTGAATAACTGATTAGTACATTTTTATGGTTGCTTGCACATGTGTGCGCAGCAAACATTTTGTTACAATGAATCTCATTTCAGAGGTTGTGTTGCACTCCTCAAGCTGCAATGGGTTTGACAGTGACAGTTCAACGATCAGCGAGGCTGATCATGACAGTGCTCTGATGGTTGATGGACATAAACTTTGTGTAGTTGAAAAGAGGTAGCCGAGCCTACCAGACAGCAGCTGCCTTCCTTCATCTGCATGACATCGCACACCAACCAGCTGAGTGATGTCATTATCAGCCTGCACCTCATCCCCATGTGTGGCAGTTGTGTAAGAGTAAACATTTACAGGAAGAACTGACACCAGTACCGGCGAAGCAGTAACTTTCTCTGTTTTTAGCTAGACAGGCTGAGTGGGCTGACAGGGGGATTCCCCGCCTGTCTCACTGACTGTGTTACTAGGGAGGAGAGAGAGAGAGAGAGAGAGAGAGAGAGAGAGAGAGAGAGAGAGAGAGAGAGACTTTCTCTGTCCAGTGGAATGTGATTCTCCCCAGTCCTTTCTTGACCACTTGACAGGCTGCAGACAGCATTCAGCAGTCAGAAGGAAAAGTGTTTCTGCTGTACTATACAAAAAAAGTTGCCTACTGCCTTGCTTCACTGAAATTGCTCCGTGCGCTTGTTTGTTATTATTGTGCTGTAGGTCTACCATTACTTTGCTAAGCTAAATCTACATCACTTTCACAATGACGGTAGGTAAATGTCAGAACTGGCAACTTCCAGCTCTGCAGAGAGGGCCTCTCTGGTAGCAGACCACTGTCCTCTGGAGTTAACATCCAGTTTGTAGAATTATTTAGACCCAGAATCTCCCAGAAATGTGATGCACCCTGGGCCCAAACCCAAAACCAATGCCCTACCCACCTTAAGCAACAGAGTGACCAAGAAACAGCACCCAAAGCCTCCCCTCATTCATGCAGGTACCCAAAACAATTTGCAAAAGGCACCCACCTCACTTCCTGATTCAAACTTGCTGCTATCACCTCTATACCGCTTCACTGCACCCGACTACCCATTATGGACAACACAACAGATTACAAGCCCCCAACAACATCCTACTAAAGTACTGGAGGCAGTATAGCACAGTGGGTTAAGGTTCTGAGCTGCACATCTGGAGACCTGGGTTTGAATCCCACAGCCGCCTAGGTGCATGCTGTGTGATCCTGAGCAAGTCACTTAACTTCCTTGTGCTCCCAGGTCACATCTGGAAACAAGCTTCAGCTTAGTGTGCTACTCCCGGTTAAACAATGTTCCCTTACTGCATCTGAGTTCAAAATCAGACTGCTCACAACACAGCTACAGCACTCTGACCTTCTGCCCACTCCCCCATCACGTGACGCAGACCACCAGTATGAGAACAAGCCACCACACTGACAAGTCACACGGGGCGGGCTCAAGGTGGCAGCAGAGGGAGTGCTGCACAGGCAAGCCACATGGTAGACTATGGTTGGTCAGTCAGTTGTCGAGCCAGGGCCCAAAGCAGCCACTGCGCTGCACTGCTGCAAGCATGAGGTGGGTGCTGCGGGAGTGAACCTGCCAACAGAGAGACAGAGAGATGGGCCACTCGGCCAGGCTAAGACAGATCATCAGTCGGTTTGGAGTTGGACATTAAAAAAACAAAGAGCATTCTGTTGGAGCCAATTAAGGGGAGGGGAGGTTGGGAGCAATGAGCAGGATAGTGCCTGGCAAACTTGAGCTGTGTGGTTGTGTTGTGATGTATGCCAGGGTTGGGGAAGCAGGAGGCAGGCTGGCAACAAGCAGGGGCCAGGCCGGGCTTCACAGAGACTGAGACTCTGAGTGCACCAGCGGTGGCTGGCCAACAGCACAGCAGCATTGCAAATTCAGTGCAACCTGTGACAGAGGAAGGGTAGGTCAACAACACAACTACTGAGAGGTGACTTGCTAGGTGCTCTAGAAGTGGGAAGCGTGGAGTGGTGCTGCTGCACCAGGGCCAGGCAGACCAAGAAGAGAACAGAACATAGAACCAGAAGTTTTCAACAGAAAAGGATCACCTGACCTACCCAGTCTGCCCAGTTGTTCCCTGCCTATTCTGTCCCAGCAGATCCTAACTGGTCTTTGGCAACCTCCCCTTTCTATTTACCACTGTTCCCCTATGTTTATCCCATGCATGTCTGAAACCCACAAATAAGAACAAGCACCAGCCAGCCTGTCAGTGCAGCAGTAGCGCTACCACTCATGACACCGGCGACCCAAAGTCGGGTGTGAACTCAGGGCACTGGGGGCTGGCTGGGGGGGGGAGGAGGAGGATTGACCATCCCATAGGATGCTTTCCTCCTCTGGGGAGGGAAAGTTCCCAAGTTTGCTGCTATACTGCCACCTGGGTGACCACAGGTGGCAGTGCAGATAGGGATGCCAGGGAAGGGATGGATGTCAGCTAGGATCCAGGAGTGGTGGCATGCCCCTGCATGCCCTAACCACCTTGGGCCCCCTCTAATGGCCTTGGGCATGAGAAACTGGGAAAATGGCCCCTGCACCCAAGGATGAAGGATCACCCGGCAGTGCAATGGATCCCTCTCCTTGTCCTGCTGCTCTGGCCTCCAGATGAAACTCAGCAATTCAAGGGAAAGCCCTCCACCTCATCCCCACCTGAGGGAATAACCACGGCTCCGTGGGGGAAGTTTATGAGCACAAGCTCACAGGTGGGCGGGGGGACAACACAAGCATGCCTTGGTGACTCTAGAAGGAGTTTGGGTGCAAGGAGAGAAGGGGTATAAATTAAAAGTAAAAAGAAAAAAAAAAGAACAAGCACCAACTAGAGGCTGGGGAAACTGGAACAGTGAGGAGGACAATGGAACTAGAGCTGTGACACTGCAAGCAGGAGCTGAGCCAGGAGAAGCATAACAAGGACCAGCTCAGCATCAGGCAGGCAGCAAGATCACCAGAAGTCCACTGCATGACTGCACAGCTGCCTGGAAACCGGAGGTTCAAAACAAACTGAAACAAAAGTAAAAGGTACTATACAGATATTTTTTTCATTCAAAGGCTGTGCCTGCAGTTCAATGGGTGGGAGCAACCAGCCACCACCCCCCGGGCTATTTAAGTCACCTCCTTCCAGCCTCACTCAGAAGAACTGTTTCTTTTTTGCAGCCGGAGGCTTACCTCCATATTTATCTCCCACCTTCCCTTTGTGATTTCGAACTTTCTGCTTGGTTTGTGCCTCTCCAGCTTTCTAGGTCAGTATTTTGCTTTCTACGTTCCTGGCTGCAGTTTGTGCTTCTCTCAGTCACCTATTCCTGCTGCACTCCTGTTCTCATGTACCTTGTGCTTCTTTCAGTTTTGGTTCCTTTTGGACTTTCCAGTTTTCCCAGCATCCTGCTGTCGTAATTTGTTTTTGGCTTGTGTTCTTCAGGCTCCCATGTTGCTGTTGTTCCATACCTTTAGCAATATCTCTCAGTTCAACTACAATCCTTAAATGTTTACACCTAGCTCCTAGCCAGGCAGCCCCTCCCTTCTGGGTTCTGCTGTTGTTCATTACAGCAGCTACTGCTCCCTAGTTTTTGCCCCCTCCCCTTTGCTCCTGTTTTCCTCTAGCAGTTTCATTTCTTGTTTCTACTGCCTCCACTTCCTGACTTGCAATGCATCAGCAACTAACACTAACCTCCCTCGTGGAATCGGTTGGCATGTATTCATCATCCAGTCCAAGCTTGTATCAGTAAGTCTCACCCAATGTCTTGTCATTCGACGTCTCAACCAGCCATTCAGTCTTACTTGTATTTCATTTCTTCCATGTGCTCTTGGCCATCATCCTTTGCCATCACCTCCCACTACTCCTGCATTTAGATGTATGCCAGCCACAATCATGCATGACTTCCAGGAATTCTTCCCTTTATTTATTTATTTATTTTTAGATTATATGTAATACAGCACATACCATATATCACATTAGGAGAGAAATGTTGTACATCACAGCCAGGTACAGAATATAATTCTATAAAATAATATTCAGTAATAGTGTTCGGTCCTTAGCGGTGGCTAACAACCTTTAAGAAACAAAGGAGATAACCTCACTGGCTAGATAGTAATGTTGACTATAACAATCTCACCCCATCTGTATTAATTAAACTGTTTACCATTATGTCTGCCCCCCCATAGGATTTCAAATTAGAGGTGGAGGGCTGGACAATCTTAGGAAGTGATACTAAACAAAGACTTGAAAAAGATAGCCTCGTCTCAATTAAGTTGCATTGCACCCCTATCACTGATGTTAGTCCTGCTAACAGACAGGGAGACAGGCTACTAAAAAGGAAAGTTCAGCTAGTTCCCAAATTGAGTGGGATAATATATCCCCTAAAAATTAAGTATCTCTCATTAGGCAGGAAATGCTATATTAAGGCATAAAACTTGACAGTTACCAACATGGCTTGCCCAACTCTATAACATGACATTGACAGTGGCCTCAATCAAATAACACTCGTTAAAAGAAAAAGTTATTTTCTTCTCTGGGTGTTTTGGCAGAAAAGGAAAAACCCTTTAAAGGCCACCATAAACTCAGTCATTAGTGTCCGATTCAGAACCAGAATCTGCAACGTTCCTCTGCTGAGTTGTTGTCGTTTGACCCTCAGTTAATTTAGTGGCTAAGGCAGCTGCTGCTTTGTTCATACGTGAGTCTTACCAGCAGGTTTAATCTGGAGCCTCGCAGGGAACAGAAGTTGGGCCTCAATGCCGTTCTCCAAGAGCAACTTCTTTGTAGCTTGTAGTGCCTTTTTTCTTTTTGGGACTGCGATGAAATGTCCTTAAAAAAGGTGATCTTGCTGCCTTCCCAGATGATATCTCCCCTCTGTCTTGCAGCATGCAGTAAGAGTATACGACTTTCCGAACTAGACAGGGTAACAATGGCAGTCAAAGGTTGTGCATTCCCTGAGCCTCTTCTTGATCGCATGGGAATGGCAAAGGCCTTGATCACTGTGATCCCTGAGTCAGCTGGCAATAAGGCTAGATCTGAGAAAATCAACCTATTTACAGCTGGTAAAATTTCTGTAGCAGACACAAATTTTGGAGGAAAACCAACTATGCGTACATTCGGCTGCCTCTGGCAATTTTCCAAAGCTTCTATTTTAGCCCTCAAGAAGGTAAGGTCTTGCACAAATGTTGCATTTTTAGAGCGCTGAATGTCTCTCTCTGATTTAAGATCCTGGATATCTGATTCATTAGCTCCCATCTTGTCATCTAGATCTTTAAATTGGGCTTCCACTGTGGCTAATCTGCGATTTGTTTCCTCTCTGGTCGCCTGTATTTTTTGAAGAAGTGCCATTATTTGAGGGTTTGGGGCTTCGCTCATCTTTAGATCAGTTGAGGATGATGGCCCCCAACCTACTCCCCTTGATGCATGCAGCATTGAAAAAAGGCATCTGTGCTGTGCCGCATGTTTGTGATCCTTTTCAGGACCCATGAAAAAGTCCACAGCCCTTCCAAGATAGGATACAGTTATTCTGGGGTTCCAACCTGCCCAAGATGAGTGTATTTAAAGCTTTTAAATACCGTAGCATCAGGAGTAGAAAATCAAGCAGCCACCATGTTGGGAGCTCAACAGCGCCCCCCCCCCCATTTATTTATTTTTTATTTATTTAGTTTTTGTTGACCGGGTAAGTGCACTAGACAGTTTCTTGCCTATTTACAGGCTCAACCTGGGGCAAGGGATACAGATGAATGCCATCTGACCTTGAACCAGATTAAGCTGTTGGTGGTATTTTAGTGAATGAGGGAAATTTGGCCAGCGTGCTGGGGAAATTCCCTTACTCTGTGTAGGGGTGCTGCAACTGTCAGTCATGGCGGCAGTCGGTGAGGACCTGGTGAAGGAGATGGACGTGGAGGAGGCAGGAAGGTTCGTTCTACCTCCTGTTTCTCAACTACCTGGAACGGAGCGGGCGGGATACTCACTTGTTGAGATTACTATGGTAAAAGATGTGCAACAGAAGTTGGCTCAGGATTTGGAGGATGATGAATTTCTTGCTTTGGAGTGTCAGAAACACCGACTGTTGGATGTTATTGTACAGAAAGAAGCCTTGTTGGCTAAACAACATACTCGTATGGACTCTCAGTGCTTGGTAAGCGTACCTGCTACTTGAGCTTGGGTGGAGGAAGAAGTTTGAGATGAAGATCTACAGGACCTCACAGTGCACAACTGCAACAGTCTCCTTTGTAAGATCTTCCTCTTATCAGCCCTAAACATTTAGCAGTAGCATCTTTTGAAGTACCGGCTTTACCACTGTCAAATCTACCCACACACCTGATTGCAGCCGCTGATGTGGCAGCATCAAAGGCCTTGCAGGATGAATCAGCCTGTGACGCCCCACACCAGGTTTCAACCTCTTCGACCAAACATTCAGCTTCTGAGATGACTGTGCAGACTGACAATGCAGAGCCATGGTCTGTAGACTCTGCTTTGTCTGCTGCAGGGTGGGAGAAAACTATTGATGGCAAATGCTCGGTTTCAGGTATGTCTCCAATCAAAATTCCCATAATGTGGGACAGACTATTGTACCTATTTCCGATATTGTTTCCTGCTAAACTTGCCACAATAACTACTGACAGAACAACCTTTGCCTGATCAACCTGTGTTCCCTGTTCCAGATGCTCCACTGAACCAAAAACCTGACAAACCTCGAAAATCTTTTGCTTCTTTGTTTCATCTACCCGTAGCACCTGCTAAACGCCACAGTGCTGTTTGTTTGCTATATAAAGGGGGGGTTGAATTGTGTCCCAGATCATGTCTACGTAGGAAAGACATTATTAAAAGACTCATTATGCTTTTCTGCAGCTTAAATATATGCCCTCATTCATGTGTCGGGTGAGCATACCTTTGACATTAGCTTTAAAACTGCCAATGGTTTGGAACGTTTTTGGAAGAAATATAATGAACTTAGGAACTCTCCCCTATGGACCCCCTTTTGAGGCAATACCTCTTACCAAACCAGCAATAAAATTTGTAACTGTTTTATTCTGCAGTGAAGGGGTTAGTGTGATGGATTTAACTTACTGGATGAAACAGCGCTGTACTGTCTTGGATGGTCCCACTGCTATCTTTGATAGTGAACATTATTGGACTGGGGGATGGAAGTTTAAGGTTCTGCTTTCTTCAGCTGGTTATGGTTTTAAGCATTTACCTAATTATTTTTTCCTTGGACATGTTAGAGGGGTCTTGTTTTATGCAGGTCAAGCAAAAGCCTACTATAAATGTGGTTCTGAGGGTCATATAAGCAATGTTTATGATAAAGTGCGATGTTCTCTCTGCAACGAATTAGGACATGTTAGCATTAACTGTTTAAATGAAATGGTCTGTAGTTTGTGTGATGATAAGGGACACTCTTATCAGAGCTGTTCTTGGGCAGCACATAACACTAATCCTGGAGGGGATAGTGAGGAACAATGGCTGTTAATAGCAGTTGCTCAACGACAACAGTCTGGGCCTGTGCTTCTCTCCCCCGTCTACCCCCTCCACCTTCTTTCCCACCTCCTATGACCAGGGCCCCTACTTTTCTGAGGCACAGTGGGACCAAGTTCTGCGGCAAGACTACCATTTGAAGCAGAACTTCTGTGGTGGTGGTTTGTAATTTCTGCGGAAGTTCTGCAGCACTAACAAACTACCACATCACAGTGTCAGCTTGTCATTCTGACTTCACTTTCATGGCAGTAGTTATAGCAATCAGGATGGTGGAAAGCATAGTAACACTAGTTCAAAAAATAACAGACTTATAAAAATAATGTTATGCCTAAAAAAGCAAAACAAATGTCTCTCCCTTAAGGTCCTAGCCTGTTGTATAAATGACATTTGCAGAGGGGATCTTATGTGATAAATAAGGTATTTCTATATGCATGCTATATATCCCACTAATGAGGTTTCCACTGTCTATCACTTATATATGTGTATGTGCTTTCTACACCACTCATGAGGTTCCCACTGTGTATCACTTATATATTTATCTGCAATCTGTAACATACATACAAATATGTGTGTGTGGTGAGAGAGACAGAGATACTGTATATATGTGTGTGTGTGTATATATATATATATATATATATATATATATATATAGTTATGTATCTTTTTTTAATTTCCATGAACTTGCATACTCATTCATACAGGTCCCATTGGAAATGGAACAGAGGGGTTATTGCAAAACTCATTTTTCATGTCAACCTGCTTTCCCTGACATACTGCGTAACACCATCAGGCCATGACATGCATATGAACCAATTGTGAGCTCTCCGGCCCATCACAATGTGTTCACCATGTGACAGAACACTGCATCATACCTTCCCAGGCTTCGAGCAGTGATATGTTCCACCAATCCTTGTGCTGCCCAGCCAGCTCCCAGAGCTAATCTCTGAACCTGAGTTGCCGGCACAGAAACACAGCATGCTACCCTCTGGCCTAACAGCTGTCCTTGCACACAACATTTCTCAATAACTTTTAGGTGATTCTATCAACCAATGACAATATGTAATCAAAAACTGGCAAAAATGCGTACAGTGCAATTATTTATTTAACAAGTCTATTCTTTCAACAGGTCTACACATTATTATATTTCACTTTTCTGGGTGTAATTACTTTATTTTTCTTAAAAATTTAGACAGTTAAATTCATTTTACCAGTTATTCATTTCAGATAGTGTCTCTATACCTTAAAGGCACAAATAGGTTTGTACAAAGTGAGGTATGGACTTAACAGGTCTGTGCTATTGACAAGGTTTTGCTTAAGTTGGCCCTAGTGCAATAATATAATACTGAAAATTGTATTAGGCTGTAGTGTAGGTTGAGCAAATATCACCATGCCTGATGTGCTGTGCCACCGTCTCTGGCAGTGGGAGCTGCGGTAGATAAGTGACTGTTCATTTCTGTTGCAGAATGCATCCATTTTATTAGCTAATGTATGATGTTATAGCAATGATAACATCACATTCTGAGCATAGAGGGGTTTTGGATATAAAAAGAAGGGAAGGGAACCAGATTCTATGGATAAACAGAAATATTAATAAAAAATCAGCAAGAAGAGTGAATTCTGCGGCACCGAAGAAGTTCTGCGATAGAATGTAAGTTCTGCGCAAAATTCTGGGGCCGCAGAATTCTAGGGGCCTTACCTATGACTTCACAAGCACTGGTTGAGGAGCCACAGGTGTATCCTTTAGTAGATTTACCTCATACTCCTACAACTTCTTCTCAGCCACAGGTTGGTGATAATAATTTGGAGATGGAAAATCTGCCCCTAGAGGTCCCAGATGAGGTCATGCCCCCCTGGGCCTATAAAACGAGGAAGAAAGGTATTTTGGTTCATAAAGGGTCTAAGAAATTCATCCCAGCCTTAAAACTAGCCAAGACACATTCTATTCCCCTTCAAAATCGATATAAGAATTTTCCTACTGCAGATAGTGATTCTGAAGTACTTTTGGACTCCTCTTCCATGATCTCGCTAGGAGATGGAGAGGTGGATCAGACTGAAACACCTTAGACCACCCCACATAAGGGACCTTCAGGGAAGAAACAACCAACTCATGTAAAACGTAAAACTAAACTGGGTACTAGAAGTAAGGTTACAAAAAAAATGTTTTGGCTTTTGGTATGTTCTCCTTTTTCCTTTTTATGTCTCTTTTTCTCACATTTGTTAATGTAAACACTATGAAGAGCCTGAGGAAAAGAATGTGTTTTCTCAGCCTTATTTCATCAACAACCAGGAATTTATTTTTTGCAAAATACTAGACAGCAAACTTTGCTTGATGTTCATGATGCTACTAATGCTTGGTATGTGGGACCTTCTTACTGGTCGATGGGTACAGACCGATGCTCAGGGGTGGGAATTTTGTTTCAAGGTCTCGAGTTCACATGTCTTAAATGGCTGGATCTGGTTCCTGGATATTATTAGATATTTGTTTTCAGGGGAAGTTATTTTGTCTTATTAATATGTATGCAATGCAATCCAAAGCTGACAGGGTTTCTCTTTTTAGATTAATTCAGCCATGTTTGCATACTGCACAAATAGTTATTGGGGGGGGGATTTTAATTGTGGATTAGACAAAAGGGATAGATGGTCATGTACTAAAACATTGAAATCCTTTTGTGATTCTAACTGTTTAAAAGAAGTACTTCACAAGGCGGATTTGGTTGATGCCACATTTTCCCACCTTACGAAAGTGGTGCCAACTTTCATAGAGGTCCCTTATTTACTAGAATTGATTTTTTCTTTATTTCTCAACATTCCTTTATTTCTGCGGCAGGAGTTCAGGTGGTTGAATATTCAGATCATTCTTTGCTTTTTCTTAGTCTAGGAACTGGGGTTCAGATAGGGAGAGGATTATGGAAATGCATTTCCTCATCGTTAAGTAAGGATTGCTGTCGTATACAAATACAGAATTTTTTATCCGCAAAGAAAACTGCATTTTTTTATATGACTCACCAGTACAGTGGTGGGAAGATTTAAGGAAGGAATTGATTATTTTGTTAAAAGTTTTAAATAAAAAAGACAGAGATGTGCAATATTTTACATATTTGCGAAACAGACAACAGCTACAATCTTTAATTTCCCTATCATATACATCTACGCATGATTGTTGCACTCAAATCTCTCATCTAAAGGAACGCATGTTTCAATTTCATCAGCATAAGGCTGCTGTTTTGGGGCTGGCCTGGTGGCGCTGAGGGTTGAGACGCAGGATGCCACACCTCATGCCACGTTGGCGACCCGGGTTCGGGAATGAGCCCGGGTTGTCGGGGGTTGGCAGGGGAGAGGGAGGATTGATCGTCCAGAAGACTGCTCTCCTCTCTCTCTGGGGAGGGCTTCGGAGTTAGCTCAGCTGCCTAGTGACCCCCGGTGGAGACCGGAGGTACCACAGGCAAGTCAGCTCTGCGTAAGTAGGGAGGGAGTGCAGCAGATGTCAGCAGGGCAGTCGTGTGCAGATGTCATTGCACCTGACCTCCCTGGGGAATGGTAAAAAGGAAAATTCCCTCGCCATGTTCATGGAGATGATGGTGGCTCCAGGGGCAGGACACATATCCCGAAGCAGGGCCCACTTCCTCGGTGATCTCCTGGCCAATCCATCGACTCAGGTAAGGGCTCTCTCTAATTTCATAAAGGCCACTAGGGGAGAAAGTGGGCCCAGCCCAGAGGGTGATCCGTGGCGCTAGGGTCTGCCTGGTCAATGGGGGGAGTTCACCGGGGTCTAGGGTTTCAAGTTGGGAGTAGCTGTCCTAGCCGAATGAGCACCCCGGAAGGATGCCTGACTTAGGGAATGAATAAAAAGAATTAAAAAAAAAAAGGCTGCTGTTTTGGCTTTCCAACAAAGTTTCGGTTTGAAAGGAACCCTTTCTACTGTTTGTCCGTATGATACCTGTAAACAGTGGGTACAGTCAAAAAGAATGGACAGTTTAAAAGATTCTTTAGGATACATTCATAACACACATCGTAAAATTATGGATATTGTATATTCACATACTAAAACTTCCTTGTCCCATACTGACATAAATTTGGACTGTATTCATAAATTTTTGGGAGGCATTGAGGTTCCTGAGTTTCCGGCTACCTTAACTCAAGAGCTGCTAAAAGACATCTGTTTTTCTGAAATAGAAATGGCTATCAAGTCTCTGCCTATAAATAAATCTCCAGGAAAGGAAGGTCTGACTACTGAAGTATATAGGTTTATTTTAGGTGTCTTAGCTTCAGAATTGGCCCAGGTTTTTTTCTTATATGCTTCAGACTACATTACCCTTCAATATGGTGCAGGGTTCTTTTGTCTATATTTATAAGGCTGGGGATCAACGTCTCTTGACAAATTGGAGACCTATTCATCTCTTAAATAAGGATTTTATACTTCTAACTAAAATTCTAACTATTAGATTACAGCAAGTGGCAAATTATGTGATTAGTCCGGCACAAGCTTGTTCAGTGAAACATTCAAATATCTTGGAACATCTGCTTCTACTTCGAGAAATTACTACTAGAAACACTAAGAAAGAGGTTGAGGGCTTTTTATGCTCCTTGGATCAAATTAAAGCTTTTGATTCCATTCATCATAGTTATATGTGGGAGGTCTTGAAATTTTATGTCTCGGGACAGTTTATACCATGGATAAAACTGTTGTATGAATCAGCTACTGTAACTCCTATAGTTAATGGACATGTTGGACCTCTAATTCTGGTACATAGAGGAGTTCGGCAAGGCTGTCCCCTTAGCCCACTCCTAAATGTCTTCTGTATTGACCCTTTATTAAAAGTATAAATGCTCATCCTGGAATCAGATCTTTGCAGTGGAGGACTTTACAGAGTCCTGCTAGGTGTATTGCTTATGCAGATGACTTCTGTCTTCTTTTGCCAGATGCATTTTCTATTTCAGTAGCACTAGATGTCTGCACTACTTATTCTTTGGCGTCAGGGGCAAGTTTAAATGCATCTAAGTGCCAAGGTATATATTTGGGAACACAACATCAGCTGGTCCCTCAGGTCTCTGGTATTCTTATTTTTCTCCACCCCATTAAAATGTTAGGATTATTATGGGGCATGGGTAACTTACATTTATTAAACTGGACCTCAAAGATTGAGCTTGGAAACATGATGGTGTCCAAGTGGAATACTTGGAAACTTGATAAACAGAAATGAGAGGTATTAATTGAAATGAAACTCTTACCACAATTTCTTTATGCAAGTAAGGTATTTCCTCCCCAAAACAATTGGAAGCTAGTTTGCTGAGTTTGTTTTTTCATGCCTTGTGGGGCAGTAGGTTAAATCCCATAAAGAGAAATATTACTTATTTACCTTATTCATTAAGGGGTTTGAACATGGTTCACCCATTAGTATTTTTTTATTGTATGTTTTTCTATATTAATCTCTGACCTCAAGTGATTAACCAGGATAAGGTTTGGTCTTCATATTTTTATGGTGCTGTTCAACAATGGTTTCATATTTGGGAGGGGTCAAGGGTCACTCACTTGAAACAAGATCCTACACTTCCTGGTTACTATAGGGAATTTTTTTTTAAATTACGAATATGGGGAGTATCTAGCCATATGTTGATTGCTAATACAAGAAAACAGTTGTACCACTGTATACTTACCACTCATTTTACTGAACTAATAACATTTCCCCACCGACCTTTGCATCTACAAGATGTCTTTATTAACTGACCAGAGGGTTCCAAGAAAGTTGTGGAATTTCCATGGGCTTAGTTGCCATGGTAAGATAAATGTTAAAAGCAATCAAAAGCACAGTTTGCTGAATGAGGATGAATCAGACCTGACTGCACGTATGCAGAAGAGACTATTGAACATTTACTTTTTCTTTGTTCATTTATAAAGACATTTTGGTCAACTCTTGCTAGTGCTTGGTCTCTACCTATTTTTTCCACAATAACATGTGAAGAACTGATGTATGGTGTTTACCATTCTGGTTGGCAGCATTTTTATAAGGGTACACTGAATGTTGTTTGTTTAGTACTTAAATGGTACATCTGGACTGCCAGATGTAGATTTATGTTGCAGCAAAAGGATACCTCTATTGAAGTTATCATTCAGAATGTTACTAGAGAACTGTATGATATTTTTCAGAAAGAATGTATTGTTTTTCCACAACATGTTTTAGAAGCACATTGGCGAAACGTGCCTTGGATAACCACTTCAGATTTTCCTATTACACGAACGTTTTTTTTTTTATTTGTTTCTCTGAATGTTTATATATTCTTTTTGTCTGATTTGTTTTTTTTCTGTAAATTCCCCTACTCTCCGGCAGGGGGAACCCTTGTCCATCTGCATTAGGATGGCCAGTCCTGAGGAACTGCTGGAGAGATGGACGTGGATGATGCAGAGGAGCAGGCCTCCTCCCCTGCTATCTCTTGACAAGAGGCTGTTGATGCAGCGCTTGCTGCCATCGATTTTGTGGAACAAGAGGAGGTTTTCTTACCTCAACCATTTCGTTAGAACCCAAGAAGGAGGATTGTTCACAGTTTCTACAAGAAAAAGACAGGATTTTGCTAGAAAAGGTGATCCTTTTGGAACAAGTTAAGACTCTGGACCTGACATTGGTGGCATTGGTTGAGACGGCGCCAGTTGTCAAACCGAATGAAGCGCCTGTCATCGCTGTGATGAGTCAGCAGTCTGCTGACCTGGACCCTCCTGCTAGGAAACTCCTTGAGGCTATGGTGAGTGCTGTGCCTTCTCCTGAAACTGTTTCTTCTGTACCTGGTATGGTTGAGGAGGCAGCTGGCAGCTTAGACAAGGAAATCCTTGTGTGCCCAAAGCCTACTTCCTCAGCCCATGATCCTAAACAGAAACACCTGGGCCCTGGACATAGTTTTCAGCCAAGAAAGGCGGCTGATATTGGTTCATCTGGCCTGCACAAAGCGGTTTATACTTTTGCTACTCAGACATCTTGAGGATGGAGCAAGATGCCTCAGGATGCCGTTTCTGAGCAACGACGTGCAACTAGTGTATGCCCTGTGCCTAGTGTTATACCCCCTAGAAACTGTGAGATTGGGGGCCCTCACTGGTCCCCTGTCCATGCTTTAGGAGGCACAGGATGGGAGCAGTCTGATGTTGGACTCTGGACTCCTAATGTACAGGATCCATCCTATATTCAAATGCTAGCCAACTCATATGTTCCTGTGGGCACCACCTCTAATGAGAGCTCCACCGTACCCCGAGGTAACTGTATCATTTCTACTGTTACAAATGATTTTGGTTACTGTTGATTCTCAAATATGTCTGCTAATATGCAAGTTAAGGAAAAGGACACTCAGGACAATGATGATCCTATTAGGTTAGGTCCTTCTCCCAAAATTTAGCAAAATAATTCAAATGGGGGTGGGTGGAAGCTTGGATGCTGCTTTCAAACTTTCTCATCTTTTTCAAAATAAAGGGGAACCTGCACCCTGATGAAATTCTGTTCATCTTTTGTATAAAGGAGGACTCGCTGACCCCCCCAGATAGGATTTATATAGCAAAAACCCTTTTAAATGTTCATTCAAATTTTTTTTGTCAAAAATTTTTGTCCTCATTAGCCTAGGCCATGCTAATTTTGATGTGAGTTTTAAGACCGTCTCTAGTTTATTTATTTATTTATTTATTTTTATCACTGCTGCTATTTATCTCCTCTGCAGCGTGACCGGCTTGGGGCATCCAGCCACCGACCCTTCCCACACGGAGACCTGGGTGGCTCATACCACACCCAGGAGGGTCTAGGATGGCCATCATGCTATCCTGCTGGAAGGCCCCCCTCTGCCACTCCCAGCCAGGACAACCCTGGATCCTCTCTGATGGGACTCCTCGCAAGTCCTCCAGGCAGTGCAGGGTGCAGCCATCAAGCTGTAGGGTCACGCCCAGCCCTTTTCCTTCGATTTTCTGTCCCCATGGGAATGCAGACATGCAATGACATCAGGCACAACATGCCGATGTCCGTCACACTCCCCCACCCCAGCTACCACCATGCTGGTACTACCTCCAGGTGTTCCCAGAGGCCACTGCGGTACGATGGTTGTTCCCCAACCCAACCCAGAACTAGGAGAGCAGTCAACGGATGCTCGACCCTAGTCCTCCCCTGCCAGCCCCCGATGACCCAGGCTCGTTCCCGAACCCAGGTTGCCAGTGTGGTGCGAGGTGTGGCATCCAGCGCCTCAACCCTCAGTGTCACCGGGCCAGAACGTCTCTAGTTTAGATAGATTCTGGGCTCAGTACACTTCTTTGAAAAATACCCCAGTTTGGACCCCCTTTCAAGCTATTCTCCTTACTAAGCCAGCAAATAAAAGTATCACTATCATGTTCAAGAATGAAGGAATTAATGTTGAGGATATCCTCTTTTGGCTCCACCAGCATTGCAAAATACTGAACAGACCCATCCCTACGCTCAAAAGTGAGCAGATTTGGGATGGGGGGGGTTGAGAGTAAGGATAAAATTATACACCATCAATTCAGGGCCTGCACATCTCCCCAGTACCTTTTACTTAGGACGGGATAGGGGTTCCATTTTCTATGTAGGCCAACCAAGGTTGTGTTTTCAATGTGGCTCTCGATCCCATCTTAGTTCTGCATGCAACTCTGTTAAATGTAGTCATTGTTTGGAGTTTGGCCACAGTTCTGAAAAATGTTTAAACCTTTTCAAATGCAATTTATGTGAGCACACAGGCCACACCTATGGCCAGTGTCCCTGGGCCTCACATAATCATGAAGACTGTCATTCTCACAAAGGTGTTATAAACATGGCTCAGCAGCAGCAACAGGCCAAACAGATGACTGAACAGAGTTTGACAGCTGGGCTGATGTCATTACAAAAGGATCCCCCTTCTGAGCCACAAACTTCGAACACCCCACAAGACTCGGTTGATTCTCTGGTTGAAATTGACCATAGTCAATCTATTCAGGATCTCCCAGGCCCTCCCCCCCTGCTGTTTGACCTCCTGTAGAGGAGAGTAACCAACCTCCTTCTGAAATGCCCCACCTTCCCTCCCAGAGTCACTTCTGAAGGAAAGAATAGTTGAGTACCTAGAGGCCAGTGGGGCATAGGACCCAAGGCAGCATAGGTTCACAGTGGGAAGGTCATGTCATACGAACATACGAAATTTGCTAGCAGATAAAGGCCTAGAGGTCTATCAAGTCTGCTCGAATGTGCAGCTAGCACCCCTTATTCTGTAGATGCCCCTCCCTTCCACCCTTCCCCTTCATTAACCCTCCCCCCTGTCCTGTCCCATCCTCATTTGAAGCAGTCCACTGTTCTACTGCATACCACTTCAGCAGGTAACGCATTCCACCCAGCCACCACCCTCTCTGTAAAAAAGTGTCTCCTCATCTCCCTCCTGAACCTTCCTTGCTCCAGTCTCATATCATGGCCCCTGGTGGCTCTCCCCTCCCTTACTTTGAACAGCCCCTCTGTACCCGTCTTGTTTATTCCTTTCATGTATTTAAAGGTTTCAATCATGTCACTCCTATCTCCTCTCCTCCAGTGAGTACATGTTCAACTCCTTCAACCTCCTCTCATATGATAAGTCCCCCAGCCCCTTGATCATCTTTGTCGCTCTGCGCTGCACCCCCTTCAGTAACTTAATGTCCCTCTTCAGATACGGACGCCAGTACTGCATGCAGTACTCCAGGTGTGGTCTAACTAATGACCTATACAGTGGCAGAATCACCTCCTCCCTCCTCGAGGATATACCCCTTGCAATACAGCCCAGCATTTTGTTGGCCTTTGCAGCTGCCTTCCTACATTGTGCCGAGTTGTTCATTGACCCTGTAATCAGCACACCCAGATCCTTCTCCTCTGTCTGGGCTAGCTGCACTCCCCCTAGCTGGTAACTCCTCCTTGGGTTCTTCTTCCCAAAATGCAGCACCTTGCACTTTTTGGCATTAAAGCCCAGTTGGCAGGTGTCTGACCAGGTTTCAAGCTTTGCCAGATCATCCTGCAACCCCTGCCATCCCCCTAGGTCATCCACCGTGCCTACCTTGGTATCATCAGCAAACAGACTGATCTTGCTCTTGATGTCCCATGATATGTCTGCAATGAATATCCCAAACAACACTGGTCCCAACACCGAGCCCTGTGGAACACCGCTCGTCACTGCCCTTGGGTGTGAGAGCTCCCCACCCACCACCACCCTCTGTTGCCTTCCCTGCAGCCAGTTCCCTACCCATCTCACCAGCTTTGCACCCGTCCCTGTGCCTCCTAACTTCCTTCCCAGCCTTCCATGTGGCACTGAGTCGAATGCCTTACTGAAGTCCAGATACAGGACATCCACTGCATGGCCCCTGTCCAGTTGCCTAGTTACCCAGTCATAGAACTCGAACAGGTTGGTTTGGCAGGATCTGCCACGTATGAAGCCATGCTGTCTGCTGTCCCATAGTCCTTTGGCCTCTAGAAGGGTCACCAGCCTCTCCTTCAGGATAGTCTCCATTAGCTTATCCACGATGGATGTGAGGCTCACTGGTCTGTAGTTTCCCAGTTCATCCTGGGGCCACTCTTGTGGAGGGCACCACATGAGCCATCCTCCAGTCCTGAGGTACACACCCTGAATGTAGTGAGGCATTAAATAGGTCTGCCAAAGGTCCTGCAAGGACCTCTGCCAGCTCCTTCAGTACCCTGGGGTGGCTGCCATCTGGGCCTGGCGCCTTGTCCACCCTCAGTGCCTTCAAACCCTCTCAACCTCTGCTCTCCATGATTTCCCCATCTGTCACCACTTCCCACCCTGCTTCTGCCATTTCTCCCACCTTGGGTGTCATCCCCCTCCTCTCTTTAGTAAATACTGAGCAGAAGTACTCATTTAGTGCTTCCGCCTTATCACACCCTGCTTCCACCCAACCCCCCCTCCTTCCTAATCCTTACTATGTGGTCCTTATAGCTCCTTTTCTCCTGATGTACTTAAAGAGTCCTTCTCCCCTTCTTAGTGCCTTGTGCCAGCCTGAGTTCCGTAGATGCTTTGGCTCCCTTATTGCCCTTGTCATCTTCTTGATTCTGTCAAGTACTCCCCTGCCCTCCCACCTCCTGCTTTCTTGTACTTCTAAAGGCAGCTCTTTCCTCCTTACCTTTCCATGACCTCCTTGCTCAACCAGATTGGTTTCTTAGCCCTAGCCTTCTTGCTCTGGGCTTTGCAGCAGGTTTTGGTTGCCTCCACTCTCCCCAGCTTTATGAGCTCCCACCTCTGGTTAGTGTCCATACTAGACTGAATTCTGGACAGGTACCCTTTTACCACTTAATCTAATCTAATAGATTTCTTTGACTGGGTGACCAAAGTAGTAGACCAGGGAAGGGCTGTGGACATGGCCTACCTAGACTTTAGCAAGGCATTTGACACAGTCCCACACAAAAGATTAACAGTCAAATTAACCAGCCTGGGAGTGGGTCCCAGGGTGGTAGCCTGGGTAAAACATTGGCTGGACAACAGGACACAGAAGGTAATTGTAAATTCAATCCACTCTGAAGAATAGGGGTTACTAGTGGGGTACTGCAGGGTTCAGTATTGGGTCCAGTCTTTTTTAATGTCTTCATAAGTGACATTGCAGAGGGACTGGAAGGAAAAGTATGCCTCTTTGCAGATGACACAATGATCTGCAACAGGGTTGATACACAAGAAGGCGTGGAAAGGATGAGAAGGGACTTGGCAAGGTTGGAGGAATGGTCAGAAGTATGGCAGCTAAGATTCAATGCAAAGAAGTGCAAAATAATGCACCTGGGAAACAAGAACCCAAGGGAAGAATACACAGTGGGGGGGAGGTAGTAACAACAACAAAAAAGGAAAGAGACCTGGGGGTAATCATATCAGATGACCTTAAGGTTAGCAAGCAATGTGAGAAGGCAGTAGGGAGGGCTGGGGGGATACTGGGATGAATAGGGAGAGGTATTAGCAGCAGAAAACAGGAAGTTGTTATCCCTCTGTACAGACAGTTGGTGAGACCCCATCTGGAGTACTGCGTCCAGTTCTGGAGACCCCATCTCCACAAGGACATAGACAGGATAGAGGCAGTTGAGAGGAGGGCAACTAAAATGGTGCAGGGTCTGCAAGAGAAGCCGTATGAGGAGAGACTAAAGGAGCTTAATATGTATACCCTTGAGGAAAGAAGGGAGAGGGGGGACATGATAGAAACTTTTAAGTACCTCAGTGGAATCAACAAAGTCCAAGAGGGTAGCATCTTTCAGAAAAAGAGACGTGCAAGAACAAGGGGACACAATTTAAAGATGGGGGTGTGGTTCAGGGGCAATGTGAGGAAGTATTATTTCACAGAGAGGGTAGTGGATGCATGGAACAGCCTTCCTGAGGAGGTTGTGGGGTCTAAAACTGTGGGAGAATTCAAGAATGCATGGGACAGACATAAGGCAATTCTTGTGGGGGGTAGGAAGAAATAGGCTGTTGGCCAACTAGGATCTGCGGACTATCCTGTAGGTAGGGAAATGGGCAGACTAGATGGGCCAAGTGGTCCTTATCTGCCATCAAAGTCTATGTCCCCCCCCCCGGAGAATCTCCCTTTAAAGTTGTGCCCCAAAAGAAAAGGAACAGGTTGGGGGAAATTGTTTCAAAGAAAGTAGCGGGACCGAATCCTATCCAAGCCCCTTCTCCTGGTTCACTGAAATCTAATAGATTTGCCGACATTTCCTCTGACGAGGACTCGGATGCAGAAGGTATGGATACCTCCTCCATTCTTTCTAATACTGACACAGAGGAGGGAGGTGAGCCTGATTCTATAGCCAAACGTACTAGACAACGGAGAAAATCTGAGACTCCTTAGTTTGTCATTGGCTGCCTTTCCTCACCCCTTTTTTCTATGGATTACTTAAACCTCAGCACTATAAATGTCAATAGTATTAAGAGAGCCAGGAAATTGGATGGGACTATGCTCACTCTGCAGGAGACCCCTAGTGATATCATATGTTTGGTTGATACCAGGCTCAAATCTACAAGTGAACTACAACAGGCAGCTTGAGTATGTCCACTCAGGCCTTCTTTCTGGTCTGTAGGGTTGGATACCTGTGATGGGGTGGGAATTCTTTTTTCTAACCCTTAATTCAGGTCACTAGATCGGTAGATATCTGCCCAGGGAGAGCACTACTATGGGATATCTCTCTTTTCTCTGAACGTTTTAGATTAATTACAATTTATGCCCCTCAGAACAAGGCTCTTAGAGTGGCAATATTTCAAGATATTCAGCCCTTTCTTCATTAAGTACTTCCAGGTTGGTTTTATGGTTGGGGGATTTCAATTGCAGTTTACATCAGTCAAACAGGGGTCTTCAAACAATGAAAGTATTCAGAGATACAGTTGCTCTGCAGCAGATTCTCACTACCGCTGACCTCAAAGATGCTTTTCGGTGCCTTCACCCCCTGGAGGTTTTACTTACTTCCAGGGCACGAGCAAAACTAGAATTTATTTTATTTTTCTATCTAATATACTTCACGTGTTAGAAATTCATATCCATGCATATGCTTTTTCAGACCATGTTGCACTTAGGGCTAAGATTTCCTGGCATGATACCCCACGCTGCAGAAAGAATGAATGAAGGCTGAATGAGGCTCTTCTATCAGACCCTAAAATTCAGAAATTATGGCAATGGGAGTGGTCGGCCAGACCACTCCCGTTGCCATAATTTCCCAATATAGAGTGCTATGAGGACTTAGCAGACTGGTCGGAGGACACCAAATCTTCCTGGAAAAGTCTTTTCCACAGAAAATCTTTCTTTCACACTAACAGACATTACTTAAACAATTTATATTTGAGGCAGCAACTGCAGCATTTAATTCCCTTAATAGACACCACTTCTGTGGATTATGGTACGCAGATTAATGTCATCAAAAAGCAGCTGATGGAGTTACAATATAATAGGGCCCAGTCCTTGGATCAAGAAGCCCAAGTTGGTACCCAACTTACAAAAGGGGGCACTGTTTCCTACAAGGGCTGTAAAAGTAGAATTGGTTCTAGAATCATAACTGAGCTCATTTCTCCTTCTGGCCAGACTGCTTCCACACTACACAGTATCTTACAAGTCGTGGAATCTCAAGTCCAGAATCTTTTTGGAACCCACTCAGCTTGTTCTTCTGTTACAGATCATTTGAATTCCCTGCACTTACCCCAAGTATCACAAGAAGATTTTCGAGCCCTTTCCCAGGCCATTACGAAGGAAGAAGTCCTCCTAGCCATAGGGCAGTTAAAGGGCGACTCTGCCCCTGGCTCTGATGGCCTAGGGGCTGGACTATATAAACAGTTTAAAGATGAGCTAGCCCCGTTATTAGCTGTGCTTTTTAATATTATGTTCTCCAATTCCAAATTTGCCCCTGTATGCAGGAGGCTATTTTGGTTTTGATTCATAAGAAAGGTCCATGCCCTGATATTAATAACTGTAGACAGCTTAGTATGTTAAATACTGATCTTAAATTACTTGCAAAAATGTTTTTGGCTAGGCTAGTGAAAGTCTTCTCTTACTTAATCAGTCCTGAGCAAGGCTGTGCTGTGCCAGGACAGCAGTAGTATGATAACCTTATCACACTTCGAGAGCTTTTCTTTCAAGGAGAGTTGGGTAGTGTTCAAGGATGGGTAGTGGGGGTAGGCCAGGAAAAGGCCTTTGATAGGCTATCACATGATTTCTTATTTACTGTATTAGAGGCATTTGGTATTCCCCCAAACTTTGTTGCATGGATCCAGCTGTTGTACAAACAGGCCTTTTTAATCCCGAATGTAAATGGTTGGTGTGGGAACCATATCCTAGTTAATAGAGGGGTACATCAGGGCTGCCCCCTAAGCCCCCTTTTATATGTATTCGGAATTGATACCCTGATTAGATCTATTCTTCAGGCACAGGCGGTTAAAGGTATCATGGTCCCTGCTGGGCCCCCACCATACAAATTCTAGCCTATGCAGATGACCTGGTTCTCACTTTAGGCATGGTCACTGAGGAAGAGGCCTTACTGAATGTTTTGAGTACCTATTTTCTGGGTCCAGTATCAATCTTAGTAAGAGTCGTGGGATTCCATTGGGGTCCACTCCTATTTCTGCCTCAGGGAACATAGGAGGGATTAATATTTCCCCTGACCCTATTACAATTTTAGGAATTGATTTTGGTCCCCCCAATGCTCAACTTTTGAATTGGGAGAAAGGGCTTACTCATGCTGACAGATTAATTTCTAGCTGGAAGTGTAAGCAAATTGGGAAACTTAAGAGGGTCAATTTAATTAAATCTCGGCTAGTTCCCATTTTTTGTATAACTGCTATATTTTCCCTTCCCCTCACTGCCTCATCACCCATTTATTTCGTGGTTTTTTTTCAAGCTTTCTGGGGGTCTCGCTTAAATCCCATCAAAAGAGAATTCACTTACAAACCCATTAAGGAAGGTGGGGTGGGAATGATTAACCCAGTTGCTTTTTTTCCTGTAGTATTTTTTTTTTGCTATAACTTTGGCATAGCTGTTCGTCCTGGATTTAAGTTATGGAAACCCCTGTTAAACTTATGGCTGTCCCCAAACTTCCCTTTTTGGGAAAAAAGTAAACCCAGGTCACTAGGGAAGGGCTCTGCTCTCCCCTCCTATGGCCTGGACTGCTTGAAATCAGCAGTGCGTTGGGGCCTTGGCCCTAATAGTTTACTGTCTATGGATAGGAAGGCAGTATATCAGTCCATACTGCTCTCTGACAGGCAGTCCCCAGTTGAATTTCCTTTATGACCTGCAGCACAGCTACAGTCAGTATTGCATCAGCTTACGAATATTAGAATTCCACCATACGTATGGGACTGCCTATGGTTAGGTAACTATGGTAGGCTTAGTGTGTGTGGGAATAATAAACATAAACAGCTTTCCGATCGTTATTGTCCATGTGAGTTATGCTCTTTGATATTTAAAACTCAGCAACATTTATATACCGACTGCGTTTATGTTAGGCAGTTTTGGTCCCTTTTAGCAGTAGACTGGCAGGAGCCTTGTTCACCCAACTCTCCTACTCAGATGTTGTGTACGGGACTAACCCTAGACTAAATGGGAAATATCATTCTGTTACTATTTATGTTATTCTTGCCGTCATTAGGTATTATATTTGGCAAGCAAGGTGTGTTTGGGTGTTACAGCAAAAGTGGGTTTCTCAGGTTGAATTAGTTTCAAATGTTAGGAAAGCACTGCAGAACTTAGTCAAGTTTGATATGCCTCATTTTTCCAAAACCAAGGTGTCTCATTTATGGATTCATTGTGCACATTGGTCTTAATTTAAGTTTCCATCTTATAGCTGTTTTCTTGTCATTAAAATGCTTTGTGTGTTTCTTCCCGTTATTTTATAACTGCTGTATAATGTTTTGATCTCTAATGTTTTATGTATAAGCTCTTTGTTTGATGCACGATTGTAATTAAGTCCAAATATTCTAATAAAAATTCCCCTACTCTTTTCGAGAAGTGCCATGAGATCTTTAACATCCACCAGAACAGACAGATGGGACCTCGGTTTAATGTCTCATCCAAAAGATGGCACCTCAGGAGTGCAGCACCCCCCTCATGCTGTGGTACAGTGTCAGTATTGGGATATTAACCCAAGTGCCTTGCGTGGGGATAGAACCCACAGCCTTCTGATCTCCTAGCCTCAGAGGCAAGTGTGCTACCTGTTGAGCCACCTACACTGACACTTTAAGCCGATGGTCTCTCTCTGCCCCATTGAAGTCCGCATCTTGAGGTTGGGTCCCTCGACTGGGCAGGGTCCTTCTCTTTCTGCCCTTCAGGTGAGAATGCCCTATGCTACATTGCAAGCTTTAGCCATGCATCCCGACTCAGCAGCACCTCTTGATTTAGCATTTAAAGAGCAGCTGACACCACTAGGAGAACTTTCACAAAACATAGTATTTAGACACGGTTCAGTCTGTATTTCTCATTAGTTCTGTGTTCCTCCTCCCTGTTATTGATTACCGAGGACATTTGCATTAAAACAGGACCTCTGCTCCTGAAGAGTTTATCTATTCCTGTTGCTTTCTCCCTACCTGAGATCATAATGCACTGCTTGTGACATCACAGTTACTTCCATGGCAATGGAATGTGATGTCACAGCAAAAGATTATGACTTGAAGTAGGGAGTAGGCTATAGAGACAGATGAACGCTAAAGGATGAAGATAATATTTTCATGCAAATGTCATCAATAATAAATAATGGGGAGGAGACATCTATATAGAATATATATGGAATGCATGCTGAATTGTACCTAATTATTATGTTTTTAAGAGTTTTCTTTGAGGTGTCAGCAGCTCTTTAACACTTCAGCTGCCAGAGGATGGGACCTCTAAGTCCACGGGAGCTCCTTTAGCTGTGCAGACCTTGTCGGCAGCACCTTTGAAAGCTATTCCACCTACAGCCACCTATGATCCACCTGGTTTCTGCCTCCTTCCCTTCCTCTGCCCCTCAAGGGTGAAGATCATACAAGTCCATGTCTCGGCCCCTCAAGGGCTCAACTCCTATGCCTTATCCCTCAAGGGTTCGGCTTCCTCTCTAGGCCCCCCCTTGTGGAGGCCAGGTGAGTGCCTTTCAGCGTTTGTTTCTTTCCTCCTCCTACCTTGGGGGGTGGTCCTTCTTTGCGGGTAACATCCATTGGTTGCAGAGACCAGCTTGCACCACCCCCACTGTTTTTCCATTAGAGGAATAGAGTGAGAGTCTTTCCTCTAAAAAATCTTCCTCCTGAATTGGGTCTCTAAATTGCAGTAGCTGAGTTGTCAACTGACCTGTGCTATTTTCTCCTCCTTTTTAGCCCTGCCCACCCTCCTGGAGTGTGCCACATCACTGGGCACTGGTATGCTTGGCACAACCAGCCAACAGTGACTCCCACTGCAACTTCCCCTTCTCATGCTGATCCTCTGTACCACCACCTGTGGTCACCAGGTGGTAGTAGAGCAGCAGACAGCTCAGACCCTCCTTCCCCAGAGGAGGAGCATGTCTAATGGGATAATCAGTCCTCCTCCCCATCAGGGGCCCTCCAGTGACCCAAGCTTGTTCCTGAGCCAGGTCGTTGGCATCACAAGCCGTAGTGCTATTGCTGCACTGGCAGGCTGGCTGATTGTCTCCCTCTTTACTTAAAATCTCTGTTCCCCAGACTGCTGAACCCTTAACATATCTTTTTAACTGGTTCAGCCACTGTGTTGTGACATGAATCTGGTCGCCGTAAATTAGGGCACCAGAAACATATCACCTGCATGACCGTGGCCCTGCACTGCCTCAACCCATCTATGGCAGCAAGGGACAGCAGGGGACAAAAGTTGGCTTTTGCAGGGGGCCTTTTCCCCTGCATCCCCATCACTAAATATCTCCTCCAGGTCCGGGCATGAGTGGACCGGAGGAGAACAGTGTAGATGGTGAAAGTCTCATGAGTGCAGGGCGCTCAGAAATCTAGCACAACCCTGTTACTCAGGACCTTTTCCCTTTGCCCTAATTGTGGTGCCCTAATTGTGTCACCCACCTAATGATATGCCTTTTTAACTGGTCTCTTTCTATATGGGTTCTGCCTAATGACTGGAAATTTGCCTGAGTCATCCCTATTTTTAAAGGGGGAGATCCAGGACTAACTACAGTCATATTTATCTACTTTTGGTCACTTCTAATCAGTTCCATATCATAATAGTGACTATTAAATCATGACTGCAATATCCGTGACTTAATTTCAGCAACTGGTTAAACAGTGACGCTACATAATAGCGAATGGAAAAAACAGCACATTTTGCATCACTCTTCTAGCTGCTTCAAGTTGCTTACCTTGCAAAGTCATGTGGCAGTATCTGCTCTTGACACCCTTCAATGCTACGCTGCTACACTTCCTAGAAACTGCAGCCTATCAACCTAGCAATACACTTAGCAACCCGCCTAGCAACCTAGTAGTTGGCCCCTGGAGCCTATCCCCCCTGACTAGCAACCTAGCAAACAACCATGTCAAAATCGCAACTTTGTGCTTTAAAACAAAAACTGGCTGAAGCTAGAGAACAAGCCTTTATTTCTTCATGTGGTCAAATCTTCTTAGCATTCTTCTGAGCATCAGTATTGCATCAATATCAGTATTGCTGTCACCTCTTGTGTATTCACTGCTTGAACTGAAAATTATATGCGAGTCCTTGCAAGTATTCATAGGTATTGTGGGACTCATACTGGGCCACAATGGATGCAATGTGCTGAATCTGGTCCTTGTACTTCCTTTTGGTTCCTGCACCCGCAGCTCCGGAAATCAGTTGCTCCATTTTAATATCATTCAGTTGTTGCTCTTCTCTTAAAACATCAATTAGCTTTCAAATGCTCGGGTGACAAGCGCCTAGCTGAGAGTTATGAACCCCCTGTGCAAACCTTCCACAGCACTATTTGTTCTCGCTAACCCCATCTGGGTTCCAGCATAACAATTCCACTGCTCAGTGGGGAATCTGGCTCTTCTGCATCCGGACCAACCTCTCAGTCTACCTAGCCAGGTGTCTTCAAAATAATCGAGCACCGACTGCAACAGCTCTTCATGGCAAGTAAAAAACTCAATTTCTTTGAGTTCCTCAAACTTGCTAACAACATCATTAGGCGGGACAAATGACAAAGACAATAACATCCTTAAATGTAGTGCGAAGTCTGGGTCATTGCAGTATTTCTTCTCCACCTCCGGGCTCTTCTGAATTTTTCTCCACACAGCTTGCGTGAAATGGAAAAAACAATTGTGCAGCTGTGTCTCTGGAAACACAGTAGCAAATGCTTTCCATGAGGCCTTCTCATAATCCATGATGGAACTGGATGGGCAGAAATCACCAACTAGTGTCTTTAGTTCAGAAAACACCCTCTCATATGATGCAGTCTCCGCGAGCACATCAGTACATATGCAGCTGTTAACACAATACCAGAATGTAGTCCATGCACTGTATATAATTGATCAAACAGTGCTGGACAAGATTTGAACGTACCATCAAGCATCCAGCCACCACAGTCACGCAAAAAACGCAGATTACCTTCAGTTGCAAAAAATAGAATTCTTTCTCCTGACCACTGTCAAAGACAGGGTATAACGAGGTCCTCCACCGTGTTTGGAGTGGCAAGACACACCCTTCCCTGCTGATGAATACGCTGCACAGTTCTTTTTATCAGGCTTACGCCTGTTAGCCTACCAGTCACAGCATCGGGGGCAGCAGCAGTACATTTAACTACAACCTGTGAGGTTGTCTCTACTGTGGTACGAGCTCTTATACGAATGTCTGCCATCACATGCCTAACCCCAACCCCGGCAGCATCTGGCACATTTTTTTCCAATTGTTTAACCAGGAGAGACACACTAACTGAAAACTTGTTTACAGGTGCAACCTGGAGTACAGGAAAGTTAAGTGACTTGCTCAGGATCACACAGTACGCAAGTGGGGGCTGAGGGATTCAAACACAGGTCTCCAGATTTGCAGCTCAGAGCCTTAAACCACTGCACTATACTGTCTCCCCATTGTTGATTATGATTATGGTCTTTAACTTTAGCAACAACACTGTCCGCCACAGTGTGCAGTCTTGCAAGGCAATTATATTTGTGTGATTCTGCACATCTCCAATAAACGTTTGATGCCTTTTCCTTATCCTTTCAATATAGGTAGCCACCATAGAGAGCCAGTGGCTTACCTCTCTGACTAGTCATAAACTCAATGGACATATTCCACTCCATCAGTCTGCAGTCGTTAAGCAACACAACCTCGCAGCATCACCTTCAGATGTGAACTAGTAACCAGCCATAGTATGGAAAGACTATATGCCGGCCAACTTGGGGGTGTAAACAATGTGGGACAGCAGGAAACTGAAGTTTAGAGAGCACCATAAAGTCATTGTTAGCTCGCTTGCACAGCTTCTGCACTGTACAGTAAGCAAATTAAAAATTATGTTGGCGTTATTATTCACAAAGCACTTCATGGTTTACTAGTTACGATATTAAGTATTGGTTGCTATTTTAAAAATTTGCTACATTTTATTCACAATTATCACGTCATTATTATTGAGTCACTATTTTAATGGGATACCCCTCTAATTTTCTCTAAAGACTAATAGCCAAACAGCTTATTTGCTATTTGG
Organism: Neoceratodus forsteri; assembly: GCA_016271365.2. Taxonomy (NCBI): domain Eukaryota; kingdom Metazoa; phylum Chordata; order Ceratodontiformes; family Ceratodontidae; genus Neoceratodus; species Neoceratodus forsteri. The sequence continues at coordinate 360,072,033 of JADMNL010000025.1, forward strand.
ATGATTTTTGACTATTTGACAAATTCCAATCCAGGTTCTAAAGGCAACACAGCACTATAGTTGTCATGTCAAAGGTCTTGGATGATGTCAACCTAGCTATGGACTCTGGGCAGATTGCCGAGTCAGTCTTCGTTGACCTTTCCAAGGCCTATTTTGCTGTTTAGGTTTAGCTGAAGTGGGGATGGGAACTGGTGCCTTAAACTGGTCTATGGCTGATTTATATTCCAGGAAACCAATTACTGTTGTAAATGGGATGGATTTTGGTACTCTTGCTATAGCTATGGGTGTACCACAGGGCTCGGTACTTGACCCTTTCATTTTCTTGATTTACCTTAGGGGGTTTGAACGACTGTGTTGGTATCCTAAAACACCATCTAAATATGGTTAACACTATCACTTGCACCTCTAGTAAATCTCTTATGGATGTACACTTAAATCTCCAGAGGAGTTTTGATGGGTTGCAGTCATTTTTCTTTAATTCACAGTTGAGTCTGAGCTCAGCCTAAACTAAATGTATGCTTCTTGGCAATCTGTCTAAACTTAAAGAATTCATTACCACTGGACACATCAGACTCATACACACATACCTTGGATTCTAGTTAGAGCCCTAGGGTTCTGGGAATAAACAGGACAAACATTTGATAGGGAAAATTGGTACAAGGGAGGGTCTCTTCCATCAGAACAAAGGCAATTTAAAATCAGATACTATTAAAAAAATTGTACAGGTTAAATTTTTCCAACTTTTTACTATGCAGATTTACTGTATGAACATGCTTCCAGTGAATGGCTCAGCAAACTAGATGTATTGTACAATCATTTGGCAAGGTTAATTCTTGCTTGTTCTCGTCAAACTCACCATTGTGACTTCTATAAGACGTTCGTCTGGCCTTCATTGTTAAATGGTAAGGATCTTCATAAGCCTATGTTTATATACAAATGTGTTTTGATACAGGCCCCAGATCATTTGGTGATGTGTATCATCTCTAGAAAGGTTAACTCTTCCCTATGTAATGGCCACCTTGGTGAGCTTGACTTTCCTTCCCTGTGTTAAGACCAGAGTCCAAGTATTTCTTCCATCATTTTGTTCTCATGGCTGTGGAACTCCCTCCTGGCTCAGTGCCACTCTGCAGACACCAAATGTCCCTCATGTTTTGCTGTAAATTCTTGGTTCACATCTTCTTTGGGTAGTTGCAACTGTCTTTTCTCAACTAACATTACCTGATTAATGTTGTTTTAATTTCATGGTAAGTGTATATGAGTTTAACTGCATATATTACATAAATATTTTATTAATTTTCTTGGTATTTGTGTGTGATTCATGTGCAGCTTGTATTGTTTATGCAAAATGGGTCCCCATTGCTAAGGAGCTTCAGCTCAATGGGTCTAACCTTGAATAAATGAAAAATGAAATGAAAATGAAATCCCCTATAACCCATAGAGGGGTTGAGGATATGACTCTTCACAACAAGTAGTCTATTCATGCAGGGTTAGGGGAGCCCAGAACAACAAAACTCAGCCTCCCAAACCCCAAAAGAAGGTGTAGTCAAAGGCACAGGCACCACAAGCACTCAGTGCCACCATCTGAAACTCCAGCCCTGGTTATGCTTCAGCTGCCTGAAGCATATCTCTTCTCCCCAGAGGGGAGCACCTGACCTAGTTTTACTGTCAGTGGGAATCCATCTTAATGGACAAGTGGGTTCTAAAGGTCATGTGAGAGGGTACTCCCTGGAATTGTTGGAAATCCCTCTGGATTAGCCTTCCAGAAGGAAGCTCCCTTTGTTGAGTCACATGTCAGAGCTTCTGGCACAGGAGATTGCAAGCCTTCTGAGAAACAGGGCAGCGGAAATAGTGGCAGACTCAAAATGGAACACAGGACTCTATTTCCACTACTTCCTGGCACCAAAGAAATCAGGGGGCATGCACTCCATTCTTGACCTCAGAAATCTGAACAGATCCATGGATTGAGACAAATTCAGGATGGTTTCTCTGGGCTTTTTGCTATCCTACCTGAAACACTGGGACTGGCTAGCATCACTGGTTATGCAGGATGCATACCAGCACATACTGGTACACCACAGCCACAACAAGAGCCTTCAGTTCCGTGTGAAGTGGCAGCATTACCAGTTCAGAGTCCTAACAGTTGGACTTTCCTCAGCACTGCGAGTCTTTACAAAGTGCTTTGCAGTAATTGCATCACACCTCAAAAAGCCAGGACTCCAAGTCTTCCCATATTTGGGACAAACAGGAGACAGAGCAGGTATGGCCACTGCCTCTCAGTTCCTAACAGTCATGGGAGTCCTGATGAATCTGTTGAAGTCTCAGCTGGCTCCCTTCCTGGAATTACTGTTTATAAGAGATGTTCTGGACACCACCTGAGCTTGGGCCTTCCTCCCAGCCAGCAGGCTTTGAGCAATCTTGCAGATGGCGTGCTACATCATGGAATGCAAGACTGTGCCAGCCTATTCCATGCCATGCATGCTGGGCTTAATAGCCTCCTTAGTGTTCACAGTGCCTTTGGTAAGGATGCATATGAGGACTACTCAGTGGATGCTCACTACACAGTGGTCACAGGAATCACACCCGCAGACTGTCCCATTCAGGTAACCAAACCTCTATTGAGGTCTCTAATGTGGTGGTCAGTGGTGGACGATCTACTGCAGGGCTTCCCCTTCTCCCCACCAGAGTCAGTGGTGACCCTCACCACAGATGCCTCCCTGCTGGGGTGAGAAGCCCACTGCCAGGGCTTTTAGATGCAAAGTGACTGGGATCCATCAGAAACACATCTCTACATCAGTGTGCTGGAGATGTGAGCAGTTCTGTACGATCTGACAGCCCTAGTCGACTTGATAAGACTAAAGACAGTTCTCCTCCAGACGAACAACAAGACTGTCTTGTACTATATCAACAAACAAGGAGACACACACTCTTACATTCTCTGCAGGAAGGCAGTGAGAGTGTGGGAATAGCACCTGGAGCAGGGGATCCTGCTCTAAACAGTCTACCTGCCAGGAGTCCAGAACGCTCTGATAGACAAATTCAGCTGAACAGAGGAAGATCCTTGCAAGTGGTCACTAGCACCAGATGTTGTGAAATCATTATTCGAGGAGTGGGATGTCCCTGATGTGGACCTTTTTTGTGTCCTCATTCAAGGCCATACTGCCTCAGTTCTGCTCCTAGAATCCAGGATATGGCATTTATTTTTATTTATTTATTGAAATGTTTCACCTAGAAGGCACACTGAGCAACAAGTTGCTCATCTTCCAGTGCGACCTGGAGGGAAGGGGTACAACTAGAATGAAACATTGTACAGTCAAGATACAGGATCAACATTAACATACAGTTGTAAGGCAGGTGTTATAAACAATGTTACAACAGTGTTGCGCATAACATGTTTAAAGGGGGGACAATAATAAGAGCTGAGTTAATAAGTAGACAAGTGCTTATGTGAAAGAAAAGGGAGAAGAGGAGGGAGGGGTGAGGTGGGGGAAGGGGAAGAGTCATGCCCCTGGAGATCCCTTCAGGATTCAAGTAACCTTGCAAGGGGACTGGGGGGACCAGAGAGAAGGGGAACAAACAGTGTCCCAGAGAGACCCCCTTTAAGATGTTTGGGGGAAAAGTAGATGAGAGATACAAGCCCCTGAGAGGGCACAGGGGAGGGACACATGGAGAGCATTCGGGGTCCTTTACATTCTGTGAGAGATCAAGGGACACCAATAAGGGGAGCAATTGGGGGGAAAGGGAGAAGGGGTGGGTGTGCACACGGTAAAAAGTAGGTGACTTAGGGGGTGGGATTTGTCTAGGTCTTAGAGGAGGGAGTTAGGGAGGGATATGGCAGGAGCAGCTAGGTGTAAGGAAATTATTGAGGCCAGAGCTGATGGAGTAGGTAGAGGATGAGTGCTGGATTTTGGGGGGGGGGCACATTTTTGGGAGATGGTGAGAGTAACTAGATTGGCGGATTTGGGTAGATCTGCAGGGGACAACCAGAGTATGGGAGCTGGTTGATCTAAGGGAATGGGTGGGTAGGCGGGTATTACAAAGGAGGGGTGAGGTAGGAAGGGAGCTCACACAACCAGTGCTTGGAGGTGAAATTAGCACAGTGGGAGAGTCACCTATTTGTAAGAGAGGGGAAAGATAGGGCACGATAAAGATCGCATTGATGGGTGTTGGGGGGGTGCATCCAGGGCAAAGTGGCAGAAGGAATTGAAGAAGGTGTCCAGTCTGGCCATGGAAGACTTAGTGGCAACACCATAGACCATGTCACAATAGTTGAAAATGGGCAGTATCATCTTCTGAACAAGTTCACGCCTAGCCATAGGTGGGATGCAGCTATGGTTCCTGAACAGGGCACCAAGCTTGGGGCACAGTTTTTTCTGGATGGCATCAATATGTCCAGAGAAGTTTAGGTGTTGGTCCAACCAAATACCTAAATACCTGAAGGAGGATGTGTCCTCAAGTAAAATCCCCTCAAGGGTGTGAAAAGTGAGTAGGGAGGGAAGTCTAGAGAGTCTCTGCCTTGTACCAAAGGTCATGAAGACAGTCTTTTTGGCACTGAGGAAAGGTTTATGGTTAGCAAACCAGAGCTGAACCTTGTCAAAGTCTAGCTGTAAACTAGCTGTAACCTCAACAGGACAGGAGCCAGATGCATGCATAACTGTATCATCAGCATACATATGTATAGTGGAGGATGGGGAGCAAACAGAGGGAAAGCCATTTAAGAAGATGGAGAATAGGAGAGGCCCTAATACCGAGTCCTGGGGGACTCCAGTGCTAATCAGGAGGGGCGGAGAAGTGACGTCCAAGATCTTAACTGATTGAGTTCTACCAATAAGGTAGGCCTTGAACCAGTTTGTGGCAGAGGGAGATAGGCCAGCTGCTGGGAGTGAGTTGTGGAGAAGGGAGTGAGAGACGGTGTCGAAGGCCTTGGCCAGGTCAGCAAAAATGGCAGAGGGAATTTGCCCATTGTCCATCCCGGTTTGGATGGAGTCTGTGAGCAGTAGAAGAGAGGTGGTGGTGACATAGAAACATAGAAGTTGACGGCTGACAAGGACTGCAAGGCCCATCCAGTCTGCCCATTTCTTTTTTTACCTTATAAATGTGCCATCAGCTTTTACTCTGTCAATGGCCTATCTATTCATACTCATCTGTATTGCTCCCTTATGCCTATCCCATGCCTATTTGAAGTCCTGCACTGTATTCATATCCACCACTTCCTGAGGTAGGCCATTCCATGCATCCGCCACACTTTCTGTGAAAAAGAACTACCTCACATTACCCCTTAATCGGCGTCCCTCTAATCTCATACTGTGTCCTCTTGTCCTGCTATTTTTCTTATATTGAAACGCGTTAGACTCTTTCACCTTGTTAATGCCCTTAAGGTGTTTGAATGTTTCAATCATATCATCTCTGTCCCTCCTTTGCTCTAGGGTATACATATTGAGCTCTATAAATCTGTCCTCATATGTTTTCTGATGCAGTCCCTGCACCATTTTGGTTGCCCTTCTCTGGACTGCCTCAGTTTGGTTAATGCCCTTGTGAAGGCATGGCCTCCAGTACTGCACACAGTACTCCAGATGGGGCCTAGCCAGTGTCTTGTAAAGAGGGATTATTACCTCCCTCTTCCAACTTGTGATACCCCTACTAATATATCCTAACATCCCCCTAGCCTTACCTACTGCTTTAGTGGTCTGCTTGGATGATTTCAGGTCATTGGTGATGATGATGATGCCTAAGTCTCTTTCTTCCTGTGTGACTGCCAGCAACTTCCCTCCCAGCCTATAGGTGGCTTCAGGGTTTCTCTTCCCTATGTGCATGATCTTGCACTTCTTTGCATTAAACCCCAGTTGCCACTCTTCTGACTATTTTGCTTGTTTATCCAGATTTCTTCTCATTCTGTCCACCCCATCTGGATCATCTACTCTGTTGCAGATCTTGGTCTCATCTGCAAACAGACAAATCTTACCCTCCAGTCCATCTGCAATGTCACTGATGAAGATGTTGAAGAGAACTGGCCACAGGACTGATCTCTGAGGTACCCCACTTGTGACTTGCATCTTTTCTGACTATATATCATTTACCACCACTCTATTATTTTCTGCCTGTCAACCAGTTTGCCACCCAGTTGACCAACTTCTGACCCACCCTGAGCTTACCCAGCTTATTAATCAATCTTCTATGGTATCGAAAGCTTTGCTGAAGTCAAGGTAGGTGATATCAACTGCTCTGCCTTGGTCCACCACTCTGGTTACCCAGTCAAAGAAATTTATGAGATTAGTTTAACAGGACCTTCCTTTTGTAAACCCATAATGTCTTGGATCCTGTGCGCCTATGGATTCCAGGTGTTGCACTATCCTTTCCATAAGGAGTGCCTCCATAATCTTGCCCACTACTGAGGTAAGACTGACTGGTCTGTGGTTCCCTGCCTCCTCCCTGTTACCACTCTTGTGGAGCAGGATCACATGAGCCCTTCTCCAGTCTTCTGGGACCTCTCCTGTGCTCAGAGACTCACTAAACAGTTCTGATAATGGCTGTGCTAGTTCCACCCTTAGCTCCTTTAGTACCCTGGGATGTATGCCATCAGGTCTCATTGCCTTGTTCACCCTGAGCTTATCGAACTCTCATAGGACCCCTTCTTTTGTGAAGGGACTAGTGCTCACCTGCCTTCCCCCTGTGTCCATGATGCTGAGCTGTGGGCCCTGCCCTACATTCTCTTCAGTAAATACTGAGCAGAAGTATCTATTTAGGATAGATGCTTTTACATGGTCCTCCTCCTCACATGCCCCCTTATCTCCTTTGATCTTAGCAATACCCCCTCTAGACTTTCTCCTTTCACTAATGTATCTATAGAAAGTCTTGTCACCTTCTTTTACTGTTTGTGCTAGTGTTTCCTCGGTTTGGGCCTTTGCCTGTCTTACTGCCTTCCCTGCTTCCCTTAGGGAAGTTTGGCATGCCTCCCTATCTTCATCCCACTGCATTCCCTTATATTTCCTAAAGGCCAGCCTTTTGGCTCTGACCTTTTCTGCTGCTGTTTTTGAGAACCAAAGTGGTTTCCTTCTTCTTTTGCACTTCCTTTTCTCTCTAACACAGTGGGATGTTGCTTCAAGTATTGCATCCTTAATACTTGCCTACTTTGCCTGTAAACCCTCACCTGTATTTCTTTTTGCCAGGGCTAGCTTAACTCTGTTGGCCATCTTATCAAAGCAAGCTCCTCTGAAGTCCCATATTTTTGCCTTGGAATGGGATGATTTAGTTGTAGTGGCCAAATTGAACCATACCATGTGATGGCCACTGGCCCCTAGGTGACCTTCTACTTGGAGATCTGTGATCCTTTCCCTGTTAGTCAGTACTAGATCTAGGATAGCTCTGTCTCTTGTGGGTTGGTGTACCAGTTGTTTGAGGTCTCCCCTTGCAGGGAATCCACCATGTGTCTAGTTATGGCAGATGTTCCTGCTGGTGGTTGAGTGTTTGACTGGAAAGGGGTAAAAAAGGAGGTGTCAGATAGAAAAGAGGTGAACTTGGAGAGGAGAACATGTTGGTAAGGGTAGGGAGGAGAGAAATGGAGCGATAGTTGCCAGGGGATGAGGGGTCACCCCCGTTTGGGTAGAGGGAGTACCACAGCATGTTTTCAAGAAGAGGGGACAGAGGCAGTAGAGAATGAGAGGTTTAGGATTATTGAGCGGGGGTAGGCAATGTCCGTAGCAAGACAGAGAGGAGTTTTGGGTCAAGACCAGTAGGGGAGGCACCTTTAGAAGGGTTGATGGTGAGGAGGGCATTTTTGGGGGTTACAGTAGTGAAAGAGAAGGGAAGGTCGGATGGTGGTGGAGGGGGCACACCGGTAGAGGGTGAGGAGGGGGATGGATAGGAGGGGAGGGATTTCAGTAGCTCAGTGGAGCAGGAGGCATTGTAGGAGTTAAATTCTGCAGCTACAGCTAGTTGGTTGGACACTAGTGAACTATTTACTTTAAGTATCTGCAAGAAGTTTTGACAAGCTTGCCATATCACTATACACTTTCTTCCTCGTTCCAGAAGAAACACTGGAAGTCAAGGAGCAGTTAAAGTCCCCCCTAAGGATAGTAACATAAGAGGTGCATAGAAAAGGGTATAATGAATTAAAAAGGGTTACTCGATCAAATTTAGATTGAGGTGCATAAATATTAAGTAACCGTAAGGGTTAGAGACCCCACTTAACATCCAAAACCAAGGCCCTACCAGCTAAAATCTCTATCCGATGAATTACTTCTATATGTGAATGAAAAAACAAATCCCCACCACTACAAATCACTTCCCAAGGCCAAAACAATCTCCCACCAACCAGTAGTGGCAGCCTCTATCTCCATAGGAGAATGCAAACGAACATCCTGTATGAAAACACAGTCCAGATTTTCATATAAAAAATGAGAATAAGTGCTCTGACGTTTAACAGGAGATTTAATGCTATTTGCATTCAAAGTTGCCACTCTAAAGTAAAAGGGAACCATGAGTTAATGAAAGGGTAAAGTCACTTTACTTTGCTAGATGCTCTTGTTACCCTTCCACTTTTCCCATCTGATGGCTTAGGGCCAATCTGTCCTTCAGCAGGTTCCAAGGGCTCAGGCCTTAGGGGGGTGCAGAAGGCAGAGACATGTCAGAAACTGCCTCTGGAGCCTCTACCAATACTGCAAAGCTGTTAGGGTCAGCCATAGAACCATGCATGGAAGGTAAAGCTGTTTTTTGACCCACCTTCCCCTTTCCTTTAACAGATTTCCCTTTCTTGCCACTAACCATAGTAAAACCGTCTACCAAGGGATCCAAACTAGACAATACCGAATCCTGGCAAATAACCCCCCCTTATCCTATCTCTAGTACATCATGAGTCACCACTTCAGGCATCTCTATAGAGTCTGTGCTTGAGGTAGAGTTATCAATCAAACCTGACATGGGCAAAGGGGGACTAGCCCCAGAGGTACTGGGATCCAACCTTCCTCCAGTAGGAATGCCAAGTCAAACTGCCTCCCTAATATAATGTTCCTGTGCCCCAAAATCAGCTTCCGGTATGTTTTTAGCTGCCAAAGGACAAAGTTCAAATGTGTGACCCACCACACCACAAAGATTGCACTTAGAGGTTTGGAAACAGTGAGCACTAGGATGACAAGACTCCCCACAATAAGAACATTTTAGCACATCACAAGAGGTGCTTATGTGAGTCAGAGACCCACACTTGAAGCAAACCCTTGGCTGACCTGTTTAAAAAGGAACCCTTATCCTCCCAAAAAAAAAAAACAGTTGGGGAGATGCACCAAATCAGAATCAGTAGAGTGGAGCTTAATCCTAAATTTCCAACCCCATTCAAAATCCTCTGCATCCAGGATAGAAACAGGATTCCCCTGCATTTCACATCTCTTGATAACCAGTTAACAATATCTCGACATTAACCCCTTCATTTCTGAACATGATCGTAATGACCCTAACGGCCTGTTTTGAAAGAGGCAGTACAATAAAAGTCCGACCATAGGGGATTAGTTTTAGATTTAAATAGCGACTCCAGAATAGTTCCAAAAGAGCTGGGGTGCGAAAACTGACATCAAATGTAAACTCTCCAGGAACATGGATCAAGGCATAAACTTCAGAAGGGGAAAAACCCATACTTTTCTTCAATAAAGTTTTTCCAACATAAAACCTATCAGGGGGATTATCCCTGGGGCCAACACATCATAAACGAATGGCATTTCACTGCTTGGCTAATTCTAGAGGTTGCCTAAAATGACTGGCATAGGAAGGTTTTTCCACAGGTTCCAAAGCTGGCCACGTATGACAGAGGAAGTAGTCACATCTGCAGCCATTTCCACTGACAGGCTGTCCAAGTGTAGTCCAGAATCAGTAGTAGATTTAGGAAAAGGGGAGGTTGGAAGTTCAGAGACTAAAACAACAGGAGAAGGGACTGTTATAGCCAAAGTGCTTATCTCTGCAGACTCCGGTAGTGCTGAAGATCTATCAGCCGGCTTCCATGAATCACCCGAAATCGGAATCCAGACAGCCCCACGCAGCGCACACTCTGGAGACCAGGATTCATCTACCAGATCTCTCCAATCTTTAGAAGTTGAAACTTTGCTGACTTTCGGCCTTTCAGTAGCCGGATGCAACTTGCTGGGCCCTGTGCTGCTGCAGTGCTCGAGGAACCCTCAGATCTCTTCCACTTCCTGTCATCCTCCACAGCGAGGTTCCTACATTCCTGTACCAATAATGCACTCACACAAAGAAGTTCCTCTTCCAAACAGCGTTGTTTCTCTGACAAACTAAGCCCCAGCATAGCAACAGAAACTGAATGACCACTTGAGTTGGCATTTTGCTGGCCACCTCGCAGGTGCATCCCAGCCACCATTTCAGCATTTCCAGACTCGGTGAAATCAACGGGTGAGGAATTACTCTGGGCTATCGCAGCCCCATGTGCATCTCCTCCACTGTCCTCCTCCTCCGCCATCTTGGTCCCACCAGAAAATGGGTCCCCCTTACTCACAGGAAGTAGGAAGTAGGGGAACTTTTATTGAAAGGAGGACTCCAGACAAGCATCAAAACAAGTACAATAAAACAAATGCATACAAAAAAGGAGCAAAAAACCTCATAACATAAACAATAGAAACAGAATTAACCCAATCAACTCAGCCATCAGACACAATTCACCCATAAAAGGGAACATTTCACTTGACCATAAGTCTTCATATCAGAAGCGTAAATATTCTGCATAGTAGTGGTTATATTAAAAAAGAGATCATCAAAGGAAACAGTCCGCTGTTGAGTAGACCATAAACATCTGGATTGCCAAATATAAAAATGAATAACAAAGAAAATTAACAATAAAGTGTCAGCAGGATACATAGGCCATTCATCCCTATTTGTACCGTACATCAGAGTACCATAGGAAAGCGATAAAAATAAAGGTTCTTTCCATCTATTTGCCAACCAAACCCAAAAAGGTCTAATATATGGACAATTTAAAAAAAGGTATTCTTGTGTTTCTATCAAAGAGACGCACGTCTCTCTAGTACACCATCTATCACTGAATTGCTTATGTTTATGCGTGATACCTACCGGTAATCTACCATAAGAACTCAGCCAAACACTATCCCATAGAAAATCAGGTAGATGTTTATGTGAGAGCAGCATCAGAATCCTGTCCTGAGACTGCGGAGGACAATCCAAAAAAGTTAAGGTATCTGAAAAATCCGCTAAAACAATTAAATTATATACTTGCTTTCTTGGCATTGTTTCCAAATGTGAAACTGTAAGTTTCCATTTCAACAAAAGACGAAAAGCCACAATACCATAACTAGGAAACCTGGGAATCCTAGCCAAAGCGGAAGATTTGCCCTGCTTCCATAAATGGTAAACCCAACACAAACCATAACCTAACACAAGAAACCAAACCTTCATACCGGTGCAAGCAAAGGACAGAAATTATAAGAAAGAAAAATACTCAGAAAAAAAGCCACTGGGTGGACCATACCAACCCCACCCTGTCGTATACCTCTATAAGTGAAACCCCTTTTAATAGGATTCAGTCTGCTCCCCCAAAAGGCTTGAAAAAATATACTATATAAGGGCGTGAAAAGAGACATCGGCGGGGGAAACACATAACTAATATACAAAAAAATTGGTAACAACAAAATTTTAATAAGCAATACACGTTTTCTTTTGGCTATTTGTTTACCCCTCCATCTTGCTATTAATGACTGAGCAGTATTTAGCTTATGAAGCCAATTTGCATACATCACATCACCATCACTAAATTCAATCCCCAAAATAGAAATCGGAGCCTTAGAAATAACAACATCAGCAATAGTACCAGAGTCTGGGACCGGAGAGGAGACAAAAGGGAAACCTCTACATTTCTCATAATTAATCTTGGAACCTGAAACCTTGGAGAACAAATCCAATGCAGCACTAATAATAGGCCCTTCTGAAATCTCAGAAAGACAAACAACCAAGTCATCTGCATATGCAAGAATTTTAATTGGCAAGACACTATCTGCAAGATGAACCCCTGCCAGACCCTCATGAACACTAACCGTACGAATAAATACATCAATGAAAAAAACACATACAACAGCGGACTTAAAGGACAGCCTTGCCGAACCTCTCTCTGTACAGCCACTGGAGTACCAAGCCATCCATTTACATCTGGAATAAGATAGGCAGAGTGATATAATAACCGTATCCAATCTATAAAACCCTGTGGTACCCCATAAGCGTGCAACACAGAGAACAGAAAAGCATGGGAAACACGATCAAACGCTTTTTCCTGATCAAGACTAAGCAAATAACCTTTCAGAAAACCGGACTGCGATGCGGAAAAAAGCTCATGTAATAACAATAAATTATCATATTGTGTTTTACCCGGTATGGAACAAGATTGATTTGGGCTTATCACCGTGTCCACTATCACCGTTAATCTACATAGTAAAATTTTGCTCAAAATTTTCAAGTCCGTATTCAACAAACTCAAAGTCCTCCAATTATGTAAATCAGTTTTCGCACCTTTTTTATAAAGCAAGACAACCAATGCTTGATTCATCGATGGGGCCAACCGTGCCGATGTCAACATAAGGTTATACAACTGAGACAACAGTGGGACCAACTGTTCCTGCAAAGTCCGATAAAAGGTTATGCCTAAACCATCCATGCCAGGTGTAGAATCCACATTCAATGAAACAATAGCTTCCCTTAATTCTGATTCTGATATATCTCGTAATAGATGTTGGCCATCCGTAACACTCAATTGAGGAATTTGTAGCTTGTTAAAGTCTATCAATCCACTCTGTACATCCTCATCCTTATGATATAAATTACCTAAATAACGTCCAACAACTTCTAGCAAAGCCGTAGGAGTCTTTACCAAGTTGCCGGAGTCATTAGCTAATTCATTAATAACACGTTTACCAACCCGTTCTTTACAATCTTGGAAGGGATCCAACGCTCCCTTGTGTAACTTCAAACCAAAACGGTGTTCATGGTCTAGAGACCTAACCCTATCATATTTATATTCCAACATCTGTTGTTTTACTTTTCTAATTTGAGTACTATAATCCAACCCTTCAGTTTCAGTTTAAGAAATCAATTTCTGTAATTGTGCCCTGAGACTTAAATATTCAAGATATCGTGCATTAATTCTAGAATGAGAATAATTCTGAAAAAAGGGTTTCCAATCCTTTTTAGAATCATCTCACCAGGAAGCACGTCGTCATAAAATCGATAACTGAAAGCCTAACATACAATTCTGACTTCCAAGCTAGTTGAAGAGATTCATCAGACAACAATGAGGAATTCAACCTCCACAAATTCTTTTTACATCGCAGAGTACCATCCCATGTTAAGGTTACCGAGAGAGATTTGTGGTCGGAAAATCCCCATACCCGTAAATCAACTTTGGTTACTTGCAAAGGGGTGGACAGGAAAATAAAATCAATCCTTGAAGATAATGTACTTTTAAAAAACGTCCTACCACCTGTAGGATGGATACAGTGATACGCATCCTTAAGTTGAGAAGTATCCACAATTTGCAGCAACTTTTGTGAGTCACAAAACAATTTGGACGTCTTCATACCTCTATCAACGACACTAATCACACAGTTAAAGTCACCCACCCAAACAATTAAACGTGAAGTATACAAATAGGGATGAATGTCATTCAGAAGTGCAACACAAAGTGCTTTAGTCTGTGGAGCATAAATATTAATTAGGTGAACTCTTTCACCCCCAAAATTTAGATCAAGCAATAATGCACGTCCTGGACAAATATCCACCATCCTAGAAACCTTTGATGCAGAATTTGTAAATAAACCCCCCACTCCATCACACAGGGTTTCCCCATTTGACCAAAAGGACGGTCCTGCAGACCATAAGTTATGAGCCCTCTGCATTTCACAAAGAGTTTTCAACCTTGTATCCTGGAGACAAATAACATCACTTTGTAAGTGTTGCAAACAGGACAAAGTAGTGACCATCTTTATATGATTCTTTATGCTATTAACATTGATAGAGGTAAATGTCAAAGAACCCATAATAAAATAGAGACAAAGAGACATTACAGGAGAACTAGTACCCATACCTAGAAACTAGAAATCAGGGGACTTTAGAAACTCGCCTACACTGAGAGCATCTAGGAAGACCCTCCACCTGTATCATGTCTCCGTCATCCCCCTCGGAAAAATTGTCAGTAACCACAGAAGCTCTAGAAGAAAGATCCGAGTCATTACCATCAGAGTCATCCTTAGATCCCAAAACAGCAAAGCTGTTGCCTTGTTTCCACGACTCAGAAGAAACACCACTGGTAGAGGCCTTAGGTACTTGTTGAGTCAGAACTGGCTTCCGCGATCTATGTTGTTTTTTTGTGGTAACCTTTTTAAAAGGTAGGGCTTGAGATGGAGGAGGAGGCATCTCCGTCTCATCCAACTTTTCATCTAAAGGAAGAGCAGACTGAATGGGTAAGGAGACTACAGTGGAAACTGCCACCGAGGGAGGCTGAGACTTGGTATCCAGCCCATCCACCGGTACACAAGCACAAAGCCCTGCGTTTGCACCTGAATGAGAAGAAATACTAGGGAGTGGCGACTGAGGAAGTAAAATTCCAGGAGAAGGGGGTCGAGGTGAAACACAGCCAGTTTGCTGAGCAACCATAATCAAATCCTCATGTGAAGGACAATCATCCCTATTATGGGATGCCCAAGGACATTTGGCATACCCATGTCCAGTCTGTTTACATAAATTGCATTTAAACAAATTTAGACACTTAGTAGCCAAATGCCCAAATTCAAAACAATGGGAACATCAAGAGGTATCACAAGCTGTATTAAGATGAGTACGTGAACCACATTTAAAACATGACTTTGGCTGACCCACATAAAACAAACTTCCTCTATCCCTTTCCAAAAAGAAACTGTTGGGTAAATGTTGAGGGCCATTACTGGAGGCAAACAATTTAACCCTTAATTTCCAACCCCCATTCCAAATCTGCTCACTATCCAAAATTGGTACTGGTTTATCTAGAACTTCACATCTCCTACGTAACCAAAAAAGAATGTCCTCGATGTGTACCCCCTCATTACAAAACAAAATTGTAATCAATTTTACAGACGGTTTAGTAAAGGGTACTGCAAAAAAAGGTATCCAGAGAGGAGAGTTTTTAACAACCTGGAACATAGCCCAAAAACGCTTTAAACCTGAAGGAGTTTTAAAGCTAACATCATAATTAGAGTTTCCTAAGTGAATTAGTGCATAGATATCAGCAGACAAAAATTTAATTGAACCTTTTAGCAAAACCTTAGCAATATAGAGTCTGTCAGGCATATCTTCCAAGCCACCTTTATAAATCAATCACACTGCATTCCTTCGGGGAGCCGGTTCACCCTTATTAGAAAAAAGGTCTGAAAGTTTAAATTGGGGGGGGGGTCCTCCATAGACTGCTCAGGATCTGGAACCTTCGTCTCAGGCGTTATACTCATTGTAGAGGAGAAATTAACTGGTGCAAAAACCGGAACAATAGGGACCAAAGAAGGTGACTGCTGTACAGGTAATGAAACTGTGGCAGCAGCAGTTGAGGAACAAGAAGCAACAGAGGCATTAACAGGGGAATGATATTGCTGCACAGTAATATCTGCAGGATCCGGCACCCAGCTACCATTGGGGTGTTGCAGCCATCCTGCAGCTGCTATGGCAAACTCAGGCGACCAACCCGAAGAATCAGTAGTAGCCCTCATGGGTCGTGCACTCAAAACAGTTGGGGAATGCACAAGTTCAGAAGACAAAGGGGAGACAGGAGTAGTAGTAGTAGGAGTCCCCAGGCCATGTACAGCATTTCCAGTACCCACACACTCTGTCCTGTCCCCTGCCACCAAATCAGTTAAATCAGACTGTAGAACATCACCCTGAAGCACCACATTTGTCATACCCATCCGTTTAATCGAAAGCGGTGCAGCAGAAGGAACCAGACCTCGGGGATCCGTCGCTACTTCAGTCCAACCTCCAAGTTCCGAAACAGGATCCAAAAAACAAGCAGGAGATAATGGAGGCTGCAGAGATGAAACGGACTGCTGCCGAGGAGCAGAAAGGCATGGCAGAGCTGTAGTGCTAGCGTCACTAGATTGCAACCCGGAAGTACGGGAAGCTGAAATGGCCACACCAGGAGAAACCATACGCAAAGCAGTAATTTCATTCACCAGCTGCAGTTTGGACGAGCGCAGTGTTCAGCTTCTGAAAGCACTTCCTGAAGCAGGCATTTCTTGTGAGTAAGTACAGCATCCGATTCCAACTGAGTACCACATGAGTCAGGAGTGCCAGAAATTCCAGATCGTACCTCCTCATTCAAGTCGAAAAACTCCATAGGCAAAGAAGCGTGCTGTAGAACTGTAACCAGACTTTCAGCCTCTGATTCCACTGGAGCTGGGGAGGAGGCCCACTCCCCTGTTTCCACCACCTCCATACTCTCCGATGCCTGAGCAGGAGTGGCCATCTTGCGTACTTCCACCAAAGGTTCCCCCTCCAAAGAGTAGGGGAATTTCCCCGGTGTCCTAGCCAAATTTCCCGCATTCACTAAAAATACCGACAACAGCTTAATCTGGTTCAAGGTCAGTTGGCATTCATCTGTATCCCCTCCCCCGGGTCGTGCCTGAAAATAGGCAGGATTTGTCTAGTGCACTTACCCGGTCAACAAAAACTAAAATAAAAAATAAATAAATAAATAAAAACTATGATTATCCATCACCTACCTTCTTTTACAACATTATCATATTTCCTCTCCCCTGCCCTGTCTATATTTGCTTCTCTCTCTAACACTGTAGACTGCTCCATATATTTTCTGATTTTCCTCCCTCTTTGACTATTGCTCTTAGGTAGCTCACCCATTATGTGTGCTGCTCCTCCTTCTTTGTAATTTTATCTGAAATCTGTTTCTGTGTACATTTGTTTTTAAATAGTATATCTTGCATATCTCAGCCCTGTTTTTATAATGTATGCTACCTATATCCAATTTGTATTTTCCTGTGATGTTTTTGATTAAGACAATGCATTGTACTGTATTGTCCTGTATCTTATATGTATTTGTATTCTGACTGTTTCTCAATTGTAGTCTCCCAGGTCATGCCTGAAAGTAGACATGTCTATGTCTAGTGCACTTACCTGGTTTTCAAACACAAAATAAATAAATAAATAAAATTGCCACTAGTGATGCCTGAGACTTGGGTTCACACCACAAGCCCAGGACATCTCTGGGAGAGGAGGGCAGGCAGGAAGAGGTTGGAACATCTCAGAGGATGCTCTCCTCTTCTGGGAGGAGGAGGTGAGACATGGGTGTGGTGCAGCTTGACCCATGCACATGCCACATTGTTCTCAAGGGTGGGGACTGCAGAACAAATTGAAAAATGGTGAGTCATTCCCAGTAAATGAAGTCACCAGCCAGTTGGGGCACTGTACTTCAGGCTCCTTCATACCTATTGTCCTAATCCTAAACTCTCTGCTAACAGGTACAGCAGGGTGCTGAGGGCGATCCCTGGATAAGGAGATATTTTGAGGCTCAAGGAGAAGGGTATTGGTGACCTGGGGTTAGATGTTACCAGTCTAGAGTTGCAGACAACTTGGACAATTAGGGTAAGTGGAAAAAGTAAAGATCAAGATTCACACTTCAAGAAGTTCTTGTAGTGAAAACGTAATTGCTAACTCTAATTTTGACTTTCAGGGGCTCTGGATAACCTTTTGTTCAGTTTGTTACAGTTCAAAGTTGTCTACTATTTTTCTCCCTTTTTTATTTTTAAATACCTGCTGCTCCTCATTTCTGGTCGCTGCTGACCTTCAGAGCCCAGCAATGGTTCTGCTTCTACTTAACAGATAATTGGCAGCCTCCACTGGGTATTTCAGATAACAGTCATTTTTGTGCCAGAACAAACTGTGTGGCTCAGCTAAACTTATATGTGAGTCATGTTATTCAGTCATATTATCTGAATTATGCACTCAGATTATTTGTTATCTGGGCCCATTTGTACAGATAATATGGAGACTGGTGCTGTCTGTGTCAATACTGTAGTAGCCGAACTTCTCTTTTCAGGAGTCAGGTTTGTGGAGCAGAATGGGAGAAGCCTGTGTTTCACCTGGTGGCACTGTCCCTGCTCTACATATCTAAGAATAAGGAACTAGAAAGGTTACCTTTCTTCAATGTATCATAAAACTCGTAGGCTCCTCCAGCGAAGAAAGTCATCTTGAACATGATGGACCCATCCCAGCCTCCTGGGGAGTGTAAACAGATTAACAGGCGATCATTAAGCAATCATTTTAAAACAATAAGTGGAAATAGAACATTGTGATTAGCTGACTGATATTCTAAAGACTAGTGTTGACTGGAATTACTGTAAACAGTTGTGTACAATATAATTAGGCTTTAAACGTTCTGACACTGACATTGCTACTTGCTTTAAATATGCTCAGTTGTTCATGAAAGCAATGTACATATCTATGCATAAGGTGGTATCACATGTTTTAATGGAACACCTGGGTCAACTAAAAGTAGTTCTTGCTGGTGATTTCAACACAACTTGGGGTTGTCCCAGGGGTCAAAAGTTGGAAAAATCAATGAGCTGTTTAAACCTGATACAAATTATAGATACACCTACAATGAAAGGTTCCTTATTAAGTAAAGGTAATATTTTGGATTTGATGTTTGTTTCACCTGAATTAACAATCTTGGAGAAAAGTGTATGTGCCCCCAGTTTAGGAGACCATAATATAGTTAAGTGTGTATTCTCTATAACTAAAAATTATAGTCCCATAAAATCAGTACCACAAATATCTAAAAGATGTTATTTAAAATTTAATAGTTTATCATTTAGAAAGTATCTTCAGGGACTTCCTTGGTATAGGATTTTTCTTATCCCAGATTTAAATTAGGCTGTATTAGAATTTACAACAATGTTTATTAATGCTTGTGATAAATTTACTCCATATAAAAAAGTAAATCATAGGAAAAAACATTTACTATGGCTAACTGTAAAAATAAAAAAAATGATTAGGATTAGAAATCATTATTGGAAAAAGCAAATAAAACATTAAACAGTAAAATTTGGGAACAATACAAATGGTTAAGGAATCAAGTAATACAGAAAATCAGGAAATCAAAAGCTCATTATTATAAACAGCGGATTAAAGAATCAACAAATCCAGGTGCTTATTGGTCTGTTATAAAAAATCTTATGAATCCAAACAGTAAACAAAGTGAAATAAAATTGAGTCAGAATGGAAAAGTGTTTGAAACAAATAAAGCTGCTGAAATTTTGAATGATTATTTCATAAACCTCCCTGATCTGAAATTAGATCTCATAACTAAAACTAATAACTTGAATGAAGTAAAGGGTGAGAGTCCCCAAGATGAGAAAGAACCCAAATTCAGGTTTAAGAGAGTGATAAACAAAGAAGTTCTAAAACATATAAATAGATTAAAAATAAATAAAGCAAGTGGCCCAGATAGAATAGATAATAAATCATTAAAAGAGGCTGCTATGTAATTGTCACCTATACTAAGAGACATTTTTAATTGGAGTCTAAGAGACGGACAGTTTCCCTTTAGTTGGAAATTAGCCAAAGTGATACCAATAGATAAGGAAGGGGATCCAAAGGATATTTCAAATTACTGTCCAATAGCCTTGTTGTCCACCGTATCCAAGTTATTTGAAAAAAATTGTCCACGATCAGTTAATGGACTACTTGGAAAAATATAATAAATTGACTCAACAACAGTATGGTTTTAGGCAGGGTAGGTCCACGGCTACTGCACTCACTGACATTTTGGATCTCATAGCAACCCCTCTTGGGGAAACGAAGTCAGTGGGTGCAGTATACGTGAACCTATCTAAAGCATTTGATTTAGTAAACCATAGTATTTTGATAAACTCATTAATGAAAATAGGGGTGGAGTAAGAAACCTGCAATTGGTTTATATCATACCTTGATAAAAGATCACAATTTGTTGTCTTAAATGGACATCAGTCAAAAATGGACTATGTAATGAGAGGGGTTCCCCATGGATCTATCCTGGGCCCCCTCCTGTTCATAGTCTATTTAAATGACTTACCAAAGAAAACTGGACATTCAAAAATTCGTCTATATGCAGATGATACCATTTTAGTAGCGGAGGGAAAAACTACAAGTGAAGTAGAACTAAACTTATAGAGTGACTTATCATCATGCAAGGTCACTTTTCATCTCTGGGTTTATTAGTTTTTAGTAAAAAGACACAGGTTATGTCATTTGTATTGGACTTAAAGGGAATTTCAAAATTAAATATAAAGCCACAAGAGGGTAAGTTTTTAGAACAAACTGAAACATATAAATATTTAGGGGTACATATAGATCACTGTCATACTTTCCAACATCATATAACAAATTTAATAAAGAAAACGCACGTTAAGATTGGAGCTATGAGACGAATATCAAATTGTATGACAAGAGAAACAAGATTGATTATGATCAATCAATTAATAATACCGATTTATTGACTATGTAAGTCATATTTACAGACATACAGCAAGAAAACATTTAAATAACTTGGATGCACTTTATAATAAGCTTGCAAGATTTGTATTAAGATGGGATTTTAAAACTCATCATTGCACTATGTATATGGATTTGGGTTGTATTCCATTAAACTTACAGGCTAGGGGAATCTGGCTAAATCAGGTTTGTAATATATTTAAAAATCAATCTTTAGATAACTTAAAAAACAAATTACAAAAACCAAAACATGGTTTAAATTTAAGAAAAACTGGTGCTAGAGATTTAATAATACCAAAGTTAAAAAATCGATTTAGTGAAATGACCCTTCAATATCAAGTAGCTAAAAGCTGGAATTGTCTTCCTCCTTTTTTACGTGAACTAACAACTACTGATCATGTTTTTAAAAATGGCCTGAATCACAAACTTAGTTTTCATTGTTGTTGTAATAGGTGAAATTAATGCAAATCTAAAAATGCTAACATGCCTGTTATTAATGAGTTTGTAAAACTCTGATGTTTTGTTTTGTACTGTATTGTTATAAATGTATAGTTGTAATAATCTTGTATAATGTAAACAGGTAAACTTTGTGAACAGGGATTTTCAGAACCCTAATGGCTGTATCACTGTATAAATAAAATTTTACCATACCATACCATACCTTTCAGCATCAGAAGTCGCTGACTGATTGCAACCAATGATGTCACTGGTAGATGCTCCTAAAATGGTGAAATATGTGGGGGCTACATACAGAGTTTGCTTTAAAGACCAAGAAGACAGAAAAAATATCCTGCCAACACTTTGGCAATGGAAAAATGAATAGGTGAGGGATTTTCTGTGGAAAACACCAGTTAAGTCACCTTTTTAACACATCTTGATGCTTCTCGATATGTTTCTATGAGGCAATCAGGAAGCTTTTGTTTATTTAGTTAACGTTTTATATATTCCCCTTGATTTTTGTCCAGGCCCACTTCCTTCCCAGGCAATCCACCAAATTCTATCATTTCAGCCTGCGATCTTTGGTTTTCCACCAGAAGAGGGGTCAGTGTGAGGAAGGCTAACTTTCCCTGAAACTCTGGTTCTGTGCTAAGAGGCAACAGGCAGCCAGGTGGGGCCCTAGTGTGTCAGAATGCCATCCTGCCAGTTTGGTGTTTTTCTCTTTGCTGAATGAAAAGGTACATGGGTATAACTGTGATGGAAATGCATGATGACACGCATGTCCCTGAGCCTGGCTGATGTTCACATCCCCCTCTCCTTCTGGTGCACTGCTACCTGTGGTCATCCAGGTGGCTGTACTGCAGTGGAGGTAGTGACCCTCCGTGTCTGGAAGAGAGCATCATCCCACATTACTCTCCATCATCATTAAAGAAGCAGCAGAGAAAAGAATGCATTTATTGACAATCTGTTGACTGGGAAAGGCACACTGAGCCAAGGCTCACTTGCAGGGCAACCCGGGGGAGAGGAGTTATGATAGGGAACTTCAACAAAAATAAATAGTATAACACTAAACATAAAGACATCATAATAATAAACAAAATGAACTGTGCATAAACTAAATAAAAATAAAATAGATACAGAAATAGGACATAATAATATGCATGGTGTCCTACTACTAATAAAGGCACTCAAGCAGTGATCAAATTCAAAATGAGAATGGGGCAATGTGACAGAATAAGCAAAAAAGTAAGGTGTGGGACAGGATGGACAGCATGGGCAGGACATGATGGGCAGTATGGACAATTGACGAGGGTAAAAGTGGGGGAATAGAGGTTTAAGTAGTAGGGGACAAGTGTGAAAAGAAGCAGAAGCACCAAAATATACTCAAAAATACAGTGGCTGTCCAGGGGTGGTAGTGGAGGCATCGGCAGGGGAAAAAGGGGTAGATGTTTAGTGGCTAAAAATGGTGGCATGGGCAGGTAGAGAAAATGGACTAGTTGCAGGAGTGTGAGGAGAGGTCATAGAGAAGGGCTTTGAAGAAAAGGAAGCAAGAGAAGGAATGCAGAGCAGGATGGGTTGAAAAAAGAAAGGAAGGATAAGAATGGAGAGCAGGATGGGATTTATTCTAAATGAAGGGGAAGCAGGAGAAAAAGGCAGATTGCCCAGCATAGGTTTCACCTCTGGACTGAAAGATCAGAAATCAGAGTAGCAGAGGAAGCAAGAAGAGGAGTAAAGAGACGTAATGGAGGTGAACTGTACCAGAACTTGGAAAAGAAGGAAGTGCAGTGAGAAAGGTGTCTAGACTCAAGAAAGGGAAATGGGAAAAGGGGAAAGGGGAACTTGTTTAACCAGGAAAGGCACACTAAGCCAGAGCTTGTTTCCAGGTGTGACCTGGGAGCACAAGGAAGTTAAGTGACTTGCTCAGGGTCACACAGTACGCAAAAGAGGGATGATGGGATTCAAACCCAGGTCTCCAGGGTTTGCAGCTCAGTGCCCTTAACCACTATGCTATACTAGCTCCAAAAATACTATGCACCACCCTGGGATCGAACCCAGGTCACAAGAATGGGATCTTGCATGATTCCACTACACCAGCAGCATAAGAGAGGGAAGGGAGAGGTTAGAGGGAGCAGTGATGCATACATGGAGCAAGAGGTTAGAGTAGAGGGAGTAGTATGCACCATTTCTCCCTCTACTCTAACCTCTTGCTCCATGTTTGCTTTCAGCAAATGGAGCATCCCCTGCCTCCTCCATACTTCCATGTTCTGGAGTTTTAAAAATTAAAATACAGCAAGTTGCGGTGCAGAAAAATGCCACTCTTGCTGTTAAAATCTAAACTGGAGGGTAAGCTGTCTGGGGGCAGAAGCCCACATTTTGTGCAGCTTTCCTTTAACAAGAGGGGTGGAAACCAGCTTAACTGCCTTCTGCAAACAGAAACAAGGTGGATAGTTTCCCTCAACACTTTGTAGCCCTTTGGTTTGAATGAAGAGGTTGATTCTGTGCCCTTTTTGAAGTCTGACTAATACTGGCCCTGTTAACTAGAGTTCTGTGATATACAGTGGTTGATAATTTGCCTGGAGTTCTTTTGCTTAATTTCTCTATTTGTTTCCCCTTGGTTCAGATTTTAGATTTTTCTTGAAATGAATAAGTCTCCTCCTCTCTTTACTTAAATAAGAATGACAAATTTATTTTGGATGACAGTGGCACTAGTGCACTAGGATCTATCATTTATGCTAATTTATACAATAGCAAGGACATTTCCTGTATTCTGATTGGTCAGTGGTTGCCTGAGACAGTGATGTTATTACACAATAACATCACTGTATTGATTTATAGGATCATTTGATTGCTGTTGTCTCTTCAGAAACACAAAAAATCTATTAAAGCATTTTTAATTTTTCTTTTATTTTGTATAACATTGAGCCATTGTATAATTGCAATAAGGCCCTCCGAGGTGTGTGTCATTGTGTAATAATGTCACTCCTGGGGTGGTGAAAGCACTCAGCTTTGCCTCGTGCTTCAACGCACCCCAGGAGTGACATTATTACATGATAACACACACCTTGTCATGCCTTATTGCTTAATTAGGTGACTTAGTTACACAGAATTGCATCAAGTTTATTGGATAGAATACTTTATCAATTTGAAAATGGTGCTGCAAAACGCTACTTTTCTCTTTTTGTTTTGCTTGTTACTATTTGTGATACTGCTTATGTTTGTGTTTGAATCCTTTTTACACTAGTGTCATTAAACTTTTCCCTGCACCACCCCTCCCCCCACCAATGTTCAATTGAAATGTTTTTGGGGCTAGGTTTGTAATGCTGATTGACCTTAGTATGCACTGTGAGTTTAATTTTCCTATATAAATTGGTTGGTCTAGAGACAGCGTGTACTTTCCTGATGAAGATCAAGTATGGATGAAGTGCCAGGGCTAGGTGGTTCTCTTTGCACCAAGCTAAATAACTTTTTGTGGCATGATTTAGTACAGCTATCTGACCCTTTACTTTAACTCCTTCTGTTGCTTCTTAGGGTTGTTTGGAAATACCTGAGCAACCTGCAATGGCTCTGTTTTTTTTTGGGGGGGGATACCTTTGGGTGGTGTTTCTTTGAGACTCTATCATCTTGTGGTCACTAAGTGTATTGTGGGTACCAACTTCCAGAATGCTGAGAGGGTGGGAGGAGAGGACCCAACCACTAAGGGAGTGGCTAGCGAAGTTGAGGTTGAGATGGTGGGCTCAGATCTAAGTTGTGTGAGATTGAGGGTTTATTTATGAGCATGTGTTTTTAGTTATTGGGGAAATCTGACTGATGTTAAGGTTACCAAGAACCAGAAGCTCACTAGAAGATGAGAGACAGGATAGGTCAAGACTGGGAACAGGTCTGGTAACAGGATGGAAGTAGATGCTGCCAATGAATTCCAGGAGGGTGAAGGAAATGAGAGCATTGCACAGGAGGAGTTGATGTGATGAAGGAGAGGAAGCTAGCTATATGACATCACAGTTGAGGTTGAGACAGACATACATGGATGTTGCCCCTCTCTCCTGCTTACCACAGTCCCGTCTGTGAACTGTATAACCAGAGGCAGGATTCAGAGAGGACAATAATGTTCAGTCTAAGTTGATCCAAGTTAAGGACTAAGCTCCCAGCATTGATGTGGAAGATGCCAAACCCTTGGGGAGTGGTGGTAGGGGGTAGAGAGTGAGGAAGCCAGAGACTCAGAGAGTGAGGGGGCCAGGGGGTTCATGTTTTTCAGACTTTGTCTAGTTTCTTCATTTTCTAGAGAATTTATTAGTAGTTCTCTACATTTCTTTGCAAATTATCAAATTTTAATTCAGGAGGCATGCAAGAACTGATAATAAACTCTTTAATAAACAGAACTGCGAGACATAAGTGGTTAAGTGCAGGGATGTGAATGTTTATTGGGCTCTTCACTTTCATTGTGTACCCCCAGAATGAAAGAAGGTTTGCATAGGGCCCATGGATTGCTACAGCTACTGTTTTACGGTTTGTCATCTCGTCTGACAGTTTCCATTTTCTGTCACGTGCCCTTGCGTGCATTACTGTTTTTACTGCTTGACACGTGGGAACCTATTTCCTCCAGTAGCGCTTTTGGAAGTCCAAGCATTACTGTTTTTACTGCTTGACATGTGGGAACCTATTTCCTCCAGTAGCGCTTTTGGAAGTCCAAACAAGGGAATCAACAAAGTCCAAGAGGGTAGCATCTTTCAAAAAAAGAGGCATGCAAGAACAAGGGGGCACAATTTGAAGATAGAAGGAGGGGGTGGCTCAGAGGTAATTTAAGGAAGTATTTTTTCACAGAGAGGGTTGTGGATGTATGGAACAGCCTTCCAGAGGAGGTTGTGGAGTCAAAAACAGTGGTGGAATTCAAGCATGCATGGGACAGTCATAAGGCAATTCTAGGGGATGGGGGTAGGAAGAAGTAGGCTGCTGGTTAACTAGGATCTGCAGCTTATCCATCAGGTAGGGAAATGGGCAGACTAGGTGGGCCAAGCGGTCCGTATCTGCCGTCAAATTCTATGTTTCTATGTTTCTATTCCATTGCTTAACCTTGATACAAAATGGCCACCTCAGAGGAAAATGGGAATGGTCAGCACAGTACTGTATGTGCTAAAGCCATCTTAAGTCTAAAAAGTAGGACTTTTCCTTTTGGAAACCTTCCTACAGACCTCTCTCTCTCTCTCTCTCCCTCCCTCTCTCTCTCATTTAGACTTTGTCCTCTACCTCTCTGTTCAGCTGTGATCATTCCTGTGATGTAGTTGGCTCCAAAGATAGGCTGCTCCATACATACGTCTCTAAGCAGGTGAAAAGGCATGGAGAATGAGTGCACCGGGCCTTTCTTTTGGTTTAGGAATATCGCCTAGTGGGAAGAAGAAGAAGAGAAACATTAGGGTCAGAAATTACCTTCCTGGCAAGGTGGTCCACTATCATGTGACCAGGGCTGTCTTTATGACAGAGGTTTAGTATCTCAAACTGACCTTCTCTTCAGTTCTCCATTACCTCTAAACTGAGCACCCATCCCATACATTGAACCAGTTCCTTTATTTAACCAGACAAAACCATTGAAACAAGTTCTTATTGACAAAGATCAGCTGGCCATAAAGACTTGGAAACTCAGCAATACATGACAAATATGCAGTGCAACATTCAGACATGGAATTTGACCCAATAGAATAAAATATGTACAGATAATGTTCCATATCATGGTGTATGAAATAAGGGATATGCAATGGGGACGAGGTAAATAAATGATGTATCTGCACAAGAACAGTTTGACCTCAGGTAACCTCATGAGCTGGGTAAACCATGAGTGAGGTGTCTGAAGTCAAACTGCCTGAGTGCACATGAATCATTTATTAATGAGTTTCCCATTGCATGCCCCATTTATGCAACAGGGAATGAGCTTTCTAGGATTGTTCTTATTTAAATAGGATTTTTTTGTGCTCTGCCCTGTGTAACTATGCCCTTTACAACTGGTTGATAAGGACACTAATGCAGTTGCTACAACAGCAGACAGGTAGGCTCAACTTCTCCATAGCTTTTTGATGAATCCAAGAACGATGCAGCAGGATGACAACAGACTCTTTATTCAGAAGTTAGTTACTAGCAGCAAGATACAGGTGCCCCTCCCCACAAGAAACAGCTGAACGTTTTTGTGTGACAGTGCACTTCCTCAAGGCTCAAGGTGTATCTCTTCTGCCATGATTCATAAAATATGAAATGTTAAAGGTGGAAGGTCACAGGGTCAACTAACAATGTGCTCAAGCAAAAGGTACTGATTGTAAAAAATGAACCTGCAGACACCATTACTTCAGATACCGCTAAATATCATTCCAGCAATGGTAAAAATTCACCAAATCAGCACACACTGCAATGTAAAACACAAATTCATTTTTTGTAAATTACAAATACGGGGAAATTTCAATAATAAAGAAATCACAGAGCCTGAGAAATTGCTCAAAGAAAAAACGACTGAAGAAGAGCTTAATAAATATAACAAGATGTTACAGGACAAAATGACTAAATATGACATACAATTAAAAAAAGGAAAACAGAAGAAATTTACTCGTGATAAAAACGATTATAAATTTAATAGAGTATTTAATTGGCAGGAGAAACAGTCAAATGAGGTGCAACCTATTAAGTCCAGTTTGAAGAAAACAACATCAGGTAAACCAAGTGAAAAAACAGTGTCTTTCAGTACTTTTTGCTTGAGCACATCATTAGTTGACCCCTGTGAACTTCCACCTTTAAAATTTCGTATTTTATGAATCATGGCAAATGAGGTACACTATGTCTTGTCTTTAGCATGAACGCATATAGATTTGATTACTAAAATGAAATTATACTGCCCTGTTGTACCTAAATAGTTGAGAAATAAAGTTTAATTTGAGTACTGTGATTCATTTTGAACTGCAAGCACTAAATGCAGGTGTGCTTGACATGGATTCACTCAAAGACAAACTGATTACAAATGAACTGTGCAGTGATGATATGGAAATTGTTTTCAAGCACTCTGATTGAACAGTTTGAACTCTGCAAGTTTTTTCATGCTTATTTCTTACACCTGTGTGAGGGGGGTATACGGAGCACACTGTGTACTACTATTAATCACGCTGATGAAGCTTGGTAGTTACCTTGCAAAAAGTTAGTTTTTACCGGTGTTTGCTACTGATGGTTATGTGAGGGTATAACCCTGAGCACCTGTTAGGGTGAGATTTTTACTGCACATTTTTTCATATAATAAAATGGACATTCAACAACTTTAAACCATTTTTTTTGAGTCAAATGCCTTCCTGTTGGTGCTAATTCCTTTTTTGTGTACTGTGTGGACTGCCTATGCTTTAATCACAACAGTCTGATCCCGGGGCTGCTTGAAACCCTTGTTTGCTTGTTCTACCTTAAACGAATGTATAAACAATAGTAAATAAAGGAAACGCAGCACAACAAAAGGAGCAAGGTACAATATGTTACAGACGTGCGAATAAAATGGTCGCAGCAAACATCGGTACAATAAAATTCTTATTGTAAACCCATCAAGGCATAACAGTTGGGGGGAGGGGATAAGAGCAAAACGGGGATGGGGCAAGCACTGAGGGGGGTAGGAGTGCATCTAAGTAAAGGGTGACAGACAGTTGCAGGTGGGAGAACCAAAGTCATGAAGAAGAGGCTTAAGGGGGAAGGAGTAGAGGCAGAGCAGGGGGATGGGGAGAGAGAGGTCCAGAGCTTAGGAAATGATATGAAAAGGCAGCTTGGTTAGCAGTAGGTTTCCTGGGGGGAATGGAAAAGGAATGGGAAACATTACTGCAGAGAGGGTAGGAGGTAAGAGGGGAAGGATAGCAGAGAGGTAAGGCAGGAAGGAAGGATGGGAACTAAACCAGAATTTGTACATGAAAGGGACACAGTGGTGAAGGAGCCTGGCAATAAGGGAGGGGAGGGCAAGTGAGGTATGAGGAAAGCAGTGATGAGCATGAGGTGGGATGGTCCAAGGCAAAATGGCAGAAGGAGTGATAGAGGGAGTCCTGCCTGACAAGGGTAGATTTGGGTATAGCGCTGTAGACTGTCACCATAGGTAAACATAGGGAGTATTAGCTTCAATACAATCTCAAGGCGGGCAGGAAGTGGGATACCCAAGGCCAGTGCATTGATGCAGCGATAACGTTACTGCTCACAGTGTTGGTGAGCTAGGATGGGAGTGATCTCGGGTTCTGGGGGGCCAGCCGGGGAGAGGAAGACTGAGCATCTCAGAGGATGCTCTCCTCCTCTATGGAGGGAGGGACATGCGCTTCGCCATGCTACCACTGCCTAATGACCACAGGTGGTGGTACAAGTGGAGCCACAAAGGGAGGGTGGGTGCTTCCTGACTGTGATGTGAGCACACATGCAGGATCACATCACTGCAGTCCATGCCCACAAAGCACCTGAGAGAAGGAAAAAGAACATGGAAAAGGCTTCCATCTGAGACAGTATGATGCGCCATCCTCCCACAAGTCCTGCGCCACCTACTGGGTTTCCTTGCCTAATGCATCTGGGCTAAACTCTCCCTGTGGCTTGGGGAACCTCGTTGAGTTCCACCACAGGGGGTAAGCTGTACAGCATTGTACCAGGCAGGTGAGTAATTCCCAGAGATGTCGGGTGACAGGGCTGGGGAGGACACGGAAGATGGTGGCCAGCCAAGCAGAGAAGGAGCAAAAACCAAAAGAGGAAGAAGGATGCAAATTTTATTTCTGTAAAGTGCAACAAGCTTGGGATGAAGCTGAAGGCAGATAGCATCAAGGTGTGCTGAGAAAGGTTGATGGTGGTCAAACCAGACCCTGAGGCACTTAAAAGAAGAGACATCCCCAATCACAGCACTATCAAGTGTATGGAATACCGGGAGGAGGAAGAGCCTGGTAAGCCTCTGTTGGGAGCCAAAAGTCATGGAGACAATTATTTTGGCATCGAGGGACAGTTGGTTGTCTTAATGTCATTGCACGCAATGTCCCAGGGACTGGAAACCAGAAAAAAGGCATGATCCCAGTGCCTCCATGATGACGGTCCCAGTAAATCTGGGTCCCCCACCTCCCCAACACAGCATCACCTGACAAGATAGCCATGGGTAAGTCCCCCTACCCTGATATTGCCCTGGGGGGAATAAACCGAGACTCTGTGGAGACAGGTGGCCTGGCTGGAGGAGGTAGGGGGATCGGAAGATGCTTGGAGATCCTGAGGAAAAGAAAGTGGCTGGTGAATTCAGCTCCATTTAAACCTCTGCAAGTTTTGACTGGCTCTGGAGTTGCTCTTCCATCAGATAGACAAGTCAAGCTGCTTATTCATATGTGAGCAGGGGATGAGCCCACCTCCACAGTCTTTTGTCTCAGAGGAGCAGATCAAAGATCCCTCATCCAACATCAACAACCTTATTCAGCATGAGTGAAACTATCTCCCAAGCCCCAGTATGTGACTCCTTTGACAGTTTATTTGCAAGTAACTTGAATCCATACAGAAAGATACGTTTATGTACGATCGAGGGGATGACACTGTCACAGCTTGTAAAAGCTGTCTTCTATTCAAACAGATAATATTAATAATAAAAATATTTACTCATGGGTGGGAGGGGGTACCCATGGCAGCTCATGTCTGTCTGTAACCCTGCAGTCCTTACCTGGTACTGAGTCTGGAAAATGGTCCCTTTCATTCGTCCCCGGAACTCAGCTGGCAGGACTGCTGCCTCCTTGAACATCAGCTGGACATCGCTGAACTGCCTTAAGATCCTGGAATACAACCACACATGTGTTTTTATTAATCCTCCACTTCCAGGAAGTCAACAAACACAATTTGGGCAGCCTCTTGAATCTGTGCATATCATACACACACAGATACATACACACTCGCTGACTGCAGTACAAAGGCCAAGAAGTACAAGCAGACCAAACGTACCAGCTCTACACTGTTCATAATATGGGAGCATTCAACATTTCAGCCCCCCGAAACCAGTCTGCACTATACTGATCTACAAAGTAAAACTTGCTCCTTATGTCACCCCAAAGGGTGCCCAAGAAGGTCACAGAATAGAGTTGAATTGGGTTTTATATAGCAGCTTCCATGCGCACTGTATCTCAAAGTACATTACAATGTAGTGAGTTAGATACTGGTAATGCAAGGCGTGTATGTGGTATACATGCAGCAGCCTTTAAGCTAATGCCTCACACACAGTGCTAGAACCTCTGTTATTGTGAGAGGGAGTGATGACCAGTACACTTGGGTTAATTCCCTAACTCTTTCAAAAAGTTATATGAGATCTTTAACTTTCAGCTGACAGCCACCAGAGGAGGGTAGAAGGAACCTTAGTTTAACATCCCATTTGAAGGATGGTACCTCAAAAAGTACATCTTCCCCTTGCCACCCACCTGCCAACCCTGCCGCAGCACTGCAGTGTTGATGTTGAGTGGGTCCCAGGGTGGCAGAGTGGGTAAAACACTGGCTGGGCAACAGGACACAGAAGGTAATAGTAAACAGAGTCCAACCTGAAAAAAGGGGGGTTACTAGTGGGGTATCGCAGGGTTCAGTACTGGGTCTGGTCCTTCTTAATGTCTTTATAAGTGACGTTGCAGAGGGACTGGAAGGAAAAGTATGCCTCTTTGCAGAAGACACAAAGATCTGCAACAGGGTTGATACACAGAGGCGTGGAAAGGATGAGAAGGGACTTAGCAAGGTTGGAGGAAGGATCAAGTATGGCAGCTTGGATTCAATGCAAAGAAATGCACCTGGGAAACAAAACCCAGAGGAAGAGTACACAATTGGGGGGCGGGATGTGGTAACGACAACAAAATGGAAAGGGACCTGGGGTAATCATATCAGATGACCTAAAGGTTAGCAAGCAATGTGACAAGGCAGTAGGGATGGCTGCGGGGTACTGGGATAGGGAGAGGCATCACCAGTAGAAAACAGGAAGTTGTTATCCCTCTGTACAGACAGTTGGTGAGACCCCATCTGGAGTACTGTGTCCAGTACCGGAAAACTCCATCTCTGCAAGGACATAGACAGGATGGAGGCAGTCCAGAGGAGGGCAACTAAAATGGTGCAGGGTCTGCAACAGAAACCATATGGGGAGAGACTAAAGGAGCTTAATATGTATAGCCTTGAGAAAAGAAGGAGAGGGGGGACATGATAGAAACTTTTAAGTACTTCAAAGGAATCAACAAAGTCCAAGAGGGTAGCATCTTTCAGAAAAAGAGATGTGCAAAAACAAGGGGACACAATCTGAAGATAGAGGGGGCCGGCTCAGGGGCAATGTGAGGAAATATTTTTCACAGAGAGTTGTGGATGCATGGAATGGCCTTCGGAGGAGGTTGTGGAGTCAAAACAATGGTTGAATTCAGCATGCATGGGACAGCGCATAGCGCATATTCTAGAGGTGGGGGTAGAAGAAGTAGGCTGCTGGTTAACTAGGATCTGCAGCTTATCCTGTAGGTAGGGAAAAGGGCAGACTAGGTGGGCCAAGCAGTCCTTATCTGCCATCAAAGTCTATGTTTCTATGTTGAGTATTAGCCTAAGTACTGGCTTTTGGACTTGAACCCACAACTATCTGAACTTCCAGACCCAGAGGTGAGAGTGCTATTAATTGAGCCATGAACACATTTTCAGTGTATTTTAATGTAGTACATAGTCTGTACCTTATTTTATTTCTTTATTGAACTGTTTCACCAGGAAGGGTAGACTGAGCAACGTAATGCTCGTCTCACAGCATGTCCTGGGCGGAGGGGGAGTGGGATTTACAACATGTTTAAATGATACAACAACAAGCATAGAATAGTACAGTCAGGAGCATATAATACGTGATAATCAATGCGTACAAAGTAATACAGTGCAATCGTACAGGGCATTAATGATGGCAAAAACAATAAGGGAGAAGCATGAGTAACAAGACACATATAGTAAGTGCTAGGTAACTAAGAGCGATAGGCGGAAGGAGGGAGAGGAGGGGGTGGGGGAGCAGTGAGCAAGGAGGGGGTCAGGAGCAAGAACAGTTAGAGATCGGACAGTTGAGTAGTGCTGAAGTGAGGGAGTTCAGTGATGAGGAGTGGCGTATTTGAGGGGGGAGAGCATTCCACAGTTTAGGAAGATGGCGCATAAAAGCTTTTTTGCCAGAGGATGTAGGTTTGTTGGGCATTGAGAAGGTGCGAAAGTTGTCAGATCTCAGAGACTAATGGTTGGGAGGGGGGTACTAAGTGAGGAGGAGAGGAGCGAACCAAGCCAGAACTTCAAGATGAATTAGGCACCGTGTAGCAAATGACAATTTTGGAGCGTGAGGAAGTTTAGGGACCGGTAGAGGTCACAGTGATGAGTGAGGTAGGGGGCATCTAGAGCAAAGCGGCAGAAGGAGTTATAGAGAGAATCCAGTTTGACTAGGGAGGACTGCGGGGCAGCACCATAGAATATGTCACAGTAGTCGAATATAGGCAGGATCATCTTCAGTACTAGCTCACGCCTGGCCGTGAGGTGGATACAGCTGTTATTTCTGTGTAGGGCACCGAGCTTAGGCTTAAGTTTTTTCTGCATGGCTCAATGTGTGTTGAGAAGTTTAGGTGTCTATCTAACCAGACACCAAGATACCTGAATAAGGGGGAGTCCTCCAGTACAGTCCCATCCAGGGTGTGGAATGTGGGTAAGGAAGTTAGCCTAGTGAATCGCTGCCTGGTTCCAAAAGTCATTGAGATGTTTTTTTAGGCATTTAAAAAGAGTTGACTTGAGTTAAACCAGTGTTGTACTCTAGAGAAGTCAGACTGGAGCCTGATGGTAACATCAGCGACTGATGTTCCAGATGTATATAGAAGCGTGTCATCAGCATACATGTGGATGCGGCCAGGGGGAGATCATTTAAAAAAATGGAAAACAGAATGGGACCAAGCCCCGAACCCTGGGGTACGCCAGTAGTTATGGGCAAGGAAGAGGAGGTGACATCGGCAATTTTAGCTGATTGGGACCAGCCAGACAAATAGACATTGAACCAGCCTGTGGCAGAGGGAGAAAGACCAGCGGCTGAGAGGCAGTTCAGGAGGAGGGGGTGTGAGACAGTATCAAAGGCTTTTGCCAGATCAACAAAGATGGCTGAGGTAATATGACCTTTGTCGAAGCCAGAGAAGACGGTCTCAGTTAGTTTTAGCAGAGAAGTGGTAGTAGAATGTGACTTCCGAAATCCAGAATGGAATGGGGTGAAGAACCCAGAGTCAGATAGGAAGGAGGAGAGCTGATTAAGGACTATGTGTTCTTGTAGTTTAGCTAGGGTAGGTAGGAGAGAGATAGGTCGATAGCTGCCAGGTATGGAGAAGTCACCCCCCTAGGGAGTGGGAGCACAACTGCATGTTTCCACACTGAGGGAACAGAAGCTGACATGAAAGAGAGGTTTAGTATGAGAGAGAGTGGGTAGGCAACAGCAGAAGCAGAGAGGGAGAGGAGTCTAGAATCCAGACCATCAGGAGAGGAGCCTTTAGTGGAGTTGAGGACAAGGAGTGCCTGGAGGGTGGTCGCAGGGGAGACAGGAGAAAGGGAGAACTGGGGGGCTGGAGGAGGTAGGGAGGGGGAGGAGAGTGGAGAGCAGCAATGGGGGGAGGGACTAGAGGGCAGAGAGGAGGCATGCGGGGCATTTGAGAGGAGGGTGGTTAAGGGGGGTGGGGAGAGGACATATAAACATATAAAAAGTCTACATAAATCGCAGAGACAGAAGGGACAAAAGAGATCCAGCAGTACTGCATGGTCAGATATGACTGATCCAAATACGGGCCATTTGTTTCATGTGGTGTCCCATGTTGGCTGGTTAGGGGGGGGTCAGAGATACGAGACTGGAACACACACCCATACTGTATGTGCACACCCATGACACATACTCACATTATCATTTGCACACTTCACTGCTCAGTGGTGTGGTGGCAGCACATCACACTGATGCCAGGGACTGCGGTCCATGTTTAAGCCCTGGAATACCACACTGCAGCCAGCTGTTGGTTGAACTTGCACGTTATTTATATTATAAGGGTTGAGCAGGGGTTTCTATGTCAAACCTCAAATTTTTCACTTTAATATCTTCACAATTGTTCAATGGATTTGCACAAAAATCTTGCACGTGTGGTCTCATGGGGTAGTGCTCTTGACATGCCAAGTTTCATTCTGGTCAGATGTGCGGATTCCAAGATGCAGATAGTGAAAAAAACATTTTAAAAAATCACTGTTTTTGCTGTTTTTTTGTCATCGCCTTGTGCCCAGATGGTTTGGAATTTTGATTTGAAATTTTCAGGGTAGAAAGGGTCTGGCCCACAGATGTGCCTTTCGCTAGTTTGGTGAAAAATATTAATCTGTTTCAAAGTTATTATATTTTAAAATTTCAGTACTGAGCATGCTCAGTACAGTCTTTTGGATAGCTGCTTGGAACAAAAAAAGAATTCAGTCCATACGAAAAAGGATCCTTTTTCATATGGGGCCAATCCTTTTTCATGAGGAAAAAATCCTTTTTCGTATGGCTGTCATCGTGTTTCCCTTTTTTTCAAAACTCACAAAAATGACATCCAGCAGAGACACCAACACGTGTATCTTGGTCAACAGGACCTCGTTAGGTGGATTCTGCACTTAACTGTTGGAAAAATTACCCCAGCTGTGTTTATTTATTACATTTTTGCATCCTTTTTGTAGCTCGCTTCTGTTTTTAGTGCTTGCTCGCGCAAGAAACACCTTGGGACAGTACTATATTTCAGAGGTGTGTCAGGGACCAGTCCAATGCAGAGCACTGCACAGTTGGCACAACCCTGACACACCAGTGGACGGTGAAGTTCACTGTGACAGCCATTGGAATTTCACAGTGGGAACAGGCCTTCACTTGAGAGAAATGAACCGCACTAACGAGAGACTGCACTTCATTCCTCTCATTTGCATAGTGGCTACTACAACCCAAATCCCTTCCTCTCCTGCTGTCGTCCCTGCTCCCTCGTTCCCCGGCTACAAATAAATCTCTCATGCTTCCTGTGCATGCATAAGAAACAGACAAGACACACACTCGCTGTCACTATTTCTTATGCATGCACTGTCTCTCACTATCCCTCTCTCCAGCTGCGCTCAGTAAGAATACTCACAGCAGTAGTACTGGAGGCTCTGCGACCCAGCTGCAGCATTATGAATGTCACTCTCTTACTCCCTCACTCTGTATCGTGCTTTGCAGCTTATCCAGTAGGTAGGGAAATGGGCAGACTAGGTAGGCCAAGCGGTCCTTATCTGCCATCAAAGTCTATGTTTCTATGTTCACAGCATGCTGATATGCTGCACAGCGCTCTCTCTCTCTCTCTCTTTGCCTTACAGTGACTCGGGACTTGCATTGTGCTGTAGGCGCTGGGTTATATGGACCTGTGGGGCATGGGCCCCAGCAATATTTTGTGACCCGGGCACAGCCCCAGCAATAATTTGAAGTGCTTTGTCTTTTTTTTTTTTTTGTGTTTGTGACCTGGGCACGAGTGTGCCCTCTGTGACCCATGGGATGGCGGGTGGTGGCAGCACCCGCAAATCATTTCATTGGTGGACTATTTAGCTATCCCAACCCTGACCCTATCTGTTCACTAAAATTATTGGTGGGCCAGTGGCGGGCAATCTCATTGTGAGGCAAGGGGACGGGTGACGAGGGCCGGCAATGCAATGCCATCAATTGGGTCTGGGTTATATCAGGTGGGTAGAGAGCAATGACAGAGTGAACACCAGACTAGGCCCATGCAGGCAGCATATGTGCCAGGAAGTGTATGTGGCAACCAATGCAATTGGCAGACACTCAACGAGCCCAGTCGGTGAGTGACCATGTTGTGTGTAGGCTGCGGGAGTCAGCAGCTCGGTGGTATAGGTCATGAGAGGATGGCAGCGGGTCATGTCAGTTGTTAGGCTAGGCAGCCAGCTGCTGCCTGCTGAAGAAGAGAACTGAGCGAGGGAGCAGACTAGTCACAGTAAAGCAAAGCAAGAGCATCCAAATCCCCCGGAGAGAGTAGCAGCACTATGAGCGGGCGGTAAGGTAACATATACCCCCTCTTCAAAACCACAACCAAGAAAGCCAAGCAGAGATAACCTAGGCAGCAGTAGCCACCCAGGTAAGGTGGGGATGCAAGGGGAAGCTGAGCCCTGGTCCTGGCATCAGGAGAAGGGAGAGGAGACAGATGACTCTTGTTCCCAGGTCAGTGGTGACTGAGACAGGCCACTAAGCCAAAGGGGATCTGTGGGAGCCTCAGAGCCTGAATGTGTGGTACCGTGGGATGATATTTCAGATACCTGTAGCCTTTGAGCTTAACAACAGTATGGGTGGTATTCAGTGCTTTCTGTCACATTTTCCCCCAAATCTTTTTGCAAGAAATCTGCAGCACTTTGTCAATTAATTTCAGGGAAGTTGCTCCACTTTCATTTGGAAGTGGTGAGCACTGAACTGCCCAGTGGGCACCATGCTAAACCCACATTTGAGCTCCAGTTAAATTTGTTATTTCTTATCATTGGTAAAATTGGAAATATTTAGATGGGTGAACTCTTCCTTCTGGTTTTGTGATGTGGAAGTCATGTGGAAAAAGATGACAGAGGTGAAAGAACCATACCTCTCAACCTGTCAAGATTAACATTCATAGCATTGGGCTTCAAAATTCAGAGCAAATGGTCATAATGTGTAGCACCAGCTGGGTTAAACTGGGCAGGAGAAGCCAACAGAAACTCTCTTTCAACACCTCTGCCATCTTTCTTCTCTACTATGTTCTTGCGAGTCTCTTTTTCTGAAAGATGCTACGCTCTTGGACTTTGTTGATTCCACTGAGGTACTTAAAAGTTTCTATCATGTCCCCCCTCTCCCTTCTTTCCTCAAGACGATTTATTTGCAGGTGAAGATGAAGGCGTACAGTAAGAAACACTCACCCCAGTTCTTGGAATTTGGACGACTCTTCATCAGCGACACCCCGATGCAGAGTCATCCAGATCCAGATTGGAAGCACTGGGGTTGCCATATGCCTTTGTTTTTACCTGCAATTAAATCAAGCGCCTTTGAAAAAACCTGGCCCTCTGGTATCTGTTTTTTAACTGAACTGTTCTTGGGTAAATAAAATGTATACGAATATATAACCTCTCCCTCCTTTCCCTTTGGGCCAACCCCCAACCACCCAAATCCTCCTTTTGCTGCCCCTGCCGGGTTTGATGTCTTTGGGGTCTTCATGTGGGCATTTTCTCTTGTGCAGTATACAGCAACAACAAGAACAGGCATTTTAAAATCTTTGGTGGACACAGTTGTGTGTGCCCCCCACCCTCCATCTCCCCAGCCCAAATGTTCAATATTTATGGCGGGGGAGCATCAAAGGGCCACGTTCCCTTTCTTCAAAGCTCTCCCTTGTAATAAATGTACTTAAAAAAAATACTCAGCTAGGTCTTTGAAGAGCACTATTGTGGCTGCCCTCGCCATCCAGCGGCTGTGTTGCTGTTCAGATGGTAGAGGGAGCAGCATGATGAGGGCCATGCACTTCCCTTCAAAGCTGGGCTCCCTCTGTTTAAATTTAATATATTTATTTATTTAATTTTTATTTACTAGGTGTCACCAGCCCACTCCCATGGCATGGGATTTCCCTCTGCATTACAGCAAATCCCTCCGGTGATGGGGGGGGGGGGCCAGGGATACCCTTTCACCATCCATTTAGTATGCTCACTGTTTCACAACTGAACTTATGCCAGAGAATCCTATGGCACCCTCCCTTCATGCGAGGGGACACAAATACAGTTTCGAATCTGTGTTCCTGGGATAGAACCTTCTCTGCCACTGCACCGTGAACCAGAAAGCTACAGGCATGTATAGATTTCGGGGGGCCCTATACACCCTAGTATGTGTCTTTTCCCAGAAATGTAGAGCTCAGTTCAACCCCCCACAGGCTTCTCCTGAGACCCTTCGTATTTCCTCCCCTCCTTTTGTCAGGAAATCCCTAGTAATTCTTCACTTTGGTAATGTTTGGCTTTAAACAGTCACACAGTCATGGTATAGTTTGAACAACTTTTCCCACGCGCAAATGACATAGGCAGAATTAATTTAAAATAAGCCAAAGGCTTTACTAATTATAGGTCCATAGGTTCATAGGTGTATACAAGTTTGAGGGCAAGACCATAACGAACTCGCTGCCATTTTATCCTAATGGCAGAAAAATAATTTTTTTTCACCCATCTACTGGTCGGGTCTATATTTAAATTGCTCGATATCGTCACTTAATATGACAGACAAGGGAAGAGAGTTCCATATGGGAGGAAGTCTTTGAGTGATAAAGTTACTTCTTTTGACTGTTTTGTTAAGGCTAGCAGAAAGTTTAAGTTTATGTGATCCTGTGTTGGTTGTTGATGCACGCCTCTCAAGGCAAATGGTCTCAAGCAAGGTAGGGTCCCGAAAGGCCCTATAAGCCAAGCATAAATCTCCAGAGTTAATAAAAACAGAACACAACATAAAGACAAATAATTTTAGATGTTGGTTACAGGATATTGAAAATAAAATGGAAAATATACATAAGAACCTACACTTTACAACTCTGACATTAAAATTCTACCTTGAGTCCTTAGGTGCTGAATTTTGAAGTGCAAAGTGTCCTTAGAAGTAGGAGCTGAAGTTTTAGTTCTGGTGGTCCAGGAGAAATTTGTCTCTGCTTTCCAAGCAAACGAGCAGGGTCCCCAATTGAAGCAACAGCTAAAAGCTAAAGGGGCTTCAAGCAAAAAGGCTAAAAAGCTAAAAGGCTCAGATACAGTCTTTCTCCCTTGTTTTATGGGATTTCTCAAGGTGCAGGTCCAGTGGACAGTGGCTTGTCCTGCGATTGGATAGCATTTTATTTCTATGGGTACGCAATCAATCAGTTTTTAGTATTTTATTACAAAACATAGATATGCAGTTCTAAATATGAGATGAAAAAACCCTCAGAGGTCAGTTAGTTTAAACCAGAATTCTCGGGGGAAATCCAGCCTCTCTCCTGGGAGATGGCTGTAATAAAGCTGCACTCAGTATAGTAATTTACTTAAATAGTAGCC
Source organism: Neoceratodus forsteri (assembly GCA_016271365.2). Lineage (NCBI taxonomy): Eukaryota > Metazoa > Chordata > Ceratodontiformes > Ceratodontidae > Neoceratodus > Neoceratodus forsteri. Next base: position 360,112,014 of record JADMNL010000025.1, read on the forward strand.
CATTCAGCTGTAACAAGATTAAGTCAGTGTGGCCCTCTCAAAACAAAGGGGATTCAGACATCACGGCTTCTCATGAGGTCCTGCCCTTTTCATGAGCAAATTGGGCTACCTGGCCTCCCAGCTAGGCTTAACTATTCTTTTGTCTCCTTCTAAAATGATTTAATTAACTCTTAACCACTGGTTAGTAGCTGACAGAGTCTCCGTCCAGTAACAAGAATTACGACATCATTCCACAGAGCCCATGTACTTGTACCTATGATCCCTTGTGCTTATTACAGTGGCCACCGTGGGCATCTCTGATGCATTATATACATAGAATTACATAAAACATGACCGAAATAATAAGGTATGGCCTTATCTCGTCACATTAGGTAGGTGCATTAGACAAAGCAGCTGCCTATTTTCAGGCATGATCTAGAAGAATACAGCAGGGGTGGTCAAAAATAAGGAACAGTTATGACAAATATCCAATACAGACAAGATTCAGTACACAACAGATAATAAAATGCTAGGATGGAAAAGGTTTTGGGAGTAATATAACAAGATTCAAGGCATATGGTCATTCAGTATAATACATTTCTATATACAATACAGTAATTGTCATACAGAACAAAGTTCTAGGGTATGTATCTTCAGCTGGTAAAAGTGACGTGTATATATAGGAGTAGGGATCCAGTCTGTAACAGCCTAAGGGCAGAACCATACAGTTGCTTGACAAAGGTAGGTGGGGAATGCAGTTTTAAAGACATGAGTGAATGAGCACTGATGGACTGCACTAGGGCTAGAGTTCCATACTGTAGGGGCCATGAAGGAGAACGACTTCTCTGCAAGTTTGGTCCTGCTTCTAGGGATACGTAATGATCCAGGGATATTAGATCTGAGTGGATATACTAGGCTATTAGGTTTTAGTAATGCTGAGAGGAACATGGGGGATCACTTGTTTACAACTGTGTGAATCAAGCTTCCCATGGCAAATTTTCTTAGGGTTGTTGGAGGGAGCCATCCAAGCTTAAAACAGAGGTCACAGTGCTGAGTATACTCGTTTGTGGCTAAAGAAAACCTGCAGATATTATTGTATGTCACGTCCCATTTCTGCAGGGTGGTTCTGGAAGCAGAGTAGTAGACTGCCATCCCATATGTCAGTTTGGGTAGAAGAATGCTTTGGGCAATAGCAGTATGGGCTGAGGGTGAAAGGCTGTCTTTGACTTTATATAAACGTCTGGCATTAACAGCCTTACATGCAGCAGAGATATGTGCTGATAAGTCTAAGGATGCATTGAGTGTGACTCTGAAATAATTAAAGTTAGAGACTGTAGTAAGAAGAGATCCGTCACTGCACTGCACTGTAGTGCAAATGGGGTATTATGCTTTTTCAACCTTGGAACCGAGTCAGATAGCATGGCTTGAGTCTTGGTGGTGTTCAAGAGGAGCTTGTTTGATTGGAGCCAGGATTGTGTATGTAACCCCCTGTTGGGGCTTACCTGACAGGCCCCACTTTATCCCTCGCTGTCCACCAGCAGCCTGCCCTTTTTTGCCCCATTGGGCATAAATCCTCTGTTGCGAGCAGCCAGCATGCTGTTTGACCAGCACTCACCTAAGCACATTGGAGCGCTTTGGCCGTGCCAGCCAACATTGCAGTCAGGAAAACAGGGAGACTGTCCTTGTTCCTGGTGCTCCTCCTGAAATTCTTGGGACCGAAGACTCAGGGGGAACCGGGCAGAAGCACATGGGTGCCACCGGAAGGGAATTCAAATAACGGGATCGCTCTAAGTCTTAAATATGACTGAGTGGCTCCATGAATAAAGATGAGATGCTGCCTGCCACCTGGAGGGACAGAGTTAGGAGGCAGTGATAACCAAACGGTTGGGGCTACAGCCCTCAGAGGGGGCTCATTATAGAGAGGGCAGATGTGGCTATAATCCAGTGGTGTAGTGGTGCAGCTGAGGTAAAGTGTTGGGCTGCACCAGACGTTAGAAGGGGAGAGACTGCATAAAACTGAATGGACTCCATTAGACTGAATGGGAGATGACATATTGGTGACATTTAACCCCTTTATTTTTAGCCAATCATTCCTGGGAAAAGGAGGAGACTAATTCTGGTGCCTAGATCATGCCTCAATAAATGAGCAGGAAATATTGATTACTATGGATATCAATTATTGAAAGGCTTCAACAGCCAATCAGAGGACTGGGATTTCGGCTGATATGGTGGGGACTTTCAGAGGTTTTCTTCAGTCTGTTGCTGGTCTCTGTATGAGTCAGGACTGTGGTGTGAGAGCAGACTGTGGACTTCAAGGGCTTACCCAGGCTCAAATCCGAAGTGTGAGGTTGATGAAGGATTCCCAGGAGCTGAAAGCAGACTAGATGGTGAAGGGGAAAAGAGAGGAAGAGAGACTGAACTGAAATACTGTTTTCCCAGGTACTGAGAAGTTGCTGAATGAGTGTTGTGATAAACTAAAGGTGGCAGATACCCTGCACTGGGATTTGAGTTAACCGAAAGGACTGAGCAGATTATCTGAGCTTTACAGTGGTTGTTGAGAGGTCAATGGCTTGTGTGGACTGTAGCTGCATTGTTCTTGAAAGAGGCAGAGTGTCTCAGGTCATGGGGTGCTAGCCAGAAATTGTGTGTGTCCCGAGTGAGCCGATTAAAGTGGCTGAGATTGGTGGGCTTGCTGCAGCCGAGTAAAAGAGTTTGAACACTGCTAAACTGAAAGTGTGGACTGGTGTGCCCCCTGCTGTTGTTGCTGAATTCCCTTCTGTTGGATTGCATTGACACTGACTGAATTGGAGGCTAGCACCTGCTAAAATTGGCACTGGACTTCAGTGGAGTGACTGCCTATAACTTTTCCTTGTGAGAGCTCAGTGCAGGGATTGCAGGAGGACCCCCATCGTTTGGGGTCCCCTCATCCAGAGCTAGGGGGAAATGTGCTTACCCCTCCCAAGTGGGACTCACTGTCTCAGGGGGTAGTGGGTCTTGCACCCGAGTGCTAGGGCACTCCGATCAGGGAGCTGGGCTGTGGAGCCACTCCCTGGTCTGGGCCTTCTGGGGCTGGTGGTGTCCTGCCATAGTGCACTGCACCGGGCCAGAAGCAGCTGAAGGTGACAAGCAGCCAGAACTAAAATCAAGGTAACCCACTGCAAGATCCTCAAGCAAGTTCCATCTGGGCAGAGGGATCCTGTCCGGCCTGTTTTTGTGTTGCTGCACTAGGATTCGAGGAGCTCCACTTTCCCTTGGTGCAGAGGTCAACCAACCGTGAGTACCCAGGACCTGGTATCTGGGTAGGGCCAAGGGGGAAATTGTATATGTTCAATTTAAAGTTTCAAGCTTCATCATTTCAGGGCCCCAGCAGCTGCCCACCCCGCACCGCCGATCAGGCCTGCAACTAGTGGGTACCCCTTGGGACAATTCGGAGGGGCACTGGTACCAGTGGGGAGGGCTTGGTCTCTGTGCCCACAGGTTTGAAAGTTGCATATATCACTAACGTTTCTTGCCTTTACAGCAATCCCACATCCAGGTATCCCTTTCCCTATTCCTTACCCCCCAAATAAAGCTGTGAATTTGTTGTATGAATTTGCTGTGTTAGTGAAATTCATTGCATGCACTTATTGTTGAAGTATATGTGGTATGGTGGGACAAGGTACTGGGGGACACAGTATACAGAGTGGTTGGTAGGGAAGGGGGATAGGCACAGTATCCCAGGAGGCTGTGCCAAGTGGATATCTGGCCCACTGATACTTTACTCTGGGTGGAGGCACCTCGTTATTTTCACTTTTTCTGGGAACGAACCCCCAATAGTCACTGTAGCAGGACCCAGGCCCCTTGCCAGGTATCAGAGACAGTTGGCAAGTGGGGAGGGGTAGCCCTCTGGCATACAGTGCCGGGGCTCCATGTAGAATGGAGGTCAGAGGTGAGGTGACAATTTTGTTCTGGAATGCTATGGTAGCAAGTGAAGAGAGTAACTTGTTGGCATATAGAATGGGGATGCAGTGTCTGAGACTAGTGTGGATGGAATTTATGTGACTGGAAAAAAGGAAGGGACCCAGTATGGAGCCTTGAGGGACCCTGACTGTGGTAGCAGAATATATCCTCCTGGGAGTGCATCTGTGTGTGCCCCAATCATCCAAACCCTCCCACCCCACTAAATCTACAAACTCCCTCACCAGTGCCCTATTATTTGGGGGGAGCATTGAAGGAAAACGACCATGAGGATGGCTTGGTGTGAAGTACAGGTGAGCGTGCACTACAACAGCTGCATCCATGATGCTGCTGCCTAGGGGAGGGGTTTGCGTAAGAATGTCCTTTGCAGTTGAATGCTCTTGCACAAACCTTGGCCCTCAGGTAACGTCACTCACTTGGGACACTCACCCATGCCTGCTTGTGCCTCCCTGCCACCAGCTTGCTCTTCTCCACATAATGTGGCATCAGGGGAGCCCTATTTAAAAAAAAGACAAATGCAAAAAAAATCTGAGACAGACCTGGGCTGTTTGGTTTGGGCTTGCTTAAATTCCAAGTTCAGGAAGGCTCGGTTTCCAGGGTGAAGCTTTGTCCCATCACCAGGCTTCAGTGCTGCATTTGCCTATGGTGATGTCATCAGCATTGTGAAAGCTGCACTCTGACTGGTTCAATATACATTGTGACATACCCTACTTAACAAGATAATATTATCTTGCTATGTTGAGTCACAATAACACTTTTTATCTTGTTATTTATCAGTACACACATGTTGTGTATATGTGTGTGTGTGTGTTTGTGTATGTGTGTATATATATATATATTTTTTTTTTATGGCAAAAAACTCCTTTAATGCATCAGTTAGGGTTCATACCACAGGGACAAAAGCATGGAAATGTGCTGTTAGGGTTACCATCCCGACCACCCCACCTCCGTCTCCCCACCCTCCACACACCAACAGGCATCGGGGTGTGCATTGGGGTTGTCATGCCAACTCTCACTCCATTCCATGTAAAGAAGCTGAGGTGGTGCAGTATAGAGAAATGGAGTGAGAATTAGGCACGATGACTCAATGCAACACCCGATGCCTGTTGGTGTGTGGAGGGCGGTGGGGTGGGGTGGGGTGGTAGGGGTGGTAACCCTAACACCACATTTCCATGCTTTTGTCACTGTGGTATGAACCTAACTGATGCATTAACAGAGTTTTTTTGCCATGAATTTCTCTTCTTTTTGAGAAAGTGTAATGTAACTGGCAGGTGGTTCGTGTTAGTGGGAGCGCAGGCCCTCCGGGCCCTGAGCTCCCTTCATATTGCCCATTTTTTTGCATAATGGCATGTGTATGTGGGAGCGTGGGCCCTCCAGGCCCTGTGCTCCCACTTACACATAACTACGGAGCCATACAGCAGCCCTACAGGGCAAGGAACACTTGTAACACTAATTTGCTAATATCTCAGCAACCGTAGCAACTAGGAAAAAAATTCCAGTGCTGTTGTAATCATGACAGCGAGTACTTCACGTGAGATAAAATAACCAGATCTTTGTCTTGCATTGTTTACAAGACATGGGCACCAAAATATGCTGAAAAGGCACCCTTGGAACCCTTGTGACACTAATGTGCCTATATCAAGTTATTAAGTACTATTACTATTGGAATACTATTAAGGAAATGTCGAGGCACACACCTGGCAACACCCTACCTATAAAAATAATCTCAGGGAATACTACCGTATGTGAGAAAAAGGGGATCCTTGACTCCTTCAACAATCATTTTGCCACGGCTGGTCTTGTGTTTGATAACTCTCCTGCATACTTGACACACTCTCAATTAGGAGTACATGATGATGACTCTGATGTCCTTGCTCCTGATTTTTCCTTCCGACCTGTATCTCTGAAAGAGGTTGAAGATCTCTTACTTCAGCTGGACTTGAAGAAAAGTGCTGGTGCTGGCTCACTAGATCCCTGCTTCATTAAGATTGCATATCATGTTCTAGCTGTGCCAATCACTCATATTTTCAATCTATCTTTGTCGCAAGGGCTTATTCCCTCAATATGGAAAACTGTGCATGTCATTCCCTTATTCAAGTCAGGAGACCTTTGTGATCTGAACAATTACAGACCAATATCTGTCTTGCCAGTTCTATCAAAACTTATAGAAAAAATAGTGAGTACCCAGCTCAGGAATTATCTAGAATCGAAAAGACTCTTAAATCCCTTGCCATGTGGTTTCAGAACAAGACAGAGTACTATTCTGGTACTTGCTAAAGTGACCAATGATTGGTACCGTGATCTGGATAGTAAAAAAATTATCTGTGCCGTATTCTTAGACCTAAGCAATGCTTTTGACACTTTGGATCACAGTCTGCTTCTCTCATCATTGAGGAGCATAGGTCTGGACACAGTACCACTGCATTGGTTCACCGACTACCTCAGGATGGTTCCAGCAGTATAAGGCTGAGGGTGAGCACTCTCTACTAAAATCTCTCCAGAGGGGAGTGCCGCAGGGGTCTATACTTGACCCTCTACTGTTTGCTATCTATATTAATAATATTGATGATAGCATATCCAAGGCAAGTATACACCTGTTCGCAGACGACACGGTTCTTTACCTTAGTCGCCCGACTCCTGAAGCCACCTGTGCAGACCTCCAGGAGGAATTCAATCATCTTCAGAATCAGCTTCTCTTCAAAAAACTCCTGTTAAATGCCAAAAAAACCAAAGCGATGCTTTTCTCACCCTATAGTTGTGCTGTGAAACTGGTTAGTACTGGAGCGCTATCTCAGATCACTACAGTCCTCAGAGAAAACCTGGAGTTTGTCACAAAAATTCAAATACCTGGGAGTGTGGTTGGACCAAAATCTTTCATTTTCAGAGTATATTGAGGACTTGCTGAAGAAACTAAGGCAGAGGCTGGGCCTCTTCTTTAGGATTAACCAGTTCTTGACCACAGATGCTAAAATGCACCTGCTCCAATCAACATTCCTATCACTGGTTGACTATGCAGACTTCTTATACAGTCAGTGCCCAGAAGCTTCCCTTGGTAAACTGGACACGCTTTACCACAGAGCTGTCAGATTTATAACAGGCCTTCCTCCTTCTACCCACCACTGCTCGCTGTATGCTGCCATAGGGTGGGCTTCCCTTATGCTTAGACGAAACAGAAAGGCGGCATCTTGGACTCCTAGAGCTGTCACAAAAAAGCTTCCCCAATATATCTTTGACTGTCTCCTACTAAGCATGCCAGGAACTTATGCCTTAAGAAGTGCTTTATTTTTCACACTTTGCATTCCCAAGGTCTCTTCACACTTTGGTAGAGCGGCATTTAGCTTTGTACTGCCAACCTTATGGAATAAATTGCAAAAATCGCTGAAATTGAGCTTACCCATCAGCTTGGATTCCTTCAAGACCTTATTTACTCAATCTGTGAGGGAACATTGTAACTGTTTCCCTCGCTCCATAACCTATCCTGAGTCCTAGGCTCCCAGCTCTCAGCTACCCTCAGTGTAGACTAGAGCACTGCTTGCCCCATGGATCCATCCCATGTTGTGAGCGAACCCTTTAATTTCTCTCTGCCCAATTAGGTTGCAACTGCACGCTAGCTACCTGCATTCCGGCTTCGGCCCTCTACCTTTCTAACTTATGCTCCCCCGTACCCACCATGCCCTCCCAGCTCCCCACCCGCACTATTCCCTTCTGTTTTATTCTGCTGCTGCATTGAGCACCTACCCTGTATTGTCTGTTTTATATGATGTACTGTTACTGTTATATATGTAACCCCCCTACAAATGGGAGTTCCTGAAAAGTCTTCCTTGAGCTTGCCTGAATGCTCACTGCCAGGCTGGTGTCCTGCATTTTAGCAGTTTAAATGTGATTGCCAGAGAGTGCCTGTATAGCCTCTGTGTACTGTCTCTTTAAGAGCTGCCTAGTTTGCAGTCATAAGTAATCTGAGAGGGAGCTCTGTTGAAAGATGTAACTATTTGCTGAAAATCATTTAGAGTGATAATGATAATGTAGTTTGTCTAATCTGCTTTCTTTGCAGCAAGGCCTGTTTTGTTTATCTCCACTATCTTGGTCCTGGACTGCCGAATTGGACTAATCAGTACTGTGGGACCTAAAATGGAGCCAGACTACAGGAGCTGTCTGGAGTCAAAATCTGCAGGCATTGTAGTTTTGAGCTTTTGGCGCATTTTTGCACCTGAAAGGGGAGCCTTTGTTGTGACTGACAGATCAGCCAACTGAACCCTTTGGATCTTGGGGAAATCCCAGACTGCTTGCAATTTTCAGTTAGTTCTGGGCTGAGAAGTGAAGAAGTAACAGCTCAAGTGATTTGGGCAAGAGTTCTGTGTAGTTTTGCATGGAAGAACTGTGAAAGGGTCGAGTTTTGGCCTGCATGTCTGCCTGCTGCCCCTGAGAGTGAGAGAAGAGAATTGTTTTGAACTAAATCCAAGTTTGTGAGAACGAGGTAAGCCACTAATTTTTACCAGGCTCATACCTGAAGAAGACCGAAGATTTGCTGAATGCTATCGGCCTGTCAGGATTTCCAGCTGCTTTTGAATCCCCGGTTTGTGCAGAGACTTTGTGATCGTGACCGGAGAGCGGTTTGCCTGGCACAGTAGAATTTCCTTACATGTAAATGTGCTGTGTATTAAAAGTGGGTCGTGATTTGGTTCCCCACTGTGCGAACTGTGTTCTGCTTGCTGGTACCATAGAATCCTTTACATGTAAATGTGCTGTATATTGAAAGTGGGTTGGGATTTGGTTCCCCACTGTGTGAACTGTGTTCTGCTTGCTGGAAGCTTTATCCAGCCTAATCGGACTGAATCCGTGTTTATCTCCATTTGGCCTGGGCCATGCCATGCTGGCCCTGCCAGACTACCCCACTGCACAGAGAAAGCCACCGATGAGAGACCTGCCTGGGGATCAGCCCCCTGCTCCACGCTTGAACAGGAATGATGCCTTAGCGAATCATGTGGGCCCTGCTTCTTCTGGCACTCCAGATTAACCACCTGCTGTCTCGATTTTCATCCAGCCTGTGTCCAGTCTTGGGTATCATGAGTAATCATCAGGGTAGCTCCCTGCAACAACAGCCTACTCTAAAAGTGTGTCATCTGATTGTTTTGTTGTTTTCTTTTCATGAACTGAGCCCTCCGGCTTCAGATTACAAATAGTGTGTGTTGTGCATGTTGTTTTCTTCCATCACAGGGCCCCAACCAGCTGCAACGTTCCTGGCTAGCCACCACTCTCCATCTGGGTACCCAGAGTGTGTGACTGTTTATGGACCCTGAAGTGCATGCATAACTGTTTGATTGATAGAGCCTTTAAGCAAATTAACCTGATTACACCCCTGCCTTGTTCAAGCCCCTTAAATAAATCAGATCTAACTCTTTTTTTGCATTTACCCTGACTGTGGTTCCTGTTTGTGCAAGAGTACTGTACTGCTGTTATTTGCTGTGTATAATCTTATTTTACAGGGAGTCCCCAGGGCTGGCCCAGAGGAAAGCCCTGGTGGTAAGTGCAAACAGTGTGGGTACTAGTGTGATGTATCAGGAGTATCGTGAAAGTGATTATTGTATATTGCTCCAGCCACTAGTAAGGAAAGAGGGGGGTTACAGTGTCCTGGAGGGCTGTGCACAGGTTAGCTTGACCACTGCCAGCCCTGACCTCCGGGTGGAGGCACCCGTTTCAGAACTCAGGCTCCTTAACCTGCTACTAGCCAAGCAGGCAGGGGTAGTAGCCCTTGGGATAGTGCTACCTAGGGGTTACACATATAAATCAATTGTGTCTTGGTATTAACCAGGCACATCCTGTAAATAAGTTCTGTATTTATTTGTTGCCTTAATGATGTATTGTCACTGCTGTATGTAACTCTATTTTGACTGGCCTTAACCAGGTCCATCTTGTAAATGAGTTTTGCTCAACGATGTTCGCCTGGATAAATAAAGATTTTGATTTGATTGATTGAAGGTGAAAAATTTGAGGCTAAACTGGACATAGTAGCAATTAGTGAGACGTGGTTTACCAGTAACCACACTTGGGAGACTTCAGTACCTGGCTATGTATTGTTCAGAAGAGACCGAGGTGCAAAAAGGGGGGGAGGAGTGGCCCTGTATGTTAATGAAAATATCAAAGCTACAGAAATTCAGAATACACATAAGGAGCCAGAAGAACTGTGGGTCACCCTGGAAACAGGAAATGGGACAGCCATAAGAACTAGGGTTGTCTACAGGCCCCTCAGACCAGAGGAGGACATAGACACATTACTGTTAGAAGATATACAAAACATGACAGCTAAAGGGAGGTTCTGATAATGGGAGACTTCAACATGCCAGATATAGATTGGTCAATACCAGCAGGAACATCTGCCAGAACTAGACTCATAGTGGATTCCCTGCAGGAGGGCCTCAAACAACTGGTACAGCAACCCACAAGAGACAGGGCTATCCTAGATCTAGTACTGACTAACAAAGAAGGGATCACAGATCTCCAGGTAGAAGGTCACCTGGGGTCCAGTGACCATCACATGGTATGGTTCAATTTGGCTACTACATCTAAATCATCCCATTCCAAGGCAAAAATATGGGACTTCAGAGGAGCTGACTTTGATAAGATGGCCAACAGAGTTAAGCTAGCCCTGGCAAAAAGAAACACAGGTGAGGAGGCAGAGCAAAGTGGGCAAGCATTAGGTGATACAATACTTGAAGCAACATCCCATTGTGTTAGACAGAAAGGAAGTGCAAAGAAGAAGGAAACCACTTTGGTTCTCAAATACAGTAGCAGAAAAGGTCAGAGCCAAAAGGCTGGCCTTCAGAAAATATAAGGGAACACAGCGGATGAAGATAGGAGGCATACCAAACTGCCCCTAAGGGAAGAAGGCAGTAAGGCAGGCAAAGTCCCAAACTGAGGAAACACTAGCACTAACAGTAAAGAAGGTGACAAGACTTTCTATAGATACATTAGTGAAAAGAGAAGTCCAGAGGGGTATTGCTAAGCTTAATGGAGAAAAGGGAGCATGTGGAGGAGGACCCTGTAAAGGCATCTATCCTAAATAGATACTTTGCTCAGTATTTACTGAAGAGAAGGTGGGCAGGGCCCACAGCTCAGCATCATGGACACAGGGGAGGGAGGTGAGCACACTCCTTCACAAAGAAAGGGTCCTACAAGAGCTTGCTAAGCTCAAGGTGGATAAGGCAATGGGACCTGATGGCATACATCCCAGGGTACTTAAGGAGCTAAAGGAGGAACTAGCAGAGCCATTAGCAGAATTGTTTAGTGAGTTCTGAGCACAGGAGAGGTCCCAGAAGACTGGAGAAGGGTTTCATGTGATCCCGCTCCACAAGAGTGGTAGCAGGGAGGAGGCGGGAACTACAGACCAGTCAGTCTTACCCTCAGTAGTGGGCAAGATTATGGAGGCACCTTAAGGAAAAGGATAGTGCAACACCTGAACATAGGGCACAGGATCCAAGACAGCATGGGTTTACAAAGGAAGGTCCTGTCAAACTAATCTCATAGATTTCTTTGACTGGGTAACCAGAGTGGTGGACCAAGGGGAGCAGTTGATGTCGCCTACCTTGACTTCAGCAAAGCTTTTGACACTGTTCCACATAGAAGATTGATAATAAGCTAGGTAGGCTCGGTGGGTCAGAAGTTGGTCAACTGGGTGGCAAACTGGTTGACTGGCAGAAAACAGAGAGTGGTGGTAAATGGTATACAGTCAGAAGAGATGCAAGTCACAAGTGGGGCACCTAGGGATCAGTCCTGGGGCCAGTCCTATTCAACATCTTCATTAGTGACCTCGCAGATGGACTAGAGGTGAAGGCTTGTCTGTTTGCAGATGACACCAAGATCTGCAACAGAGTAGATGAGTCAGATGGGGTGGGCATAGAAAGAGATCTGGATAAACTAGCAAAATGGTCAGAAGAGTGGCAACTGGGATTTAATGCAAAGAGTGCAAATCATGCACATAGGGAAGAAACCCTGAAGCCACTTATAGGCTGGGAGGGATTGCTAGCAGTCACAAAGGAAGAAAGAGACTTGGGCATCATCATCACTGATGACCTAAAATCATCCAAGCAGACCTCTAAAGCAGTAGGTAAAAGGCTAGGGGTGTTAGGTGTATTAGTAGGGGTATCAAAGTCGAAGAGGGAGGTAATAATCCTTTGACAAGACATTGGTTAGGCCCCATCTGGGAGTACCGCGCGGCAGTATTGAGGCCACACCTTCACAAGGACATATAATCAAATTGAGGCAGTCCAGAGAAGGGCAACCAAAATGGTGCAGTGGACTGCATCAGAAGACATATGAGGACAGATTAACGGAGCTCAATATGTATACCCTTGAGCAAAGGAGGGAGAGGTGATATGATCGAGACATTTAAACACCTTAAGGGCATAAACAAGGTGAAAGAGTCTAACATGTTTAAATATAAGAAAATTGCAGGACAAGAGGACACAGCATGAGATTAGAGAGGCCGATTAAGGGGAATGAGAAATTTTTCACAGAAAGGTGTGTAGATGGCAGGAATAGCTACCACAAGAAGTGGTGGCTATGAATACAGTGGGCTTCAAAACAGGCATGGGATAGGCATAAGGGAGCAATACAAATGACTATGAATAGATAGGTCACTGACAGAGCAAAGGCCGATGGCACATTTATAAGGTAGAAAAAGAAATGGGCAGACTGGATGGGCCTTGCGGTCCTTATCTGCCGTCAACTTCTATGTTTCTATGTTTCTATGTAACATTAAAGTGCTTACTCAATCCTACTTATAGTGCCACTACTTTAGCGCTATAATATATGTGTATATATTTATTAGAGAAATCAGAATTACAACCCTTTGAGTCAGAGACTCCTTTACAAAGGCTCCACGTCATGATGAGACAATAACAAAGATGGTGATAATAACATAATAACATAGGCAGAGTTAACGTAATAACATAGGCAGAGATAACGTAATAACATAGGCAGAGATAACATAATAACACAGGCAGAGATAACATAATAACACAGGCAGAGATAACGTAATAACATAGGCAGAGATAACATAATAACATAGGCAGAGATAACGTAATAACATAATAACACAGGCAGAGATAACATAATAACGCAGGCAGAGATAACGTAATAACATAGGCAGAGATAACATAATAACACAGGCAGAGATAACATAATAACATAGGCAGAATTAACGTAACAACATAGGCAGAGATAACATAATAACATAGGCAGAGATAACACTAAATACACATTAAACAAGTTACAGAAAAAAGTTACAATGGGCAGCTTACCCACAGTCAATATATTTATATGGAGGGAACAGTTAAAAAAGCAGTGGCAACAGTACATTGAATATTTAGAGCAGTACTTTTATTCAAAAAGGTAGATTACGGTGGAAAGAAGAGGGGTGGGAGGGAGGTGCTGGGGGGAAGGGCCTATTTATAGGTTATTCCACAGGGCATCCTAGGAGTAAGCTTTTTATTTAGCCTGGAATATTGTCAACAGTTCTACCTAACAACGTGTGGTGGAGTGAAGTAAGAACATGTCAGGCCGAACTACTGGCAATATTCCAGACTGAATGAAAAGCTTCTTCTTGAACACTCTATGGAATTCTGCACTGAAATTTATCACTCCCATGGTGTGTATGTGTGTATATGTTCATTTTGGTTTAAAATGTTACAATCAGCTAAGTTGGCATGGGCAAGTACATCAGCGTGAAGGGGCTTGCCTCTCATAGCACATACCCCTTAGTGAAAAACATGTGTGCCACATCCCCATCACACACAAACACAGGCTATGCCCATCTCTCACTTCCAGAACAGGGAGCTGCTTGTGTTTTTTTTTTTTTTTTAGATTTTATTGAAATTTTTAAAGTTAAAACATAATAAAATATGTAGACAAACATTATGTAACTAAATCTTACAATACGTTAGCTAAGAACACGTTTACATAAAAATATACTAGCTAGGTTAAATAGTTAAATAGGAGAAATAGGAAAAAACGTTCTTAGCCAGATTGGACACTCTTTTCCACTCTTTCTGTCACTTTGCTCTTGACTCCCTCCTGATCATTGTTCTTTATATCAGTCTCTAGACCTTCGTTCTCTTGAGCAGGGCCAGATTAACCATTATGCCAATTAAGCCATGGCTTAGGGCCTCAAGACTAACAGGGGCCTCCCAGCCCTGGGGTTTGTGCATTTCTTGATATAGAGGGGGACCACAAAGTATGGCTTGTAGTAGGGCCCTCATGTCCTTTAATCTGGCCCTGCTCTTAAGGATAGATGCCTAGCCCACTGTACCAGCTTCCTTGGTAAAGTCTGGTTTGGTTTTCTTCCCTCCTACCTCTCATCCCCCCAACTCCTCTCTCTCTCAGGAATATTGATGATCGCACCCTCACTATCCCCTCCAGATCTACCTCTGCTGGCTAGGCAGCTTTCTCCCACTGCTTCCCCAAACTCTGGAATACCCTTCCCTCCTCCATCAGAAATGCTCCTTCCCCTTGTGCCCTCCCATACCACCTTTGCATATTGTATCACCTTACAGCATCCCCCATCCATTCCCATCTGGGTTACGTCCATCTCATAGGCTACTGATGCACATGTGACCAGATGTTTGCAATCTGATCTGCCTAGGTCCTCCTCCCCCCTGCTACAGTTCTCCAGTTCATTCATGTGCATCGCAGAGGCTACCTGCATTTTTGCCTAGCTCCACAAAACTCAACCTTTAAGATAGGGATATGAAAACCACACTACCCTGTCTCAAGAATGTTTAACTGCATACTGTTATAAGTGGATGGTTACAATTCTGTAGCTGCTCTGCCATGCAAAAGGGTCATTATTATTAGTAGTAGTAATAGTACTGGAGCTGCAGCACTACTGTATTAGGGTATATCGAGATGCATTTGTCAATAGTTGGATATATGTCAAAGTTGTTTGGAAAGTATGGTTATTCTGATCTCTCTGACGTGAAAGAAAGTTATTCAGTAATTGAAATCTAGTACATGACATTTCTGCTGCATTCAATAATGGTAATCCTGCATCACGTTTGGTCTAGGCTAATCTTGCATGCTTTATTAGCTTAGCACTAGGATTAGCCCTCGATTTTGACTGTCAGTTTAGTTGCTTCAAGTTTTAGGCTCAAGTGCAGACTCCATGCTAAAAAAAAGGGCTTTTAAAGATGGCACTGTCAACTCTGTGAGCTTCCCCCCCTTCCTCTCCTCATACACAGAGGACACTGATCATTCTGCTTGCCCCAATCAGCAGTAAACCAAGCTAGATAATAACTCACTCTTCGGTGGCTGGAATGATTGATTCCTCACTCCCTTCTGCTGCTAAGTCAACAGCTCTTATCTGGCAACCCCTTGCGAGAGGTCGCCAGATCCCCAATGTAGGTGGGGTCCCGTTGTGAGTGGACCCCACTAAAAATTTGGCACTAATGCCCCAAAACATCTTGGATATGCCTCAGCTTCAACAGGAAGGTACAATTGATGACACCGACCTGGTTTGCCTCTTTGGCACAGCGCCCCATGCCCTGGTGCATCGCTTGATTGGCTGGAACTCTGGTCCCCAGCTAATTTTCACTCTCCCTGCACATATCCTTTTGAATCTGCCTTGCTTCCTGGATTCTCCAGCATCCACAGCTAACATAAACCCCATGCATGTGCACTGCTGCTTCGATGTCATGACCATCCACCATTTTGAGAGTGGAGCCCCACGGCGACAGTGCATGCATTGGCAGGAATCCTACCATTCATCTTAGATGGGCACCTACAGCTTGAATACTACAGCCAGCACAACACTTGCTCAGATGAGAGGTAGCAGCACCCCCAAAGCGGTAGCTCCACCTCTTACTGCTATTCCGCTCCTTAAAGTGGCTCCATAAATGGCTGGCAGTTCAAATAAATAAATAACATACAATATTAAATAACAATGAATGGGAGGCATCAGTCAACTGCAGCACACTCAAGCCCCACCTCGTAAAGCTGCACCACCTCTAAGAGATATACCCACGAGCTGCTGGCTCTCATGATATTAAATTAGACAAATAGCTTACTAGTTGTGAGGCACCACAAACTAAAGTTCTGAGGTATCAGACAAATGCAGAACAGACTTGTATACATGTATGGTTCAATATGGTTAGCAGCTTAATGAGCCCTACCCGGACAGACTACTGTATTATTTGACTCAGCACAATTATATGGTTGCAGCCCAGCTGCTGCTAAGAGGCATATAAGATTAAGCATACACTCTAAAGTTCCTCATGACATCGCTCCAGCCCTTCCACATCTATCTCTTTCCCAGATTGTAGAGATGGGCAAGACAAGAAAATGCAAGTCGTGCCAGATAACTCTCCTGGCTGCCCAATCAGGCCCCCACTGCCCAACCTACTCACAGCAACAAGAGGATTCAGAAATGCAAAGTGAGCAGGAGGTGGAAATGGAACAGGGTGCAGACACCCAGGATTCCAAAATGGAGTAATTACCCTCAACTGCTGAAGAATTTTTTAGAACAAAACAAGCGGTCTTGCTAAAAATCATGGCCCGGATGGACGAGATGTCAAACTCCTGTAAAGGAGCACCTCCCAATCTTAATAAGAAGGCACCAAAGGATCAGGGTGCCGGCACACTGGGGGCAGCTTCAAGCACACTGTCGGCCTCCAGTTAGAGCAGGACAGATAAACCTGACAAAGCATTACCGGATGACATCCCCAATGTTGATTCTGGCCAGGAAGACAAACAAGCAGAGGAAGAGGAGGAGGAGGAGGAGGAGAAGCTTACATTAACAAAGAAGCTCATGGCTATACAGTCTCTCCCAGAACATCTGACAGCCTTAAAGCAGACAGTGGATTTTTGAGCTTCAAGAACCCCAACAGCAATCAAAACTGAACCCCCTGATCAGGGCAAAACAGAAGAAATATGAATGCATCCCCATTTGTGAATCTCTCACAGAGGATATCACGAAGGAATGGGAGTCACCAGACCTGACCAGGATTGCAGAAAGGCACACCTTCGACAGATTTTACCTGATACAGGAAGACATAAATAAATTAGGGTGCACTCCCACCACAGTAGATCATCAGGTCATGGGCCTCTACAAAAAGACAGTACTCCCTTCGGAGACCACTGCAAGACCCAATGGACAAAAAAACTGAGGCGCTGATGAAAAAATGCTTCGAGATGACAGGACTGGCATGCAGGGCCCCCACGGCAGCCACTTATACATCCAGGGCCCTTGTCACATGGTTAGAGGAGTTAGTATCCTCCCTAGACCCTAATTCCAAATGAGCCGACCTAGCAGAATATGCAATCCAGACAGCCAAATATGCAGCAGACACATCCATAGACACTCTAAAGATGTCGGCTAGGCTAGCCACCCTATACAACAGAGCCAGATGGCTAATATGGCCCAGAATCTGGAATGCGGACTCTGAAACAAAGACCATGTTAAACAAATTACCCTTCAAAGGGAACTTGGTCTTTGGAGAAGGTCTTGAAAAATATGTTAAAAACAAGGGCGATGGCAAGGGTTTGGACAAAGAGAAGTCCTCCAAAAGCACATACCTGCCTGCTTTCTGAGGCAGATTTCATTCCTACAGGTGCAGACAGGATAGGAGGCAGACCAATCAATATTTCCAAAACAGATCATACAGCTTCAAACCTGCCTACTTCTCCTGTGGCAGTCGGGGAAAGGCTAGAGGGAAGGGACTTAGAGGAAGATACAACTTCATCTCGTCCAGAGGTAGATTAAACAAGAACTGACTACCAAACCATGACAGTCCAGTGCTCGGAAACAAAACCACCACTACCACTGATGTCCCAAATCAGCCACCAACCACTAGGAGGCAGGCTACTCCAATTTTCACATATCTGGAGGCAATCTATAGATGACAGATGGGTACTGGAGATCGTATCCCAAGGGTATGTAATAGAGTTCACACAGAAACCTTTCACAAACAGAACTGTAGTATCGCCAGTCTCATGCCAGCCAGCAAAGATAAATGCAATACGGGCCACCATTCACAACCTCCTGGTCAACAAGGTAATAGCCCCAGTTCCACCGGATCAAAGAGACAAAGGCATATATTCCATTTTCTTCCTAGTGCCAAAAAAGACCGCCGACATGAGACTGGACCTAAAATTTGTCAATCAATTTGTACAGTACAAAAAATTTAAGATGGAAACTGAAATCCACATTACGCACGATATGGGCAGATGACTATCTCACGTCAATAAACATGAAGGACACCTACCTCCATATACCCATCAGACCATCCCACTTCAAATACTTATGGTTCAACATACTAGGACAACACTACCAGTACCAAACTCTCCTGTTCAGGCTAGCATCCGCCCCTTGAGCATTCACCAAGATATCCATCACCCTAGCAGCTACTCTCAGGCAATATCATCCCATATCTGGACAACTGGCTGATCAGAGCCAGATCACCACAGCTAACACAGCAGCATACACAAACAGTAATTTCAACACTGCAACACCACAGTTGGATGCTCAACTGGAAGAAGAGCCGTCTACACCCCAGCAAAACTATCAAGCATCTAGCAGCCATCATAGGTACGGCACAAGGCATTGTCAGACCACCGGAGAAATGGACAGATAAGGTGTTACTGCAAGCACAGGCCCTGTTCAGAACCAAGGATCCAACATTACTGGCAATCCTGCAGACTCTCGGGTCCACAGCATCATGCATAGGTCTAGTACCCTGGGCACTATGGAACATGCGCGCCCTATGGATTCTAGCAATACAGGCAGGACACAAATCAGATCACGACTGGTCCAAAACAGTCATGATGACCACACTGGCCAAGAAATCATTGCTATGGTGGACAAAATGCCACAACATACTCTAAGGAATGTCCCTAGATCATGAGGCAGATGTAATAATTGACACTTATGCAAGTCTAACAGGCTGGGGAGCAACACTCAACCACATTCCAGCCCAAGGCAAATGCATGAAAGCAGAATCCAAAATGTTGATCAACATCTTCAAAATGAGGGCAGTATACCATGCACTGCATTATTTCGGAAAATGGATTCTATGGAAGAGGGTCCTCATACGGTCAGACAACAGGGCCACAGTATCGTATATAACAAACCAAGGTGGAACAAGAAGCATCTGTCTACTACAGGAGGCACAAAAGGTACTCTAGACTGGGCACAAACTAGCCTCATATCCAGAACAGCAATTCACTTGGCAGGCAAGCTCAACGTTCAAGCAGACTGGCTCAGCAGGCAACACATTGCACCAGGGGAATGATCTCTACACCCACAAGTGTTCAAACAACTAAACGTGCGCTGGGATCCATTTCAAATAGACCTGATGGCAACCCAAAAGAATCATCAACTACTGCTTTTTAACTCCAGATACACAGAATTGGGGTCACTGGGAACAGACGCTCTATTTCAGAGATGGGAGTCTCAGAGGGCTTATGTGTTCCCCCCAATACCTCTAATCCAACAGACCCTGAACAAAGTCCACCAGTCCAGAGCCACGGTCATAATGCTAGTACCCCACTGAGCCTGGAGACATTGGTTTGTAACTTTAATAGCCATGACAATAGATTCCCTCTGGACAATTCCTCTGAGACATGATCTCCTAACACAGGGTCCAGTCAGTCACCAAACCTGTGCTCCCTGCATCTCATGGCATGGCTACTGAGAGGCAGAGGCTGCTGAACAAAGGCTACAGCTCAGAAGTGGTTACCACCATGCTTCAGTCTAGGAGGGCATCCACCACTAACACTTACAAATGCCAATGGGCTATCTTCGAAAAGTGGAAGTCAGAGAATCACCTCACAGACAAGTCTGTCACTATCCCATATATCCTTCAATTCCTACAAAAAGGACTAGTTAAAGATCTATCAGTTTCCCCACTGAGGGTTCAGGCAGCAGCCATTGGCACAGGGATGGGTAGCATAGATGGCTTCTCACCAGATCTCACCTGGATGTATTCAGGTTCTTAAAAGCAACAACTAACATTCACCCAAAACATAGATCAGCAATTGATCCATGGGACCTTAACACTGTGTTAGACGTCACGGCATCCACCCCTTTTGAACTGATGAGTACATCAGACACAGAATGGGTTTCCTTCAAAACTTTATTTCTAGTGGCAATCTACTCATCCAGAAGGATAAGCAAAATCAGAGCATTATGCTGCAAACCTCCATTCCTGATAATCCACAATGATGGAGTCACCTTATGAACATCCCCTTCATTCATCCCAAAAGTCACCACACCATTCCACTTATCTCAGACCATTGAACTGCCAGTGTGGAGCACACAAACTGCGACGGGATATGGGAAGGAGACTGAACACTGGGACATGAAGAGAGTGATAAATATCTACCTAGACAGAATGAAAGACTTTCGGGAATCGGACAGACTGTTCGTTATCCCAAATGGACATAGACAAGGCCAGGCAGCCATACAATCCACCCTATCGAGTTAGATCAAATAGACAATCACTGAGGCCTATACACACCAGAACCTGCTGCCTCCACAAGGCATCAGAGCCCTCTCCACGAGAGCTGTCACCACATCGTGGGTGGAACTTAATCAGGCCTTAGTACAGGATATATGTGCAGCAGCTACCTTGTCATCCATTCATACATTCACCAGACACTTTAGGCTGGATGTAGCAAACTCTGAAAGAGCTAATTTTGCAAGGAAAGTGTTGCTTAACTGTAATAGTCATTAGCTGATACGTCATCCAATCCCACCCAAGAGAATTTTCTTATCACTGCTTCTTAGAACCCAGATGGTAATGGAAGGGGGATGCTGAAAGGTGATGCAATATGCAATTGTAGTTTACTCACCTGGTAAAGGTGACTGCATGAGCATCATCTTACAGCATCCCTGGACCCGCCCTGGAATTCTGCATTGGATGACGCTACCAGCCGACATAGATAGTTGTATAAGGATAATAACAAGGGAGCCAGAAGATGGTAAAAGCTGAGGGGGCGGAGAATCAAAAGGGCTCTTATGAGGGTACAAAGGGCACTTTTTCTATACTAGTTTTTGCCATACGGAAAACAAAAGAGGAGTGGCTACCGCCCCTTTCGCCACCTCACCCCCTGGTTCTGGCACCTATGGATAATAACCTGATTCAGATCCCAGCATGCTGTATGGGCTGGCTTACATTAGAGTGTAGTTAATAGGAAATAAACTAGCATACTTGCTTTACGAACCACATTGAGTAGTTAATATTGACTATTTCACTCTTCATTCGAAGTACAGTACATTAATAACACAGTTTTACTGCAGTATTTCTAGAGTCACTTTACAGCTTTGGGAGATTCGAACTGGGGAACTGTGGCAGGGAGGAGGACCTAGGCAGATCAGATTTCAAACATCTGGTCACATGTGCATCAGTAGCCTATGAGATGGCCGTAACCCAGATGGTAATGAATGGGGGATGCTGCAAGGTGATGCTTATGTAATCACCTTTACCAGGTGAGAAAACTACCATTGTAACTTCATCTCCCCTACCTGCTCCTGCTCCTAATCTCTCGCTATTCTGCTTCCTATTTTTACTTTCCTAATACCCTATTTCCCCTTTGTGCTAAGTGCCTAGTATTTTACTGTAACTTAAATTCCTTTGTACAGTGTCAAGCTTGTATCAGTCACTTGAAAAGCACTTGTATTTCTGTAATTGCTATCAATCTACACTGGCATGCATTGTATTATTGTACCTCTGAACTGTATTGTGTTGTTCCTATCCCCTTCCCCCCAGGACGTATCTGGAAATGAGCAATCCTTGCTCAGTATGTTTTCCTAGTGAAACTTTTAAATAAATAAAAAATAGCTTATAAAGCAATATAGATTAGCCACTATAGCTATCTATTTGATCCAGATCTGTTTCCTATAAGTACGATAAAGATTTGTTAGCAATGCCCTTCATTTTCCCCTTTTCATATCAAAAAGTCACCTATGGGGGAGAGGAGAAGCAGAATAGCTAGAAGAAGAAACAGGAATAAGAACAATGAAATAATAAGGCTAGAAACTTTCCAGACCAGTGCTAAAAAAAAATTGGGGGGGAGGAGCTATGCCTATAGGAATGCCTCCCCTCACCCGTCCCTGAGATCCTAGGTTTCCAATTCCCGTATGCATCAGCTCCCTCTGTGAGAGAGGGGCAGCGCTGTGACCTGTGACTCTGGACATGGCATATGACCTGTCTGTGAAGCAGTCCCTCCTGGCCATTATGTTTACTAGAAGCAGGTCCTCCACTAAATAAGCTCTAGCCATAGCCGAATGGGCTGTGAAGAGCTACCAAGTAACCAAAGTTGCACATGTATGTAGGAATTATTCGACGCCCTTGTGTAACGTGGCGATTTTTAGAAAGTGACCAAAGTTACACATGTGCGAAATAATTATTCAATGCCCGTGTGTAATGTGGCCAGTTTTTGGAGGTGTTGCACAAAATTTTCATCATGGCCTTTTTGGGACCCCTCCTCATGAAGAGTGCAAGTGTCATTTTGTTCACTTGTCCTGAAAGATGATTTCGCAGAGCGAATGCGCTATTCTGTGCCACAGGTGTAAAAACATATTTTGGGCATGTTGTGGAAAATGACAGCTGTATTGTTTTAAAGGAGGTGTGCAAAAATGGCAATGTTGAAAACGTGGAGTGAAAATATTAAAAATTAGTGAAATTAGGAGCGTGCGTAGAAACTGCACAATGCACGCTCGTAACACAATCATTTTTCTGAACTTTTTCACCAAATTTGCAACAATGACATTTTAGGACCTCACTTCATGAACAGTGGCACTGTCATTTTGTGAATCAGTCCTGAAAGGTGATTCTGTGCAGCAACCACGAAAACACATTTTGCGACTGAGTAACAAAATGACAGTTACAGTTTTCATGAGGTGGGGTCCCAAAAACCCCATGTTGAAAATGTGGGGCAAAAATTCCAAAAAATGGCTGATTTATCAGCATAAATTGAAAACCTTATTGAATGGAGGCAGTATAGTGCAGTGGTTTAAGGCTCTGAGCTGCAAATCTGGAGACCTGGGTTTGAATCCCACAGCCCCCTACTTGCATACTGTGTGACCCTGAACAAGTCACTTAACTTCCCTGTGCTCCCAGGTCGCACCTGTAAACAAGCATTCAGCTTAGTGTGCTACTCCTGGTTAAACAATTGGATAAAAGAAAGAATGGCATTATAGCACGCTTACCTTAGATTCTTCAGTTCACAGTTCAGCTTTGATGAGTGCAGATGTGTCCCGGTCCACAGAAGAAGACGGTGCTGACCTCCGGAGATAAGTGTGGGGTAAGGGGGGCGGTGTGGGAGGTGGGTGCTCAGTGGAGGGTGGGGGGGGGACTGGAGCGATGACGAGGGACCGTCTTTTTACAGGAAACAGGAAAACAAAACATTTGGTCACACTGGGGTGGGCTCCCAGTCTGCCACATAACTGGGGAGGGGTTGTGCAGGATGCCGACACGGGGATTGGGCACCCCGATGTTGGTGGGGGAGTGGAGGAGGAAAAAACAAAAAAGGTAGGCACACTGGGGTGGGTTCCCAGTGTGCCACATGAGTTGGGGGGGCACAGACAAATCTTTGACCACACTGGGGTGGGCTCCCAGTGTGCCAGTTGAGTTGGTGGGGGCACAGAATGCCATGGAGCTGGTGGTGGTGCCACAACTGCACATGCATGACACTCGCACATACGCAGTTGCGGCGAATGGCATTTTGCCATTCACATGATGGTACCAGCTGAACTGCTCATGCGCTTGAGTCATGCATGTGTAGTTCATGCACTGGAATGCAGAAGTAACAGACGAAATAGTGCAGCTGTTATTCCATAGTGACCGATCGTGGCGGAGGGGTACAAGCTCCATTGGGCTTTCAGAAGGATACTTCCAAAAGTCCAATGGAAGGTTCTACGATCGGCCATTTTTAGAGCTATGATCCGATCCCAATAGGGCTCCGCCCACAGCCCTAAAAAGAGATGTACAGTATCTCTCATACTCTGTTTTTAAATATAGACTTAAGATGTGTTGAGTTAACAAGGCCTCTATTTCTTTCTTGCATGGTCATATGTTTCAACAGTGCCTGGAGTTGTCTTGGCTGCCAAAAAAGCACTATGAGTGTCTCATACAATTTTATTTCTTTCTAGCTGTATATACTGAGAAATGTCATAAATCTGTCTAGCTGTCCATATACAATTTACACTAAAGGCAATGAAGCCAAGAAACGGAGGACACCACAGCTTGGGAAACACTAAAACCAATGAGTATGGAGAGGAAAGAGGGGAAGTAACAAGGTTTGTGTTGCAGCCTCTTGGCAAACAATATTTTATTTCACAACTGCACATGGGGGAGGGGGGAGTCCTCTCATCTGAGTCTCAGGGTAAGATTGATTGCTGCTCAGAGCTGGGACTTGCTCAATGTTGTATTTCACAGCATCCAGGGTTTAGAAAACATGGTTTAACCTAATATACACATTTCCCATCTTTCTCTCATACCTGACCTCAATCACAAACCACAGCACTGCGCAGTAACCTTACTAACACTCAGTCATTTTTCTTTGCACCTGACCCCAGTCACAAAGCCCAACCCTGTGCAGCAACCTCACTAACACTCGTTCGTTCTGTCATACCCAACCTCAGTCAAAACTCCAACACCATGTAATATAGGTATGGACATATTTATTTCAGACGTTTTACCAAGAAAGGCACACTGAGCTGGTAATGGCTCATTTCCAGATCAGGTATTCAGTAGCAATAAGCTAACGTAGGGTGTTGATTATGCTTGAATAAGTGCATGCCTAGGGACGTTCCAGTGACTTCAAGAATAGTGCCAAGGCTTTCTTTCTTGGCAGGAATCATTGCAAATGTAATCACTGAATACCTCCTGTTTTAATGATGCTTTCATCTCTAAATCCTGTTTAAAGTCTTTATGGCATGTCTGCCTAGTTGTCTATGTACTGCTGGAATGAGTATGCACAAGTACCACCTGACCTTGTGAAGGTTTTTTCTGCACTTGATATGCTGTAATTATTGTCACTGATCTGAATGTCGTTGCATAATGCCCTTTGTTCCTACCATTTGTACGCACTCCTAGATTGTTTATGTGCTTGCTTTGTTCTGAAATTAACTCCAGGTTGCCCCTGAAAAAGGGACTCTGTTGTCTCAGTGGACTTACCTGGTAAAATATATCCAGTAACTAAATAAATAAATCAATAGTGAGGCACAATGCCTTACAGCCTCTAGGACTAAATTAATCCAGCATAACCAACTGCCTGGAGAGTCTTATTCTGCACATAAAATGGGTTTTGTTGCAACTTAAAAAAAAATAATTATGTTTTAAAATGATTGATTATGTAGCTGATCAGATATCTGAGTACCTTCATAAATATGACCTCCTGTGCCCATAGCAGCACAGATATCGTAAGTGCCACAGTACGACCATGGCATTAGTGGAATTTTCCGACTTCGTACACAAGGCTCTGGACGGTAGTAGACTAGTGGGATCTATCGTCATAGATCTCACTAAAGCCTTTGACATTGTCAACCACCCCATCCTGCCACAGGAACTGGTGAACTTGGGGGTCTCCTCGGATGCAGTCCACTGGTTCAAGGACTACCTTTCCCACAGATCCTAGTGTGTAAAAATTGGAACTACGACCTCCTCCCCTAGGGAAATGGCACTTAGGGTTCCCCAAGGATCCATGCTGGGCCCCCTCCTTTTCAGTTTGTTTTTAAATAAATTACTGGAGGCATGCACAGCTAAAACGATCCCGTATGCAGATGACTCGGTCATCATGAGCAGCAGTGCCCAGCTGGATCACTTGCAGCAGGAGCTACAATCCACTTTCTCCCTCATGGAAAACTGGTTCAGTACGCAGAAACATCTTCTTAACTATAAGAAGACTAAAACAATGCTGATCTCCAGACCCCCCTCCAAGAAATCATCCCCAGTCTTGTCCATCACGAACAACAGGGACATACCCCTCGAACAGGTACAGTCTTTCAAGTACCTTATGGTCACCATTGATGTCACGCTCTCGTTTGTACCCCACATTGATCAAGTCATAAAAGTGGTGAACTCTAAACTTGGTGTACTGTACAGACACAATGTCTTATGCCTGCTGCCCTGCGCTTGTCTGTTTCCTCCTCCATCTTATCAGTCATTGACTATGGCTTGGTAGTGTAATGGGTGGCAACTGACAATGCACTCAAGTGGGTATCAACAGCCCTAAATAAGGCCTGCAGACTCATACTTGGAGCTGACAACCTAACTCACTCCTGCTCGCTCTATGAGCAAACCAGATGGCTCAGCCTCAGAAATAGAATAAAATATCAAACATGCCTCTTGGATAAGAAAGCTATACCGGGAAAATCCACCCCTAGCCTCAAGGAGATGCTCACAGAATTTTGTTCTAGCCACCAGACCAGAGGAAAGATAAGGTGCTAGTTGGCTGTCACATTCATGAAGACAACAATAGGTCAGCGCTCCTTTGCGTACAGAGCTCCCCTCTGGCTAAATCAAATTCCTGTGCATATATTCCACAATTACTCCCTACCATCCTTCAAGGCTGAGCTGAAGCTACATCTCTCTGAGACAGCTGTCTGTAATTGCAGGTAGTTTGGGTGCTATCAGTTTGCTGAGTTAAAATTTCAATCCTCCTCCCCTCACCCCAACTCATTCTTTGCTCTTACACTGTTGTTCCTGTTGACTAGTGCCTCCAATACTGTACCAGCATCTCCCCTGTACCTTTCCACTTCCCTTATCTCGTGGCCCCACTCGTATCAAGCATTCATCCCCTCCCCGGCACCAGCTCCCTTGACCCATGCCCTTCTCTCCACTAGCATGGTCATGACCTCATTTCCTTCTAGGACCTTTGACTAAACCTGACTTCCAGGCTGCTACCCCTTTTTCTGCACTGTGCTCCCTTAACTCTTATCTCCTGATGGATATCAGTAACTGGTTGTTTTTTGTTTTTTTCTTCTACTTACAGAAGGTATTTTCACCTTTACTTAATCTGATATTGTAATCACCAGGCATTGTTGAAATATTTATAGGAGTCTTTGTGCTAATTGTATAGCATTTGTTGTATTTTCTGTCTAGTCCTGTAACTTGATTGTATGTTGTTGTACAGACGTGGAACCCTTGTAAAAGAGCATTTGCTCAAAGGTGTTTTCCAAACTATTGAAATAAATAAATAAATAAATGTAGCCAATAGTCCCTCCACTGTTGGTCTGTTACTAGGTAGCACTAGTTTGGGCAGAAGTTGGGTAATGCAAGGCAGCTTATTTGCTTATGATTTTCTATTTGTTGGTAGGATAGTACTTTGTTTAGTTAAATAAAAAGCTTCTTTTTTCATTTGCAACATTTGTTTTGTCAGGTTCTGTGGGCTGGATTGCTGTCTGAGTTTAGGCTGATGGCTGCTTGTGGGAGCGTATTTACATGGAGCGAGCACAGTAAGTGTGCACTGGGGAATGGGGGGGGGAGAGAAGACAGCCACAGTAGATACTGAGCAGAATGAAAAGTCAGAGTAGATGTGTCCCTGTGCTCCCAGGGTGCCCCTGTAAATGGGCATTGTGCCCAGTGGGCTTTACCAGGTTACCAAAGAAACAAAAAATGGAAGTAGAACGTGTAGTAAATCTGTTTAGAAATATCTCCATAGAGAGGCATGAGTCAAGTGCAGGTCAGAAGGCAGGGAGCACAGGTGGGTTACATGCTTGCAGTGAAAGGCAATTCATTACAAGAGCAACAAAGCTGAGCAGAGGTACTGTTGGAAAAGTGAGAGTGAAGAGTAATGTTGTAGCAGAAAGTGACTGTGTGCACAAGACTGGAACTGTACAGGCAGTTGGTAGAACTGGGGAGTCAGGGAGCCAACCAAAGTGACTGCAGGTCACAGGGTCACATACAAAATATACCATATGCATGTATCATATATTGTCCATATGTCACCTATAAATATATATATATATATATATGTTTCAGACATATATGGAAGATAGTCCCCCTTTCATATATTTTAAATACATGTAAAAGAGGCCAACTTTGGTACAAAACAGAGAATGCAGTGCACACCCTCCCCCAATGGCAAATCTTTCAAATATTACAGTTTTCTTTCTGCCTGAATGGGCTACATACTTATTTTATTTTAGGAGGTGTGTGTGTGTGTGGGGGAGGGTTCTCTTGGTGTTTATTTCAGAGCTCTGATGTGAATGTAAGCACAGCCACCAAATGTCAGGGTGGATCACCCGTTGACTGGGAACCAGTTCTAAAATGCAACTGCCAGTGTTGGTTCCTTTTAAACAAGGTGTACTGCTTAACTGGTTTGCTTTAAATAAGGTGCAATCCCCAACCAATGTGCAGGTGATTGGTGGGGAGCCTGTGCAACAGCAGCATTGTGCAGGTGAATGGCGGGGAGCCTGTGCAACAGCAGCATTGTGCAGGTGAATGGCGGGGAGTCTGTGCAACAGCAGCATTGTGCAGGTGAATGGCGGGGAGCCTGTGCAACAGCAGCATTGTGCAGGTGAATGGCGGGGAGCCTGTGCAACAGCAGCATTGTGCAGGTGAATGGCGGGGAGCCTGTGCAACAGCAGCATTGTGCACGTGAATGGCGGGGAGCCTGTGCAACAGCAGCATTGTGCAGGTGATTGGTGGGGAGCCTGTGCAACAGCAGCACTGTGCAGGTGATTGGTGGGGAGCCTGTGCAGCAGCAGCATTGTGCAGGTGATTGGTGGGGAGCCTGTGCAACAGCAGCAGTGTGCAGGTGATTGGTGGGGAGCCTGTGCTGCAGCAGCATTGTGCAGGTGATTGGTGGGGAGCCTGTGCAACAGCAGCATCGTGCAGGTGAATGGTGGGGAGCCTGTGCAGCAGCAGCATTGTGCAGGTGGTTGGCGGGGAGCCTGTGCAGCAGCAGCATTGTGCAGGTGATTGGTGGGGAGCCTGTGCAACAGCAGCATTGTGCAGGTGATTGGTGGGGAGCCTGTGCTGCAGCAGCATTGTGCAGGTGATTGGTGGGGAGCCTGTGCAACAGCAGCATCGTGCAGGTGAATGGTGGGGAGCCTGTGCAGCAGCAGCATTGTGCAGGTGGTTGGCGGGGAGCCTGTGCAGCAGCAGCATTGTGCAGGTGATTGGCGGGGAGCCTGTGCAGCAGCAGCATTGTGCAGGTGATTGGCGGGGAGCCTGTGCAGCAGCAGCATTGTGCAGGTGATTGGCGGGGAGCCTGTGCAGCAGCAGCATTGTGCAGGTGAATGGCGGGGAGCCTGTGCAGCAGCAGCATTGTGCAGGTGAATGGTGGGGAGCCTGTGCAAGAGCAGCATTGTGCAGGTGATTGGTGGGGAGCCTGTGCAACAGCAGCATTGTGCAGGTGAATGGCGGGGAGCCTGTGCAACAGCAGCATTGTGCAGGCAACTAATGGAACTAGGGAGCCAGGAAGTTAACCCAAGAGACTGCAAGTTGCAGGGTCATATAAAAATATATCATATAGTTGCATGTATGCTTCGTATATGGTCCATAACTTGTCCTTAAATGTCTCAGATACAATGGATTCCTCTTGTATGCCATTCAGATGTATGCACATTCTGGATATATGCACAAAAAACTGGAGTCCCAGTTCTTGTCCTATTGCAGCAATGTTGTTTTGTTTGTATGCACATACACACACACATAGAGTTTTGCAGCTATATGCACTCTTCTATCATCTCAACGTGCTCCCCAACAGGTCCCCAGAAGGTATTTCTCACCTCTCTGATAGTTGCATTCATTTGTCATTCCCTTGCGACCACTAAATTGTCCTCCATAGGTAATCCACTGATCACCTGACAAACGCCAGAGCCCAGTTGCCCCCCCCCAACACCACAGTGATAGTGATTGCCGTTAATTTTCAGTTCTGATTAACTCACAGAGGGTGATGGATCTGGTAGAATACTTGAAAAAGTATGGCCTGCAGGACAACAGACAGCACAGTTTCATGGCAGGCAGGTCACACCAGACGAACCTGATTACTTTCTTTGATTGGGTGACTAGGGAAATGAATAGTGGCCAACCAGTGGGCCTTCTCCACTTTAACTTCAGCAAAGCCTTCGATTCAGCACCACACAAACCGTTGCTGAAGAAGCTACAGGAGCTTGCCACAGCAAGCTGCATCATTAAGTGGGTGGGAAACTGGGTAGATGGAAGGAGGCAAAGGGTGGTAGTCAATGGGGAGACGTCAGAGGAGGGGGAGGTGACGAGTGGAGTCCCACGGGGCTTGGTTTTAGGCCCAGTCCTATTTAATACGTTCATCGGTGACATAGGAGTAGGTATCCAGGGCAAGACTGCCCTGTTTGCAGATGACACCAAACTAGGGAGAAAGGTGGACAGCAAAGAAGCAGTGAGAGTCCTGCAAAAAGATTTAAAAAGGTTAACGCAACGATCTAATATCTGGTGGCTGAAATTTAATGCCAAGAAATGTAAAATGATGCATATTGGCAGGAATATCCCAAGAACAGTCTATTGGCTAAACAGGGTACAACTCAATGCCTCAAAGGAGGAACGAGATCTAGGAGTTATCATTAGCAACACCCTTAAACAAACCAGCCAATGCAATGCAGCATATAGTAGAGACAACAAAATGCTAGGATGCCCAGGGAGAGGATTTGATAGAAGGCATAGGGAGGTGATACTTCCACTGTACACATCTATGGTGCGACCCCATTTGGAATACTGCATACAGTTTTGGAGACCATACCTTAAAAAAGGATAGGAACAGGATAGATACCCGTAGAGAGAAGGGGAACCAAAATGATACAAGGGCTCCAAGGGCTGCCATACGAGGGGTGTCTAGAGGTGTTAAACATGTACAGTGGGACCTGGTTATGTCAGATGCATCCATGCATGTGACATCGTTCCGATATAGCCAAATTCCTATATAGCCTAAATAGGCGGTGTGCACCTTTAAGAAGCGTAGTGCACTATGAGTCTTCGTGCATGATGTATTGAGGGTATACTTTTCATTTCGGGCACATTGTTACAGCACTGTATAATTGTAAGTACAGTACTGTACCATTTACTAATGTTTTTAGATGATATGCTGTACTGGGACAGTGCTGACAGTAGTGAATTTTTAATTTTGTAGTGCTTAGTGTGAAACAGTGCAGGTGTACCTGTGCCAACACATCAAAACAAAAACCCTGTCTCATCACAGTTGTAAATGTTGACAGGCTCATAACTGGCAAGTGAACCAGGCAACACATCGGAGACCCACTGCTTAGCGCTGGCTAAACCTGCGCTCTGTTTTTCCCCGTGGGCTTTGTGAAAGCCTATGTTGTTTCTTACTTTCTATCGGAGGAGCCACCCCACTGATGGCACAAAGTCAGTTTTACCTAATGCTTTCATAAGCTGGGAAACCCTAATGCCACATTTTCCTACTTTTGTGGCTTTGACCCTAACTAGTGCATTAACGCAGTTTTTTGCAATTTGTTTCCTTATTTTTTGAGTTTATGTAATAGTATCCTTGTTTCGCTGTGGGAGTGCACTCCCAGCCACACGTATTTTGTCAGATAGTGTAATCGTATGCTTATTTTCATGTGGGAGCACAGAGCCCTGTAGTCAAAGTTCAACATTATTCCCCTAAATGCTATAATTCAAGAACTGTAAAATATTTTTTCACTAAACCATCCAAAGGCACACCCTTGGCACAGATGCCAACATCCCTGAAAATGTCACGGAGAAATTCCAGACTGTCAGGGCTATAGGTGAGAGCAAAAATTCCCCAAATATTAAGTATAGGAAAAAAAGTGTTTTTGGTTTTGCTTTTTTGACCCTACATATCTCAAAAATTGTACAAGATGCTGTCGCAAACTTTTCCACATCTTGAGACTCTGACAGCCTGACCATACATGCCATATTTTGTGCTAATTCGTTAAATGAAGGCAAAGTTATTTAGGTGCACAAACTGGGGGTTAACATTAATACCCCTGCGACCGGTTTTGAATTTATTGATCAAAGTTTTCAGATCGAACTTCGACCAGTTTTTGAATCTACTTATCCATCTCCATTGTCTACATAATATCCCTGGTGATCTAGCAGTCCCCCTCCCATGCCACAATCCCCCATTGTTTAAATATATCCCTGGTGGTCTAGCGGAACACCCTCCCCAATCCCCGATGTACTCAGAAAATTAGTTTTATGTTAATTTCCTGGTGGTCTAGTCAACCCCCACCCCAGCAGGCGGTGCCCACCCCAGCTCCCCCAACCCGGAAACAAAGACATTGACTACAGCCTCCTCACACCACCACGATCGCGCTGACTGAGCTGTCAAGAAGGATCATATTATATACAGTATGCAATCATGCTTGACAGATCAGTTGGCAGCCAGACACTGTGGTTTGAGGAGGACTGTGCTGGTCGACTGGTTCTGTTTTTGGGTAGGTACTGCAAGCAAGAAGTGTGAGGTGAAGTCCACCTAGAACAACGGGAATTAACATAAAACTATTATTGAACATCACAGGATCGGGGGGGCTCAGACCAACAGGGAATTAACATAATACTGTTTATTGGGTACATCGGGGATCGGGGTGGAGGAGTCCACTAGACCACCAAGGAATATTTAAATATATGAATGGAGGATTGGGTCTGGGGCAGTCCTTGAATTTACTGATCAATTTCCATTATCTACATAATACCCCTGGTGATCTAGCCATCCCTCCCAAACCCTGATCCCCCGTTGTTTAAATATATCCCTATTGGTCTACCGGACCCCCCAACCCGATCCCTGATGTGCCCCAAAATATGTTGTTTGTTAATTCCCTGGTGGTCTAGCAGATCCCCCTTCCCGATCCCTGATGTACTCAAAATAGTATTACAGTATTTTAATTCCCTGGTGGTCTAACGGACCCCTCCCTAATCCCCGATGTGCCCCCAAATAGTTTTATATTAATTCCCTGGTGGTCTAGTGGATCCCCCCGTTCCCTGATGTCCCCAAAATACTGTTATTTTCATTCTCTGGTGGTCTAGAGGACCCCCCCTCCCTGATCCCCAGTGTGCCCAATAAATAGTTTTATTTCCCTGATGTCTAGTAGACCCCCACACCCCACCCCAGCAGGCAGTGTCCCACCACCTTGCCCCTTCCCAACCTGAAATAGAGCTGGCGGCTGGCACAGCCCTCCTCACACCACTGCGTCTGGCTGCTGGCTGAGCTATCAATAAGGAGCAGGTACTGTATACAGTATGCACTCCTTATTGACAGCTCAGTCGGCTGCCAGACATGGTGGTGTGAGGAGGGCTATTCTGGTCTCCAGCTCTGTTCTGGTACCAGCTCTGTTTCGGGTTGGGGGTGGTGGGACACTGCCTGCTGGGGTGGGGGTCCACTAGACCATCAGGGAAATAACATAAAACTATTTATTGGGCACATCGAGGATTGGGGAGGGAGATCCACTAGATCACCAGGGAATTAACAGAATACTATTTATTGGGCACATCAGGGATCGGGGGGGGGTGTCCACTAGATCACCAGGGAATATTTAAATATACGAATGAGAGATCAAGGCTGGGGCAGTCCGCTGGACCACCAGGGATCCATTTAACCAACTGGGGATCGGGGCTTGGTGGGGGGTTGTCTTAGATTGGCATATGGCTACTCAAAGTTTA
Organism: Neoceratodus forsteri; assembly: GCA_016271365.2. Lineage (NCBI taxonomy): Eukaryota > Metazoa > Chordata > Ceratodontiformes > Ceratodontidae > Neoceratodus > Neoceratodus forsteri. The sequence continues at coordinate 360,145,562 of JADMNL010000025.1, forward strand.
TGTTAACTTCGATTGGTTTTTGAATTTACCGATCAAAGTTTATGTTAACTTTGACTGTTTTTTTGAATGTACTGATTGAAGCGTCGCTGGTTTTCTGAATCTAACGATCAAAGCTTCGACCAGTTTTTGAATTATTGGCCAACGTTTTTCAGTCACAATTCGATGTTATCCAAAAAAAAAGATATAATTCAAAAACAATAAAAACCTTTTTTCACCAAACCATCCAATGGTACACCCTTGGCACAAACCCCATCTTCCCTGAAAATGCCATGGAAAAATTCCAGATTGTTTAGGCTGTAGGTGAGAGCAAAAATCCTAATGTTAAAGAGCTGGTGACACATTCAGGAAAACTTTAATAAAACTTAATATTTAGGCACTGTCCAGCTTGTATTTCCCATTAGTTCTGTATTCCTCCTCCCCATTATTTAGTAGTGAGGTCATTTGCATGAAAACAGGATCTTTGCTCCTGAAGAGTTCATCTATTCCTGCTTCGTTCTCCCTACTTGAAGTCACAGAGCATTGCTTGTGACCTCACAGTTACTCTCACGGCAACAGATTATGATGTCACAACAGAGGAGTATGACTTGAAGTAGAGAGTATGCTATAGAGGTAGATGAACTCAAAATGAACTCTAAGGGATAAAGATCATATATTCATACACATTTCCTTGGAAATAAATTATGAAGAGCAGAAATATATAAAATATAAATGGAATGCAGCAGAACTGTATGTAATTATTATTTTTTAAAGTTTTCTTTGAGGTGTCAGTAGATTTTTATGTTGGCTCACGCGTGCCCGCCAGCCAACATATTGCATTAGTAGCAGATTTGGAGGTGCGGTCACTGTGGGCGAATGCAGGGCACGCATCAGTAGGTGCATCCTCATTCCCAATAAGGCAGCATGCAGGCACTGACACCAGCTATACATAAAGTGGCCACCAGATCTAAGGAAAGTGCATGCAATGTGAGGCAAGCTCATCATGCAGCTGCACAATAACACGCCTCCGATGTGCTGCTTTTTCTGGTGAAGAAATCACAACATGGTGTCACTGACTGCCACCACACAGAGTGCCCGAACCCACTTCATTTCCCAATGGGGGAGCCCACTCCCCGTCAGCATAATGCCCTCCCCATTTTAAAGTCTTTTTTGCTGATGGAGGCCCAATCCCTGTTGGCTTCAGTCCCCTTCCCCATTTAATTTGCGATGGGGAGCCACTCCGTCGGCATAATGTCCTGCTTTTGTTGTGTGCTGAGTGGGGTGCCCAATCCCCCTCAGCTCTTGTCCCCCTCTTCAGTATGTGCTGACAGGGGTACCCAATCCTCCGTCAGCTACAGTACCCCCCCAAAACACTCAGGTGGCACGTGGGAGCCAACCCCCTATAAAACAAAAAACGTCCCGCAATGTTTTTTTTTTTTTTAAACTTGCAAACCAGAAAATGGTCCCTCATTGAGTCCGGTGGCCCTCCTCCAACCTGTGCCCACCCTCTGCACACTCTGCCTCCCCACACCCCTCTCACCCCATACTTACCTCCCTAGCATGGCACAATGATCTTCGGTGGACCAGGAACACGTCTGCACTCTTCAAAGCCGACCGCAAACTGAAGAAATGCTGGTAAGCTGTATAATGATATAAATAGGGTTTTTTCAACTTTGGTGCATATCTTAGGCATTTTGGGGAATTTTGGCACCCAGTTTTCAACCTGGGGTTATTGGGACCCTTCTTCATGAATTCAGTTCCTGTCATAGCATTATTCGGTCCCAAAAGGTGATTTCACGGTCACTGTGCGGCATCACCTTTCTGGTTCTGATTAACGGAATGACAGTGCCACTGTTCATGGTGGGGTGGCTCTCAAAAAGCCTATGTTGCAAATTTGGTGAAAAAAATCCTCCCCAAAAATGGCTGTTTTACAAGCATGCATTACGCAGTTTCCACGCACGCTTGTAACTTCATGAATTTGTAATATTTTCACTCCAGATTTTCAAAATTGGCATTTTTCCACACCTCCTTATGAACAGTACAGATGTCATTTTACATATCCTGGCCGAAATGTGTTTTTGCACGTCCGGCGCAGATTAGCGCGGTCACTGTGCAAAATCAGTTTTCAGGACAGTTTGAGAAAATGACAGTGGCACTGTTCATGAGCAGAGGTCCTAAAATGCCTATGTTAAAAATTTGGTGATGAAAGCCCATAAAATGACTGTGTTACAAGTGTGCGTTGCCCAGTTTCCATGCACCCTTGTAACTTTGAAAATTTGCAATATTTTCATGCCAGATTTTCAACACTGGCATTTTTTAACATCTCCTTATGAACAGTATAGCTGTCATTTTTCACATCCTGCTCAAAATGTGTTTTCGCACCTATGGCGCACAATGGCGTGGTCGCTGTGGGAAATCAACTTTTGGGACAGATTAACAAAATCACAGTGCCACTGTTCATGAGAGGAGGTCCCAAAATGCCTATGTTGAAAATGTGGTTAAAAAAATCCCAAAAATAATTGGGTTACAGACGTGTGTTGCACAGTTTCTATGCATGCTCATGACTTCAATTTTTCATATTTTCACTCCAGATTTTCAACATTGCCAGTTTTTTACACCTCCTAATGAACAATACAGTTGTCATTTTTCACATCCTGCCCAAAATGTGTTTTCATCCCCGTGTCGCCAAATGACATAGCTGCTGTGCAAAACCACCTTTCAGCTAAGAAACTGATAGTGCCGCTCTTCATGAGGTGGGGCTACAAAAAGCCTATGTTGAAAATTTGGAGTTAAAATACCAACAAACACCTACGGCGTTACGGTTTCTAACTGTAACACCCCACCCTGTAGAGACTGACAGTCATCAGGGGTGTGACTTTGGATCATTGGCTGTAATGCTCATACTATTTCACTCCCACCTTGCAGCCAGTGACAGGTATCAAGGTCTACCTTGGAGTGTTCGGCCCTAAAGTTCACCCCATTCTCCTATACTGCACCCGTCTCAGTGTATTTTCTTATGGAATGGGGTAAGTATAAGGTCCAAAGACCCCAAAGCACACCACGACACTTGTCAGTGTCTACAGGGTAGGGTGAGGTAAAATGGCATGAGCGTTATAGCTGATGACCCAAAGGCACACCCCAACGCCTGTCAGTCTCTGCAGGGTGGGAGTGGGGTTGGCGTCGGTTTAATACTTCACTGCCATTCCTATTATGCAGCTCTTACTCCTGCACTACCAATGCCAATGCCAGCGAGACAACATTCGGCATTGACAAATGCTTGTTAAGTATAGGAATAAAAAGTGGATTTTTTCACTTTTGACCCTCTATATTTCAAAAACCGTATAAGATGCCGTCATGAAACGTTCCACATCTTGAGACTCTGAAAGCCTGACCACGCGTGCCAATATTTTGTGCTAATTCGTTAAAGGAAGGCAAAGTTATTTAGGTACAAAAATTTGGGTTTAACAGTAAAATCCCTGCTCAACCCTAACTATAGTGGCACTACCATGCCACTATAATAGTCCCCCTTTTGAATATTTAAAAAATACTAAAATGTGAAAATTTCAGTATATAATTTATAATGTATATTTTTGACCATACATGACAAATACAGTATTTTTTTTTTTTACTGATTTATTTATTTTTTTTTTAATGATAAAGCTATTTCTCCCTGGAGTCGGACAAGCAGGTCCTCAGCCCTGTCACCACTCTCCATGACCGGCGTCTGCCTCCCCTGGTCTCAAGTCCTCTATGGATTCCCCCCATGGCGGAACCAGAGAAGGGAGTGCTATCTCCCCCACCCCTGGCGCACAATATAGAAGTGCCCAGGGACCAGAGGGAGAGTGGGTGGGGATTCATTAAGCCCTCCTGGCTCCATTTTTCATATTCTCCCAATACCATGACCACAGCAGCATGTAAATGCACGCGCGTTGAGACACACGCACACACTATGTAACCACAGTCCCTCCCATAGAGTCACTCGTTGCCTGCAGTATCACTGGACTGGTGGCAGGCCAATGGCCTAGATGGCTTTCCACTCCTCCGCGGGAGAGGACAGCAGTCCCTGGGACACTCGATCCTCTCCTCCCTGCTGACCCCAGTGACCGAGTCTGTTCCCGAACCCAGGTCACTGGTGAGGCACCGGAGCCTCAGCCATCGGCATCACTGGGTCAGTTAACGTCATATTTTTCGGCATGAGCTGGAAGGTCCATCCCAAGAGACCGTCCCCCTTCTTGACCAATTGCCCCTACCAGATTTTCTGTTCCTATCAGGATTCTTTTGCCCCAGATACTGTCTCTGTTGAGTTTTCTTTGTACCAGATACTGCTAGTGTCAGGATTCTTTTGTCCCAGATACTGTCTCTGTCAGGTTTCCCTTACCCTATATACTGTCTTTGTCAGTTTCCTTTCCCCAGATACAGCCCTGTCAGGTTTCCTTTACTCCAGATACAGCCCTGTCAGGTTTCCTTTACTTCAGATACAGCCCTGTCAGGTTTCCTTTCCCCAGATACTATACCTGTCAGGTTTCATTTACCCCATATAGTGTCCCTGTCGGGTTTCCTTTGCCCCAGATACTGTCCCTGTCAGGTTCATTTACCCCAGATAGTGTCCCTGTCAGGTTTCATTTACCCCAGGTACTGTCCCTGTCAGGTTTCATTTACCCCAGATAGTGTCCGTGTCTGGTTTCCTTTGCCCCAGATACTGTCCCTGTCAGGTTTCATTTACCCCAGATAGTGTCCCTGTCAGGTTTCATTTACCTCAGGTACTATCCCTGTCAGGTTTTATTTACCCCAGATAGTGTCCCTGTCTGGTTTCCTTTGCTCCAGATACTATACCTGTCAGGTTTCATTTACCCCAGATAGTGTCCCTGTCTGGTTTCCTTTGCCCCAGATATTGTCCCTGTCAGGTTTCATTTACCCCAGATACTGTCCCTGTCAGGTTTCATTTACCCCAGATAGTGTCCCTGTCTGGTTTCCTTTGCCCCAGATACTGTCCCTGTCAAGTTTCATTTGCCCCAGATAGTGTCCCTGTCTGATTTCCTTTGCCCCAGATACTGTCCCTGTCAGGTTTCATTTACCCCAGATAGAACATAGAGAGATGGGGGTTGAAATTTCAGTTCAAAGAACCTTTGTGGTGCTAATTTTGGGGCCTTATATGGCACGTTTGTTTAGTTTGCCAGCAGGCTCCCCAAGTTTCTTCCTCATTGAGGCCAAATCTGTCACTGGTTGTATGTAGGGTGTAAATCCAGTACATCTCTCTGTGTTCCAATTGTTTGTTCCAGTTTCCCCCGCTTTCTAGGGGATCAACATGCTCAGTTCCCCAAAATGTTTGTGATCATGCATTATGTCCTTCCTCTGAAAAGTGTATGGCTATGGGATAGGTTTCAGTTCTCAACCAAATATTGCTTTTGTGCTCAGAGATTCTCTGTTTTAGTGGCCTGGTGGTTTTGCCTACATATAGTCTGGAGCATGGACATGTTAGAGCACAGACGACGTGGTTAGTGTCACATGTAATGTGGCTTTTTATAGGGAATGTCTGGTTACAGTTGAGATGTTTAATTTAACTTTTTTTAGAGGTACTATTGCAGTGACAACAACGCCCACAAGGCTGCAGTCCATTCCTGGCTGTAGTGCTCCTAGTAATAGTTGCCCCACTTTTGTAGGCAATGGTTTTTGTTCAGAATGTACAAGTTTGTCCTTCAGTGTCTTGACTCGTTTTGATGCCAATATGGGTCTAATCCGTAGTTTAGGAATTCTTGTTGGTTTCAATGTATCCCAGTGTTTGTACACTATCCGTTTAACAGGTTCCATTAAAGCGACACTGTCAACCTGTTTTTCTTCATATTGTTTCTAGTTAAAAACCTACATTTTATGATTGCTTGTCTTCTCTAAAATTCATTGAAGTTGCTGTTTGTTTTGTCTGTCTCCTTGTTTAGTACAACTGAAATGCATGCTAATGTATATTTATAAACAACCTTGTTTTGTTTACAATCCTGGATCTGTTTTTACTGCATACTTCCTGAGCATTAGAAACACCCCCACACAGTGCAGTCACTCATGAGGCAGTAGCCTCCTAAACTCCCACTGCATCATGAGTGGCTAGACTGTGTTGTGGGTGTTCCCAAGTCCAGGAAAGATGCAGTTGGAGCTGATCAAGGAATGTAAACAAACCTGTTTTTGTGTGGCAACACCAGTATGGTGGGCAGTCTGTTTTTCACTTTTTTAAAAGAAAACAAGAATCAGAATCAAACTACTAGCTACATCAGCAGTCTTTACAGAATGTTGGCAATCATAAAATGTGTTTTTTTAAACTAGGGATACCTTGAGACCTAAGGGGGTTGACAGTGTCCCTTTAAACCTGAATAAGTCAGTGGTAGTACCATTCTATCACATTGTTCCTGGTCTTCCAGTTCCTCTCTCATGTTATCTACACAGGTTTTAGTTTTTCTCATCCCATGACGGTTATTTTCCTATAGCCTCTATGTGAGAACCTGGCTGCCATGTCTGTGTGTTCCTCTTCCTTTTCTTGTGTTTCACTACAGTTACGTTTAACCCTTAACATCTGTGAATAGGGGGTACTTTCAATCAAATGAGAGGGATGGTAGCTCTGAGCATGTGAGATGGGTTTTCTGTATAAACAGTGTTCAGTTTTATTGTTATTTTTGTACTGTAATAGGTCCAAAAAGGTACTTCCCTGTCACTGGCAGTCGTGCTGAAGCTTAGATTATCACTGACCATGTTCAGGTTCTCATGAAAGGCTCTAAATTTCTCCATAGTTCCATTCCAAATTATAAGTAAATCATCTATGTACCTCTTAGAGCAAATAATATGCTTATAGTCGGGATTATACATAGGATTAGATATAAACAGCATTTCAAAATGTTCCATATTTAAATTAGCATAGGTCAGGACCATGGTGCTATCCGTGGCCGTGCCCTGCTTCAGTCAGTAGTAGACCCCATTGAATCTGAAGTAGTTCTCATATAAAACTAATCTTTATTTTATTTTTTTTATTTTATTTAAACAGCAGTTTGGAAAACCTTTGAGACATAGGCTCATTTACAAAGGTACCTTGTCACAGTAAGACAAACCAAAATACACAGTATAGCAGTACAACACATAAGTATAACAGTAAAATTAAGACATAGATACAAACAAGCTGGTACAGGTAGGATGGATGCTTACAATACCAGAGTTATGTCGTCCTTAGCAGCTTAGTAATAAGCTTTGTCATAAGTATTGAGTACGGCTTTGACTAGTGGCAGTTACAGTATCTGGTGTTAATAAGGTGGTTACGTAAGGAAGTTTTGAAGCACGATATAGTTAGAGCTTCGGAGATGGAGGGGGGCAGTGTGTTGAACCAGGAGGGGGCCCTAAAGCTGAAGGCTCTTTGGCCGTGAGAGGTCCTAGCTCTAGGGATAACAAGAGAGGTTTTCCCAGAGTCCGAGTATTAACTAGTGGGACAGAGCGGCGTATGGTGGTGGTCAATCCTGGTGGGGAAAGCCCAAGGAGGGTCTTTTTTGTAAGGGTACAGGTAAGATATTTGAGGCGCTCGTCGAGATCAAGTACCAGAGCTTTAGCATACAGTAGACAGGTGTGTGTCATCCTAGGTGCTCCAGTAATTAACCTGCAGGCCTTATTCAGAGTAGTGCGAATTTTATGGAGTGCGGTCTGATCAGCAGCACCATACACCGGCAGTCCATAGTCCACTAGGGACAGGATAGAGGAGGTGATCATGAGTCAAGAGCTCCGGGGGAGGAAGTGCTTATAACATGTAAGATGCCCAATCGGATATTAGTGGCAGTGGCTAGGCAGCGATGTGTCCATGGAAGGAGAGGGAGGGGTCAAAATGGATCCCTAGGTATTAATAGGAGCAAACTTGTTCGAGTGGGAATGGGGACCCAGAGTGAATGAGGAGTTTGAAGTTGCAGGACTTGTTTTGGGGATGAGTGAAGAACATGGTTTTTGTTTTTTTAAGATTTATCACCAATCTATGTTCCTTGAACCAGCCCTTGGCTTCAGTGAAGGACTTCTGCAGCGAGTCCTGGAGGGCAGTAGGGTTACGACTTGAGGCAAAGATGACTGCATCATCAGCGTACAATAGAATGTTCCCCGAGCAAGAGCGTGGAAGGGTGTTAAGGTAAAGGGAGAATAGTAAGGGGCCTAGAATGGAGCCCTGGGGAATACCCCAGAAAAGATGGGACAGATGTCTGAGTAGGTCCCATTAATTTTTACATGCTGTGAGCGGTCAGACAGATAACTGGTGCACCAGGAGATAGGCCCAGCAGCAAAACCAGAGAGACTAAGGGCATCAAGAAGGAGGGGGTGGGAGACAGTGTCGAAAGCTTTCGAGAGGTCAATGAAGACAGCACCAGCCAGAGAACCAGTGTCTAAGGAGGAGGGGAGAAAGTTGAAGAACTCTAGGAGGGCTGTGTTGGTACTGTGGCACGCTCCGGAAGCCATGCTGCTCAGGACAAAGGACATTGTAGGTGGAGAGGTAGTCAGAGATTTGAGAGCCACCACTTTTCCAAGGCCTTGGAGAGGAGAAAGAATGGAGATCGGTCGATGGTTTCCAGCCACAGTCCTATCACCACCTTTAAACATAGGGGTGACAGTGGCGACTTTCAGGCAGTTGGAACCTTCCCCAGGCAAGAGAGTGGTTGATGAGGCATGTGATCGGGTAAGGACTGTGTCTAAGACCAGCCGTGGGATACACGGATCCAGGGTGTCACTGCCTGTACTATTACTCTGAGGGCAGTGACAAGGTGCAGCCTAAGTTCTTGGGCAGAAACACGGTGGAGGAGAAAATAAGGCGAGAAAGATTTACGGCAGGTGCTGGGGAGGAGGGTCAAAAATTTGTAGGGAGGATAGGGCTAAGGTCAGTGAATGAGGTGTTGAGGTGGTTGGCTATGAGGGCTGGGTCTGAGGAGATCACACCATTAATGTTGATCTGGGTGGGTGGAGGGTGCACTCCCATTTAACTGTTTAATGTTATCCCAGAAGGTTCTGGGATTCCCCCATGAGGCAGTGAGTGAGGACGATAGTGCTCAGACTTGGCCTTTCTGATGGCCCGAGTGCACTTGTTTCTGGCGGCAGCATATAACCGCCTGTCATTGGGCCGGCCAGTCTCAATGGCATGGTGCCATAGGTTGTCCCTATGTTTGAGCTGGTGGATCAAAGCTGGGGTAACCCAAGGGGCATTCTTCCTTTTAGAACGGCGGGTCAACACTGGGGCAAAGATATCACAGGCATTATTAAAAGTTTGGGTAAGAAGGAGAGCTGTGTTGATGTCAGGAGTTGCCTGTATAGGAGACCAGTCAATTTGGGACAGAAGTTCCTTAAGTTTTATCAGTCCACCAGGTATTAAGCTGCCGGCATGTGGACTCTACTATGGGTTTGGGGACTGAGGTTGACCAGTGGAATAGAATGGGGAGTGATTGCTGAGAGAGTCTGGGAGGACTTGTACATTGGGGATCCGATTAAGGCGGTTGGTGAGTACCACATCAAGCAGGGTACTGGAGCCTCTCTTGGGGTTAGTCCTGGTAGGGTGGGTAACTAGTTGCGTTAAGTCTATTGCAGAAAAGGAGTCTCGGGTAGAGGAGGAGGAGGGGCTGAGCCAGTTGACATTTAAGTCACCCACCAGAATTTGATCAGCGGAAGGAGGTAGAGAGATAAGGTATTCTGTAAGAGAGGTAAGTTCCATTAATGTACTATTGGGAGGGGTGCGTTCATCCCGGATTTTTTTAATCCTATTTCAAGTGCATGTACAGTAAGCCATCCTCATGTGGTATACTTGTATATAGTTCTTAACATCCATAGTACCTAGAATTATATTCGGAGGGTTAGTTTCATTTAGATTTTGTATCAGTGTTATCACATCATTGGTGTTGCATAGGTAACTTTGCATTTTGAACACTGCCTGTTTAACTAAATGATTAACCAAGTTTGAGGGTCCCTCTAATATGGATTCATTTCCAGAAACTATGGCTCACGCGGGTGGAGGTACAGGGTCTTTGTGGATTTGGGGGAGCCCATAAAGCAGGTAGTTTAGGGTCTGTCTTTGTTAGTAGTTGGGCTAGCCACTCTTCAAGGTGTCCCAGTTCACATTCAGTTTTTGAAATTTCAGTCGGACTCTGAGCTATTCTAGCTGTGGGGTTTGCAGGTAACTTCTCATAGCTGACTGCTACACTCAGTTGTGCGTTACACATGGTAATGTATTTATCAGTCTCCATGAGGACGATTCCTCCCCTTTGTCTGCAGTTTGATCACAACTAAATTATCATGTTCAAATGCTGACCAAGGCTTCCATTTTGGTTAAGCTACATCACACATTACTTGGTTTATATACGCTTTAGCATTATGGTTGTGACCTTTGGGGGTTTTAGGATGATTTCTGTTTTACATTAAGTTGTAAACTTTTTGCACATGGGTCCTGAGGATGTGTAAGGTGGAACAGTTCTTTTAGGCTTATCTGTCTGAAGAATCTTTGTAGATCAACCATTATTTGAAATGTATCTGGTTGGAGGAATGGACAAAAGAGTAGACCCCCTACTAAGCACTGAAACTTCAGTATCTGTCAGAGTTTTTTTACTTACATTGAAAATCATGATGGTCTCCTCCCCCTCCATCCTGCCCCAGATACTACCCCTGCCAGGTTTCCTTTACCCCAGATACTGCCCCTGTCAGGTTTCCTTTGCCCCAGATACTGTCCCTGTCTGTTTTCCTTTACCCGAGATACTATCCCTGTCAGGTTTCCTTTACCCCAGATACTACCCCAGGCAGGTTTCCTTTACCCCAGGTACTGCCCCTGTCAGATTTCCTTTGCCCCAGATACTGTCCCTGTCTGTTTTCCTTTACCCCAGATACTATCCCTGTCAGGTTTCCTTTTCCCCAGATACTGCCCCTGTCAGGTTTCCTTTTCCCCAGATATTGTCCTGGTCAGGTTTTCCTTTCCCCGCTGTTGTCCCTGTCAGGTTTTCTTTACCCCAGAACTGTCCCACTCAGGTTTCCCTTACCCCAGAACTGTTCCTGTCAGGTTTCCCTTACCCCAGATATTGTCCCTGACAGGTTTCCCTTACCCCAGATACTGCCCCATCAGGTTTTCTTTACCTCAGATACTGTCCCTGTCAGGTTTCCTTTACATAGAAACATAAACATAGAAATATAGAAGTTGACAGAAGAAGGAGACCGCTAGGGCCATCTAGTCTACCTATTTGTTTTAGTCCTATTTTGACACTCTAGTTGCCCTCTGTAGTCAGCGCTCCCTTGTGTCTATCCCATGCATTCTTGAATCCCCCACAGTGTTGACCCCCACAACCTCTTGGGGCAGGCTGTTCCAGACAGCCACCACTCTTTCTGTGAATAAAAACTTGCTGGTGTTGGAAGAGAACATCCCTTCTTGCAGCCTGAGGTCATGTCCCCTGGTCCTGGAGCCCTTCTTGAAGTGAAAAAGTTATTGTGCCTGTATATGTTAATGCCTTTTATAAGAAACACAGAAACATAGAATTTGATGGCAGATAAGAACTGCTTGACTCACCTAGTCTGTTCATTTCCCTACCTAACGGATAAGCTGCAGATCCTAGTTAACCAGCAGCCTACTTCCTCCTACCCTCGACTAGAATTGCCTTATGTCTGTCCCATACATTCTTGAATTCCCCCACTGTTTTTGACTCCATGACCTCCTCAGGAAGGCTGTTCATGCATTTACAACCCTCTTCATGAAGACATACTTCCTCACATTACCTCTGAGCCATCTCCCCTCCATCTTCAAATTGTGCCCCCTTGTTCTTGCATATCTCTTTTTCTGAAAGATGCTACCCTCTTGGACTTTGTTGATTCCCTTGAGGTACTTGAAAGTTTCTATCATGCCCCCTTTCCTCGAGGCTATACATATTAAGTTCCTTTAGTCTTTCCTCATATGTCTCCTATTGCAGACCCTGCACCATTTTGGTTGCCCTCCTCTGGACAGCCTCCACCCTGTCTATGTCTTTCTGGAGATGGGGTCTCCAGAACTGCATGCAGTACTCCAGATGTGGTCTTACCAACTATCTGTACAGAGGAGTAACAACTTCCTGTTTTCTACTGGTGATGCCTCTCCCTATGCATCCCGGTATCCCCCAGCCCTCCTTACTGCCTTCTTCTCAATATACTTGAATGTTTCAATCATGTCTGCTCTCTCTCTTCTCTGCTCCCCCCTTTACCCCAGTTACTATCCCTGTCAGGTTTCCTTTCCCACAGATACTGCTCCTGTTAGGTTTCCTTTACCCCAGATACTGGCCCCGTTGGGTTTCCTTTTCCCCCAGGGAATTACAGTACCATACTAGCTGAGAGAGAGAGAATAAGTCTACCAGGCTGTATGATAAGCAGGTCACTTGAATATGTGATACATAACAATCAGCAGTGAAAGGTAAGGACTCCTCTGCTGTTGTACAGAAATAAAAAACATTTTCCTTTCTTACCTTTCCCAGCTATAGACCAGGATCCCTCCGTTTGGAGAGTGATTTCGATTAAATGCCATTCAGTTCCTTGCTCACCGTAGCACTGCTCTCAGAAGTGAACCTAGTATGAGAATGATAAAACTATCAGAAGAGAGCTTGTGAAATACCCTCCCTCCCCATCGAAACAGTCATGGGGAAGCTAGTTTGGTCAGTTGTATGTGAGGTAATTAGGTGATGTAGCAATTGCTTGTGATGTCACAGCCTTGCCAGTAACAAGGCGATAGATTGCAATATGGGAAACAACTTCACAAATCAAACTATAGAGTCAGTGATTTACTACGCATTTAAGGCCTTTGTCTGCTAGCACTATTGCATCCAAAACAGAATACAATATGTTTTTACAGTATATAACATCTTTCATGCACACTGTATCTGAAAGTGCTTTGTATATAATAGAATACAATTTGGTTTCACATTGCAGCTTTCATATACACTGTATGTCAAAGTGCTTTACATCAAATAGAATAGAAATTAATTTGTTTTTATATATAGCATCTTTTCTACAAATGGTGTCCTAAAAGTACTTTACATATACAGTAGAAGCCACTGAATTGGGCTGCAGCAGATTGGGACGTTGCTTTATAGGGACCTCCCTCTGAGAGCTGCTTAAGTGGAAGTGCAGCCCAAGTAGGCTCTGATTGCTCAAAAAGGAAAGGTCTGTCCGTTTATAGTGATACCTTTCCCATTCTCACAACTCTCCCCTACACATCTGTGTAACCCCTAGGTGGCGCTATCCCAAGGGCTACTACCCCTGCCTGCTTGGCAAGTAGCAGGTTAAGGGGCTTGAGTTCTGAAACGGGTGCCTCCACCCGGAGGTCAGGGTTGGTAGTGGTCAAGCTAACCTGGACACAGCCCTCTGAGACACTGTAACCCCCCCTCTTTCCTTACTAGTGGCTGGAACAATACACAATAATCACAATAATAATGCAAAAAAGAGTTAGATCTGATTTATTTAAGGGACTTGAACAAGGGAGGGGTGTAATCAGGTTAATTTGCTTAAAGGCTCTATCAATCAAACAGTTATGCATGCACTTCAGGGTCCATAAACAGCCACACACTCTGGGTACCCAGATGGAGAACGGTGGGCTAGCCAGGAACGTTGCAGCTGGTTGGGGCCCTGTGATGGAAAAAACAACATGCACAACACACACTATTTGTAATCCAGAGCCGGAGGGCTCAGTTCATGAAAAGAAAACAACAAGACAATCAGATGACACACTTTTAGATTAGGCTGTTGTTGCAGGGAGCTACCCTGATGATTACTCACGATACTCAAGACTGGACACAGGCTGGACGAAAGTTGAGACAGCAGGTGGTTAATCTGGAGTGCCAGGAGAAGCAGGGCCCACACGATTCGCCGAGGCATCGTTCCTGTTCAAGCGTGGATCAAGGGGCTGATCCCCAGGCAGGTCTCTCGTCAGTGGCTTTCTCTGTGCAGTGGGGTAGTCTGGCAGGGCCAGCGTGGCATGGCCCAGGCCGAATGGAGATGAATGCGGATTCAGTCCGATTAGGCTGGATAAGGCTTCCAGCAAGCAGAACACAGTGGGGAACCAAATCACGACCCACTTTCAATACATAGCACATTTACATGTAAAGGATTCTACGGTACCAGCAAGCAGAACACAATTCACACAGTGGGGAACCAAATCATGACCCACTTTCAATACACAGCACATTTACATGTAAGGAAATTCTACTGTACCAGGCAAACCACTCTCCGGTCACGATCGCAAAGTCTCTGCACAAACCGGGGATTCAAAAGCAGCTGGAAATCCTGACAGGCCGATCACATTCAGCAAATCTTCGGTCTTCTTCAGGTTAAAGCCTGGTCACAGTCCAGTGGCTTAAATAGTCCTCACAATTCGGATTCAGTTCGAATAAACTCTATTTTCCCTCTCAGGGACAGCAGGCAGACAGGCAGGCCAAAACTCAGCCCTTGCACAGTTCTCCAATGCAAAACTACACAGAACTGCCGCTCAAAATCACTTGAGTTGCTACTTCTTCACTTCTCAGCTCAAAACTGAAACTAGCTGCAGCAGTGTGGGAAATTCCTCAAGATCCAAAAGGTTCGGTTGGCTGATCCTCTTGCCAGTCACAACAAAGGCTCCCCCTTCAGGCGCAAAAAGGCACAAAAAGCCCAAAGCTACAATTCCAACAGATTTTTACTCCAGACAGCTCCTGTAGTCCGGCTCCATTTTAGGTCCTACCAGTACTGATTGGTCCAATTCGCAATCCAGGACCAAGATAGTGGAGATAAACAGACAGTCCTTGCTGCAAAGAAGGTAGGTTAGATAAACTACATTATCATTATCACTCTAAATGATTTTCAGCAAATAGTTACATCTTTCAACACAGCTCCCTCTCAGATTACTTATGAGTGCAATCCAGGCAGCTCTTAAAGAGACAGTACACAGAGGCTATACAGGCACTCTCTGGCAATCACATTTAAACTGCTAAAATGCAGGACACCAGCCTGGCAGTGAGCATTTAGGCAAGCTCGAGGAAGACTTTTCAGGAACCCCTATTTATAGGGGGTTACACACTTTCCTGCCTGGAGAAAACTTGGCGTCCGCATTAAGTCTGTACCATCATGCATCAGTTAACATAAACTTATTATTTTACTATACATATTCACTACACTTCATGATACTATATCCATTTTGACAACACATTGTGCATATTTCACACAGGTAAATTGAACATTACTATACTGAATCAGGTAATAACTTCTTCTGCAACAAGAGGCCCTTCCCTATCAACTAACTTGGGGCTAGAGGGGGCAGGGGCACCATGGTGAGAGGGAAAGACAAGTAACCTGGAATTGGCTGTCAAGCTCAATTTGGGCAGTGAGCTTGGTGAGACATAAATACCTTTGTGCACCACATTGAGAGGCAAATCCACTGGCCTCCCGGAAGAATCATAACTGAGGCGTACTACTGGCTTGACAGCTCGGCCAGTCTTTCTGAGGGGGACAACTACAGTCTCCATACTCTCAGCACTGGTCTAGGGACTCTCATCACTTGTGAGGGGTGCCTCTGCCTGGGTGGGATTGTCCAAACTTGGGGCACTGTTGGCTCCTTGCTCTGCAGGCTCTGTTTCTACAACACTTGACTCATTTTACAAAGGCTCAGGCACAATCAAGCTTTGAGGCACTGAAGAGGGGTGGTCAACATTTTCATAGTGTTCTTCAAGTTCTGGTATGTCACCAGAAAGACTCAAACCCTCAGCCTCTTCTTCAGTCAAATCATATAGTTCCACAATACACAGAGACTCAACATCTTCAGACGTGATACTTTGCACTTCACTTTCTGGGAGCATTGGCTCCAAGGACGAAGCTGGGGGGTAAGGAAGTCTAGAAGGCCCAGCTTCATCCCCACAGTTTATCAGGGGGTTACCTCGAAACAGCTGACTCAGTTCATAAGAGGGGTAATAGGCATGGTCATATTCACTTTTGTCAGAAGTGGACTGACAGTCACTATTATTCTGGGCCTGCTGCGGAGGAAACGTTAAATCTGTGACCACTGGGGCAGGTTGACTCTGTCTCTTTCATGCAGCAGCACAAGTCACAGGCCCAGGGTGCTCAATTTCTGGGGGTTCAGCCTCAATCATGACTTGGCCGATAGGTAGCAAGTGGTTACGGTGCATGGTCTTGACAGCTTTGGAGATGTCCTCTTGGCGCAGCTTGTAGAGAGGTAAATTATCCAACTTTCCAACTACTACATGGGGAAGATGGTGCCACCGATCAGCAATTTTGTGTTTACCATGCAGTCCCAAATTGTGTAACAACACACAGTCTCCAGGTCAAAGCTCTTGAGCCTTTACTTTTTTATCATGTCTCTCTTTGTTGGCTAGATTTCTCATGGCAGCCATTGTCTGGGCCAGTTGATAGGCATGGCTCAATTGAGCTTTCAGTTTTTGTACATATTGCAAGTAGTTTTTGGCTCGGACCCCATCTGAGGAGACCCCAAAACAGACATCAACTGGCAGCCGGGCCTCTCTCCCGAACATGAGGTAGTAAGGGGAGAACCCAGTATCATAATTTTTTGTGCAATTGTATGCGTGTACCAAGGTGCTAATCTGCTGGCTCCATTTATGCTTGTCTTTTGGGTGAAGGGTGCCCAGCTTGTCTAGAAGGGTGCGGTTAAAACGTTCTGGTTGAGGGTCTCCCTGTGGGTGATAGGGGGTGGTTCTTGACTTTCGCACCCCCCATAGACAGAGCATTTCTTTGATTAGCCGACTCTCAAAGTCTCTGCCTTGATCAGAATAAATCTGCTAGGGGGCACCATAGTGGACGAAGAAATTGTCCACTAGCACCTTGGCCACGGTAGATGCCTTTTGATCTTTGGTTGGAAAAGCTTGTGCATACCATGCGAAATAATCCATGACCACCAACACATTGCCAATGTTCTGCTGATCAGGTTCTAAACACAAGAAGTCTATGCAGACTAGTTCCACGGGAGTGCTGGTACTAATATTAACAAGGGCGGCAGCCCTCTGAGGCACGGCTTTTCTTTGCAGGAAGCAACTACAAGTCTTTACATGGTGCTCAACATTGGCCCCCATTTTCTGCCAGGAGAAGCGAGATCATACCAGGTCAAGGGTTTCTGTCAATACCGAGGTGCCCCATGTGATTGTGGAGGGATCTCAGTACCAAATCTTTAAAGACCGTGTGCAGGACCAACTGTTGCTGGTCTACTTTGCCACTATGATCTAATGTCTCTCTATACAACAACTTATTGAGCAACTTCAAACTGGGGCCTTCTTTAAACAATAAAACAGTTCGCAAGTCAGTGGAACGTAACTTAGACACATCTTTCCCCGCATGCAGGGCATCAAGTGCTTGCTGAATAATAGGATCTTGGGATTGAGCCCACTGAATGCTGTCATTGTCAAATTGAGGTAGTGCACTAATATCTAGAGCAGAGAAGTGGCAATAAGCAGCTGGTATGCAGGTGTCAGAAGGGCCCAAGCAATCTACTAAACAGTCTACTGTATCCGCAGACATCTGTTCATCTCTATCAAACTTTTGGCACAATGCTCAAATGCCAGGTTCAGACAGCCTGACCCAATCACTCTTGGAAGTGGGCCTTCATGATAGAGCATCAGCATCAATGTGGTTCAGGCCCGGTCTGTATGTGACAGCATAATCGTAGGTTGATAATGCAGAAAGCCACCGGTGCCCAGTGGCGTCTAACTTAGCTGAAGTCTGTACATAAGTCAATGGGTTATTGTCAGTCTTCACCAATATCTTTGCCCCATAGAGGTATTCATGAAACTAGTCAACGATGGCCCATTTTAGCGCAAGGAACCCCAACTTACGCACAGGGTAGTTTCGTTTGGACGGGGTCAAGCTCCTACTGGTGAAAGCTACTGGTCTCAGGCCATCCTCATGGTCTTGATACAGCACCGCTCCTAGACCCTTCAGACTAGCGACCATATGCAGCACATAGGGTTTGGTGGGGTCAGCACAGGTGAGGATGGGGGCGTGGGTGAGCTGGTATATGATCTCAAGCAAGGCTGCTTCATAGTCGGGCATCCAGCGGGGCCCGAAGAGTTCACCTGGGTGGAAGCATACTTTTTCTGGTTCTTCAATGGCCCCTTTTTTGTATTTACAATTGGAAGGAGGGTAACCCTGGGTAAGGTTCAAGAGTTGGCGAATCACCTTGGAATAGTCTTTTATGAACCTGGGGTAGTAGTCACAGAACCCCAGGAAACATTGTAGTTCTTTCAGATTATGGGGCTGGGGCCAAGTAGCCAGTGCTTCAACCTTACTGGGATCAGTCTATATCCCTTTTGTAGATACTATGTGCCTCACATACATCACGGAGGTTTGGAAAAACTGGCACTTGTCAATGGACAGTTTGAGGCCGAAGTCTTCCTGTCAGTCGAGGACTTTAAACAGTTGGTTCTCATGCTCCTCTAAGGTGTTCCCAAACACAAAGACATTGTCCAAGTACACCAGGCATTCCAGCAAATTCATATCTCCCACCGCACGTTCCATCAGTCGCTGAAAGGTGGCCGGGGTGCCCGATATCCCCTGTGGCATCCTCAGAAACTCATAGAACCCCAATGGACAGATGAAGGCTGTTTTCCTCACGGTTTTCCGGGACCATCGGGATCTGGTAGTATCTGCTGTGAAGATCCAACACCGACAACCATTTGCTCCCATTCAAGCAGTCCAGAACATCTTGTATACGAGGCATAGTGTATTGGTCTGGGATGGTTCACCGGTTCAGGGTTCGATAATCAACACACATCCTCACAGACCCACTCTTCTTACGCACAACCACAATGGGAGAGGTGTATGGGCTCCTGGAGTTTTGTATCTCACCAGCAGTGAGCATTTCCTGCAGGTGTCTTCTTACATCATCTATGTCTGCTGGGGCTAGGCGTCGGGACCTCTCTCGAAATGCCCATTCATTGTGCAGGCATATGTGATGCTCCACACCCTGGACACATCCCACATCCCATTCCTTCAACGAAAACACTTGGTCTCTCTGGGCAAGTCTCTTGCTAATTCTAGCCTTCCATTCAGCTGGCAATGGGGAGTCACCAAAGTCAAACAAATCTGGGGTCACTCTCTCCTTCTCACGAGGGTGATTGTTGCTGGGCAATACTGCAGTGTCTGCACAGTGTACCATAGCTAGGGTGCACCCTCTGTTCACCCGGATCTCTCGGTCTGACACATTGTGAATCTGGACCATCACTTGTTGTGCATAGGCATGGGCATGAGCAGGCAAGATGCTGGGCTTGACCAATAATCCTTCTGGCTATTTTCCATTACCTGGTGCATCCAACATCAGCATTTTGTTCTTGACTTCTTTCCAGAGGTGGACCTCCCCTTAAATGGTAGACTGGGTGTTAGGGGCCAGTACCATTGAATCAGGATCCTTCTTCCACACGGTCCCCACTGATTCATCCTGGTCTACTTCCTCGGGTTTCTGTTGCAAATCATAGGTCCTCTTGATCAGAGCTGGAATTCTCAGGGCCCTCCCAGTCCATCGCCCTTGTTTCTCATGACAGAGTTGCATCAGTCTCCCAAACATATAGGCGTTTGTCCCAGTTCACAGGGGGACCCCATCATACAGTCCGGTGCGGGGACACACTAGGGCCAATGCCTCTACTCCCTCCTCTACACCCGTTACAGTTGCAGGAAAAGACAACCAGAGGCAGACGTACCCTAGGTAGGGATAAGACTTGTCGCTCAGGCCCCACACGTGTAGGCCTTCCAGGGATTACAAAGGCACATCAGATAAGTGTTTGTCATACCAGTCCTGGCATACAATGGTCACTTGCGACCCACTGTCAAGCACAGCCGGAGTATGAATACCATTCACAGTCACCGTAGTCTCCATTGAAGAGCCCACTATTTTGAACCATTCTGGAGAGGCAGTAGCAGAGGCCTGGATAGATGATTTAGCCACAAAGAAATCTGAGTTAGGGTTTCTTGAACCCTCACTGTGGTAATTTCAGGCACCCCTTGGCCATTGATTTGTTTTTCCGAGCTCCCTTTGGAGTCTGTTTACTACTCTTTCTAAGTCCTTCTGAGACTGGCATTCTCTTTTGATATAGCCATCCTTTCCACAGTTGTGACAAATGATAGACTCCTGGGTCATCCTGGGAGAGAACATCATATGAGGAACTGAAGCAATAGTAAGAGATTGGAGTCTAGTATCTGCTTGCAGCAGTGAGAGTGGTGAAACATATCTTAACAGTTCCTTTAGAGTGGCAGTCAATCTGGTGATCTCAGCCTTGGAGCCACCCTTGGTAGCGGATGCCTGAGAGTGCACCCCCACCTCC
The DNA here is from genome assembly GCA_016271365.2 of Neoceratodus forsteri. Lineage (NCBI taxonomy): Eukaryota > Metazoa > Chordata > Ceratodontiformes > Ceratodontidae > Neoceratodus > Neoceratodus forsteri. Next base: position 360,165,832 of record JADMNL010000025.1, read on the forward strand.
ATGGCAGTCACATCCTGAAAGGGACCAGAATCTTGTTCCATGGGGGAAACCCTTGCAGAGGCACCTGTCTTCAACTCTCGGACTTCCTTTAGTAACTCGTCTTTCCAATGCTGGGCCCAGGGCGGGAAGTCCTTTGCATTCTTAGAGTGCTCGTTAAGTGCCGACTTTTTCCCCTGAGCCTCACTTGGCTGATCACTCTCGGTCACTTGCACAGCAGCACCAGATATGGGTGCAATTCCCCCACAGGGTCACCTTTGCTCAATCCCCATGAATTTCTTTCATTAGCTCGTCATAGGAGGGGGTCAATTCCAGTCGGGTGGCAAGGCGCAACTGAAACAGTAACAATTCTGAAAACAGAGCAGACTTAAGGATCCGGTCCAGCCTAGTTCGATCTTATTAATTTGATGGCAAACTACCCTTTCTGAGGCACTCTTGTAGCAGATTTTCAAGCCAAGGTACATACACAGACAAGGGCTCCCCTTGGTACTGCTGAGTGTTTCTTACTCTCCACCACAGATCCTCATCTGAATCCGGGCTCCCATACACATTTTTCAATACATCAAGATAGTCCTGTGCAGTTGCTTCGGGGTTATTGGCCCGCTTGGCACGGATGATAGCCAGGGCAGGACCTTGGAGGCTCCCACTCAACCTCTTTCTTTTCTCTGCTTCTGAGGAATGCCATTCAAGTACTAGAGGGGCAACATAGCCTGTCCAGGTCTCCCAGTCATCTTCCCCCTGTGGGGTGGGAGGGTGCCCGAGAAGATTCTCAGCCTTCAGTAGGAGTCATGACTAATGGCAGGTACAGATACAGGGGCCAGTATTGGCAAGGGCACAGAAGGTGGGGCAGTAACAGGTGCTGGAGTGGGAGGGGGTGTTGGGGAAGGAACACCCCTAGGTGGCAGGAATAGTTTCTTAAAGTCCTCTATGGTTTTCCCTTCCTCCAGCAACAATTTAGCAAATTTCTCCTCAAAAGTCTCAGATAATGGTGGGCGCTCATCCTCCCCAGGGTCTTTACTGTCTTTTGTTATCACTCTCCAGGCAGCTGGAACCCTTTCTGGGGCAATAGTCTGTGGCACTTTAGAGCTGTCCACGAGGTCACTCACAGCTCTACCAAGGCTATGAAAGTTCGGATCAAATCAGCCTGTCGACCCACCACCACAGGGTTTTAAACATTCAACTTTGGAGAGTGCTCCCTCTACAGTGTCTTTACTGGTACCCAGGGGATATCCAGTATAAGTAGAAACATTTGAAGGTCGATCTCCTGCCCAGTACACCACCCCACCAACTGGTGTACAGCCATTTCTACTGGGGTAGCCATTAATCTTTAACAATAGTTCATAATTTTTTGCCACTAGAAGGCACAAAATCTCACCGGTGAGCCTTCAAAATGTAACCTCTAGGTGGCGCTATCCCAAGGGCTACTACTCCTGCCTGCTTGGCAAGTAGCAGATTAAGGGGTCTGAGTTCTGAAACGGATGCCTCCACCCAGAGGTCAGGGTTGGTAGTGGTCAAGCTAACCTGGGCACAGCCCTCCAGGATACTGTAACTCCCCTCTTTCCTTACTAGTGGCTGGAACAATACACAATAATCACTTTCACAATACCCCTGATACACCACACAAGTACCCACACTGTTTGCACTTACCACCAGGGCTTTCCTCTGGCCCGGCCCTGGGGACCCCCTAGTAAAACAAAAGGTTATACACAGCAAATAACAGCAGTACAGTACTCTTGCACAAACTGGAACCACAGTCAGGGTAAATGCAAAAAAGAATTAGATCTGATTTATTTAAGGGACTTGAACAAGGGAGGGGCGTAATCAGGTTAATTTGCTTAAAGGCTCTATCAATCAAACAGCTATGCATGCACTTCAGGATCCATAAACAGTCACACACTCTGGGTACCCAGATGGAGAACGGTGGGCTAGCCAGGAACGTTGCAGCTGGTTGGGGCCCTGTGATGGAAGAAAACAACATGCACAACACACACTATTTGTGATCCGGAGACGGAGGGCTCAGTTCGTGAATAGAAAACAACAAGTCAATCAGATGACACACTTTTAGATTAGGCTGTTGTTGCAGGGAGCCTCCCTGATGATTGCTCACGATATCCAAGACTGGACACAGGCTGGATGAAAATCAAGACAGCAGGTGGTTAATCTGGAGTGCCAGGAGAAGCAGGGCCACATGATTCACCGAGGCATCATTCCTGTTCAAGCGTGGAGCAGGGGGCTGAACCCCAGGCAGGTCTCCCGTCAGTGGCTTTCTCTGTGCAGTGGGGTAGTCTGGCAGGGTCAGCATGGCATGGCCCAGGCCGAATGGAGATGAATGCGGATTCAGTCCAATTAGGCTGGATAAAGCTTCCAGCAAGCAGAACACAGTTCACACAGTGGGGAACCAAATCACGACCCACTTTCAATACACAGCACATTTACATGTAAAGGATTCTATGGTACCAGCAAGCAGAACACAGTTCACACAGTGGGGAACCAAATCACGACCCACTTTTAATACACAGCACATTTACATGTAAGGAAATTCTACTGTACCAGACAAACTGCTCTCTGGTCATGATCGCAAAGTCTCTGCACAAACTGGGGATTCAAAAGCAGCTGGGAATCCTGACAGGCCGATCGCATTCAGCACATTTTCGGTCTTCTTCAGGTTAAAGCCTGGTCACAGTTCAGTGGCCTAAATAGTCCTCACAATTCGGATTCAGTCCGAATAAACTCTATTTTCCCTCTGAGGGACAGTAGGCAGACAGGCAGGCCAAAATTCAGCCCTTTCCCTGTTCTCCCATGCAAAACTACACAGAACCGCTGCTCAAAATCATTTGAGCTGTTACTTCTTCACTTCTCAGCTAAAACTGAAACCAGCTGCAGCAGCCTGAGAAATTCCCCAAGATCCAGAAGGTTCAGTTGGCTGATCCTCCTGTCAGTCACAACAAAGGTTCCCCTTCATCCTCCAGTGAACTCAAAGCCCCTCCGTGGAGCAATCTGCAATGCTGCGAGGGTGGGCTGTGTAAATGGTGAATTACCGGAGGAGCAGAGGGCACAGCGTGAAGGGAGCAGCGCAGATGCTGGAGCTCTGCCACTATGTAAACACGGCTTCAATGTGGCTAGAGCTCAGCGGTACCTTGCAAGTCCATCATCTAATAATCAGAACAGACCCTTCATGAGGATGTAAAGATGCTCACACAGTTTATTTATTTAAAATTTAGTAACCGGGAGAGGCACACTGAGCCGAAACTCGTTTTCAGGTGCGATCCGGGGGAAAGAACAGATACACAGGCTGACTGCAATATAAATATGGCATACAAGTAATAAAAATAAAAAGTAATTAAATAATAATAACAATGGACTGATACAATGTGAGGTAAGAGTACAACCAGTTAGCACAGGTAAGCTATGAGGAAGAAACTGTGGTAGGCAGAAAGGAGGGAAATGAATCATGGGGAAATGAGGCAAAAGATGCTATAGGCAATAGTAATCAGAGCAGAGATGAAAAATAGAGTGCAAAAGGAGGCAAGCTTAGTAGGAGTGGAAGGGGAGAGCCTCACCCTGGCTGCTGGGAAGAGGAAGGACAGGAGCAAGAGGAAGGGGGGGGATTGGGAAAGAATACATTTCAAACAGTGCAGGAAAGGATCTAGATGAAGGGAGCTTGGAAGAGAGGGACAGAGTTATCCTCATCAAGAGGATTCTACTGTAATAAAATAGAATTAGGTTGTATGAAGCATCTTTTATATGCATTGTATCCCAATGTACTTTACATATAATACCATAGAATTTTGTTTTTCATAGCATCATTTCCACACACTGTATCCCAAAATGCTTTACATCTAGTAGAATAGAATTTGGGCTGTGCCATTGCCCAGGCACAGCGCATTGCACTGCAGTGCTGGCTACCCACGTTCAGGAGTGAGCTCGGGATGCCATGACAGGTGTCAGACCAGACTACAGCAGCTGCCGTCTGGCAGTGTGCTGTGGTTGGAGAGGGCTGGCGCTGTACACCGAGTGCCACAACAATCCCTGCAGTGGACCAAGGGAGCTGCCTTCCTCAGCAGGGATGTCACTGTGTGCATCTGAGACAAGGATACTGGCACATGCCAAGGAAGGGGGAGGCTGGGAGAAAAACAAGGGAAAGAACTCATAGCCCAGCCTCTCTGATTACCTTGGTTTCCTGGCTCCCCGGGTTCTAGCACCTGTTGACACTGGGTCCCTGGGTCCCACCTCACTCTGTGAGCTACCTTGGGGGGGATGGCCGTTCCCTCCCACGGGGCCCCTGTCATGGGGTAGAATAGCCATGGAGGATGCTGGTGAGGGTGAAGGGACCCAGGAGTGAGCTGGTGGATCAATGAGCCTGATCAGGGTACATCCCTGGGACCAGGGTTGATACCTGGTGGAGCATGACCGGGAAGAAAATACAAATAGAAAAAACAGAATAGAATTTGGCTTTATATAGCATCTCTCATTCACACAGTATCCCAAAGTGCTTTGCATATAATTGAATAACATTTGGTCTTGCATAACTTCTTTCATACACACACAGTATCCCAAAGTGCTTTGCATATAATAGAATAGAATTTGGTTTGGTCCCCTGTCCCCGCCGTGTTCTTACATGCTGGCAGGGTTGGGCCGTGGAAAGGTGGTTGGCAATGGTGCATGGCACCCCGTGTGTGCCTCTCTGGGGGTGCAGGTGGGCGTGGGCTGGGTACATGCCTGCTGTACGTACCAGTCCTGCAATAATGTATAGGGCCCATGGGGTAGGGAAAAGGCTGCATTAATATGGAGTTCTAAACAAGGAAAAAATATAACTATTTCAGAACAAAAACATAAGACACTGGGGTGATAAAACAGATGTCGCACAAGCCCAAATTTACAAATATATAAAAAAATGTAAACAATTTTGTTTATATCCCCTTTAAGTTGTACTGCTGTCACAGCTTGTAGTGGTGGAGAGTAGTTAAAGGTCATAATCTTGAGATTAGAGGTGTTCAGCTTGTACCCTGAGAATTTACTAAATTCTGTGATACTATCCAGCAGTTGTGAGAGGGACTTTTCTGGTATGTTCTCAGCGTAAAGGCTAATCTTGTGTTCCCTGTGCCCCACTATGGCAGTCTTATATAACTGGATCTTTCCTGATGGGTTGAGCACATCTCTAACTATATGTCGCAAAAGGCAAGTGGGGACAGGGGACACCCCTGCCTGGTTTCCTGCCCTAATGGAAATCTGGGCCTTATATGCTAATTGACCTTTACACTGGCCTCAGGTTCTTTGTAGGTATCTTCAATGAACTTCATGAAAGAGGGCTGGAAACCAAATTTAAGAATTTGCCAGCAGAAGGGGACCTCTTGATCCATCTAGTCTGCCCAGAATACCTACCCCTCCTCCTCTTAGACTTTTTCCTTTTTTGCGCATAGTGCTTAACATAGAAACAGAATTTGATGGCAGATAAGGACCGCTTGGCCCACCCAGTCTGCCCATTTCCCTACCTGATGGATAAGCTGCAGATCCTAGTTAACCAGCAGCCTACTTCTTCCTACCCCCACCCCCTAGAATTGCCTTATGACTGTCCCATGCATGCTTGAATTCCACCACTGTTTTTGACTCCACAACCTCCTCTGGAAGGCTGTTCCATACATCCACAACCCTCACGCAAGTTTGAATTCCCTGACATTTTTGAGTTTACTACCTCTTGCGGTAGGCTATTTCAAGGGTCGATCACCCACTCAGAAAAAAAAGTACTTCCTGATGTTTCCCCTAAATCAGTCTGTTTCTTTAGTAATTTAAGCAGATAGAGCCACCCCACCCTATCAAATGCATTTGCAGCATCTGTTGCAATGAGAAGGGTCCCGTTTTATTGTTTCTGCATAAAGTTAAGCAACAACAGTGTTCTATAGATGCTGTCCTGTGTTTTTTGTCCCTTTATTAAGGCCAGCTTGATCCATATTGATGATTCCGGTCAGAACTAAATCCAGCCTTTTGGCTACAATGCTTGAGAAAAGTTTGTTGTCAAGGGTAAGCACTGAGACTGGCTTGAACGAGTCACAGGAGGTTACAGCTTTCTCTGCCTTAGGGATTACTGAAATGATTGTCTGGTTCCAAGTAGGGGGCAGCGCTCTGGTATCCAGAACATGATTGAAGGTCTTTAGTAAATGTGGTTCAAGCATGTCTTTAAGTGACTTGTACCACTCCACAGAATATCCATCCGTCCTTGGACTTTTATCTGGTTTATGTTTAGAGATTGCTTATGATAATTCTTCTATAAAAATTGGTTAGATCAGGCCTCTGTTTTGATCTTTTTTGCTTTCATTTCTTTATGCTTCCCATGCCCCCAGACCAGCCACTCCTTCGGGCTGCCTAAGGACCCCCTTCACCCACCAAGCCATCCCTTTCGGCCATCACCACTGTCCCCCATGTGCCGTGCTCCCGGACAGCCCAATGTATCCCTTTGTCGGGGGTCTCCCCTACTGGGGCCCATGGGAGGAGAGACTGGGGATGCACACTAGACATGGTGGGGGATTGGTTTGGAAGGCAGTCACCCAGCTGCATGGTGCGAGGGAAACCGGTGACCATCGTCCAGTTGGCTGAGCAGACGATTTTCCTTTTTCTCCCTCAACCCACCCACCTCCCAAATTGCAGCCACATGCATGCAATGGCATGGAAAGAGGCACATGTGAAGAGTGGTAGCCCATGCTGCAAAAGGCATCACCACTGTAGGCCACCAGGGGCCACTATCGAAGTGGTACAGGCTCTCTTCCTTCCCCCCAAGGAGGACAGTGTCTGATGGATGCTCCTAACCCTCCCTACCAGCCTTTGCTCTTGCTGTCCCAGGCTTGAGTGCGAATCCAGGCTGCCAGCATGCCCAGCAATACCCTGTCACTCAACTCCATAGAGCTGGCTTGTTTTGGTCTTTAGTAACCTGTGGCAAGGAGAAACCCTCTAAGAAAGTGACACACCTATCCTTGTTGCCCTCTGGATCTCTAATATATAATGTCTGATAATATGATGTGAATGCCAAGGCAACCTCTGCTGTCATATGCGCTTTCTGTTTCAATTCAGGATAATGAACTTGACTAACCAGGTACTTACTTTGCTGTTGTCATGAGCGGTAAGTTAGCAGTTTGGAGGCCCTGCTCCCCCGTTCATAACTCTATTTGATCCACCTTAATGCCATTTCTGGTTGATTGGTTGCCAGTTCCTCAGATTCAGCTTTGGTCATCTTCATAGTGTAACCCCCAGGTGGCGCTATCCCAAGGGCTACTACCCCTGCCTGCTTAACCACTAACAGGTTGAGGGGCCCGGATCCGATGGCGGGTGCCTTCACCCAGAGGTCAGGGTTGGAACAGTCAGAAATGACTTGGTCACAGCCCTCTGGGTCACTGCAACCCCCCTTTCCTTCCCCTAGTGGCTCACAAACGTTACCCATACCACAATTGCAACATACACTTACCCCCAGGATTGATTGATCAGCTTGGTTCTGGGGACCCCCTGTGAAATAAGATGCAGCAACACAATAACCCCTGTACAGTATGGTTACACAAACACGCAGTTCAGACAGTATACTTTGCAAAACAACCAAATCTGATTTATTAAGGGGGAATAAGGGCGGGGGAAATCTGGTTAATTAGCTTAATACGCTACTATGTCAGAGCACTGTGCACAGGCTAACTCCCTACAAGTCACTGTCACTGGGTACCCAGGCAATAAGAGGCTAGCCTATTTAGTGCAGCTGGTTGGGGCCCTGAAGATGAAGACAAATGTTCAATACCCAAATTGATAATTCGGAACCAGCAGGCTCAGTTCATGTGGCCCTTGGGGCAGACAGGCCAAACTTGCACTCAATAGAACATCTGACAGGGAGCTACCCTGATTTTGTACTCACGACTCCAGCAGAAGGATCCCTCTCACACCACCTCAGGACATAGGCCTGTGATCCGAACACTTCTCTACACATTTACTGTATATGTAGGACAGAGGGGTACCATACCAGGCAGCTGCTTTAATTCCCGATCGCATTCACTGCACGACCTGGGAGATGCGACACAGCTTCACTTTTCCTGACTGACCGAGTGCGATGAAGCAGATTCTCCAGTCCTCTACATGGTGAGCCTGGTAGGTAGCTGCCATGTATACAGCCTCCTCTGCCTGCACACCACAGCGGATTTTGTCCGACTACTCTGGCGATACTGTCGCCCGACTTCTTTGGCCTTCCACATGCGCTTCCTACGTGAAGACTCCACAGTGCAGGAGCCCAGAGCTCCTTCCTTTCTCACGGCCACAACTACTCTGCCCCCTCGGCTGTTAAGCAGAGAGTCACAATTTGGGTGCGACCCGACTCTATTGGAGGGCTTCTGATGCCAATCCCCTCTGCCTCCATCTATTGGTGCAAAAAAGGCTCCACCTTCTGGACTTCAGTTCCCAGCATCATGGGCCATACCTCCCATTGGCAGCCAGCTCCCGAAAGAGTCCCAGCCCTAATTGGCTGCTCAATGCTCCATTTTAAGCACCCCTTGCTCCTTATTGGACCCAAAAGGCAGTCCTGGTCCAAAATGGAGGGGCAAAACACACAAAGTCCCAGCTGCAAGGGAAAACAGGTTAGACAAACTACATTTCTCAATACTCAGTCAACATATAATACATAACTAATACAGCCCAATAAGGGACCCGCTTTGCCCACTTAGTGATGGCAAAAACAGGGCACATAACCAGCGACTCAAGCGGGACTCAAACAGGAGAACCCACAGTCCCCTCCCTTTTTAGCGAACTGACTGGGTCAGCAAGCTGGCACCTCTTAAAGAGACAGCTAGAGGCATTTTAGTAAACCCCCATTTATAAGGGGGTTACAATAGCATCACAGGCCTCCCTGTCTCCTTGCACATGAGCTTCTTGTTACAGTTTCAGATGGTCCCCCAGATCTCCTTGTTTTTGTACTCTCATATTGTTGTGGTGCACAACAGAATGACCTACTTCCATTGGTTGTTACCTTTATGGTCTCCAACAAGTCAGAGGTAATAATACATCCTGCCCCGAGTTCAGGTCTATCATGTCAGTCACAAAATTTACTACCTCTTCCTTAGCTTTATCTGAGAGCAACAGTTGGGGGTTCAGTCTCCCCAACTAGTCTTCTTGGACCAACCCAGATGTACTTCAAGCTGTAGCATACCATGATCTGAAATACTAATAGGTAGCATTTCCATTAGTTTTACCCTGCTCATATGTTTCCTCTTACATAAAAATGTCAGTACCTGAGTACTCTCTGTGTGTGGCTGAAAAATAAGACTCCTGATGGGCCTCTGAATACTTGCAACACCTCATATCTTGGTATCCTAGGTTAAAGGTCTGCATATGGACAAATCTTTGTTCAGGGGACACTCTGACTTGGTGGGCCGGCACTCATAGTATCTAAATTCGGCTGCATTACAAGATTCAAGTCGTCCCCCCCCAGTATTACTATGTCTTCTCCCTTTTTTGCAATTAGATCAAACAGTTTCTTAAAGAAGGAACATTGGGCTCTGGGAGGGGCATATACATTTACCAGTGTAATATTTTCACTCTTCAGAAGACATTGCACCAGAACAGAGCATCCCTCCCTATCCTGGATTATCAGTGTTTCCTGGAAAGGCAGTGAAGAATGGATCAAAATGGACAGCCCTCTTTATTTACCTGAGGCGTGTACAGAGTGATATTGGTGACCAGAGCCAAATTTCAGCAATTTGTTAGGCTCCTCTGCATTTAAATGGGTTTCCTGCAGAAACACTACACTTTCCCTTTCCATTTTACCTTTAGTCATTATCTTGTAACTTTTCACGGGACTATGCAGTCCATGTACAGTGAAGCCTATCAGGATGAAGCCCAACTCTTCAGAATTCTGCAGTAGTGTTACTGCAGCAAACAATGCAGGTTCAATGGGAGTTAATCCCTTTTATCATGCAGGAAACCTGCAACACTGCGCTTCATCCTGGCGGGCTTCACTGTACATTTAAGGAGAGCAGTATTTCATCACTAGTTACCATAGTTACAGTTGTTTGCCAAATTCCAGTCAAAGCACTTCACATTGTACATTATATCTCCCCTCCACTACCCCACCAACCCAGCAGGACCACCACCCAATTCAACAGCAATACATAAATCAACATTCCCCAGTGTAGTATACTGGGTCTGACACATAATAAATAGGGAAGATACTGAGCATACATTGAAGCTGAACACAACTGTTTATTAACTTGGAAGCAGCATGCTGAATGCATACACACACACACACACACACACACACACACACGCACACTTAACCCCCTCTCCAATTTGAGGGTTTACCTTAATGTCTTCCTGGGTCCCTAATGCCCACTGTCAGGCTGGTGTCCCATCCTAGTGTGATCCTGTGTTTTTTTTGTGAGTGCCATGCTGAGCCTCCACGCTTGTCCCTTTAAGAGGATAGCTAATCTGTGTTTAGAAAATGGTCTGTGCTGGGTCCAGGCGATTTAGGGCCTGTGGCCGGCCAGACAGTGTGTTGTTTTGCTCCATTCTGCAGTCACTACTTGCGCAGAGGGAGCTTATGTAGGAATGGTGCCCATTTACTGTTTATCTGCTGTTATATTTGAGATAGAGATGTTTGTCTAACCTGCTTTAATTGTAGCTCGATTATTTAGATGGAAACCACCATGTTAGGTTCGGGACTTCCAGTAATTGGACCAATGGAACCACTGAGGGCCTAAAATGGAGCAAGGCCCCAGTGTCCTGTGGGAAGGAAATTCTGTAGTTTTGTAGTTTTTCAGTTGGCACCTAAATGGACCTGGAGGGGGAGCCCTTACTGTGACTGACAGCTCCTTCAGCAAACCGAACCTTTGGATTTACAAGGGAAATGCCTAGAGTGCCAAGAGACAGTGGATCAGTTAGAGTTGGAGGTTGAAGTGTGAACAGCTTGAGCTTTCGAGCAGCTGCTCCCTGAAAGGAGCGTAGGGAAATTGGCGGGAAGAGGCTCAACTTGCCTCCCTGTCATCTGTCTCCTGCTTGAGAACTGCCTATAGCAGAAGTCGGACTTGTTCAATTCAAATCTGGAACTACAGCAGAAGAAAAGAAGAAGTTTGTTAGTGCTACTTGCAATTTGGACCAAAAACTTGCTCCTGAAGTGATTGGCCCAGCTTGTGTGCGAGACATCCTCGGATCGAAAGGTTTGCTCAGTAAAGCTGCTGAATTGCAACCGGACTATATTCAAACTGATTTGTCAAGTAGTTGTTGATTTAAATGTGTTGAATGTGTTTTGTGGGTCAAGTCCTGCTTCCCCACGAAAGAACCTGTTACACCAGCTAGAGGCTTCACCAGCAGAGGATCACAAACATTGCCAGACTGCTCATCCTGTCTGGGCCCTGCCACTTTGGCCTAGGCTGCTACTCCATCACCAGAGACTGCCACGGCAAGACTGGCTTGGGGATCCAGACCTTGTGTAGCAACAACACACAGGTTGCGGCCACCTGGAGGAAATGTTGTGAAGAGGAGATGTGTCATGTCGGCCCTGTTTCCCCAGGCTTTTCTGTCATCACCACGTGGTATCCATATCACCTGCTTTGCAGCAGGTTCCTGATAGCTTGAGTACAATCAGGGTAGCTCCCTGCAATGAGTGTTTAAATCATTTGTGTACCAACTAATTGTCTCAGTTTCTTGGGTTTACAAAGGACTGAGCCAACCGGCTCAGATTACAGATAACCTGGGTGTTTTGTATGTTAACTGATTTTCTTTACACTAAGGGCCCCAACATAAGCTGCAATGCTAGCCACCCCCAGGCAACGCCTCTGGCTAGCCAGACTTACCATCCTAGGTACCCAGTGTTGTGTGACTGCCACGTTGGGACTAACAGTGCATGCCAAACCTGAATCCTATCAGAGTGCAAATCATTTGACTAGATTCATGCCCCTTCCTTGTTCACTGCCCCTAAATAAACCCAATTGTCTTTTTCACATTTAACCTGGCTAGTGTGCATATTATTAGTTGGGTTGCAGTGCTAAGAGTGTGCAGTTGTACTGCTAACCTTATTTTACAGGAGGTCTCCAAGGAAATTGCTGCAGGTCTAACCCTGGTGGTAAGTGTGAAGGGTGTGTGCTAAGTGTTAGTGTTCCATACTGTCTGTGAATTTACCACTGTGTTAGGTACTGGGCCATTAGGAGGGTTGGTGGATGGTTATAGCTTCCCAGAGGGCTATGCCAGAGCAGACAAGCAACCCCAATACCACTTCTCTGGGTGGAAGCACCTTATTAGTGAACTCAGGCCACTCAACCTGTGTATAGCCATACAGGCATGGGTAGTAGCCCTTAGAAAAGCACCATGTAGGGGTTACATCTTGAAGGCACCACTGGGATTAGCGCACCCTAGTGGCTAAAAGTTAGATTTTCAGTCAAGTACAAAGTTGTCAGAAAATTTGAAATGGAGGCCCTGACTGTGTCCAAGTGGAAAATTCCCCCTCCACAAGCTAGTCGTACATTGCATGATGGAGTGGAGTGAGGCTGAAGGGATCGACTCCCGCCATGCATTATTACTGTTAGATATCCCCGTAGAAACTACTAATGTCATTATAGAGGACACTGTGGGGAGAGTTAAGTGCCTGGGGAAAGTTGAAGTACAAGGGCGGGACTCGGATCTGTTTGCCCAGACCTTGGTGGCCCTCATTTCCTGTAGCATCCCCATAGACCCTGAGACAGTGCCCCCTGTTATCATGCCAGAGGGGTCCCCGAAGGGGTGGAGCATCATTCATTTACACAGCGACCCATCTTCCCCAGGGGGATCCCCGATGGTGGAAGGATTTAAGGACAAATTATTGAGACTTATTGCCACTGAAGGACAGGTGGTTAAGGATTTGTGGAAGGCTTTGGAGGACTCTGAGGAGGTTACCCCCTTTCAGTCTCCTTTGGCCTCCCCAGATTCCCCTATGGCACCCACCATTGTAGCGTCCCCCATTGTGATACCCTCAGTGCACCTGGACTCCTGTCACAGGCTCAGGCTGTTTTCAGGTGCTGTTCTAATGCCAGTGGGGGAAGATGATTTGGAAAACTGGATGGATCATGCCACCTCCCCCCCCCGGTCCAAGAGTGGCAGTGCTGTGAAGGGGAGAAACGCAAGAGACTCATGGAAAGTTTGAGGGGCCCCTCCACTGGATGCCATCCAGTTCCTTCTGTCCACTAACCCCGAGGCCTCTGCAGCTGAGTACTTATCTGCTTTAGAAGGGGTATTTGGCAGTACTGAATCCAGAGAGGATTTAATGTGGAAATTCAAGTTTGCGAAACAGTGGAAGAATGAGAAACTGTCTGCTTTCATGATCCAGGCAGAACAGGCTTTACAAAGGGCACATCGTAAATGGGGTAGTTCAGCTAGTGTACTGAATCATGTCAGGCTAGAACATATCCTTAAGTCTGCCCATTATTCGAGTGTACTCATGTTGAAGTTAAAATTCCTAGACAGAAAAGCTTACCCTCCTGAGTACTGTTGGCTAATGAAGGAAATTCGGGAGGCCAAAAATGATGAAGATGACTAGGAACCGTATGCGGGGGTTGCGAGAACTGCCCTGAACCCTGATAGATCTATCGAGAAAGAGGACCACTCTGAGTCAAGTCAGTGAGCTATTAAAAGAATTAAAAAGAACTAAAAACCAGCCAGCAAGCTGCGGCTGAGCCAGCTAAAAATCCTGGCCTTTGCCCCACTAAGACTGAGCCTAAAAGTGAGACTCTACCTGTGGATGCATGGGTCAATGCACTTGCTGCTGAACCCTAAGCTGACCCCACCATGGTAGAAGAGATGAGGGAATTGCAAGCCATGGTGTGGGATCTCATTTATGCCACCCGATCGTCTGCCCCTTGGAGGGGCTATGGGGAAACTGAACCAGAGTCTAAACCAAAAGAAGAGACTAGGGCCCCACTCCCTGGTTACTACAAACCTTGGGAAGACCCAGCCTGTCCTGTTGACCCTGGAGGCATGGTGTTTTGTTACCGTTGTGGAGAAGATGAACACACCCGATGAGTTTGTGATGCTCTCGAGGACCTACGGAGAGTCACTACCAAGCTACTGAGCCTGATCCAACAAAATAACATAAAGCCACAGCCAGGTCCACCACAAAAATCCTTTTACTCCAAAACTGCTGTGGCTTCATCCACCAAACCAGCTTCTCCAGACTGGTCCGAGTTGATGGGTCCTTCCATGGAAACAACAGTAACTGTTAACGGCATCTCAACTCAGGCTGTGTTGGACAGTGGCTCACAGGTCACTATTGTGCTCAAAAACTGGTATGACCAGCACCTGTCTGATCTCCTGCTCCTACCCCTTGAAGGACTTCATGTGTGGGGTTTGAGTGACAAATCCTACTTCTATCAGGGGTGTGTACGACTGTGGTTATCCTTTCCGACTGCTATTGCTGGCATGGATGAACCAGTAGAGACCTTGGCCATGGTGTGCCCACTGACTGGAATGTGTGATGCCATCCCATTGGTAATTGGCACTAATGCTCACATATTCGGCCGGCTAGCCCAGTTGTGTCAAGAGAAACAAGCAAAATGGACTGGCCGAGCTCTACACATCCCTGCCATGGTGCGCAGAGTATATAAGTTACAGATGAAAACCCAAGAGATTGAGAAGGATGAACCAGTGGGAGTAGTGTGGAAGAAAGATCCGGAATCACTTGTGTTGCCACCTAGTGCTCAATGTACCACCAGTGGTGAAGTATGAATTAAAAAGGATGTTAAGAATAAGAAACTAATGCTGGATGCCCCAGAGGAGCAAAAACTACCTGAGGGACTATTAGTTAAGCCTAGCATCCTGTCAGCCTGAGCTCATGCTTATGCTCAGCGGTTAGTGGTGCAAGTCCAAAACATGTCTGACCGGGACATCAGAGTGAATTGAGGTGCACCCTGGCTACTGTGTACTGTGCAGACACTGCTGTGTTGCCTAGCAAGAAATGCACTGGAGAGGATGGTGAGGTAACTCCTGATCTGTTCGATTTTGGGGAGTCCCCATTCCAGAAGAGTGGAGAGTAAAGATCAGTCAAAAACTAGCCCAGTGAAACAAGGTATTTTTGCTAAAGGAATGGGAAGTGGGATGTGTCACTGGGGCCGAACATTACATTAGACTTCATGATGAAAAGCCTTTCCATGAGACATCTCACCACCTGGCGCCAGCAGACATCGACGATGTTCAAAGCCACCTTCAAGAGATGCTAGCAGCTGGAATCATACAGGAGTCTCGCAGTCGGTACGCCTCCCCATTGGGGTAGTCCGGAAGAAAAATGGCTCTGTGAGGATGTGCGTGGACTACCAAACTCTGACTCAAAGAACCATACCTCACCAATACACTATGCCATGAATCCAGGATGCCTTCAACTGCCTTAATGGGAGCCAGTGGTTCTCTGTGCTAGACCTCCAGAGTGGGTATTACCAGATCCCTATGGCCCTCGAAGATAGAGAAAAAAACAGCCTTCATCTGTCCCTTGGGTTTTTATGAAATTTCTGCACATGTATCAAGGCATTTCTGGAGCATATGCTACCTTTCAGTGATTGATGGAGTGAGCTGTGGGGGACATGAATGTATTGGAATGCCTTGTTTGTCTGGATGATGTTACTGTGTCTGGCCAGAACCTTGAGGAGCATGAAACTCATTTATTTAAGGTTCTAGACTAGTTGGAAGACTTTGTCTTAAAGCTATCAATCGACAAGTGTCAATTCTTCCAGCAATCAGTGAAATATGTCAGCCACATCGTGTCATCTAAAGGAATTCAGACAGATCCAAGCAAAGTAGAAGCTTTGACCAAACCTGGCCACAGCCCAACAACCTTAAAGAACTGCAATGATTCCTGGGGTTCTGCAGCTACTACCGCCGAGTCTTGAAAGATTATACTAAAGTCATCTGCCCTTTGCTTAATCTAACTCAAGGTTATCTGCCCACCAATCGAAAATACAAGAGAGATGCTGTTAAAGAGGAAGAGAAGGTCTATTTTTGAACTAGTGAACTCTTTGGGACAAGGTGGACTCAAGAGTGTGAGATGGCTTTCAATGATATCATTCACCAACTTACCCATGCCCCTGTCCTTGCTTATGCAGATCCCACCAAGCCTTATGTATTACATACCGATGCCAGCTTAAAGGGTCTTGGTGCTGTACTGTACCAGGAGTATGAGAAAGGACTATGCCTAGTGGTGTTTGCTAGCAGGAGCCTGACCCCATCTGAAAAGAACTACCCTGTACACAAACTTGAGTTCCTTGCACTAAAATGGGCCATAGAGGATCGATTTCATGAATATCTTTATGGTGCATAAATCCTAGTAAAAACTGACAACAACCCCCTCACGTATTTGATGGACTGCATCTGACTAAGGAGGGAGTCAGTGCATTGGGGCAGAAGTTTGACGTCTTTTCAGAATATTTAAACTAGCAAATGGAGAGAGGGGTGCAGCACCCCATATGTCGAATGGGAAGAACACCCCAGCTAGTGGTCAAACAGGAGTTCAGCATGTTTGCAGTTCATTTGCATCACCAGGTAAGGAAAAGAGTCCGGCTCCCCATATGGCCTTTGGGGAAATGCCAGACCTCATCCAACAACTAACACACCAAAATCTGGCCAGTGGAAAATCATGTACACAAATGCTCATGTCTGGAAACAAGATCCCAGGCCTGCAGGCAATAATGACAGAAGCTAAACTGGACATAGTAGCCATTAGCGAGATGTGGTTTACCAGTAA
The DNA here is from genome assembly GCA_016271365.2 of Neoceratodus forsteri. Lineage (NCBI taxonomy): Eukaryota > Metazoa > Chordata > Ceratodontiformes > Ceratodontidae > Neoceratodus > Neoceratodus forsteri. Next base: position 360,182,540 of record JADMNL010000025.1, read on the forward strand.
CCACACTTGGGAGACTGCAGTACCTGGCTATGTACTGTTCAGAAGAGACCTAGGTGCAAAAAGGAGGGGTGGAGTGGCCCTTTATGTCAGTGAAAATATCAAAGCTACAGAAATTCAGAATACACATAAAGAGCCAGAAGAACTATGGGGTCACCCTGGAAACAGGAAATGGGACAGCCATACGAACTGGGTTGTCTACAGGCCTCCAGATCAGGGGGAGAACATAGACATATTACCATTAGAAGATATACAAAACATGACAGCTAAAGGGGAGGTTCTGATAATGGGAGACTTCAACATGCCAGATACATATTGGTCAATACCAGCATGAACATCTGCCAGAACTAGACACATGGTGGATTCCCTGCAGGGGGAGGGCCTCAAACAACTGGTACAACAACCCACAAGAGACAGGGCTATCCTAGATCTAGTACTGACTAACAGGAAAAGGATCACAGATCTCCAGGTAGAGGGGGCCAGTGACCATCACATGGTATGGTTCAATTTGGCCACTAGAACTAAATCTTCCCATTCCAAGGCAAAAATATAAGACTTCAGAGGAGCTGAGTTTGATAAGATGGCCAACAGAGTTAAGCTAGCCCTGGCAAAAAGAAATGCAGGTGAGGGGGCTTACCGGGTCATAATGTTATCGCTTAATAAGCGTATGGCATTATCGTGAACCCGGACCTGTGCACTCTCCATGTTGGACCCCGGGTTAGAATCCTAAGTGGGGGGTCTCAGGGACAACCCCCCCGCAATGGGGTGGGGGCAGAGCCCCTACAGAACATAAAATATAAAGAAATTGCTGAACGCATTAAGTCCCATGGTATTCTGCCATGCAACATTTTGACCCTGTGCCGTCAGGGGGTACAGGCAAAATGGGCAAGCATTAAGGATGCAATACTTGAAGCAACATCCCATTGTGTTAGAGAGAAAAGGAAGTGCAAAAGAAGAAGGAAACCACTTTGGTTCTCAAAAACAGTAGCAGAAAATGTCAGAGCCAAAAGGCTGGCCTTCAAGAAATATAAGGGAACACAATGGGATGAAGATAGGGAGGCATACCAAACTTCCCTAAGGGAAGCAGAGAAGGCAGTAAGGCAAGCAAAGGCCCAAACTGAGGAAACACTAGCACAAACAGTAAAAGAAGGTGACAAGACTTTCTATAGATACATTAGTGAAAGGAGAAAGTCCAGAGGGGGTATTGCTAAGATCAGAGGAGATAAGGGGTCATGTGAGGAGGAGGACCATGTGAAAACATCTATCCTAAATAGATACTTCTGCTCAGTATTTACTAAAGAGAAGGTAGGGCAGGGCCCACAGCTCAGCACCATGGACACAGGGGGGAGGGAGGTGTGCACTAGTCCCTTCACAAAAGAAAGGGTCCTACAAGAGCTCGATAAGCTCAGGGTGGACAAGGCAATGGGACCTGATGGCATGCATCCCAGGGTACTAAAGGAGTTAAGGTATGCATTATTGTGGGATATGAGATAGGAGCTCTGTAGGGGAAATTTGACTTTAGCTCCTTGTTAGCCTCAGTATGAACCATCAATAATATCCCCACTACTCAGTTTCTATGTCTTTGTTGCACAGATGTTGATTTCAAAGCCAATGCTGCAATTATGGCTGGTAAGTAAGGAAAGGGAATACACAGACTCTGTTATTCAAAGAGCCTATACTTGGGCTAGGGAGACTCCATGCCAGAAGTTACTTAACCTGGGTACCAGGGACAGTAGTATGCCCAGGAAAGCTAAATTAAGACAGTAGAGAGCTGGAGTTTTAAAGGGTGGTGCAGGCCTTGCATTGCCACAGCGGTGGGATTCCAGACTGCTGCAACTGCACCCGATTTTACAATCTGGGGTGCAATTGTTGCAGTTTACCTGCTTTATGGCAGCTTGCGCAAAGTTTGGCCGCAAGCTCCGTTCTAGGGATGCTGAGCAATGATGCATGCTAGACCAGAAAAAGATGGTCTAGCGAGTATCAAATGGACACAAGGGATGTAAACTCCCTCTAGAATGTCACAAGCCCGGTGCATTATATCTCTGACACACCTGAGACTTGCGGAAATTGGCAATATTCGAAAATCCAGCCCCGGGAGTCAACAGCATTATGCAAGTACCTCAATGGATCCCCAAAACATACAGGTGCAAGGGATTAACAAGTACATGAGAAAGAGAACTACTCAAAATGTTCTAAAGCTGACAGATTTCTTTACGATCACAAACATAGCATATATGTAATCATTGAAAATAATCTCAATTTACTGGTGATATGAAAAGGAAATAACGGATGGTGCTAGACTTATGGGTATGTCCTTAGGTGTGGGGCCCAGCTTCTTGGGCCTAGGCCCCTGATAACCTTAATTTGGCCATGCTACAATTTGTGATTTAAATTGCTTAGCACTGGCTAATACGCCACCAAAAAACATCTAATTGTCTTCTTGATTATCCCTAGTGGCACGATATGCAATACCAGAGAAAAGAAGTGTGTCCAGGAACCTCAGGTCCAATCACGTCAGCCTGTAGCTCAGTGGTTAGAGCACTGGTGTGGTATTCCAGGCACCTGGGTTCAATTCCCAGTAGCTCACATTATTTCTTTCTCACTACAATTTGTGATTTAAACTGCTTAGCAGTGGCTAATACTGTACCAAAACATTTCATTCTCATCTTGATTATTCCTAGTTGCAGGATATGCAATACCAGAGGAAGGAAGTATGCCCGGGAACCTGAGATCCAACGATGTGAGCATGTAGCTGAATGGCTAGAGCACTAGGACAGTATTCTGGGGCCTGGGTTCAATTCCCAGTAGGTCACATTATTTCTTTCTCTCTACAGTTTTGGAGTCCATACAAAAAAATCTTTATCTGAGCATATTTTACACTGGTAATGTTTGCAAAAATGAATAAGACTGACAATGAGGAGTGCCGGCCTGGCTGTGGCAAGCAAGGAACCCTCTTTCACAATTTGTGGGGTTGTAAATGTACTGCATACAAAACTGACGGAATTCCAGAGTAAAACATCTATCAGAGGTACTGGGAATTCAAATACCCCTCTCTTTTATGGTATTGGTATTTAATACCGCACTAACACTGGGCCTTGATAAACCAAAAGATAAGTTTTCATTTGGAACAATGGCAACAAAAAAGGTTAATGTTAACCCATTGAAACTCACCTAACTTGACTCCGTTTGAGAAGGAAAAGTGGCGGTATACTTAAGGAGACTCATTTGAAAAACTTGGTATCGACTTTATACAGTAGATGATGTTACAAGCTCAACATGAGAAGAGACAGAATGCCTCCTCCCTCCTCTCCCAAAACTATGATCCTCCCCTTCCCTCTTAATGAGAAATCAAAGGAGTTACTACAGATGGCCTTCTTAGTTATCTTCTTGACTTTCTTCCTTTTTATTTATTTATTTGGGTCTAGGATTACAAGTTCCTTTGAGCCAAGCCTCTTTTACAAAGGCTCCACGTCAAGTGAGAAGCAATACATACGTGAACAAAAAAACTGAGTAACAAAGCAGAGACAGAATACATACAGTTTCAAACAGTTGAATACAGACATTTGGGGGAAGGTAGGTACCAGGACAGGACAGGGTAAACAGAGACAGATTGAGGCTTGGAGGGATCATAATGGACAGAAGCAGCTGTGGACGTTGTCAGGCCTCGAGAAAGTGCATAGGTGGGTGGGGGAGGGATGTGAAGGAGAGGGAGAAGTAAATGCTAGGAGGGAGAGCAGTTTAGGAGGGGCAGTCAGAGGAGCTGGAGGCAGAGAGGTGGAGGCGGAGGTTGGCTTTGAAAGGGCCAAGCTTTTGAAGAGAGGTGATGTCATTGTTGAGTCCATTTATCCAGCTTGGGGCTCGGTGAGCAAAGGATCTTTGGCCCTGTGTGGCGTGGCACTGAGGGATGTGCAGTAGTTGATATTCAGAACCTCTGGTGAGGTGGGGGATCCGAGCTGTACGTAGGAGCTCTTGGACTCCGGGGTGGGGTGCAAAGCCTTGCATAATTTTTTAGCCATTTAGTAGGTATGGTACTTGATACGGTTTGAAAGTTGGAGCCACCCTGTTTGAGCACAGAGTTCACATGTGCGGGTGAGATGGTGGGATTCAGTAATGAGACGGAAGACTTTGTTTAAGGCCAAGGATAATCGCCTAAGGGCTGTCAGTGGTGGACCCATAGAGAACAAGACCATAATCAATAAATGAGACCACAGAGCTCTGTACTGCTATCCTTAAGGCATCTGAGGTAAGACATTTCCTATGCCTGTAGTGGAGACCAATGCGCGTGTTAACAGCTTTGGTGACATTGTCACTGTAGATGCCATGAGATAAGTTACTGTCGAGTGTGATTCTAAGATATTTGAAGGATTGAACTTGATCGAGAACAGTACCATGGCAGTTTGTAATTGTGAGGGGTTGAAGCCTGTGTTTGTTGTGGGAGCCACAGAAGAGCATTGACTTTGTTTTCCTATAGTTGAGGATCAGCTTTAACTATTAAACCATTTTTCAATGGAGTTGAAGCCCATCTGGAGCTTTTTTTGGAGTAGGTGGGGGTCCTGATGGGTGGCATGGATGACGGCGTTGTCCGCATAGAGTAGAATTTGTTCCGGGCAGGACTGTGGAAGATCGTTCAAGAAAAGGCTGAAGAGGAGTGGCCCAAGAATGGATCTCTGAGGGACTCCTGAGCATATGGGTCTAGCATCAGACAGAATATTTGCAATTTTCACTCTTTGGGAGTGGTTTTCCAGGTAGCTCTTAAACCAGGTTTTAGACTCAGTGGAGAGCCCAGCATTTTGAAGTTTAGTGATGAGTATTCGATGATGGATGGTATCAAAAACCTTAATCAGGTCTATGAAGACCAACCCAGTTAGGTGATTATTATCCAGGGAGTTGTGGATTGCTCCTGTGAATTCTAGAAGGGCAGAGGTAGTGCTGTGGCCTTTTCTGAAACTGTGTTGTTGCTTGCATAGGATGTCATGCTTTTCCAGATATTCCATCAGCTGGTCTGATCCTACACGTTCAATGGTCTTGGTGGGGGAGGGGGGGTAGTATGGATATAGGCCTATAGTTCCCATGAAGGGCCTTGTCCCCACTCTTGTGGACTGGTGTAAGGGTGACTGATTTCCATCTGTTGGGGAACTGGCCAAGAGTGAGGGAGAGGTTGAAAATCCAAGTTAGTGGGGACAACACTTCATATAGAGTTAGTGACAGAAGTTTAAGTTTGAGTGTGTCCCCACTTGTTCAATCCGGCAATTGCATTGCTGACGTATTTGCGGACTTCATACCTACTGACTGTTGTGAAGTAAAAGGGGGGGAGCATATTGAAGCAGAGGATGGGGGGATGAGAAGGGGTGCAGGAGCAAAGTTGTCATCGAAGAAGTCTGGCGGGAGAACACTACTGAGATCAGAGAACGTGTTGTTGAACATGTTAGCTATAGTTACTGGGTCCAGAGTTATAGTCCCATCCACATCCAACATGGTAGGTGCTGTTTTGGGTAGCTTCCCTTTAACTTCATTAAAATTATTCCAGAAGGACTTCCCCTTACCCCAGGTGCTTGTGAGGGCATCTTTGTAATAGTTACTTTTCTGCAGGGGTATTGCTTTAGTGCAGTCACTTCTAGCACATTTGTAGTTTTGTATATCTGCTTGCCTACCTGTGGCCTGTGCATGAGTCCATAGGTGCTCCCTAGCCTTCAGAAGTGCTAGGAGCTCAGCGGAGAGCCATGGGTTGCAGAGTCCTTTGATTTTCCTCTTTTTGAAGGGGGCGTAGGAGTCACAGGCAGCACTGAAGGAGTTGATGAAGAGGTCAAGCGCAAAGTTGACATCCGTTTCTTGGACCAGTCTTGTCCATAAATTGTATTAGTGAGAAGGATGAACTGCGCCATGCGACAGTCTCAGTCAATTATTTTCTTTGTATCCTATTGTCTTTTATCTGCAAGATACATGAAATAAATTAAAAAAAATTTGATTAAAAAACAAAATAACGCCCAGTGGCGCTGAGGGCTGAGGCGCTAGACACCACACCTCGCGCTGCGCCAGACCGACGAGGAATGGACTTGGGTGGCGGGGCGTCGGCAGGGGAGGGAGGATCGGCGTCCCAATGGATGCTCTCCTCCCTCAGGGGTGGGAACCTGAAGCCTGCCGTCTATATACCTCTGAGCGGTGGAAACACCGACAATAGAGGGGATGGAGGCGGCCCGCCTAACGGAGTCGTGGAGGGGACGCCGCTGATGCATGAGTGCTCTGGCTGCGTCAGCATGCCATCACTCGGGACGTATGTCCCAAGCGTTCGGCATCCCAGAGGGTAGGGGACGTAAGGGGAGAAAAGCAGAAAAATTCCCTCCGGCAGCCCTAGATGAAGGCCGCCCTAAGTCCACCTGGACCACCTACAGGACAGACCCCACTGTGCAAGGAGAGGAGGATGGGCACTCTAGGGGCAGATCCCTAAGGTGGGCAAGGGTGACATGAGCGGACGGAAGGAGGGGGCTCCGGAGGTAAGGAAGGAGGATAAAGAAAGAAAAAAAAAAAATATTTACCACTTCTGAAGGTAAGCTATTCCACAGTCTGAACATCCTTTTGCTAAAGTCTTTAAAACAGTCACTTGAATTGCATTAAATAATGTGTGGGTGATCTTGCCATGTTTAGTGAGTTTATGATCTTGAACCTGGTGCGGTGGTATGCCCATCAGACAACAAAGTGAGAAGAACGGCGTGGTGCGTATTAACTCATATGTTCAAGATATTTAACACCCTAAACATGGCAGGATAAACCAAATATGTTATTTTCATCAATAACTGAGTTTTTGTGTGATGTGGAGTGGCAATATTTTTGAATGAAGCTAAGAAATTATAATTGAAATAGCAAGTTTGAATTGGGGAAAAACTGATGTGATTTAATATATGGGTGATAGTACACATATGTGCATTATCACTTGTAAATTACAGAGTTTGAAAGTATGTGAAAACAATATGTTATCACTGTTAACCAGTAATTAAAACAGCCAGTTCTAAAAAATATAACAGAATCCACGTCTTTGTGTTGTGATAGGAGTATGCCAAAGGTTATATCATGTGCAGGTAACCTGTCTCATAAGGGTAAGAAAAGTAATAAAAACAGGGTGTACTACTTGGTAGTATCATTAAATAATTTTTGTTACAATTGTTTGTCATTAGAGTCACACAGGGGGTATGGTTCCATACTCAGCTACCTGGTTCTCTGTCCCATTACAAGTGAGAGAAACTGCAGACAGTCTAAGAGAGAAACAATGTGAACCAAGTTTGAACATGGGTGAAGAAGGTAGGTAGGGAGGGAGGGAGGTGTTGTCAGAGGGGTTAGATTGGTGCTGAGGAATTATGGGTGCCCAGGCATGCTGCTTGAGCACTAGTCCCCTCCTATTGCTACCAGCAAACAGATCAGTTTTCATTTTCGTTCATGCCAATCTGCTTATCTAACATATTTAAAGCGAACAGCCAGTACAGCTCCCTTTTCTCTATGGCTTTATTCCAGTCCCCAACATTGGTAGGTTGCTGTACTTCCTCAATAGCCCAAAATTGTAGGTATACCAGTGAGTGGACAGCTCTATTAAAGTCAAAGTGCATGGTTACAAGTGACCCTTCCTATCCGTTTCTTATGGCAGTTTTGTGTTTGCTAATTTGTGTTTTTAAAGGCCTGATGATTTTGCCTAAGTAATAATGTGAGCAAGGGCATGTTACAAAAGCAAATCACAAGGTGGAATCATAGTTCAAGTAAGTCTTAATCTGAACATTTTAATTGCCACTAGGGTGCTCTATTTCTTGTTTCTTTGAAGTGTTATCACATTGGGGTCTATGCAGTAAATGGTTTGATTGTTTATGCACTGCGTATCCACAGCACGCAGGCAACCCTAAGTTGAAATGCTGCAAGCCAGGCATCCAGCAGACCCCAAGCAGCATTCATGGAAGGGATGAGCACCCCATGCACACTAGATCCCCCCGGCCGAAGGCTCAGCTATGCATGTGACCAGTCCAGTGGCATGTCTGAGGGTCTACCAGCACTCTATGCCATTCACGGAAGGGATGAGTACCCCATGCATACTAGATCCCCCTGGCCGAAGGCACAGCTGTGCTCGTGGCCAGTCCAGTGGCATGTCTGAGGGTGTACCAGCACTCTATGCCATTCATGAGGGTGCCGAGTGCTGGGCAAGAGGGTGCAGGATGTGACAGAGGGGACCCTGCCTAATCTTTTGTGCTCCCCATGAATCCAATGGCTGCAGCGGGACAGAGAATCCCCCCACTGTGGTGCCGCAGCCCACCAGGCTGACAGGGAGGGCTGGAGCAGCCATGTGGACACTCGTCCATACTTTGAAAATGTAGCAGTCCTATGCCTTCCCGGAATCCCCTGTCTGCAAGAAACAGAGGATCACTTTGATATCAAGGACAGGCATCCAATTGGATGCCCGCCTGTGTCTGTCCAACCACCCCAGTGCAGCTACATGCTGAGGGAGCCTGTGAACAGGAGCCCTGCAGAGGAACATGGTACTGCATGCTGCTCATTGTCTGTCTGTCCGTAGGTGAGTAGCTACGCAGGCTGGGTAGCTGGCCCCTCAATAGTGAATAGCCCCATTGTGCGCATCTTCTGTATGGAGTCATACCTGGATTTAATAGTCCCAAAAGTAACTGGTTACTCTCTGCTGGGACTATGTATCATTGCTAGGTCGGGTACTCATGATCCAAGCATAGCTCTGCACCTGCAGACAGGCGTGAGGTGGCCAGCATTCCTGATCATTGGCCACCTTTGTGTGGCTGTCTGTGACTCTCTCCTGGTTCCCTAACATAACAGATCCCCCGCTCTGCACAGAGCAGCAGATTTGGGGATGGTGCAGGACATTTTATTTTAGTAAAAAGATGAGTGGGTGCCTGAATGGCTCTCCCTCCCTGTCAGCACAGTGGGGGGGGAGGATTCCTCATCCCGCCACATCCAGTAGGTTAAACTGGGGGGGTGCACAAAACATACGGTAGGGTCCCACTGTCATATCCTATGCCCCCCCATGCCCAGCACTCCATGCCTACGTGAATGGCATGGGGTGTGGGCGCACCCCCAGACATGTGTGTGAGTGACAGTGCTGTGTCATCTAATATAGGTTAATCTCCAGGTGGACTATGTGTAGGTATATGGGGAGCCGGAAGTGAGAGATGATTTAAAAAGAAAAGGGGCATGTTATGATGATGTACTGTATTTACAAATCATCATCAGCCCTCCGCACCCCGACAGACTCTCTTGTTATCGCAGTTGCTCCACTCATTCCTTGTTAACTAGGTGTGTAGCACCTAAATAACATGAGAGACTGGTGCACATGTTGTGAACAAATTCAAGTGCATGAGTCATCCCACTAAGTTGTTTATACTTCCATGTTGGATGAGTTTTAACTGACCTGTTATGTTTTTTTTTATTTCTGTATCTAACTTTTTACATACTCTACATGGTGATAGTTGTAGTACCTCGCTTGCTGAACTGTGTGTAATTGCAATATGGTAATAATACTGTATGTTCCAATGGCCTTTAATCAGTACAGTAGAGTTATAAAAAAATTCAGGTATATGAATAAAATTTGAAATGGATTCGAACTGAAAATAAAATCAGTTGAACTTTCTTTATTCAGTTGAAGTCATGAATTAACACAAATACAGTGTTAAGAAGATCAGTCAGACGTTGAGCAAGTCATCAACAATTTGAAATTCAACTGCCTGCGGGGTCTAGTCACTGCTGCATTCTTCCTCTGGCTGTGAGTATGGAGGAGTGGATGCCTTCAGAGCTGACGTTAATGTTGCTTCTTCATTTTCCATTGTCCCCCAACCTTCCTTCCTCCCTCCCTCCCTGGGGGCCCAGCACCTAATCTCTGTGATGCCCCCACCAGCTGACCCCAGTGTATGATTCCATGTCTCATGTGCAAAGTTCAGTTTCATCACTGGGTCAGCCTAGCTTTTTTCTTCTTTTAACTCCTTTGGGCTTCCCATGTCTTACGATCACACAGTAAATGGGCTCTTCCACGTCCCTCTTCTACGTTTTAAGTCCTGGATCACACTTGTGGGTGTAGGAACACACACTGTACAACAAGTAATTCATGTCTTACAAGCTGACTGGAGAGTGGGGTGGTATTCTGGGTGCTGATCATTGGTTTTGGGTTACTCCTACTGTCCGTTATCCACCCCTACTGATGTTACATTATGAACGTTGAGCTCTGTCTGTATTACACATCACGTTAAATGAATAACAGTACGTACTATCATAGTTTTACTCTTATTATGCAGTTCCTGCGGTACAATATGGGGTATACAAGGAGTCTGGACAACAAATATGGGCATGCTAATCAACAATTACATCCAAGCCTAATTGTAACATGGCATTAAAGATAGCACTCAAATGGAAAGAGATCGGATTGGTCGAAATGCACCAGCTGAGCAAAACCAAGCAGTGATTAATCCAGCATTGTAACATGGCAAAAGTAATAGGAGGGTAGGGAACAAAGCTGATAGGTGTAACAGCGTCAGGTGTCACAAGAGCAACACGGCATTGTGAGATGATAATGCCGTGTTGAGATTGTGAATGCGCGTAGAAATGGGTTGCGAAATGTGGCTAGGAGTCGGTATATCTCTAGGTGGACCAAGAGGTGGCGCGATCAGCAGAGAAGAGAGCGAGTAGTGGCACAGGAGTGTGAACCAGGTTGCCACCTATTGGTGGGACATGGAGTAAGTGTGTGGAGGAGACTCCTGACTTACGTGTAGGTCGTGGTGAGATAGGTAGCACAGAAAATGGATGTGGGAGCCGAAAGGCTGCACTTTGGAGCGGAGGACGGGACCCGACGTAAAGAGCGATACTGGCAGCAGAATGAGATAGTAGAAGTGCAAGAACATTAAGTACGGGCTTGAGAAAAAGAGGAGAACTAATCTGATGTTGGACTAGTGCCACCTGTTGGTCAGTAAGAGCAGCGGAGCTGAAAACAGTCCGGGCACAAAAGCATTGTGAGTGTTTTGGGGCAGCAAACTATGTATCCAGCAGGTAGTTCCCAGAACGCACCAGGGTAGCAGAATGAGTGGAAAATGAAGCATAGGAGGAGAACAGATGCTCGGAACTGCGAGGTTTGTAATTGACAAAAAAATGGTATATATGCCTAGCAAAGTTAATGAAAGGCATAATGTGTGAGAAATTGGTGCACACTATGGAAGTGAATGTCGTCAGTGCAGTGTCCACGTGCATTGTAGCACTTATAGAGAGAGTTACAAAAAAGGAGTTATAAAGCATAAATGAGTAAGTGAAATGATTAGAAGCAGTGATGACTGTGTTGGAACAAGAAAAACAACAGCCAGAGAACACTAGCATTGCACAAGCCATGTTACAAGTGCATTAATCCCCCTCTGAAGGTGGCATCTAATGGGGAGTTAATGCATGGTTGGACCTTTGTACGCCCTCGGCCTCCGGCCTTGTGCCACAATGGTCCCAACCATGCATTAACTCCCCATTAGATGCCACCTTCATCTGTGATTAATGCTTATGTAGTGCCAGCTTCTGCACTACCAATTGCAGCCACAGGAGAAAGGAAATCCGCACAATGAAAATAGTAATAAGACACCTGATATTGGGGGTGAGCAAAGAGATGTATGTGTGGGCAGCAGCTGCACGCAGCAAGTAAGCAAGCAATCGTAGCAATGCTCGGGAACTACACAGAGATGCCGGCAGCATGAAGTGCCTCGCAGCTAGACCTGAAGTAAGCCAACAGCAGTAGGCATCTGGAACCGTTGTTTCGCATGGGTAGAGCGACAAAACTCTGTCAAAGAAAGCAGTCAGCAAGAAATGTGTTCTAGATGTTGGGGAAAAAAGTAATGTTGTGACTAGTCTTGCACAATACATACAAATAAAAAGATCTGTCCCATGATGCGGTAGTGTGAGTGAGCTCCCCGATGTAACAACTAACGGCAATACCTGAAAACCGTCGGTCAGAATGTAAAAAAAAAATTAAACTTGTCTTTGTTTGACACGGCAATGTAATGTAAGCAGCTGTAGAAAATGTGTGTACACTACATAAATGTATGTGACCCATGGAACATGAACACGCACGGTCCTACACCATCACTGTAACAAAAACAGCAACCTGCAGCATGTTTTATGCACAGCAGTAAGTGATTGGCACAATATGTAAGTCGTTTTGCATCTAATATTACAGTAACAATACTTTCCTGCCACTTGTCATGTTACAAGCGCATTAATCCCCTCCAGAGTCGGGCTCTACCAGTGGATTAATGCCTGATGGGTGGTTGGAAGCACTCAGCATGCGGCCTTATGCACCAACCCCCCCCAACCGGGCATTAATCCACTGGTAGAGCCCTCCTCTGTCGGGGATTAATGCTTACATAATTTTGTATCAGTTATAACATTCACTTCTTTGCTTTGCCTAATGGTATTTGGTGTTCTTACTGTAGTTCAGTATTCATATTTCACTTACCTTGTATTTGGTTTTGTTCATTATTCATATTTATTCCCAGCTTGTCTTGCATATATTGTTACATTCGCTTAACTGCTTTGCCTAAATATTATTTGGTGTTCTTGCTGTGATTCTGCATTCATGTTTTCCTACATTGTATTTAGTATTGTTCACTGTCTAATACTTGCATGTGTACTCTCCTGGGTCATACCCAGTTAAAAAAAACACACATAAATAAAGAGAGAGCGTGAGAGAGATAGAGAGATACATACATAAATAAATAAATGTCTGCCGTGTGTGTGTGTGGGGGGGGGCAGAAAAGAGGCACCAAAGGGTTCTACCTTACCAATTTTATTTTCCTCTCTGTACCAGTGATCACACTGCCGTCTGTGTGTGAGCTGTGCAATACTCAGTTTTTATCCTTAAGGGGAAACCTGGCAGTATGTGCTGGCTTTCTGAGCTAAGTTTCTTTGGCCACGTTCAGCAGGCAGCTTGGTATGAAACTACTTGTTGAATTTTTAAATTATGTCAGTCTGTGGGTACGTGAACAGAGAGAAGCACTCGGCTGCTAATGTTTTCCTGATTATCTGGTTGTGTTAGCCCTCCTGATCAGCAGGTGTCTTCGCTACAGCCTGACTGCCTGTAGCCTGTGTGTGTCCATTCTTGTCTGTTTCTGTTCCTCCCAGTTGGAGGTGGAGCGGGTGTGTCTGTTGGCTACACTGTTACTATGGTGATCAGACGCTACAGTGGCATGTAGCTGGAAGAGGCAGTGAAAGCAGAGTGGAGGAAGGGATTACAAAGAAAGAAGAGAGAAAGGAGCAGGTAGGAGAGCCACTCTGTGCCCTACAATGATCGAACAAAGTTACGTAGGTGCTAGCAATGATGATACCTTTGTTGGACTAATGCAATGGTTTAGGGTTTTGATACCATGAGGCCCATTAAAGTCTCTTTATGTCTTTAGTTGTGTTCATTTAGGTGCAACACCAAATTCCCAAGAGGGTGGGGGAGCAAGAACAGAAGCAACATGTGTTACCTAGGACTACGCAACAGTATATACAGTACAGTTTATACTTAACATAATATGTACTGTTCATATACACATATCAGTACATCTATTAGTATTATGCATAACTTCGGTTTTAGAATAAGCAGCCCACTTAGGATTATGGCCCTAATCAACAGTAATAAACTATCCTGCAGATGGTGGACTTCAGGAGAGAGGGACAGATGTATTTTTGTGGCATCCAGAAGGCATAGTATTTCAGGTGACCAGTGTAGCATGTGAGAAAGCCTTGTTGCCTTTTGATTGTGGAGTTCAGGGAACTTTTCATTATGTCTTTTGCTTGAGATGCTTCCAGTCGCAGCTGTTAAAAGGTTTTGGGGTCACCATCACCTAGAATGTCTACAGAATGAGAAATTGTTTGCTATCTAATTATGTCTGTCAGTGGATTTGCTGTGGTATGTTTAACACTGCTTTTCGAGGTAAAACCAAAAAAAAACAAAACAAAATGTGCCAATACCAAGAGTCACACTAAGGGGATGAAGGAGCTAGGAGGCTTGTAGGCCCATGGTTGCTCCTACGGAATTAACAATAACTAATTTTCTAACCAGAAAGAATGAGTTTATCTAGGTGTCACTTCAATTCAGGTTTAGTTTTGCTGTTGATAACCTCAAGGGGGAGTTTATTCCAGGGGTTCACAATGCGTAATGTGAAGAAATATTTACAACCAATCTGATTAAATGTTTTACTGTATAGCTGCAGTGGGTGACCTCTAGTATTATATACAATAGACCTAGGCAGTATTTCTGGTACTTCTAAACTTGTGCCCTGGAATCATTGCCAAGGCGATGCACTCAGATGAAGTCAGAAAAAAGAGTGAGTGAGGTTTAGGAATGATAAAGGCATATCTTAAACCTGTCCCTCATGAGGAGTGACATCCCTTATTTTATCACTCAGAAGATGCCCTCTTTCCCACACGTGAAATGGGGTGTCCCTTGATGTACACAAAGATATTTTTTGCTTTAAAGTTTTTTCCCCCAAATTATATATACAAGCAATATAACAATGATGAAAAAAAACAACCGTGTTATATGAAACATGCTTACATGTCACCTGGACAGGACACACTGACGCACAACAGGATCTATGCGATAAAGGTAAAAAAGCATTAAATGTGATATAGGTAACAGAATATCTTAAAGTGATTTTGTGAGGTTTGCCATAGTAAATGGGAGTAGTAACCTGTAGGAGTTGAGATTCAATCTCCTACCATTCAAACTGTCAAAAAGTGCTGTTTTCCCTGAAAAAAATGCTTTTAATTTGTGTGCTTTGCTTCATTTACATAAACTGCTCTTGCTTTTTCTCAGTGCTGCAACCCCCAACCGTGACATCATGCAAGGGAAACAAAGCTGGTTTGAAACAGAGACCTCTGTTGGTCATTCTTGGTATTGTAGACATCTACACTACCAAAATAGGGGACTGCATCTCACAGTAAGGAAATTGTGTCAGCTAGATACTATATGCACAATGCTTTATTTTGAAAATAAACGTATGCAAACTTTTATTGTTGAAGACACTACAGAAATATGAGACTGCACCTCACAGTATGGAAACTGAAAAACAACTTCTTATTGTACCCACTATGCCTTGTTACATATGTTTACATATTTGTTTTGCAAACTTTATTTTAAAACATCAGCAGATCAAAATTCTTAGAGACATAATTGTTCAAGACAGAAGTCTACTCAGACAAGTGAGTATATCTGCATAATACCTTTTGCAGTCACCACCACCAAATAAGGGACTGCACTTCTGAGTAACTAACACTTACATCAACTTTATTATTTACCTAGAATGCCTTGGTGATGAATGTAAAACATTAACAGTTCCCTTGCATGACATCATTCTGGGGGTGTGGCTGCACATAAAAAGCTGGAGGACAGAGTGCTGATAAAACAAAATAAGTATGATAGATTTTTTTTGCAAAACAAATTGTTACTTCACCATTAGAAACATGGGTGGCAATGGCATACTATGTGACAAAGGCATCTGCAAAACCTCACACGATCACTTTAAAATCATAATAAGGAGCATTCTCTTATGATGCGTTCCTTTTCCTGAATATCACTGGGGCCCTGGGAGAAAACTGGAATGGACATCTACAGTACCTGTCGTAGCAAGAGTTCATACCAATACTTCTTGATCTATCATTAAACCTTAAGAACATTAAAGTAGTGATCTTAAAACTGCAGTGCCAATGGCTAAGGTGGTTGCATTCTTGTCTCTGAGGCTATAAGATCAAAAGGTCATGGGTTCTAGTCCCACATCAGGAACTTGGTCTACTACCCAATATAGGCACTGTCCTATGTTGAGGTGCCACCTCTTGGATATGATTAGACTGATGCTCCTTTTGCCCATCTCCCATGGCTATCCAGCTGGAAGTTAAAGATGTCATGGCACTTAACATACAAGTAGGTGATTTTCCCCAGTGCCCTGGCCAAAATTCCCAGTCAGTAGAACAGGTTCATATATCAAACCACCCAAGACACACATTGAAATGAGCTGTCACAGCTCAGTGTGTCTTTCTTACTAAACATTACAAATAAACAAATACATTTCACAGTGTTCGGAGCTGCTCTCTCCATTATATGATGATGTGTCCCACATTTTGACCTCCCCCCACATTTGGGTAACGGCTAAATAGATACACACACACATGTGTGTATATAGATATATAGATATATATATATATATATTCATATTTATTTATTTATTTATTTATATATTTATCTATATATATATATATATATATATATATATATATATATATATATATATATATAATACGTTAATGACGAAAATGGCTCTTGGCCCATCCGGTGTGCCCATTCTACCTAAATATTCTGCCTAGCCCTAGTGGCAATCCTTCACTTTGTTACTGTCCTCCCTTTTTCTAATGCAACCCACAACCTATCCCATCCCTGCTTAAAGCTGCCGATTGATTTAGTTTGTACCACTTCCTCTGGTAGCTTACTCCACTTGTCCACCACCCTCTCTGTGATGAAGAGCTTACAGGCATCCTTTTTGACTCTTCCCCTCTGCCAGCTTTAATGAATTCCCTCGTGTCCCTGTGTCTGAACTCAAGGACAAGCGTTCCTTGGCATCTACTTTATTTATCCCATGCAGACATTCGTATGTTTCATTTATGTCACCCCTTTCCTCCTCTTCTCATGGTGAACATGTTCAAGGCCTGCAGCCTCTCCTCAAACATCATTTCCCTTAGGCCGTGGACCATCTTAGTTGCCCTGTGCTGTACTGCCTCCACCTTGATGCAGCCTTTGCTCAGGTGTGGACTCCAGTACCTTGCTCTGTATTCCAGATCCAGCTGCACCACAGATCTGTGCAGTGGGAGCTTCACCTCCCAACATGTAAGCATGAATGCCTGATGAAGGAGACTCCTACTGGGGAATGAATGCATGGTTGGGGGGGGGTTTTGGCAGGATGCCTTGGCCGAGTGCCTACAACCACCCAACCATGCATTAATTCCCCAGTAGAAGCTGACTCCGGAGGGCATTAATGTGCTTGTAATATGGCACTACTTGTATTGTTGTTGTTTCTGTTTTTTCAGTTCTGTTTGCTGGAATTGTTCGGTTTTGTGTCGGCTTGGTGAGATTCTGTGTCTTCGCCGTGATGTGTTTTCTGTGGTCTACTGCTTTGTGGGATATACAGCGTTTGCTGCTGTGACAACTAGTGGTGCTAGAGGTTGACCCGGTGACCCCATGGTTAATAGTTGGAGCGGGCATTACCGGTGATTAATCCCCGCTCCAACTTTGATCATGTGGTGTGTTTTGTCCAATGAGGTTGCCTTATTTCATGCTTCTCTTTTTTGCCATGTTACAACTACTGTTAATCCCCTTCCCTATGTATCCTGGCATTTGGTTTGCTTTGTTCACTGCCCTGTTGCAGTGTGCAGACATTTTTAGGGTCCCCGATATCCTCATCCCTAAATCCTTTTTTCTGTAGTGCTATCCAGTACCACCCTTCCCATTTCATATGTAACCCCCCCCCCCACAAATGGGGGTTCCCGAAAAGTCTTCCTCGAGCTTGCCTAAATTCTCACTGCCAGGCTGGTGTCCTGCGTTTTAGCAGTTTAAATGTGATTGCCAGAGAGTGCCTGTATAGCCTCTGTGTACTGTCTCTTTAAGAGCTGCCTGGATTGCAGTCATAAGTAATCTGAGAGGGAGCTGTGTTGAAAGATGTAACTATTTGCTGAAAATCATTTAGTGTGATAATGATAGTGTATTTTGTCTAACCTGCCTTCTTTGCAGCAACAACTGTTTTGTTTATCTCCACTATCTTGGTCCTGGACTGCGAATTGGACCAATCAGTACTGGTGGGTAGAGATGCAGTGAATTTTTAATCCGCTGGTGAAGTGAACACGAAGTGCCCACTTCACACATTGGGAGCACAATGTAAGTGGGCACTGCAAAGTGCTCACTTTATGCTATCATTATTATCGCGATGCCATTATGCCTTAACGTGAAGTAAGGCGAAGTGAGAAGTAAATAGGCAGCCCCCCACACATCACATGGCTTGCAGTACTGTAAGTCACATGCTTTAGCCAGGCAGGAAGGAAGTGAATCAGAGAAGCAGTTTCACTTTCTCCTTTGCATTCGTAGAGGGAGAAGGCTTTGTTTAGAAGAGAGTAGTAGGGAGTGAAAGTGCTTCATTGCCGCTTGCCTTTGAGTAGTGAACAAACCAACAGCTTTTTTAAAAGCTATCTCTTTATTTAGTTTTTGTATTGTATTTGTGATTTTTTTTTGTTAGTGAATTTTTTTTTTAAGTTTTGTCTTGTTTTGTGTGTGTGTGTGACTGTGTGTCTCAGTGAGTGTCAGTGTGTGTCTGTGTGTGTGTGTCGGCCTGGGGACTTGTGTAGGATGGACCCTGGAGAAGGTGAGTTGCTGGCCCGTGGGCGCGGTCAGAGGGGAGTGCGGACACGTGGGGGTGGTCGTGCCATGCTGGACCGCTCCCAACTCCTGGGTGTTGCCCTCTCTATGTTGAAGCAACAGCAGCAGAAGCAGCAACACCAGTGCCTGCTGTGCATCCATCTTCTCTGCCACTACCACCACCACCGGTAGCAGCTGTAGGGGCTCCAGCAGCACCCCGTCCACCACCTCCACAGCCACAGGAGGTGCCCCTAGAAAATCAAGGTGGTGCGACTCGTGCAAGGACTGTGTCTGGTCCCCCCCGCAGCTCCCCAGTGTGGGAGTTTTAAACTCTGTGGGGGGAGACAGCACAGTCATGGTGTGCCATCTGTGTGGTGTGCTGGTGTGCTGTGGCCCCTTGGGACACATTTGGGGACCAGTGGCCAGTGCACCCACATGCTCAACCACCACAAGGCAGAGTGGCAGGCTGCCATGGAAGGGGCCAGGCGTCCACCTGCTGGCCTTTCCATGGCATTGGCCGAGGGTGCTGCTGGGGTTGGAGTTGTGCCTCGCAGTCACTGCCGCAGCAGGAGGAGGGCCAGTACAGCAGCTGCTCCACCACCACCACCACCACAGCCACCAGCATCACCCTCTCCACCACCACCCCTGCTACCTGGATTCCTAGCTGCAGTGGACCCCGCCACAGTCCCTGCAACACAGCATGACATCTCCCTGGTGTGGGTGGCTCTGGAAGAGAACAATCAGAGGGTCGGTGCTTTGCAGTAGCAGGTCCACACAATAGAAGAACAGCAGCAGCAAATAGTTAGAATGCTGCACCTGCTGCTGGACCACCACTGGATCCCATGGCCACAGTAACTTATGGGATTGTTTTCTGGCCCCCCCCCAACCCACTACTGTGTTGTACTGTTTTTGTTTGTTTTTTTCTTTGTTGTTGTTTAATAATACACATTTTCCCTTCCAGGAGAATCTTTCTTGTGCCACATAGTGCAATACATTTCTGTGAAAACCGCCCATAATTTCATTACAGTGTGTCACGTGATGGAGGAACTCCGGTTCTGAAAAGCCGCCCACATTCTGCCTCCCTTCTCAGCAACGTTAGGACATGATGCCAGGGAGAGCACATATGCGTGCTCCGTTACAGTGAATATCCGATTGTCCAGCAGCTTTCCGAATGTTTCTTTATGTTATAATGCTCAGTTTCTGGTGAAACGTGTGGGCACGTTTCCAGTAAGAAGAGCCTTGTTAGTGGAAACGTTCCCACATTTCACCACAAAGTGAACCTTAAAACATAAGGAAACATTGGGATAGCTGCCGGACATTCACTATAGTGGAGCATGCACCTGCGCTCCCCCTGGCATCACGTCCTAACGTTGCTGAGAAAGAGGGGCAAAATGTGGGCTTTATGAATGGTAATTCCTCTGTCACATGACACACTGTAATGAAATTATGGGCGGTTTTCACAGAAATATATTGCACTCTGTGGAGCAAGAAATATTCCAGTGGGAGTAAGGCCTCCACATATTAGGTTGTGTGCATCACCATAACTATGAAATGTGGTGAATCTCTGTAAAGCAGCAGCAGAGCAGCAATCTGTTGAGAACTCTGACTTATATTTTTTAATGCTATGTTACAACTTCCTTTACTTGCATCCTGACTGACTGGAATGATACGAGAATTTGCAGTAGTTGAGTCTGCTGTACTACCTTTTTTCATGTGTGAAATAATGAAAGGAGCATTCCTTTTAAATTGGTGCTGACCAGGTCTTTGTCATTGTTTTCCTGTGCTTTTCTCCATCACATCAGTTAGTTGCTATATATCACTTCTGTTGTTAATTAACAGTTATGCAGCAAGCAGTGTTTTATGACACCACAGAACAATAGTTATTGAAAAGCAGCTGCAAATAAATTCAAACCTGGTCAGAACAATATTGGAAGGCGTGCTCATTTTTTTTCATACATGAAAAAAAGTAGTCAACTAAGTAAAGCAGACATAAATTGTGAAAAGAAGCGTATCATTCAAGTCACGACTCTGAGGTAACTAGTGGCTGTGGCAATGTAAAGTAGCATAAAAAAGTACAGTTCATAATTGTCACAACATTCTTGCAATGCCGCTTTAATTGTAATGTCAGTATGATATCATGAGCTCACAACAATCACACAACACACAAAAGTGGCACAGAGTCTCCAGATTTTTTCTGCAGGCCCAAAATGCATCATTCTTGTGTGCAGAAAATTGACAAGTGGTAACACAGTGAAATGGGGGTGTTTCAGCACATACAAAGTCCCCCAAAATTAGTGGCACACTCAGTCATGTGCGCAGTGGTGGCACAGAGTCCCAGATTTTTTCTGTAGGCCCAAAATGCATCCTCCTTGTGTGCAGAACATTGACAAGTGGTAACACATTGAAATGGGAGTGTTTCAGCACATACAAAGTCCCCCAGAATTAAATGATGCCCGTGAGCGTTCTGCTGCTGGTCCAATGTGTTCTGCGAGGTGAATTGAGCAAATGCAATGTGATCATCTCAACTGGATTGAAGGGTGCCCTTTGGCTGTACACTAATAGTAGCCTTGGTGAGTAGATATATGGTTGTATATTTTGTAGCTGAGGAGGGGGTTGACATGGACATGTACTCATGGTATTGTTCTGCATCACAGGTCACAGAAGCCGTTGGTGTGCACATTCCAGTGCTCAATGAGAATGTTTTGCTCTGAAAGTGGAAACTCAAGCACATGAAGGTAAGAATTCCACTGCAATGAGGGAGTGACCCGTCATTGCAGGGTGGTACCTACCTTGCCTAGTGTAACATTTCGTCAGTGAGGCAGCAGCTATGCCACCTCAGAGCCCCATGAAAGCCGACAGGTCTTTGATACCTATACGGCATGCCTCAACCCAGTTCATTTGCGGCCAGTGGGCCACTCCCCATCAGCATAATGTCCCCATTTTGTTGTGTGCTGAGGGGTGCAAAATCCCACCAAATAATCTTTCTTTGCTGACGGGGGCACAACCCCGTCGGCTTCAGTCCCCCTCCTAAAATGCAGGTAGCACACTGGGAGCCCACCCCAGTGTGCAAAAAAACAAACCTGAAAAACAAAAACCTTCACGCGATATCTTTTTTTTTCTCCCTGAAACCAAGAAAAT
Organism: Neoceratodus forsteri; assembly: GCA_016271365.2. Lineage (NCBI taxonomy): Eukaryota > Metazoa > Chordata > Ceratodontiformes > Ceratodontidae > Neoceratodus > Neoceratodus forsteri. The sequence continues at coordinate 360,204,072 of JADMNL010000025.1, forward strand.
GGTCCCTCGTGGTGTCTCGTGCCCCCTCACCAAACCAGCAGCCACCCTCTATGCATCCTGCCTTCTCCCATCCCATACTTACCTCCAGAGCCCAGCGCAATGATCTTTGGTGGACCGGAAACATGTCTGCCGTCTTCAAAGCTGACCGTGAACTGAAGAAATGCCGGTAAGCCGTATAATGGCATAAATAGGGTTTTTTCAACTTTGGTGCATATCTTGAGCATTTTTGGGAATGTTGGCACCAAATTTTCAACATGGGGTTATTGGGACCCCTCCTCATGAATTCAGTCACTGCCATGCAATTATTCGGTGCCAAAAGGTGATTTTCCACTGCGTGGAATCACCTTTCGGGACCAATTAATGAAATGACAGTGCCACTGTTCATGAGGTGGGCTCTCAAAAAGCCTATGTTGCAAATTTGGTGACGAAAGTCTGTAAAATAACTGTGTTACAAGCATGCATGGCACAGTTTCACACACCTTGTAACTCTCAAGTAATTTTTAATATTTTCATGCCAGATGTTGAACACTGGAATTTTTCACATCTCCTTATGAACAGTACAGCTGTCATTTTTCACATCCTGGCTGAAATGTGTGTTTGCACTTCTGGCGCAGAATAGCGCAGTCGCTGTGGGACATCAGTGTTTGGGACAGATTAAGAACGAGTGAGTGAGAGAAGGGGAGTGAGCGAGCTCAATGGAGCTCTGTCAGGAATGCTGTGTATTTCTTTGTGGGCAGAAAAAGGCTCCAATGCAGGCAGGAGCCCAGTACAAAAGGGCAGCCTGCAGCACTAGGAGAAACAGAACGAGTGAGTGAGAGAAGGGGAGTGAGCGAGCTCAATGGAGCTCCGAAGGGACTTTACAGTAGCCCACCCTCCCGCTCAGTGTCCTGTGTTTTCCTATATTACAGCAGGGTCTCTGAGGTGGAGATAAAGCAATGAATGGATACTTTTAGGATTGCTGTAATAATACAGATTTAGTTGTTCTGTTTATTTCTCTAACCGAGCTAAGTACTGAGCTATACTGTTAGGATTGCTGTGATAATACATATTTATTTGTTCTGTTTATTTCTCTAACTGAGCTGAGTAATACTTGGAGTGCAACAGGATTTCTAACTGGGCTAAGTGAAACTATATGAGGGCTGAGAACAAAAAGTATGGTAGCTGAGGGGTGAAAAATGGACAAGGAGGCTTTAGCATTGCTACAGTAATACAGTATCTAATGGATGAGATTTGAGACTGAATTAACCCAGTCGGCAAGGAGGCAGTAGGGGGACTAGTGTGGGGGGAACAGGAATTTGAGTAAATAGGGACCTAACAGTTGTAGCAGGGTACAGAAACTGGGAGTAAGAGCCCGTAACATAAGATGGGGGCCAAAATGGGGCAGGTGGGCGTGTCAATAGGGCGGGCATCTTAGGAAGGGGCGGTGGGGTGTACAGGGTGTGGCTCCACCATGATCCTGGACTGGGCTTGGAGGATGGGGGGGGGTGTATGATCTGTAGACAACTGGCTAGTTTGAGGGAGGAACTGTATGAAGGAGGAGTCCAAGAGGCGGGGCAGATGAGTATGGTAGGCATCCTGGCTGGGGGGGATAGGGGATGGCGGGGGGGACGGGGGAAGAAAAACTAGGGACTGAAACCAACCCCAGTAACAGAGGCACTAACAAAAAAGAGAGGAGAAGGGAGGTGTGCCCTAGGTGAGGAGGGGGTCTCATGATGGGGGACGAAGAGACCACGAGGAGTACCAGGGAAGAGAGCAGATGGCTGCAGGTAGGGAGGGGACAGGGGTGGGACCGTGGGGGGCATGGAGGAACTAGTAGGAGGGGAACTGGTAGGGGAAGAGGTGTAGGAGGGTATTGACTAGGAATAGATTTGAGCCTCTGCTATGGGAGATAAAGGGGAGCAGGAACATACTGAAGGGGGGGAGGACAAGTGGGGCATGAGAGGGATGGCAACAGGTAGGGGAAGAGATAGCAAGGATGAAAGGGTAAAAGGGGGGCTAGTAAGGAAGAAGGGGGGTGACTGGAGGAGAGAAGGCTATGGGAAGGGGGAAGGATAGGAGGGGCATCACTATCAGGGTCAAAGAGAATGGGGTCTGTAAATTGACAACAACGGGGATAGGAGAGGGGTTGGAAATCAGCAGGAGAGGAGGGGAGGCTGACATGGGAAGCTCAGTAGGAAGTAGTCTGGCTGGGACAGGGTTCAAAGGGGATGGGAGGAATAAGGTAAAGAAAAGGGGTGAGGAGGAAGTAGGGGGTGCAGATACAGAAGTCACAGAGGGTGCAGCTGGCGGGGGCAAGGGGCAGGGAAGAATGAGTACTGGGGTGGTGGAAAGGGCATTAGAAGGGAAAGGGGGTAAGGGACGGGGGTACTCATCCTGGGGGATTCTATACTGAAAGGGGTGAGATATGGCGGAAGGGGGAAGGCACAGATGTATTTGGGTTGAAGCTATCCCCGGGTTGACTGCAGGAGGGGAAGGGCAGACACTGCTCAAGTATGCAGTGAGGGGGAGGAAGAAACCTCATTTAGTGTTGCATGTGGTTACAAATGACTTGGCGGGGAAGACTGTGGAAGTAGTGAGGGGGAGGTTCGAGGAGTTGGGCAGGCAATCTGAGGGGGTTGGGGAGTCAGTGGCATTCTTGGAGGTACTCCCGGTACCATGTGCAAGCACGGGGAGGAAAGGTTAGGATCGAGGAGTTCAACAAGTGGCTGAGGGATTGATGCCACACCAAAATTATGGGTTAGTGACTAACTGGGGTAGGGTCTGGGGGAATAGAGACTTGTATGCAGGGAACAGGCTACTCTTAAGCAGGGAGGGGAGTATTAAAGGTGGGATTAGAGGGGTATATCTCTACTAAGGTGGATTTAGGTTCGGTGGCACTGAGGGTTGAGGCGCTGGATGCCACACCTCATACCACGCTGGCGACCCGGGTTCGGGAACGGGTTCGGGCCACCGGGGGCTGGCTGGGGAGAGGAAGGATTGAGCATCCCACAACTGCTCTCCTTCCTCTGGGGTGGGTTGGTGTATGGCATCGCGCTGCAGCGGAGGCCAGCTGCACTGCAGTTGTGTGCTCGAGAGGGGGGAGTGCGGCAGGTGTCAGCACTACATGCCTTTGACGCCATTGCACATCCAGCTCTCAGGGAGAAAATGGAGGCAGAAAATACTGGCGTGATGTTGCCAGCTGAAGGCCATGCCCTGCACCTCAGGACATGAGAGCGGCGCACCCCCAGGGGTATGGGCGACCCTGGGCTAAAGGCAAGTTTCTCTTGCACGCACGACCTGATCCAGGGTGCGGAGCTGGCAGCCGGAGGTTGCTAGAGTCCGCCTCCGCAGAGGAGAAACAGTGACACGACAAAAAACTAAGGTGGATTTAAACTAGTGGGGGGATGTGGACCGAAAGACTGAGGTTGGTAGAAAGGTCCGGACAGGGGAGCCTAATGAGCTCACTCCCTAGATATGGGTAAAGGCAGAAGCGTAGTAACCCTGGGAGGGGCGGGAAGAGTGGTCTGAGTGTAATAAAGAAGGCACCACCACCCAGTAAGAATAAGGAGGAGAATGGGTGCGGACTACCGGGAGGAGGGACACAGGCCAAGGAGGAGAAGAGTGAGGAGAAGGAGGGGTACAGGTAGAAGGTGGTCTCTCTCAATGCAAGAAGCCTGAGGAACAAAACTGCAGAGCTTCAGGTGCTCCTTTCAGAGGGGAAGGTGGACATTGCTGCAGTGACAGAGACTTGGGCCACAGAGTACCATGACTGGGACTTGGCAGTCTCAGGATACAGGATATACAGGAGGGACCAGGGGGTTGGAAGGGGTTGCACTCTATGTGAGGGAAGGGATCAGATGCATAAGGGACGAGGGAGAAGAGGAGAGGACAGAGGCGCTTTGGGTGCAGTTCCTGGACTCCAAAGGCAGAAAGCTGAGGCTGGGAGTGGTGTACAGACCACCAGCCCAATCTGGGGAACTGGATGGCGAATTGGCAGAGCAGATAAGGAGGGTGTGTAGAAGGGGGGAGTGTGGTGATAGTGGGGGATTTTAACCTACCAGGGGTTGACTGGAGCACCCCAGCCACTAGCAGTACCAGGAAGCAGGTGCTCCTTGATGCATTCCAGGATGGTCATCTGACAGATTGGTTAGTTGGCCTACAAGGCTCTGGACCTAGTATTAGCAAATGGGGAGGTGGTGAGGGAGGTAAGGGTGGACAACCCTCTAGCGAATAGCGACAACCAAACAGTGCGGCTCGTTCTCGCGCTGGGCAGAGAGACAGGAGGCATGGGCACTAAGGTGGGGGACTTTAGTAGGGTGGACTTTGGGAGGATGTGAGCAATATTGCAAGGGAGACTCCAAGATATAAGGCCAGGGAAGGATGCAGAACAAAAGTGGGGAGTCATATTGGCCAGCCCGGTGGCACTGAGGGTTGAGGCGCTGGACACCACATCTTGCGTCACGCTGGCAACCCGGGTTCAGGAACGAGCCCGGGTTGCTGGGGGTTGGAAGGGGTGGGAGAGAATTGAGCATCCGAAGGACAGCTCTCCTCTCCCAGGAGGGACAGGGGTCCCTAGTCAGTGCTCGGCTGCCCTCTGGTGAAGGCTGGAGATGCAGCAAGCACTGACGATGTAGAGAAGAGGTGGAGGAGTGGCAGATGTTGGTTCCATGCCTTGACATCAGGGCGCTAGCCATTCCCCAAGAAACAGGGGAAAATGCCCTTCAGCTCCGGCGGAGAAGGAGCACCGGAGCTTGGCCTCGATCTGCGGCCGCCCGCCTGGCACCCTCCCGACCAATGTTACTGACTGCTTGGGGTGTTAGGGCCCACCTCGTCCCCACCCTTGGCGTAAACCGAGGCTACATGGGTGATGGAGGACTATCCACGTAGGGGTGGACTGCAGAGGGATGACTCCTTGGTGCTTCCGAGGAGACCAGAGCTGAGGGGAAGAGAGAAGGAATAAATATGAAAAAAAAAAGAAAAAAAAGTGGGGAGTCATAAAGACTGGACTAACAGAGGCCACAGTAGCCTGCACCAGGGCAAGGAGTAAGAAGAGCAGAGCCGAGAAACCATTTTGGCTGAACAAGGAAGCGCTGCAAGGGGTGAAGGCAAAGAGGACTGCATACCAGAAGTGCAGGAGAACAGGGAAGGGAGAGGATAAGGAGGCTTACGGAAATTGGTCAAGGGAGGTGGCCAGGAGGGTGAAAAAAGCTAAGGTCTCTAGGGAAGTAAGGTTAGCACAGGGCATAAAGTAAGGAGAAAAGGAAGTTTTTAGGTATGTCAGGGAAAAGAGGAAGTGTAAGGTACATATGAGGATAAAGTGGGGAGGGGATTGGGTGGAAAAGGGGGAGGAGCAAGCGGAAATTCTAAATGAGTACTTCTGCTTCATTTTCACTAAGGAGAGGGATGGTCCACTACCAGCAGGAGCTGGGGCAAGGGGGGGAGGAGGTGACGGACAAAGTGATCGCAGGGAGTAGGGTGCTAGAGGGGTTGAGGGCAGTAAGGGTGGACAAGGCACCAGGTCCTGATGGCATCCACCCCAGGGTGCTGAGGGAGATGGCAGAGCTGTTGACTAAGCCACTGGCAGATCTGGTCAACACCTCCCTCGAAATGGGGTGTGTGCCCCAGGACTGGAGGGTGGCCCATGTGGTGCCCATACCCAAGAGTGGGCCTAGGGAGGAGCTAGGAAATTATTGGCCAGTCAGTCTCATGTCCATAATGGGTAAGCTTATGGAGGCGATACTGAAGGAGAGGCTGGTGGCCTCCAAGATGTGCATCAACACGGGTTCATCTCAGGGAGGTCTTGTCAAACCAACCTAATAGAGTATTATGACTGGGTGACAAGAGAGTTGGACAGGGCCATGTGGTACATGTCCTGTACTTGGACTTCAGTAAGGCCTGCCTTTGATAGAGTGCCTCATGGGAGACTGGGGGGGGGCTGATGGCAGTGGGAGTGGGGAAAAAAGCTGACTAAATGGATGAAGAACTGGTTACAGGGGAGGGTGCAGAGGGTGGTGGTGGTGGTGGTGGGGAACTCTCGGCACCCAGAGCAGTGACAAGAGGGGTGCCACAGGGGTCACTGCTGGGCCCGGTGTTATTTGGGCTCTTTATCACCGATATAGCACATGGACTGGGGAGCAGGGTTAGCCTGTTCGCAGATGATATCAAATTGGGAGCGGTGGTGGATGAAGAGGACAGATGGGAAAAACTGCAGGTGGGACCTAACCCAACTAAAGACATGGTCGGTGGGGTGGCAGCTAGGATTCAGTGCAAAGAAGTGTAAGGTGATGCACTTCAGGGCTAAGAACCAGAAGCGGGACTATTGGTTGGGGGGGTGAGGTTGGGGATCACAGAGGAGGAAGAGAAAGACCTGGGGTGTTGGTAACTGGGAATATGAACAACTCGGCCCGGTGCAGGAGAGCAGCAGCGAAGGCAAACAGGATGCTGGGCTGCATCGCAAGGGGGTTCTCATCCAGACACAGGGATGTGATCCTACCTCTCTACAGATCATTGGTCAAACCGCACCTAGAGTACTGTGTGCAATACTGGAGGCTGTACCTGAGGAGAGATATAAAGTTACTGGAGGGGGTGCAAAGGAGGGCAACAAAAATGTTAAAGGGGATGGAAGGAAAGGAATATGAAGTTAGGCTGAAGGAGCTGAACATGTACACACTGGAGGAGAGGAGGGGTGGGGGGATATGATTGAAGCATTTAAATACCTGAGGGGGTAAATAAACCTAGCACTGAGGGGGTGTTTAAATGGAGGAGTGGAGGATAGATGAGGAGGCACAGACTAAGGCTGGAAGGGGGACATTTCAAGAGGGTAATGAGGAGGCACTACTTCACTAAGAGGGTGGTGTCTAGTTGGAATGCGCTGCCAGAGGGGGTGGTAACATGTCAATAGTTTTAAGAAGTGGGATAAAGCAAGAGTCAGGGGCCACAGGCTGGGACAAGCAGGGGAGGAACTGAGAGGGGGGGAGGAGGCTGGGGCAGCTGCTAACTAGGTGCTAGCTGCACACTTGGGCAGACTTAGATAGACCGGTTGGTCTGTTCTGCTGGCAGGTTCGTATGTTCATATATATGTTTGCATGTAAAATCACAGTGATTCTGTTCATGAGCAGAGGTCCTAAAATGCCTGTGTTGAAAATTTGGTGACAAACGTCCATAAAATGACTGTGTTACAAGCGTGCATTGTGCAGTTTCCATGCACCCTCATAACTTCACAAATCTGTAGTATTTCCACTCCAGATTTTCAACATTGCCATTTTTTCACACCTCCTTATGAACAGTAGACCTGTCATTTTTCACATCCTGCTCGAAATATGCGTTTAAACATCTGGCGCAGAATAGTGCGGTTGCTGTGGGAAATCAATGTTCACGACAGATTAAGAAAATCATAGTGACAGTGTTCATGAGCAGAGGTCACAAAATGCCTATGTTGAAAATTTGGTGAAATAATTCCACTAAATGACAGTGTTATGCGCATGCGTTGCACAGTTTCCATGTACGCTTGGAAGTTCGAGCATTTTTAATATTTTTGCTACAGATTTTCAACATTGCCATCTCTTCACACCTCCATATGAATGGTGCAGTTGCCATTCTCCACATCCTGTCTGATCTTTGTTTTCATACATCTGGCGCACAATGGCACGGTCGCTGTGGGAACTCAAAGTTTGTGACACATTGACAAAATCACAGTGCTACTGTTCATGAGAAGAGGTCCCAAATGCTTTCATGAGGTGGGGGTCACAAAAAGAAAATGTTGAAAACTTGTAGTGCAAATACCAACAAACGCCCGGGGTGTTAGGGTTTCTAACCATAACATCCCACCCTGTACAAACTGACAGGTATCAGGGATGTGCCTTTGGATTGCCGACTGTAATGCTCATGCCATTCCACCCTGTAGCCAGTGACAGGCATCGAGGTGTGCCTTAGAGTTTTCGGCCCCAGAGTTCACCCCATTCTCCTATATTGCACCCATTTCAGCATATGTCCTTATGGAGTGGAGTGAGTGACTGTAAAGCCAAACACCCGAAGGCACACCTCAACACTTGTCAGTGTCTGCAGGATAGGGTGAGGTGAAATGACATGAACGTTATGGGCGACAACCCAAATGCATACCCCAATGCCTCTCCATCTCTGCAAGGTGGAGGTGGGGTTGACGTGAAGTTCAGTACATCGCTGCCATTCCTACTCTGCATCTGTCTAACTCCTGCATTTCCAATGCCCATGCCAGCATGCAAACATTCGCCATTGACAAATGCTTGTTGGAACCTACTGCCACCCAGGTCAGTGTTCTGCAAGGGTCCATCCTTGGATCGCTCCTTTTTTCATTCATATAAATCATATACATAGCTGTCTTACCCCTAGCACCCTTATCCTCATTGCTAATGATCTGGTACTCTTTTCGAGTTCCAAAAGCATATTTGAAGTCAATAATCGACTGTCCTCTGACCTCCAGGACGTTTAAAAATGGCTCCTGGCAAATAAGTTCCTTTTGAATACTGCTACAACTGAGGCAGTGTTATTTATCTCTGCACCGAAACTTAAAAATTGTCAGACTCCCCTCTTCATTGTGTGCGGTGATAGTAACCCCCTTCAGAAGTATCCTCATTTAATTATCTTGGCATGACACTTGACGCACCATTGGACTTCTCTCTGCACGTCATGGTCACCTGTAAGTCAGTAAACTACATGTTAGGGCTGATCTACAAAATCAGTCACAGTCTCACCCCTTCATCCCGTTTAGCCATTGCCTGTGGTGTTTTACTCCCCATACCTTTATATGAGATATCTGTTTACTCAGCCCCTGCCATAAACACACTACAGAAGTGGGATGTACAGTAACTTATTACAATATCTGTCATTTCACCTTGTTGTCAAACTGCCACACCCACCATTTTAGGTTATATTTCAGACTCGGATAGCTTCCCTCTCTGGCTCTACCTGGTCTTACCTGGGGGGGGGGCATTTTCAACTTTATAAAAAGTAGTCCCCATTACCTCTTTCCCAGATCCTCCAGCTTCCATGCAGTGCCTACCCACTGAGATCCTCCAGTTATGATCTGCTCTCCATACCCGAAACCAAAACAAAACTTGGCGACATTGCCTTCTCCAGTGTCACCCCATGCTTACGGAACTCCATACCTGTAGCACTTCACCAGTGTTAATCTGTGAATATTTGTCGAAGTAGGTACTGCACCCATCTTCTTGTCATCATGGTAGCCTCCTGACACTCCTCAACACCAGAGATAAGTGCTGGGCCAAGTTCAAGGCCATGGCTGACCAAACTATCTTTCTGAGATATAGGCAACTCAGAAATGAATGCAAATAGAACATTAGGATTGCCAAGAGCAAATTTTGCAAATCTGCTTTATTGAACTTGGCCAGTGATCCTAGAAGGTTCTGGAGGAACATCAAACAAGTTGTGAGTGGTACACAGAGCACTGAGTCCACTGATATGATAATTGATGGTTCCAGCTGTAATAACTCGGAAAGCAATCGTCAACTCCTTCAACCATTACTTTGCGGATCTGTCGGAGTACACCTCGTCGTTCCCAAATGATGATGGTGGCAGTGGCAACCAACCCTCAGCACCCTCCTCACCCATTCGGTTCAGGGCAGTGGTGGTTCAAGAGGTGCAGAAACTGCTAGCGGGACTCTCCCCCTACTCAAGTGCTGGACAAGATGGCTTAGAACCTAAGCTCCTCAGTCTTGGTGCACCCTAGCTGGCACCACTGGTGGTGCACATTATCAATCTGTCCCTGGCAACAGGAGTGGTCCCAGACAAATGGAAGGTTGCCAGGGTAGTCCCTATCTTAAAACAAGGGAACTTTAAGCTGATAGAGAACTATCGCCCCATATCCATCCTGTCAGCGGCTAGCAAACTTCTGGAGAAAGTTGTTGCAGGACAACTCTCAGAGTACTTACAGGAGCATGACATAATTGACTCCTGTACAGCATGGGTTCAGGAAGGGGGCATGGTACCTCCTCAGCCCGAGTTACTGTTACATCATGGATTAGGGAGGCCATGGACCAGGGTAAACTCTTGGGGGCCCTCTTCATTGATCTCTCACAGGCGTTTGACCTGGTCGACCATGCCATGCTGTCGACTCAGCTTAGAGCAATTGGTCTTTCCACTACTGCTCTTAGCTGGTTCGACAACTACCTATATGGTAGAACGCAGTGGGTCAAATTTGGCAAAGAGCTTTTGGGTCCCATCCCAGTAACAATGGGGGTCCACCAAGGCTCCGTCCTTGGACCAATGCTCTTCTCCATTTTTATTAATAATCTCCCTGAAACCATTGCCCACTGCAAACGACTTCTCTATGCAGACGATCTGGTTATCCTGTCTCACTCCCATGAGGTGGGGGGTCATTAATCAACACCTGAGTGTAGACCTAACAAACATTCAGGCATGGATCCTGAACCACAAGCTTGTCCTTAAGCTAAAAAAAAACCTAGGCTATGCTGTTTGGGTCCTGGGCTAAGATTAAGGCTGCCTGTGTGCCGTTCTGTGTGTCCGGGAAGGGAGATGTCCCGATCCCTATTACAGACTACTTCAATTACCTGGAAGTGACACTGGACCCACAGCTTGACCTTAGCCTTCATATCCAGAGGATATGTAAAACAGTCAACTGTAAACTGGGTCTGGCCTACAGGACAGAAAACAACCTCACACCAGCCGTGCGTGTTGCCCTCGCGAGAAGGATGCTTCTCCCCTCTTTGTGTTATGGGCTTCTGCTGTTTGCCTGCACCACTAAGGCCCATCTCTCCAGGTGGTCGACAGCTTATAATAATATCTGCCACTTCGCCCTTTCGGCCCCCCCCGGATCAGTCATCACTGTGATCTCTGTCAGCTTCAGACTGGCTCGCCCTACAAAAGCACATTGACTTTGTACTTGGCTGCTTCACTGGTAAGGTCCTCAACACAGGTACCCCCCCAGAGGTGGCAAGCTTGCTGGCCCAAACTGCCCCCTTTTCACATCACCTTAGGTCTCAGGGGTCTGCCACACTTAAGGTGACTGTGACTAGGACCCAAATGGGTGAGAGGGACTTTGCAGCATGTGCCCCTAAACTCTGGAACACCTTCCCCACACAGGTACGTGCTGCTCCCTCGAAAGGCAGCCTGCGCTCTTCCCTATGGAGCCATCTTAAATTGGCATTGGCCTGTGGGTGTCAAAAACCCCTGTGATACATGATAGCACTTGCACCCATACAAAACTACCGGCTTAAGATGTAGTTTTCTGTACTGCTCCACAATTGATGCCCCGCTTATCTTGAGGTGTGTAAACTTACTTGTAGTCTCATGGCAGGTAACCTGTGCCTAATCAAGTGTTGTGTAATCTTACCTTAGTCTTATGATGTGAAACCTGTTCCTAATTATTGTGATGTGTAATCTTACCTTGTAGTCTCATGATATGTAACCTGTTCCTAATTATGTACCATGTTGTCCCAAGTGTTTATGTTATTTCCTGTACTCTCCCGGGTCGTACCTGAAAATAGGCAAATTGTCTTGTCTAGTGTACTTACCTGGTTAACAAAAGCTAAATAAATAAATAAATCTGTATGTATGTGTACTTAATCAAATGTAAGTCACTGACCTTTTACTACCCAGAGTGTGGCCCTAGTCCTGACTCTGTGTACTTTTTTGACACCCTTACACTGCTTGTACTTGCTTGGGTAAGTTTTACTCATGCCTTGCTTTATAGGATATGTTTATAATGTACATTGTATGTATGACTGTATGCATTATTCGTCGTCATCTGTAACTTGTGATGTTCAAGTTGTATTTGTTCCTGTATTTGACGTGTCTGTTTCCTGTGATTGTAGTAACCTCCCTGGTGAAGCCTGAAAATAGGCATTTATTTGTCTAGTGCACTTACCTGGTTAACAAAAACTAACTAACTAACTCACTGACTGACTGACGCACTCACTCATTCACTCCCAAGCCCTTTTCTTCCTTCACAGCAGCAAGAGGAGCCAGACACAGTGTATATTATGTTCTACCTCTATTTTTCATCCCCAAGAGTAGCACCTTGCATTTGGCTGCATTGACTGTGACGCTGCTGTTTAGGTCCTCCTGAAGTTTGTCCTCATCGCCCACCCTGGCTAGCTTAGTGTCATCAGCAAACGTAGGCAGCCTGCTGCAGACGAAGAAGAATTCGCATTTACTGTATACAGGACTTTTTAGACACCTTGTATCCCAAAGCTCTTTACAAGCAGTGAGAGACATGTAGTGAAGTGACTGTAAACATGTGGTGGCAGTCATTTTGCATATTAACACCCACACACACAGTCTTAGACAACTGCATGAACCAGTTTTTATGGGAAGGGTAATGTTGGCCAGGACACTGTGGAAAATCTGTATATTTGGCAGGCAAGATATTCATGGGTCCTGCAGCAAAAATGTTTTCTATCAAGAAATCTTGCAGAATGTGGGGCACAAAGAACCAACATTTAAAACTTTGATTGTAAAAAAGATTCCTGCCCAAGAGTGAGACAGCTATGGCAAAACTATGCACATGTTTTTCTTTAATATTGTACCACCTTTTTTGCATTAGATAGCCCAATGTATAGACTTTGGATCTGCCAATGGCACTAGTATTATTGTTTTTTCTTGTTCATTGTTTTGTGTTTATTTGTTTGGCTCAGTTGTGATCTAGTATTTGTATACTATTCCTGCATGTATTTTTCTTTCAATAAAAATTCCCCCACTCTTGCAAAAAAGTGCCTTCGTTTCTTTTACTTCCACCTGGACACCCACCAGGACAGTGCCAGAGATGGGCAAAAGGGACCTCAGTTTAACATCTCATCTGAAGGGTGGAACACCCTGACAGTACAGCTTCCCACTACTACTGCACTCAGGTTCCAGCATTGATGGTATATGTCCAGTCCTGCCATGGGACTAGAACCCACAATCTTCTGGCCCAGATATGGATGTGCTAGCAACTGAGCCACAAAAAAACTCAGCTTATAGACTGCTGAAAAAACTCAGCTTACAGGCTGTTGATATAATTGTTGAACATCTAGCGACCATCGAACAGTATGGTTCACAATAAACACAGCAATAGAGTCAAGCCATACAAAGGCAAAAGTACTGGACTTTAGGAGGGCTGACTTTGCCAAAATGGGTGAGTGCCTAAGGAATGCACTAGCAAATGGGCAGAAAGGAGGGGTGGAAGAACAATGGGGAATAATAAAAACTGCCATCACAGAGGTAACGAGCCTTTGTGTGAAGCAAATAAACAAAACAAAACGATGTAAGAAACCACTGTAGTTCTCAAAGGAAGTGGCAGTGAAGGTTCAAGAGAAAAAGAAAGCATTCAGAAAGTACAAGGAGTCACAGAAGGAGCAGGGCAGAGAACTGTATCAGTTAAAGCAAAAGGAGGCTGGGAAGGCAGTCAGAACAGCAAAGGCCCAAACCAAGGAAAAGATAGCCAACTCAGTTAAGAAGGGGGATAAAACCTTTTATAGGTATATCAGGGAGTGAAGGAAGACCAAGGAAGGGATAGTGAAGCTTAATAAAGGGGAGGGAGGGTGGGCAGAGGGAGACTGTGAAAAGGCAGAGATACTAAACAAATATTTTTGCTCAGTATTTACAAATGAAGAGGGGGAGGTACATAAAACAAACAGTAGAAACACTCTGGATACAGAAGTTGATACCAGCCCATTTACAGAAGAAAGGGTTCTGAAAGAACTCTTAAAACTGAAAGTGGACAAAGCAATGGGGCCTGATGGGATTCATTCCAGAATTCTAAAAACTAAGGGTAGAACTAGTAACACCACTGACTACCCTTTTAACAAATCATGGGAGGATGGGGTGGTACCCGAGGACTGGAGGAGGGCAGATGTGATCCCCTTCACAAAGTGGGAGCAAGGCAGAAGCAGGAAACTACAGACCTGTTAGGTTTAACCTCAGTGATAGGGAAAATGATGGAATCACTTCTGAAGGAAAGAATTGTCAGTATCTAGAGGCCAGAGGGCACAGGACCCTAGGCAGCATGGATTCTGGCAGGAAGGTCATGCCAGACGAATTTGATAGATTTCTTTGACTGGGTGACCAAAGTAGTAGATCAGGGAGGGGCTGTGAACATGGCCTACCTAGATTTTAGCAAGGCATTTGACACAGTCCCACACAAAAGATTAATATAAAAGTTAGCCAGCCTGGGAGTGGGTCTCAAGATGACAGCCTGGGTAAAGAATTGGCTGGAGAATAGGACACAGAGAGTAATAGTAAATGGAGTCCACTCAGAAGAAAGGAGGGTTACTAGTGGGGTACCGAAGGGTTCAGTATTAGGACCGGTCCTCTTCAATGTCTTTGTAAGCGACATTGCAGAGGGACTGGAAGGAAAAATATGTCTCTCTGCAGATGACACAAAGATCTGCAACAGAGTTGATGCACAGGGTGGGATTGGAAAGGATGAGAAGGGACTTGGCAAGGGTTAGAGGAATGGTCAAATGTATGCAGCTTAGATTCAATGCTAAGAAGTGCAAGGTAATGCACTTGGGAAACAAAAACCAGGGAAAGAGTACACAATGGGGGTGAGATATTAACAACAACAAAATGGAAAGGGACCTGGGGTAGTCATATCAGATGACCTAAAGGTGGGCAAGCAATGTGAGAGGGCAGCAAGGAGGGCTGGGGGATACTGGGATGCATAGGGAGGCATCACCAGTAGAAAACAGGAAGTTATTATCCCTCTGTACAGACAGCTGGTGAGACCCCATCTGGAGTACTGTGTGCAGTTCTGGAGACCCAATCTCCACAAAGACCTAGACAGGATGGAAGCTGTCCAGAGGAGGGCAACTAAAATGGTGCAGGGTCTGCACCAGAAGACATATGAAGAGAGATGAAAGGAGCTTAATATGTATAGCCTCGAGGAAAGGAGGGAGAGGGGGACATGATAAAACTTTCAAGTACCTCAAAAGAATCAACAAAGTCCAAGAGGGTAGCATCTTTCAAAAAGAGGTGTGCAAGAACAAGAGGGCACAATTTGAAGATAGAGGGGGCTCAGAGGTAATTTAAGGAAGTATTTTTTCACAGAGAGGGTTGTGGATGCATGGAATGGCCTTCCAGAGGAGGTTGTGGAGTCAAAATCAGTGGTGGAATTCAAGCACGCATGGGACAGTCATAAGGCCATTCTAGGGGGTGGGGGTAGGAAGAAGTAGGCTGCTGGTTAACTAGGATCTGCAGCTTATCCATTAGGTAGGGAAATGGGCAGACTGGGTGGGCCAAGCGGTCCTTATCTGCCATCAAATTCTATGTTTCTATGTTTCTAAGCAGTGGCCCCAGTACCGATCCCTGAGGGATGCCACTGAGTCGCTGCTGTCACTCAGAGTAGTGCCCATCTAGCACAACCTTCAGCATCCTGCCCTCAGGGCAGTTTTTAATCCACCTTGTATATACCACACTGGTATACTTTGCCCAGAAGCTTGTTATGCACCACAGTATCAAAGGCCTTGCTGAAGTCCCGATAGACTCTGCTTATAGCCCTGCTCCTGTCCACCTCTCTGGCGAACCCCTCAAAGAAGGTGAAAAGTTGGTTTGGCACAATCTGCCTAACATAAAATTATGGTGAGAGGGAGTGAGAACTGTGACCTTAATCAAGTGATCCATTGTTTTGTCCTTGATAATGGAGTTCAGGAGCTCATCCATCACTGATGTCAAGCTGACCAGCCTGTCATTGCTGAGGTCCAGCCTTGCCCCCATTTTGAAAATGGGGAACCTACTGGCCACTTTTCAGACCTCTGGAATCACACCTGCCGGACTGACTCCTGAAAGATTACTGCAAGTGGCCCTGCTAATTGTATCTTTAGTGCCACTATGATCCTGAGGTGTATCTTGACTAACCCTTAGGACTTGCCTGGCTGGATCTTCACCAGACAGTCAGTTGCCTAAGCAGTTGTGATTTCTGTAGGCTGCACCATAGCTATTCCTGATGAAGAACCAGTGTGGTTTGAAGTGCTGGCGTCCCTCTGTACAGCCCTTTATTTCATTTTTTTCTATAAGGAATATAGGTGCCCTATCCATGAGGTTCATGGTGCTGAACAGTGAAAACGGGCAAATAAATGAAAATGCAATCCTCCAAAAATTTGTAGTAACTTTTTGAGCAAATCTCCTCTTTCGAAGTGTGCCACTCTAACTTCTAGTGGTGTCATCCTCAAGATGACAGCTTGAGGTCGATTGTGGCAACCGCTGTCCTACTAATGCCCAACAACCAGCAAACTATCTTTGGCAAAAGCAGTTGTAAAATTGAGGGGACTCTTACATGCAGTGATGGAGCACCATCAGATGGGAAATTTGGGCTCAGAATAGGAGGATGCCAAGGAATTAGGAGTGGGCGGCTCTGACTGGGAGATCGCTCAGGCATCAATGGCATCCTCCTGATCAGTCCACAAACGCACTGCATCAAAGGAAAAAGCCAACTCTTCTCCAACTGGACCATCGCACCACAAGATGGATCTTATGAGAGCTGAAATGTGACATTTTTGTTACAAATCTGCACTGCCACCACGACTGCTCTCTGGACTGATGTCACTAAACTGGTGGAGTGCTGCAACGACCATGAGGAGCAGCTAACTCACATGAACCATAGATAGATACAGCGGTGACTGCTATAATCCACCTCCACACAGCCCTAAAGACTTTTGAAGACAAGCTGGAATATATGGAGGGCTGCAATAGGTGCAATAACTTGTGCTTTTATGGCTTCCCTGAGGGAACAGGGGGTCAGGACTTAATTACCTTCCTGCAGATCTTCTTAAGATCAGTTCTCCAGCACAAGACCAGACTCTGGAAATTTGAGTGAGCCTACCTGGCTCTGGGGCCGAGGACACTGCTCCAGGTGCCCTGCTTCACTTCATCATTGCCTAGTTTCTACAGCGGAGCAACAAGCAAGATGTTCTATCTTTGGCATGAAAGGCAAAGGTGATCCGGTACGAGGAAACCAGATCCTACCTGGATAGTAATTATCTGGTGTCTCTACAGAATAAAAGAAATGCTTATCCCCCACTCATGAAAGCCCTCCAAGTGGCCGGCATAAAACTCTACACACCCTATCCAGCTACAATGGTGGTGCATTATAAGGAAGAGACAATTACATACCTTACAGCAGAGGAAGCAGCAGCAGATTTAAAGACTCCTGGGATCCCTGTTTCTGCCCCCCCCCCCCATGCAAGCCTGCCTTGTAGACCATCGTGTGGAAGACTGCCAGACAAGCCTGGAAAATGACAGATGGGAGACAGTAACAGTCCATTGCCACTATGCAGGACATTATACAGAGGCTACAAGGAGACAGCACCATAACAGGAAGCCAGAGGAAGCAGGACTAACCTGAAGCAGCCATGCAGGTTGCACTATTCAGGTCGGATTTGATGCCTGCAGGATAAATAGGTGAGTCCTTTCCGTCTCTCTCTCTCTCTCTCTCTGACTGCTGATTTTCTGTCCCAGGCTTAGCTATTCTCCAGGAGCCTACTCCACTCTGGGTGCTTGGGGCCCTTGCTCGCCCTTCCTGTGGCACCACTAGGCTATCATGCCAGAACTCTGTTGAAGCCATTGGCAGGTTGTGCTCTCCACTCCCAGGCAATAAAGATTTACTTTTTCTGCACGAAAGCTGGCACGTAGAGTTTGCACATAGTGGGGGGGCCCGCTGTCTTAACCACTACATGGAAACTGAGCTGTGGACTCGGCAGTCAGCAGGCTGCTGGGGGTGGGGGCCTCCCCTTTGAGCCAAAACTGGGTGGGCTGCTGTCTTCCGCCACCAGTGGGGTTGGGGGGGGTCAGACACCCCTACCCATCTCCGTAGATGGATCTGCCTGATTTTATTTCCTGAGCCCCAGTCCGAATGGCCATATCAGGTACCTTTGTACCGGGAATAAGTCCTGGCATGGATGGGAAACTAAGCTGGCCATTTTCACAATGTGCTGTTGGTGGATGCAAGGGGTTCTCTGGGTCTCGGGGGGGGGTATTTGGGGATGGGTTCTGATCCAGGTGGCTAGCAGCTGGGGGGGATGAACAGCCGTGCATGACTGGACTTCCTTTGCCTAGAATTCCATGTGGCAACTCAGCTCCCTGGAGCAACTTATACAAGCTATGTGTCTTCGTCCCTAGTTCATTCTATATTTCAATCTCCCCCTCACCTAAATTGTATAGACTGGACTCTTGATGTTTGGCATGGTGTGGTGCGTGGGTTTTTCCTGCCATTGGCTCAGAAAGCTGCAGAGACTGAGATCCATAACTGGACATATGAGATTTTCCTTTTTCATCCCTGGTATTCTCCGATATGCCTCTACATTACTTCTAAGAGGTTTCTTCCTATTGGAACTCTTGTGACTGGCCTGGGGACAGCTAGTGACTTATCAATGCCTGCCACTGTGTCTCATCCACACAAGGGTCATATTGACCAGAGACGGGCCTTTCTGTTATAAGACAGTGGACCTACCTATAATCTTATGTACTAGCTGGTCTCCAGCTTGACTGAATTACTCGTCTTTCCCCATGTCTTGGGAAGACGAAACCTGATGTCTTTACCACTATTTTCATTTTCTGCTGATGCCTGCTATTGGTCTGGATATTAGGCCCTAGAACTTTTGGATGACTGGCACCTATAGATTGTGCTAATGGTTATGTGTTTTCAGATGTGTAATGGGCTGGCCAGTCCCACTGGTACCTTAAACTTGCTTATTTGTATGCCAGATTTTATGTTTAAATGGAACTTGGGGTGTCGGTGGGAGAGATAGATGTCTGGCTTCCACCTGCTGACATTGTTTCCTCACCACCCCTACCCCATATAGTTTTTATACTATA
This sequence comes from Neoceratodus forsteri, assembly GCA_016271365.2. NCBI lineage: Eukaryota > Metazoa > Chordata > Ceratodontiformes > Ceratodontidae > Neoceratodus > Neoceratodus forsteri. Next base: position 360,222,855 of record JADMNL010000025.1, read on the forward strand.
GAGGCACCCCCTTCCCTCAGCAGGGAGGGATAACCCTCTGCAGTGGAGTTATCTGCTGGCACAGGGCCCACAGCGTGTCCCTGCCTTGCAGGCTGGATTCTGCCATAGGTGGCTGATGTGTACCCTGTTGGCATGCAGGTCCCCCTGCTGAAAGTATTTTACCATCTCATTGTTGTTCTGGATGCCCAGTTGGCACCTGTAAGGAGTGTACTGTACCCCTTCTCCCCCATACAATGTAACTGTGACTGTAAATGTATGACGTGTCGTGAATTATTTTTTGTCAAGTGAGAGAAGGGAGCAGGGGTTACACTTTAAGTGTCAGTTAACTACTGTGTAGTTACACTGTAACTATACTGTAACTGCATTGCAATTGCAATGTAGTTGCAAGCAACAAACATGTAACTACAGGGTAATTACCCTGTTATGTGTAATTAATGATCAGTTACATTGAAACTGATATTTGAAATAAAGTGTAACCAAGAGCAGGCTGGGGAGGCTTCTGGTACTAGACAGATGGGTTAAGAGGTATTATGGTATTCACTAAATGTCAGTGAACTGAACAATCCAGTCAAAAGGGCTAATGTTTTCTCCCACATTAGGAAAGAATGACACAGGGAGTTATTCTTGAAAGAGACCCACCTAGATGCAACTGAACATGGGAAATCGTGGACATTTGGGTACTGGGAGGTGTATAGCTCCTAATGACCTAGGAACAAACATAGGGGGTAGAGATCCTTCTCCCCGAACAAGCCCATTTCAGGAATCTAAAGTTGCGAAGGACAGGGAGGACAGACTAGTACTGCTGCAGGGTGTCCTGTTTCAGCTGGAAGTCACACTGGCTAACATTTATATCTCCCCAGGGTCTAATATATGGAGGTGAGGTATCTCTTGGATATACTACTGAAAACACTAGGGGGTTGTCCTCCTATTAGGGGATTTTAACATGATTCAGTCAAAAGAATGGGATACCTCTAATCCCAACCCCCCCACCACCACTTTCCCTGCAAACAAGCATATACCACATTCTTTAAATCACATAAGTGGATAGAGCTGTGGACGAACTTTCATCCCCAGGACTGACAATACACACACTACTCCTTGGTCCATTTAGTCTATACACATATAGACTATAGTTATATCCAGCAAGAATTCCTCAAATATGTGGGGACTGTATGTTGGGGACATTTTGTTATCTGAGCAGGCCCCAGTCATGACTGATCTTAGCCTGGAGAGAGAAAATCCCCAGACACAGTGGTACCCCAGAATTAATGCACAAAACCAGAGAGGAGGCAACTTGGAGGTGGTGCTGTGGAGCATCCTCAAGAAGGTGCTGAGGGGCTACATAATAGAGTATTGTGCCAGAAAGATGAAGGAGTAAATCCAGAGATGGATGGATTAACGGGATACCCTGCATTTCCTCCAGCAGACACACTTGCAGGTGGCTAGGTCCTTAAACCACAGCTGGTCAAAACCCAGCAGGATATTAATAAGTTGCTCCTAGAGAAAAAAGAGATGGCACTTATGTTTCTCCTCAACAAATAGTATGAGGTGAGGCCTCTGGCCACCCGTGTCTTGGCACACCAAGTTAGGTGGCGATGGGTAAAGGCCACAGTAGCCCAGCTGAAGCACCCCACCTCTGGGCAACATCTTCAGAAAACTAGTGAAAAGGCAGAGGTCTTCAACCAGTACTATGCCTAACTGTATAGTTCAGATGGGCCACATCACCCGGAGGCCACTGAGGACCACCTAGCACCACTGACTCTTCCATAGTTTGCTCAGGAGCAGATAGAAATGTTGACTAGTCCCATATGAATTATGGAGGTGGAAGGTGCCCTGAGCAGGCCCACAATGAAGAAGTCCCAGGTTCCAAATGGCTACATCCTAGAATTCTATAAAGTTAACAGGGACTTATTAATCCCTCAGCCAACAACAGTCTGTAATGAAGTCATGGAGGGGATATACTGGACACCTGGCAATATGCCATCATTTCTGTCATTCCTAATCTAAGGAAAGACTGCACAGAGTCTCGGGATTATAGGCTGAAATCAGTTCTAAATACTGATTATAAATGATTTATGGCCATATTAGCTCACAAACTCGAGCCCGTCCTGCCATCAGTGATACACTCGGACCAAGCGGGATTTGTCAAGCCTGTCAAACTGGAAACAATACTAGGTGCCCCCTTCATATCCTCCACCAGGCCCATATGACAGCCACCCCCTTTCTGCTTGCCAGTCTTAATGCCAAAACGGTATTTGAGAGGGTGTCCTAGCTCTATCTTTTTGCCACCCTCCTTAAGTTTGTTTTTTCCCTAGACTTTACCAACCTCTTGAAATGAGTATACACCTCGCCTGAGGCACTTGTCAATGTGAACGGGTACGTCTCTTCAGCCTTTTGGGTGGGCAGATTAACCAGTCAGAGGTGTCCTCTGTTGCCCCTCCTCTTCACTCTCTACATTGAGCCCCTAGCCCAGAAAAGGGAGAGCAGTATTGCTAAGGGAGTGATGCTGGGAGGCTTAGAACCTTGGACTGTGTTATACACAGACAATATCCTTTTATATGTCACTGACCCCAACAACACTATACCAGAGATCTTCTGACTCCTGGATATCTTCTGCAGAGTATTAAATTATTGTTTAAATATGACCACAATGAAAATGATTCCCTTATACTGGCTTCCCACTCCTTCCTAAGTATTTGGGTATAAAAATACCTTTATGCCCGGAACGTTTGTATGAAGTGAATGTCTGGCCCTTATCAGCTCAGCTGCGGGCTAATCTCCAAGACTAACATAACCTTCCCCACGGCTTGATCTGCCGCACTAACACGGTGAGAATGGTTATGTTGCCATGCTGCCTGTATGTTTTTCGGAACGTCCCAGTTCAGATCCCTGAGAAGGACTGGCAGAAATGGTGATAGCTATATTAAGATTTGTGTGGGCAGGCAAGCACCCAGAATCTGCTTCTGCACCTTGATGCTTCCATGAGTGAAAAGGGGGTTAGCGCTACCCGTCCTACAGGCTTATCAATCAGCCACGCAATTGTGGATCCTTTTCTAGTGGAACACTGTAGGGCCCAGTCCACAGTGGCTGGACCTTGAGCAGCATACCCTCTCATTCTGGGACAGGACACAGTTTCTATATGGGTTGCACCTGGGGACAGGGAATTGCATCCTGGAATCCATGGGTAGAGTAAGTGGGGAGGGTGTGGTGTGAGGCAGTGTCCTCACAAAGCCTCTCTCCAGTCCTTATTTGGCTCAACCCCATAGCATACTTGGAGGGGTTTGCTCCAGCCACACAAGATCCCACATTCTGGAGATTGTGTGGACAAAATTTTGTCTATCTGACACACTTCGGCGAAAGTCAGTGGATAAAAACATTCTCTGAAATGCAAGTCCGGCATGGATTTGCACAACGTTTTTTTTTTTTTTTGTGATACCTGTAGATTCATCACTCTCTGGAGTCCTGAACCATTGGTGCTCAGCACACAGATGGGCTTTCACCCCTGCTCTTGCTGTTGACTGCCCAGGTTTCTTCCCAAATCACTAGGCATCTCATCTTACTGATTTACCAAGGCATTCAAGACACAGAATCACATTCCCTACACTATCTCACTGAAAAATGGAGTCTAGACCTGGGACAGGAGTTAGATTAGATTTTAAATAATGGGTTAGGGGTTGCTCTGAAACTTGCAGGGTTACATCATCCCATACAGGGAGGGAGGGAGTGTGACTGGAAACATCTGGTGAGGTAGCAGACTCAATAGTTGGGAAACTGATGGAAACTACCTTGAAGGAAAGATTGGTGAGCTTGCTCGAGGAAAATAGGTTACAGGATGAGAAGTAGCATAGGTCTGTGTCAAGGAGGTCCTGCCAAATTAATCTGATTAACTTTTTCAACTGGGTGACAAGGACAGTGGACAAGGGCCAAGCGATTGACATCCTGTACCTGGACATCAGCAGGGCCTTTGACTTTATGCCTCACAGAAGACTGATCAGAAAGCTGGAAGACCTAGCATAGAAACATAGCAGTTGACAGCAGATAAGGACTGCAAGGCCCATCCAGTCTGACCATTTATTTTTCTGCCTTATGAATGTGCCATCAGCCTTTGTTCTATCAATGACCTATCTAGTCATACACATCTGTATTGCTCCCTTATGCCTATCCCATGCCTGTTTGAAGCCCAGAACTGTATTCATATCCACCACTTCCTGAGGTAGGCCATTCCATGCATCCACCACCCTTTCTGTGAAAAAGAACATCCTGACATTCCCCCTTAATCGGCCTCCCTCTGATCTCATGCTGTGTTCTCGTGGGGAGCCAAGTTTGCTAGATTAGTCACAAACTGGCTGCAAGACAGATGCCAAAAGGTGGTAGTCAGGGGCAATTTTTGGAAGCTAGGCCAGTGACCAGTGGCGTCCCACAGGGCTCAGTGCTCGGTCCGATGTTGTTTAACGTCTTGTGATATAGCGGATGGGGTCAAAGGTAAAATCTGACTGCGGACAACACAAAGCTCTGTGGGAGGGTGGACATGGAGGAGTGGAGACAGGAACCCCGGGAAGACCTGGGTTGATTAGAGAAGTAGTCTGGCATTTGGCCATTGGGGTTCATTGCTAAAAAGTGTAACATTATGCATTTCAGGGCGAAGAACCCAGAGACCAAACATTGGTTGAGGGGGGTACAGGTAACCAAGTCAGAGGAAGAAAAGGACCTGGGGGTAATCATCACGTCTGACCTGAAACACTCAGCACACTGCAGGAGAGCAGCAGCAAAAGCAAATCGGATGCTGGGCTACATAGCCAGGGGGGATTACCAGCAGGATAGCGGAGGTCATACTACCGCTGTACAGGTCACTGGTGAGACCACACCTAAAGTACAGTGTGCAGTTTTCATGCCCTTATCTTAAGAAGGATGTTAACTTGCTGGAGACAGTTCAGAGAAGGGCTGCCAAGATAATCCAGGGTCAGCAGGCAAGACCTATGAGGAGAGGCTCAAGGGGCTCAACATACTCATGAGAGGACAGAAGGGAGAGGGGGATATGATTGAGACCTTCAAGTACCTGTAAGGTATTTTAATTTAATTTAATTTTTGGTAACTGGATAAGGCCCACTAGGCACAAGTACCTGTTTTAAGAGGCAACCTGGGAGCACTGGGTGATTAAGTGATTTGCTCAGAGTCACACAGTATGCAAGTGGAGGTTGCGAGGATCAAACCAAGGTCTGGTCTGCTGGATATACCAAGCTCGTTCACAGCTCGTTACTCTAACCTCTATGCTATACTGCCAGCCCTGCCAGTATTAACAGGATGAATGCTGAGGGCTTCTTCTACCTTAGTGGGAACAAGTCCACTAGGGGGCATAGCCTAAAGCTGGTAGGGGGAAGATTCAGGTGACAGATGAGGAGGCACTTTTCCACTGAGAGGGTGGTGGCCAAGTACAACGAGTTACCAGAAGAAGTGGTTTCCATGAAGATGGTGGATGGCTACAAGACAGGATGGGCCAGAGTAAAGAGAAAAGTTGCTGATGGTGAGGGGGTGGCAAGACTGGGATTTGGAGGCGGGTGCCAGTTCCTCTGTAGACATGAGGGACCTGCACACTCGAGTAGACTAGTTAGACTATAAAGCCTTTATCTGCTGGCATATTTATATGTTCGCATGTAGGGGGAGGAAATGGACAAGGAAATGATAGAAATAATACTTAGAATGGCAGAAAAATGGGAGATATTGCTGCTGGGTGATCTGAATATGCCAGATGTTAACTGGAGTGCAGTTGCAGCAGCCACTTCAAAGAGTGGGGTTATTCTAGATGCCCTACAGGGGGCATGCCTTAGACAACTAGTATTGGAGCCCACCCGAGAGGGAGCAATCTTAGACCTGGTTCTCTCAAATGGAGATGAAGAGAGGATCACAGATGTAGAAGTGGGTAGCCATCTGGGAACTAGCGACCATCGAACAGTATGGTTCACAATAAACACAGCAATAGAGTCAAGCCATACAAAGGCAAAAGTACTGGACTTTAGGAGGTCTGACTTTGCCAAAATGGGTGAGTGCCTAAGGAATGCACTAGCAAATGGGCAGGAAGGAGGGGTGGAAGAACAATGGGGAATAATAAAAACTGCCATCACAGAGGTAACGAGCCTTTGTGTGAAGCAAATAAACAAAACAAAACGATGTAAGAAACCACTGTAGTTCTCAAAGGAAGTGGCAGTGAAGGTTCAAGAGAAAAAGAAAGCATTCAGGAAGTACAAGGAATCACAGAAGGAGCAGGACAGAGAACTGTATCAGTTAAAGCAGAAGGATGCTGGGAAGGCAGTCAGAACAGCAAAGGCCCAAACCGAGGAAAAGATAGCCAACTCAGTTAAGAAGGGGGATAAAACCTTTTATAGGTACATCAGGGAGCGAAGGAAGACCAAGGAGGGTTAGTGAGGCTTAATAAAGGGGAGGGAGGGTGGGCAGAGGGTGACTGTGAAAAGGCAGAGATACTAAACAAATATTTTTGCTCAGTATTTACAAAGGAAGAGGGGGAGGTACCTAAAACAAACAGCAGAAACACTCTGGATACAGAAGTTAATACCAGCCCATTTACAGAAGAAAGGGTTCTGAAAGAACTCTTAAAACTGAAGGTGGACAAAGCAATGGGGCCTGATGGGATTCATCCCAGAATTCTAAAAGAACTAAGGGTAGAACTAGTGACACCACTAACTATCCTCTTTAACAAATCATGGGAGGATGGGGCGGTACCCGAGGACTGGAGGAGGGCAAATGTGATTCCCCTTCACAAAAGTGGGAGCAAGGCAGAAGCAGGAAACTACAGACCTGTTAGTTTAACCTCAGTGGTAGGAAAATGATGGAATCATTTCTGAAGGAAAGAATTGTTGAGTATCTAGAGGCCAGAGGGCTACAGGACCCAAGGCAGCATGGATTCACAGCGGGAAGGTCATGCCAGACAAACCTGATAGATTTCTTTGACTGGGTGACCAAAGTAGTAGATCAGGGAGGGGCTGTGGACATGGCCTACCTAGACTTTAGCAAGGCATTTGACACAGTCCCACACAAAAGATTATTATACAAGTTAGCCAGCCTGGGAGTGGGTCCCAAGATGACAGCCTGGGTAAAAGAATTGGCTGGAGAACAGGACACAGAGAGTAATAGTAAATGGAGTCCACTCTGAAGAAATGGGGTTACTAGTGGGTACATGAGGTTCAGTATTAGGACCGGTCCTCTTCAATGTCTTTATAAGTGACATTGCAGAGGGACTGGAAGAAAAGTATGTCTCTTTGCAGATGACACAAAGATCTGCAACAGAGTTGATGCACAAGGTGGGGTGGAAAGGATGAAGGACTTGTGCAAGGTTAGAGGAATAGTCAAATGTATGGCAGCTTAGATTCAATGCTAAGAAGTGCAAGGTAATGCACCTGGAAACAAAAACCCAGGGAAGAGTACACAATGGGGGTGAGATACTACCAACAACAAAATGGAAAGGGACCTGGGGTAGTCATGTCAGATGACCTAAGGTGGGCAAGCAATGTGAGAGGGCAGCAATGAGGGCTGGGGGATACTGGGATGCATAGGGAGAGCATCACCAGTAGAAAACAGGAGTTATTATCCCTCTGTACAGACAGTTGGTGAGACCCCATCTGGAGTACTGCGTGCAGTTCTGGAGACCAATCTCCATAAAGACATAGACAGGATGGAGGCTGTCCAGAGAAGGGCAACTAAAATGGTGCAGGGTCTGCACGGAAGACATATGAAGAGAGACTTAAGGAGCTTAATATGTATAGCCTCGAGGAAAGGGTGGGGGTGGGGACATGATAGAAACTTTCAAATACCTGAAGGAATCAACAAAGTCCAAGAGGGTAGCATCTTTCAAAAAAAGAGGTGTGCAAGAACAAGGGGGCACAATTTGAAGATAGAAGGGGGGTGGCTCAGAGGTAATTTAAGGAAGTATTTTTTCACAGAGAGGGTTGTGGATGCATGGAACGGCCTTCCAGAGGAGATTGTGGAGTCGAAAACAGTGGTGGAATTCAAGCACGCATGGGACAGTCATAAGGCAATTCTAGGGGGTGGGGGTAGGAAGAAGTAGGCTGCTGGTTAACTAGGATCTGCAGCTTATCCATTAGGTAGGGAAATGGGCAGACTGGGTGGGCCAAGCGGTCCTTATCTGCCGTCAAAATCTATGTTTCTATGTTAGGTATTTCTGAACTGCAGTAATCATGGCCAGATATGGGCAGAGATCCTGCTCGGCCTGCTGGAGAAACTGTGGGGAAGCCTGGGTGACACATGTATTTATTTATTTATTTAAAATTGGTAACTGGGAGAGGCACACTGAGCTGAGGCTAATTTTTAGGTGTGACTTGGGGGAAAGGAGAAGGGGAGAAGCACAACTACAAACAGCCAGCCAGGTGACTTGGTTACAATGAGGATGACATAAACAGCATAAGTTAAGTGCAGTGCAGACAAAATGGCAAAACACCGCATATGGAGGACAAAAAAATTAGCTTACAAATCATCTGTGCAAACTGGGCAGACTCAAAGTGCATAGTGCCAGAATGAAGGGAGGCTGAGCTGGTGCTGAAAGTAGGAGTCAAAACAGGTTGCTAAACTTCAATGAGGTTGCCAGAACTATGAGGTTAAGGGGGAGAGAGAGAGATAAAGGTAAGGGGTGGTCAAAAGGCAGAATACAGAAGCACAGTATTTAATCAGCATCTCAGCTGTTGCTACAGACTCTTTCACAGATTCTAACCCCATTCTTAAATTCTTTATAATGTATGGTAAGTGCCTATTAACCCCCATAATCAGCAGTCGCACAGCTTTGTTATGCACTGTTTAGGATTTTAAAAGTTGTTAACCACACTTCAGAACTTCCAAACAGTGGCATAACAAACAAGCATTTGTCAATGCCGAACGTTCGCTTGCAGGTATTTGCAGTGGTGTTTGGCACATATGGTGCTTTACCCTAATGCCCTGTGCGATTGCTGGTATTTGCACTATAAATTTTCAGCATGACCTTTTTGTTACCCCCACCTCATAAAAGCATTTGAGACCTCTGCTTATGAACAGTTCCACTTATTTTGTTAATCTGTCCTGAGCGTTGATTTCCCACAGCGACCAGATCATTGTGCTCCACATGTGCAAAAACACAGTTCGGGCAGAATTGAAAAATGACAGCTGTAGCATTCATAGGGAGGTGTGAAGGGATGGCAATGTTGAACATCTGGAGTGAAAATACAACAATTTCTCAAACTTATGAGCGTACATGGAAACTGCGCAATGAACGCTCATGACACAGTCATTTTGTGGACTTTTGTCACCAAATTTTCAACATAGGCATTGTGGGACCTCTGCTCATGAACAGTGTCACTGTGATTTTCATCATCTGTCCTGAGCATTGATTTCTCACTGTGACCACACCATTGCAAAAACACATTTCAGCCAGGATGTGAAAAATGTCAGCTGTACTGTTCATAAAGAGGTGTGAAAAAATGCCAGTGGTGAAAATATTTCAAATTCTCGAAGTTATGAGTGTGCGTGGAAACTGCGCAACGCATGCTCGTAACACAGTCATTTTTTGACATTTTTTCACCAAATTTGCAACATAGGATTTTGGGAGCCCACCTCATTAACAGTGACACTGTTGTTTAGTTAATCAATCCCAAAAGGTGATTTTGTGCAGTGACCATGAAATCACATTTGGGGACCAAATAACTCACATGACAGTAACTGAATTCATGAGGTGGTGTCCCAAGAACCCCCTGTTGAAAATGTGGTGCCAAAATTTGCAAAAAATGCCGAGATAGCCACCTAAGTTGGAAAAAAAAACCATTTATGCCATTATACAGCTTACCGTCATTTCTTCAGTTTGCGTTCGGGTTTCAAGAGTGCAGACGTGTTCCCTCCACTGAAGATCATTGCGCCAGGCTCGAGGAGGTAAGTATGGGGTGAGGGGAGGTGGGGTATGCAGAGGTTGGTGTGGGTTCGGGGAGGGCACAAGACACAGCGAGGGCGGTTTTCTGTTTTCACAGGTTTAAAAACAAAAAGATGTTCTGGACAGTTTTCCCATTTACAGGGACAATGGGCATGCTGGGGTGGGCTCTCAGCATGCCACCTGAGTATTTGTTGGGGGGCCTGGAGACAATGGGGACTGTGCACTCCGTCTGCACATACAATGTGTTTGGTGGGGGCAATAACAAGGGAGCAGGGTGAGCGGCAGCAGAGGGAGGAAGTGGGAGGATTTTATTAGCAGCCAGAGGAAAGGGTGACGTCAATAAGCTAAATTCACACACGTTACCACCGCTGATTGCAGTGGTGCTTTTCTTTTAACTGAAGACCACTGCAGCCAAACTGCTGTCATAGACAGCTCATGCATCCATTGGTGCAGTAGGGTTGCACACGTTACACTGAGCACTGCATTGGACAGGAGGGTCACACACCTTCAAAAAGTCGTACTGTCTCAAAATGTTCCTTGCACATGCATGCAAGCGAATGCAAAAATAAACAAGCATTTGTCAATGCCGAATGTTGTTTGCTTCTATGTGCTGTTTAGGTATTTGGAAGTCATTGGAGTGCAAATATTGAAAATTCGCGAACTTACAAGCACGCGTAGGAACTGCGCAACGCACGCTCGTAAAACAGTCATTTTTAGGAATTTTTTCACCAAATTTTCAACATAGCCATTTTAAGACCTCTGCTCATGAACAGTGTCACTGTGATTTTCTTAATGTGTCCCATACATTGAGTTCACACACCGACTGCGCCATTGTGCACTACATGGGCAGAAACACGTTTTGGGCAGGATGTGAAAAATGACAGCTGCACTGCTCATAAGGAGGTGTGGTAAAATGGCAATGTTGAAAATCTGGAGTGAAAATATTGAAAGTTCGCAAACTTACGAGCTTGCATAGGAACTGCGCATAGCATACTTGTAAAGCAGTAATTTTAGAATTTTTCCACCAAATTTTCAAAATAGGCTTTTTGAGCTCACCTCAGAACGCTGGCAGTGTCGTTGTTAATCGGGTTCAAAGGTGATTTCGCGCAGTGATCGCGAAATCACCCTTCAGGCCGAATAACGCCATGACAGTGACATCATTCATGAGAAGGGGTCCCAAAAGCCCCATTTTGAAAATTTGGTGCAAAAATTCCAAAAAATGTCTGAGATATGCAACAAAGTTGAAAAAAACCCATTTAGCCCATTATACAGCTTACCGGCATTTCCTCAGTTCGTGGTTGGCTTTGAAGAGTGCAGACATGTTCCCGGTCCAGCGATGATAGTTGCGCCGAGCTCCGGAGGGAAGTATGGGGTGAGGGGGGGTGTGGGGAGGCAGGGTGCACAGTGGGTGGGTGCGGGTTGTGGGAGGGGTTCAGGGAGAAGCACCGTGGGACCGTTTTTATTTCTAGGTAAAAAAAAAAAAAACGACGCGGGACGTTTGCCATGCTGGGTGGGCTCAGCGTGGCACCAAAGCTTTGGGGGCATTTGGGACGTGGAGCCGACAGGATTGGACACCCGTCGGACAGCCAGGGCGTTTGCCATGCTGGGGTGGGCTCCCAGCGTGGCACTAAAAGCTTTGGGGGGCATTTGGGGGCGTGGAGCCGGCCAGGATTGGGCACCCCTGTCGGCAGACGACGACGTTGCCACGCCTGGGTGGCTCCCAGCTGGCACCAAAGCTTTGGGGAGGGCGTGAGGTTTGGCTAGCCTGTGTATGACAGCGGTGGTTTCTTTGAAGAGAAGACCACCACTGTCATACACAGCTCCCGCACCCATTGGTGCAGAACCGCCATGCCTGCTCAACGGAGCAGTGGACTGAACAGGAGAGGCACACCTCCAAAGTGTGCTATTCTCCCTAAACGTTCCTTGCGCATGCGCGCAAGCGAACGTAAAAAGAATGCACCAGAGTTCCATAATTCTCACACATAGAATGCAAACAGTGTTTTTTTTTTACCATACACTATAAAAGATGATGGCTGGGGATCGGGTGACAACCACGCTGAAATCACCTCTTGTGGTTGCTAGGGCTACAGTAAACCTCTTGAGCTGCGCTCTCGAGGTTTACCATGTTGCCCTAGCAACCACTCGAGGTGATTACAGCGTGGTTATCACCCGATCTCCAGCTATTATCCTCTATGTTTCAAGTCTGTTTGTTTGTTGTACTTCTACCAGCATGTCAGTGAAAGATCTTTTCCAGGATAATCATGTCTTTAGAAAAGGATAACACATGATAATGTGTGCGATTGTAGGTATGGTTGGCAGTTTTCGATTTTTTTTTTTTTTTTTTTTAATTTTGATGGAAAATATCGATTTTTGTTTTTAAACCTTTTCCCCAAGATTTATCGATTTAAATTTTCACAGTTGCATGAGATTATAGGTTTTTAAGCATTTATTTCGATTTGTATTGATTTAATTTTCACTGTTGCAGTTAATGACAGCAAACACTGAGGATTTACAAACTGATAAAAACACAAATTGTTATCTTCACATGTCAAATTAGCAACATAACTTTTCCTATCTGTAAATTTAGATCATTATCAATAAAAATTTTTTTTCATCAGTTTGTGTGTGTGCAGCGAAATCAACATTTATCGACATTTACCAATTTAAATCTAATACTGCCAAGTCTAATTATAGGGGAATAATGCACACCTTGGGTGGTTGTTAGGCATGAGGCATAGCCGAGTGCAGCAATCACCCAAGAAGTACATTATTCTCTTATGACCCACAACCCTGAGTGTGATATTTCACTTGGAAATTGTGATTTCAGTTGTTAAAAAATTCTGTAGTTCAGGTGAGGGCATGTGGTTGTCAAAAAATAATCAACAGACATGCAACATGTTTCGACTAATGAGGTTACAGGATTTCCTTGGGCCAATTTAAAAAAGCTGTCAAGCCATTCTGCATGTAAGAGCAGGTATATTTTCCCATTTCAACACCAAGGAGTAAAGAATTAGGGCCCACTTGTCCCCCCCCCCCAACAAGGTATTGCTAGAAGGCCAAAGTACACTTGACATAGATGCCTATAACTGTCATTTTAAAAACCTCACTATTGGGCCATGAATAAAACTGAAAGTTCTTCTGTTTTGTTGTCTGGGGAGGTTTAAAATGGAATTCACAACCTTATTGTCCACCTGGCCAAGTGTTAAAGCAAATTCAAAAGAAGAGGGTTGAAAGGAGTGATGGTAGGCCGGTGCAGTGACACAGTGGAGTCAGCGCATCATGTTGCCATCTGGGAGACCAGTGTTTGTATGGGCGACTCGGAGTTTCACACTGGGACCAAGAGTGTCAATTAGCTGAGGAACTCTGCTCTCCGGGGAGGAGGGGGTGGGGCACTCTGGATTTGTACATCCTAATCAAGCCAACCAAGAAGTGACATTGGCATTGGCAGTGAAGGCAGTCGCTTCATCCTAGGCAAAGAAAGGATGCAGGTGCCGTGTCGTGACCCTGGTCACTTGGGAGGGGGATGGGGGGAGAACAAAAATGGGGATAACCAAAATTTTAATAAAAGAGAACGGTATGATAAATGTTTAACTGGTCTGCGTGATGTGGTTTGTGTTCGTGTGTGTTCCGTGTATGTGTATGTGTGGTGTATGTGTATGTGTGGTGTATGTGTATGTGTGTGTGTGTGTGTGTATGTGTGTGTGTGTGTGTATGTGTGTGTGTGTGTGTGTGTGGTGTATGTGTATGTGTGGTGTATGTGTATGTGTGGTGTATGTGTGGTGTGTGGTGTATGTGTATGTGTGGTGTATGTGTGTGTGTGTGGTGTGTGGTGTACGTGTGTGTGTGTGTGTGTGGTGTGTGTGTGTGTGTGTGTATGTGTGTGTGGTGTGTGGTGTATGTGTGTATGTATGTGTATGTGTGTGTGTGTGTGGTATGTGTGTGTGGTATGTGTATGTGTGTATGTGTGTGTGTGTATGTATGTATGTATGTGTATGTATGTATGTATGTATGTGTATGTGTGTGTGTATGCGTGTGTGGTGTGTATGTGTGTGCAAGAGCTGTATGCATGCTTCATGAGCATGTGTTTATAAAATCGGCCATGAAAATACTGTGACCTTAATGGTCAAAACGCATCACATAACCAATGATTTTCTGCAGCCGTACATACACCTTACCTAAACTAAATATTTTTTTAACACACAAAAGCTCATTTTGTAAGTGGAATAGCACACTCCGGGGTGTGAGGCCATAAGGGAATATTGCACATCTCAGTGGTTGAGGCACTCATCTATGCCTCATCACTAACACCCACATTAGATGTGCCTTATTCACTTACAACTGCACACCCTGTCATGTGTTCTCCCTTACACAGATGTATGTGTGTTTGGAGTGTGTGTCAGTACACATAGCCTAAGGCACCTGGCTCGTTTCTGTATATTGGCTTCTGATACTGAGAGTGATGCAGCTGGCTGAGCTGTTTGTGTCCGGGGGTGGTTTGTAAATTTCAAAACTTTTTTTCCTCTAGCATTGGAGCCGAGTCCATCAAACTCATCTCAGCTGTGAAACGAACCAGGATCCAAACCCAGAGCTCTAGTGCATTTCTGTCCCATGCACACTAGTTCCTTCCTTTCTCTGTCACAGCCATGAATATTGATGTTGTGGGGCGGATTCAGCCAAGTCGTCGGACTGAGGGAGACCATGGCCTGTACATTTCAGGAAGAGGGAAGACAGTCGCTACAGGTCCTGGGGTCGGAGCCATCTCTTTCAGGTAAGGGTCACTTTGATACAGAAAGTGTGCAACCTTTTCATTGAAACCGGAGGGCTGCTCAGTGGCCTATGTGAAATGAGTTGTGGTGTCCTGCCCAGTTCCTAGTAGGCAAGTGTCCATATCACAAAACCACCAACATACTTGGCATTAACTGGCACCCTTACTGGCAGTCTCACAAGAGGCCAAGAACTGAATGGGCATGAAGTCTGAAATACCCTCTCACCACGTAGTCGTCCCTACATGGTAGGGTTGAGGTACACCGGTGGGGCAGTGTGGGGGAATTTGCATTGCGATTGCCTGTGCTGTGCCTGTCATGTGGATAAGCAGAGGATTTCAGACTCCAGTGCTGTAAATCTAGAACCTTACACAAGCACTAAAATTCACATACAGAAAAAAAAATCTTAAAACAAAATACAAACAAAAAAGATGGGAGAGGTAGAAATGCCCCGGATGGGTGAACTAGGACTGTGGGCAGGATGCAAAGAAATCCTATGGCCAGGCAGCCAATGGTCACTTGGAAATCTTCAAAGAGGTGGCCACCTGGCTGACCCATCAGTGCAGTATTAAGACTACCGCCTGCAATGCCAGTGACCCATCATTCTTTTTAGCAAGCAATTAGGAATGTTATTCTCCCCTGTTCACCCAAGCTGGTCCTCCTTTGGTCCTATTCCCATGCCCAGCCCCACCACCCACCTTCTCTGGAACTTACCTCTGCACCTGGTCCTCCTTGGCCTACCCCAGAGTGGGGCTGATGGGAGTGGACCCGCCACCGGAAGGAGTCAGAACTCAGTTCAGTGTGAGTGCCAAGGTTGGTGGTGCAAGGCCTGTGATGAGGGGTGGGGGGGGTCACCTGGCTGCGGCTAGGTTTTCTTTCCAGTTTTGCTGTTCCGAACCCCCAAGGATGCTGACAGAGAGCTCTGTGGATACACACTTGCATGCTGATGTGTGTGTCAGCACATGTCAAAGCATGTTAGGGTCCTCCCTTCCTTCTCACCCGCTCCAACTGCACCCCCTCCTGTAGTCACCCAGGGGGTGGTAGTGTAGCGGAGACGGCGTGCCCTCCCACCCCAAGGAGAAGAGCATCCTAGCCATCCCTCTGACAAATCAGGCTCATTTCCGAACTCGGGTCATTGGCATCATAAGCTGCAGCACCACTGCTGCACTGTCAGGCTGGCAGCAGCTGTCATTCTGATGCCCGCAGTGAGTTTTTAACCACCAGTTTCTTCCATATCCCCACCTCCCTTTCACACTACAGGGATGGAGGCTCAGCTCCTTGGCCCACCACAGGGATCACCGTGGCAGCAGCATGTGACACCACCCTCCCCCCCGCTGCTGCTGGCAATGTTTCTCCATCATGGAGAGCCCAAGATTGCTCCTGGACCTAGGTTGTCTGCAAGGTAGTGCGATGTGCTGCGCAGTATCCCTTTAACCATTTTTTGAGGAATTATTTTTATTGATTTTTATAATAGAAACATGAACATTATATCAGGAAAGATTAAATACACATTAGCACAATAAATAGTAATCTTTTACAGCAATAAGGACAGAAGTATGAGGTATGTAATTACAATTCATCAGTGCAGAATCACAAGTATCAAGAATGGGCTTTGCTAATTACACATCTTTACTGTAGAGCACCAAGGTAGCCCATAGGGCCCATTTTAGCAGGAACCTCACCTTGAAGGGGGCACCCAGAAAGAGCTGAATATTTAGCCACAAGAATAGCATTTGAGTGGCTGGGCAACATGTAAGCTGGGGGAAGTGAAGGTCACTCCTTGATCTGATTCACTCCATTATAAGGAAGTGAGATTCTCCCTTTAAATAGGCATCTCGGATTTTGTTAAACACTTTTACATGGCACCTATGTCTATATATAAGGCACTGTAATCCTGCAAGAGTAGGCAGTTCGGTCATCCACTGCTGTAGTACAGGAGGTGTGGGGTCCTTCCATGAGGCCAATATACATTTTGTACCTACTGGGGGGGCTCTCACCATCCATGTCCCCTCTGGGCCTACACGTGGGCAGGTGGCATCTCTAAGTACCAGAATGACCAGCTGTTGAGTTAGGGTAGATAGTCAGTGCGGGATTCAAGAGATTGCCCCCACCACCACCTGTTTCCAAAAGGCCTGACAGACCTTGCAGCACCATAATAGATGAATTAGCCCTCACCTCCCTCCCATATTTCCAACATAAGTCTTCCTGCTTCAGTCCCACTCTTTACATTCTAGAGGTGTCCAATACAATTTATGGATAATTTAAACTGTGGCATTCGAGATTGCAGTTTAGTTGAAGACTCTACTATCCCTTGAGTACCTGTTCCCACCTAATTTCTGAAATCTCTCTATCCTTGTAAGAGTTTAATGATTAAGCAATAAGGCATGAGAGAGAGTGCTTGGTGCTGGGACGATGGCATGCCTTCGTTAGGTTAAAGCAAAAGGCCGAAGGCCGAAGGCTTCCACAGCCTGAGAAAAGTTGTTATCCCAGCACAAAGCAGACTCTGGAGTGCCTTACTGCAATTATGAAAGGGTCCATTAGGATAAGTGAAGATTTTTTTTTATTTAAATAACATTTGTTTTTTAAATTCAAATTGTTAAAATGAGAAAAAAGGTAAAAAAGAGGTCCTATTGAGCCATTTTAAGTTTGCTGTTTGACCAGTAGATGGCAGATGCTACATTTTGTATGACAATGCTGCTGGGACCACTGCTGTGGTTGTTAGAGTGTTCTCACATGCATGCCTAGAGTATGAAACCTTCGAACCAAAAGAGAGCAGTTCTCATACACTAAGAATGTAAGTGAGACCACTCTTACAAGACTAAGAGTGGGCTCAGCAGTGGTGTATATTACTGATTAAGATTGACCAGATAATATATTAAAATTTAAAAAAAACCTTCCCTGAATGTGCCCGTTTCTGCGTGTAACACAATCTTTACAGAATAAGAGTGTATTGGAATGCTCCAACTGCTCAAGAGCACTCCCTCGATCTTTAATTATTAATTATTAGGGAGGCAGTATAGCGCAGTGGTTTAAGGCTCTGAGCTGCAAGTCTGGAGACCTGGGTTTGAATCCCACAGCCCCCACTTGCATACTGTGTGACCCTAAGCAAGTCAGTTAACTTCCCTGTGCTCCCAGGTTGCACCTGTAAACAAGCTTTCAGCTTAGTGTGTCTCACCTGGTTAAACAATTGGAAAAAGAAAATATATATTAAAATACAAGTAACTGACCTGAGATATAATGATAGAGCTGTGCCTGCTCGATGTAAACAGGTTAGTGAGGTCACTAATCATTTTCAAGTGCTGCTGTACTGTAAACAGATCAGTGAGGTCATAGATCTTTTTCCAGTGCTGTTGCCCTGGGATATCAACACTGAGTTCCGAGCAGTGAACTCCTCAGCCTATGAGGTTTCTGAATTATTTTATACCCATTGCATAATTTATTTTATTTCTGCCTGTTCATTGTATTAATTGCTTAGCCTCCCTTCTTATATTTCTTTTAAATGCTGTTAAGGTTGCCAAATCCAGGTTGTCAAAGTGAAATGCAGAAACAGCGCTGAGTGTCAGTATTTTGGTTTATTTCTTGAAATGTAAGCCGGGCAGTCAAGCCGCAATTAGAAACACAGTCTTGTTTCTAGCAGTGACCTGCTGTGGGAAAGTGCACTGGCACAGAGGTAGGCTATAGCAGCAGGAGCGAGTGAATGCTGGTACTACTACTACTACACCAATACAAAAATGCAATCTGTACAGAGCGAGAGAATACAGGCAACAAACAGAAGTTCACTGGTTAATTGGGTTGGTCTCCTAGCAAATGCTTTTTGTAAGGATTCACATGAAGAACCACAGGAACTGGGTTTTGCTCACTCACTATACATTCACAGGGAGCAGCGCTGGTTTTTTGGGCTGCTTTAAGCCTGCACAGCTACAGCACTCTCACTTTATTGATCTACTCTATTTTTCTTCCTCTCTCTTTGCAGTTTTCAGGAACTGTTTGGTGAGAATGCCTCCACACAAGAGGTATTCGTGAAGACGGTGGAGCCCCTGCTGGGTGTGTTCATGGAAGGGATGAACGTTGCTGTCATGGCTTTTGGAGAGACAGGGTCAGGGAAATCGTACACACTCACTGGTGAACCAAGTGACCGATCAGGCATTATTCCACTGGCCATTGACTACATTTTTGGAGAGTTACTGGAGAATGGCACACGGAGTACAGGTGGTAGGGCCAATTTTATTTTTATTAGAACATCCCCCTCAGTGTTGGTTGAAGTGCCTCTGCACTAAGCTTCTAAATGGTGCCCTTCCACCACTGTTGCGACCAGACTTCCAGGCCAACATGTGCTCAAGCCCATCTCTGTGGCTTCTTTCCCACAGCGGGACTACTCACACCATATGCGGATCCAGTGTGCCTAGATAAAGGAGCCTTGTGTTACAGCAGGCCTTTGGAGTGTGGCAGAGCCTCAGACTTCATTCCATCATTATCATGCTTTTGTTTTCCCCATTTTTCTCTGTCCACGTACCTCAACACATGATATCCCCCCTCATGCCAATGTTGGGGGGGAAGGGCAGGACACCCTGATCGTGGTCACCTATGCCCTCCTATGCCATTGCACATCTCCTGAAAAGAGATGCTCATAGGGTGGAATGGGCAGAACCCTTCCCCTGAAGTCCAAATGCCCAATGGTGGGAGTTGGACTCATGGTGCCCACTCAGGTCTCCTGCATGGTAACGTAATACCCTATCACCACCACCACCACCAGCATTTGGTGAGGTGGTAAGGATAAATGTGATAGCCAGGGCACTCAATACTGCAATAACTATGGGAAGGTATTGTAGTCTAAAGATTACAGCCTCCAGGAGGCCCCTGGTTTGACTCCCACCACAGCCTTAGTCTCACTACGAGACCTTGAACAAGTCACTTAACTTCCATGTACTTCAGTTATTTCCAGTTGTTAAACTGGATAAAAACTGGACCCTGCTGTGATAGAGCTGTTGCTTCTCCTTGTGTTGGGTAAAACTGGACCCCGCTGTAAATGAGATGTGGTATCTTAGTTGTGTTGTTCTGGGTAAAACTAGACCCCACAGTAAATGAGATGTTGCATCTCAGTTATGTTGTACTGGATAAAACTGGTCCTCACTGTACATTTCATTTTACTTCTGAAATGTGTTATGCTGGGTAAAACTAGATTCCCCTGCAAATGAGATGTTACGTCTCAGTTGCATTGTGCAGGGTAAAACTAGAACCCACTGTAAACGAGATGTTAAATTTCAGTTGTTTTGTCCTAGGTAACACTGTAAATGAGAAGTTACATCTCAGTTATGTTGCCTTGGGTAAAAATGGACCCCACTGTAAATGAGATGTTGCTTCTCAGTTGTGTTGTTCTGGGTAAAATTGGACCCCACTGTAAATGAGATGCTGCAATTCTGCTGTCCTGGATACCATACTCCACTGTAAATCAGATGTTATTAGTTGTATTGTCATGGGTAAAACTGGACCCCCACTGTAAACGAGATGCTTCTTCTCAGTTGTGTTGTCCTAGGTAAAACTGGAGCCACTGTAAATGACATACTGCATTTCAGCTGTGTTATCTGGGGTACTGGCCCTCACTGTAAATCAGATGCTGTTTCTCAGCTGCAATGTCCTGGGTAAAACTGGACCCAACTGTAAATGAGATGCTGTGTTTCAGCTGTGTTGTCCTGGGTCCCAGGTAAAACTAGATCCCACGGTAAATGAAATGTTGCTTCTCAGTTGTTTTTTTCCTAGGTACAACTGGACCCCACTTTGAATAAGATGTTGCTGCTCAGATGTGTTGTACTATGTATTGTAGATAAATTACAAAAGATATCAAAATACCCATTATTTGCTTGGAAACATAGAAGTGATTGTATGTTGCATAGCAGAGTGGTTACAGCATTTGTCTGTCTGTCTGTCTGCCTGCCTGCTTATCTATCTATCTATGCATCATCTCCTTCTGTCTCTATCATTGCCAGTTTGCCACCTTTTAAAGAAAAAAAAAACTGGCAGGTGTATGTTTCTTTGTCTCTTTTTGAATGTGTATACATGCAACCCTCCCTATTGTTGCCACCTTTTGAAGAATGAAAACCTGATAGGAGGTGCAGATTTTATTTTCCCTTACAGTTCACCTTCATGTTATGCAGGAACCCTATCAGGAGACCTCCCAGCCCAACACCCTCTACCTATTGCCTACAACCTTCACAGCTTGGCCTCTGAGTAGGGACTTTCACAGCAGGCAAGAGTTTCTTCTTGAGCTGAATATCCAGCTTTGCTGAGCAAGAAGGGTGTGTGTGTGGGGGGAGGGGGGAGAGATGGGGGAAGCACGCGAGAGAGAACCCTGCCATTATCCTGAGGCCCAGCACTTTTCTGACTCCACCCACCCACAAGGACGCTAGCACTGATGGCCCCAAGCCTGTGCCTGCAATGGTAAGCTGACAAGGGAACAGCCGATGTGAAAAAGCAGATCTGCGGGACAAGGAGGGGCTGGCCGGTATTCCTCCCTCACACCTCCCTGGCCATAAAGGGGCAGCAAAGCACAGAGGCAATCCTCCCTCCCTGAGATGGGACAGTCTGATCCAGCACTATCTCAGCCTCCTCCAAGACACATGGTAGGTACTAACTCGGGTGCCAGCATGGCAAGCTACTCCTAGCCAATGTGCTAATAGCCTGGCCTTGGTGGCACCGATTTCTGTCCTACGCTCTGGTGTCTAACTCTGCAGCTGGTTTATCCTGGGTAAATAAATTATAAAGTAAGAAGAAACAAACTCAAGAAGGGTGTCCCATTAGGCTATGTTAATGGACAGCATGTTGATACAGTGTTACAGTGTCTGTTCTGCCTGACATTTATCTTTCCTTTCCAGACAGAGAAAATGTTAAAAGGTCCCCCCCCCATCTAAAGTTGGAAACTTCTGAATAAATAAATATTGATGAATAGTACATATTTCTGTCCATAGCTCCTGCCATGTAGCTCTGGGGCAGATGAATATTTATTTATTTATTGAAATGTTTCACCTGGAATGGCACACTGAACAAGTTGTTCGTCTCATGGTGCATCCTGGGGGGAAGGGGTCATAAGGGAGAACACATAATAAAGTACATAGACAGAGTAGCGTAACAGTTGACAGATTAAGTGAACAGATTAAAGGTGTAGACATACAACATACTACACAATATATACATTGGCCGCATTAAGACCGATGACATTATCACATTGTACTTCGATACAGAGTGCAGAGTATACATGACTGTACATTGAAGTGTTGTGTAGATAACAATTGTACACAGTGTTAAGAAGACCATTATGCATAGTGTTAAGAAGACCATTATACATGGCGTTAAGAAGACCATTATGCACAGTAATGAAAGAGAAGTGTATCCTGTATATGAGCAGCTAGCAGAGTAGGAGACAGAAAGCAGTGAGCCAGCCCAAACAGGATAAAATAAGGACTAGTCACAGGTACAGTTTACAGCTGGAAAGTTTTGTAGGGCTAGCGAAATGGAGTGTGAGGAGGAGGAGTGACGAATCTGTGGTGGGAGGTTATTCCGTAACTTAGGGAGGTGATGTGAGAAGGCCATCTGTCCAACCATGGTGGATCGACGTGGAACTACTAGCAGTTGAGAGTCATATGACCTAAAGGAAGTGGCCTGATCGGGAGAGAATAGTAAGGGAGGAGGTGAGATATGGTGGGAGTGAGCCAAACCAAAACTTTGATGCGAATTTGGTACAGTGTAGGAAGCGATGATTTTCTAGAGAGTAGAAAGCCAGGGAGCGGTAAAGAGAACAGAGGCGAGTGAAAGGAGAGTCATCAAGAGTGAAACGACAGAAGGAGTTAAAGAGAGAATCCAATCTGATTAAGGAGGACTTGGGAGCAGCACTGTAGACTATATCACAGTAGTCAAAGATAGGTAGTATCATCTTCTGGACCAGTTCATGCCTAGCTGGTATCGGGAGGCAGCTACGGTTCCCTGTATAATGTGCCAAGTTTGGGGCGCAACTTCTTCAGGATGGCATCAACATGCCCAGAGGAGCTGAGGTGTTGGTCTAGCCAGACCCCCAGATACCTAAAGGAGGAGGTGTCCTCAAGAATTGTCCCGTCAAGGGAGTGGAAAGAGGGCAGGGAGGGGAGCGGGAGAGTCTCTGCTTAGTGCCAAAGGTCATTGAGGCTGTCTTCTTTTTTTTTTTTAATTTATTCTTTATGTGCCCCCTCCTACCACTAAGCATCTGCCCCAGTCATGGACCCCCGCAGTTGCGGCTCCCCCACATTAGCCACCCTCCTGTGACCCCCTGGATTGCCCCCCAAGGTGGGGTCATGGCATCCTTGTCTGAGGTGCCACGAACGTCGGGATAGGGCAGGAGTCGGCCTGGGGGAGCCAATTGCGGCCGGAGGGGTGGGCTTCATAGAGGCAGCAGGCAGGCATGTTTTTCCCTGTTTTTACGGGGGATAAGAATGTGCAATGATGCGGGTGTCCATCCCGCCCCCTAGGTCCTTGCTGGCGCTGACTGCTTGGGGAACCTCTGGCCTCCACCAGAGGTCCCCGTTCACCGCTGACACTCACACCCTCCCCCCAGAGAAGGAGAGCAGTCCATGGGATGCTTAATCCATCTCCCCCTGGCTGGCCCTCCGACGACCCAGAGACTGTCTTCTTGGCACTGAGTGAGAGCTGGTGGGAGCTGAACCAGAGCTGGACTTGATTGAAGTCATGCTAAAGTCTGGTTTCCACATCAGCAGGGGATTGGCCTGAGGTGAAAGAGAGCCATATCATTGGCATATCTGTGGATGGAGGTGGTTGAGCAGGCTGAGGAAGGTCATTTAGGAAGATGGAGAAGAGGATATGGCCCAGTACAGAACCCTGGGGTATGCCAGTGTTGACAGGGAGAGGAGGAGATACAGCATCTGCTATTCTCACTGACTGGGTCCTACCTACTAGGTAATCTTTGAACCAACTAGTGGCAGAGACAGTTAGGCTAGCCAAGGAGAGGGAGTCTAGAAGAAGGGTGTGGAAGACAGTGTTGAAAGTCTTTGCTAGGTCAACAAAAGATGGCAGATGTGATTTGACCATTAGAAGTAGAAAGGGTGCGCAGTCACAGGAAATAACACAGCCAAAATACCACTTGGTTGGAAATTAATGTAGCATTTATTCCAAACTTAGAGGATGCTGTAAAAATGGCCCCAGCACTTCGACCCACAAAGGTCTTCCTCAGGGGGCATGTCGCACAGTGGGAGGTCCCCTCAATTTATACTGGTGCAGAGTCGCATGATTTAGGTGCACATACAAATAATATTTGTGTATATAAAAATAAAAATTAGAAGTAAAATACAAACAAACAAATAACTGATTCCTATATGACAAGCACCAATATTAGAGAAAAAAAAATGAAAAATAAAAACTAATATCAATATTACACACATAAATCTTAAATGAGAATTCATAATTGAGTGATATGAGCACCTCAAATTAGTTTAAATACTGGTGTTACCAATATTATTTGCTTACTCCAATCAAGCACTATATTGTAGTTACAGAATTACTTGTATAGTGATCCTGCATATTAATCTCACCTATAAGTGGAATAACTATATTGTTCAGGTAATCAAACATCGACAGATATTTTAAAACTCAAAATAATTTTTTATGCAACTATCCCTTCCAATTTTTATGGAATTGGATACATAATTTATCCAAGGTGAGATTAAATCTGTGGGGAAAGTCAAAACATAAAACTAAAGAGGTGCTCATTCCATTTAGCGAGAGTTAGACAGGGGCTTTATCAAACTGATTGCAAATCTTGAAACTGATTAGATGCTATGATTAACCATATTTTATATACACAGGAAAACTTTGGGGAGAATGGCATCCTGGTGAATGGCAGACAGAAGACTTCAGAGGGCTATATCCTAATATAAAGGGCCAATCATAACAAATATAAGGCTCAGTTAGTGTCCCTGTAGTTGCTTAATTCAATCAGTGAAGAGAGGGCGCATTACCTGCATCATTCATATTTATGCTGAATATTCCTTTAATATTGTCAAACAATGCAGCTTTGGAACTTTTTATGGATCTGTGAGGAACGGCCTATAATCAGTTCCCTCGGTCATTCCCCCAGGGTTCAATGCCCCTACGGTAGAGATCCATCTACTCTCCTTTTTCTCCAAGAGGGTGACTCAGTCACCCCCCTCTGAATGAATGGGGTACCTGTTCCAGCACAATGAATTCCAGACCCAGTGGACTGGAACGGTGGGCTACAGCATAGTGAGCTCCAGTAGCATGCTCCAAATTTTGATGAAGAATTGCTCTAATATGTTCTTGGATCCTCACTTTCAACATACATGTAGCGAGGCCTGCATATTGTAGCCCACATGTGCACCACACCACATACACCACTTAGACGCTTCTGCAGGTGATAAACTGTTTGATTTTACTCACTTTATTGTGTTCATGTGGGTGTACGTAAACATTGCCTGTAGAGGTATATTTGCAAACATTACAAAATCAGCAACAAAGCCTTCAGGTCTATTCGGTAACCAGTTTCTCTGGACATCTGTTCTGACAAAGTGGCTCTTGGTCAACATATCTCCCAGATTCTGGCCCTTTTGAAAGGGTACTCTAGGTTCTTGTCCTATTACAGACTTTAGCTGTGAATCACTTGTTAGTAGGAGCCAGAATCTTTGTACCAAGTTTCCTATTGAGCCAGACACAGGGCTAAAGTCCAGAGAAAGTGTACACGGAATTTCTCCTTCTACTTCCCTACATTTTGGTGTTAACAAATCTTTTCTATCCTGTAGTCTGGCTTTTTCTAGCGCCCTCTGTAAATCAGGAAGTTGGTAACCCCTATTCATCAGTCTGTCTGTCAGGTTGTTGGCTTGTAATTAAAAGTCACTATTAGATCTGCAGTTTCTACATATTCTAATGTACTGTGCATATAGAATGGAGTCAGCCAGGCTACGTGGATGTGAACCGTCATAGCGTAAAATGCTATTTGCTGCTGTGTTCTTTCTATAGCTTTTGTTAGAAATTGTGCTGTCCTCATTAGCAGAGAAGGTAACATCCAAAAAATTGAGTTCACGAGTACTGATTTCATAAGTAAATTTTAGTTCAAAACTATTTTGATTAATATAAGTCATAAATTCCTCAAATTCCTCAGTTGTTCCATTCCATATGCACAGCACATCATAGAAACATAGAAGATGATGGCAGATAAGGACCGCAAGGCCCATCCAGTCTGCCCATTTCTTTTTCTACCTTATAAATGTGCCATCGACCTTTGCTCTGTCAATGGTCTATCTAGTCATACTTATTTGTATTGCTTCCTTATGCCTATCCCATGCCTGTTTAAAGCCCTGCACTGTATTCATATCCACCACTTCCTGAGGTAGGCCGTCCCATGCATCCACCACCCTTTCTGTGAAAAAGAACTTCCTCACATTACCCCTGTATTGGCCTCCCTCTAATCTCATGCTGTGTCCTCTTGTCCTGCTATTTTTCTTATATTGAAACATGTTAGACTCTTTCACCTTGTTAATGCCCTTATGGTGTTTGAATGTTTCAATTATATCACCTCTCTTCCTCCTTTGCTCTAGAGTATACATATTGAGCTCCATTAATCTGTCCTCATATGTTTTCTGATGCAGTCCCTGCACCATTTTGGTTGCCCTTCTCTGGACTGCCTCAATTTGGTTAATGTCCTTGTGAAGGTGTGGCCTCCAGTACTGCACGCAGTACTCCAGATGGGGCCTAACCAGTGTCTTGTAAAGAGGGATTATTACCTCCCTCTTACGACTTGTGATACCCCTACTAATACACCCTAACATCCCTCTAGCCTTACCTACTGCTTTAGTGGTCTGCTTGGATGATTTCAGGTCATCTGTGATGATGATACCCAAGTCTCTCTCTTCCCTTGTGACTACCAGCAACTTCCCTCCCAGCCTATAGGTGGCTTCAGGGTTTCTCTTCCCTATGTATGATCTTGCACTTCTTTGCATTAAACCCCAGTTGCCACTCTTCCGACCATTTTGCTAGTTTATCCAGATCTCTTCTCATTCTGCCCACCCCATCTGGATCATCTACTCTGTTGCAGATCTTGGTGTCATCTGCAAACAGACAAACCTTACCCTCCAGTCCATCTGCAATGTCACTGATGAAGATATTGAAGAGGACTGGCCCCAGGACTGATCCCTGAGGTACCCCACTTGTGACATGCATCCCTTCTGACTGAATACCATTTACCACCACTCTCTGTTTTCTGCCCGTCAACCAGTTTGCCACCCAGTTGACCAACTTCTGACCCACCCTGAGCCTACCCAGCTTATTAATCAATCTTCTGTGTGCAACAGTATCAAAAGCTTTGCTGAAGTCAAGGTAGGTGACATCAACTGTTCCTCCTTGGTCCACCACTCTGGTTACCCAGTCAAAGAAATCTACAAGATTAGTTTGACAGGACCTTCCTTTTGTAAACCCATGCTGTCTTGGATCCTGTGCTCCTATGGATTCCAGGTGTCGCGTGATCCTTTCCTTAAGGGGTGCCTCTATAATCTTGCCCACTACTGAGGTAAGACTGACTGGTCTGTAGTTCCCTGCCTCCTCCCTGCTACCACTCTTGTGGAGCGAGATCACATGAGCCCATCTCCAGTCTTCTGGAACCTCTCCTGTGCTCAGAGACTCACTGAACAGTTCTGATAATGGCTCTGCTAGTTCCAACCTTAGCTCCTTTAGTACCCTGTGATGTATGCCATCAGGTCCCATTGCCTTGTCCACCCTGAGCTTATCGAGGTCTTGTAGGACCCTTTCTTTTGTGAAGGGACTAGTGCGCACCTCCCTCCCTCCCATGTCCATGGTGCTGAGCTGTGGCCCTGCCCTACCTTCTCTTCGTAAATACTGAGCAGAAGTATCTATTTAGGGTAGATGCTTTTCGTGGTCCTCCTCCTCACACACCTTATCTCCTTTGATTTTAGCAATACCCCCTCTGGACTTTCTCCTTTCATTAATATATCTATAGAAAGTCTTGTTACCTTCTTTTACTGTTTGTGGTAGTGTTTCCTCGGTTTGGGCCTTTGCCTGCCTTACTGCCTTCCCTGCTTCCTTAGGAAAGTTTGGTATGTCTCCCTAGCTTCATCCCGCTGCATTCCCTTATATTTCCTGAAGGCCAGCCTTTTGGCTCTGACCTTTTCTGCTACTGCTTTTGAGAACCAAAGTGGTTTCCTTCCTCTTTTGCACTTCCTTTTCTCTCTAACACAATGGGACGTTGCTTCAAGTATTGCATCCTTAATGCTTGCCCACTTTGCCTGTACCCCCTCACCTGTATTTCTTTTTGCCAGGGCTAGCTTAACTCTGTTGGCCATCTTATCAAAGTCATCTCCTCTGAAGTCCCATATTTTTGCCTTGGAATGGGATGATTTAGTTCTAGTAGCCGAATTGAACCATACCATGTGATGGTCACTGGCCCCCAGGTGACCTTCTACCTGGAGATCTGTGATCCTTTCCCTATTAGTCAGTGCTAGATCTAGGATAGCCCTGTTGACTCTTGTGGGTTGTTGTACCAGTTGTTTGAGGCCCTCCCCCTGCAGGGAATCCACCATGTGTCTAGTTCTGGTAGATATTCCTGCTGGTATTGACCAATCTGTATCTGGCATGTTGAAGTCTCCCATTATCAGAACCTCCCCTTTAGCTGTCATGTTTTGTATATCTTCTAACAGTAATGTGTCTATGTCCTCCCCCTAGTCTGGAGGCCTGTAGACAACCCCAGTTCATATGGCTGTCCCATTTCCTGTTTCCAGGGTGACCCACAGTTCTTCTGGCTCCTTATGTGTATTCTGAATTTCTGTAGCTTTGATATTTTCATTGACATACAGGGCCACTCCACCTCCCCTTTTTGCACCTCGGTCTCTTCTGAACAGTACATAGCCAGGTACTGAAGTCTCCCAAGTGTGGTTACTGGCAAACCACATCTTGCTAATTGCTACTATGTCCAGTTTAGCCTCTGTCATTAGTGCCTGCAGGTCTGGGATCTTGTTTCCCAGACTGTGAGCATTTGTGTACATGATTTTCCGTTGGCCAGATTTTGGTGTGTTAGTTGTTGGGTGTGGTCTGGCATTTCCCCTGTGCGCCATATTGGGAGCTGGACCTTTTTCCTTACCTGGTGATGCAAATGAACTGCAACCATGCTGAACTCCTGTTTGACCACTAGCTGAGGGGGGAGGGGTGTTCTTCCCATTTGACGTATGGGGTGCTGCATCCCTCTGCACATTTGCTAGTTTAAATATTCTGCAAAGATGTCAAACTTCTGCCCCAATGCACTGACTCCCTCCTTAGTCAGATGCAGTCCATCAAATTTAAAGAACTTTCGCTCCCAAAACTGTTGCCAGTTCCCTACAAATTTGTGTCCTTTTTCCTGGCACCAGCCCTTGAGCCACATGTTTAGCTCCCCTATCTCCCCTTCTCTGACCTTCCGTCCATCTGCCCCCTCTCCCAGACTGGCAGAATCTCAGAGAAGGAGATGACAGATGAAATGGATGATAGTTTGTCACCCAGTCTGGTCAAGTGTTCCTTGGTCTCCACAACTGACCGGCTGGCGAGATCATTAGTCCCTATGTGTACCAGGACATCAATGCTGTCTCCTGCTTCCTGAACAGTTTTAGCAATGCAGTCAGTGTCTCTCCACGCTGATGTACCTGGGAGACATCTGACCATTACCCCTGGCTGGAGATGGGTATCAACTCCCCGAATCATGATCAGAAGTTTTTGGGATTTCCTTTTTGCTTTTTTGTTTTGGTTCCTGTTTTGGGCGAGTTTTGTTGTGCTAGCTCCTGTGCTGCAGTGTCCTGCGCTGCAGTGTCCTCTGCCCCTTTGTTTGATTTCAGAGACAGAGACAGATACCTATTTGTAGTTTTGATAAGGTTTGTGGAGGTAATATGTTGGAGAGCACTGAGTGATGGGGCACTCGAGTTGCCCCTTCTAACCACCTGCCAACCTCCAGACCAACTACCCTCTGTGGTTGAGGTGCTTCTTTTGGATGTTGGGGACATGGGGGGTGGTTCTTATAATATATTTCCTCTTGAATATGCAATTTGAGGTGCCATCTCTGCCCATGCTGCCTGGAGCTGAGCCCTTTTATCTCCAATGGCCCAGCATGTAGGACGGTGTCCTAAATCCTGTAAAACTGCCTTTCTGAAAAGTGTTCCACAGTACCTGCAGTTAATGATATCCATTCCAGATAAGTTGCTGGGTTTATAACCTGGTCAGAGTAATTAGAAGGAAGAAAATGAAAGCAAAAGTTTGATTTTGTGTTTTGTTTGTTTGTTTTTGTATAACTTGTTATAAAAAGTTAAATTACTAGTGCCCCTTTAAATGAGGTCTCAACGTGGATACCCCACTGATTCGCCCCTTCCTGCTCTGCCACAGGAAATGTCATGACTGTGCTACCCTATAAAAGGAGTGTAGTGTGGGGTGGGTGGCTGGGCCCTTCCCCTGTCGAAAAAGAAGAACCACGGACGAAAGAAACAAGGAGGTAAAAGCAGAAGCAATCAGTCAGCAACAAATGCAGTTGCTCTGAAAGCTTATCCTAATGATAGATAAAACTGTAAAACCTGTAAAGCACCACCTGTAATAATTTCACAGAAGATATACCCTGTAAGAAACACTTTGCTTCAGAGAAAAATAAAGCAGTAACAGAAGATATAACTTGCAAAAGACAATTTGAATCAGAAGATTACAGCAGTAATCTGTTAGCACACACCTGTAGGCACACCCTGTAATAATGCAGCAGAAGGTATACCCAGCAACAACAATTTGAATCAGAGAAAAATAAAGCAATAAAATGTTAGCGACAAACAGTAACAATCCCTTTGAGCACAAAATAAAAATAACAACACACAGTAAATCTGCCTAGCCAAAAGAAGCCTTAATCCTTTCCCTTGCTCTGGTAAGGTTCTTTGCTCTGTCCTTTCAAGCAACCTAGAAAGAAAGAGCTCAAGTGAAGCTAGGTGCCTTGGCCAGCAAACCTAGTCTTCCACCTGCCATCTATAAAATGATACCAACATACAATATGTTTAAAGTATTTGTTCCTTCTCACATCATAAATATGCTCCCCCTCCCACTGGCCCATATATGATTTGACCATTGTCCATCCCTGACAGGATGGAATCAATGAGCCCAGTCAGGGAGGTGGTAGTGGAATGATTAGTCCGGAAGCCAGATTGAAATGGAGTGAAAAGGTTAGCTTCAGAAAGATAGGTTGCTAGTTGAGCGAGGACTAGATGCTCCTGGAGTTTAGCACGGGTAGAAAGGAGAGAGATGGGACGGTGGTTGGCAGGAGTGGAAGGGTCACCACCCTTGAGCAAGAGAAGGACAGTAGCATGCTTCCAGATAGTTGGGATGGAAGCTGTGGCAAAAGACTGGTTAAGTAGGTAAGATAGCGGAGCAGAGATGGCAGGTGCCAAGAGGTACAGCAGTTTGGAGTCCAAACCATCTGGTGAACTGCCCTTGGAGGGGTTGAGGGCATGTAGTGCCTTCATAGTGGCATCAGGAGTGATGTTAGAGAAGGGAGGGGAAGCAGAGGATACATTGGGAGGGGAAGGTGATTGAGGTGAAGGGTTAGCATGAGAGGGCAGAGGCAAGGGGAAGAGGAGAGCTGAAGCACATGTGGTGAAATATGAATTAAATTCTCAGGCAATGCTAAAGTGGTCGGCAACTTGAGTATTGTTTATTTTGAGGATGGGAGCTGGGGTGGAGGAGTGGAGAGAGAAAAGGGAGTGGATTACCTTCCAGAATTTGGATGGATTATTTATATTAGTCTGGAAGGTTGAGCAGAAGTATTCTGATTTAGCTAAGCATGTGGCTTTCATACACTTGTTGTGTAAAGACCAGTAGAATCTGTAGGCATGTGGGAGCATGGTAGATTTATACGTTTTCTAGGCTTGATCTCTGGGGGGATCTCTGGGTTATCCAAGGAAGATGTTTGCCTCTAACTCTTGCACACCTTAGGGGGACATGTTTGTTCCAGACCTCAAGACTTTTAGTACGTAAATAGTAATATGTGGCATCTATAGAATTAGATGTTGCTAATGGCTCCCAGTTAGAGTGCATTAGGTCCTGGAGGATGAGAGCGATGTTCAATGATTTATATGAGCGGAATAATATCATTTGGGGCGGGGCTTTAGATCTGTCTATTTTACGTACCACCTAGATCATGTGGTGATCACTAATGGCATCTGGTAGGATGACAGATTTAATTACCCTGTGAGGGTAGGATGTGATGGCCCAGTCAATAAGGGGGTGGTTACCGGACTTGTGATTCATGCGGGTTGGCTCTGACATGATTTGCGACAAGTTAAGGGTGGAAATATTACATGTTTTAGAAAGGGAGGTGGCTAACCAATTCTGGTTAAAGTCACCCAATATATAGGTTTCACCTGTTGGAGTGAGCAAGGTTATGGTGTTTATAAGTTCTGTGATGGCAGTGGGAGGTAGACCAGGGTGGTAGTATGCACCCACAACATAGATAGGTACTGAGAAGGGGAAGGAGAGTTTAAGGATTAGAACCTTATATGCTTTTGGGACAGAGGAGGCTAGGATGCTGGTGAACTGACTAGAAGAGGTGACGTATACTGCCACCCCACCTCCCCTGGTGGGGCAGTCTTGCTCTAATATAGTGTAACCTGAAATTGAAAGGGATTGGTCCCCTATTTTGTTACTTAACCATGTTTCAGGGAGGATGAGGATTTCAGAAGTAAATGAGGCAACTAGAGGTTGGAGTAGGTCAGTTTTAGGGAGCAGGCTGTGTATGTTTAAAGGGAAACGTCTATGTCTGAGGGGAACCCACCTCCATGTGAAGCAGGGCCCGATTAGCTGTTTAATAAACAGTAGCATTTATTTCACTCGCTGTGTCATTTTATATTTAAAAGTTTATCTGGTTGATCCTGCGCCCTCCCCGCCAGCATTTCATGACTGCAGCTCCCTCCCAGCATGCCCACAACCACCCATGGCTGTCCCCAGCATGAGGCGTTGTGCGGGCAACAGCCAGGGTGCCTCCATAGG
Source organism: Neoceratodus forsteri (assembly GCA_016271365.2). NCBI lineage: Eukaryota > Metazoa > Chordata > Ceratodontiformes > Ceratodontidae > Neoceratodus > Neoceratodus forsteri. Next base: position 360,255,576 of record JADMNL010000025.1, read on the forward strand.
AATATTGTAGCCCTGTACTTTCTAATAGCTCTGGTTTGGAGCAAGCATGTGTCCATGCTATAGCGAGACCAGGTACAGTCTGGCATGCACCCAGCCAGTATGTAACTGGTGTCAGAATAGCACAAATGGTCATCAGCTCCAAACCGGAGCTATTAGAAAGTACAGGGCTACAGTAGTCCTATGGAGGCACCCTGGCTGTTCCCCACACAACACGTCATGCTGGGGACAGCTGCGGGTGGTTGTGGGCACGTCAGGAGGGAGCTGCAGTCATGAAATGCTGGCGGGGAAGGCGCAGGATCAACCAGATAAACTTTAAATATAAATGACACAGCGAGTGAATAATGCTACTATTTATTAAACAGCTAATCGGCCCCTGCTTCACATGGAGGTGGGTCCTCGACTCTGACGCTTCCCTTTAAGTGCAATAATTTTAAACCATGGGGTAGAGTAAGGGGGTTAATTGATGATAGTCCATCTGTTGCAGATATAGCCGGTGGGGGGGGTGCCCGTAGGGTAAGGCCCAGGATTATGGTTTATGTCGCTTGATGATAAGAGAAGTAGCGCAATGTTCAGGATGTGGATTTTCACACTTTTATGCCAGGGAGGGGATTTAACTAGGGAAGGGGAGATGGAGGTGGGGGAGGTTGGAATTTTAGCATGTGAATCAAGGTGAGCTAGGTGGGCACAGGTAGTAGAGCTGCACTGGGTCTGACGGGGTAATGCATCCAGCTAATGGGGACTGAGGTGGGGAGAAGGTAAGTGGTCATGAGGTGGAAGAAGCAAGGGGGACCAGATGGGGTCAGGCATAGTAGGTGGGAGAGATGGAGTGAGGGTGAGGAGTGGAAGGCAGAGTATAAGGAAGATAGAGTACAATGCCCTAAAGGAGGCAAGAGACATAGCACATGTAGACTTGATTAGCAGTCTAGCACCTGTGCCTGTAGTGATACTGGGCAGTAATTGAGGGTTGTAAAGGGGGGGTAGGATCAGGCAGAATCAGTAGCTGTATCTGTAGTGTAGTTGTTCCTACAAGGGTTGGCTAGAGAGCGAATGAGGGAGGCCGATAGTTAACAGTGAAAGAGCCTCTTACTTCAATCATGCTGCAAAAAGAGCTAAGGTCCCTCTAGTGGCAGATCTTTGTAATCTGCTAATGGGAAACTGGAATCTTAAAAATCAATTTTTAGGCAAACTTTCCCAAGTTAGAAAGTACAGCGATTACAGGAGCACCTGGCGCTGCATATACAGAAAACAAAGTCAGTAGGAGCTCCAAGCGCTAGAACTACAGGGTAGAGCTGAGTCCAATAGAGAAGCAGTAGTGGCCTGTAGTAGCCAGTGGAGGACTAGAAACAGCCACAGAAGGATCAATCAAATTACAGGTCAAGGGGTCCTAGTGCAGGCAAAGCGTACCTGCGCAGCAGCTGTGGAGTTAGCGGGTTGGTGAGGAGGATCAACCGGCCAAGAGCAGTGCCCGAGCCGCAGTCTCGGTGGAGAAATCGGCTGGGAACAAGGCTGGAAACAAAGCAAGGAAAGACTGTGTAACATACAAAGATTGCAGTACAGAGGCCAGCTAAATCGGGGCAGCAGTAGAGACAAAAAAGGAGGGGAGTAGGTACCAAAAGGATGCATAGGCATAGCAGGAAGGGAGAGGAGAAATAAGCAGTGGGGGTAGATTGGGCTTTTGGTGCCAGAGGCGTCCAAGGGAACAAAGAGGCTGAGAGTAGAGAGGTCTAGTGGGGGGGATCAGAGACAGAGAGATTTACAGGCAGAGAAATTAAAAGCTTGTGACAGTAATACAGTTATGGCACCACAGATGTAGCTTCTGTGGCTGCTGCCGTTATAGCCCACTGTGAAACATCACTGGAATGGCAGTCATTCTCATGTCTTTTCCATCTCATTCGTGTGGTCCAACCAGGGAAGATCATGGGAGAGGGCGGAATGAAAATTCCATGAGTGGAACAGTTCTTGAGCTCTTCCCTGCAGGTTAGTCTTCCTGTTTAAATGGCATTTACATGTTTTACATTGGTTTCTGCTTCCTTCAGCTGGACAGTCAGCTTCTAAAATAACAAAAAGCAAAGATGGTTGAAAATTGTACTTTTAATTGCAATTGTAATGTGAAAAAAGGCTGTCTGCTGTATATTTGAATAGCAGCAACTAGCAGGGTTCTACAATACTGACTAACAGTAGCAGCAGAGTGACCTCTGGTGGTGGTAGGTGAAATTACAGAACATGAAGCCAAATAGTCTATCCTCCAAGCTAATAGGAGTTCCCCTTTCATTGAATGGCTTATTGCTGCTTTGAGACTCGGGGTCCCTGGTTTGATTGCCCGCAAGGGCTGGAGCTGAGTCTGCCCAAGTGAAAAGGCCTGGCATAATATACATGATAGGCAACAAACTGCTCTTGAATGAGCCACATTTTCAGCTACCACATCTTTATTTATTTATGTTATTCAAAACTTTGGAGATTACCTTTGAGCACAAGTGCTCATTTACAAATGTTCCACATCAAATACATAGTCACAAAAAACATTACAAGTACAATATGCAGTTCTAGAAGAAATGCAGTCATCAGGCTCAAAGCACTTAACGCAGAATAATTACATACAAATTTGAAAAACTCCATACAGACTGTTGTATAAAAAGTCGCAGGATATGTACAGACAGAAAATGAATAAAACAGTTTAGAACATAAGAACATGTCGGCAGAAGGGGATTGTATGATCGATCTAGTCTGCCCAGATTGCCTACCCCCCTATTCTGTTCTTCTTCTGAGATTACCGCAGTACTAGTCCCATGCTGGCTTAAAAGCAGTGACTGTTTCGGCCTCCACAGTCTCTGGTAATAAGCTGTTCCAAGGGTCCACCCCGCTCTACGTGAAGTAGAATTTACGAATGTTGGTTTTAAACTTACCTCTGAATGTGTGGGATAATAACTCGCACAACCAAACAGGGATCAAGTGCATAAAAAACGCACGTATCTCTGTCAATTTATTTTGTAGAAAAAACACTTATGTACAGAAATATAAACAAAAATCAAATAATTAGTCCTGCACAAAGAAATTCAGACCCCTGCTTCCTTCAACAGAGTCTGCAGCTTTGCTTCAGCCCAGATACTCCAATGAATACTTTTGTCAAGTATCCTGTGTGAAATATATACGCACCCACACACACATCAACTGTAGGTCTTACCCTACTCACTGTCAGCACTAGACTGACTCAGCTATCTAACATTCCCCAAGTGGTGAGCCCTTTTTATAGCTCCTTGTGATTACATCACATAATTGGAGAGTTTCCATAGGCCGTGACATCACATAATTGGGGGGTTTCCATAGGCCGTGACATTACATAATTGGGGGGTTTCCATAGGCCGTGACATCACATAATTGGGGAGTTTCCATAGGCCGTGACATTACATAATTGGGGGTTTCCATAGGCCCGTGACATCATAGGTTTATTATGAAGCATTAATCAACACAGATAGGCATTCAGAATTAATGCATGGTTGGGGGCGCTTCCACCACCCAATCATGCATGAATTCCTGGGAAATGCCTCCTGTCGAGGGGATTAGTGCTCTTGTAACATGGCAAGTGCAAGCTAGGTATCAGTTTTATGTTTTGTAGTTTTACAGAGATTAATAATAACTTTTAGACATCATTCTCTGTTGATGCACATTGCTGACATGTGTACTTGGAACATGCTGTCTCTATCTGCAAGTGTGCATCTGCACGTTCAATATTTCACATACATTTATGTTGTGCCTCACAAGTGCCTGCATATGTAATAGATGTTAATATATAACACTTACTAACAACATACAGATAAGCATGAAAATATCCCTCATTCTTGTGAAAAGTTTTATTTTTTGCCCTCTATTGCTATCTGAAATTTGTCTTTTGAGCTGTGCTTTATGCCCGTGATGCGTTTTGGTCCCTCTGGTGTGAGCTGCATAGCGCGACACACAGATACAGACGTACATTTTCTTTACTACTGCAATGCACACCACTATGTTTCCATGATTACATTTAGGATACACACTGTGAAAAACTTTGGCTTCTGCTAATGTGTGCTCCTGCCTCCGCTGTGTGGTGATTCTGCTAATGTGTGCTCCTGCCTCCACTGTGCGGCGACAGTACACAGCTGATTACCGCCACATTGCGCTATAGGCTACAACTGCATTTAATGTGATTTCGGTACATTTTATTGTCTATCCTGCGCTATGGGATGATCTCTTCATTTTTACTGCTTCACTGGTGCCCTGCTAAGTGGGAACATCGGGAGACTAGTCGGTGAGCCCTCTATTACTTTTCTGCCGATCATGGTCCCAGTACTTTACCCTGTGGTGTGTGCACTGCTTCCCTCGCTCCCAAGTACTGCTGTGAATTTCTGACTGATAGGTCCTTCTTGTGGGTATTGACAGCATTACGCCGGCGGGTATATCTAGGGAATGAATGCACTGCATTAATTCTTCCATGTGATGTGTTTTGACCAATCATGTAGCATTCTTACTCTACTAACATTAATGCCATTTTACAGCCTATTTCACATGCAGTCCTTAATCAATCAATTAATCAATCTTTATTTCACCAGGCAAAGCATCATTGAGATAAAACTCATTTCCAAGACGGACCAGGACAAGTAGACATTACAATAAGTAACACTAACAAAACATACAGGTTTTTGAAATAAAACATGGGACAAGTTGAAAAGCAGTAATCATATTACAGTAAACCAAAACAATAAGCCCAACATGATGGCTAATGTTGGGAAAACAGGCACTATATACAATATAGTAAACAAATGTTTGCACACAAATATGTGCACGTCCATAGAGTGGCCAATGGCAGGGGACAAGGGGTAGAGGCAGGAGTATAGTAGAAAAGGGGATAAGCATGGCGCTGTTTTCTGCAAGGTGTGGATTAGAAATTGCAAGACTCTGAGAAGGCGCGGACGCATAAGGTTTTGAAGGTAGAGAGTTGGACAAGGCATGTTAGCGTCACTGTTTTCTGTACTTTGTTCCACATGTGGGGGAGGGAATAGCTTTTGGACATTTGGCTGTAACAGTTTCTGATCTTAGGAATTACCAGGGATATATACGAAAGGCTTCTTAGTGTATGGCTTTCAGGTGCATGAGCTAATAAGTAGGCACAAGCGAGTGCGCTAATTGAAACGAGAGGGTGCTGTAACTTAAGAAAGTCAAAACAAACACAAGAAGCAAGCACTTGGACCAAAAAATGGACAGAACATAAGTTTTTTAGGCAATATATTAGTGGGAGGTCATGATTTTATGCAAAAGGTGAAGGTATACAACACAGAACACATCACAAGAAGAAATGTCATAACTTCTTGGACCAATGATTATATGTAGATAGTATATCAATGGGAGATCACTAATATATTGCCTAAAATACTTCTGTTCTAAATTAAATATTGTATTTAATGAATGTTACTTACTTTATAATGGATTAAGGTGTGTGGTGTTTTCCTTGGTGTATATATGAATTTAAAAATTTTTTTTTATCACTTTAAATAGCTTGAATAAATGGGCAATACCGAGCACTAGGAACCCCACCTCCTGATGAAGTGTCCCAGAGAGGACATGAAGCGCTGAGGTATAGTGCTGCGGGTTCCTGCTCTAAACTGCACTGAATCTCTGGTGTGTCCATTTTTTGATCCAAGTGCTCGCTTCTTGTGTTTGTTTTGGTGTGAGCTAATAAGCAGTCAGTAATATATTAGGGAAGTTGTTTTGTAATGGCTCAATACATGCAAAGGACAGCACATTTCTCGCGCCTGAATTTTAAGGAAGTCCAACCCACTAGTGTACAGAGAGTGCAATGGTAGGTGGAGTAGGGTGTCTCCTTAATAAACTGTAGTGCACTGTGGTAGAAGGTGTCAGGCTTTGCTAAGGCTGTACTAGAATCTTGACCATACAAGAAGTCGGCATAGTCCAGTAATGGAAGGAAGGTGCCTTGGACAAGTCCGGTTTTGTCTTCAGTTGTGAGTAGATGCTTGATGCAGAAGAAGATGCCAAGCCTCTGTTATGTGGGCAGATAAAGTTAGTTTGTGGTCGATCCATACTCCTAGATACTTGAATTTGGACATAAAATCAAGCAGTTCTCCTAGAAGGGTAGTGATTTGGAGCAGTGAGTCCAAAGTAACTGGGTGAGATGTCTTAGACAGGGGTGCAAAGAATATTGCCTTCTTTTTTTTGCATTCAGCAACAGGTTCAGCTGGAGGCGATTTTGTTGGTGCTGACTGAACTTGTTTTGGAGATCTTGGCAGATTGTCGCTGGGGAGGGCCTGGCAATATAAGGCACCATGTCATCGGCAAATAGGTGTATATTAGCAGTCTTGATGGCAGAGTATATGTTATTAACATAAATGGTAAACAGAAGTGGGCCCAGTATACAGCCCTGGGGTACACCTCTTGAGAGGGTTTTTGGTGGGAAGAGATCACCTTCAGCTTTGACTTGCTACAGGCAATTGGTGAGATAACTGTCAAACCATTTCAATGCCATGTTGTCTAGACCAACATTACGGAGGATGTCAAGGAGTAGGGTATGGTCCACCATATCGAAAGCCTTGCTTAGGTCCAGAAATAGGGCACATATGTAGTTCCTGTTATTCAAGGTGTTCAGCCAGTCATTTCAGACCTTGGCAAGAGTGGATATGGTACTGGGACATAGTCTGAAGCCAGACTGGACAGGTGTGGGCAAGTTGGCCAAATTAAGTAGGTTTCTGATCTGTTAATTAACTAACTTTTTGAGCATTTTGGATAGAGTAGGAAGAAGAAGCTAGATGGGCCTATAATTATTAGGATCACTTGACGTCTCCAGACTTGAATAGAGGGACTACATGAACTGTTTTCCAGACAATGGGAATAGATCCTTGTGACAGAGACATTAAAATGGTGAGTAATGGGGGGGCTGGGATGTGGTAGCTCATTTTTAAGAAACGCGGATTGATAAAATCAGCGCCTGCTGATTCCCTGATATCCAGATTAAGGAGCAGGTCCTCAACCTGTTTCAGGATAACCAGGCTGAAGGAGAAGACTGTTTCTGGGGATGACAGGGCTGCAGTAATGGGGGCCTGAGACTGCCCATAGTACCGATCTCAAAGTTTATGGGCAGGGGAGGTGTCAAAGGCAAACCAGGCAGTAGCAAAGTGATTGTTCAGGAGTTCTAGGATTGGTGGTTTGTCTGTGAGGGTGGATCTTCCAGAGGAGATTTTAGAGGGAAGTGAGTTAGTGGATCTATGGCCTTTGACTTCATTTAGGGTTTCCCAGAATTTGGAGGAACAGTTTGCAGAGGTGGCTAGTTTAGTACTATAGTAATTCATTTTAGCCATTATGTTAAGCTATGTACGCTGGTTCTCAGCTGTTCTGAATGCCAACCAGTCCAAAGGGAGCCTTGTTTTCCAAGCTTTTCTCCAAAGAGAATCTTTGTGAATTAGTGCAGCTTTTAGACTGGAAGAGAACCACAAACAAGATTTTTTCTTGGTTCAGATTTTAAGTAGGGATGCATGCCAATTTATGACGCACATAAATATGCTGTAGAAGATCTCAAATGCTTCAACCACAGAAGGGGCCAGGTAGAATTCCTACCAGTTTGAATATTGGAGTTCTGACAGGAAGGCACAGAGGTCCAGTTTATGGTAGTTCCTCTTGTGAATATACCTAGAGGTTGAGCTAGGATTTGATGAAGACCTGATGCAGGCAACAGTGCAGTGGTTGCTGAGATCTTTAAAGAAAACACCTGAATGTGTAATCAAGTGGGGCTTGTTTTCCAGGATTGGATCTATCAGACTACTACAGTCTGGCTGTTTAGTGTTGGGGCAGGTGGGTTCAGATGTTAGTTGAGTAAGGCCAAAGGAATCACATCATTCTTTTAGGGACTTGGAAGAATCAGAAAAACCAGTTGAAATTAAGATCACCCATGATGATGAACTCAGAGGTGGAAGAGGCAAGGATGTTTTTCAGGTTCATCAGTACCTTTAGCCCAGCCGATGGTGGTCTGTAGCACCCAATGACAAGGAAGAATTCAGAGGACGAGGATAGATGAACTCTTAACGTAAGGCATTCAAACTCCTTACCCACCAAAGTGGATCTGATAACTGAAGCCTGGAATTTATCTTTTAGATAAATAGCTACCCGTCCCCCTCTACCTTGTCTGTTGGTTATGTGGATATTATAAGAAGGAAGGTTGACTTTGGAGTCTTGAGTGCCAAGTTTAAGCCAGGTTTCGGAAACCACAATAAGATCAGGAGAGATATGATTAACCCAGGTGTATAAGGAGTCAAACTTTTTTAGCAGACTACAAGTGTTGATATGGACAAAGCTCAGCCCCTTAAGGTGTGTAAGATAAACTGGGACATTGATATTGGAGATTGGACTGGGGTTAAGTTCATCATTGCCTGAGTGGAGAAGTATGATCAGTAAAATCTGTTTGAGGGCATGCAGGAGCATTCTCAGTGGTTTGTAGTGTCTCTTTTTTGAGGAGCATGTGGTAAAGGGAATTGGTCATCAGATTGGAACCTGAGAGGACTCAAGGAAGCAAACAGCAATGTCCTAGCAGACAGCATACAGGAAATATTATGAAAATGTACTGGAGGAACTGACGAAGGAAAGGGCCATAGGTGGTTGGTGCTACAGCCACATGTGAAGGTAGCATATAGAAGTGTGCTCATACAAATAGTCATTAGGATTAGGGTGTTCATAATGCTGGGAAGGGAAGGTATGGGTTGTTTGGGAAAGGAATAACAGGTAGAGGTTCACAGTTCAGAACTATCAGTCTTGAATTTGTGTGGGGGTTTAGTGATGGCAGTAGCATGCCAATCGGGCAGCAGACAAAAATGGGACAGTCCATCACGTCAAGTCTTAAAGATATGCATCTCTGGGGCTGCTTCTGTACAGGGTACACTTTATTCTAGACACTACGGGGCGTACAGTTACCCTCGCCCATAGTGTCTCACTAGCTGGCAGTTAAGTATTCAAGTGACCTTGATCTTGCCACTAGTGCGGCAGTCAGCTTTTTATTCAGAGCATACCTTTGCTCTGAAGCAATCATTCTTTTACTTGCTCTGAAAAAGAAGTGTACATTCAGCTGCTATATGTGGCTACACCAAAACAGAGCAACCCACTCCAAAAAAAAAAGAAGTGCTTGGTCGCACTCGACGACCAGTGCTGTTCCTCACACCGGAGCTACATAAGTCAAAGGAGTTGAACTCAGCAGCAGCAGTTCCAGAGCTCAGTGCCCCAGAAATGGGCACTACACTTCTTAAATCAAGGGGCACCAGACTTAATCAATAAAGTGTGACTTGCGCTATTCCCATCTGTGCAATCGGGAGCATAACACTGTGTGCCAAAAGAGGGGATAAAGAGAATAAGGGACAGCAAAGAGATTTTGGAGATTGCTGAGTTGGCCACCCTGACAAGAATTTAAAGAAAAGGCAGAAAAAATAAGAGAAAAGGAAAGAGTGAAAGGAAAAAAGGGGGGGCGGGTTTGCACATATTCAAATTTATGATGGGGGTTTAAACACATAACAGGGGGGTCCCTGTTACATTACCCCCTGTTAGTCTCAAACTATGCCCTCTTGTTCATGTGGTCTCATTTTTTGAAAGAGGTTTTCTGCTTGTACCTTATTTGTGCCCTTTATGTATTTGAAGGGTTCAGTCATATGCCCCCGGTTCTCTTTTGCTCGGGGGAGTACATTTGCAGTTGCCATAGTCTAAATTCATATTGCTCCTGATGCAGTTCCTGTACCATTTCAGTAGCTCTCCTCTGCACAACCTCTAAATGATGTAGGTCCTTTTTTAGATGTGGCCTCCAGAACTGTACACAGTACTTGAGATGTGGCCTAACCAAGGACCTGTACAGAGGGAGTATGACCTTTCGCTTCCTACTGGTAATGCCCCTGCCAATACATCTGAAGATCCTACTAGCTTTCTGCGCTGCCTTTTCACATTGTATATCCACCTTTAAATCATCAGAAATAAGCACTCTGAGGTCCTATTTGAGTTTTGTTTCTATTAATTGTTCACCATCGAGTGTGTACGTTTTCCTTGGGTTTCCTTTACCTAGGTGCGTGACCTTGCACTTTTTGGTGTTGAATTTCAGCTGCCAGTCCCTAGACCATGCTTCCAGGCTCTTTAGGTCTGCTTCCATTGCTGCCATTCCTTCAGTTGTATCTACCCTGTTGCAGAGCTTTGTGTCATCTGCAAACAGGCATATCTTACCCTGCAGTCCATCAGCAATGTCGCTGATGAATATATTAAAGAGGATTGGGCCAAGGACAGATCCTTGAGGCACACCAGTGATCACTCTTCCCTCGCTAGACAGTGTTCCATTGACTATGACCTTCTGCGTTCTATTGTGGAGCCAGTTTTGAACCCACTTGATTACTTTGTGCTCTAACCCAGAGTGCTGTAGCTTATTGGCCAATCTTCTATGAGGGACAGAGTCAAAAGCCTTGCTGAAATCTAGATAGACTATGTCTGCCGCCCTTCCCTGGTCCACTATTTTTGAGACCCAGTCAAAGAATTCAATCATATTCATTTGACATAACCATTCTGCTGTAAAGCCATGCTGTTTAGTATTTAGCTGCCCTGTTTCCGTATGGAACTCCACTATTCTTTCCTTAAGTAGGGACTCCATAACCTTCCCCACTACTGAGGTCAAGCTCACTGGCCGGTAGTTTCCTGCCTCCTCCCTGCTTCCACTTTTATGTAAGGGTACCACTGAGGCCCTTCTCCAGTCCTGAGGTATTTCCTCACTCCCTAGAGACTGTGGGCCCAATTCTCAAAGGCTCCATCATGGTGCAAGGTGCTTGAGCCACAGAGAATGGCGCCGGGTGCACCTTGCGCCGACAGGTGTGTCCGAGAGTGATTCACAAAGGCAGCCTGCATCAAATGCAGGCTGCCTGCCCCAAATGGGGCTTGCACTGTCCCTGCACCCAGAAATGGGCTGGAACAAAGTGCAAGAGGCACTGCGGCAGACACAAGCTGCCACAGCCTGGGAAAAGGATTCACATACTGTGCCCTGAAGGCAGAATTCTAAATACCCTTTGACCAGCCAGGGCTGGTCTAAGGGGACTTAGAAATAGATCCCATGAGAAAGCCATCGTGTCAGTGGTGCTGCATGTCCCACCTTTCCAACCCCGATGTGCCCCTACATGTGCCACAGTGCTGCTGGACTCCCTGTCCATGATGTGCCCCCATAGGACATACAGGGCTGGATTGCCCACCTGATCCCCGATGTGCCCCTGATTTGCCCTGCAACATGTAGTTAAACAGGCTCCCCTGCCCTAATCCTGGTGCCCCCACCAGTATCAGACACATGTCACCAGCCCTCCCACTGGCCACCCGTGCCCTTCACCCAGGCAGGTGGTGCCCACCCCATCACCTGACAGAGCCGGGGACCGGCACAGCCCTTCTCACACCTCCGTGGCCGGTCCCTGACTGCACTGACTGTTCAGCAGCCTGTACAGTGTACCCACTAAAATTAGTACGCCAGTGTACACCACTGTACACTCCACTGCATATTCCGATCAGTCTGGGTCCAGCCACGGAGGTGTAAGGAGGGCTGTGCTGGTTCTAGCTCTGTCTGGGGATGGGGGGCACTGCTCGCTGCAGTGAGGGGGCACTGGACCACCGCTGGGAGGGTACATGGACTATGATGGGGACATCGGGGATGAGGGTGCAGCTGGACATTGCCGCAAGGGGCCTGCGGCACACCCCTTCCATGCACCTTGTGTTAGATGCATGGGGGGAGCTGCCACACGAGGGGATTTAGGCGCCAGGACACCTCCTGTACCTGACATGAGTGCAGAGTCCCTGGTGCAGGGGGCATTAGCACAAGCTGCTGTTTGCCGCTGCTTGTGCCAGACACAGCCCCGTTTGAGAATCGGGCCCAGCATGAATAATTCTGCCAATGGGCCTACAATTTCCTGTGCCAGCTCTTTCAGAATTCTAGGGTGGATTTCATCTGGGCCCATTGCTTTATTTGCTTTTAATTTGAGAAACTCTTTTAGGATACTGTCTCTTGTAAATGGCCCAGCATCTCCTTCTATGGTGAGTCTGTCTGTGTTCTGCATTTTGGGTCCATTGCCGTCGTCTTCTTTTGTGAAGAGTGAGCAGAAGAAACTGTTTAGAATTTCCGCTTTTTCATTATCGTTTGCTGTCCTTGGTTGCTATTCTTATAGTGCCTCCTTTGGTATTCCCTTTTTCTCTGATGTGTCTATAAAAAAGGTTTTTCGCCCTTCTTCACTCCACTTGCGATTCTCTCTTCTGTCTGGGCTTTGGCTCCCCTTACTGGTTTCCCTGCTTCTTTTAGCTTGGTTTTGTAGATTTTTGTCAGTGTCCTTGAATCTCTTGAATGCTTTTGTTTTATCCTTTATTTTTGTTGCTACATTCTTGGTATACCATAGTGGTTTCCTCCTCTTTCTTGACTTAGAGATCTGCTTTGTGCACTGGGTAGTTACTGTGAGTTTAACGGTTACAGTTGCATTGGACTGCAAGGGTAGACCACTAAGAGCTCTTAAATGGATTAATCTTGAAGAGATTCAGCAGTGTACCAGGCAATTCATTTAACCAGTTAGTGGTCCAGAAAGTAAATGACTGCTTGCCCAGCTGAGTATGTCAGAAAGGAGGCTTAAGGGCATTTCTGGCCATGTTTCTGGTGTTGTATTGGTTGGAGACGATATGGAAGCAATTTGTTAAAGCAGGGAGTGTTAGGCCCAGGAGTGTCTTTTAGGCTGGCAAACAAGTCGGGAGCTTTATTCTGTGAGGAAAGGTAGCCAGTTAGTGAGTGCGTAAGGGGCACAATTATGAGTGGGTTATCTGCACCAAGTAGAAAGCGGCACACCTTATTACAGGTCAGCTTCACTCTGTTTAGCACCATGTCACAGACAGCTGTGTAGACACGGAGTTCATACTCTGTAAGTGACAGAATGGAGCTGGCCACAGTAATGTGTCTAACATCCCCAGTGAGACTGTTCCAGTTACAGTACAGGGCACCCACTCTTCTGTTAACTATGGCCACCAGATTGCCAACATAGGGGGCAAAAGATAAGCTGTCATCCAGAGTTACTCCAAGGAATTTCAAGGTCTTCACCTGTTCAAGGTATTCTCTCTGGCTATTTCAAATGACAAAGGGTGGAACTTTCCTCTTTGTGGAAGGCTAGAAAACAGCATGGTCTTTGTGTTTTTGCAATTGAGGAACAGTTTGTTATTGAAGAACCAGCCTTCTAGTGACCTGAAGTTACTTTGAAGAGCAGCAGTGAGGTTGTCAGTGTTAGGATTTTTGGAATAGATGACAGCGTCATCAGCATAGAGGAGTACATTGGCTGTCTGATGGGTAACAGGAAGTTGAAGTAAGCAGCGGCCAGATAGGAGTGGGCCCAAGATGGAGCCCTGAGGAACACCAATACATACACCCCTAGTATTGGACAGATTTATGTATCTTCACATGCTGGGAACAATTGGTGAGATAGCTGTGGAACCCGTCAACAGTGTTCTGTAACAAACCCAGGTCAAGGAGTTTAAGTAGGAGCTTATGACTGACCAGATTGAAAGCCTTAGTAAGGCTGATACTCTGATGAGGTCACCATTGCCAAAGGCTTCATGAACATAATTGGTGTATTCCAACAACGTTGTGTTGGTACTGTGTAGCTTCTGGAAGCCATGCTGCTGTGCACACTGGACACTGTATTTTTTAAGGTATGTGACAAGTTGGTAAGAGACTGTTCTCTCAAGGTCCTTGGTTGGGGGAGATAGAATAGAAATGGGTCTATACTTGGCAAGGCTACTGCAGTCACCGTTTTTTAAAAACTGATGTAACCAGTGCAGATTTCCACTTTTCTGGGAACTGCGAGTAGCACAGGGAAAAGAAAAAATTCTAGAGATGTGGTAGGAAGGTTCCTCTCCCACGAGGGCATGAAGTTTCATATTTTATTTATTTATTTCAATAGTTTCAACAGGAAAGACATACTGAGCTGGTAACAGCTCATTTCCAGATGCATCCTGAGGAAAGGGTATAGGGAACATAACATAAAGCATTTACAATATATACATATATAATGTACATTATACAATGGCAAAAAAAATGCTGACCTTTGATTGGTCAGTCTGAGACTGGACCCGTGATGTTATCCCAGAACAACATCACGGGTCTAGTACCAGCACACCAACGGTCATCAGAATCACTACACGCAGCCCGAATAGATTCCCGCTTCACAATACAACCCCACCCCCCCACCCCTGGCCAGGTCTGTGTTTTCCTCTCAGTTTCTAACCATTTCCCTGTCAGTACTCTGCCATTAATTCAGTGTCCCCACATTTTTTTACCAAATCTCAGAGCTTTGTCTAGCCAAATATTAAATAAACCTCACACGCTAATTGCTTCTCGCTCACCAACAGCACCGCGATAGTAACTAGTGCATGCACAATTATAAATAGCGCTCGTTCAAAGAGACAGACACAATACTGCATTCCATTAACAGCCATGCTCACTATCTCAATTAATCCAGATTCCTATCATGGACCTCACCTTCTTGTCCACAGAAATGTCCAGTAAAATAAAATGAAGCCCCTCTCACTCCCGGTCTGCTCGAGGTCCTGACTTTAGTGTCAGACAATGTCACTGTCCATTTGCACTGCCTATTACACTGATCAGTTAACCGAAGGAAAAAAAAAAACGGAACAACAACGTCTTAGCAACAGGCAGACACCATCTCTACACTGCTTCTCAAAGTAACAGGAGACAGAAATAGCAAAAGGACAAGGGGCACAGGGGTCAAAAAGACAGAGCCACAAAGATAGGCATTTAAATGAATACAGAGAAACCGTAGGAGCAGCACCACCTCCTGCACAAGACAGGAACTGTGAACTTTTTTCAATAAGTATACCTGCCCAAACAAAAAAATGAAATAAATGAATATTTTAAACAGATTTTCCCATTTTTCTTCTTTAAAACAAAATAAGCCATTGTATAATAGCAATAATGCACTCCAGGTGTGTGTTGTGCTGGGATAACGTCACTTTGGGTAATTAGTTGCACTGGGTCTGCGGCCTCGTGCCTAATCACCCCAGGCGTGACATTATCCCAGCACAACACACACCCTGTCATGCATTATTGCTTAAGTAATATGACTTAAATGAAGAAATAATAAACTTTAAATACAAATCAGAATAACCTGTGCCTTGGTAAGGGGAAAACAGGGAAAAGCTGGTGTGAGGGCAAAGGAAGAGGGCCAAGGGCAGGTACAGGAGAGAGAAAAAGTCACGTAGGAGTGACTTTAAGGAGAACTCAAAGAGGCATAGGGAATAGACAAGGGAAGGGAGGACCAAAGTTTAGGAAAGTGATGAGAAGTCAAGATGTTGGTCAAGCCAGACACCAAAGTACTTAAAAGAGGAAACATCCTCAATAATAACACAATCAAGGGCATGAAAAGAAGAGAGTCATGCAAGTCTAGAAAGCCTCTGATGAGTACCAGAAGTCATGGAGATGTTTTTTTTTTTTTTGACATTGATGGATAGTTGGTTAGACTTTATCCAATGATGAACATTGCCAAAGTCCAGCTGAAGTTGTGAAATAAGGTCATGAGATGATGAGTTAAATGCAAAAATAACTGTATCATCATTCATCTGCATACATATGAATGGATACAGAGGAACAGACAGAGGGAAGGTCATTCAAAAATATGGAAAAAAGAATAGGACTCAGGACAGATCCCTGTGGGACTTCTGAGCAGATTGGTAGTGAAAATGAAATAGAGCAGCCTATTTGGACAGATTGTGATCTACCCCTGGTAACAGCTAAACCAGTTGGCTGAAGAGTCAGAAAGACCTGCCACTTATAGCTTTTCAAGAAGGAGAGGGTGAGTCACTGTGTCAAAAGCTTTAGCAAGATCAACAAAAATGTCAGATGTGATCAGTCCTTGATCCATTCCAGTAAGGATGGAGTCAGTAAGCCATAGGAGGGAAGTAGAGGCGGAGTGGGATTTTCTAAAACCAGACTGAAAGGGGGTGGAGAAGGAGGAGGAGTCAAGGAGGGAAAAAAGTTGCGATAGTTCAAGGTATTCTTGTAATTTAGCAAGGTTGGGAAGGAGGCAGATGGGAAGATAGTTATCTGGAGAGGATGGATCTCCACCTTTAGGAATAAGAATGACTGTAACCTGTTTCCATGCTTCTGGAACAGTTGCAGAGGAGAAGAAAGGTTGAAAAGTTGAGTAATTGGTAGTGCAGTGGCAGGGGCAAAGAGAAGTAGAAGCTTAGGATCAAGGCCATCAGGGCTACCACATTTGTGAGGATTAAGAGCAAGCGATGTCTTAAGCGTAGGCGCAGCAGTGGTAGCAAAGAAGGAAAAAGAGATTAGCAGGAGAAAGTAGAGGGAGGGAAGGAAGAGGGGAGGTGGAAGAAATGATAAGAGAGCCAGCACAAGTAGTAAAGTAGCAGCTAAGGGAAGAGGCAACAATAGAGGAGTCAGAGATGAGGAAGTCATCCATCTTGAGAATAGTAGAGGAAGACTGGTTCGGAAGGGAGAACAAGGAGTGGATAACCTTCCAGAACATAGAGGGATGGTCAATATTGTTTTGGAGTGTGGAAGCAAAATACTCTGACTTTGAAAGTCTTGTGATTTTGCTACATGCATTACGAAGTTGACAATAATTTGTTAAAGCATCTGGAGAGCCTGTGATCTTAAAGGAACACCATGCAAGATCTCCAGCATGTAGGCATGCCATAACATCAGCTGTAATCCAAGGAAGGTGACAGCCCCGGAATCTGTTTTTTCTCAGGAGAGTATAACAATCCCAAACAGCCAAGAATCTGGAATGGAAGTAATCCAGAGCCAGATTTATATTATTGGCTGAAGAGAGCGAGGTCCGATCAGTTGCCTCTAAGTAAGCAAGGAGAGAGAGAGAGAGAGTGCATGTCTAATAACCCAAAGATCTGAGATGAATACATTTTTTGGGCGGGGGGGCGGCCTTAGGACAATATATTTTGCACACACAGTAAACCATATGGTGGTCACTGAGGGCTCAGGAAGGATTTCAGCATCAACAATAAGATGGGGATGAGAAGAGAGGAACCAGTCTAACAATGAATGATTTAAGGATTGAGAGTTTAGGCAAGTGGGTTCAGAGATCAGCTGAGTCAAATGCAATGACTTAACATTTTGAATAATTTTGTTATTACTGGGAGAGAGCTAATTTATATTAAAGTCACTGAGAATATAAAGATCACCTTTGGAAGCGTTAAAGCAGATAGTAGAAAAGAGCCCAGTAAGTGAAACAGAGGAAATACCAGGACAACAATGAATACCAGCAATACAAATGGGGACAGAAAAAGGAAGCGAGAGTTTGAAAAGAAGTGACTCATAGAAACAGGTGGAAGTGACAGCAAGAACTGTAACAAATTGGATATTAGTGGAAATACAGACAGCAACACCACCACTCCTTTTTAGAGCGATCTTTCCTGACAAAAGTATAGCCAGGGATAGTTATACCAGAATTCAGTACCTTAGAAGAGAGCCAATATTCTGATAAAACTAGAACATCTAACCGAAGATTAAGCATGGTAGGCTCTAGGCTGCAACAGTTCAATCTTAGCAACCGAATCACTGACACACCTAGTTTTGCCAGGTACCCTACTGATGTGTTTTGAGATGTCTATAATTGAAACCTTAAAGTAGAATTTAGGGTACTCTGATTCAGAACCTACCATCTGGGAGACTTCAGGAACAGGTTCCCTGCAGGGGGTCTGGGCAGTCTCAGTGGGGATAATGGAACTGTTGAAGTAATTGTCAATTTTGGTGGGATCAAGAACCTCTCAGCCATCCACCATGTCCCTGCAAAGATAAACAGTACCCCAGACACAAGGCAGTTTCTGGCAAACAGCCTAGACCCCGCATTTTTTTTTTTTACAAAACTCCCAGATCCAAAACAGAAATAGCATTCAGTTCAAAATGCCTTTGCCCACACTGGTCAAGACAGATACCTGCCCAGGTGTCAGGGGCATAGTGGGGGGGAGGCAGGTCGGGCAAATGCCCGACCGTTATTTCAGCCAGACTTCTATCAGGAAATGTAGCCAGACTTCTGTTGGGAAATTGCAACTCTTTTTTTTTTTATTCCTCAACTGCTCTTGTCCCCTGTCACAGTGCTAGATATTCATTCCCTTCTTGCGCCTCCCCCAATGATCACAACCTACTCCAGTCTGTCTGATGCGCATGCCACTGTGTCTGTCAAAGCAGCTGTGCTATAGTAAGGACTACAAGTCTACATGTCATGTTTATCGGTCTGGCAGACGGGTGGGGGGAGGCGCATGCGACGTGAATTTCAGCTTAACTTACCACATGACTCTCTTAGTGGACCACTGTTATGGTCATGTAGTAAGTTAGTAGACCCTACAGGCTATCCAGCACATGTCAGTAGTTGTTCACTCACACCGTTGGTGTTGTCCTCCTCACTCTTGAGGAGCAAGAGAGTGAAGCGTGGTGTATCTGTCTGTCGGTTGTATGAGGTGGCTCGCCTCGTCATTGCTTGCACTGCACTTACATAATTTGTTAAATTCATCAGTAAGTCACAGTCTTTCTTGGCATGACTAGAGGTGATTTTAAAGTTGACACTGCAGCACACATTAACATATACGATTTAAACTGTGTAAAATTGTTCGGCCTATTTGATTTTAAAATGACGATGTGAGCTTCATCTGGCAGTCGTTTGCACTGAGTGAAGTGGCTGAAGTTACTAGCTTTCCTGATGTGGCTGCCCAGGAAGTCAAGTGTCATGACTCACATTTTGCAATGGCTTGAAGTCACACATGACACCTGAGTTCCCTCCCTCCCTGTCATCATCCCCTCATCGATCCAATCCTCCCATCAAACCCACTAGGCCAGTGTGAGCGAGCATTGGGCTAGGCAGTGTTTTTCAAGGGAACCCTCACAGATATATATTTTGCATGGATCCATTTTTGAGGGGAATACATTCAACTTTGCTTCAGCAAAGACACAAAAGAAAAATAAAGGGGTTTACATTCAGTGTGATGTACCATTTAACACAACAGATTTTCAATGGTCTACTGTTTGCTGCTTCCAGCCTTCTGGCTATTCATCTCTCCTCACTCTCTTTCCTGGTCCCCTTTTATGAGGCTCCCATGTGTGTCTCAAAAACACTTTCCCCTAAGTGCCTTACCAATAGCCTCTGCAAGCAGAGCAAGCCTGAGATTTCAAAGGGACAGCCCTAAAGCAGGCAGGGTTGTTTTTTAAATCCCCCATAGGTCCTGCTGACACCTTTATTGTGGTGGTGGTGGTGGTGGTGCTGTGGGGATGGTGGTGGTGATGGTGGTGGTGGTGGTGGTGGTGTGGGGATGGTGGTGGTGGTGGTGATGGTGGTGGTGTGGGGATGGTGGTGGTGATGGTGGTGTGGGGATGGTGGTGGTGGTGGTGTGGGATGGTGGTGGTGATGGTGGTGGTGGTGTGGGGATGGTGGTGGTGATGGTGATGGTGATGGTGGTGGTGTGGGGGTGGTGGTGATGGTGGTGTGGTGATGATGGTGGTGGTGGTGATGGTGGTGGTGGTGTGGGGATGGTGGTGGTGGTGGTGGTGTGGGGATGGTGGTGGTGATGGTGGTGGTGATGGTGGTGGTGGTGTGGGGATGGTGGTGGTGATGGTGGTGTGGGGATGGTGGTGGTGGTGGTGGTGTGGGGATGGTGGTGGTGGTGATGGTGGTGGTGGTGGTGGTGTGGGGATGATGGGTGGAGAGCATGATGGATGCAGAGGACAAATCTGGAGATGAGGTGCTACTGTAAGTGATGGACATTCACATCAGCCTTCTATCTGCATAGCCAGCAGACTGTTACTACCAGGGGCAAATCTGAAAGTCCCAGACTAGATTTAGACACGTGGAAGCAAGCTATTTTAGCTCAGTATGTCTTTCCTGGTGAAACTTTTCAAATATAAAAATAAAAAAAGATTGGCAGAGAACAAGTTTCATTAAGTGATGCTGGAAAACAGAATAATCGAATAATCAAACCAGATAATTGATAATTAGTATCCGATCCAACTAAAATATCTGGTTTTAAGTTGTATGGGAAACAATTAATGGCATAATTTATGTATCTGCAGTATGTAGGAGTTTGTGATAGTTAAACTATTTTTAAAAAAAGTTACTGTGGTTAAGGAGTGGTCATAGAAAAACCTGCAGTGTGAAACAGGAAAAGACAGTCTTTCAAGCAACAGAGGGAGTAGGATCTAGGTTTATGTTTGTTTGTTAAAATTCTTAACATTTTTAGTGCAGGAAGAGTTTAAAGTACAGCTAACTTATTTTGGGGCTGACAGCTTTCAGAGCACAAACCACTAGGCCTGTTTTGTGGCTGGAGAGGTTTACCTGTGTCTGACTTGGATGTGTGGATTTTTCTCTATTTGATTAGCAGGGTATTTTCTCTGTCAAATTTTTGTGTAGGGCATCTTGCTGACAGGAAGGCACTCATTGCAGCAGTGGGTCAGAGCTTTTTAGCCGATTGTTTTGTGAGGGCACAGTTTAGGCCTAATCCCATCCCACCCCTCACCCCACCCACCCCTGGAAATAGTTCCTGTATACCTAGGGTTCTGACATCATTTCCTCAAGAGTGCAAGGTGCATATCACTGTCATATCCTCTCTATCACACTGCACTGACAATATAAGCATACATTGTATAATATAAATATATATATATTTCTATATTACAAACCAATCACACACACACAAAAAAATGTGGGAGTAGTGTAATGTAATGGCTGTGGGGCAGCAGTCTTCTGGGAGTTTTCTGGAGGCTGAGATGCTGCCCTATTTGCAGACAACTCTCTGCCCTGAGGGAGGAAGTTGCCCGTCTTCAGGCCACACTAGACAATAGTAAGGGACCTTCTCCCAGGCCACACTGGATGGTAGGAAGGGAACCTCCCCCATCCAGGGAGCACCAGAGCCACCACCACTACCTCAGAGGTTGCAAAGAAAGCACAGCAGCTGGACAACAGTGGGCTCAGGGAGGGTGAGGATGGTGGAACAGAGGCACACCCAGTCAGTTGTTCCACACCACAATTCATACACCATTCTAGGGGAGCATAGCTCCCCTATGGCTGCACCCGCAGAGGAGACTAAGGAGGCTGAGGACAACTGGCATAAGGGAGGCCCACAGGAAGGAGGCAGAGGACACTACAAGGAAAGGAAGCAGCTCCTGGTGGGGGACTCAATTATTAGGGGGATAGAACTGGGGGGAGCAGGGAAAACTGAGGTAAGGTGCCTGCCTGGTGCCATGGCTTGGACAGACAGGAAGTGCATCCTCAGGATCATGAGAACAGCTGCAGGGGAGTCTGAGCTGGACGTCATTGTCCACCTAGGGACAAACGACTTGGCTAATCATGAGATTAGAGCAGTGCAGAAGGACTTTGTAGAATTGGGGAGGGGCCTAAGACAAGTAGCACACACAATATCCTTCTGTGAGGTGCTGCCTGTCAATGGCTTGAGTGAGGCGAGGGTACTTTGCACCATGCAGTTTGATGAATGGTTGAAAAAATGGTGTAGAGCACAGGGGTTTGGCTTCATTGGGGACTGGGGTTCCACCTGGAGGGACACCAGCCTATACTGGCAGGATGGTCGGCATCTGTCCAGGAAGGGAACAAGTCTTTTGAGCAATCGGTTTAAATGCTTCATTGGCAAGCTTTTAAACTAGTCAAGGGGGGAGGCACTGATAAGCAGCAGGAAAATACCAGCCTCTCCCTACAAAACAGGGTACTAAATGAGAAAAAGACCGAGGTAGACAGGTCAGTGGGGGATGCTGCAAAAGAAGGTAAAGCCATCAAAAAATGGAGAGCAATGAGTACCAATGCCCGTAGTCTGAGTAACAAGCTTCCTGAATTAGTGGCCTTGATGGAGGAGGAACATCTGGATATCGTGGCAGTCACAGAAACATGGTACACACAAAACCATAACTGAGACATAAACATACCAGGATATACTATCTACAGGAGGGACAGGGAGGGTAAAAGAGGAGGAGGAGTAGCTCTTTACATAAGGGAAGGAATCAAAGCGACAGAACAAAAGGGAAAACATGGAAGAGAAGAAGCACTGTGGGTAAATTTGGAGACCGGCAATGGCACCACAATCTGCACAGGGGTTATATACAGACCCCCTTCTCAGGGGGAGGAAATGGACAAGGAAATGATAGAAAGAATACTTAGAATGGCAGAAAAAGGGGAGATATTGCTGATGGGTGATCTGAATATGCCAGATGTTAACTGGAATGCAGTTGCAGCAGCCACTTCAAAGAGTGGGTTATTCTAGATGCCCCACAAGGCATGCCTTAGACAACTAGTATTGGAGCCCACTTGAGAGGGAGCAATCTTAGACCTGGTTCTCTCAAATGGAGATGAAGAGAGATCACAGATGTAGAAGTGGGTAGCCATCTGGGAACTAGCGACCATCAACAGTATGGTTCACAATAAACACAGCAATAGAGTCAAGCATACAAAGGCAAAAGTACTGGACTTTAGGAGGTCTGACTTTGCCAAAATGGGTGAGTGCTAAGGAATGCACTAGCAAATGGGCAGGAAGGAGGGTGGAAGTACAATGGGGAATAATAAAACTGCCATCACAGAGGTAACAAGCCTTGTGTGAAGCAAATTAACAAAATGAAATGATGTAAGAAACCACTATGGTTCTCAAAGGAAGTGGCAGTGAAGGTTCAAGAGAAAAGAAGCATTCAGGAAGTACAAGGAATCACAGAAGGAGCAGGACAGAGAACTGTATCAGTTAAAGCAAAGGAAGCTGGGAAGGCAGTCAGAACAGCAAAGGCCCAAACCGAGGAAAAGATAGTCAACTCAGTTAAGAAGGGGATAAAACCTTTGTAGGTACATCAGAGAGCAAGGAAGACCAAGGGAGGGCTAGCAGGCTTAATAAAGGGGAGGGAGGGTGGGCAGAGGAGACTGTGAAAAGGCAGAGATACTAAACAAATATATTTGCTCAGTACTTACAAAGGAAGTAGGGGAGGTACCTAAAACAAACAGTAGAAACACTCTGGATACAGAAGTTGATACCAGCCCATTTACAGAAGAAAGGGTTCTGAAAGAACTCTTAAAACTGAAGGTGGACAAAGCAATGGGGCCTGATGGGATTCATCCCAGAATTCTAAAAGAACTAAGGATAGAACTAGTGACACGACTGACTATCCTGTTTAACAAATCATGGGAGGATGGGGTGGTACCCGAGGACTGGAGAAGGGCAGATGTGATTCCCCTTCACAAAAGTGGGAGCAAGGCAGAAGCAGAAACTACAGACCTGTTAGTTTAACCTCAGTGGTAGGGAAAATGATGGAATCACTTCTGAAGGAAAGAATTGTTGAGTATCTAGAGGCCAGAGGGCTCAGGACCCAAGGCAGCATGGATTCACAGCAGGAAGGTCATGCCAGACAAATCTGATCGATTTTTGACTGGGTGACCAAAGTAGTAGATCAGGAAGGGCTGTGGATATGGCCTACCTAGACTTTAGCAAGGCATTTGACACAGTCCCACACAAAGATTAATATACAAGTTAGCCAGCCTGGGAGGGTCCCAAGATGACAGCCTGGGTAAAGAATTGGCTGGAGAATATGACGAGAGAGTATTAGTAAATGGAGTCCACTCTGAAGAAAGGGGGTTACTAGTGGGACCGCAAAGTTCAGTATTTGACTGGTCCTCTTCAATGTCTTTATAGTTTACATTGCAGAGGGACTGGAAGGAAAAGTATGTCTCTTTGCAGATGACACAAAGATCTGCAACAGAGTTGATGCACAAGGTGGGGTGGAAAGGATGAGAAGGAACTTGGCAAGGTTAGAGGAATGGTCAAATGTATGGCAGCTTAGATTCAATGCTACGAAGTGCAAGGTAATGCACCTGGGAAACAAAAACCCAGGGGAAGAGTACACAATGGGGGGCGAGATACTAACAACAACAAAAATGGAAAGGAACCTGGGGGTAGTCATATCAGGTGACCTAAAGGTGGGCAAGCAATGTGAAAGGGCAGCAAGGAGGGCTGGTGGGATACTGGGATGCATAGGGAGAGGCATCACCAGTAGAAAACAGGAAGTTATTATCCCTCTGTACAGACAATTGGTGAGACCCCATCTGGAGTACTGCGTGCAGTTCTGGAGACCCAATCTCCGCAAGGACATAGACAGGATGGAGGCTGTCCAGAGGAGGGCAACTAAAATGGTGCAGGGTCTGCAACAGAAGACATATGAAGAGAGACTTAAGGAGCTGAATATGTATAGCCTCGAGAAAGGAGGGAGGGGGACATGATAGAAACTTTCAAATATCTCAAGGGAATCAACAAAGCCCAAGAGGGTAGCATCTTTCAAAAAAGAGGTGCAAGAACAAAGGGCACAATTTGAAGATAGAAGGCGGCTCAGAGGTAATTTAGAAGTTTTTCACAGAGAGGGTTGTGGATGCATGGAGCGGCCTTCCGAGGAGGTTGTGGAGTCAAAAACAGTGGTGGAATTCAAGCATGCATGGGACAGTCATAAGGCAATTCTAGGTGGTGGGGGTAGGAAGAAGTAGGCTGCTGGTTAACTAGGATCTGTAGCTTATCCAATAGGTAGAGAAATGGGCAGACTGGGTGGGCCAAGCGGTCCTTATCTGCCGTCAAAATCTATGTTTCTATCCAAACATCTCTATTTAAATTACTGTGCCACAAACCTTCAGAGTAACCTTAACTTCCTTAGTAAGTTCTGGAAGGTTATTCACCCCTTTTTGACCCCCTATCCAGTTGCATGCCCCTGTTCACAATAGAAACATAGACTTTGATGGCAGATAAGGACCACTTGGCCCACTCAGTCTGCCCATTTCCCTACCTACTGGATAAGCTGCAGATTCTAGTTAACCAACAGCCTATTTCCTGCAACCCCCCACTCCAATCCAGGGAACATACCCATCTCTGATCCACCATATGACCTGATAAACACTGACACAGAACTACTTAACTTGAATGCTGGATACAGTTTAGTGCCAATGCAGGTATGTTGTTGAGATTGGGGATTCACAAGTGGAGTGCCACAGGGATTCATCCTGGGACCCATCCTATTCAGTATGCTCCTCAGTGACATAGGGGAAGCTATACAGGGCAAGATGTATCTCTTTGTTCTGATGATGCAACACTGTGTAGCAGAGTAGATATCAAGGAAGGGATGAGAAAACTTCAGAAGAACCTGGAGATGCTAGAAAATGGGGGGTGTCACAGATCTGGGAGCTGAGATTGAACATCAAGAAGTGAAAGATGATACACTTAAGAAAAAGGAACCCATGCATGGAGTACTGGATGTGAGGAGTCACGCTGACCTTTACAACAAAAGAAAGGATCTGCATTTCATCATCAGTGACTGCCTCAAGCAAACAAGCCAGTGCACTAAGGCATGCTGGGGTGTATTGTTGCTAACATCTCCTAAGACTACCAGTTTTGCAATTTTAAACAGTTGCATATCTGCCAAAACATGCTCTGGAGTTGCTGTGTTGAAATATTTTACAGTACATCTAAACACAGGTATCACTAGCAGGGGTGCCAGATTAATGTTGCTATAATGTCATCATTTATTGTCTGCTCCCAAAGATAATCTGCTACTGTGCCTAGTCATTCAGTCACTGTGTAGGCATTTAAAAGTACTAATATTCTATGCTCATATTGTTATATTAGCAGACGCTTTCGGCTCTTTTGATATCCAGTTCTCTGAATAATGTAGTCTTCTTACCTTCATTTTAGCAAACTTAAATTTTATCAGCACACTGGATCTGTACAATGTGCTTGAAATATTCACTTACTGCAGCAACCAAACTCCATGTAGGAGTTGTTTTAAATATATGTGGGACAGCACTCCTGTGGCTGCTAGCAGGAGACATAGGGTGTTCCCAATCCCACCAGAGTGTAGTAGTGGGTGCAGGCTGAACTGGGACCACTAGCAGGGATCCCAGAAAGCTGCAAACTGCAGTCACAAGTGCTTAATTCATCTTAGATTCACTGAGAGGGAATCTAAGGCATCTGGAATGAAATTTATGGGCATGACGCAATACCCTGAGTTGATCTCCTGTAGTGTGCCTCTGGCAATAATTTAAATGTAGGCTGAGTGATTCTCTCTCTGTGATTCCTAGTCAGATACCATGAATTGGTTTTGAGTAGCACAAAGGAAGTTATTTTAAACAACCAACTCTCCCTCTGGAATCTAGAGTGAACCATATATTTTTGCGATGCAATTCCATAAGACGCTTTGCTATGCTAGCATATCCTAAACTGCCAAAATCTTAGATATAAAATTGTTAAGCCTGGGGGCCTTACCTTTTGTTTGATATTCTTGAAATAACTGCTTGGGGGCTGTTGTGATGTGACTGCAGCATACAGATGCACATGAAGAACTGATCCTGGAGAGGCAGCATCACAGGGAAAGGGGGTCAGACTTCTTTGAAGTCACATGTGTATCAAGCAACCTATCAGGTGGACACAACCCAAGAGGAGACAGGGGGACAACACACCAGGCCACTAGGTCCAGGGGTGAGGTATAGTAGTATAATATGTACAGACTTGATGGACCATCGGTATCTTTCTGCCAACAGATTCTATGTTTCTACAGTATGTATGATGTAATGATGGAATTGTGTTTACTTCTATTTAATTCAGAGGTGACGGAGTTAGTTTATATATTTGCAGGCACTTTGTAACCTTTATATATATATATATATATATATGCGTTACCTTTTGTACCTACAATAACCAAGTGAATTATCATAAAGGACACTATTAAGAATGAGCCACAGCTAAATGCTGTAACATCATTCCTTGATTTTCAATAAACAGTTGAGTTGTCTCCAACACCCATGACTCAAGAGGAAACACATTTTTTTCCCATGGAATCAGGGGTAAGTAAGATGTAACGTTAATAAAAGCCCAAAGACTCACCTCAGAGCATCTAAATCCCCAGCCTTTATACAAAGATCTTGCACAGTACATTACAACTGTAACCCCCTACAAATGGGGGTTCCCTAAAAGTCTTCCTTGAGCTTGCATAAATGCTCAATGCCACGCTGGTGTCCTGCGTTTTAGCAGTTCAAATGTATTGCCAGAGAGTGCCTGTAACGCTTCCATGTACTGTCTCTTTAAAAGCTGCCTAGATTGCAGTCATAATTAATCTGGGAGGGGAACTGAGTGTTTCTATGCTCGATTCCCACCTCCAATAATGTTCGTTCGTTTCTGCCATCACTGCTAGTGCAGAGGGAGCTCTGTTAGAAGCTGTACTTATTTGCTGATTATCCATTAGAATAGTAATGATATTGTAGTTTGTCTAACCTGCTTTCTTTGTAGCATGGACCTTATGTATTGCACCACCATTTTGGTTTTGGACTGCCAGTCCACACCAATCAGTACCTTTGGGGACTCTAAAATGGAGCCCGTCTCCAGGGATCTTGTGGGAGTAAAATTCTGTAGCAACTGTAGTTTCTGCATTTTGGCGCCAAAACAGATCTGGAGGGGGAGCCCTTGAACTGACTGACAGATAGATCAGCCAACCGAACCTTTTGGATCCTGAGGAAAGTCCCAGGCTGCTTGCAGCTAGAGCCAGTCTAAACTGGGAAGTGAAAGTGGTAACAGCTTGAGTAAGTCAAGCAGCAGCCCCTGTGTAATTTGCACGGGAGAACTGTGAAAGGGCTGTTTTGGTCTGCCTGTCTGCCTGCTGTCCCTGAGAGGGAAAATAGAGCTTATTTGGACTGAATCCAAATTGTGAGAGTGAGATAAGCCACAGAACTGTGACCAGGCTATTAACCTGAAGAAGACCAAAGATCTGCTGAATGCGATTGGCCTGTCAGGATTTCCAGCCACCTTTGAACTCCCGGCTTGTGCAGAGACCCTGTAATTGCAAACGGATAGCAATCTGCCTGCTACAGCAGAATTTTTTACATGTAAATGTGCTGTGTGCTGATAGTGGGTCGTGATTTGGTTCCCCACTGTGTGTTGAACTGTGTTCTGCTCGCTGGAGGCTGCTTCTAGCTCCTGGACTGAATCCGTATTCCTCTCCCTTTGGCCTGGTCCTTGTCACACTGGTGCAGCCAGAATACCAGCTGCACAGAGAAAGCCATCGACAATAGACCTGCCTGGGGATCAGCCCCCTGCTCAACACTGTGAACAGGAATGACACCTTGGTGATTTGTGTGGGCCCTGCTTCTCTTGGCACTCCAGCTCAACAACCTGCAGTCTTGATTTCATCCTGCCTGTGTCCTGCATTGTGTATCATGCGTAGACATCAGGTTAGCTAAATCTAAAGTGTTGTCATCTGATTGCTTTGTTGTCTTTTCTGTCATGAACTGAGCCCTCCAGCTCCAGATTACAAATAGTAGTGTGTTGTGCATGTTGCTTTCTTCCATCACAGGGCCCCAACCAGCTGCGACGCCGGCCTACCCCGGGCAATGATCCTGGCTAGTCCACTTTCCTCCTACCTGAGTACCCAGTGTGTGTGACTGTGTAGGGACTCTGAAGTGCATGCATGACTGTTTGATTGATATAGCCTGTAAGCAAATCAACCTGATTGTTCCCCCCCCCAATGTTCAAGTCCCCTGAATAAATCAGATCTAACTCTTTTTGCATTTAGCCTGACTGTGGTTCCAGTTTGTGCCAAAAGTACTGTACTGTTGCTATTTGCTGTGCATAACCTTGTTTTACAGGGGGTCTCCAGGGTCGAGCTAGAGGAACCAGCCATGGTGGCAAGTGCAAACAGTGTGGGTAATTGCATAGTGAATAAGGGTCACTGTGAAAGTGATTATTGTATATTGCTCAGGCCACTAGAAGGGAAAGAGGGGGTTACAGTGTCCTGGAGGGCTGTGCCCAGGTTAGCTTGACCACTAACAACCGTGACCTCCAGGTGGAGGCACCCGTTTCAGTACCCAGGTCCCTTAACCTGCAACTAGCCATGCAGGCAGGGGTAGTAGCCCTTGGGATAGTGCCATTTAGGGGTTACACAATAATACCTATGAAGTGGGTGGCTCATGCCATTGTTGGTCAGTCACTTGCCCACCCAGTTGCAGCTGCAGACTTTAAGGCCAGCTATATTCTTCTACACCCATGACACCAGAGGAAAAACAATTCTCCCCCAGAGTCACACATAAGTAAGACATAACAAAAGTGTATTTTACCTTTAATAAAAGCTCAAAGACTCACCACAGAGCATCTAAATCCTCAGACGCCTAGCCTTTATATAAAAAATCTTTCATGGACCGACTCAGTGGCACAGTGGGTTGAGGCGCTGGCACCTTACCTCAAACCACACTGGCAGCCCGGGTTCGGGAATGGACTCGAGTTGTTGGGGGTCGGCTTGGGGATGAGAGGATTGAGCATCCGTTGGGCTCCTCTCCCCTCCTGGGGTGGGTTAGGGTAGCATGTCACTCTGCAGCAGCCCCCAGTGGAGACCGGGAGTACTGCAGAGGGACACTGATGAGGGAAGCACCAGAAAAGCAGAAACTACACTGAGCGGTGGGATGATGTCGGCCAGCCCCCAGCGATGCCCTTAGCACTTTCCTGATGGGTAATGTCTGCCTCAGCGCCCGGGCAAGAAGGTAAGTGCTGGCTACCCCAACTTGTGCCCTCCCTCGGATGAGGGGGACCCACCCAGCGAAGGGATACCTCGGGCTAACCCGTATGAGGCTGCAATATGAGGTGGTAGGCTCTGGGGGGGAGTTGTGAGAAGGGATCGCTGGTGGTACTAGGTGGCCTGAAGGAGGAGCAGGTCCCAGTGAGTCAGGAGGGGAAAAAAGATAATACAAAAAAAATCTTTCACAGTACATTACAATAATGCCTATGGGGTGGGTGGCTGATGCCATTGTTGGTGAGCCAGTTGCCCACCACAGTTGCAGCTGCAGTCTTTAGAGTCAACGATAGTCTCCCACCCCCCTAACTCTGGGGAAAAAAACATTTCTTCCCTTGAGTGAGAGGTAGGGAAGGTGAAACAAAAGTGTGTTTTATCTTCAGTAAAAGCCCCAACACTCACTACAGAACATCTAAGCATCCAGAGCTTCTGGGGGCCTGATCCCTGGCCTTCTTGTCAGGAATGTAGGAACTTTCTGCCTGTCCTACATTTTTTCTTCACTATGCCCCTGCCAGGTGTGTCTCGTCTCCTTCTGTGGCGCTGACTTGATGGCACCTGCAAAGCTAAAATAAAGGTTGCAATCACTGTTTTGCACTAGAAGGAGACCATAGGTCAGATTTGCTGAGGTCTTTATGCAGGCACAGCTCCCAGTTTTGAACTGTGCCTGAGTTCAAATAAATGTGTCAAAAATATTGGAATGCTATTTTCAAACATTCTTATGCATTTATGACAGTTATACCTTGTAACTTTTTGAAGCAAGTGGGAGCCAAAGTACTGCAAATTGTGGCAATTGTGCCAGAAAGTTAGACTGTTGTGTTTGGTGGCTGAAAATAAGTACCTTAAACACACACAAGGGTCTTTGTAGTAAGAAAAACATGCCACACTGAAATCTAGGCCTTCTCTTTCACTTCCATTCAGCAGCTCATACAAGAGGAGACTGACCCAAACACAGGCACACTTACAGTAAGTGCACATTCTCTTAAAGCTGTACTGTTTCTAAAACATTTCTTAAAGCTGTACTACACATAACAATCCCTCCTGACTTAGTTAGGAAGTACTTAAATCAATAATTCAGAAGTAATATGAAACTATTATAGTTATTACTGCAATGACACTTTTAGTCAGTTTATGTCATTAGGCTATATCTCTACAAGTCCATTCTCTTTGGTGGATGTCTTATACTTTCTGACCAATATAGTAGGACTTGAGGCTGTTGCACTGGAAACTGATTAGCATCAGCCACACCTTGTCTCAAACACTGTGGTTCCACTATCTCTTTCTGTCCTTGTTCTGGAACAAATAATGCTGGATAACTCCCTTTTTTGTTCTGTCTCAGTTCTAGTACGTAATTGTTCCACATGTTTTTTCACTCTCCTCTGGTTATTCAGTCAAACACTCTAGACAACATTTCTAAACTTTTTTCCACCACACCTTCTATCCATCTCTCTGGGCCTGCATACATCCTGACCCACACAAGATCATTTGGTTTGAAGGATCTGGTCTTAGGAAGCATTTCAGTTACTGACTTATACCCTAGAGCAGTAGTTCTCACACACTGTCATAGTGAGCCTCCCCCAAGTCTTGGAAAATATCTTGAGCCTCCCCCCCCATATAGAAATAATTTTGGGCCTCCCCATAGTTATAACAATTATCATACTTTGCACAGTACACAAGGAATACAGTGACACTCCTTTGAGTAGTTGAGTTTATTCTCATTTTTTAAACTTATTATTCTCCATCTGTGGAACCCCCTCCCCATGTCAGCCTACTCACTCCACACTTCTGGGTTTTGGACCCTATTTACTGTACCCCTTGTTGCAATACCTCCAGGAGTCAGATTTCTTTTTTTTTTTTTTTTGTCAGATTTACCTTGTTTTTAAACAC
The DNA here is from genome assembly GCA_016271365.2 of Neoceratodus forsteri. Taxonomy (NCBI): domain Eukaryota; kingdom Metazoa; phylum Chordata; order Ceratodontiformes; family Ceratodontidae; genus Neoceratodus; species Neoceratodus forsteri. The sequence continues at coordinate 360,287,065 of JADMNL010000025.1, forward strand.
CTTCTCAGGAACCATTTTGCTTTGTCCTGCTCTTGCTCCTAGTACCTCGCAACCTAGCCTTTGCAATTGTGCTTTTCTGCAGCCAGTATAATGGGTCAGTTGTTACCTTGTACCTATTCATTTGTATTATTTTGCATTTTGTTTTGCAGTTTCCAAGACCTGTACTTCCTCCATTCAGCTTTCCACATGTCATACCAGGAAACAAGTGTTTGTTGAGTGCGACTTTCCTGGTCACCCATTTTGTACATGAATTCGCACGCCAATATTCACTTTAGTTTGCTGCATCCTATCACACAAAGCATCCAAAACTTGACATTTAAATATAGATCATTTTAAGGCTTGCTTAAGCCTCCCCTTGAACAGGTTGGGGCCTCCCCTGGGAGGCTGGCCTCACCATTTGAGAAACCCTGCCCTAGAGAGTGAAGAAGATCCAATTAGGTTAGAATTTGATGTCCAAGCAACAATTCTGCAGGGGATAGTCCTGTGACACAATGTGGTGTTGTTTGATACATCTCAAGAAAGTCCCCAAGCTTGGGCGGATTAGTGCTTTGTGGTACCTGGACAGCAGCAAGTAGACCAAAATCTGCTGGATCAACATGAATGTTTAGAAAAACCTAAGCGTGTCTGCCCAAAATGTTGACACCTTTTTTGAAACCAGAAAAGTTAAAGGTGTACCAGGAGACTCAGTCCTGCATACCAATGTGGTAAACGAGCCCAGTGGCTGAACTGGTTGCCTTTCAAATGCATGCAGCAACTTATTACAAGGAGACAATGGTGGCTTATCCAGGTCAGACCATGTCTGATGGTTAATAAAAGTAACTGGGGAAGCAGAGTCTACCATTAAACGCAACTGACACCTCAGTTGTGGCAATTGCAGTAACACATGGAAAGAAGGAACATCTTCAGTCTGCATTTGTGGTGCAATAGAAACCTTCGCACTGTCTGGGCTCTCTGAACCGACTACTGTGGTTCTCCTGCTCCTGCAAACCTTAGTAATATGCCCCTCATGTTTACATGCATGACACTGAACTTCTCTGGATTTGCACTGGTCCCTGCTATGCTGAGACAACCCACATGATGCACATTTGTACTGGCCATGCAGTTTGGGTGGAGTGGTTGAATTTTTCTTTGAAAACAGTGGCTTAGACTTAGGTTTCAATTTGGGGTTTACTGCAGCTACTTGTACCTCATTTTTAGTGTCCACCTTAGCATATGCTTCATTTTCTGCACCCTCATACATTTGTGCCAAATGTAAAAGTTCCTCAGTAGACTTCTTGACACTTACAGAAAGTAATTGCTGAATACGATGTTCATTATTCAACCCCATAACAAACTTATCAGTTAGATTAGATTCAAGATGCTCCCTGCTCCACTCACACATGACAGCTAAGCGTTTAATCTCAGTCAAATACAATTGTAATGACTGGCCTGGTTTCTGGCAGTAACTGTAGAATTTATAACGTTCAGCCCTTGGGAAAGATGTTAAACTGTATTATGCATTCAATTTAGCCTTTAGCTCTTGATATGATGAATTCTCCTGTGCACACAGACTGCATAAAAGTTTGAAGGTTTTACTCCCCAAGAAAGTACAAAAAGCAGCTCAGATAAGCTTATCCTGTTGCTCATCACTAGCAGCTTGTATGGCAGGATTAAGTAATAACCACTGATCAAACCGTCAGGACCCTGTATCCCAGTCCATTCCTGTAAAAATGTCAGAGCTGGATGAAGTTACCATGATATTGTGCAGTTCCAAATTGCTTGCTTGCTTCCCAATGCAGAAAGTCACAAAATTATGTCATTCAGTAAGCTGGAGCTATTCAAATGTCCACCATCCGTCGTTGCCAGTTTGTTGTGTTTGGTGGCTGAAAATAAATACCTTAAACACACACAAGGGTCTTGGTAGTAAGAAAAACACGCCACACTGAAATCTAGGCCTTCTCTTTTACTTCCATTCAAGAGCACATACAAGAGGAGACTGGCACAAACACAGGCACACTTACAGGAGGTGAACACATTCTCTTAAAGCTGTACTGTCTCTAACATTTCTTAAAGCTGTACTACACATAACATAGATCACCGTCTAACTTTTTTGCTTTAAACTGTATGATTCCACTAGAAAAGTGGCACAAATCCTCAAACACTTTTTTGAAAATCTGACCATCTTTATTCTAAATATATGAAAACAAGCACACCCCAGTGACTGTCTTGATTACTGAGAAACTGGGAGTGATATGATACTGGTATCTGAGCAGGGGCATGTAGAGGAGCACGTGCAGGCTGGAGTCTCGCTCCACAAAAGTGATAGCAAGGAGGAGATGGGAAATTATAGGCCTGTCAGCCTGACCTCTATAGTAGGGAAAAAGATGGAAACACTGTTAAAAGAAAGAATCATAGAACACCTGGGATCCAATGGACTGCAGGACCCAAGGCAGCATGGCTTTACAGAGGGGAGGTCATGCTAAACAAATCTGATAGATTTTTTTGACTGGGTAACCAGTGTGTTGGATTGGGGGGGCGGTGGACATGGCCTGCTTGGACTTTAGCAAGGCCTTTGGCACCAGTTCATATAGGAGGCTGGTAAACAAGTTGGGTAGAATGGGGGTGAGCAATAAGGTGGTAACCTGGGTAAGAAACTGGTTAGGGGATAGGAGGCAGAGGGTGGTGGTAAATGGACTTCGCTTTGAGGTGGGTAGTGTGACCAGCGGGGTACCACAGGGGTCAGTACTGGTGTCATTCCTCTTTAATGTCTTCATTAATGACATAGCAGAGGAGCTGGAAGGGAATGTCTGCCTCTTGGCGGATGACACAAAGATCTACAACAGGGTGAACACCCTGGAGGGGCTGCAACGGATGGAAAGAGACTTGAAACAACTGGATGAGTAGTCAGAAGTTTGGCAGCTAAGGTTTAATGCAAAAAAGTGCAAAATAATGCACTTGGGTCACAGAAACCCAGGGGTGCAGTACTAAATGGGGGGGGGATACTAGTAGCTGGTACAGATCTACATCAAATGTCCTATGTGCAGATGGTAAAGGAATTAAACGGGTACACCCTGAAGGGGAGGAGTGAGAGAGGGATATGATCAAGACCTTTAAATATCTCACGGAGGTGAGAAAGGCACAAGAGATATTTTTCAGAGGAAAGGGTGCTACAAAACAAGGGGCCACAATATAACGCTAGAGAAGGGTAAGTTAAGGAGAGATGTGAGGAAATACTTCTTATTTATTGATTTGGAAAAGCATACTGAGCAGAGCTGCTCATTTCCAGATGCGCCCTGGGGGGAGGGGGAGAGGATAGTGTAAGTACATGGTGACAGTCAATATAATATACATTGTAAAAAATAATACAAGATAACACACACAACAGACGTCCAAACAACGCAGATACATTATATCAGTCTACAAGTGCAATGTGACAGTACAGAAGAAATTACTTGGGGACTAGGGAATGGAGGCATCTACAGGAGGGGGAGGTGTGGCTGTGGAGGAGTGATGATATGGTGAAGGAGGTGGCATTTCAGATGGAGGTAGGAAGGAGTTCCAGAGTTTGGGGTAGTGGTGGAAAAAGGCAGCTTGGCTAACGGAGATGGTCCTGGTGGGCATGACCAACATGTATGTGTGTGTGTGTGGGGGGTAAGGTTGCAATGGGAGTAGGGAGAAGGGGAGGGGAAATGGAAGAAAAGATACAGAGTAAGTGAATTGATCCAGAATTTTGCTACAGAATTTGCAAAGTGGGAGAGTTGATGGTTCTCAAGGGAGAGGAAAGAGAGCAATTGTTAGGAGGAGCAGTGATGAGTGTAGGGGAGAGCAATTGAGAGCAAAGTGGCAGAAAGTGTAAAAGAGGGTGTCCAGTCTAACAAGGGAAGTTCTGGGAGTGGCACTGTAGGCTACATCTCCGTAGTCAAATATTGGGAGGATAATTTTTGGGACAAGTGCCCAATGGGCTGGCAATGCGATACATCCACAGTTCCCATGCAGGGCACCAAGTTTAGGGTGTAGCTTTTTGTGGATGGCATCTACATGTCCAGAAAAGTTGATATGTTGGTCCAGCCAAACTCTGAGATACCTAAATGAGGTAACATCTTCATAGAAAGGGTGGTGTATGCCTGGAACGGTCATCCAATGGAGGTTGTGGGGTGAAAACAGTGGTGGGATTCAGAAAAGCCTGGGATAAGCACAAAGGAGACATGAAGGATAAGTAAGGGGTGGCAGAGAAAGTGCCATAGACCTGGAGGGGTACATGGAGGGGTCTACTGTGTAAGCAATGCAACACAAAAGGGCAGACTGTATGGGCCATGCAGCCCTTATCTGCTGTCAGCTTCTATGTTCCTGCAATTTCTAAGGATATCATCCTGTATGATAATAGTAGTAAATATTGGTGGTGTTTCTAGAAATTCTGTGCAGGCATTTTTATGCCTTCCCCACCAAATAAAATGCATTGGGGTCGGCCCGGTGGTACTGAAGGTTAAGACGCTGGACACCACACCTCGTGCCACCCTGGCAACCCGGGTTCGGGAATGAATTCAGGTTGCTGGGGGTCGGCAGGGGAGGGAAGGGATCGAGTAGTCTGGAGGACTGCTCTCTCATCCTGGGATCAAGTAGTCTGGAGGACTGCTCTCCCTTCCCAGGGTCGAGTAGTCCAGAGGACGGCTCTCCCTTGTCGGGATCGAGTAGTCCGGAGGACTGCTCTCCCTTGCCGTGATCGAGTAGTCTAGAGGACTGCTTTCCCTTCCCGGGATCGAGTAGTCTGGAGGACTGCTCTCCATTCCCAGGGAGGAATCTGGGGGTTGTGGGGCTCCTGGTGGCAGCCAAGGACAGTGACGGAGCAACTGGTGCAAGTGTATGCTGGGGGCGGAGTGTCAGCAGGTGTCGCTGCGTCAGCACCATGGACATCATTACACATCAGCACTCCACAGGGGAACACATGGAGGAAAAGCCCCAGAGACCGAGGAGGCGACAAGGACCCCAGGGGTCTAGCTCCATATCCCCAACACCAGACTCTCTCACGATGGTCCTGGATCCACCCACAGGATGGACCCTCTTATCACAGAAAGAGCCACCAGATAGGAGAGGTGGGCCCTCCACAGGGGGGTGATCCAGGGGCTGGGAAGTCCTGTGGGGAACTCAGGGAGAGTTCACGGTGGGGAGTAAAGGGCAGACTGAGAGGGTACCTCTAAGAGATGCCCCAGTTGAAGGAGAAACATAATTCACAAAAAAAAAAAAATGCTTTGAAATTGACTGGAGTAGCCATTTTGGACATGCACATATTTTCAATATCTGATGCCAGTTTGATTCCATTTCTCAGAACACTGAAAATGCTGCAGGGCTCTATAATTTACTTTCTCAATGTTTTGAGCCTTTTTATTTTTTAAAGCAGAGAGCTGCAAACATTGAGACCAATATCTGAACCCATCTGCCACCAGTTACTCACTGAATGACCTGGAGCAAGTGACTTGACCTCCTGGTGCTCAACCTCTCCTCTCTCTCTCTCTCTCTCTCACTTTTTCCTCTTTACATAACCCCATGAACTTTCTATAACTTTCTCAGTGTGGGACCTGCTTGTACTTGTTTTTACAGCAGGATGTACTGGACCACTAGGAGATTACGTGACTTGCTCAGGGTCACATAGTAAGTGGCTGTGGAGTGATCTGAACCTTTGATCTACTGGTTCATGCTGCCTCCTAATTAGAGGCATTCCATTTTACAAATTACTTATCCAGAATAACCACAGTATGAGTCACCGTCCCTTCCTTCCCACCCCACCCCTCATGGTTCTTTTCCCACCTGATGTTCAGAGTTGCCATGGCTGCACTGGTACTCTGGCCAGGAAGACAAGGGTTGAGAGTCTGCCTTTAAAGCTTCAGCTAATGCTGTTCTGTGATAGGTTGACAGAGGGATCACAAATGCCCAGCAGCCTGCACCTTCCCACTACCCAGGAGACGAGATCCTCACCTTCACAATGGGCTTACCACCATACAGCCTCAGCATGGAGATTCTGTGTCTCAAACCCAATATCTCTTTTAAATAGAATCATTTCTTCATAACTCTAGCCTCATCATTTGTCCTAGGGCTCTGACTGTTCAACTCAAAGTTGGGATCAAAGTACAGCTACATTGACAGGTTTATTTTTGTGGTTCATCTTTTTACCCTTCAAGGTGGGGGTTGCTGTAGTTCAGACTCCCAGCTGACTCCCCCGTAGTCTCCACTCACTACTTCACCAACCTTCAGGTGCAGTTACACATCATCCCTGAAACGTTTCCCTAATGGCAGGAACCTTCTTACTGTCTCCTGCTCAAAACCTAAAGAGTGGCATAGGGTTGAATGACTAGGGTGTAACAGGCAACTGGTGTGCAGGGAGTGTAGTGCCTTCAATGTTCCTTACCCCTACTCTTTCTTTGCCCTTGTGTGCATTTCCATCTTCTGCTGGACCCTGATCAGTGGTGGTGATGATGGGGGGTCCAGATCACACCTGTTGTCCAATTGTGCCTCACATCCAGCAGTAAGAGGTTCTCAAGTGGCAGCACAACCTTCCCCCTGTTGGTGTGCGCTCCACCCCAGACTCCTTCATCCCCGGGATTGGAACTGGACTTATAGCAGAAACCCTGGTGTCTCATGTGGCAGCACCATCCTGTTGGGTACAAATAACGTTTTAAGCCTTTGCTTCCCCATGCCAGTCAAAACTGAGAAGCCAGTGCAGCCCTGTGCTTAGAGCACAGAACTGTGAACCAGGAGATCCCAGGTTTGAACCCCACCACAACCATGGTGTGACCTTGAGCAAGTCATTTGATCTCCCTGTGCTGTACCCCCACCACACACACACTCAGCTGTAAAACTATGTAGAAGCAGGCCCACAGAAAATTATATGCTGCATAAACAGCTGGGTTACTTGGGTAAAGTGTAAAGAAAATGTGGAATCTTTAAAAAACCTCTAGAATTCCAGAGAACTATGATACCAAACTCTGTGCACTTGTAACCTCTGTGTTCTACTTTTGTGTCTGCAGTGGGATACAAAGGCAGCTCCCCCCACCTGGTCCTTGTCAATGTCCATGTATGAGATACACAGCGAGGTGCTGAAGGACCTTCTCCAACCTGTGAAGCAAGCTGCCACCATGTTGGAGCTGGTGAATGGTGCTCAAGACGGGGCACATGTTAAGGTGCGTTCTCCTTTGTTTACAAGTCTAATGTTGCTCTGCTGAGTTTAGAATCTCCAAGAGGGTCCATGAGTTGGACGTGGATTAGTCTGCTTGGTCGTTTGGGTATTATTGAAATGACTGCTAGTTGTTACAGTAGTGTGTCACAAGTGTGTGTCAGTGTGGAGTCTCTGCATTACTACGAGGACCCAGAATTTAAATGGTGTCAGCCTGGCTCAGATGGTAACACATTTGCTTCTGAGCCAGAAGGTCGTGGGTTCTAGTTCCACAGCAACACTGGGTTGGCACCATAAAGACTGGCACCAGAGTGCAGTACTTGATTACTTGGTTTGGTAAGACAAAGAAGGCCAAGGGCCCATTAAAATTGTCTCCCACTCCTAGTGGGTGTATTGTGTAATTCTTGACATCAGAATATACTCATCGAGCCCTTGTTTAAAACTACTGAATGAGGTTTTGTTTACCAAATAATTTGGAAGTTTGTTCCACAAATGGGCTGAACTTCTTGTAAAATCTTATTGTAAAATAAGTTGTGCTCTGCCTCTGCCTTGTGCAGGCAGGGTTCACAGCATACTGGAGGGGCCAGGCCCCTGGCAGACCATCTCTTCTCCATCTCATCCTTCCTGACATGCTCTAACTCCCACTGCCTACAACCTGCTTCCCTCCTGATTGTGCTTGACCTCCACATGGTGCAGGCAGGGCCCCCAGCATTCTGGAGAGGTCAGGCCCTGGAAGACCCTTCTCCTCCACCACTTGCCTTCCCCTCCTCCAAATCCCCCCCCCTTCCACCCCCTGCTCTCTGCCTATATGCCCCCCACCTACCTCCCCCACCTTCCTAGCCATAGTTATTGGCTAATCCCTAATCTCTAATGCACTTATAGACAACCTTGCACTTTTGTTACCCCTTGCAAATGTTGTTCTGTCTGTATCTCTCCTCTCAGTCTTGCTCAGTTCAACCTCCTTGTATTCTATTCAGCCATTTTCTAACTACAAAGCTATGTCCCACCACCAAGTGTTTTGCCAAATATATTTGTGCTATTGTATCTATCTAGTTCAAGACTGTTAGCATTGTATCCATCTAGCTCATACCTGTTAGCATGCCTCCTTTTCAGTACTTCTGTATAGTCTGCTCACTTTATTGAATGTAATTGAATTGTATATCTACATTGTGTACCAAATTTCTGTATATTATTCTCATATTCCCCTACCCCCAGGTCACACCGGGAGATGAGTAACTTGTTGCTCAGTGTGCCTTCCTGGTGAAACATGTCAATAAATAAAAATAAAATAATTATTTCTTTTTTGGTGTTCTCCTTGGGGAGCAACAATTGTTTGTTATGGGACCTTAAGTAGATAGTTCTATTATTAAATTCTAGGCCACACTGAGGCATACCTTCAGAGTTACTTAGTATGTTAAATAATAATAATAGGAAGTCCCTCCACCTTCTTCCTCCAAATTAAATAGGCCCAATGAAGCCAGACATTCCTCACAGCACAAAGTTTACATCCCACATAGGAATTTGGTTGCTCTTCTCAGAGTCCTTTTGGCAACGGTAACATCCCGTTTTTAGTAAGGGTTCCAGAATGGGGATCCAAAATCTAGTTGTGGTATTATGTAGGTTGAATATGACTGCATTATGCACTATGTATTAATAGAGACAAATGTTCACCTAATAGAACTTATTATTCTGTTTGTGGTTTTTAGTACTTGGGTACAGTAATCAAAGGATGATAGTTCATTGTTAACTATGATTCCTATGTCTCTCTCTCCTTATCCACTGAACGTAATTACGCACTATCTAAACAATACGAATGTTTAGAATTATTTTTTCTGAAGTGCAAAACTGCATTTTCGGGGATTAAATCTCAGTTTGTTCTGTGTAGCCCAGTCCTGTATTGATTTTAGATCCTGGGTCAGCTATTTATGCTTATTTAAGGGGATGTTATACTGCTGGGGTGTGCCATCCTTCAGATGATACATTATTCATTTATTCATTACAAATCGGGTTTACAACCTTTGAGTCAGAAATTCATTTACAGAGGCATCTCATTGCAGAGGGTGGGGGCAGACATCAAGACAGTTATTACAGTGCAGAATAAAACAGAGGATAACATTACAGATGCAGTAAAAGGAACATTTAACCTAGATACACTTAGGTTACATAATGTAGTAGTTTGTATGTTACTTAGGTTACATAATGTTACAAAATTGTGAGTTACACTCATGGATATAGTAGGTCCTCAGAGAAGACAGCAGGTTACATACCTGTTTGGACCTAGTAGGGAAGGAGTAGGTCTAGGGGAGGGAGAGGCTGTCCAGTGGACGTTGTCGAGCCAGGGGGAAAGGTGGGCGGGAACCACAGATTACAACAGGGGGGTTAGTTGCACCTACAACAGCAGGTATTAAAGATATGGTTCCGAAGGGCTGTTTTGAAGGAGCCAATTTTTGTCAAGTTGGAGATGCAGCTAGGGAAGGAGTTGAACCAGGTGGGGGCTTGGTAGAAGAAGGATCTCTGGGCAAGAGAGGTCTTGGTTCTGGGCACCTTGAAAGTGGCCTTAACAGAGCTACGGTTGATGATGGATGAAGATAGCTGCTGTAGGGAGGTGGAGACCCTCGTGGGGGGGGGAGTCCTAGCTGTGATTCACTCCTCAAAGTTGAGAAGACTGGTGGTAATATAGAGAAGGCAAGTGTGAGTTCGGCTGGGGGCACTGGTCAAGAGCCTACAAGCCTTATTGATGGAGAGTTGGATTTTGGAGAGGGCAGTGTTGTCAGCTGCAGCGTAGATGGGCAAGCCATAGTCCATGAGGGACAAGATGGAGGATGTGATGGCCAGCCTGAGGGGCAACCTGAGGCAGGCAGTCCCTGTGCCAGTATAGCAGGCCAATCTGAGAGTTAATGGTGGCTGACAGGGCATTAATGTGGGTGTTGAAGGAGAGGGCAGTATCGAACGTGATGCCTAGGTACTTGTATGTGGTCACTTGTTCTAGCGGGTGCAGAGTGCTGGGGATAATCAAGAGGGGGATATTTTTAGCTTTTATTTTGGTGGTGGGAGAAGAGCATTGATTTGGTTTTCTTTAGGTTAATGACCAGTCTGCGGTTGCCGAACCACCTTTCAGCTTGGTTGTAAGCTTGCTGTAGGGATAATTGGAGGGAGGTGGGATTGGGATGAGAGGCAACGAGGACTGCATCGTCAGTGTAGAGGAGCATTTTACTGGTACATGAGCTGGGGAGGCTGTTGAGGTAGAGACTAAAAAGTATTGGACCCAGGATGGAGCCCTGAGGGACCCCGGAGCGAACGGGAAGAGTGCTGGACAGGGAGCCGCTGATCTTGACATGCTGATATCTAGCAGAGAGGTAGCTAGAGAACCAGAAAATGGGACCACCAGAGAAGCCAAGTTGGTGGAGAGAGTCGAGCAGAAGGGGATGACAGACAGTGTCAAAGGTCTTGGAGAGGTCAATGAACACTGCTCCTGCAAGGCTGCCAGAGTTGAGAGCAGCATGCAGGTGTTGAGAGAATTCCAGGAGAGCCATGGTTGTACTGTGTCCTGAGTGGAAACCGTGCTGTTCTGGGCACATAATGCCACACTTGGTTAGGTATTCAGAGAGCTGGATCAACACCACTTTTTCAAGGGCTTTAGAGAGTGGGGGGAGGATGGAGATGAGCCGATAATTGTTGGGGGTGGATCGGTCCCCACTCTTATGTATGGGTGTGATTTCAGCAGTTTTCCAAGCACTTAGGAGCTGATCTAGGTGTAAGAGACCAGTTTAGAAGGTCAGTCAGGGGGACTAGGACTTCATCCAAGACCATACGGAGGATCCTGGAGTCGAGGGGGTCACTGCTGGGGTTATTGCTGCCTAAGGCTTTTAGCAGGTGTGGCCTGACTTCTTGGTGGGATAGGGTGCGCAGGTAGAATGGTGGGTGATACTGGACTGGAGGGAGAGAGGTGGGGATTCAGTCAAATAAGCTGCTGGGGAGGACCGAGCTTAGGTCAGAGAAGGCAGTGTTAAGGCAATTGGCTATGAGGAGTGCATCTGTGGTGGGGGTACCATTGATGGAGAGCTGAGATGGTGGGGGGGGGAGAGTGGGACTTCCCATTTAGCTCTTTCATATTATCCCAGAAGGTCCAGGCTGAACCCCAAGTGGAAGTGAGAGTGGTCTGGTAGTGCTCTGCCTTGGCCCGCCTAATGGCTCAAGTGCACTTATTGCATTCTGCGTTGTAGGCCTGTCTGTCAGATGCCTTTTCAGATTCTACAGCAATGTGCCAGAGATTATCTCTGTTTCTGAGTCTCTGGAGGAGGGGTGGGATGATCCACGGGGCATTGCATTTTTTGGAGTGGATCCTAGTGAGGAGGGTGAAAAGGTCACAAGCCTTACAGAAGACATTTGTGAAGTGGGCATGAGCTGAGTCAATGTCAGGGGGCATGCTGGATAGGGGACCAGTCTAGCTGGGCTAGGTATTGTTTTAATTTTCTGAGGCTACCAGGTTCAGAGTGGAGAATGACCAGAGACAGAGGACTGGGGAGTGATTACTAAGAGAGTTGGGGAGGACAGTGACATCCCGGATTTTGTAGGGGCGATTAGATATAACAACATCTAGGAGAGTGCTGGTACCAGTAGAGTGGTTGAATCTGGTGGGCTGGGTGACTAACTGGGACATATCCAGGGCAGCAAAGGAATCCCTTAGCAGTGAAGGCAAGCCAGTTACCATTGAGATCACCTAGGATGACTTGCTCCACTTTGTGAGGGAGAGATGTGAGATAGTCAATGAGGGACTGGACTGCTTGGTTTTGATTCCTCGGGGGTGCGTAGGAGATCGTGAGGAAGAGAGGGCCTCGGGTGGGGTCAGGTGTGATTTTTTTAAGGTGAGGGCTTGGGCTCCATAATCAAGTTTAGGAGCTGAGAGTGCCTGACCTATAAGGGAGTCCCATACGTGTATTGCGCAACCACCACCGCTTGCCTACTCGGGTTCTCCCTGTGAGTGTATATCCAGGGAGGGTGATAGCGGAGTCTGGGGTTAATTTGGAGAGCCAAGTCTCTACCAGTGCAATTATGTCAGGTTGATGTTGAACGACCCAGCACTAAAGGGCAGCAGATTTCTTTAGGAGACTGCAAATGTTTAAGGATGCAAAGCGGAGGCCAGTTGCAGTACAGGGTTTAGAAGGGCTAGAAACAATAGGTCCTGGGTTTGGGTGTACATTACCAGATAATAATAATAGCAGTGTAATTATTCTGGATAGTGGACGGTGGTGATGGAGACCCTTGGGTTAACACCCAGCTGAGGACTTTACAATCAGGGTGCATGGGATAGATAAAGTGTGAAGGGTGGGAATGGCAGGGGAGAGCTGGGTCCAGGTCGAGCCTTGGAGGGCGGAGGGAGTGGGGGTGTTGGCAGGGTGGGGTGTGGGGGGGTCACAGGTGTGTCAAGGGTGGGGAGGGCTGAGTCACTGTGGAGTAGTCTGGGGATGAGGTGCCTAGTGTGGAGGAAAGGTGCTCCAGTCGGTGTGAGGTCTGTACCAAGAGGGTGAAGGAGAACAGACTTAGTAATGGAGTGTAGGTACCCATAGCAGCTGAGCAGTAAAGGGGTCTTGTTGCCAGTTCTGGTGGTTGTTCAGGTGGACATTAAAGATTCCATGGCACTTCTTCTAAAGAGTAAGGGGATTTTATTTAAAATAAAAAGAATACGAGTTACATGCATGTCATCTTTTGCAAATGCAAAGCAGAGAAACAAAACAAGGAACAAAAAAAGGCCGAAGAAAAAAAAATTGTACAATGTGTATACGAAACAGAAAACAATAGCATTCTGCCTAGATTTCATACAAAAATGATGTTACTGAAAAGGATAACAAAGGAAAAGGCATTTAGGGAAGTGGAAAAGAAAAGAACAATACTACAAGAGATAGCTAGCAATAACAGGACTGCAAACATGGAGTATAGTACTTTCCCCAAACTATTGCAGGCACTGGGCTGAGAGTTCGTGTCCACCACCCTCAACCAAGCATGGCCCATGAGTCAAAAGACAGGAAAGATACGTTTTCAGACAGAGTTATCTTTTCGTTTGGTATACAGCTTCTCATCCTGTAAATACTCCTTCTGCAAGGAAATGGATATAGCCTAAGCAATCTTCTTGTAGGATGTAGTTTTCTGTTGTAACATCTAGGCACACCTGGACTGCCCCTTGCCTTACATTTTCTGTATTGATCTTTTGCTCCAGCTAGTACAGGCCATGTGAGACATCTGTGGTCTAAAGGACCACACAGGTCAGTCTGGTTTAAAGGTCCTTGCCTATGCAGACGATGTTAGTCTTTTAATACAGGATGGCTGGCTGGTCCTTTTCTGCAGCCAGCCAGGGGGCCTTTTCCTCACTCTCAGGCTCTGTATTCAATGTGTGTAAAGGCAGAGGTGTAAAGATAAGGAAATTTAAGAATGCCTCAGGGGATTTGGCTCACATCACGATATTGGGCACCTCTCTAGTCCTCTTACGTGTGAGGTTCTGAGAAGAAGACATTTATTTTTCCATGTTATTTATTTATGTATTCTTTGTTGGCTGACTAGGTATACTGTTGCCAGGTGCCTTTTTTAAGTGGAGTTCCACAAGTACAATGTGAGTGCAGCAAATACATGACACAGAAACAGAAGAGGCTGTATGCACTAAATGTGCGGATCGCTCACGCACCACATATGTGAGGCACACAGGCAACCCTAAGTGTGAATGTTGCACAGCAGGGGTCCAGCAGACCCAAAGAGGCATTCACAATCGGTGTGCCAGCCAGTTGTACACCAGATCCCCTGGCTGCCCGGGCAGCTATGTGCCGAGGATGGTCTGAGGTATGTGTCAGGGGTGTGCCTGCACTATGTGCTGTACACAAAGGTGCGTAATGCCAGGCATGGGGGAGGTGCAGGATGCAGCAGTAGGGACCCTGCCATATCCAGTGCTTGCCCTCGTGGGTGACACCCGTTGGCTACGGCGGGACTGTGAGTTGCCGCTTCATGATGTCCCAGTCCACTGGGCAGATGGGAGGGCTGGGGGAAGCCATTCAGGTGAGTGCATGTACTTTCTAAAATTCGAGACACACACCTTCCCACACTCTCCTGCTCCTGCAGAGCAGGGGATCCACTCTGAGACCCTGAAAGGGCATCCATTCGGATGCCTGCCTGGGTTCACTGCTCTGCACCTGTCTGACCCCCACGATCCTGAATGCCAGGGGGGGTGGGGATGCAGACTGGTGCCTTGCGGGTGCTTGCAGTCATGAATATCATGCACCCTGGGCCTGTCCAGGGCCACATAGCTACGCGAGTGGTATATATACCTTTCGCATTTATAACCCATGCTTTCGTGCATACAGCCCCATGTGAATAAGATACATCAGAGGTACAACAAAGCAGTCTCTACACGGTGGGTGCTAATCTAATAATAACAATAATAATAAATTTTATTTAATATAGTGCCTTTCACAAATCAAGGCACTGCACAACCAGATAAAATTAAAGATACAATAAATACCAATAAAATCACAAAATCACAGAAGTTCAGGGTAAGCTTTACCCCACAAAAAAGGTCTTCAGTGCCTGCTTAAAGCACCCCACTGTCCTGCACTCACATAGCTGATGGGGCAGAGAGTTCCAGAGGGTAGGGGCAACAAACCCAAAGGCACGAGCACCAGATGACTTTAAATTAACCCTCAGAACCTCCAGCAACCCCTCTTCAGCCAAGCGGAGCTGTCGCAAAGGGGTGTAAGGAACCAGGAGCTCTTTCAGGTAATCAGGACCCTGTCCATGTAGGGCTTTGTAAGTTAATAAACCTACCTTAACGGTGATCCACCACTGACTAGGCAGCCAGTGCAGATTGTGCAGCACAGGGGTAATATGGGTTCTCCTTGACACCCCAGTCAATAAACATGCCACAGCATCTGCACTAGCTGCAAGTGGTGGATATCAACCCCAGGAAGCCCTAGGTAAAGGGAGTTGCAGTAGTCAAGGCGTGATGTCATAAAAGTGTGGACCAAAACAGGCAGGTTGCTGGATGGAATGAGGTGCTTGGTCCTAGCAATGTTCCTAAGATGGTAAAAAGGCCAGCTTGACGACTGCCGACACCTAATGTCAAAGGGTCAAACCATCGCCAAGCACCACTCCCAGGTCATGCACCTGCTCAGAAGTAAGAATCTGAGCCCCCCCCCCCCAAGACTAAATCAGAGGGGAGATCAGTCCTCAACCCCTCTGTCCTACGACCTGAGTCCACAACCAAAACCTCAGTCTTTCCTGGGTTCAACTTTAAACTGCTGGAATGCATCCAGTTTTGGATTTCTACAAGGCAGCTGTTCAATACTGAGATAGCACTAACCTGGTTTGGGGCAAAAGAAAGATAGAACTGGGTATGGTCAGCATAGCAGTGAAACCTCAGCCCATACCATTTTACAATGTCTCCGAGGGGCAGCATATACACTGCAAATAACATGGGTGACATCACCGATCCCTGAGGAACCCTGCAAAGCAAAGAGAAAGACTTGGAAGAAAATATTCCCGAGACAACTCTCTGAGATCTACCGGCGAGGAAAGATGTAAACCATCTGAGAACTGTCCTCGACAGTCCACAGATGAACCTCAAATGCTCGAGCAGAACCCCATGATCCACAGTGTCAAAAGCTGATGACAAATCAAGGAGTACCAGGATGGAATGGTTTCTCTGATCTCTTGCCCTCAAAAGATCATTGAGCACCTGAACCAGAGCAGTCTCAGTACTATGCCTCTTACAAAAACCTGATTGGAGAGGTTTGTATAAATTATGGATGGTTAAATGGTATTGCAGTTGAGCTGCCACAACCTCCTCAATAACCTATTCCACAAAAGGAAGGTTAGAGATAGGCCTGTAGTTTGCTAGGTTCTCTGGGTCTAAAGAAGCTTTCTTCAGGAGGGGTGTCACCACCACCTCTTTCAGGGAGCTAGGAAACTCTCCCGAATCCAAAGAGCACCAGACAATCCGAGCTAAGACCAGGCCAATGATATCACTACAACCCAAAATCAGGGAAGTAGGGCCCGGATCTAAACTACAGCAAGTGGGATGCATCCCCTGGATAAGCCTCATAATATCCATGAACTCTTGCAGATCAAATGTACTCCAGGAAACTCTGGGCTCTGTGACCAAGCACCGACCAACAGCATCCCCCGTAGAGTGAAGCTGCCTGATGTTGACCACCTTATTTGCAAAGAAACGATCAATCTCATCACACTCGCTTTGTGAAAAGACTCGAAGGAACTGCTGACAGGCTGGGTTGCACAGCCTGTCCACAGTTTGGAAGAGTTGAGCCAGTCGATTCTGTGTGACAGAAATGTCCCTGGACAGGAATTCTGCCTTCTTACAGGAAATTTATGTTTGATAGAGTTTATAATGCTCTAGCAAAATAAGGTGGTCGGCATCCAAGGCAGTCCTCCGCCAGCGTCACTCTAACCTATGCCCCTGCTTCCGCAACTCCCTCAGAGCCCCATCAAACCATGGGGCCCTGGGGTGAAGTGGAATGGGGTGAACATGAACATGGGCAATCAGATCGAGAGCTGAAGAAATGGCCCTATTATAGACCAAGACTAACAGCTCGGGATCTGTGTTGATCTCACCAATCAATGAAAAGGTCGATCACTGCCATCAGGTCTTCAGGGACCACATCCCACAAAGGGCAATAACTGACCATCTCCACAGGGGCCTACCTACTCAGGGGGGCTGAAAAACTGAACCCAACAGTGCAGTGATCGGACCAACCGACAGGCTCCACTGCCAAGTTGAAGGCCTCGATCCCCAGGAGGAAAACCAAATCAAGACAGTGACCACCTTTGTGAGTAACTGAGGAAACAACCTGTGTGAAACCCAGTGAAGTCATCACCTGGAGGAAGTGTTGTCCAAAAAGTGAGGATTTGTTGCTGACCCAGGCATTGAAGTCGCCCAGAACCATCAGTCTGGGAGACTCCAATGCCATGTCGGCGACACAGTCTACTACTTCTTGCTGCAGTTGGAAACCCTAACACCGTAGGCATGTGTTGACATTTTCACTCCAGATTTTCAACATGAGCTTTTCGTGAGCCCACCTCATGAAAAGCGGCACAATCAGTTTGTTAGCTGAAAGGTGGTTTTGCACAGCAGCTATGCCATTTGGCGACACAGGGACAAAAACGCATTTTGGGCAGGATGTGGAAAATGACAACTGTATTGTTCATGAGGAGGCATAAAAAATGGCAACATTGAAAATCTGATGTGAAACTATGATAAATTGGTGCAGTCATGAGCATGCATAGAAACTGCGCAACACACATGCGTAACCCAATTATTTTGGGGAGTTTGTTAGCCACATTTTTAACATAGGCATTTTGGGACCTCCCCTCATGAACAGTGGTGCTGTAATTTTGTTAATCTGTCCCAAAAATTGATTTCCCACAGCGACCACGCCATTGTGCGCCACAGGTGCGGAAACACATTTTATTTATTTATTTATTTGCACATCAGTTTACAACCTTTGAGCCAGAGGCTCATTTCCAAAGGTACCTCGTCACATAGAGGACAAATACAAAATACAAAACATTCTCGGTTGGATATAAGATACAAAGTACAAAACATTCTCAGTTGGATATGAGATGCAAAGTTTGTAGGCTCACGTGATAACGAAAATGACAGATATATATATACAAGCATTGTGGGTTCCAGGATATGGGTTACATAGATAGCAGGCATATGTGATAAAGACAATTGTACAGATAAGCCAGTATGGTTACTATGGCGTATAGTAGTACGACAGTATGAGGAGGCAACAGTGTAACAGCAGTTTAATCAGAAGGATGCTGCACAGAGTGTAGCGCCTCCGATTATAGGCAGGTGCAGCTACGCATGTTGAGTAGCTCGCTTCTGAGTGCAGTTTTGAATTTGAATTTGGAAATTGTGTTGGCATCTGAGATGGGGAGAGGGAGCGAGTTGAATAGCGTGGGCAGGATGTGAAAAATGAAAGCTGTACTGTTCATAAGGAGGTGTGAAAAAATGCCAGTGTTGAAAATCTGGCGTGGAAATATTGCAAATTTGCGAAGTTACAAGGGTGCGTGGAAACTGCGTAATGCACGCATGTAACACAGTAATTTTATGGACTTTCGACACCAAATTTTCAACATGGGTATTTTAGGACCTCTACTCATGAACAGTGTCATACGTCATTTCTCAAACTGTCCAAAAGCGATTCTTTAGCGACCGTGCTATTCTCGCATGATAATGAAAACACATTTGGCTAGGGTATGTAAAATTACAGCTGTACTGTTTATCAGGAGGTGTGGAAAATGCTAATTTTGAAAATCTGGGTGAAAATATTACAAAATTCTCAAAAGTTAAAGTGTGCATGGAAACAACTGTATGCCTTCATCAAAACAGCCATTTTTTTATTTTCCCAACAAATTTGCAACATAGGCTTTTGAGAGCCCCTCATGAACAGTGGCACTGGCATTTCATTAATCGGTCTCAAAAGGTGATTCCACGCAGTGACAGCGAAATCACCTTTCGGGGCCGATTAATGCCATGACAGTTCCAGAATTCATGAGGAGGGGTCCCAAAAACTCCATGATGAAAATTTGATCCCAAAATTCCAAAAAATGCCTGAGATATGCATCAAAGTAGAAAAAACCCTATTTATTCCATTATACAGCTTATCTGCATTTCCTCAGTTCGCGGTAGGCTTTGAAGAGTGCAGATGTGTTCCCGGTCCACTGAAGATCATCGCACCAGACTCCAGAGGTAAGTATGGGGTGAGGGGTGTGTGGGGAGGCAGGGTGCGCAGTGCGTGGGTTGTGGGAGGGGGCAGGGAGACCGTGAGGGACCGTTTTCTTTTTTACAGGTTAAAAAATACACAAACATTGGGGGACTTTTTTTTTTTTTGCAGGGGCTTTGGCACGCTAGGGTGGGCTGTCAGTGTGCCACCTAAGTGTTTTGTGGGGGTGCTGTATCCGACTGGGGATTGGGCACCTCTGTCGGCACACAATGAAAGCGGGGGGGGCCAGAGCCAAGGGGGGAGTTAGTATCCCCCTTGACACATAACAAATGGGGGGGATGCATTATGCCGGTGGGGAGTGGGCTTCCCTGTTGGCATGTACCTTGGGGCAGGGCATGCCGACAGGGGGATTGGGCACCCCCAAAGTCAGCAGTATGGCAGGCAATGTGCTGCCATGTTCATTTTGTTTCTCACCACCAGGGAAAGTACATCGGGAGGTCCGCTGCATATGACAAGCTTAGCTCGCATTGCAGTGTATCTTTCATTTGATCTCATTACCACATTAAGTATGCAGGGTGTGGCACTGGCACACAGGCTGATTGGGGAATGAGGGATGTGCCTACTGATGCGTGCCCTGCATTCACCCAAGTGACTGCGCCTCCAAATTTGCTACTACCACAATATGTTGGCCGCGCATGCACGAAACAACATAAAAAAGAATTTGGTCAAATGAAAAGGATCCTTTTTCATTTGGGGCCAATCCTTTTTCATGAGGGAAAATTCATTTTTTGTTTGCTGCCATCTTGTTTTCCTTTTTTTTTTTATTTCAAAACCCACAAAAATGACATTTTGTAGAGAGATCAAAATGTGTATCTTGCTCATTGGGCTCTATTAGGTGGATTCTGCACTCATCTGTCGGAAAAATTATCCTAGAATGTTTTTTCCATCATTTTAAATCTTCTTTTGTGACTCGCTTACCTGTTTTTTTTTTTGTGAGTCCTTTTTCATTCAAACGAAAAAGGACGTCTTCTCATGAAAAAGGATTTGGGACTTAGTCCTTTTCCTGATTCTTTTTTGTTTCAAGGTGATCCTTTTTTGTCTGATATTTTCATTCAAAAGAAAAACAATCCCTTGACACAAAAAAGGATTTCATACCTAGTTTTTTCAGATTCTTTTTTTTTGTTTCAAGGGATCCTTTTTCTTCTGATATTTTCGTTCAAACGAAAAAGGATTCCTTGTCATGAAAAGGATTTCAGACTTAGTTTTTGCTAATTCCTTGTGATGTCTTCATAATTGTGCCAATTTTCCCTGGTGTCCAGTGGCACCCCCCACCCTCCCATGCCCATCTCCATAATTTTAAAGCTTTCCATGGTGTCAATTAGCGCTCCCACCCTCCCATAGTCATCAGTGTAATTTGTATTATTTTTTTCCTCTGGTGTCTCACGGCACCCCCAACCTCTGATTGCCATACCCATATTTCTCATATTGTTCTCTAGTGTCTAGTGGTGCCCCCACCCTCCAAGCACCCTCCCTGTACTTGGGTGATATACCCTGGTGTCTAGTGGCATCTCCAACCCTCCCATTACTGTACCTGTGCTTACAGAATATTTCCATGGTGTCTAGTGGCACTCCCCACCCTTCAGTCACTGTTGCCCTTGAGTTCTTTTGTTTCCCTGGTGTCTAGTGGCACCCTCCAATTGCTGTCCTTGACTGAAGTAAAGAGAACAATCCCTTGATGTCTGTTTTTTCCCTGTTAAAAAAAACTGTTCATCATTGATCGCACCCCCCAACCCAACCTCCTACTCAGAACCTACCACCCCACACCCCCAACCCCTCACACACCTTCATTCACCTCAGCAGATTCCAGGGTGAAGATCTACTCTATGGGACACATGTCTTGCTCCTGGAACTGACGACTGCAACATGAGAAAGTAGGGTAAGTGGGTTCAATGTATTTCAGTAGGGTCTTCAAGTTTGGTGCATAACTTCACTATTTTTTGATATTTTGACACCAAATTTTCAACATGGCATTTTTGAGACCCCACCTCATGAACAATGTCAGTGGAATTTTGCAACTCATGCCCAAAAGGCGACTTCACGGTTGCTTCACAAAATCAACCTTTCAGGTGGAATTGAAAATGTTCAATGCCCTTGTTCATGAGGTGGGGTCATAAGAAGGGTATGTTGAAAATTTTCAGTCAAAATATGTTAACATGGCAAGGTTATGTACATCCATTGAAATTTACCTATGCTCCCTTGTAACTTTCAACATTTTCAATATTTTCACAACAAATTTTCAGCATACCCATTTCTTTACACCACTTCATGGATGTGACAGCTGTCATTTTTAAAATCTTGGCCAAAATGTCTTTTCATGACTGTGGCATGGAATTAATTTGTGGTGGTGTAAAATGATGTTTCGGTGTGCATTTAAAAATTTTTTAGTACCCCATTCATGAGGTGGTGTAATAACAAGTATATGCTGACAGTTTGGTATTTGTTGCCCAGGGATCCCTGCGCTTCCATACCAATATACATATTCACATCTAAGTAGGGATGCCAACGTAGGGCCCAGAAGGCCCTGTACTCTCAAATGCAAAAAAGGATGTGATTGCACTATCTGACCAAGTATGGATACATGGGCTACAAAAGTAGGGAAATGTGGCTTTAGGGTTTCCAACAAATCAGGGATGGAGTCTTCTTTGGCGTTGTCAACCCTAAAGCACACCCCATTCTATGTTTGTGCAATGCACAGAATGGGGTGAGCTTTGGGGTTGACAACACCAAGGAAGACTCCATCCCTAATTTATTTTAGGGGTGAGGGGTGTGGGTTTAGGGTTGGAAACATTTCCCTACATTTATCACTTTAGCCTGAACCCTCATTTTTTTTTTTTTATTTATTTGAAATCTTGGAATTACAACCTTTGAGTCAGAGACTCATTTCCAAAGGCTCCACGTCAATACACAAGATAGACATAGGTAATACAGTAGACAATACAATACAAATTCAATGCCAGGACAATTTGATGGCAAGGTTACATTAATGCAGTTTTTTGCAAAGAATTAAAGCATGTAAATCTGAGGCTGTAAAATGCATATAATCTTTTATAAGCATTCGCATGGCAAAGGTACTCTCTGGGTGATCCTCCAGGCCTCCAACATAGTACAACTGGATCACATTGCACTGTTGGGCCAGCACTGAAGTAAGGGAAAACAAGTCAGAATATTTGTGTGTGTGTTGGGGGGGCATTCTTATCTGGTGTCTGACTGAGATGCGAGTCCAGGCCTCCCTGATGCTCTAGCTAGACGAGGGCATAAGGGTGGCAAAGAGTTCAGGCTCAGGATTGCTGGAACAGAGCTGGGATGCCTGGGTGCACACCTGAGGTACCAGGACGTGAAACAACATATGAAGTTAGACTTGTTTTTAGCCTTCTGCCCTGAGAACAAATGATAGTCAACAGCCCAGTTTTCAGGAGGAGCCAGAGACCATGGTTCCATATCCACCTCAGGTGCAATAGGACTCACTGGAAGATTCACAACTAAAGGAGCTGGTTCTGTTGGAACCTGATAGGGCTCAGAAGAGATTTTAGTGTGCTGCTGGAGGACAGTGTGGGAACTCCCAGGCTGTCTAGTTTGTTCAGGCACTTTTGCAGGGATTGTGGATCACTGTTCTGGGCAGAAGAAACAACAGGCTTGAGAACAGTAGGCAGTCAGGTACCCCACTATCTGGACCCTCAGGTCTTGCAAAATTATCTTGGTTTGAAAAAGGCCCCCTTTGTTCATATCATTGGTAGCAGTTATAGCAGAAAAGCCAGCATTTACTGTAGACAGGCTTACCTTCCAAGACAGAGCTATGATTTTGGCCACCTAGGAACAGGACTTGGAAGCCACGAAACACCCTCAGTCTACTTGACCCAGCCAGCTGCCTGAAGCCCTGATTCCACTGACCAAGAAGTATCCAAAGGTTGGGCCAGCATTTGGTGCTAATGCCTGAGACCCAGTCCATCCCCCGCTGTTACTCGCTTGACAAGTGTAGACATCATAGAAACATAGAATTTGACGGCAGATAAGGACCGCTTGGCCCACCCAGTCTGCCCATTTCCCTACCTGATGGATAAGCTGCAGATCCTAGTTAACCAGCAGCCTACTTCTTCCTACCCCCACCCCCTAGAATTGCCTTATGACTGTCCCATGCATGCTTGAAGTCCACCACTGTTTGTGACTCCACAACCTCCTCTGAAAGGCCATTCCATACATCCACCACCCTCTCTGTGAAAAAATACTTCCTTAAATTACCTCTGAGCCGCCCCTTCTATCTTCAAATTGTGCCCCCTTGTTCTTGCACACCTCTTTTTTTGAAAGATGCTACCCTCTTGGACTTTGTCGATTCCCTTGAGGTACTTGAAAGTTTCTATCATGTCCCCCCTCTCCCTCCTTTCCTCGAGGCTATACATATTAAGCTCCTCAAGTCTCTCTTCATATGCCTTCCAATGCAGACCCTGCACCATTTTAGTTGCCCTCCTCTGGACAGCTTCCATCCTGTCTATGTCTTTGCGGAGATTGGGTCTCCAGAACTGCACGCAGTACTCCAGATGGGGTCTCACCAGCTGTCTGTACAGAGGGATAATAACTTCCTGTTTTCTACTGGTGCTACCTCTCCCTGTGCATCCCAGTATCCCCCCAGCCCTCCTTGCTGCCCTTTCACATTGCTTGCCCACCTTTAGGTCATCTGATATGACTACCCCCAGGTCCCTTTCCATATTTGTTGTTGTTAGTATCTCACCCCCCATTGTGTACTCTTTCCCTGGGTTTTTGTTTCCCAGGTGCATTACCTTGCACTTCTTAGCATTGAATCTAAGCTGCCATACATGTGACCATTCCTCTAACCTTGCCAAATCCCTTCTCATCCTTTCCACTCCACCTTGTGCATCAACTCTGTTGCAGATCTTTGTGTCATCTGCAAAGAGACATACTTTTCCTTCCAGTCCCTCTGCAATGTCACTTATAAAGACATTGAAGAGGACTGAGTCCTCCTCTGAACCTCGTTGTACCCTACTAACCCCCCTTTTTCAGAGTGGACTCCATTTACTATTACTCTCTGTGTCCTATTCTCCAGCCAATTCTTTACCCAGGCTGTCATCTTGGGACCCACTCCCAGGCTGGCTAACTTGTATATTAATCTTTTGTGTGGGACTGTGTCAAATGCCTTACTAAAGTTTAGGTAGGCCATGTCCACAGCCCCGCCCTGATCAACTACTTTGGTCACCCAGTCAAAGAAATCTATCAGATTTGTCTGGCATGACCTTCCCGCTGTGAATCCATGCTGCCTTGGGTCCTGTGCCCCTCTGGCCTCTAGATATTTAACAATTCTTTCCTTCAGAAGTGATTCCATCATTTTCCCTACCACTGAGGTTAAACTAACAGGTCTGTAGTTTCCTGCTTCTGCCTTGCTCCCACTTTTGTGAAGGGAATCACATTTGCCCTCCTCCAGTCCTCGGGTACCACCCCATCCTCCCATGATTTGCTAAAAGGGGTAGTCAGTGGTGTCACTAGTTCTACCCTTAGTTCTTTTAGAATTCTGAGATGAATCCCATCAGGCCCCATTGCTTTGTCCACCTTCAGTTTTAAGAGTTCTTTCAGAACCCTTTCTTCTGTAAATGGGCTGGTATCAACTTCTGTATCCAGAGTGTTTCTACTGTTTGTTTTAGGTACCTCCCCTCTTCCTTTGTACATACTGAATTAAAATATTTGTCTAGTATCTCTGCCTTTTCACAGTCACCCTCTGCCCACCCTCCTCCCTTTATTAAGCCTTACTATCCCTCCTTGGTCTTCCTTCACTCCCTGATGTACCTATAAAGGTTTTATCCCCTTCTTAACTGAAACAAAATGGTTATATTAAATGCACGCTGAAAATAGAAAATAGAGTTAAAAATCTACGTTTCGACCTTAGGTCTTCTTCAGGAAATATCTAAAAGAAAAAAAAAACAAGTTGGCTATCTTTTCCTCGGTTTGGGCCTTTGCTGTTCTGACTGCCTTCCCAGCTTCCTTTTGCTTTAACTGATACAGTTCTCTGTCCTGTTCCTTCTGTGATTCCTTGTACTTCCTGAATGCTTTCTTTTTCTCTTGAACCTTCGCTGCCACTTCCTTTGAGAACCATAGTGGTTTCTTACCTCGTTTCGTTTTGTTTATTTGCTTTACACAAAGGCTTGATACCTCTGTGATGGCAGTTTTTATTATTCCCCATTGTTCTTCCACTCCTCCTTCCTGCCCATTTGCTAGTGCATTTCTTAGGCACTCACCCATTTTGACAAAGTCAGCCCTCCTAAAATCCAGTACCTTTGTCTTTGTATGGCTTGACTCTATTGCTGTGTTTATTGTGAACCATACTGTTCGATGGTCGCTAGTTCCCAGATGGCTACCCACTTCTACATCTGTGATCCTCTCTTCATCTCCATTTGAGAGAACCAGGTCTAAGATTGCTCCCTCTCGAGTGAGCTCCAATACTAGTTGTCTAAGGCATGCCCCCTGTAGGGCATCTAGAATAACCCCACTCTTAGAAGTGGCTGCTGCAACTGCACTCCAGTTAACATCTGGCATATTCATATCACCCATCAGCAATATCTCCCCTTTTTCTGCCATTCTAAGTATACTTTCTATCATTTCCTTGTCCATTCCTCCCCTGAGAAGGGGTCTGTATACTCTAACCCTGTGCGTATTGTGGTGCCATTGCGGTCTCCAAATTTACCCACAGTGCTTCTTCTCCTCCCTGTTTACCCTTTTGTTCTGTTGCTTTGATTCCTTCCTTATGTAAGAGCTACTCCTCCTCCTCTTTTACCCTCCCTGTCCCTCCTGTAGATAGTGTATCCTGGTATGTTTACATCCCAGTCATGGTTTTGTGTGTACCATGTTTCTGTGACTGCCACGATATCCAGATGTTCCTCCTCCATCAAGGCCACTAATTCAGGAAGCTTGTTACTCAGACTACGGGCATTGGTACTCATTGCTCTCCAGGTGTTCGGGGAATAAGCCAGTGACCCCACCTTCATTGCTTCAGTGCACATGGCCGTAGACCGAGTGCCTCCTTGCTTGTTGATGTACCACATTGTAGTGGTGTTGTCTGTTCTGACCTGTACAACTTTGTTCTGAACAGATTTGGAAAAAAACTTGAAGTGCTAGAAAAACTGCTCTGAGTTCCAATAGGTTGATGTGGAGTAGAGATTCCTGAGGGGACCACAATCCCAGGGTAGTGAGGTCGCCCATGTGAGCTCCCCACCCCAAGAGGGATGCATCTGTAGTAAGGATTAAGGAGTGAGACTGAGGGGTGAAGGGGAACCCCTGTCTCAGATTTCTCTGGTCCTGCCACCACTGAAGGGCTTGGATCAGGGTTCAAGTCACTGGGATCAATTTGGTTAGAGGGTCTCTCCTTTGAGACCAAAAGGCTCTCAAATGGAACTGGATGTCCCTCATCTGAAATTTTGCTCCCTGCACCACTGCTGTAGAAGCAGCCATGTGCCCCAGGAGCTGCAGAAAATGCCTTGCTGGTTGAGAGACCTGCAGGGTGAAGGAGGAGGCCAGAGAGACCAGGGTCCTTGCTCTTTCCAGAGGGAGGAAGGCTCTGGCCTCTTTTGTGTTCAGTTCTTCACCTATGAAGGTGAGAAGCTGGACAGGCTCTAGAACTGACTTTGGAAGATTGAGAAGGAAACCTAGAGATGTGAGCAGTTGCTGAGTTACCTGAAGGTGTAGTTTGACTAGGTCTGGAGACTGGCCTACTATGAGCCAGTCATCCAGGTAAGGAAAGATGGCAATCTTTTGCCTTCTTAAGTGGGCAACTGCTACTGCCAGGCACTTTGTGAATACCCTCGGGGCAGAGGTGAGGCCAAAGGGCATTGCTCTGAACTGGTAATGGCCTGAGGGCAGTTCAAATCTGAGGTACTTTCGATGGGAACTTCTGATAAGAACATGAGTAGGATCCTTGAGGTCCAGGGACGCTAGCCAGTCCCCTGGCCTTAGAGAGGGTAAAATAATTCCCAGAGTCACCATTTTGAATTTTGGTTTTAAAAGGTGCTTGTTTAGGTATCTGAGATCCAGGATGGGCCGCCATTCTCCTGTCTTTTTGGGGGTAAGGAAGTACCTGGAGTACAACCCTTTGCCCTGGTGTAGGGGTGGAACCCTTTCGACAGCTCTGAGAGCCAGGAGGGAAGAAACTTCTGTTTCTAGGGCAAGTGCCTCTGATGGATTTGCAGGTGGAAAGGACCTGGTTCTCATCTTTGGAAATTTTTTGAAGCTGAGAACCAGTCCCTGGCTTACTACTTCCAGGACCCACTTGTCTGATGTTAAAGACTTCCAGTCCTGGACAAAGTAAGCCAGCCTGCCCCCTACAGGTAGTGGAGAATCTGTCCTGGCCATCCCATCAGGGTGCATGCTTGGCAGGGGCTTTAGGTTGAGGGGTGGAAGCAGGTCTGCTTGTACCCCGTCTGCCTGTCCCTCTAAAGAACCCCCTCTGGGCATAAGCTGAAGAGGAGGCCTGGGCTTGGTAAAAGGCCTGCCCCTACCCCTGGAAGGCTGCCTTTGAGGAGTGGCCTGCCTTTCCTTGGCCTATGCACTCCTATAGGTGGTCCTATATTCATCCATTTTCTTCATGTAATTCTCTGTCTGCTCCCCAAACAGAGAATTACCCATAACAGGAAAATCCATGGCCTTAGTCTGGGTATCCTGTGACAGACTAGTACATCTCATCTCAGCTGATGCTGTCAGATTTAGCTGAGCTTCCTTCAGAGCTAATTGTCTCACTGCAGTTGCTGGTGAATCAACAGCCTAGGACAGTTCAAACTCTTCCTCTGCCAAAAGATGGAGCAACAAATTCCTCTTCTCACTGATGCATGCAGACAGGAGTCGTTCTGTGGGCAGTTCAACCAAGGGAATGTTCTGAGCTGGAGCCTCACCTGCCAGGGTACCGACTAAAACAGCATCAGGACACGTAGCAGACAGAATCTCAATTTCCTGGCTGAAATGGAGTGCAGGTACAGTATTTGTCTTTTGAAAATCACTGTTTCCAAACACTGTTGGAGTCTTTGCCTCACTCGGGACAGAGATCATACATTCCCCACCACCACCCGGGTCTCCCCTCTTGCTTGCAGCAAGACAGCCACAGCACCCCCCCTCCAACATGTAGGGGAATTCTTAGTGAAATAAGTTATGTACAAACAAAACAAGCACAAAAAAAATCATCAAGAAAAAAACAAAGTATGCTTATAAGTACACTAACAGAGAATATTAAGTACGAGACTTAAGAGGAAAAGCAAAACCATCTTAAAGAAAAAAAAAAAAAAAAAATGAAATGGAAAACAAACCTCACAAAAACAGTTCAAGTCACGGGCTAACATAATCCAAAAACCCAGTCCATATCATGCCACATATCTAGCAGAACAGAAGTGGAAAATATCTTGGATTCATCTAAGTAAACATTTTGTGGTTCAGAAATAGGCATATGAAATAAATCATAATGGGAGACTATTCATTGTTGTCACGAAACGTGGCATCTGTTAAGCCACAGGCACCATTTAAAACAAGAAAGCAGTGCCTTGTGAGTGTTGAAGTTCCATTTATTCCAATCAGGGCTATGATGTCCATAAATTAGAAATTCAAGTTTGGAATAAAGGTTCTACCCACAGATCAGCAACGAAATCCCAAAACCCTAATACACAGGAACAATCAAAAAAAAAAGTGTTGCATGGTCTCTGATTAATACAACCCACCTGGCACACAGTTTGTTCCAGATGTTTATGTTGTAGGTTGCTCCTGATGTTTAACTTGTCATGGTAGCACAACTAGACTGTGTCCCACAATTTTGGGGGTATCCTTTTTTTTAGTCAATTGCCTCAAGAGGCAGGTCGACGTGCAGGGGGCACATGACCAAAAAGCAAGGATTTGGAAAACTTAGTTTCCAAAACATGTTTATACCAGGCCTTCCTGGGAGAAGTACCCAGTTAAACATACCATCTTGATATAAAAGCAAATTGCCTCGCAGTGGCTTACTGCATTAAGAAAAGAAAGTTATCTGTGCCAGTTGAACGTAGGTAATATTCCAAGTACGTATCTTTTAGAATGCACCCTTCATATAAGCTGAAACCACCCTGGAGCTTCTCAAGGCTTTACATTTACCAGCCTCCTGGGCCGTAAGCCAACCAGATACAAGGGAGTACACCCAAGAGGACCAATATTTTACTAAAGGTAATACCAGAAGTCTAAAAGTGTGGTGGAAAAAAGTGCCAAAAAAACTTTATCGGATAAGGCATGGCAACGCCCCCTAGTTTAATGGGGTAGTAAGTGATATTCCTTTTAATAGAGTTTAACCTGCTTTCCCCCAAAGGCTTGAAAAAAGATACTCATTGGGGAAGGTTCCAGAGAACTAGGGGGTGGAAAAGCCAGACTAATATAGAGAAAAACAGGAACTAGAAAAGTTTTAATTAGACAGTCTCTTTTCTTTTTGCTCACCTGTCATCTATTCCAGGTGCACACTTTCAGTTTATCCCATTTCAATTTATTTTCCCGGTTAAGTTTGACAAGGTCCCGAGACCCAAATAGAACCCCCCAAGATAGTAAGGTGCTCAGCCGTGAGCTTTATATCACCTACAAATGGAGGTTATAGTGAACTGGAAACCAATACCCTACTCACACATAGAAACATAGACTTTGACGGCAGATAAGGACCACTTACCCACCCAGTCTGCTCATTTTCCTACCTATTGGATAAGCTGCAGATTCTAGTTAACCAACGGCCTACCTCCTGCAACCCCCCACTATAATTGCCTTATGTCTGTCCCATGCATGTTTGAATTCCCCCACTGCTTTAGACCCCTCAACCTCTCCAGGAAGGCAGTTCCATGTGTCCACCACTCTTTCTGTGAAAAATAATTTCCTCACATTACCCCTGAGCCGTCCCCCTCTAACTTTAAATTGTGTCTCCTTGTTCTTACACATTTTTTTTTCTGAAAGATGCTACTCTCCTGGACTTTGTTGATTCCCTTGAGGTACTTAAAAGTTTCTATCATGTCCCCCCGTCCCTCCTTTCATCAAGGGCATACATATTAAGCTCTCTCAGTCTCTCTTCATATGGTTTCTGATGTAGACCCTGCACCATTTTAGTTGCCCTCCTCTGGACTGCTTCCATCCTGTCTATGTTCTTGCGTAGATGAGGTCTCCAAAACTGCACGCAGTACTCCAGATGGGGTCTCACCAACTGTCTCTATAGAGGGATAACCACTTCCCTTTTTCTACTTGTGATGCCCCTCCCTATGCATCCCAGTATCCCCCTGGCTCTCCTTACTGACTTCTCACATTGCTTACCCACACCTTTAGGTCATCTGCTATGACTACATCCAGATCCCTTTCCATTACTGTTGTCGTTAGTACCTCCCCTGCTATTGTGTACTCTTCTCCTGGATTTTTATTTCCCAGGTGCATTACTTTGCACTTCTTTGCATTGAATCTAAGTTGCCATATGTCTGACCATTCCTCCAACCTTGCCAATTTGCTTCTTATCCTTTCTACCCCCCCCTTGTGTATCAACTCTGTTATAGATCTTTGTGTCATCCACAAAGAGGCATACCTTTCCTTCCAGACCCTCTGCAATGTCACCTATAAAGACATTAAAGAGGACTGGACCCAGTACTGAGCCCTGAGGTACTCCACTAGTAACTCCCCTTTCTTCAGAATGTGTTCCATTCACTATTACGTTCTGTGCCCTGTTGTGCAGCCAGTTTGCTACCCAGGCTACCACCCTGGGACCCACTCCCAGGCTGGCTAACTTGATTATTAATCTTTTGCGTGGGACTGTGCCAAATGCCTTGCTAAAGTCTAGGTAGACCATATCCACAGCCCCTTCCTGGTCTATTACTTTGGTCACCCAGTCAAAGAAATCGATTAGATTCATCTGACATGTCTTTCTTGCCATGAATCCATGCTGCTTTGGGTCCTGTGCCCCGCTGACCTCTAGGTACTCAACAATTCTTTCTTTCAGAAGTGATTCCATCATTTTCCCCAACACTGAGGTCAAACTAACAGGTCTGTAGTTTCCTGCTTCTACCTTGCTCCCACTTTTGTGAAGGGGAATCACATCTGCCCTCCTCCAGTCCTCAGGTACCACCCCATCTTCCCATGATTTTTTAAAAAGTGTGGTTAGTGGTGTCACTAGGTCCTCCCTTAGCTCTTTTAGGATTCTAGGGTGAATCCCATCAGGCCCCATTGCTTTGTCCACCTTGAGTTTTAGGAGTTCTTTCAGTACTCTTTCTTCTGTAAATAGACTGGTGTCAACCCCACTATCCAGAGTGCTTCTACTGTTTGGTTTAGGTAACTCCTCCTCTTCTTTTTTTGTGAACACTGAGCAAAAGTATTTATTCAGTATCTCTGCCTTTTCACTGTCTCCCTCTGCCCACCTCCCCTCTCCTTTATTAATCTTCACTATCCCTGCCTGGGAATAAACCAAAAAGCTTGAACCATCATAAGAATACCTTAATGGATGGCTCATCTCACACCAGGAGACATACGTCATCCACATAGGCTATAGTTTTACAGTCAATCATGCCCTCATCAGCCTATAAGGATAGGATGCGAGGGTACTGTTCAACGTTCTTCAGTAAGTGGTAAAGGCAGATTATATAGAGGATGGGACTGAGGGGGCACCCCAACACACACACCCTGCATACCATGCAAGAAGTGCCCAGCCAGCCATTAATCACAGGAGTAACCAAAGTGGAATGGTACACACATTGTAACCATGAAGGGCATGAGAATCCATATTGCCCAAGAACAAACCATAGAAAATCATGTGAGACCAGATCTAAGGCTTTACATTAGTCAAGAGATAATAAGATACCCTCCAAGCAAACTGTGTTACCCCTCTTGGCCATCTCATGTAACAATAGTAAATGGTCCTGAATGGCCCTACCCAGGATCGAGCAAACCCGCAACTGGGTTATCAGATGCAAAATGACCTGTGTAGGCCAGGAAGTGAGAATTTTTGAAAGGATTCTTAAATCCATATTAAGAAGGCAGATTGGTCTCCAGTTGGCAAGATCATATTTCTCACCATTTCTATGCAAAAAATATCGGAACTTATTTTATACTGGGGACAAGGGTTCCATTATCTAATATAAAATTAATATCAGACCTAATTCTTCATATAAAACAGGCACCACCAGTTTATAAAATTCACTGTAGGTGAATTTCCTTGGTGTCCAGGCCAAATTTCCCCATTCACTAAAGTAATCTATTGTTTAATTTCAGTTGGTTTGCATCTGCAAACCCCCAGGGATGAGGCTGCGAATGGGCAGTATTTCTTAGACCTTCTTTCCCAGTCAACAAAAAATAAATAAACAAAATAATCCCAGCAAAGTGGTTCACCACACTAGTGTACCAGCATAAAAACCATTAGTTACTACAGGGTTCCTGGGTTCGAATCCCACCACTGTGAATTGGGCAGAATTAAAACACTCAGCATTACTGTGAGCTTCAGGAATTCAGTGCAGCAAACAGGGAGGCTGCTTCTTCCCACAGCCAGGAGTGTAGCTAGGAAAATATAATTTTTACAGAACCCTTTTTGGTACCTTGATGGTGCCACCCCCAGTTGTATGCATAACCCTGTCTCTTGCCCTGCCATCATATATGGTCCATGTTGTACTTAAAGGGGAAGTAAAAATCACTGGGTCTCACACATTCTGACAACCTATGCAATAGTCTTTCAAACGAGATATTGAGCTTACCTGTAGGCATCAGCAGTCCTGAGATATTAATATTTTTTTTATTTTTATTTATTAGAATTTTGGATAAATACATTTGAGCCAATGGCTCTTTTACAAAGGTTCCACGTCAGTATACAAAGAACAGAAGTACAGTTTGTGTGAGATTAGCAGGCAAGCAGTCTGAATACAAAATTCAGTACAGGGACTACATGGTCTAAAGTTACAGGTGTTATAAATAACAGTTAGAACAACATAATCAGGCATACATTTGAGAATGATGAGTCACAACAAACAATATTTACATGAATTAAAGCTGCCAGAAGGGCGTTGTCAAAGGGGAAAGGTAGAGTGAAAAAAACTGAGTTGCTGCCAGTTGTGCCACATAGTGTAGGAAAGTGGAAGAGAGAGTGGGTGTAGAGGGGTAACGGAGGGAGGTAGAAGGAGAGGTGGGTGGGAGGCAAGGATCGGGGAACAAGTACAACATTGGGTGGGGTGAGCAGATTAGAAAAGGGAGAGAGGAAGGGAGTTGGGGGGTAAGAGAGGAAGGAGGTGGATCAGGGCTAGGGAGAGAGGTAGGGGTACATATGGGGGGAGGGTAAGGGTGGTGGCAGGCAGAGGTGGTGACAGTAGAGAGGTGCGAAGAACAGGAGCGACTGCCAGGGAAGTTAGGAGAAACAGTCACAGGTGGCTCTGGACACAAGCGTTTGACGTAGCTTGTGTTTGAATGAGCAGAGGGTGCCTAAGTTGGTGAGTTCACTGCCCAGGGAGTTAAATATCTTGAGGGCTCTACCTGCAAAAGACCGCTGGCCTTGGGCAGTGCGACAGCAGGGAAGAGACAGAGAATAGTTGTCAGAGCTTCTTGTGTAATGGGGTTGGCGGTTGGCTGGGCTTAAGAGAGACTGAACCCCAGGGGGCATGAGTCCCATCAATTACTTTTTTGCTACTAGGCAGGTTTGGAAAGTAATCCTTCCCTGAAGTTATAGCCAGTTTGACTGTTCATAGACGTCACAGGTATGCGTGCAGTCGGCAGCACCAGTAAGGAGTCTGCAGGCCCTATTCAGCACTGTAAGAATTTGCTGTAGTGCTGTAGCTGTGGCTGCTCCGTAGATAACAAGCCCGTAATCAATGATGGAGACAACAGAGCTGTGTATTTCTAGCTTAAGGGTGTCAGGTGTCAGGCAGTGTCTATGTTTATAGAGAAGGGCAAATATGTAAATTAATTATAAATTAAATCAAGTCAGCATTCGTTTTACATAATTTTGAAACAGAAAGTGATGTCAAGGATGGGCAAACTGTAATGAACAAGATACAGTTTGCTCCTCAGTGATTACACTTTCTCAGGATTCCACAAAATGGGTGCTACCTTGATTTAAGTTACAGATGATTTAGGTATTTATATCTCAGAACAGCTAACACCTAGAGGTAAGCTCAATACCTCATTTAAAAGATATTTGCATAGGCTTTCAGAATTTGAGCGACCTGACAAAATTGATTTCCCCTTTCAGGGACTACACAATAATAAAAAAAAAGAATGACCGCAGTTGTTTTAGCATTATGTTTATTCCAAATAGAGCACAACAATCATAACGTTATAAGGGGAAGGGATCAGACAGTGTGAGCAGCGAAAGGTGATGGCCAAAGCCCAGGATGGCACCCCAAAAATCAATTTGTAAGGGAGGCATATACATTTCTATACTCTGCAGTAGTTACCCATCAGAGGCTGGGGTAGGGGAGGCGTGGCTCTGTGGTCTGTACCACACTCAGCTCGCCATATGGAGTCACAGCTCTCATTATCAGGGTACAGTAATGAGGAGGCTCATGATGACATTAACCATTCATTGCCACCAGTGGGTGCTGATGTGGGCTTGAAAGATGCATGAATGGTTGACTTGCAGTAGTGGCACAATCTCCCCTTTTGCCTGATCCACAGAATAGACACAGTACGGATGGTGACCCTTCCCCGCTGCCTTTGTATTTTTCAGAATGTCCCAGTCCATATTGCTGAATGGGACTGGTGGAAATGGCAGATGGATATCTCCCACTTCATCTGGGCTGGAAAATGCCCAAGAATCCATTTCTGCACTTTGATGCTACCAAAGGCATGCAGAGACCTGGCTTTACCCAATCTGGCAGCATATTACACAGCCTCGCAACTACAAGTCATGTTTCAGTGGCAGACAGAGGACCTCGGCCCACAGTGGCTGGATTTGGAGAGGGAACTGCTCCCATTGTGGGACAGGGCAGATACTTCTATGGGGTGCAACAGTGAGAAGTGGATCTACAACTCCAGAACCCATGGATGGCAGAGGTGGGTAGGGACTGGAGGGTACTGATGGACTCCCTGGACCTCTACCCAGCACTTATTTGGATTTGCCCATCGACACAGCTAAGAGACGTCCCTCTGGCTGCCCTGGCTCCCACATTTCAAAGGTGGTGGGGACTGAATCTAGTCTTTCTGTTGCAATTTTGTACCAGACTATAAATCAAGCAATTTGCCAAAATGCAAACCTAATATGGGCTGCAGCACAATGATTTTTTCTGGTACCTATAAGTGCAACATTTTATAGGGGCCTAATCTAGCGCGGTATGGAATATCACAAAGCTGCCACAACTGGTCACAACACTGGCTGCACACCTTGTCTCCCCAATCACAGGTCATCTGATTCTGATTATCTATTGGGCTGTCCAAGGCACCCAACCACATTCCATACTATACATTGCTGCCAAATGGAGTGGAGCGCGGGGGTGGGATATAGATCTCAAAACATGAGAAAGAGGCTGCTTTGAGGCAGGTAGGGTGACCTTGTCCCACATCTGAAGGGAACACAGGTGGAAATGCCTGATGTGGTACTTTCGCACTCCGGTAATTATAACCAGGTATGAGGCAGGCACTAACTCAGGTTGCTGAAGATGCCAGGGTGACCCACCCACACACATAACGTGACTTGCCCCCTCCACATGGATTTCTTTTAGAACTTGGAGGAAGCAATTGTGGACGTTCTAGTGGTAAGGCTCCTAACAGACTCAGCATTATATTTATTATTACAGTACCTCAGACATTTAAAAGGGCAGCAGAGTAAGCACCTCCTGGGTATAATGCAAGTGGCTACACAGAAGTGTATCACCGGGAGGTGGCTGATGGCCCACGTCCCCAAACTCTGTCATTAGTGGGACACTGTGAATA
Organism: Neoceratodus forsteri; assembly: GCA_016271365.2. Lineage (NCBI taxonomy): Eukaryota > Metazoa > Chordata > Ceratodontiformes > Ceratodontidae > Neoceratodus > Neoceratodus forsteri. The sequence continues at coordinate 360,322,861 of JADMNL010000025.1, forward strand.
CCCTTTATGCTATGGAAAGGCTCACATATGGTGTCAGATTTTCACAAGGCGTTGCAGGGCTTTCTTCAAGTCCCGTGTCAAACCCTTTCCATGAGCCATATCCCTTTGCCACAGCTGCGTCCAATTTTCACAGCCTGGGCACAGTTGCCACAGTTTACCTGCTTTACGGCAGCTTGCGCTAAATCTCAGGTGCAGGCTCCATGAAAATGGAACCCTGGACTGACGCAAGCTAGACCACAAAAAGAGGGTCTCGCTTGCGTCAGTTACTGCATGGGATAGGAAATCCCGTTAGATTGCCGTAAAGCCTGGTGCACCATGTCTTTGGCACACCTTGGGCTTGCTGCAATCTCAGGGTTTTGAAAATCTGGCTCATAGTCTTAATGCTAAACTAGAGCTACTTACAAATCGCTGGACTGCATGGATTATGTATTTTATGCAACATGTTCATGTTCCCACCTTTGTGCCATAGTTCCAAGTTCTTGTAAAACGGTGGAAGTTGGGGGGGAGCTGCCATAGGCTGACAGAGGAAGAAGTCATGTGGACAGGTATGATAAAATTCCCATGGCAAGTCCTTTTCCTTTCGGGGGGAGGGCAGAACTGTATAAAACACAGTCTGAGGCACTGTTACATTCAATTTCTGACCCTTCAGCTGTAAAAGTGAGGGGTCATCTGACCCCCCTGATTCCCTGGCTCCACCGCCTAGTAAGAAGTCTAAGGAAGACAGCCAGCATAGCAGATGGCTACTTTAGGCAGAACTCCTACTGCCCTATTGCTGAACCAGGGAGAGTGGGATTCCTATGGGTACATGTGAATTAGACTAACTGCTGGTGGCCTCTGTATCATTTTCAACTATTCACTGTGCTGTATCTACTGATCAACTAAACTGAACTGTGTTGTATTTATATTTAAAATGTCGTTCAAAATGTATTTATAAATAAACAAAAAATGCAGGGAAGGTTCCCCGAGGAGGAATAAGCAAGTTTCACAAAATCCACTGCAATGTACAGCAGTTCAAATTAAAAGCAGTCCTGTCCAGTACCATAAGGGTGGAGCACAACCTGTTACCATGAGGGAGATCTGCAGCAGAACATACTGAGGTTGGGCCCTGCTGCGGGGTTCAAGGATGACTGAATGAACTGGGGCTGGCCGGGCAATGTTAGTGTTTAAGGTCAGACCAGCCCACATAGGTAGGCAGCTCTGTACCTCCCTACCCACTGTCTAGTAAATGAAGGATAAGATTGGAAGGAATCAGGCGGCAAGGGTCCCAGATCAGGGACACAGTCTTATAAAATGGGTCATGTCAACTCAGCAGAAGCTGTTAGTATAAGTGGCTCAGTGTAAAAAAAGGATTTTCTGAAGGAGAACTAGACTACAACTTATTGTCAGAATTATTTTGTACTTGAACTTCGTTCTCATCGGGGACAGAAGCACTAGTTTTAGGAAGGACAGCAGAAATTTTGGTATAAAAATCTAGGTCATCCACAAAAGTCAGGGACATTTAAGAGCTACTGATGCGGCAAAGAAAACTTTTGAAAAACATAATAGGTAAAATTCTGCTTGTATTCTGTGTGTATGTATATATGTATGTATGTATGTATATATATATATATATATATATATATATATATATATATATATATGTATATATATATATATTCTAGAGTTCTCCTCCCCATTATTTATTACTGAGGAAATGTGCATGAATACATGATTTTTATCCCTTACAGTTACTTTAAAGTTGATCTACCTCTATAGCTTACTCCCTGCTTCAAGTCATAATGCTCTGTTGTGACATCACAATCTGTTGCCATGAGAGTAACTGTGATGTTACAAACAGTGCATTATGACCTCAGGTAGGGAGACAGTAACGGAATAGATGAACTCTTCAGGAGCAAAAATCCTGTTTTCATGCAAATGACCTCAGCAATAAATAATGGAGAGGAGGAATAAAGATCTAATGTGAAGTATAAGATGAACTTTATCTAAATATCAGGGGCCGGAATTTCAAAGGCCTTAGATTGACGCAAGGTGTTTGCGTCAAACAGGTCTGATGCAAGGGCACCTTGCGCCAAGGGCTGCGCCAAGTGGGAATTTGAAAGGCAGCCTTCGTCACCCAGCAGGCTGCCTGCACCAAAGTGTTCTAGTGCCATCCTTGCGCCACAAAAGTGGCTGCGGCATGGCACTGGGGGCCTGTGACAGACCCAGACTGCTGCAGCCCTCGGATCCGGAATTTGAAAGCACCCCCCAGGAACTAAGTGCTGGCACCCTTAGACCAGTGAGGGGCAGGTCTAAGGGGACTTAGATGGCTCCTGGGGGGGGGTTGTCCTGTAGGTGCCACAATGTGGCCTGCCCCATCAATCCCCAGTGGGTGATCCCTGGTGATCCGTGGTCCCCCCTCACCCCCATCATGGTCCCCGACACCCGCGTCTGTGCATTCTGACAACCCCCGTACCCATCTCAACACTCCCACTCCCCTCCCATACCTGATCCTGTGACCAACACAGCCCTCCACACACCACCATGGCTGGCCACCGAATGAGCAGTCTATGCATGTACTGTATACAATATACAGTACGCGCATGGACTGCCCATTTGGTGGCCGGCGGGGTGGCATGTGGAGGGCTGTGCCGGTCACCGGATTTGGGTAAGGGAAGGGGGGTGGGAGTGCTGGGAGTGCTGAGATGGGTAGGGGGGCACTAGCCCACCAGGGTACCAGGGAGTGTTGTGGCGCTGGTGCCATTGGCACGGTGGTGTTGGGGGGGCAATGCCCAGTTGCCAGCTCCCATCCTTGAGTGCTGCGGACATCCCACAGCTGTTGCAGCATTCTGGGTGGGTTCGCCATATGTCAGGCACAGCACCCCCATTGCCGCAAGCCACTGGACTTAGGCGCTGGGACCCTGTTAAATAGAAATTCGAGCGCAAGGTCCTGGGTGCACTCTGCACAAGCTGCCATTGTTGCAGCTTGTGCCGAATATTTGAAATTCATGCCTTATGTTTTGTTAAAGTTCTGTTGAAGTTTCAGCTGTTATTTAAGAGATACTAGCAGCTCTTCCAAGGACTAAAAAAACAGGATAAAAAAAAGCTGAGATGAATTGCTGTTTGTGCTTATCAACAGGGGTTGAGCCTTGTGGCAGTGTCCTCCGCAGCTGATGCAACAGCTACATTTCGTCAAGGATGGGCACGGCGGACAGGAGCAGTCACTGACATTGGACCAGCCTCCAGCCATTCCACCATAGTTACACAGTTTCATCTTCAGGTAGTGCATTTCATTCAATTCACATTCTAAGTACAGTGATTTTAGTGGTGGTAAAAGGTGGAGGGCTGCAGGTACAGAAACTGAAACAGCAGCAACACCAGTTTTATCCTAGGGCCAACAAGTTACTCCAGGGTTCTAGTTGTGCCAGAATCAAGATGAAGTGCTAAAATGCCACTGAATATAAATGCAGGTCTTACCAGTTAATAGTTCCTCTGAGGGCTGTCTCTTATGGTAGTGGCCTCGCATGAGGTTTTGGCTACAGGACTGTGAAGTGAAGCGGAGTCCTACCCACCAACTTTAAAGTGGGACACTCCACTGTAACACTCCTCCATGAGGTGACAGCTGTATGCAAGAGAAGTGGTCCTGCCATTCTGAGCCCTGATTGGTTAAAGTCACATAAGTGATTTATGATACTTTACTCCCCCTCATCATAGCACAGAAATGCTGTGCAGCTTCAGAGTCCCCTCCACTGTAGCCCTGCCTATTTTGGTAAGTGGGTATGGAGAATGCAGAGTTGTGTGTTCCTTGAACAGTGGAATTGGGGTGGGGGACTATTTAGATACGTTTCTGTAACCTAGAAGGCCAACTTTCATTTTGCATCATAGAATGGAACTTATCTATTAAGGATGGAAAATGGGCGAAGTGCTAAGGAGCCATCTGGTGGGCATCAGAGCAAATATGGGGTGGACCAAAGGTGGTCCATCATTAAGGAAGGAACACTGGTTGCCACAGATGAGTGTGTTAGGCTCAGGGGGAAGAATAGAAGGGCCAAAGCACCCAGCTGGTTCAGTTATGGGGTTGCCCAGGCAGTAAGGGAAAAGACGTTGGTCTATAGAAAATTCAGGAAGACCAAGAGACAGGTGGATATGGAAAATTACCTAAGGTTGGCCAGTGAGTCAAGTTAGGAAGTCCGGAGAGCAAAGACACAGAAGGAGCTGCAGCTAGCTAAAGGAATTAAGACAAGGGAGAAGGCTTTCTTTTGATATATAAGTAAGAAAAGGGACAAGAATAATGGGGAAAAAGCAGAGATACTAAATGAATACTTCTATTCTGTCTTCCAGGGAGAAGAACGGACCAGTGCCTTCAGGAGGGAAAAAAGGAGCTGGGGGGAAGGGAACAAAGATGTAGTGATACAGGAGGATAGAGTGAGGGAGGAGCTGCTGGCATTGAAGGTGGACAAATCATCAGGCCCAGACAGAGTACATCCAAGCGTACTAAAGGAACTGGCTGAGAAGCTGGCAGGGCCACTGGCAGACCTATTTAATAGTTCACTAGAGTCAGGAGTGGTACCGCAGGACTGGAGAACAGCACATGTAGTGCCCCTCCACAAAAGCGGTCCCAAGGATGACCCAGGGAATTACAGACCAGTCAGTCTGATCTCCACTGTGGGCAAGCTCATGGAGACCATACTACAGGAAAGGTTGGTGGAATATCTAGAGGAGCATGGTCTTCAGGATGTGAGGCAGCATGGGTTCATGGGGGGGGAGATCATGTCAAATGAATCTGATTGACTTCTTTGACTGTCACTAAGACAGCAGACAGGGGCCAAGCGGTAGACATCCTCCATCATGATTTCAGCAAGGCCTTTGACTCTGTGCCCCACAAAAGGTTGATCAGGAAGTTGCTGGATCTCAGGGTTGGGAAAAAGATGGCCAGATGGGTGGAAAACTGGCTGAGGGACAGAACCCAGAGGGTGGGTGTGGGGGAAGAGTCTTTTGGCACAAGACAGGTAACCAGTGGGGTCCCGCAGGGCTCGGTGCTGGGGCCAGTGTTGTTCAATGTCTTCATCAATGATATTGGAGATGGCATTAAGGGCAAAATGTGCCTATTTGCAGATGACACCAAGCTCTGCGGGAGAGTGGACACAGCTGAAGGGATACAGGACCTACAGAAAGATCTGGAAAAGTTGGGGAAGTGGTTCAGGATCTGGCAGCTTGGCTTCAGTGCCAAGAAATGCAAAGTTATACATATTGGAGCCAATAATCCCAGGACAGAGTACTACCTGGGTGGAGTCCGAGTATCTGAACCAGAGGAGGAGAAAGACCTGGAAGTGATGATCACTAGTGACCTGAAGCACTCTACGCAGTGCAAGAAAGCAGCAGCAAAGGCAAACAAGATGCTGGGATGCATATCTAGGGGGATCAGTAGTAGGAGAGAGGAGGTTATACTGCCCTTGTACATGTCACTGGTAAGGTCGCATCTAGAGTATGGAGTTCAGTACTGGTGCCCACAACTCAAAAAGGACATTAACCTGCTGGAGAAGGTCCAGAGGAGGGCTACAAAGATGAGAGCCAGTCAGTAGGGTAAGGCATACAAGGAGAGATTGAGGGCACTGAATGTGTACTCCCTGGAAAACAGGAGAGAGAGCAGGGACATGATTGGGACCTTCAAGTACTTGAAAGGAATAAATAAGGTAGATAAGGAGAGTCTATTTAAGATGAATGACAACCATAACGCGAGGGGGCACAGTCTTAAGCTGGAGGGTGGGAGGTTTAGGAGGGAGGTCAGGAAGCACTTCTTCACAGAGAGGGTGGTGGACACTTGGAATGCACTGATGGAAGAGGTCATCTCGTTAAAGACAGTGGGAAGCATTAAGAGAGGCTGGGATAGGCATGGGGAAGGTAAGGATCATGGGTAGAGAGGATGGGAGGAGTGGGGAGGGAGGGCAGGGACATTAGCTCAATCTGTGGACCCTGCAATACCAGCAGACTAGATAAACCAAATGGCCTTCTTCTGCTGACTTCTTCATTTGTTCATATGTCCGTATGCCTTTTGGGACCAAATAATCTGTCCTTGATATTAATTGGTCCTTCATATGGCGGTTCCACATTACTTAAAGGGAAACATTCATGTACAGTGGCTGACATAGCTTGAAAGCCCATGTAAAGCTCTTTCGAATGAGGTATTGGGTTTATCTGTAGCTGAAAGCACATCGGAGATGTAGATGACTGAGTTGGTTCAACATTAATGCGACATTACAGCCATTTGTAGAACACATTGATGTCATCAAGGAACAAGCTATGCCTAACTCAGTGTAGTTAGGCACAGCTTCTTCCTTGATGACATCACAATGTTCTCAAAATGGTTGCAATGTAGTATTAATATTGAACTGACTCAGCCATCTATATGTTTGGAGTACTTCCAGCTACAGAAGAGCCCAATTCCTCATTTGAAAGAGCTGTTCATGGGCGATCAAGCTACTGTATATCAGCCACTGTACATGAATGTTTCCCTTTAAGTAATGTGGAACTTCCATACTAGGACCAATCAAACTATGATGGCCACTGGGCATGTATATGTCCCTTTAAGAAACTGCAGTCAGGACTATAAGAAATGTCATTAAAGGGGAACCCTGGTTATTAGAAAAAGGGCAGCAGTTGCTGCAGAAATGCCTGATTAAGGCTTTCAGCATTAAAGTTAAATTTTTAAGTACCTGTTTTGGAATTTATATTATATTGATAGACCCGCGCTAACCGTCATGTCTCTGAGCCGCCTACCACCATCTCACGCACACTAGATGGCTTCCAGCACACGGGGTATGCTAATCAGGGCTACCAACTCTGCCATTAGTTGGCAGCTCTCATTAGCATACCCCACATGCCGAAAGCCACCTGGTGTGTGCAAGATGACCACGGACATCTCGGTGACATGATGATTGGCACAGGTCTTTCAGAATAAAGTGACATCTGAAACAGGTACTTAAAACTGTTACTTCAATGCTGAAAGCCCTAATCAGACATTTCTGCAGCAACTGCTGCCCTTTTTTCTATTAACCGGGGTTTTCCTTTAATATCACAATGTCCTTAATATGCAAGCTTCAGTGTACTTTTATTGTTTTATGAGATAATCAACTTACGCCAGTAATTTGTAGTTCAGTTATGAGACATACACTAAAGCAGCAGTGCATAATAGTGAAAATGTTAATCTATACTTTTTTACACTATTTTACGTTACCCATTATCTCCTATGATACCTATTTTCCCTCATTTTGAGTCTGCTTTACCATTTTTTTAAACAGTCAAAATAAAAGGAGCATTCCTTTTAATATGGCTCAGATCAGGTTTTCAAAAGTCTTCTCTGTTGTTTTTGAACACCTGTTGTTTAAGATTACTTTTCTTGTGACCATAATGAACTAGCATGCAGTAGACACGGTTTCCTGACCTTATGGGACAACAGGTGTACAATAACAGCTGTGACTACTGATGAAAACCTGGTCCATGCCATATTAAAAGGAGCACTCTTTGTATTATTTCAACAGTAAAAAAAAAGGCGCAAAAGACTCAAAACAGGGAAACAAGAGTATCACATAAGTCAGGAGATAAAGGGGAATCTAAAATAGAACAAAAAAATGATACAATGAGCTAAAAAAATATGACCTTGTGATTGGCTGGCTGGCATGATTTACGATGTGTAAATCATAGCATCACCCAACTTGAAGAAGTGCCAGCCAGCCACATCTCTAACATCCATCCAACCCCCGATCTTCACAGGTGAGAAACCATCATGTTAACTCCTTGCTAATCCATGGCTGAGCCCCGACGCAGAAGCGGGAATTTCAAAATGGGCTACCGCTATAAAGTCACAATACCAGAATACACCAGCTGCAAACCAACTATAAATATGAAAAATCTTTTGCTTCTTTTTTAAATAAAATGTCAACACTTCTGAATCGGCAAATAACAAGGATCATCATCATCACCCACACCCTGTCGTGGTATATTGCTTAAGCATATGTTAGAATTTTCACTTCTATTATGCACTGTTGATTTAAGCACAAAGTGAAATCAGCACAAGTTAAACACTCCTAAAATACATTATAAAATGGAAAAAAAAGCTCTGCAGAGAACATCTACTTAAATACCAATATTCTGCTACACAAAACTCCTGTACCCTTAGGTTGGGGTGGAGGATTCCTGTATATGCATAGAAAATAATATAGGGGTATGGGTGTGTAATGACATTTAATGCACACATGAGTTGTATAATGCTACATAAATCTCAAGAGTGAAGCTTAAGGGGTTTATTAAAGCATCACGTACTGAGGGTGTGTGTAAAATCTCATTACACAACCCTCCCCTACTTTATTTTGTTATAAAATTACTGACTTCTGCATTCATGCATGTGCATGTGATAGAGTTGAATAAGGCCATGTCCTATTTGTGTGCAGACAGAGTTAAAAGCAAGGATCTGTTCCATTCTGTCCTTCTCTGTCTCTTGTTTACCTGACCGTGAAGTCAAATTTTCTTGTGAGACCATTCTTTGCCTCTTGCTATCTCTCTGCCTTCACTTGCTGTTTCTGTAATTTCTTCCCCCTTGCATATCAGCAGTTCAGTGTTTGTGGAATAGCAATGAGGAGAGATGAAGTATATATGCTTGTGTAACTTTGTGGTACTTTTTGTGGCTTTACTCTATTCCCACCCTTGAGTAGTAGCAGGTAGGTAGGTAATAATTTGTAGGGAATAGAAGGCCCAAAAAGAAACCTTCTCCAGCTCATGGAGAGTATGACCCCCGACACACAGGAGAGGAAAACCTCCCAGGTGGCGGAAACCTCTGAGGACCCATGGCCGGAGGTCTGCCCGTCCTTCTGGGCATACTAAATGGAGAAGGATCTAGGTTCTAGTAACCATAGCTAATTCAAGGTTGGTGAGTTGCTTGGAGAGATGATGATCCATCTTTGATCCATGGATGATTCTGACCGCATGATGATTGTGAGGTTGAAGAGGAGATCCATTCTGAATGAGCGATGGAATCCTGAGTATAAAGTAAATCCAAGTGAAGGAGGATGAAGGAAGTCCGAGTATCTGGGATGATGAATGATGCTTGTCCAACTGAACTGTAATAGGCAGAGGGATCATGAGGGGATTGATAGTTACTAAACTGGAAATGGTGGAACTGTAATGGTAGAAGAAGTCATTAGAGAATAATCCAACTAGTGAGACTCGAATGTAAGGGCATGGTCTGGAGACTAAGAATTCTATATTGAACAAGGAGTCGCTAAAGAAACATCCATAGAGTATAATCTGTAGAAGAATCTTTGAGTGCCATGGTGATGATGGCTGCTACTTCTCAATTTGAGGATGATGCAGCTTGAATGATGATCCAGAAGATGAAGGGTACATCTTTCGGCAAGGACGTTAACATCCTATGTGTAAGGCAGATCCAGATAAAGAAAGGCTAATGTAGACCATGTTTCTGAACTGACAAAGGATGGATGTCCGAGGAACTGTATGGAGGTTATGAGGCGGGAGAGCAAGATGAAATTGACATGAGACCAGACGGTACACTGTGATAGGTATGATGATTAGTAAAGTTGTGAGTGACTGGTCCAATTCATATAAGGTTCGATGTTTGCGGTAGTCTGAAGGTAAAGAATTAATTAGTGAGTGAAGGTCACTAGGTAAGCATCCCAGAGTAAATGAGTAGAGGAGTTTGAGTGCCTGATAGGAGTAATACCATAAGTGATTAGTAAAGTCCAGTAGATAATTGAAAGGCTCTGCTTGTAGTTATATGGGAGAAGAGCTCCTCCCCCTTATCCTACTTAAGCAGCAGAAACCTGCTGCTCTGCTTAGAGTGAGATGCACTTGCTTCCGGTGGCGCAGCTGGTCCCCCCCTTTCCCTGCCTTGTTTTGTGCTCTCTGCCCTCCGCATCCCATTCTCTGTCTACCTTGTTGTCCTCACTCTGTGTTTACTTGCCTCCCCCACGCCTCGTACCTCCTGTGCTGTTCTTCGCTCATTTTTGTTGTTTCTTTTCTTCTTTTGGGCTCTCCCTGCCAGCCGCGCCTTAGTTCGTCCGCTGCTGCTCCCGTACCTTACCAGCTTGTTTCCCAGTAGCAGGAGTCCTCTGTATCTTCCCACGGTCCACCTCCTCTAGCAAGCTCTTCCAGTTGCTGTTACTACACCAGAGCATAGTCCAGGGTGGCTGCTTGTACCTCACTGCCGTTGCTGGATTCTGCTGCTCCCATGTACTTCTCATACAAGCTCCATAGTCTGTATGCCTCAGGAGTCTGTCCTCATTTTACGAGCCTCCGGTTTCTATGACGTGCATTCCAGTGCACCCGATATGCTTTGTTTACTGTCCTTCAGATGGCTGGGGGTCTCCCACTCTCACGGAGAGCTAATCTGCTGAAGCCCAACTGTGCCTCCACTAGAATTTGCTTTGCAGCTTCCATCGCTGCTGCCACCGCCTGTTGGGCTTTTTCTTTCCCCCTGCTGCACCAGTACTACAGGGCTGTCTCTTAGCAGCCACAGCCCCACCAACTTATTTTCGGTCGTTACTACATGCCACAGTTTCTAGTGGGACTTGCTCCTCATTGGGGGCTGTGAATAAGCTGGGCAAGAACTGCTGGAACCAGTTCGCTGTTTCAGGAATTCCCTAGCTCTGGAGGAAATTAACTGCTAGTCACTGCATTCTTCTCTGCCTTGAACTCCGAATTACTGACTGTTCAAATTCGTTCTGCTCATTAGCCCCCTCTACTACTGCATTTCCTGGTTGCTGCCCTTATTCTCGCTTTGCTATTTACTTCCGACGTGCCTTCCTGGAACCAGTGCTGCCTGTTTCTGCCTGTGGAATCCTTATTGCTTCCTCTACTTCTGCATACCAAAGACTGCCATGGCTATTCTATGCTACCTCTAGGAGGAATAAGTCTGCACTTCCTGTTGGGCTATATCTGCACACTCATGCTTCCACTATTCATCTTCAAAGGAACACCTTAGGTGGGTCAGACTACTCCCCTTACTATTTACAAGCCTCATCGTCACCACTACGTTCCTTATGCTTTATTCAGTACTGCTTATTGCTACGTCATTTGCATTCCTGCTAATCCAATGACTGCTACTGCCTAGCTGCCAATTCTACTACTTATCAACTTGCCACTCTATTTACTTACCAGCAGTCCTACGAAGGTCTAATTGCACTTTCATGTTACCTGAAGCTTGCCGCCTCTCTACTTACCTCACCAGCTGGTACAGTTAAGTTGCGTATCTCACCGAGGGACTAGCTGCCACGTTTATTACTACCAGCAGACCTCCGTAGGTCTGGCTGCACTTTCCTGTTACCTGGAACTAGCCACCTCTCTACTTACCTCACCAGCTGACAGATAAGCCGCTCATCTCACCCGAAGGGCTAGTGGCCATGTTCTATTCCGTATCACCTGACTAACCCGGTGCATTACTTGCTACTTACTACCTCATCTCCTCAGGTATGCGGTCCACCCGCACATACTTCTTTTTTGGGCCCTCCCTGTTATACTTCATGACTGCTTCCTAACCTCACATCAGTACTTCAGATTTACTTCCCTTACAGCCTGCCACAATTCCAGCTCAGTTCTACAGCAGTTGCCTCCTATATCATCACCTAAGTACATACTCTACTCCTATCATATTTTACCAGAACTGGATTCATCAGTCAGTAGCCTTGCTGCTAACCTTCTATCATTCCACGTATTATACAAACCTTCTATTAGCAGAAACCTGGAAGTCGTACTACTTCTATTTCATCCAGCCTCGCCTGCGTCAAAGCCTAGATACAATTACTCCATCCACCTATCTATCGTTTGATAGCTTCAGGAGCTCCCCACTTCCAGTTATATCCTGAACTTATTGGACATGTTCTACAATGCTCGCCTCAGTGCTCATCTACCTGGATGCCCGCATGCTTTCATATTACTACCTGCTTCGCTCATGCAAGACTTGGACGCCTGTTCTTGACCTTTCATCTTAGCTATGAATCATTCCACTGGATATGTAATCTGCAAACTTGGACTAGCCAATAATTAATTAATGTAGGATTATGCTCCTTTAGTATGCCCAGAAGGACGGGTGGGTCGGTAGCCATGGGTCCTCAGAGGTTTCCCCCAAGGGTTTTTTTCCTCTCCTGCGTGCTGCCGGTCATACTCTCCAGAGTTGGAGGAGATAATCATGGATATCATATTTTCTTTTTTTGGGGGGGGGGGTATCACATCCTAAACAACTAACCTTCCTTCCTATGGTAGGATACAGAGTAAAGCCACACCATCAACTTATACCGATCAACTCAATTGTTCCAGTATCAGCACTATCGTAGTGTCAAGTTCATCATGAACCATAATCACTGACTTATTCATGTCCAAGTACTTAAGCACTATCCATTCATATAACTATTCCTTAGAAGCATCATTCTACCAACTGGTCTGGCCTCTGTATCCAAACTGAAATCTACATTATAAGATGCAGTATGTATCACAAGCACTGGGCTCTGAACCACATATAATTGAAAGGCTCTGCCTGTAGCTATATGGGGGAAGGACTCCTTCCCCATATCCTACTTCAGCAGCAGAAACCTGCTGCTTTGCTTAGAGTGAGATGCTCTCGCCCTCCATCCTCCCCTTACCCCTCCTCTTTCTCCGGCACTCTTATCCCACCGGGGGGGTATCACATCCTAAACAACTAACCTTCCTTCCTACAGTGGGATACAGAGTAAAGCCACACCATCAACTTATACCGATCAACTCAATTGTTCCAGTATCAGCACTATCGTATTGTCAAGTTCATCATGAACCATAATCACTGGCCTATTCATGTCCAAGTAATTAAGCACTATCCATCCATATAACTATACATTGGAAGCACCATTCTACCTACTGGGGGGCTCGGATGGAGTGATGAAGTGAGAGTGACGAATCGTTGGTGGAGCAATTTGTGACACTAGTGACAAGCCACAGTTATTTTGTGCTCAAGTCTTGGTGAGTACCTTCACGTGGTGGGCCCTGTTTTAACAGAATCTCACCAAGGCGATACTACTGTATAGACAATATATAGTGTGGAAAGAGACAAAAATGAAACTGAAAGCTGGGCACACAGATCCCAGCATAAAAAAGTGCCCAACCCTAGCCTAGGCACTAGGGCAAGGGTTGGACGATGTGATAGTGCCGCATCCTCGAGTAATAGTACCATCCCTGCCACAGTGTCAGACCATGGAGTGCATTGTCCCACAGTGGTAGCAGAAGCCAGCAAGCCACAAACAGTAAAAAGACTGATAGGCCAACCCAGAGAACTGCAAACAGTTAAGTGGACTTACGAGGACAAACTAGAAATTATGTGTTGTTATTATTATGCGACGCACCCTGAGTTTCCAGTAAGAGGATATACCATCAGACTTCGGAACAAATTGCAGCAGAGAGAAATAGTTGCCACAGACAGTTTGAACAGTTTGACAGATGCAAACTTTAGATCCCTAATAGGACAAATAAAAACAAAAAAGTACATAGATGAGATTAACTTGGGCAGACTACAGAAGGAAGCAGGTGAAGAGGTAGCAAAAGAGAAGGAAGAGGTACCAGAGGCTTTCATAGCAGGAAGAGCAGATACATGGGACACAGCAAAGAAAAGGGATCTGATATGGTGTAGCATTTATGCCAAAGAAAGCAGCTGTTACCAGCACAGCAACAAAAATCGCAGATATATTTGAACAGACATATAGACAGAGACATCCAGATATGGCAAACATCACAAAGAAAAGAATAACCACACAAAAGTGGAATGTAATGAAAAGTGCACAGTTTAGTGATCTAGAAAGGCAAGACATCGAAATAGAAGTCCTTGAATAGTTAAAGAAAGAAGGATTTGAGGTAGAGACCCAGCCTACACCAATATCATCTGGTAAGCCGTTACAGCAGACAACTGCTCAGCCAATACTGGTACATGAAATGAAACATGACACACCTCCTAAAGACACCCAGCAAAGTGCACATCAAATGCCATATCCGAGCAAAACAGCTGAAGTTCCAGGTCAACCCATACAGAGAGCGGAAGAGCAGGAAATGCCAATTACAGGAACAACCTTTAACAAAGAGGAAGAAAACATGAGAGAAGACTTGCTGGACCTAATTGACATGGACAAATATATCAAAATACATCAAAGGGAAAGACTGCAAAAATTACGCCTGACATACACAGTTAGGGAACATATAAAACAGATAAACAAAGTTATTGGAACCATCCAGAGGGATCCATATGATGTCATTGAAATAAACAGAATATATTATTGTGCAGCGAGACTAATAACAAATAGAGCAGTGCCAAAAAAGCAAGGAATGGAGAACAAAAAGAGAGGGAAATTCAGCATACCACCATGGAAAAAGCAGATAGAAGGGACAATTATGGAACTAAGATCAGAAGTATCACTGCTGGAGGAGTTTAGAAAAGGTAATAGATCAATGAAAGTCATCAGGAAAGTGGATGAAATCAAACAAAATGCTGTATTAAAACAGATCAGGACCTAAATTTTACCATCTCAAATAACAAGCTTAAGATCTCTGCTCAGCCGAGAAGCTCAGGAGATACATAGAAAGGAACAATGAAAAATGCAAAATAGATGGTTTAGAGAAGACCAAGAAATTCTATAGGAGCTGGGAAAAAACAGCCAACATAAAAACTCCACCAGTAAAGAAAGAAATTGAGGAATTCTGAGAAGTATTTATGAAGATCCAGTTGAACATAATAGGGATGCAAAGTGGATACAGGAAATAAAAGACAGCATTAGAAATGGTACTACTAGAGATATGGAGTGGCCTGACGAACAGCTAAGGAGATAGAAATGAAGATAAGGAAGGCCTCCAACTGGAAAACCCCAGGTCTAGATGCAGTACCCAACTTCTGGTTGAAAGTACTAACATCTTTGCACCAAGATTTAGCTACCTCAAAAAACTATATATACGCACATCCTAACTTAATACCTATCTGGTTAACGACAGGGAATACCACACTTCTTATTAAATCTGAACCTGCCAGTCTCCCCAAGAACTATCACCCAATAACCTGTTTACCAACAACATATAAACTATATACTGGAATCGATGCAGATAGAGTCTACAGTCATTTAGACTGCAATAAACTCATGGCAATAGAACAAAAAGGTAATAAAAGAAAATCATATGGCACAAAGGACCATCTTTTGTTGAACAAAGCCATTATGGAGAGCTGCAAAAAATGCCGAAATCTTAGTGTAGCATGGATCGACTAAAAAAAAGCATTTGACAGTATCCCACACTCCTGGATCACTGAGTGCTTATGGATCTACAGGATACACCCTACACTGATAAACTTCATCACAACAACAATGACAAAGTGGCAAACCACCCTGCAATTAAATCATGAGAAAGATCAAATCACCATCCCAAATATAAGTATCCAACGAGGGATATTTCAAGGTGACTCTTCATCATCACTTCTGTTTTGCCTTGCACTCAATCCCTTGAGTAGCCTAATCAACAACCTAGGCTATGGATACAGCTTGAACCCCAGAAACAAAAACAATCAACAGCTAACATCTCACCTTCTATTTGTAGATGACCTAAAACTTTACAGTTCATCTGACAAACATTTCAAAGAACAACTACAAATTGTTAAGACCTTTTCTGATGACATACGGATGATGTTTGGCCTAGACAAATGTGCCAAAGCAACATTTGTCAGCAGGAAAGTTAACTCATAAAACGTGAATCTAGCGGAGGTTTGTGACATAAAAGAACTTGAGCAAGAGGAGTGTATAAATACCTGGGAATAGATGAAGGAGCAACAGCACAACATGAACAAATGAGAGTAAAAGTAACAAGGAATATTTTAGAAGGTTAAAGCTAATTTTGAAAACTGCTTTGACAGCACAAAATAAAGTCCAAGCTATAAATCAACTTGCCCTTCCAGTGATATCATACAGCTTTGGTGTGATAGACTGGCCACAGAAAGTGTTGAACCAGCTAGATATAAAAACAAGAAAAATGTTTCATGCTCACCAATTAATATACAAAAATCAGTGCATGCCAAGATTATACATCCCAAGGGCAGAGGGAGGCATGGGCCTCATTGAGATTGATTACACATATAGATCCACAGTAGTGGGGCTACATACATACTTACTGACATCCTTGGACCCAAATATAGCCAAGGTCTTGCATCATGAAGAAAATAAGCCTAAAATGACTTCACTCATCAAATTAGGAGAAGCCTTCAGAAGGGCAGCAGAGATTGATGTCAATCCAAAAGTAGATAAGGAATTGTCAGCAACAGAAAACGCAAAGAATCAGAAAAAGCAGTATAAGGATAAAGATCAACAGAAAAGAAAAAACAATTGGAAAGTCCATAATTATAGTGGAAAATACAGGGAACTACTGGAGCAACCACATGTCGATCAAGCCCTGACCCATGAGTGGTTAAAAAGAGCTGAATTTAGGCCACGAGATGAGAGACTAATAATGGTAGCCCAAGATAGTGGGCTACGCACAAGCTGGTTCACAAAATCCATAGAAAAAACAGGAGAAACAGACAAGTGCAGGTTCTGTAGTACAGAATTAGAAACAGTTCGCATCTTGTGGCTGGATGTGAAGTACTCATGGCAGAAGGCCTGTATACTGAAAGACACAACAATGTAGCAAGATTGATCCACTGGAAGCTGTGCAAACACTATAACATACAGGTAGCAGAGAGACACTGGAAACATGAACCACAAAGAATCACAGAGAATGAAGAAGTAATGATCATGGGATCACCCAATACCAACAGCCAAGAAAGTGAAGCAAGAAACCTGATATTGTAATACAAGAAAGAGAACAAAGGTAGCATTACTGATTGAAATAGCCACCCCTAGTGACTACAGTGTGCTGCGTACAGAGAGACACAAAATCATGAAATACCAAGATATGCAGTCGGAAACTAAACTGATGTGGAATAAGGACACGCAGATTGTTCCAGTAGTGCTTGGAGCAATAGGACTAATCAAAAAGAACTTTCAGGCACATTTAAATATGCTACCAATACTTGTGACACCTTATGAACTTCAAAAGGAAGCTATTTTGGGGACGTTGCATGTGCTGAGAAGAGTGCTCTCAGCAAACATCAAAGATTAATACAGTACTAATTTCTTGAATTTTGAATATGCCCTGGCTAAAGAATGGGGTCCATTCTTGCCACGGTATTAGAAATCCCTAAACATTTGGAGACACTAACCTCTACTGATCTGGCCTCTGTATCCAAACTGAAATCTACATTATAAGATGCAGTGTGTAACACAAGCACTGAGCTCTGAACCACATATAATTGTGGAGCCATCCAGATGGTAACCTAGGGTATATGAGAGATACTTGGAAATGCAGTATAAGAAAGTATAATGCAGTATAAGGAAGTGATTGGTCATGATATTCATAGCTTTATGCTTAATCCTTTGCTGGTACTCTGCCTGAAGTAAATGCAGGTATTCCTGTGGTGTGATTGTTTAGGAGATGCAATGAGGTGGCATAGGTGGATAAGTTTATGGGTAAACCTGATGCTGAAGTACATGAGAAATGCTTGAGGCAGATGAGAGGAAGAGTCTGTAGGCTGGATTGGTAGTGAGATCGATAAATGCAGTGTGCCATAGGATTTAGTGCTGCAGTAAATAGTTGCCGATTGAGATGCAAGGCTCCGTTGATGAATTTGACTTGGCTGTTATGGATTGCCAGATAGAATTCAGAAGAGCCAGTTCTCAGTGATGGTCTTTACTGTAGAGATTGACAAAGGTACTTTGAGAAGAAGAGGCTGAATGGGTTGCTGGAAAAACGATTAACCTGGAGGAAAGTACTAGGTGAACAGGTGCGGATAGTAGCATAAGGAGTAACGATTTCTGGGAGTGACATCTAAGGTGTGGATAACGTGGAGTCAAGAATCATCTAGGTGATGGAGATCCCACAGTGAATATTCCGGATGATATCTATGCATTTCCTAAAATTAGCTATGACTGTTGGGAAATAGGAGTTGAGTAACATGGTCATCAGTGTCAGTGTTGAACTAGAAGGCGGCATAAGGTAAATTGGATGAAGTCCATAGTTAAATGGGTTATCTTGAGACTCCTGGTATCTGTAGAGATGATGTCGATTATGAAATCTGAATAGAAGGATTTAAGTCCTTTCCATGTATGAGGATGGCTGTGAGAACAGGCATCCGTGGAATGACAGTGATTGGATGGACAGGAATCGAAGGGTATATCCAATAGAGAGGGAGAGATCTTCCTATTGTCCAGGCGATTGTGATTTCATGAATGATTGTGAAAATACTGAATGGGTAGTGTAAGCCTTCAATAATAATGTAAGAGTCTGTGGGGAATGTGAGCCAAGGAATGTTTTGCTGGCAGAAGTATTACTCCAGAGTAATGAATGAATGATTGAATGAGTTACTGTTAGAAGGGCAAAAGTAAAGCAGGGGATGAATCGTATGGAAGCAGATAGCTTGGTAGAAGTACTGGTCGGAAATGCGGTATAAGGCCCAAAAAGAGCCACAGCAAACAGTACGAAGCCCCAAGCCAGCAAGGCAAAGAGGAGAAGGCAGCCAGTCAAGTGTGAAGGAAGTATGGAGTGGATCCTGAGTAACTGAAGGAATGAGCAGAGGAAGCTATGGGCCACGCAAACCAGATGACATCCAGAGCAGGACAACAGTTCCATGGTGAACAGCAGCAAATCTAGGAAATTGAAGCAAGGCATCGGATGCTGATCCATGGAAGGCTAGGGAGCCAAGCCAAGCAGTACGAGCAACAGGAGTCCCAAATCAGACGAAGGCTGGAAGCGACCAGAGAAAATAATGGAAGGTGCTGAAGCGATGAAGGACAGGGTTCCACATCTGCAAAGGAAAACAAGTTTGTACAGCAGCCAAACAGGGAACCTTCAGCAAGGAAGTCCATGAGGCAGTCGACCTGGAATGAGACAGGGATAGAACAAGTCAGTGGGATCCATATGATGAGGGAGATTGAAGAGGTCCTTGTTCTGTAGTCGAAGTAGCAGGCAGAGCCAAGGCACGGAAGGGTGGAGGAGTGAAAGTGCCCCAGTCCTGAGGGGAAGCAGCGACCAGCAGTAAGGAAAGAGGCAGACAGTGAACACGGCGGCGTGAGCTAGGATCATAGACCTGGCAGAGAAGTGTCTAGATTACAGACATGTTGAGGCAGGAAGAACAACTGCAGCAAGGAGAATTGGAAATCACTCAGGAGTAGGAGATCCAAGTCCAGAAAGGTTGTGGCATCAGGTAGCAGGTGGAGATAAAAACATGTGAAGCAGCGGAATGGAAGAACTGCATCCAGAAGGGACAAACAAAGCCTGAAGACCTGGACTGATGGTGAGTAGGAACAGAGGATGATGAGAATGAGGTTGGCGAGCCAGAGTTTTGAATGGCAACATGCATCGGGGAGGATGCAAAGGTGGAGACAGTACATGTCAGAGTCAGGCTCCTGGCTGCGGAAGGCAGCAGATAGACTGTGAGTCTAGGCTGCAGGCAAGGTAAGATAGAGAAGTAAAGCAGGGCACAGTTCTGATCCTGAAAGGACAGGCAGCCGGGCATCGGGCTGGACAAAAGTAAGCTGAAGCAGTATAAGTAGCATGGTTATGGTATGCAGCGTGAGAGGTCCGTTCCTGAAGGGAAGCGGCAACTGGTAGAGGTAGAGAAGGCATGGTAGAGTTCTGTAGATTGGAGACATAGCTCCCATCCCTGGTAGTCAGGCAGGCTAACCTTTACTTGATGCTATCCAGCTGAGTTAGGTATGGAGAATGTCAAAGTGGTAAGTAGAATGAAGTGTCATTGCCGAAGGGAAGCGGTTACTGGTATGCGGTAGAGAAGGTATGATAACAGTTTATAGATGGTAGACATGACTCCCATCCCCGGTCATCGGGGCAAGTAAACCTTTGCTCAATGCTGTCCAGCAGAGTTGGGGACAGAGGATGTCAGGCTGGAGTAGTATGGTGTAATGATTGAAATGGACCCCCATCCCCAGTAGACAGGGGAAGCCGACCTTCGCTCAACACCTCAGAAGATGCGAGTTAGGGACGGAGTCTGGAATACTGCTGGTATAGGCTGGCTGAAACTCTGAACGCTGCTGTAGAGGGAGAATAGATTAGGGCAAGGGTGCTGGAAGATAGTAAAAGCTGAGGGGGCAGAGCATCAGAAGGGCACTTATGAGGGTACAAAGGGGCACTTTTTCTAAACTGATTTTTGCCATACAAAAATTAAAAGTGTGGGGGGGTGCCACCCCTTCCACCCCTCTGATTCCTATGCCTATGAATTAGGAAATTGAAATGTGATAGGTATGAGGAAGGAAACACAGTTTGGTAAAACAGGTGGAACAGGATGGAAATGGGAGGCACAAAAAAACAGGCGGTGGTGTAGAGAGGGTTCGGATGTGGAAGCAGTGATGATGCGAGGGAAGGAGGTCTCACTAAAAGCTGAAACTGAAACATGTGGAGAGATGTAAGTGGGTGCTGGCAATCAGAGCCAAGCAATAGCAGCTAGTAGGCCAGGACTTGCACCCCCGCATAGTAAAGCCCCATACCCCCAGACACACAACCCCCCCCCCCACACAGTACTATACTCGAGCAGAGCAGGTTGCTCATCCATAGTACAGCTGCATGTGCTTGAGTTTGAATATGCGGCCTTTGTGAACTGCGTCTCAAGAGATGTCAGCTTTTGTAAATTTGCAGTGTGGATATATTACCAGGCCAAGCTTTATTTCTGCCAACCATTTTAATCCTAAGGAATGGGGAAGCATGGAGCCACAATGCAACATAAGCAATGATTGTTAATACAAAGGTGCAAGTAAATAGATTTAACATGTAATGAAAATCCATAGGGGCAGAGCAATCAGAAATACTGTACCCTCACTGGATATTGAGAATGGCTTGAATGGCAGCCAGTGAGCAATGGCATATCTTGCCATGAATATTCTAGGACAAATGCCATGCCATTTAGGAATAATTCATCAGTCTCTCTCATGTTGTGCAGTCCCTGATATGAGGACATATTACCCCGAGGTAGGTCCGTTGTTGATTCCATTAGTTAGTGCTGGAACCCGGCTGATTGAGGATCTCACTAAAGAAAGAATAATAAGGAAAACTAGGAGACAGCCCAAGTTCGGTCAAGTTACTATATTTGAATGTCATTTAAGAGCATAATATAGGTTCAATGGAAAATGGCACCCATAGCATTATTGTCTGTGAGAGATTGCGCCACAGAAACAAGTAAATGAGTGCAATGGTTGTGCAGGAGGTATTCGGATGTGTGACTACAATGTCGCGGTCAACACAGGAAAAGCATGAATGGTGAAAGCAGTGGCGAGAAGTGGGAAGTGCTTACCAAGTTAGAGGGAGCTCCGCAAAGACAGGTGGCAGGGAATCCAACGGGAGCGCCATGGAGATGGCGTGCGAATCCAGGGAGTCAAGCAGAAGTGGACACCGCAGGGGAGGAACAGGAAACACTGCATCTGAGGGGAGAAGGAGAAGCACAGTAGGAGAGTTGGAATGCTCGCTAGCGGCGGCAGGTGAGAAACAGAATGCAGGCGAAAAGCCCAAAAAGAAACAAAGAGTAAAAACACCAGGGACAATGGAAGGGCAGCAACAGAGGAAGAGGGCAGGGGGGCGGGAGGCCACTGAGGAGTGGGAAGCTGGGAGACAGGCAACAGGGACAGACGGGGATGAAGAAACAAAAAGGACACAGAGAGGCAAGACAGGAGGGCAGGAAGCAGGGAAACAGGACAAAGCTGAGCAGCAGGAACGGAGACAGCATAGCCACATGAGCCCCACAGGAAGCTCAGGAAAAACACTCCTTAAGCAAGGGAGGTGTGTCAGCAGAGGGCTTATGTAGAGGTTGTGGGAGGAGCTATTCCCCACACTGAACCTCAGGCCAGCCCTCCCACTATAAAATATATCTGAATCTTTATGTGAAACTGGGATCTTTGGTTTGAAAATGTATAGTTCTGCTGTTGAAATGAAATGAATGCAGACAGTTATTTGGAATTTAGGGAGTTAACACTGAAATGCAGTTTGACCTCTACAAACTCTTTTACAGGGCTGTCAACAAGAGCTCAGTTCTGGATCACTATGTACTATTTTTTTTTTCTTCAAAAGTAGTTTATTGTGTGGTTCAGGGAGTACAGGAAAAAATACAACATAGTGGTATTTTGATTATTGACTTCAAAAAAAGAAAGAAAAAACATACTGATCACAGTCACATCGTCACTACGTACATAAATGACATTCCATGTTGGGTATAATTACAGACATTGCTGAGGTCCACTGCTAAAGTTTTCTAAACAAATAGAAAATGACAATGTCTAGATTGCACTATAAATCATAATATTCAAAGTTTGTACAAATACAGAATTAAGCAGTGGAATCTCAACATCAGAATGAAAGATTGTCACTAGGAGCACAAAAGGGCACTTAACCCCATATGACTATAGCAAAGCTTCAGTTACCTGACAACAAATTTAATTTGTGGTGCCACAGGTTATATAGAGAACCATTCCATCTCAACCACTTTGATCAGGGGGGCCCAAGTCTCCTGAAATTTATGAGCTAGGCCCAGAGAACCCATTTGTGCTTTTTCAAGGGCCAAGCAGGAAAGTAAATAGTTTGACCACCTACTCACAGTAGCAGGGGTCGAAGACATCCAGAACTGGGTTACGGTTCTTCTAGCATTTATTAAGGCTATACTCCATAATGGGTTACTCACGGACCTGTTAGGATGTTTTGGGTCAGCCCCCAAAAGTGGCTCAAGGGGGGAATTCGATGGGGCATAACCTAATACCTGGGACATAATTCTATGAATATTATGCCAAAATGGGGCAATCTTTGCACATGTTAGAGCCATATGGAGGAAGTCTCTAGTTTCTACGTTACATTTGGGGCATACCTTAGACTTTGAATTGTCCATAACATGCAGCCTGGCTAGTGTTATAAAAGCCTGATGTAAAAAATAAAGTTGTATTTGCCTAAGCTTATTACTATATGAGCAATGTACATAACGGGAGCACCCCAGTTTCCATGTATAGGAGTCAATATGTAAAGAGAAGTCCTCACACCACCACTGCCTGCTCACCTCTGATACCTCCCCACTTCCTCCCACTATTGTACGATAGAAGATAGAGAGTGGCCTACAGCCTGGTTGTGGGCTATAAAGTTCCTTTTCAAATGGCGAAAGCGATGCCCACACCTCCACAGCTGACAGGGAGGTCCCAAACGACTGCCGAATACGAATGTACACAAAAAGTCCCCAGAGTGAAGGCCCCATCGTACACATAGGGCCTGAAAGGAACAAATCAAACCCCCATCATATAGCTGGGCTACGTTAAACAGGCCCAGTTTCTTCCAGTGCCACAACCGTTGTATGAGTTGCAGGGAACAAGATCCTTTCTGCCTCACAGCATGTATCAGATTCCCATATGGCGAGGCACCACCCTGCCAGCCAATGTGCCTGCGTGCATGCATCCATATTCCCAGTGTATTATTGGTAAATGGATTTGGAATCAGTTGTTCGAGCTGGGAGGCAAAGCTACCGCTCAACAAGTGATTCTTAAAGCTGCCTTCCAACATCTCCTCTTCCAGCCTCATCCAGGCAAGGTCGTCCCTTTCGGGGCCCTGTGGTAGAAATGCTAACTGGGCAGTTCAGTAGTAAGCCCTGACATCTGGTAGTCCCACACCTCCCCTCTCAGGGGCTTGAAAGAGCATTACTCTGCGGATTCTTGCACTCCCCCCCCAACATGAATCTATGTAACATTGTGTATAAACACCTGAAATGGCAATGGGAAGAGATTGGTACAAGTATAGACAACATGGGAGAATGCTCATTTTTATAATGCCAATCTGCCCAACAATGAAAGAGGGAGAGCAGTCCAATGCTCACAATCCTCAGAAACTCGAGCAAGCAACGGCCTATAATTTAGGGCATAAAGGCAACCAACTGCAGCCGAGATCTGGATCCCCAAGTACTTTATCTGTGCAACTAACTGTAGTCCCCCCAAGTTGGCAATTAATTGTGCTCTGTCACATGTACCTATGGGGAGCAACTCACTCTTAGTCCAGTTAACTTTATGACCAGACAAAGCACCAGATTCCCTCATAAGCGTATGGACTGCTGGAAGATCTCGTGCAGGATTTTATAAGTATAGCAGTTGGTCATCTGCATATATGGAAATCTTGTGTGCTGAGCCCCCCCCCGCCACATACCCAGAAATGTCTGGATGTGCCTGCAGGACCACAGCCAAGGATTCCGGAGAAAGAACATATGGTAGAGGGGATAAGGGGCACCCCTGATGTGTACCTCATTCTACGATGAAGGAGTTAGATAAACAACCATTAACTGCCACTTGGGCCACTGGGCTAGTATACAGTGTCTGCACCCACTGACAGAAATTCAAACCCAGCCCCATCCTACCCAACATCTCAGAGGCAACCCCACTCCACACGGTCAAAGGCCTTTTCAGCATCTAACACAACTACAGCAGCACCATGTGCATTTTTCATCCATCCCCATCTGTAGATTATGTTAAGGGTTCATCTAATATTGTGCTTGCCCTGGCAGCCTTTTACAAAACCTGTTTGGTCCTGGTGTATCAGCAGTGGCATCACAGGTTCCAACCGAATGGCCATCACTTTAGCCAGAATCTTATAATCCGCAGTTAATAAAGAAATGGGCCTGTAGGAAGCACATTTAGTCAAATCTTTCCCAGGTTTAGGCAAGATTGTAATCACTGCAGACCGTGTGGAGGGGGCAACACACCTTGAGATGAGTTTTCCTCTAACATCAAACAAAGGGTCCAGCAATAAGGGGCAGAAAACTTTAAAAAAAATCTATGGGGATGCCGTCTGGGTCAGGAGCTTTCCCTCCCTTCAGGGTCTTTACCGCATTTTGTACTTCTTGTCTAGTCAGGTGGGCATCCAATGTTTTGGAGTTGACTTCTGCCAGTGTGTTCAAAGGGGCTTGCCTAAAGAAAGATGACAGGTCATCACTGATGAGTTGACACTCTGATGTATAGAAGTCTTTATAAAAGGTTACAAATGCTTTACCGATACCTTCTGTACATTGTATTGTACCCCCCTTGAGTCAGCTATCCCTCCCACTCTTCTCTCAGCTTCTCTACATTTAATCTGCCAGGCAAGCAGTTTACTCCCCCGGTCTTCATCAAAATAAGCACCTGCATTGGCCAACATTATTGCTCGCTCCAGTTTGGCACTATTTAATACATTAAATTGATATTTTAGATGCTGAACAATGTTATATAAGTCTTTAGAGGGCTTACATTTATGTATCGTCTCACACACTGAGATATTAATCCAGAGGGAAGTCAAGACCCTCTCCTCCTCATGTTTACATGGGAGGCAAAAGAAATGGACTGACCTCTGATATATACCTTCAAAACCTCCCATCTACTCCCATGAGATGTATCCCCCACTAGCATTGTAAAATAGAAATTTCTGTATGCTCCCCCTCATCTGTTCAACATATGTTTGATCCTTAAGAAGGAGCGGGTCCAACTTCCAGCTACGAGGAGATGTAGTGGAGCCCATTAGGCTGAGAAAGATGTAGTGGGGGTGTGATCAGACAACAAGATTGGAAGATATTTTTACATCTCCAATCCCCAACAGTAATGAGGTAGAGACCAAGAGTCTTTTCTGGCATACGATTGATGAGAGTGGGAGAAGAAACTATAGTCCCTGTCAGTGGGGTGAAAACGGCGCTAGGCGTCTATTAGTCTCATATTCCCTTGAAGTTGCTCCAAAGTTTTAGCATTTCTAGACATTGGAACAACAGTGGCCTTAGAGCAATCTAGTACAGTGTCTAACACACAACTGAAGTTCCCCCAACTACCCATGTTCCATCCCAGCGTGACATATCCCATGCCAGCCTTTGGAAAAAACCCAGATCTTCAATGTTAGGGGCATAAATAGACCCAAGTAAAATAGTACTCCTCCCCAGGCATATGAACTTTTGAAGACACATAACGCCCTGCTGTGTCCACCAACAAGTCCAATAATTCAGCTGGGCAGCCCCTGGGGGGCCAAATTGAAGCACCCCTGGCCTTGGATAAATATGTGGAGGTAATCCACGAACCCCCCCCATAAAGGCAGCAGTCCTGTGGGCTTCAGCAGCAGAGAAATGTATCTCTTGCAATAGTAAATTTTTTCCCTTCATCCGGCGCACCTCAGTCATGATTTTCCTATGCTTAAGAAGCATTTTTAAGCCATTTATGTTCCACGTGACTATCCTAATGTCATATGCCATAGCATTTTCCCATGTATGGCAATACCCAACCATACTCTGACAGATGCACACCCTGAACCAGATTTTTTAACATGAATAGTAACCAGAATCCGACATGGTTCCCGATCTCCCCTCCCACCAAGCCCATCCCCCCACTATTCAGCCCCCCATCGTAGTGTGACAGAGAGAAACTAGAGTACCAGCGTCACCCTGTACTGAGAGTGTGAGGCGGAGGGTGTAACTCTCAAGGTTAGCGCCAGCTATCTCTCCAACTCCAGCCATAGGAGCAGCTTCAAATAGCCCCCAAATGAACCGACCAACACTGTAGCACATATTCCCCATCAACCAACCCTCCTCCTGAATCCCCTGCGGATCTCCAACGAAAAACACCATAAAGTTCACATGAACCCCCATTACCACAGGACAAAAAAGACCTGCCCAAAACCCCACTAACAGTTGGCAGAAAAATATTGTTTCCATCACTACCTTTTTAACATTGTGCACCACATAGCTTAAAATAATGTGTACTCACAGCTGTGATGTGCAACATTAGTAACATTAAACTTTCAAAAACTTTCAAATTAAACAGGTGCTGGTTCACTTAAGAAGAGCCATCCTAAAAAGTTATTGAAAGAACAGTCCCCTCTGAGACACTATTCAGGAAATCAGGTACTTTTCAGTTAGAGTTCCTCAGCAGCTAGAATCGAAATTGAAGCAGGAACAATGATCTCCTTGCCGCTGGGATTTTAACCTACCCTCCGATACCCGTGTCCCCAGACACAGTTAGGAGGCTCACTTCACAAAAAAAAAAAAAAAGAACATAGCAACAGTTCAAACCTCTCAGTAAATCACAACGGGCAGTAAATAAGGAGGTAATGTCCGACTTAGGTAGTTACAATAGTCCACTAAATACCCTCTTCATTAAATTGGGTGCTGCGGACATAAGATCTCCAGAGAGAGAAGGACAAGAAAGTAAAGATAGTACTTAGCTTAATTCAGGTGTATGCAGCTTACACTCCATCTATCTTGGTCTCTTCCTCAGCAACCCACTTCTCTGCAGCTTTAGGACAAGTGAAGAAATGTGGCACTTGGCCTGGGCGATTGATCTGCAGGTGAGCTGGTTATCAAAAACTGAATGCCCAACCCATGGTATGCAGCTTACTTTTTATCTGACAAAATATCTCCCGTTGTGCCTGCAGATCGCTACTGTAGTTCTGGTATATATACACTTTGCCGTTGCCAAATGTTATGGGCCCTGCTTGTTTGGCTTTTTGGAGGATCTTCTCTTTATCTGTGAGGTGGAGATACTTAATCAGGCAGTGTCTCGCCTGCTCTCCCAGTTTGGCTGGAGGTCCCACTCGATGTGCTTGTTCAATTTAAAATTTTTCATACTCTTCTGGAAGATCGAGCTGTTTCACCAACCATTTTTGGAGGCCTTGTGCCGTGTCTCTACCCTCGGTCCCTTCAGGCAGGCCTATTAAACAGAGATTGGATCTCCGCGACCGGTTCTCTTGGTCATCAATCCTCGCCATAAATTCCTCCAAGGATGTCTTTAATCCATTTCTCTCAGTTGAAACAGCTGCAAGTGTATCCTCCAGGGTGCTCACCCTTTGCTCTAGCTCGGTGATCTGAGTTGTGTGCTCTGCAGATGTTTCGGAGAGCCCAGTTACAACTCCCTGGTGGTGGGTAAGCTAAAATTGATGAAACCAGATTTAATTTCTTGCTGCATTTGCAGCAAGGTAGAGGAGACACCTGCTAAAGATTTTATTAGCGCCTCCATTTCCAGTTGGTCGCTTGTTCCCACAGTCTCCAAATTCAAGGCCTGCGGTTTTGGAATGGCCTCTGCAGTTTTTCCAGTTTGAGTCGAGTTCGCCACATTAAATTGAAGTTTCCCCCTGGCGATTTTTCTGTTTTCCTCATGCCGTGTACCTTAAATACAATAGGCAATGTTTTTCCGAAAGATTTTTAGGCAAAAACACAGCTTTGAAGGCAATATATAATTTAATGCCCCAAGGAGCTGAAATAGCACACGTCTGCCATGTCTAGCGGCTAGCCACACACCCCCCAACGTGTACTATTTTGTTGCAGCTGCAAGGAAGGATACTGACAAAACACTAATGCAATTTGAGAAAAGGATGTCTGTTAGTGAGCTCAGGATGTAGCAGTTAATTGCCAGGCAAAGACTTATTATAAAAGAGCAGCAATCTTTTGTTAGAGAGAGATTGAAACTTAGAATTAGAGATTCCATCAGATGAAGGACTTTATTTTAGTTTGTTCTGCCTTTGTAAATAGTTATCCTGAACAATTTTATTTTTTATTTTGCTGTTATTGGAAATAATAAAATGCTACTTGCGAATTTTATAACTGCTCCTGGTCTTCCTGTGCTTCCTGACCTAGGTCTTGATGGCAGTGCAGTAATGTCTTGGTGCTGAGTGCAAGGTTTTTCCTGTTTCCCAAACCCTCTGCCAGTGCTGGGGTTGGGAAAGACTTTATCTTGTGCCCCTTGGCTCCACTGCCTGCCCTAGAATCTGGGATCTGATAAAACAGTAGGTGATGTTTACAGTGCATTGGTGGCTTCGATGGTCAGAGGTTTTATACAAAGCTTGCTAATGCTACCGTACTTTGAGTGACAGTCCTCAGCTGTCTCATACTTGCCATTATAACTAGCTGATTATAAGAGCAGATTGCACTACGATTATCTGTGTGTAATGGCACTTGGTCACTAAATACATAGATAATAATGGATAGGCAAGTGTGTGTACGGATTTACAACAACTGGGTCTTCCTTTTGGCCAAACGAAAACCGTGGTGTTACTTGCCATAATGAAGGAGTGTTTATTATGACAAACATGTGCATGGTTTTCTTTGCTCTGCGCTCTTTCTCACGGACTGCTGGCTGCCTAGACTTTCCACAGCGGATGGAACTGCCACTCTGAGTTGGCAGTAAGTCACTGCCACCAATGAAATAAAAAAAAAAAATAAAACATGGAAAACATCTCCGGGCATAGGTAACAATAAATAAATAAAAAGTTGAAATCAAATGACTGTCATGGACCGTGCACTCAAACCTAAGCAGACCGTGGCGGCACAGGAATGTCTTTAATTTTATTTATTATACATATCGGAATTACAACCCTTTGAGTCAAGGACTCATTTCCAAAGGCTCCACGTCAGTTCCAGTGGATTCAACACAAAGACAGCAACACAAATGCAATATGATAGGCAGGAGGTTACAGAAGTTTTTTGTTATGTACCAGACAGCGAATAGCAAACAGTATTCATATATTTGCAGGTGTCAGAACAAACATAGAATCCCGAGCCATCCAGTGCCCAGATAAGAGTTACAGTATACAATAGCAGTACAGAGGTCTATACAGTGCGAAAGCTAGGCTCCAAGAACATATACAGTAAATTCAGAATTGCAGCCTGAGATAAGGCAATTGTCATCAAGAGTCTAGGAAAAGGGGCCAGGGAGGGAGCGGGGCACCTATGGGCTAGGATTCCGCTTGTGGAGCACATTCACAGCTGCGGATGGAGAAAATGAGGCTCTTGAGAGCTGCCTTAAAAGGACCTATTTTAGTGAATGAGGAGATCGAGGAGGGGAGGGCATTGAACCAGTGTGGGGCCCTGTAACAAAAGGATCTCTGGGCAAGTGATGTCCGCACCCTCAGGACTCTGAGAGTGGCCTTAGTGGAGCCATGGGTAGGGGCAGAGGGGGAGGCAGGGTGGAGGGAGGAAGACACCCTATGGTGGGGGAGAGACCTAGAAGTATTTTTTTTAACCAGGAGTCAGGTCTGATATTGTAACCACTTTTCTAGGTTGAGTATGTTGGCCAGCGAGTATAGAGTGCATACATGAGTCCATTTTTCTGCAAAAGTGAGGAGCCTACAGGCCTTATTTAGGGATAGTTGGATTCTCCTGAGGGCGGTGGCATCAGCAGCAGCAGCGTAGACAGGGAGGCCATAGTCTACAAGAGACAGAGGAGGGAGGAGACAGCCAATCTGAGGGCATCCAGTAGGAGGGATTCCTTATGATGGTAGAGAAGGCTTATGCACATGTTAATTGCTGAGGTGAGCAGGTCAATATGTGAGTGAAAGGAGACAGCAGAGTCAAAGGTAATGCCCAGGTATTTGTAGCAGTGGGTGGAGTGGGCTGGATGGTATATGGAGGGGCGAGTTTTTTGCCTTATTTTGATGCTAGGCAAACAACTTGGCTTTTGGTTTTTTAATGTTAATGACCAGCCTGCGGTTGTTGAACCAGTTTCCAATTTGACTGAAAGAATGCTGGAGGGAGGCCTGAGGAGAGGAGAGGTCAGGGTGGGAGGAGAGGAGAACCGCATCATCTGCACATAGCAGGATCTTGCTGGAGCAGGAGTTGGGTAGGGCATTTACATAGAGACTAAAAAGAAGAGGGCCCAGGATGGAGCCCTGTGGGACCCCGGAGCAGACGGGGTGGGTGCTGGAGAAAGTGCTGTTTATTTTGACACACTGGGATCTTGAAGAGAGATAGCTAGAGAACCAGTCCAGTGGGCCTTGGGAAAAGCCTAGTTGAAGAAGAGTGTCCAGTAAGAGTGGGTGACAGACTGTATCAGAGGCCTTGGAGAGGTCAATGAAGACAGCCCATGCAAGGTGGCCTTTGTCAAGGGTTTTATGAAGGAAGTTAGAGAACTCCATGAGAGCAGTGGTTGTACTATGACCTGGATGGAAGCCATGCTGCTCTCTGCATAGGAGATGCATTTTATGTAATTGCTGTGGCCAAAAAGGAAAACCCAGCAATTATATAAAATAAAACATGGGGTGGTGTCTGTAAATGAGAAGTTTACACACACCCTCAGGGTTAGATGCTGTTCCCAAACCCCTCAGGCATTGCTCTTGGGCTTTATGTAGCATCTGACCCCTTAGGTGTGTGTAAACTTCTCATTACACACCCCACCCCATACTTTATTCTATATTTTTTACACAACTGAGGTGTGTGATGACCCATAAACCTCAAGAAGTTTATGAGGTCATCACACACAGAGACCGCGTAAAACAAATCCATAAAAACACACTTGACTAGCCTTTATTTTTTATAATTACTGGTGAGAAACCACTGAATGTAGAAGGAGGACAGCGAGTGACCCAGGAGTGCCTCAGTGAAGCGTGACCAAGCGGTGTTCATTTCGGTAAAGAGTATGGCACATAATGTATAGAAACAGCAAGGTTTAGTACAAAATCATGTCACCTGTGGGATTAAAGGTTAGTTTTCTCCGTTTTCAGTCACAGACTATCTACACTCTGTGACCTCTGTGATTGAAAACTGGGAAAATTAACCTTTAATCCCAGGCAACTGCGACCCTATACTACATTCATTGCTGTTTCTACTACGATAAAGTGTATATTCTTTAATGACTCATTTTGCAACAATCATCTTCACTGATGAAAAGAAAAGTAAGTAACTGCTAGGCTCCAAGGGCAATGGTACTGAGAACTTGTTTTGACAAATGCCGTAATAACCGGTTTTCGGTTTATTACGGCATTTCACAGGTATCTATAAACAGTGTGACAAAGGGGGTAACCAGTGTTTATAATTGCAATATAGTTAATCTGCATGAAATAATGTCTTCATTAGGTATTTCATCAACAGGCTAGACTAGGAGGCACTAGATGGCCCAGTGGGTGCACACTGTGCTTCCATGCTGGAGGACTGTATTCGGGAGTGGACTCTGGTCACCGGAGTTAGGCAGCCAGGCTGTGAAAAACCGTGACGGCAGCTCAAGGTGGATGAGCACCACTGTCTGCTGCAGCAACAGCCTGCAGTGGGCCCGGGTTTCTGCTCTCTCACTGGGCGGGGGCGGCATGCGCTGAGCCATTGCTGTGCACGAACCAGCACAGGCTAAGTGTGGCACCAGATGAGGAAAAAGGGTCAGGAGAACAGAGGAATCCTTCAATCACTGATCAGAATGAGGATTACTTGCAAACTCTCTCCCCCAGCCTCAGCCACCTCGATGAAGATGAGGAATGTCACACTCTGGCTTTGACTGGCCCACCCACCTCTACGTTGGATCCTGATTAACTAAGGGAAGGAAATGCCCCCAACCCAAGGCTCTCACTGTATGGGACAAACCATGGTGGAATATGAGTTGGGACAGACGTGGTGGGGCTGGGCGATGGTGCCGGACCTCTAGGAGGCCAGAAAATTCTGAATACAAAAATCGGCTGGACTTGGTGTAAGAATAAGAGAACATCAGTTTAACAGCTTTCATTTTGGTGGTTAGCACTGCATTCATATACTACTCCCAAAAATAAGTTGGCCTGCTAAGTCAGATAAAGTTAGTGTCAACAGCCCCCCTCCTCCCCACCTCCCCGCCATTCAGCACAATGCTGGCAACCTGTTTTTTCATTGTGTCTCCAGAGTCTCCTTTGTGGGTTGGCAGGAGGTATATGAAGCTTTAGCATGAAGGCTTCCAACTAGCGGCACCCAGAGGTGGTTCAGTGTGAAGCAATAACTCCTATAGCGATAGTGGGGAAAAATTGGGGACCTGGCACATGTACAAAATTTGTTTGGGCTTTCTGGCCCTGAACTCCTAAAAGTCAACGGAATGATTCTGGGGTGGCTTAGCAGCCACATGTCCAGCAATGCAGCCTTCCCCTTGGTGTTGTCGGTTGTAAGTAAAAGGGTGACAGTGTTGTGCCAGTATGCTTTGTGCAAGCCTGCAGTAGGATGCAGGTTTCTTAAAACCAAAAATGGTAAGCTGGCCCATCAGCACACAGTGAAACACTTCTACTCAGGATGCCAGCGACCCTGGTTTTTACCCTGAGCCTGGTGCAACAGGTGCTTGGGATACTTTTCTTCTCTGGAGAAGAGGGGGTTGCACCTCCCATGGCTTTATTGCTGCCTGATGACTACAGGCGAAGGGTGCAACTGGATTACAAGGTGCATTCGGGAAGGGAGCATGTGGATGTCTGTGTGTGAGGCATGCCAGCACCTGACGTCAGATGTGCAACCTCACGAGAGGGACTATGGCAGAAAATCAGACCACTAATTGAGCAGATGAAACTTGGCCTCCCTTTCCCACCCCCATGCCATATTAGGCTTTGCTGTCCAACCTCCAGGGAAGACCTCGGACTCCCCTGCCCCACATCACATCCGTACAATAGCACACTGGGCCCTACTTCAAGGGGCAATCAGTGGAGCTCCATGCTAGATGTAGGGTGTTGTGTCCTGGGGTCGCAGGAAATCAATGTAATTTATTTATTTTATTTTAGTCTTTGGTAACCGGGAAAGGCCCACTAGGCACAAGTGCCTGTTTTCAGGGGCGACCTGGGAGCACTGGGCAGTTAAGTGACTTGCTCAGAGTCACACAGTATGCAAGTGGAGGTTGTGAGAATCAAACTCAGGTCTGGTCTGCTGGATGTATCAAGATCGTTCACACCTCGTTTCTCTAACCTCTAGGCTATATTGCCAGCCCAATGGTGTAATGGAGCTGCGTGGGTGGGTAAGGAGGCACCTTTGACCACAGCACAAGCAGGTTCTAGTTGGAGGGACAGGAGGGAAAATATGTTGCCTCCTCTCACCAAAAATGGTGAAAATCACTTTTGTTACTGAGTGCATGGCCTTTTCAGGGCTGTATTAGGACCCTTTCTTTGGCATCACAGAATCCTGTATTTCCAGTAAGGTCTTTAAAGTGCGCACTGTTTTATTCTTCCAGTTCTATTTTCCTCCCTGAGCACCTCTAGCCAGGACTTTCTGCAACCACTACAGTGCCATCCTCCCACTTGTCAAGGCTCCCTTTACCTGGGCTTCCTGGGAT
This sequence comes from Neoceratodus forsteri, assembly GCA_016271365.2. NCBI lineage: Eukaryota > Metazoa > Chordata > Ceratodontiformes > Ceratodontidae > Neoceratodus > Neoceratodus forsteri. The sequence goes on from JADMNL010000025.1 coordinate 360,356,928, forward strand.
GCACACTGCATTGCCCCTTTGCCTTGAGCCGCCTCTGAGGCAGTGTCTGCCTTTATGCTCCTCGACAGCTCTGACCCATGTATCTGGCTGCCCAATGTGAAGGTGAAGCCCAGGAGCAATTCTGGGAGCCAGGAGGAGAAAGTGCAACAGTGGACATGGGGCAGGTAGGGCATCAGCTGCCCAGCTGACAGCCATTTCTTTATCCCTGTTTTTTTCTCCTCCCAGCGATGCCACCATGCATTGATGCACACAGGTGTACACCCATGCATGTGCAATCAATGCCGGTGACGGCAGCATTCCATCCCCATCCTACCATGTCCCGAACCATACTGCCACTCGGCCTTCACTAAGTGGTATTGACATGGCGGGATGTACATCCCTTTCTCCCTGTAGGAAGCAGTTCTCAAGGTGCTTAATCCTCTGGCCCCTGGCTGACCCCAATGAGTTGTGCTCGCTTCTGAACTCGTTTCGCTGGTGTAGTGAGTAGTAGACCTACTGCTGCACTAACAGGCCAGCTTTAAAGTGCACAATATTCAATCAGCAAAGAAGTATGTTACTCCTTAACTTTGAATGACCCAGATGGGAGACAGAAAAGCTGTATGCTTTTCATCTCAGATCAGACTAGTTAAGCTTGAACTCTAACAGACTTGAAGAGCCCCCAGGGTCACCAGGGAAACTATGGAAAAGGAACATTTTGAGACACATTTCTGCTTACACCCTCCTATATTGTTCATATTTAATTTCCCCTGTTTCTTCATTCAGGAATTCTGCACATTAATGTGAAAACAGGAACACGACCCCCTAGACTCACATCTTTCTGTCCAAATCAAAAATCTTCCTCCTCTCGGTCTAGCCTCTAAATCCAGCTGCATGGCTTGACTAGGCCAAGCTGTAACTGCATGACTAATTTAAAAATACTTTTCTGTATTGGGTAATGTATTTATGAAGGGTTAATAAGAACAGGAAGGTTGTTTTCCTTCCCTCCCTTGATACACGTATGCATTTATACATAGTGTATTCTTTTTAATTGTATTCATATGTTAATTGCTTTTTCATATTTTGTACAGTTTCTCCAAGGCTATTTCTATAATTGTCATGAACTATTGTAAATTAATCCAATAAATAAGAAAATCTGCTCAAGCTGCTAGTCTGCACCAGCCATCATACTTCTCTGTCTATGAAATAATAACCATTTCCTTAGCAACAGATTGTGAGGTCACAGACAGAACTATGACATCAGGTATAAACAAGCAGCCACAACAGATGAAGTGTGGGGGGAACTTGCTCCTGTTTTCATGCCAATATATGTAGCTATTTATTTAAATTATTTAAAAGTGTTTTACCAGCTAGACATACAGAGATATAAACAATCCTGGCATTAGTTTAATTTTAAGATTGCATTGCATACATTGTTTCTTGTAATGTAGTCAACGTTACACATTAATTAACTTTTAAGGTAATGTAGAAGCAGCCAGTGTTGTCTCTGGTAGATGACTCAGTTCTGCAGTAGTGCATGCTGTGAACACACACACACACACACACACACACACACACACACGGTGGGCAAGCCTGAGCAAACTACAGCCTGGCTGAAGGCTAGTACTGGGCTTGGCTTGACCTCTGTAGGCAACTGAAAGCCAAGGTCAAGCTGCACCAGCTATGGTCAAGCTGAGCCAGTTATGGTCAAAGCAAGCATTTTTTGTCAGGCTCAGGAGATAAGGTAGTAGCCAACACTCATGTGGGACAAGGTCACTACTATAGAGAGCAGCCTGCAGCAGCCAGGGCTCAGCATGTGCATTGGCTCATGGGGTCAAGGCAGAACCCTGGCTTGACTCTGGCTTGGCTGCAGGTGAAACATTCCTGGGTTGCCCACCTGTAACACATACACACCAACCACAGACTCACCCCTGACAAATCACGTCCCTGGTCTCCTGATATCCCCCCCCACCCCCTCCATGACAGACCACCTCCCCAGTCTCCCCAAATACCCCCCACATACAAACACACCGTTACCCATGATGGACTCCTTCCCTACACACACACACACACATATGTCTCACCTCCATGACAGACCACCTCCCCCAGTTTCTCCAAATACCCCTCCATACACGCATGTCACCCATGACAGACCCCTTCCCTGGTCTCTCCAGCCCCCCCAAAACACACACACACACACATACACCTCATCCATGACAGACTCTCTACCCCAATCCCTCCAGCTGCTGAACAAAGTGACCAATCAGAGATTACTGCTAGGGCCCATTATCACTGATCCATTCACTGACGAGTGAGCCGATGAACATGGAGGCTTTGCTGTTTATTTATTTATTTGTTAACCAGGTAGGTACACTGATCCCAGGGACCATTTACTGCTATGACCCGGGCCATAAAGATGACACATACAGTATAACAAAAGAGGCAACATGACATGAGCAGTAACAGCATACAGTGCAGGAGAGGGCAATGCATGAAATACTATACACAAAGGTCCAGGAGACATTTAGGTGGTACAGACATACAATACATGAGAACTACAATTACCCAGTAGTTCAATGAAGCAGGATAAAAATAAATTAGGTGCATCATTTACCAGGTTCAACAAGCAATTACAACAGCAGTTAGGCATGGATGTAGATGCAACAATCAGTGGGCTGAACCTAACAAGATAGTTGTTTGCCTCAGTGAGGAATTGTTTTGCCTTTTACAAGTCACAACAGTTCTGAGTGTGTCTTTGGGTGAGTGGAGGGAAGGAGGGTGGAGAAGGTGGTATGAGGGTATTCATATATTTCACTGGGTGGGTGGGGTGGGTGGGGATGGTGTTGAGAACGCAACTAGGGTGGGAGAAAAGGGCAATTTACTTTACTGATGGACACTGCTGACTTGATTTTGATTTTAAAGACAACTTTGCTGGGACAGTGGGGGGGCGGTGGGAGATGGGTGCTACCGAGCTTGGGGGAGGGTGCCTATGTAATCATCAAGTGGGGTGCAGTGAGGTTTAATGTGTTTTCTTAAAAGAAAAAAGAACTTCACCGTGTGAAGTTGGTGTGAAGTTAAAAACTTTGCCCCGCTATCTGTAGTGCACACAGCTTCACACCAACTTCACCAGTGCAACACACCTAGGGCACAACTGCACCCCACAGAGATCACATACAGCACTTTACTTTCATGAGGTTTCCATGAGTCGATCCTTGGGCAGGCAGATGGTGGAGAAGAGCCACTTAAAAGTAATCCACAGTTTACTGTGCAATTTCCCGGCTTCCTTGCAGTAGACCTACTCGCAAGTGCCTGCCAAAAGTCTGCTGGCTTACAATAAGCAGCCTTAAAAAAGGGGAAGATAATAACATTTTGCCAGCAAAAACACAAAACACAGAGATGCACAAGGAACACAGAGAAAGCACACAGAGGAGCCCTCCACATATGTCAGACAAAGTCCTGTGACCATCAGGGAAACATTCAACATAAGAACAAGAAAGAGAATTCACAAAATGAACACAGCCCCTCGCAGCATCATTAAAAAAACCTGCAAGAGATCCTACGACACCCTCACAGGGTTGTTGCCAAATTGTTACAATAAAGAATCAATATGACTGGGGATTGAATCCAAGCTGACAGAATGCTGTCCTAGTTCTCTACCACTGACCCATCAGGGTAACTGGCTAGCATGAGTGTCCCGCAGTCATGTCCCCTCTCAGACTGCAAATCCTGCAGGTAAGAACAAGTGAGATGCATGCACCAGTAATTATCATCTAGGTTTCTGCCCACAACAGAATTTGCGATCTGAGAGGGGATGTGATTGCAGGAAACATAGGCTAGACCTTTAACTTCCATTGGTAGAGCACGGGAGGTCAATTCTCAGGTCACATTATGTTTTTTCCCAATTACAATCTGGGTTTCAAATGTTTGACCACGATGCAAATATTTCAGCAATAACTAATTACCATTTTCATTGTTCCCAGCCGCAGGATTTGCAACCGAAGAAAGAAAGAAAGTGACTGCAGGAAGTTCAGGCTAGCCATTCAACTGATAGGTCTGCTGGTAGAGCACTGGAGTGATATTTTAGGGGCTTGGGTCCAGTTCCCAGTTAGGCCACATGATTTTCTTCTCATTACAATTTGTTTTTAAATGCTTGGCAGTGGGCATGGCCAATACTGCACCAATAATGAATTACCATCTAGGATTGTTACCAGTGAGCAGTGGCTATATTTTTCTTGTTTTTTCCTTCAGAATGCAAGGAATGAGTCCTACCCGACCAAGTCATGGCTGAAGATAATCGACCTCCCTGGTGCAGAGAAGCTGGCAGAGGATGCAAATACATTGCGCTTACAAGAAGGACCGATGCCAAATAAGTCGCTGCTGGCATTCTCTCACATGATGGACAGCCTGGTGGGAGCCCCTAACCCTGACAGAGTCATCGACTACAGGTGGGCAAAACAAAGAGAACAGTGGATATGGACTCCAGTGCCAGGCTGTTTGTGTGGTGCTTTTTGTTAACGGATACACAGACAGATACGATAATCAAACTTTTGGCGAGTCAGATCAATAACAGAGTGGAATGGGAGTGGCTTGTCTTGATGGCAACCTAGCTTTGCTTCTCCAGTTCAGAGCATTGCTGCAGGTCAATGAGAGAAAGACAAGGCATCCCAGAGAAAGCGCTCCTCCTCCTTCAGGAAGGGAGGGAGGCTGGTGACTCCTGCTGCTTTGCTGTCACCAGTGAGACCACAGGTAAAGGTGTAGTTGGAAGAGCTTGTGATGGTTTGTGGGGCGCATGTTGGTGTGTCAGCTGACGCCAACATGTGGCAACTCAGTGGGAGGGGTCTGTGGAAGCAAATGTGGGGAAATGGCCTTTGACTGGGAGGATGACACCCTGTCTGCCTCATGTCCACTAGGGCCCTTTCCCTTTCCCTGGCTACACCATTCTGGCACCTCATCCCCAAGGCTAGATTTGCAAGGGAACCCCATGGAGAAACTCACAGCTGGGCCCCCACCTGAAAGGTAAGCTGGGGGGTCAAACAGCATCCCTTACGATCAGGGCACATGTTTTGGAGAGTTCTTTGGATGGTATCTGTGCCAGACTGAAAGAGTTCCCAATATCTGGTAACATCGGTAAAGAGGATAGCTAAATCTAATAAAAATAGAAAGCATTCGGTTGTCTGAACTGTACAAATGTGCTATATGGGCTTGAAAATTGTGAACATGGCAACTGCTGTCAACCAGTCAAGTTAGAGATACTGAGGAAGTCTGTTTTTTAGGGAAAATCCAAAGGCAAAGATTGCTAGCTAATGAATTCTGCACCTTTGTCAGATAGGTAGAGGACTTCCTCAACCTGTTAAGGTTGTCTACATAGGCAGAACAAAGAGGGAAGGTTGTTAGCTAATGATCTCTGCACCTGTATCAGAAATGTAGAGGACTTCATCAGCCTGTTCAGGTTTATCCTTTGGCAGAACAAGGAGGGAAAATTGTTGGTTAGTGAATTCTGAACCGTTGTCAGACAGGTAGAGGACTCCCTCAGTCTGTTCAGGTTTTTCATTTGATTAGTAGAAGAACAACGGAAGACTATTAACTGATGAATTGTGCACTACTGTTATACATGGCACAGATAGAGCTCCCTCAACTTGTTCCATCACCTGAACTAATGAAAAGAGTAAATTAATATGGATTTTCCAGCCCTCACACACACACACACACACTCACACATATATATAATTCAGCAATAGAGGTCATTTAACAAAACTGGAAAGGGTGGTAGGTTGGATGGCCTGGAGGCCAGTGCATGTCTACTTACTAATTTGATAAAATTGGAGAGCTGGCAGGTTGGATGGCCTAGTGGCAAGTATCTCTACTTACGAGTTTGGGGTAGAGGCCCTGTTTGTGTCCCAAGTCCACTTTGCCTAGTCTGCCTGGCTGCAGGCTGACTGTATTCTACATGGATGCACAATGTCTTCAGGAGGGTTGGTAATATCTGCTTAAACCAATATGTGATACAGTTCTGTGCTTGCTGTCATTACTGATGTCATGTGGCTCTTCTGCACAACGGAGTAATCACATCTGACAGTTAAGTTACTCTCCGCACTTTGAGATCTGACCCTGTCTGAGCTGGTGGCGCACCATGGGGTGATCAATGGCCAACACAGGAGGGTGGTTAGAGGTTCAAGCTGGAAATGTAGCAGGCAGAGCTGCAGAGCAGCAGCAAGCTGTCTGGAGGAAGCCACTGGGGTGAGAAATAGATAGACAGGGAGAGAGCAACAAAACTGTAACAAAAAAAGCATAGATATTAAATGAAGAAAAACTGAAAAGGTCAAGTAAATAAAGTGTTTATCATTATCACCAATTTCACAAATCAGGACTAAGGACTAAGGACTACCTTGCAAATGAGAGCCAATATAATCATAGGGACGCAGTGTGATCTAGTGGCTACAGCATTGCCACTCAGACTATGGAACATGACCAAAATATTTACATCCAGATAGATTCACTGATGTCTCTGCAGACTTTTACAGTGGTCACTTACAAATTCTTATGCAGGAGAACTGAGAGGTGAAGCTAAGCAGCTCAGGTGCCCTAATAATACAAGCTACTGCACTTCTTTAGAGGGAAACATCCCAGAACGTGCAAGAATCCAGTGGTCTGGTGGCTAATGGCCATTTAAAACTCATCTGTGACCATTACAGATTATGTTTAGGTGCCAGTATGGCCATGATGTTTGGGGTGCTTTCCTTGTACCATTGGGATTTATGTGATAACAGCAAAAGCCTGAAGGTGATCGCTGTTATCGTGAAGCTAGAATGCCGAAAATCAATTTCGGCACTCTGACACCCTGGTGCACAACAAAACGGGGCTGGGGACTTGTATTCTAAACATTTTTTGTGGAGGGCTGTGTCCCCCACACCCCTCTACTAAAGGATTCTCAACTGTAGGGGGGTCCATGTCGGGAGGGGTGCAAGTTAAAAAAATAAATTCGGGCCAGGCGCAAGAAAAATGCGCCAGCACCTGGATCCGAACCCAGCACCTTGGCTACCAAAGTAACCAACCCACCCACCATGCCACGGGGCAGCTCAGCAGCCCACCATGGCACCACCCCTCACAGTCCCTCCTGCCCCTCACTGTGCTTGCTCGCTCCCTCCCTGCGTGTACATATAGCAACATCCCATCGCTATATTTGCCGACTCCCCCATCTGGCCACCTGACCTCATCAGTAGCCCTGATGACATGTGCCAGGGACTGAGTCACCATTATTGCAGGCACTCAATCACCGACGCCCATGTCACGGGCTACCGTACATACAATTGCATGAAATGGCCACTAATGGTGGGGCATTGGCCACTAAAAGATTTTAATTTACTGGCTCCAAACCTGAAGAAGATTTTGTTTCAATTTTGTATGTATTGCATGCAGTCTGCCTCAAGAATTCAGGTGGTGCAAATGGGCGAGGAGAATTTCTGTAATTAATGATATTGCTTTCATTCAAGAACTAATGTATCCATCCATCGACCATCATAGAGATCTAGGATATAACCCACTGAGATAATTAAAAAACAGAAAAACATCATAGCCCCAGGAGACATTTTCTTGATTAAATACAATTTTCTTCTTTCTTTCTTTTTATATTACAGGGCTATACCTCCATTTCATATGGTACTTGGGTATCCGATGCAGGCAATAGTGTGTTTTGCCACCTCAGGGTTCTGATTCCCATGGACCTCTTGAGCTTCGCTCTCGAAGTCAGAGGGAATCAGAATCCCTCTGTGGCAGAACACACTGGTTCTGCATAGTTGCCCATCCAGTATTCTCTATGTAGCATGAGAGCACTATTTAAAAAGTATTCATTATTAATATTTATTTAATATATGCCATTCTTGTATGAAATTAAAGGAAATGATGATTAGAATATGTAGAAAGTAAAATGTGTGTACATTGGGTTAATTCAGTATGTTCATGGGTATTTAGATGGTATATGTTGTGGTGAGAACCATCCCTTTGAAAAAGAACTGCCATTTGAATCCACTTGGGACCTAGTGAGCCCTTTGGGATGGAATTCTGCTTTGGTGTCTGATCTGCTTAACAAAAGAAATGGGATTTTCAACTTATTTATTGTGAGTGCCTTTCTTTTCCTACATAAAGGTCAAGAAAAGAAGGGCTGAAGAACCTTTATGACATGTGCCTGCAGAGCTGTGGAGATTCAGCGGCATCTTGTCTAGTTTTGTTTTCATTGAGACAATTGTCTCATTTTCAGTAGGGTCCCATTAGCAAACATATTATAACATACATACATACATACGTATCTGCTAGCAGAAACAGGCCTTATGGTCTATCAAGTCTGCTCGAATATGCAGCTAGCACCACTAGGTCGCAGCTGCCCCACCCCTCCCCCTCTCTTGCTTCCGACAATTTCTCAATACTACTTACCCAGATACCACTCCCCCCATACCCTATACCATACCCTTTTGAAAGTGCCCACCTTCCTACATGATACCATCTCGTTCAGTAGGGTATTCCATTTCGACACCATCCTTTCCGTAAAATAATGCCTCCTCATCTCTCTCTCTCCTAAATCTACCCCCATTCAGTCTTAGCCCATTCCCTCTGGTATCCCTTCCTTTCCTCAGCCTTAAAAACCCATCTGTACCAATTTTGTTGAACCCCTTCATATACTTGAATGTTTTGATCGTAGCTCCCGATCCCTTCTGTCCTCCAGGGTGTACAAACTCAGATGCTTCAGTCTGTCCTTATAGGGTTTGTCTTCCATTCCCTGTATCATTTTTTCTCACCCTATGCTGCACTCTCCTCTATCAGCCTGATATCCATCTTCAGATACGGTCACCACAACTGCATGTAGTACTCTAAATGTGGCCTAACCAAGGATCTGTAGAGGGGCAGGACAACATCCTTATGTCTGGACGAGATTCCCCTTGCAATACACCCCAGCATCCTGTTAGTCTTGGCTGCAGTCTTTCTACACTGGGCAGTGTTGTTAATGCTCTCAGTTATCATCATGCCCAGGTCCTTCTCTTCCTCAGTGACCCCAAGTCTCACCCCACCCAACCAGTATTCCCTCCTTGGGTTCTTCACCCCGAAGTGCATAACTTTACACTTTTTCGCATTAAAACCCAGTTGTCATTTCGCTGAACACTCCTCCAATTTGGATAGGTCACCCTGTAACTTTTTCCACCCATCTATATCATCCACTACAGTCCCATTTTGATATCATCTGTGAACAGATTGATCCTGCTCTTAACTCCATGTGAGATGTCTGATATGAACAGCCCAAACAGTACCAGACCCAGCACAGAGCCCTGGGGCACCCCACTTGTCACAGGCCTAGAGATTGAGAGTCCCGCCCCCCCAATCACTCGTTGCTGCCTCCCCTACCAGTTCTCGATCCAGTAAGCCATATTCACCCCCATCCCTATGGATCTCAGTTTCCCCCTAGCCGCCCATAAGGCACTGAATCAAAGGCCTTGATGAAGTTCAAATACAGGACATCCACTGCATGACCCCTATCCAGCTCTCATTACCCAATTATAGTACTCTATTAAGTTGGTCTGACAAGATCTTCTCGAGATGAACCCATGCTGCTGCCCATCTTGGGGGCCATTTACCTCAAGAAATGTGACCAGTCTGCTTTAGGATCACCTCCATAAGTGTATCCACTATGGAGGTGAGACTAACAGGTCTCTAGTTTCCCTTGTCCCTAGGTCCTCTTTTGTGTATAGGCACCACATGAGCCATCCTCCAGTCCTGTGGTACACACCCTGTGTTCAGGGAGATATTGAACAAGTCTGCCAGTGGTCCGGCCAACACCTCCACCATCTCCCTCAGCATCCTGGGATGAATGCCATCAGGACCTGGTGTCTTGTCCACCCTAAGTGCCTTCACACCCTCTAGTACCCTGCTCTCCACAAACTCCCCATCTGTCAACTCTCCCCCCCCAACTTTCCCACCCTCCTGGTCCACAGAGGCAATGGACCACCCTCCTTCTGAGTGAACACAGAACAAAAGTATTCATTCAATGCTTCCGCCTGTTCCATACCCTTTTCTACCCACTCCCTGCCCCTCCTGATCTGTACTATTTGGTTCTTGCCTCTCTTTTTCTCACTCACGTACCTGAAAAAATATTTTTCCCCTCACTTGATGCCTTGATCCAGTCTTAACTCTCTGGAGGCCTTGGTCTCTTACCAGTTTTGTTACCTCCTCAGCCTCCTCACATATTCCTCCCTATTCTCCACACTATTGGTTCTCTTGAATTTTTGAAATGCCACTTTCTTTGCCCTCACCCCCTCCAAGACTTTCCTGTTCAGCCAACATGGCTTCTTAGCTCTGTTCTTCTTACTCCAAGTCCTGGTACAAGTCTCCATAGTTTCCTTCAGTCCAAGTTTGATAATATCCCATTCTGTTGTGCATCCATTCCTGGTCTTATTTCCTCTGGGCACCCTTTCAGTATTTCCCGAATCTTCCCAATGTCCGCCTGTCTGAAGTCCACCACCTTAGTCACTGATCCTACAAACTTCCTGCTCAAGCTGAGCATGAACCACACCAAATGGTGGTCGCTCCCAGCTAGTGGATCCTTCACTCTAAGTTCCCTCACTACCTCCCCATTTGAAAATACCAGGTCAAGTTGTATTATCCAGCCTATTTGGCACGCTAACCAACTGCGATGAAAGACTGTCTTGAAACACATCTAGCAGTATCTGCTCCCTGGTAATACAGGTGGCTGAGGTACTCCAATCCACCCCAGGCAGATTGAAGTCCCTAAAAATCACCACAGTCCCCTTTTTACATACCAGCTGAATCTGTTCCGCCAACTCCCTATCCAACTCCTTGGACTGAGCTGGTGGTCTATACACCACCCCCAACCTCAGTTTTCTGCCCCTACAGTCTAGGAACTACATCCATAGCACCTCCCTTACATAAACTGCCACCCCTCCCCAACCCTCTGTCCTTCCTATAATTCTGTACTCTGGGATCACCAGATCCCAGTCATCGTGTTGGGAGGCCCAGGTTTCTGTTATGGCCACAGTGTCTACCATCCCTTCAGCTAAGAGAGCCTGGAGCTCGGACATCTTGTTACTTAGGCTCCTCGCATTCAGGGACACCACCCTCCAGCCAGTACCATTCTTCTCTCCACCCATAATCCCCTTAACCTGACCCCTCCCATAGAGGGGATATAACACAATATACATACATAAGATATGACTAATGGACACAAAATTGATGACTTTCATGTTGCCAGGGTTTCACTTTGAGAACACACATTGATTGGCTCTTTGATATAAACTGGCAAACTTCCCAAACTTTGTGGTGGTAATAATCTTTGATTTTTTTCCTTCATTCATAAATTCATCTACTTCTGAAATTCCTCATGTACAGTACAACTGTTTGTCATGTCCTCTGTACCAAATGTATTTTGTGTAATTTTAAATTGTAGATCTTCAGTAAGGTTTTGGTCATTCAAAATATTAAACAACATTAAAAATTAAAATCAGAAGAGGGGGAGGTGACCAGCGGGGGTTCCACAGGGATTGGTGATGGGTCCAGTTCTATTCAATGTCTTCATAAGTGACATTGCAGAGGGACTGGAGGGAAAAGTATGCCTGTTTGCTGATGACACCAAGATCAGTAACAGAGTCAACACACAGGAGGGGCTAGATAAAATGAGAAACGACCTAAGGCTACTTGAGGAATGGTCAGAGGTTTGGCAGTTGGGATTCAATGCTAAAAAGTGCAAGATAATGCACCTGGGACACAGAAACCCAAGAGAGGAATACAGGATGGGGGGGCAGCAGGTTCTAGCCACCACAAGTCAGGAGAGAGACCTGGGGGTTATCATATCCGATGACCTAAAGTCAGCCAAACAATGCGAAAAAGCAGTGGGGAAGGCAAACAGAATACTGGGGTGCATAGGAAGGGGAATAACCAGTAGGAGGAGTGAAGTGGTGATGCCACTGTATAGACCACTGGTGATGCCTCATCTGGAATACTGTGTCTAATTCTGGAGACTGCATCTCAGGAAGGACATAGACAGAATGGAATCAGTCCAGAAAGGAACAAAAAAAATGATACATGGACTGCTCCACAAGCCTTATGAGGAAAGACTCAAGGAACTAAACATCTATTCACTGGAAGAGAGAGAGAGAGAGGGGGGATATGATAGAGACTTTCAAATACCTTAGCGGAATAAACAGGGTACAAGAGGGGAGCATATTTCAGAGAAGAAAGTGCACGAGGACAAGGGGACATAACATGAGGCTGGAGGGAGGGAGGGAGGCTTAGAGGGAATGCTGGGAAGTATTTTTTCACAGAAAGGGTGGTGGATCCATGGAACAACCTACCAGCGGAAGTGGTGGAAGTGAAAACAATATGGGGAGTCAAAAGTGCAATGGATAAGCATAAAGGCACCCTGCTGAACAGCAGAGCAGGGGAAAGGCAGTCCAGATAAGAGTAGGGATTGCCAAACCAAGTAGGGAAATGGGCAGACTAGGTGGGCTGTATGGTCCTTATCTGCCGACAGATTCTATAACAAGTCCCCCATTATCCTTCTACTGTGCAGCCTCTATGGTATACACCCAGTATGCCTTTTTATTCCAGGCCTGCAAACCCTCCAATTATCCTAGATGCTTTTCTCTGCTACTCTTTCAGTCCTATTTCTGACTCCTACAAGCAAAGCTCCTCAAAATTATGAACAATAAAATATGTTTTATATAGAGGAAGTAGGATACCTTCTATTTATCTTCTTTTTATACTTTATTTAGAGGGAATTTTATCTGACAGTAGGATCTTTGTCCCTTGGACTTTATCAGCTCCTCTACCCTTGACATCAGAATCATTTGTTTATGACTACACACTCTTGCTGTGGAAATGATTATGACATCACGGATGATGACGCGGTCGCATGCAGTCAAGCAGCATCAGATGAAGTCCAAGGCACAAGGATCATATTTTCAGATGAATGTCCTTTTTATTAAAATGTAATGAAGATAAATACAGGAAACAGGTACAATATAAGCTGAAGTGAGTCTGAATACAGAAGTTCTTCTTGAGGTGTCAGTATCTCTTTTATTTACAGTTTTTTCCCTGTGCCTGTCACCATCCGGCTCTTGGACCCTTCTCAGGCACCCACTCTGTCTCAAGCCTGTCACTTTGCAACTTCCTGGGATTTCCCTTCCTCCTGACAGTTGCCCATGGTATCCCCTTCCCACAGTGGAGGTTGATAGGACTGTACCACATCCCATTGAATCCAGCAAGTTGCTTGGCACTGGGAGGGAGCCCAGGTCAGCAGGTGCAGGGTCAGGAATCAGACCATGTTCACCATGCTGCAGTGGTTGGGGTCTTTCTGTTTATCTACCCACCCTTTTGAGACACACTGGCTGCAGGTGGGGTGCACACATGATGTGCGCCAACACCTGACCCAGTCAGTCAGCATCTCTCCCTCAAGTGAGCATGCTCCTGCCTGTCCCAACATCCATGGTCACCGAAGTGGTGGTTGCACGGCAGAACATTGCCCGTTCCCTTCCCCAAGGAGGAGAGCATAGTATGGGACACTCAATCCTCCTCCCCCTAACTGTCCGTCTGATGACCTAGGCTCATTCCGAAACCTGGGTCACTGATGTCGTAAGCAGTAGTGCTACCACGGCGTCAACAGGCCAGCTCTGCCAACATCTCTTTAAACTGGGTCCCTTTTGCCCATCACTGGTGTCTGTCTAGGTGGAAGTTAAAGATCCACAGTACTTCTCAAAATAGTACAGGAATCATCTCTGGTGTCCTGGCCAATAGTTCCTCTTTCAACTGTACATGCTTCAATGCAACATGAGCGTACGTGTGGCATTTGCTGCTGCATGTGTACTGCACAGTGTACCTAACAGTGTTTGACTCATAGCTCTGTAAAGGGCTATGAGAAACAGTCTGTAAGAAAGGTACATTATAAAAACAAATGATTTTTTACTGCAATGTGGATGTGTAACTGACTTTTTGTCATTGTCAGTTTTAAATTGTTTTTGCAATTTCTGACCAGCGAATCGAAGCTGACGCAGCTGCTAGAGGATGTGGTGGGCGGGAACTACCAGACACGAGTTATCTGCCTCATCGGCCCAACCCAGAGCCCCAGCGCCTGGCTGCCATATTGAAGACCTGCTCTGCTCTGTCGCAAGTTAAAAACTTCCCTGTGTTGTATGACTACTTTGTTGAGGTGTGTTTTTTTTTGTTGTAATGGAATGAACCTCTGTTTGATCTCTGTCTTAGGTTGCTCATAAAATGATGCCAGTTTGCTCTCTTCCAGCTCAGGCTGAGATGCATTCCTCTGTACTGATGGTACCTCTGTTCTCCATGGTGTTTGTGGCCCTCCTCCTTTTTATTCCAATAAACCCTGGGTGGGATATTCAGACTGCACCAGGCAGGGGCGCAAGCCTGGGCACAGTGCAGTTGGGCTGCGCGAGGGCATGGACCATGCGATATTCAATGGTGCTGCGCCATGGTTCAGCACCATTGAATACCGCACTGAGGGCGCATGCACTGTGCCAGTGCAAGTGGCAGGAGAGGGGGCCTGGGGGATGTGCCAGTGCAAGTGTGGTTGCTCTAGGCACATCAACCACGATATTCAGCACTGGGCATACAAATGAGGCCATTATGCATGCAAGGTGTAAATGTGGTAATTTGCATGTTATTATGACTCCATTTGCATGTGGTCCACTGATCCCCAGTGACTTGCGCCTGGCGCCCTGCCAGGCTGCAGCCATTAGGGATGCATGCCCTACAATCCCTTGTCGGACCCCGCACCCATATGCCCGATCGCGGACATAAGTTAAGAATATCCCTGGTGGTCCAGTGGACCACTCTCCAATGCCCGATTACAGGCGGAAATAGAAAACGCAATCCTGGTGGTCCAGTGGTACCCCCTTCCTACCTGCCCACTTGAGGTCCCCAGCCACCCAGCACCCCCCAGTAAGTGGCGGATGGGGGCACCCCACCCACATGCCGCCCGGCCACCCGCCGACTGACAGTGTACAGTACTGTCTGTATGCCTATTGGTCCACTGCATGGGCCAATGGGTCTGCAGATCATATTGTAATACACAGGCCCGATATGTTAATGAATGTGTTCATTCACATATCGGGCCTGTGTAGTACAGTATGGTCTGCATGCCCATGGCCGCGCGGTCAGACCAATAGGCGACAGACAGTACCGTACGCTGTCAGTGAGCCGGGCGACCAGGTGGCATGCGGGTGGGTGCCGCCGCTGACTGGGGTGGCTGGGATGGGGACCCCAGTGGGCTGGCGGAGAGGGGTACCACTGAACCACTCAGGATTTGCTTATATTTCCACCCGTGATCGGGTGCTGGGGGGGGTGTTCCACTGGACCACCAGGGATATATGTAACATATTAAACACAATCATAAATGAGTAAGACTTCAGTCCAATAGTCCATAAAAATCTTGAATGGTCTTTATTCTTATAAATTCGCACCATTCATATTCAACCTGCAACAGTTTCTTAGTTTCACACCACTTCTTCAGGCAGATTTACAATGCAGTGCTGACTCTAAATATAAACAAATAATCAAATCAAAATCTTATGTTTATATTCTTTTATCCTTTTAAACTTAGTTAATACACAGTTTTACAGATACCAAACTCTCACTACAAAAGAGGATCTTACTCTTAGTTGTGCTCTAATTACTAACAAAAAACTTCATTATTATTAAATTAATTTTTTTAACCATTTTTCAATTTTTAGTTTTCATTTAGTTATATATTTTAAACCATATTTCTCTTTATTATAACAACACTACTGTACTGTATATAAACTGCATACCTGCTTTTAATGCTTCTTTTTCACAGTTAAATTCACATTGTATATTCAAATTTCAGCTTCAATTTGCTGTGTTCTTAATGAAAACATAAATAATGTTATAATTCAGTTCCTTATTCATACAATCATTGTTTATATGTTTGTGTGTAGTTTGCTACTTACTATAACACTGTTTAATTCAGACGTGTATTTGTTGGGTAATAATTACATCTGTCTTATTCTTCTGTGCTAATTTGCCAGTTTATCCCAAGATATTCATCAAAGTCTTAATTTATTGAAAGCCCTTGTAATCAGATTTAAAAAGGTTTTTATATTAAACAAATTCCTTGTTTTTATTCTGTTTTCTTGTTGTAAATTGAAACTCATTTAAGGTGTTTTTACCTTTAGATATATGCTTCTATGAGCTGGTCTCCTGTGATTCACTTGTTAATGTTTCATTAAATTGTTATAACGTTCTCTACGGATAAACAAAACAATTTCTTTTAGTTGTAATCAAGATACTTTATAATGTTGTCTTATGTATATCAATGTAGGCTCCTTTATTAATGTTAACCATTACATTTTACTTATTTTATATTGCTTAGCAATTATGCTTTGTCCTCTAATTACCCATTAATGTTTTCATTAGTAATCTTTAGAGTTTACCTGCTTATTTTACTGCTTCATTTCTTCCTGTTCAACAATGGTTATGGGCTACAATGAAATGAAATACATGGATGCAGTGTTACTTAGCATGTAAGAAGGATCGTATCTTATTTATTTGTCTACGAGATACCATTAAATATTTTAGTTATTTCAGTTAATAACCAAGTTTTTCAAGATTCCTACCTGGCTAGAATGCCATTCTGTGACCATCTTCTGTAAAGAAAGGAGCGGTCTGAGCCTTTGATTCTGCGCGGTTTAAAAAGACCGCAAAATTGGCAGGGGGAACAAACGTCACTTCTGACATCACACCTAATACTAGAATAGGTGTTGCCTTGATGTTATAGAAATGTGAAATTGCCAGTGTCCACCCTATAGCCAAGTGGCTAGAGATGTTGAGACTCACATGGTAATGAGGTGGTCGACGGTTCGCCCCCCCACCCATGACTTTTTGCCAAATTAGAATAGTTTTTATAAAATATACTGTTTTAAATGTATTACAAATTTGATTCATCTTTTTAAATTGATCCTATCTATGAGAGAAGAGTTAGGGGAATTCAAATCAAATCTAAAATGGGGTGAAGTTTATACCACATATTATTATTATCTAAGTCAAATATTTTAAGGGAGAATAATTCTGTAAATAATGGAAGTTGCAAGTTAAAGTTAAAGTAATACCCTCGTAATTATATGAATTGAATTTTCACTATGTTAATGAAATAAAAACTGTTTTGTTTCATTTACTGTGGTGGTGTTCCATGATAATACGTAACTTTCATAAATTATTTTTAATGAAACTTAACTGGCGGATAAAATACCGCTTTCAGCTATTATTTGACTATATTTCCAATGTTATAAAAGCAAATCCATTTTATGTTGGTAACGTGAATTCATATTCATTAAGCATATGAAGTGTTTCAGCTTAGCCTGAGGTTCGGATCCCATCTCCAGCCATTGTGTTGTAACTAAAAACAACAAATTACTATATATACTTAATGCTCAAATTATTTAAACAATTATTGTTCAAATCTCATTCCATGGGTTTCCCCTTTATAAGAATTATACAATGTTTCTAGCATAGTTTCAAAAACTCATGTATATGTCCATCACCAAAACAAGTTCCAATTACAGGATTCATTCCTCCCAAATCTCGGATTGGTACTGTCCATTGTGTAAATCCAATACACTTCGCTTCTTAATAACAGGTCATCCCATGATGTGTTTTGTCCTGATGGTTCATTAATCCTTTCAAGTCCCCAAAATCTCAGGGACGCTGGTGAATGTCCTTCTCTATTAAAATGTTTAGCCACTGATGATCTCTCGTCTCTCAACCAGATGTCACTTTCATGTTCACTTATTCGAACCCTTAACTCATTGTAGCCTTTCCCACATATAGCTTGACACAAGGACACTGTAATATGTAAATTACATGATGTGATTTACATGTAATATGTTGATTAATATTGTATAATATCTTGGCTGAAGACACCAGGAGAAAGGACTGCTGTGTGACTGGACTTCTCTGCTGGGACTATATTGCCCTCCTTCCCTCCCCTCCACCCGCCCACCAAAAGCTAGTTCTATTTTTATAGGCACAGGATTTGACTGACAACAGGAACTTCCTGTTTGGGAGCAGGAAGTGAGTGGTCACAGAACCACCAAAGACCCACCATCCTAGAAGGACAAGAGTAGCCTCCGGCCCCCTCTAGCTGCTGGAGGTCTGCCTCTGAGCAAGTAAGTGGTCTACTGAGAAATATAGGATATTCTTGTCTCAGAACAGGACAATCAGGAGCTTAAAGGGCACACAGGCAGAAAGTAAGGAGAGAGAGAAAAAAAACAGAGGAAAAAGTAAGGATTGAAAACAGTTAAGGGGCCAGAAATAAGACATGATTGGAGTGGTGCAGTGCAGTGGCTGTGGAGCAGCAGTCTTCCGGGAGATATTCTGGAGGATGCAGTGTTGTCCAATCTGCAGGCACCTCTCTGGGCTGAGCGAGGAGGTTGCTCATCTCCAGGCTGAGTTGACCAGGATTTGTGGGACATCCTCTTCCATCCAGGGACCACCAGTGCCACTGCCATTGCCTCAGAGGTTGCCAAGAAAAAGGAACGGTTGGACCACAGTGGGCTCAGGGAGGGTGAGGTGGTGGAACAGAGGTGCATCCCCTCCTGCTGTACCTCTCCACACCCTATGCCATTCTGGCAAAGTGTGGTTCCTCTATGGAGGCACCCACAGTGGAGACCAAGGAGGATGCTGGGAACCTCCACAAAGGAGACCCACAGGAGGGTGGCAGGGGACCCTGCAGGGGAAGGAAACAACTCCTGGTGGGGGACTCCATTGTTAGGAAGGTAGAACTGGGGGAGGAAGGGGAGAGGGAGGTAAGGTGCCTGCCTGGCACCATGGCTTGGAGGGACAGGGAGCAAATCCTCAGAATTGCTGGAGCAGCTGCACAGGGGAGGGAGCTGGATGTCATTGTCCACCTAGGGACAAATGACCTGGCTAAAAAAGGGATTAGAGAAGTGCAGGAAGAGTTTGTGGAATTGGGGAGGGGCCTTAGTCAAGTAGCACGCACGGTAACCTTCATGGAGGTGCTGCCCATCTATGGCATAGGAGAGGCTAGGGTGTTCCGCACCATTGGATCCAATCAGTGGTTGAAAACTGTGTGGAGCTCAGGGATTTGGCTTCATTGGGGACTGGGGTCCACCTGGAGTAATTCAAGCCTATACTGGCATGATGGGCTGCATCTGTCCGGGAGGGGAACCAGGATCCTAGGTGATAGGTTTAAATGCTCCATTGGCAAGCTTTTAAACTAGCCAAGGGGGGAAGCACTGGAAAGGAGCAGGGAAATCCTAGCCCCCCCCAAATAATTACGGTAGTAAGTGTGGCAAACACCAACATAGAGGTGTCGATAGGGAGAAGGGCAGGGGGTAAATGGAGAAAGTGACAAAGACAAGAAGGACAGGGATGGGGCAAAAGTGGGTAAAGCCATCAGGAAATGGAGGGTAATGAGCACCAATGTCTGTAGTCTGGGCAACAAGCTCCCTGAGCTGGTGGCCTTGATGGAAGAGGATGCCTGGATATCGAGAGCAGTCACAGAAACATGGTACACAGAGAACCATGACTGGGATGTTACATACCAGGTCACGAACCTACAGGAGAGACAGGCAGGGAGAAGAGGGGAGGAGTAGCTCTCTATGTAAAGGAAGGGATAAAAGCAACTGAACAAAAGAGTAAACAGGGAGGAGAGGAGGCACTGTGGGTCACCTTGGAGACTAGAAAGGGCACCACAATCCGCACACGGATTGTGTACAGACCCCCATGTCAGGGGGAGGGAATGGACAAGGATATGATAGAAGGCATTCTTAGAGTGGCAGAAAAAGGGGAGATACTATTGATGGGAGACCTGAATATGCCAGATGTTAACTGGAGCACATTTGCAGCCACATCCAAGAGCAGGGCCATTCTTGATGCCCTACAGGTGGCAGGCATTAGACAGCTAGTTTTGGAACCCACTCATGAGGGAGCAATCTTAGACCTCATACTCTCAAATGGGGGCAGTGAGAGGATCTCAGATCTAGAAGTGGGTTGCCATCTGGGGACAAGTAACCATCAAACAGTATGGTTCACATTAAACTCAGCTACAGAATCAAGCCATACAAAAGTGAGGGTACTGGACTTTAGGACAGCTGACTTTGAATGATGGGAGAGTGCCTCAGAAAAGCACTAACAAACAGGCTAGAAGGAGGTGTGGAGCAACAATGGGGAATCATCAAAACTGCCATCACAGAGGCAACAAGCCTTTGTGTGAAGCAAATAAACAAATCAAAATGAAAGAAAAAGCCACTATGGTTCTCAAAAGAGGTGGCTGTGAAAGGAAGAAAAAGATAGCATTCCAGAAGTATAAGGAAACACAGAAGGAGCAGGACAGAGACCTGTACCAGTTAAGGCAGAAGGAAGCAGGGAGAGAAGTCAGAATAGCAAAGGCCCAAACTGAGGAAAAGATAGCCAACTCAGTTAAGAAGGGGGATAAAACCTTTTATAGGTACATCAGCGAGCATAGAAAGACAAAGGGAGGGATAGTGAGGCTGAATAGAATGAACGGTGGGTGGGCAGAGGGGGACAGTGAAAAAGCAGGGATACTGAATGAATATTTCTGCTCAGTATTCACAAAAGAGGAGGGGGAAGTGCCTAATCAAATTAACAGAAGCACTCTTGATAGGGGGGTCAATCCCAGTCATTTCACAGAAGAAAGGGTTCTGCAAGAACTCCTAAAACTGAAGGTGGACAAAGCAATGGGTCCTGATGGAATTCACCCTAGAATTCTAAAAAGAATTAAGGGAGGAACTAGTGAAACCACTGGCTACTCTTTTAATAAATCATGGGAGGATAGTGGTACCGAGGACTGGAGGAAGGCAGATGTGATTCCCTTCACAAAGTGGGACCAAGACAGAGGCAGGAAACTACAGACCTGTCAGTCTGACCTCTGTGGTAGGGAAAGTGATGGAGTCACTTCTGAAGGAAAGAATAGTTGAGTACCTAGAGGCCAGTGGAGCACAGGACCCTGGGCAGCATGGATTCACAGTGGGAAGGTCATGTCAGACAGATCTAATAGATTTCTTTGACTGGAGTGACCAAAGTAGTAGACCAGGGAGGGGCTGTGGACATGGTCTACTTAGACTTTAGCAAGGCATTTGACACAGTCCCACACAAAGATTAATAGTCAAATTAACCAGCCTGGGAGTGGGTCCCAGGGTGGTAGCCTGGGTAAAACATTGGCTGCACAATGGACACAGAAGGTAATTGTAAATGGAGTCCACTCTGAAGAAAGAGAGGTTACTAGTGGGGTACCGAGGGTTCAGTATTGGGTCCAGTGCTTTTAATGTCTTCATCAGTGACATTGCAGAGGACTGGAAGGAAAAGTATGCCTTTTGCAGATGACACAAGATCTGCAACAGGGTTGATACACAAGGAGCGTGGAAAGGATGAAAAGGGACTTACCAAGGTTGGAGGAATGGTCAGAAGTATGGCAGCTAGGATTCAATGCAAAGAAGTGCAAAATAATGCACCTGGGAAACAAGAACCCAGAGGAAGAATACACAATGGGTGGGGAGGTAGTAACAACAACAAAAAAGGAAAGGGACCTGGGGGTAATCATATAAGATGGCCTTAAGGTTAGCAAGCAATGTGAGAAGGTAGTAGGGAGGGCTGGGTTTATACTGGGTTGTATAGGGAGAGGCAACAGCAGCAGAAAACAGGAAGTTATTATCCCTCTGTACAGACAGTTTGTGAGACCCCATCTGGAGTACTGAGTCCAGTTCTGGAGACCCCATCTCGGCAAGGACATAGACAGCATAGAGGTAGTCCAGAGGAGGGCAACTAAAATGGTGCAGGGTCTGCAAGAGAAGCCGTATGAGGAGAGACTAAAGGAGCTTAATATGTATATCCTTGAGGAAAGAAGGGAGAGGGGGGATATGATAGAAACTTTTAAGTGCCTCAGTGGAATCAACAAAGTCCAAGAGGGTAGCATCTTTCAGAAAAAGAGACTTGCAAGAACAAGTGGACACAATTTAAAGATAGAAGGAGGGTGGTTCAGGGGCAATGTGAGTAAGTATTATTTCACAGAGAGGGTAGTGGATGCATGGAACAGCCTTCCTGAGGAGGTTGTAGGGTCTAAAACTGTGGGAGAATTCAAGAATGCATGGGACAGACATAAGGTAATTCTGGTGGGGGGTAGGAAGAAATAAGCTGTTGGTTAACTATGATCTATGGCCTATCCTGTAGGCAGGGAAATGGGCAGACTAGATGGGCCAAGCGGTCCTTATCTGCCGTCAAAGTCTATGTGTTTCTTGTTTGTGTATGGATGCTCAAAAATCACTTTTTTTGTTGTGTTGTTACAATGACAGCATTGTCCACAAGGAAAACTTCCTTCTTTTAAGGGTCCTAATAATAGCTGTTTTCCTTGTATAGGTGTAGTATCCCTATTGATGTGTTCTGTTTGTACTAATTTGTCACAAAGTGTCGAATTTCTCTTAGATGTTATCAGTGTTTTTTCTTCAAATCTAATATTTGAGCCCTCACCTGACTGTAGAATATGCCAATTGTCTACTAGTGTACCCTTTATTTTATTACTTAAATGGCTATAAACAATGGAAAACACTATCCTATTGTCTTTAGTGTTTTTAGTGTTTTTATCCTCTTTTTTTAAATAATGTTTCCCGTGGCATTTGGTTAACTACTGAGACTGATTCTTCTATATTGTTATGTTTATACCCTCTCTGTTGGAATCTTTTCCTTATGTTCTATGTTTCTTTTCTAAAAACTTCCTCTGTAGTACTATTTCTCTTTGCTGTTATAATTTGTGACTTAGGAATGCTTTATTTTAATTTTGGATCATGGTAACTTGTGTAATGCAAAAGTATGTTTCTGTCTGACTCTTTCCGATGAAGTTTTGTTTCCAAATTGTTAATTGTTTTTGTAGATTAGTAAATCTAAAAAAGTCACTTGTTGTTTATCTGATACCATTGAAAAAGTTAAATTTGCGTCCCTGCTGTCTAAATAGATTTTAAATCCTTCCAATTCGTCTATAGTTCCATCCCATAATAATAGTACATCATCTATAAACTGTTTCCAAGTACTGATATTTTTAAAAAAATGGATTATTATTTGCATCTAAAATATGCGTTTTTTCATAATTCCACATGTATAAATTCACGTAGGATGGTGCCATAATACTCCCCATAGCTGTACCATGAGTTTGTAAATAAAATGTGCCTTCAAAGTTAAAATAGTTTATTTGTAACACTAGTTCTGATAAGCCTATCAAAAAGTCTGTTTCTGGGAATTTATCATTCCTATTCTGTAATGCTTGCCTTAATGACATCAATCCTTCTTCATGTGGGATGCTGGTGTAAAGATCTTTTATATCAAGGGAAACCAGCCAAATACTATCTATATTTATAATGTTTCCATTTATTTCTTCTAATATTTCTATAACATGGCTGGTGTCCTTGATATAAGTGTCCTTTTTTTTTAACTTCATGTTGTATGTGAAAGTCTACATACTTTGAGAGGGGCTCCAAAATGGAATCAGTTCCTGATACGATAGGTCTGCTTGGTGGTTTCTGTGGATTTTTATGCATCTTTGGTAGAACATAGAATTTGGGTACTCTAGGTTTTTTTTTTAGTTAACATAACTTTTTCTGTCTCTGTGCACCATCCCTGTTCCACTGCTCCTTCTAAAAAATCTTGTATCTCTCCCTTAATCTCGTCCATTGGGTCATTTTCTAGTTTTAAGTAGCACCCAGTGTCATCCAATTGTCTATGACATTCAGTCTTATAGTTTTGATAATCCCACAGCACTATTCCTCCACCCTTATCTGCTGGTTTGATTACTATTGATTTATCATCCTCTAGATCTTTTAGAACTTCCCTTTCCTTTTTGGTTAAATTATTATATTTGGGAAATTTAGATTTCTTCTGTAACATGTCTTTTATTTGTTTATCCATCACCTTAATATAGGTTTCCACCACTTCTTTCCCTTTAGGTGGTGTAAAATCTGATTTTATACCCAATTTCTTTTTCAATTCTTGTTTTCTCGTTTGAGGTACTTCTGGTCTATCTTGAAACCAGTCCGCTAATCTGAGTTTTCTGTAAAATTTCTCCCTTAAAATATTTGACTTAGATAATAATAATAATATGTAGTATAAACTTCACCCCATTTTAGATTTGATTTGAACTCCCCTAACTCTTCTCTCGTAGATAGGAACAATTTAAAAAGATGAATCAGATTTGTAATACATCTACAACAGTATATTTTATAAAAACTATTTCAGCAAAAAGTCGTGGGCGGGGGGGCGAACTGCCGACCACCTCGTTACCATGTGAGTCTCAACATCTCTAGCCACTTGGCTATAGGGTGGACACTGGCGGTTTCACATTTCTATAACATCAAGGCAACACCTATTCTAGTATTAGGTGTGATGTCAGAAGTGACATTTGTTCCCCCTGCAATTTCACGGTCTTTTTAAACCATGCAGAATCAAAGGCTCAGACCGCTCCTTTCTTTACAGAAGACGGTCACAAAATGGCGTTCTAGCCAGGTAGGAATCTTGAGAAACTTGGTTATTAACAGAAATAACTAAAATATTTAATGGTATCTCATAGACAAATAAATAAGGTATGATCCTTCTTACATGCTAAGTAACACTGCATCCATTTATTTCATTTCATTGTAGCCCATAACCATTGTTGAATGGGAAGAAATGAAGCAGTAAAATAAGCAGGTAAACTCTAAAGATTACTAATGAAAATATTAGTGGGTAATTAGAGGACAAAGCATAATTGCTAAGCGATATAAAATAAGTAAAATGTAATGGTTAACATTAATAAAGGAGCCTATATTGATATACATAAGACAACATTATAAAGTATCTTGATTACAACTGAAAGAAATTGTTTTATTTACCCGTAGAGAACGTTATAACAATTTAATGAAACACTAACAAGTGAATCACAGGAGACCAACTCATAGAAGCATATATCTAAAGGTAAAAACACCTTAAATGAGTTTCAATTTACAACAAGAAAACAGAATAAAAACAAGAAATTTGTTTAATATAAAAAACCTTTTAAATCTGATTACAGGGGCTTTCTATAAATTAAGACTTTGATGAATATCTTGGGATAAACTGGCAAATTAGCACAGAAGAATAAGACAGATATAATTATTACCCAACAAATACACATTTGAATTAAACGGTGTTATAGTAAGTAGCAAACTACACACAAACATATAAACTACGACTGTATGAATAAGGAACTGAATTATAACATTATTTATGTTTTCATTAAGAACAAAGCAAATTGAAGCTGAAATTTGAATATACAATGTGAATTTAACTGTGAAAAAGAAGCATTAAAAGCAGGTATATAGTTTATATACACTATAGTAGTGTTGTTATAATAAAGAGAAATATGGTTTAAAATATATAAATAAATGAAAACTAAAAGTTGAAAAATGGTTAAAAAAATTAATTTAATAATGATGACCTTTTTTGATAGTAATTAGATCACAACTAAGAGCAGGATCCTCTTTTGTAGTGAGAGTGTGGTGTCTGTAAAACTGTGTATTAACTAAGTTTAAAAGGATAAAAGAATATAAACATAAGATCCTGATTTGATTATTTGTTTATGTTTAGAGTGAGCACTGTATTGTAAATCTGGCCTAAAGAAGTGGTGTGAAACTACAAAACTGTTGCCGGCTGAATATGCGTGGAGCAAATTTATAAGAAGAATAAAGACCATTCAAGATTTTTATGGACTATTGGACTGTAGTCTTACTCATTTATGATTGTGTTTAATATTTTTACCAATAGTAAGATGGTTCAGCTGTATAGAGTTTATAACAGGGCAACCTATACCAACAAGTAATAGAATATATGTAACATATGCCCGTGTGGAGAGTGGTCCACTGGACCACCAGGGATATTTTGGACTTATGCCCGCGATCAGGTGAGGGGGGGCACAATGCTTCCAGGGCAGGGAGCTTGTGGGCAGTGTTATGGGTGGGCTGGTGGTCACCCACGACTGGCAGCTGCCATGTTGTGCCCTGCCATACGACAGCTCACCTGTGGGTGGCTAGGACTTGCTCCTGGTTTTCCCAGGCACAACTTTGCACCCCCCCTGAGTGGTGCAAAATGGAGTTGTGCCAGCATATGCGCCACACATCTCGGGCTGAATATCGGGATGTGTCGCATATGGATGGGCACGCCCGCCATGCTTGCGCTGCATACATTACAGATGCGCCACGGTGCATTGGGAGTTGTGCAGCACAACTTGCCCCTTTGAATATCGCACCGAGGCACATTGGTGGGTTGCATATGGCGCAACCCTTTTGAATATCCCACCCCCTGTCTTTTCTACCCTGGATGGTGCTCCTCTTGAGGAGGTCTCCTCCTTCAAGTGCCACAGTGTGTGTCTGGGTATATACTTGGAATTTTCATCATACACTGATATCATTCATGAGAAGTTCCACCCCAAACTTGGCACTGTATACCACAACAAATCTTCCTTCCCACTCCCAGTCCACTGTGAGAGCCTTCTTAAAATGATATTGCAGGTGCCTGACTGCGCAGATGTGACCTATGGCACAGACCCTAAATCCTCCCTGGCCAGACTAGACCGTCTTCCAATCTTTCTGCTGATTTTCCACAATCTCCCCCATACTCAGTACTGCCATGTTCCCATCATACCTGCATGTTTGTGCCCCATCACCCCAGTTCCCATCAGCACCCTGCCCACCAGCCCCATCACCCACCACTTACCTGGCCTCTGGTGATCCCCCTTGGATTGTCCCTGTGGTGGACGAGAGGAGGGAGGCCCCGCCTCCCCACCCACAGTGACCACATCCAGGTTTTGAAAGCCAGGATCCAGTTGATAGTCGGGGCCTGCAAAAGGCAGAAGCTTTGCCCTGCCAGAGGGGTGCCCAATTTTCTCATTTTTGTACTCAGTCCCATCCACCTCCCCAATGTTGGGCCATGCTTCATCAGATCTTGTGCATTCTAGCACACCCCTGTGGAAGAGGCAAGATCCCTGGCCCACCACAGGGGTCAATAGAGTGGCAGAACCCAATGCGATCCCTCCCAGGTAAGGAGTGCTGCTGCATTGCAGCACCCCAACCCTCAGGGCTGCCTGACTGGCTTCCGAGGCTTGCTTCCAAACCCAAGTTGCCAGGGTGGGAGCATGCAGTGCTACTCACTGGCCCATCAGGCAGCCCTGTCATCACTGCCATTTTCATCAATGACTCTCTCTCTCTCCCCTCTTAAATTGCTAGTTTCTCTTGCACTGCATCTCCATTCTGTCCAAGTAATGGCATTCCTACCTCCACTCCTAGCTCTACTCTTGCCTTTCTGCACTCCCTCATGCCAGTTTCTCTGCCCCTCAGACTTCTGCTCCTTCTTCATACCTTACTGCTGGTTCTCTGCTGACCAATCTGCCTTCTCAGTATGTTGTTCCTCCTTCTGGAATAATCTCCTTGCATCTATTTACCTATCCACCTCTTACCTCTCTCTTAAATTCCCCCAAAATAGTCTCTCACTTGCATCCCCACTTATCTCTGTGATACAAGGGTATTGCTTACCACTTGTGTTAGTTTTTTATCTTTGCTGTTTTTATTATGTACATTTGTATTATGCACCATTTTTGAATATTATTGCACCATTTTGCATTTTTTACATCATTTTTGATGCATTCCTGCATCACTTCGCTCTGTTTATACTTTAGTATCACTGCACTTTCTTTAATGTATTGCACCAATTTTGTGTTCTTGCTTATCCCTATGGTTGCCCTGCCTCTGGGACACACTTATAAACAAGTTTTGGCTCAGTGAGCTTTTACCAGCTTACAGTTTCTAACTAACTAAATACATAAATAATAGTCCCGTCTGGGTACAAGTCCATTTGGGTACACATTCCAGCTCATTGTCATCCCTAGCCAGATGACTGCCACTGCTCCTTCACTGAAACACTGAGTCAGTGGCCTGTTATGAGTTACACTGTGAGTACACTTGCTGTTTCTATGGAGAATCCTGGCCTGCCTATTTTACCAGCCCAGGTTATGATTTCCACTTCCTCTGCTCTCCCAGTGGCTCCAGTGCTTCGCATGCCTGGAGCTCTCTCATTTTTCCCCATGGAACAAGGTCCCAGTACTTTTTCAGATTCCATACAAGAGCCACTCACTATGGTACTCCTTGCATCTCTACCTGCAACACAGCTTGGTAAAAAAGGTCTGTTGCATACTGTCCAAGACAATGCTCCCAAGTGTATATAGGAGCACATTTCTCATTATACATCTTTTTCTCCATCTTGGTACTCTTAGGAATGAAGTGACAGCCCCCCCCCCCATACCTGTCAGACCTGACCCTGGCATTAACCCACCTAACCCTGCAGGGGTGACATCCTTGATTTTGCATTCTGGGAAGGTCCATATAGTGAACTGAGAAACAGGACTGCCTCACACGGGGATGAAGGGGAAGGTCCCTTGAGTTCTGCCAAAACCCCTGAACTTAACCCAGCTGAGGATACTAGATCGCAAAGTTCCAGCTAGCTGACTTATTTGCTACACACAGTGAAACCTTCACAGTGCAGGAATATGGGTCGCCTAAAATTCAGGGGCAACTCTGACCTTTTAGTAGCTTGGAAGATTTTCTGCTCAGTGTGGTTTTTTGTTTTCTAAAGTGCCAGCTGACTTGGACTCAAAGGTTGTGACTTTATACTTTATTTATTTTAACTATTGTGGTTTTAGCTGAAGGGGGAGTTTGGTTTTGTTTATCTTTTATATTTAGTATTAATGTTTATATGGCCCGAGGCTCTGCTTAACTCGGTCGCCAAAATGTGTTGGAGGCCTGCCCCCATGGCTGTGCACTATTCGTCCTCCGCCCCTTTGTCTACTCCCCATTACATTATTCCATCTACCAGCACTGTAGAGCACTGGGTATTGCACGTCGGGTGAGGGGGGATCGGGGCTGCGAATGGCAGAGTTTGAATGAGCGGGGCCATCACATCTGGGTTGTAAGGTCCAGACGACACCCTGGGGTGAAATGGAACCCAGATCATGGCCCCCCATGTCTGGTTCCCATACCCAAGGGCACCACCAATTTGGGTGGGCACGTAGTTCGGGAGGCTCCTGAAGTTCATCCAACTTGAGCGGTGTTATGCAATGCCAGATCCATTAAAAACAAGACTGCAATTATTGCGGATCTTGTAAATTCAGTGGATCTGGTTTGCATCACTGAGGCCTGGCTGGATGAGAACTCTGGCCCTATATTAGAGGCCGCAATTCCAGACGGTTACCCGGTGATTCACCGCTCAAGACTGGATCACGGGGGTTGCGGTCTGTTTTAAGACCGAATTGGGCCTCACGAGTGTACCAGTTGAGGAGATTGAGTCATTTGAGTGTACTGTGGTAGCAGGTGTAGGTTGTAGGATCGTCCTCATCTACTGTCTACCCGGGGATGGGAAACAGTTCCTTCAGGAAGTGGAGGATTTCATCGTTGATGCAGCATTTTAGTCTTCCAGGTTGATGGTCCTGAGTGACTTTAATGCCTGGGTCATGACAAACTCTTGCAATTTGAACAACACTTCCTCCAGTTGATGACATCTCTGGGCCTTACACAGTTAGTTACCACTGCTACCCATAAACATGGTCACTCCTTTGACTTAGTTTTCCTCCTGGGGATCGAAGCCTCGGATCTGGGGGTGTAACCAGTCAGATGATCCAATCACTACATCGTGGGGTTCAATTTTAGTGCCCCCCCAAAGGCCTACCCCTGTGGAGATGGTCAAGTATCGCCTTTTACGAGATGTTATCTCTGAAGGCCTAACGGTGGTACTTGACCTATCGTGTATTCCAGCAGCAAACAGTGACCCAGAGGACCTTGTGGTGGCCTATAATATGGCCATTTCGGTGGCCCTGGATGTCATTGCTCCTGTCTGTGTTTGTCCTCTCTCCCTTTGCCCTCGGTCCCCATGGTTTGATGGGACCTTGAGGGAGATGCAGTGACTAGGACAAAGGATAGAGCACTGCTGGCGGAAATCTGCCCTTGATGCCAAACGCATTAGGTTGATAGACCATTATTAAGCCTATCTATCTGCAATCACCCGTAAGAAGGCAGAGTTCCTGTCCAGGGAGATTGCAGTTGCTCAGAACCAACCAGCTCAGCTTTTCCAAACTGTGGACAGACTGTGCAACCCAGCTTGTCTACAAGTTCGGAAAGTGTTTTTGCAAATAGAGTGCAATGAACGTGCTCGGTTCTTTGTGACTAAGGTGGCTGACATCAGGACAGCTCTCCAGCCAGCACACTCTGTGGGCGCTGATGATGACCAGTGCTTGGCCACTAGCCTCCAGCTTTCCTTGAGTACCTTTGACCACCCTTAGTTCATGGATGTCATGAGGATTGTCCAAGGTGCGCACCCTACATACTGTAGTTTGGACCCAGGACCAACTTCCCTGATTTTGGGTTGTATTGATTTCATTGGTCCGGTCCTTGCACGGATAGTTTGGTGCTCCTTGGAAATAGGTGAGTTTCCTAGCTCCCTGAAGGAGGTGGTGGTAACACCCCTCCTGAAAAAAGCTTCTTTGGACCCAAACTGCCATGCGAACTACAGACCAATCTCTAACCTTCCCTTTTTAAGGAAGGTGGTTGAGAAGGTAGTGGCCATACACATGACATCTATGGGCCCCTCCAGTCCGGTTTCCAAAAGAGGCATAGTACTGAGACAGCGCTGGTCCGGGTGCTCAATGATCTCCTGATGGCTAGAGATCAGAAGAACTGTTCCATCTTGGTCCTTCTTGATCTCTCATCAGCGTTTGACATTGTGGACCATGGGGTTCTGCTTGGTCATCTGAGGTTCATCTGTGGCCTGTCGAGTACAGTCCTCAGGTGGTTTACATCTTTCCTCACCAGAAGAACTCAGAGGGTGGTGTCTGGGATTTATTCTTCGGACCCAATCCATCTGTCTTGTGGGGTTCCTCAGGGATCGGTGCTGTCCCCATGTTGTTCACAGTGCATATGCTGCCCCTCGGAGACATTGTAAGGTGGTATGGGCTGAGGTTTCTCTGCTATGCTAATGATACCCAGCTCTACCTTTCTTTTGCACCTGACCAGAATGGAGCTCTCTCAGTCTTTAATAACTGCCTGGTGGAAATCCAGGAGTGGATGGATTTGAGCTGGTTGAAGCTGAACTCGGGAAAGACTGAAGTGCTGGTTGTGGACCCAGGACGCCAGATGGGAGGGTGGTGGTGGTAGGTTCACCCGCGGGGCTTTTCCTTGGGGGTTTATCACTCCCAGTCTCTGAACAGGTGTGGAACCTGGGGGTAATCTTTGATGAAGGTCTGACCCAGCATTCGCAGGTGTCAGCCGTCATCAAGACCTCTTTTTACCACCTGAGGAATATCGCCAGGATCAAGCACCTTGTTCCATCCGGTGACCTTCCCACGTTGGTTCACGCCTTTGTATCCTCCCACTTGGATTACTGCAACTCACTGTACCTAGGGCTATCTGGGGTAGAAATCCATAATTTGCAGCTAGTGCAGAATGCAGCAGCCTGGCTTTTGGCAAGAACCTCTCAGTCCTACCATATTTCTCCAGTGCTGCGCGGTCTGCACTGACTGCCAGTACAATGGCGGATCACCTTTAAAGTCAGCCTTCTGAACTTACCACCCCGTGTGATTCCTCCGCTTAGCTGACGAGGGGTTGCTAGAGATTCCAAGAGTTTGTTTAAAATCTTCAGGGGCCTGGGCATTTATGCATGCGGCCCCTTCTCTTTGGAATTCTCTACCCCACCGGTTACGTGAATGCGCGGCCATGGAGAGATTTAAACAAGCTCTGAAAACCCATCTTTAGCACCAAGCATGTGGCGACTGATTGGCGGTATTTATTTTAATTTCAGATGCTTGTTGTATTAACTAAGCTGCTGCAATATGTGCAATATGTGGCATGTTTTTAAACTTTGTTTGGCGCCTTGGTTTTGGAAAGGCGCCATAGAAATTAAGCTTTATTATTTATTATTGACTTAACTGATCCCACATTATAAGATCTATGCTTAGGGATTCAATGGAGTTTGTTCCTGGGGATTTATATGCCCTTACACATGAGCCTGGAGAAATGTTTTTTTGACCTAAGTTTTAAAACAGTTGCTTCCTTGAGAGGTTTTGGCAGCGCTATGAAACTGTGAAAATATCCCTCTTAGGACTCCTTTCTGATTATTCCCTTAACCAAGTCCACTGTTAGGACCATTTTTTTTGCTCTTCCATAGAGAAGGAGTAAACACTGTGGATGTATTGTACTGGCTGGGGCAAAGATGTGATGTCCTTAAGAAACACAGAAACAAAGAATCTGATGGCAAATAAAGACCTCTTGGCCCACCTAGTCTGCTCATTTTCCATACCTACTGCAATACCGCAGACCCTACTTGATCTCTGGCTTACCCCTCTCTTTCCTATCACTACAGTTCCCTTATGTCTGTTGCATGCATTCTTGAATTTTCCTACCGTCTTTGCCCCACCACCTCCACCAGGAGGCTGTTCCATGCATCCACCACTCTTTCTGTCAAAAAGTACTTCTTCACATTACCCCGAGTCTACTCCCCTCCAGCCTCATATCATTATCCCTTGTTCTTGAACATCTTTTTTTCTAAAAGATGCTACGCTCTTGTACCTTATTTTTGGCCCTGGGCCCTGAGGTATTTGAAAGTCCCTATTAAGTCCCCCCCCCCCCTTCTGTCTCTCTCTCTCTCTCTCTCTCTCTCTGTCTCCTCTCCTCCTGGGAGATTGTCTCCAGATTCCTTGATAGACCTTTTCCCATTTTGGACCCAGATAAGGTGTGGACAGGGGGCTGGAAGGTGAAAATAAAACTGAAGCAATTAAACAGTGGGCTACTATTCTTGCAAGGGAGTTTTTATATTGGGCTTGATAAGGGCCTCTGTTTTTACTCTGGACAGTCCCACACCTGCCACAGGTGTGGATCTAGAACACACCTGAATTATGTGTGTGATCATCCAAAGTGCCATCTGTGTATGGAGTATGGTCATCCCAGTGAGAAGTGTCCAGACCTGCTCCGCTGTAACCTTTGCGATGAGGCAGGGTATGCCTATAGACAATGCCCATATGCTGCACATAAACGTCTTGATCGTGTCACCTAGGATCAAGAAGGGATCATCAGTGCAACCTAGGCCAAGGCTCATAATCTTGTGGAGCTAATCCCTGACCAGACCCCTCCAAACAAACCTGACAACCTCCCAGAACTCTGGCAGGGAGGTGTCTGGGACCCCCCCCCCCTTGCAAAACAACTTGACATCTCTATTCTTTAAGGATGGGTCTCCCTTAATGCATATTGTTGTTTTCCCCAGGAGGGGGACTGTGGAAAATGCCCTTCCAGATGCTGAAGTGGAATCTCCTCCTCAGCCTTCCTCCTCTACCATGCTAGAGCTTGCTTCTCTGGTTATGGAACCTGAAAATGATCTCCCAGATCTGGCAACAGGGAAAGAAATGCCACCTGCCCCTCCACCTGCCAGTGCTGTCCAAGGCATGCAAGTAGTTGCTAGGCCTAGATGAGGTAAAGGCCATACAGAAAAACAAAAAAAATTTGGCCCCCCCACCCATCACTACCAGGAACTGATATAGTGCTTTTAGTAAAATGAAGCAATAGGGGACACTAAGGGAGAAGAGGGTGACTCGGATGCCTCCTCAGTTGTCTCTTCTATTCCCAACTACTTGTCTGAGTCTCAAATAGAATTATCTATAGCTAAAAGACCCAAGTGTAAAATGAGATATCAGACAAGCAGGTCTTAAACCATATTGAACCACTTAACCTTAAATGTTAGCAGTATAACAAATTACTAAAAAAAAAGACTTGCTACGTTATCTAAATTGTCCACCTGAACTAATAACATTATTTTTATTCAAGACACCCATTGTAAAACGCATCATGAAATCAATCAGGTGAAAGAGTTCTGGCCTTCAGGGGTTTCATATTGGTTCCAGGGAATGGAGGTTTGTGATGAGGTTGCCATTCTTCTAAAGAGATTTTCTTTCTGTGTACAAAAAGTCATGGAAATAGAACCCAGCCGTGCATTAATGATTGATTTGGAATATTTCCAGTAACAAACATAGGTTCATCAATATTTATGCTCTGCAAGCCATCTCTGCAATGGCAGAATTCAGCCCTTCCTACACACAACTAGATTCCTAAAGAGCCACTGATGCTTCGAGAAGAACTTTGAAAAACATAACATTTGGACACAAATCATCTTATATTTCTCATTAGCTCTGTATTTCCTAACTCCATTATTTATCACCGAGGTAATATGCATTAAAACAGGGTATTTGTTCCTTGAGGGTTCATCAGCTCCTATTGTTTCTTCCCAACCTGATGTCATAATACTCTGTTTGTGACATCACATTTATTCCCAGGGCAACAGACTGTGATGTCATAACAGAGGATTATAATTTCAAGTAGGGAATAAGCTACAGAGCCAGATGAACTCTAAGGCATAAAGATCTTATTTTTGTGGGGATTTCTTCAGTAATAAATAATGGAGAGGAGGCATCTATAAAAGACATATAAAATACAAACTGAGTTGTGCCTTAATATTATTTTTTCCAAAGTTTTCCCCAAAGCGTCAGATGCTCTTTAATCTAGGAGGGTGATTTTAATTGCAGTCTAGCTCTATCTGACAGAGGGGGGCACACTATTAAGTTATATAGCGACTCCAATTTTGTTTAATAATATGATTCAAACTGCCCAGTTGCAGGATAGCTTCTGGACTACACATGAAACAGGAGGTAAAGCATACATTGGGGGAACTTTGGTTACAAAGATCTAGATTTTTTGTTTCTGTCAAAAATATAACCATCCATGCAGCCTGCACGATAGCTGTTGAGACCGCAGACCACTTAAGAGTGTCTTGCAGTTGTTATCCAGGGAATATATCTAGTGAAAGTCACTCCTCTCTGGAGGCTGAATATGCTTTCTGATGAATGTATAGTACTTGCAGCAAATGGAAAGCCCTCCTAACAGCCAGGTTCTGCATTACCTATCTGTACCGTCTCCATACCAACCAGGCTCACCAAAATCCCCACTTATTCATGTTTCCGCTGTACTGAATCTAAATTAATCTGGAAAACTGCTCTCAGGCAAGCTCTCCTCCTCCTCCTCCTCCTTCTAATCTCAGGGAATGTACATCCCAATCCAGAACCACCCCTGACTAGTGCCCCCAAGGAGAGTAGGCATGTCGGCCTACTACTGACTTCCCTTAACATCTGTAGTATACCTAAAAAGCTAACGCTGCTCCAGGGATGGATCACCCAACACTCCCCTGACATCCTGGCCTTATCTGAAACCTGGCTTTCTAAAAATATCCCATATGCCTCTGTCTCCCTCAGTAACTACTCTATCTTCAGAGCTGATAGGACAGGCAAGAGGGGGAGGGGGTTGTGCCATATATGCCAGGACGTGTCTGCAACCCCTCTTAGTCCCCCCCTGCCCATGCCTGAACATGGGGCCCAAGTCATAACTATCAAAGTTACCCTTGGCGCTCCTGGTAATCCACTATACATAATGGCAGTCTACATTCCCCCTTCGAACCAGAAACAAGCCTTTGATTCTATCCTCTCCAGCATCACACATCTCCCCTCTAAGAGCGAACTGATTATTATGGGTGACTTTAATGTGAATTGGCTATCCCCTGCATCAGCTACGTTCAAAGATGCTGTTCTAGCCTACGACCTTGTCTGGGTAGTCCAGTCACCCACTAGCCATGACCCCAGATCAGGATCCTCCACACTTATTAACCTTATCTTTACAAACCTCCTGAACCACCTCTCCAAAGTTAAAGTGCTTCCAGACGTGCTAAGTGACCACTCTCCCGTCTCCTGCTGGTGGACAAATAAAATCACTCCAACCATCCTAAAATGTTCATCCAAAGGTGCCTCAAAAAAGGTGCCCTCTCTCCCCTCAAAAGGTATCTCTCCGCCTGTGACTGGTCCCCAGTCCACACAGCACAGACTGTGGACATTGCACTCACCTCATTTATCACCACCTTCAACAATGCCTGCAACATATTTGACCCCTTCACAAAGCATGGCATAAAAACCAGGGATACTCCATGGATCTCGCAGTCCCTCCTTGAACTGATGTACCACAGAGATAACCTCTGGCATAGGGCCCTGAACTCCCAGCTTCCCCAGGATAGGCAGCTTTACAGAGAGGCAAGAAATAAATGCACTTGGGGTATTCGGCTAGTGAAGGCAACTTACTATATGCAAGCCTTCACCTCCACATGGGGCTCTGAGAAAAATTTTTGGAACAATATCAAGGAACTCTGTGGAAAAGCCACCTCCCCTGATCTGACACAACTCCAAGTCAATGGAACCCTCTCACATGACCCTAGCACCATATCCAAGGCCCTAAACACCTCCTTCTCTGACCTTAGTCACATCCTCCCACAAACTTCTTTGACCCCATCACCAACCACCCCTCTGACACCCCTCCAACTTCTATACCCCCTCCCTTCTGGCTGCAAATCATCTCCTGCAAAGAGGCTAAACGCTACCTCTCCAAAGCCCTGCGCAACTCGCGTTTCAGCAGTGACTCCCTAGACCTCCAAATTCTCCGACTAACCCTTAATGAGACCCTGCCTCATCTCACCAAACTACTCAACTGCTCACTGTGCCTAGGTCAAATCCTTACTCTCTGGAAAAGAGGAATTATCACTTAAATCCTAAAGAACGGGGATCCAACAGACCCTGGTAACTATAGACCCATTACTTTTGTTTATATACTTTATGTTTATTGTTTCAAGTAAACATTGAAGTACAGTTTACAAGCAGAGATATAACAGATGTAAGTATATTAGACACTTTGAGGTCGTCACTCCTCTTGATTACATGAATATCCATCATCTACTGCTTAAAGATACGTCATGTGGGGGTGTTGTTATATTAATTCAACCCTAGACGTAACTAAACAAAAAAACTGCAGAATGAGCCCATGAACAGCATGGAAATGTTCTATATAAGTCAAAGTGACTAGTTCAATATATTCTCTTCCTCATATGAGGACAGAGAGAAAGGTTCCATGCATTATTTATTTATTTAAGAGATTTACCAGGAGGGCATACTGAGCAGAGTACTGCTCGATTCCAGATGCACCCTGGGGTAGGGGGTTACAGAGTGAAGAAAATAAGACATAATAGTACATACAAATTTGTAGATAAACAGTGGTCCAGTAGGAGGGGTGCAGTAACTGAGATGCATAACGGTTTGTACAAAATGAAGAGTATTACAGACAGTGATGTAGCAGCATGGTAGGAATATTTCAACAATTACATAGAGTGAACAAAAATTGATTTGAGTACAGTATAGGTAGGCGTGCATATCTACAGCAACAGTAGAAGGTACAGTGGACTATGGTACGGATTAAGAAATAGAGCCCAGGATAGCTGATAAGAGTTGTGCAGGGAATTCAGCAATGGGGAAAGCATGTGCAGTTGATAGCAAAATGCGCTTTGAGAAGGGCATTGCGTTGGGGAGTACTTGTAGTGAGTCTGATGTCGGCTGCCAGTGAGTTCCATAGCTTGGGCAGTCTGAAGCTGAATGCTACCTGACCTGATCGGGTGGATCTGTGGGGAATGTGAAGGAGCCTGGAGTCAGTGTTTCTGAGATCATAGGTAGGTGGGGGGACAGCGGTTAGGGATGCTGATAGGTAGGAGGGTAGCGTATGTGCCCAGTATTTAGCAGTAATTCTAGCACAGTGCAGCAAACGCCGGTTCTGGAGTGATGGAGGTGAAGGGACTGGTAAAGGTCGCAGTGGTGGGTGTTGGGAGCATGGTCCAAAGCAAACCGGCCAAAAGAGTTGAAAATGGGGTCGAGCCTGGCTAAGGATGTTTGGGGGGCGGTACCGTAGATGACATCGCCATAGTCCAATATTGGGAGGATCATTTTTCGTACTATTGCTTGCCTGGTCAGTAGTGGGATGCAAAATTTGTTACGATAGAGAGCTCCCAGCATAGGATGTAGTTTTTTCTGCAGTGCGTCTCCATGCGCTGCAAAGTCAAGGTACTGGTCTAGCCAGACGCCGAGCAATATGTGCACTAAATGTGCTGTCTCTCTTTAGGATAGTACATTTTACTATATTCTATCACTGATTTGATGGTTTAAAACTTCATATATGAAACATTTATGTCTAGATATTATTTATCAACAATATAATAAACAAAATTATTTTGCTCCGCATTAATAATAATATCCTCTCGAATCTGCCATATAAACCTAACACCCCTAGGTAACTGGAGAAAGTCAAAAAAAGTTTTTAAAGATTCCTCGTGGATGTATCAACCCAGTCCAGTAGCAAGAAGTAAATTAAAATACCTACAGTTTTTGTCTTCAAGGGTAATTCAAACCACTCATACAGACTACTTAACAAAATTAGTCCATGTTTCTTCATGGATCACTGTCTTCTTCTGAGGATGCATCTTCCCTTGGATTGTTTCTTCGTCCCTTTGAGACCTGTTTCTGGGCCCAATGCATAGCGTCTTTCGAGTCAGAGAAAACACAAATTTTGCTTTGATAGGCGATTCTAAGTCGGACTGGGAATATAATTCTGTGTGGTATTCCAGCTTCCCTCAGTACAACTCTAGTCCCATCAAATTGCTTTCTTCGCTGCCGTGTTGCATAACTGATATCTGGGTAAAGGTGTACAATTTGACCATTGCAGAGTATCGTTTTCCATTGTTTCGCCAAAGCCAAGAGGTGGTCCCGTGTACCCACACCATCTGTGACAGCCACTACTGTATGTGATGCCTCCAGATTCACTGGCTTACCCCACGTTACAATTCTGTAGGCCTTCTGAATTCGCTGGGTGTACTCAGCCACCTCATCACCAAATTGTTGCTGTAGCCACTCCTGAATAAATAATAGCAGATGGTCTCCCTCGCAGCCTTCCGGGAAACCCAGAATCCGAATATTCATTGCTCTTGTCTGATTTTCAAGGCTTTCCAATCTGGTGCGTAGATGTCCGTTTTCTTTAATTATTGCAGTTACCGCCCCCATAGCTGCATCGGCCCGTTTCATAGCCTCTGCAGCTGCTGTAGAGACAGTGTCCTTCCCGGATTCCACTGTAGTCAGCCGAGTGGCCAGATTATCAATTTTGTCTGAGAGACCCGTCGCCGAGGATGTCAATTTATTTATTTTCAGCCCCAATGAATAAAGCGTTTCTTCTTCTGGGGAATCCTCCGAGAAGGTCGGGTTCTGTGGGCCTGATCTCGTGGCTGACGCAGCACTTGAAGTTTTCATCTTAACTCCCTCATTTTGCTGCTTGTCTCATCGTGGATTTCCCATTTTGACAAAGAGAGATTCCCCTACAAGTACCTCTAGCCCAAAGTCTCATATATCTCAAATTAGTCTTTTATTTTAGGATTTAGACTTCTCCAAAATGCTGAGCACTATCCCCTGGCTGCCATCTTTTTCAGGCTCCACAGCGCCCCCTCTATAGACCCATTACTATCCTCCCCCAAAAGCTCTCAAAAAAATTGTGTCAGACCAGCTCACTGAATATCTACTGCTTAAAGATACATCATGTGGGGGTGTTGCTATATTACCTTGCTTTGCCATGAACAACATGGCTTTAGAACGGGACACAGCACTGCTACAGCCCTACTTGAATTTACCTCATACATTCATGAAGCACTAGAACAGGGGTCAATAGCAGGGGTAATCTATGTTGATTTGACCAAAGCATTTGACACCGTCAATCATGCACTACTTCTCCACTCTCTCACCTCCCTCCATTTTGCCCCTGAAGCTATCTCCTGGTTCAAAAACTATCTCACAGACAGGACACAGCAAGTCAAAATTAGCAACACCCTTTCCTCCAAGCAACCAGTTCTAGCAGGCGTTCCGCAAGGGTCGATACTTGGCCCTCTACGGTTCACCCTCTTTCTAAACTCCCTCCCTCAGGCCTGCAGTGGAAAGCTATTGCTCTATGCAGATGATGCTGTACTATACTGGAAACACACCAATCTAAACTCTCTCCAAATTGCCCTACAAGGCTGTTTTAGAGAACTAGAATACTGGTTCACTGACCATCGACTAATACTAAACTACAACAAGACGAAAGCTATGATATTTGCTCACCGCCACAACCCCCTCAGTAATTCCCCATTAGCTATCTTTAACTCGCAGGGCATCCACATTGAACAGGTCCCACATTTCAAATATATATGTGTCACACTGGACACATCCCTCACCTACCACATCCACATTAAACACCTTTCCTCCTCTGGTAACACCCGATTAGGGATTCTATACAGGCATAAACACTGTCTAACCCCCCAGGCCATACGACAGGCTGTTACCTGCTCAAGTCCTTTTGTTGGTTGATTATAGGATAATTATTTATGGAACTGCTAACCAAACAGCCCTGAACTGTATCAGTGTAGCCCTCAACAAAGCCTGCCAACTGGTAACAAGCAGTGAAAGACTAGCCCATACATGTGCTCTCTATAAGCTAGCAGACTGGCTTACCTTCGAAGGGAGATTAAAATACCACACTTGCCTCCAAGCCAAAAAGATACTAATGAAGCTTACAACTAATGGTCTACACCCCCTCATCCAACCAACTCCACATAGGAGTACCCCTAGGCACCAGGCAAGCACCTCCCTCATTGTCCCCCACTGTAGAACCTCACTAGGGTAAAGGTCCTTCTGTTATCGCACTCCCCTCTGGCTTAATAACCTACCAACCTCCATCTCACTGGCCCCAAGTCTTGGCCAATTCAAAACTGGTATCAAGAGACTTCTTCTTGACCCGGAGGCCTGTAGCTGTTCCAACAGTCCTCCCTAGGCTCAATAAAAAAGCTGTTCAGCAAGGTCTACACCCCTGTGGTATTCTTACCTCAACATAGGGCTTGGCTAAGTCCCTCTAAATTGGAAACCCTGTCCCACCACACCTCGTTGACCCAGGGTGCTCTAATGACCCTTGAGATGGTAACCAATCATTGTAAATACCATGTACGGTATTCTTTTATGTACAATTTTTAATACGTCATGTTCTATTTTGAGAACTATGCACAATATGTCTTGATGCAATGTTCTGTTTTTGTACTGACGTGGAGCCTTTGCAAAGGAGTCTTCAACTCAAAGGATCATAATTCTGAAATTTCACTAAATAAATAAATATGACTGTCTTGCAGAGTAGTGGGAGGAGTCCAAACATGGCTTCAAGCAGTTCTTTCATCAACAGGCTAAACATTCCCATCAGGAGAAATATTTAAGGTATCTAAATCTTAGGAAACAACTGCACCATTTAACTGTGTTACAGCACTAAGAAAAAAAAGAAACCTAGCCATTGCAATAAAAACGTATTAAAAAACCCCAACATGTTTATTTACCACTATAATAGAGCTTCATCTTTACTTAAAGAAATGCAGCTTGACACCCAGGGCTAAAAGCATGAACTGGACACCTTTAAAGGTTGTTCAGATCGAACTGGGAACACAATTATTGCAGGCTTATCATACCCTCAGACTTGTTCCACAAGAAATCATGAGCATTGTGCAGGACCATGTCTGAGATACATTTGAGACTTGAACGTTTACGTCATTCAGTTAAAGAATTTTTCACAGATGGAGGTGTGCCCCAGATCCCAGCACAGTAAGGAGTTAATGTCTCATATCACATCTTTACAGGTTAGCAAGGAATCAAAAAGTGAAATAATAATGCTGCTCCTGGACCCGATGACCTCCCCTCTGAATTTTAATAAAACATTTTTAGAACAGCTCTGTCCTATTTTGGTCGAACTGTTCAGAGAATATCTCAGTATAGACAATTTTCCACATTCCATGATCCAGGCTATTCTAATTTTTTTGTTTAAAAAAAGTTGACCAAACTAAACTCTCCAACTGGCATACAATCTATTTATTTGACACTGATGTTAAAATACTGTACCAGCCCGAAGTTTATCGAATAGACTAGGCAAGGTGGTTGATCTGTCAAGATCACCCTTCCAGACGTGCACTGTTCCAAATATGAATATGTTTGATAAGCAAGCAAAAACCAAGTGCCTTTAGCACCTGGGAAGTGCTCTTATCAGGCCATAACCCACACCTCGAATTTCTCTCATTAACTCATCATAGGAGGGTGGGGATTCCAGTCGATTTGCCAGGCGTAACTGAAGCAACAGCAGTTCTGAGAAGGGGGCAGACTTAAGGATTCTGTCCAGTCTGGTTCGGTCCAGTTCAATCGCTGGCAAACTACCCTTTCTGAGGCATTCTTGCAACAATTTTTCCAGCCGAGAGACATACACAGACAACAACTCCCTTGGTACTGTTGTGCATTTCTTACTCTCCACCATAGGTCCTCATCAGAATCTGGGCTCCCATAACATTCTCCAAGGCCTCAAGATAGGCCAGTGCAGTCGCTTCAGGGTTACTGGGCTCTGCTTAGCACGGATGGTAGCTAGGGCAGGACCTCGGAGGCTCTCACTAACCCTCTTCTTTTGCCTCGAGCATTGCCATTTCTAGTACTTGGGGGGCAACATAGTTCATCCAGGTCTCCCAGTCATCCTCCCTTGGGGTGGGGAGGGTGCCAGAGAAGATCCTCAACCTTCGTAAGAGTCGTGACTAATGGCAGGTGCAGAAATAGGAGTCTGCATTGGTTCAGCCACCATTACGGGCACTGGAGCAGGAGAGGGTGTTGGGGGAGGAACACCCCCAGGTGGCAAGAATAGTTTCTTCAAGTCCTCCACAGTTTTCCCCTCTCCCAGCAACCATTCAGCAAATTTCTCCTCAAAAGTTTCAGATAGTGGTGGGGGCTGATTCTCTCCCGGGTCTTTACTGTCCTTGGTTATCACTCCAAGCAGTGAGGGCTCCTCTGGGGTAATGGTCTGTGGCACTTTGGAGCTATCTATGGGATCCTTAAACTCTACTAGGGCCAGGAAAGTGTGGGTGAGCAGATTAGCATGCCGACCCAACACCACAGGGTTTTGTAAACCTTCCACCTTGGAAAGTACTCCCTGCACAGTGTCCGTATTGATACCAGGGGGATGTCCAGGATAAGATAGCATTTTGGGGTCGATCTCCTCCCAGTACACCACTCCACCAGCCGGTGCACAGCCACTTCTGTCGGGTACCCATTTTTCTTAACAGTGGTTCAGAATATGGCCACTAGAGGACACACAATCCCAGCGGTGAGCCTCCAAGATGTAACCCTAGATGGCGCTATCCCAGAGGGCTACTACCCCTGCCTGATTTGCCACTAACAGGTTGAGGGGCCTGGATCCAATGGCGGTGCCTCCACCCAGAGGTCAGGGTTTGCAATAGTTAAACTAACTTGGTCACAGCCCTCTGGGACACTGCAACCCCTTCTTCCCACTAGTGGCCCACACAATATATCAGAATTACCTTCACAGTATACACTTACCCCCAGGTCTGGTTCCGGCACTGGGACCTCCTGTGAAATGAGATACAGTGCAACAATCACAGTACAGTACTTTAACATAGACAAATACCTTCAGGCAGTATAACTTTGCTGAAACAAGCAGCTCTGATTTATTTAGGGGATATAACAAGGACAGGGGAAATCAGGTTAATTAGCTTATCACTCTAATAATTATTTATGGCTCTGTGCACAGGCTCATCCTATCAGTTACTGTCCCTGGGTACCCAAGCCCTAGTGGCTAGTCCAAACCGTGGCAGCTGGTAGGGGCCCTTTCACACAGAGAAAAGGAGAATTAAACAGTCAGCAGTACAGTAATTCCATTTGGATTTAATGTGGCAATTCAACAGGGAGTGACCTGAATTAGTACTCACGACCTCCAAATAAGATAGGGTCCTTCAATGTCAGCAGGGCTCACTTGAGGTACACAAACCTCTTCACACATCCATATAAAA
The DNA here is from genome assembly GCA_016271365.2 of Neoceratodus forsteri. NCBI lineage: Eukaryota > Metazoa > Chordata > Ceratodontiformes > Ceratodontidae > Neoceratodus > Neoceratodus forsteri. The sequence goes on from JADMNL010000025.1 coordinate 360,400,806, forward strand.
GAAAGCAATATACCAGGCAGGCTGCATCTGTATCCCGATCGCAATTACTGCACAATACCCGGAGAACACACAGCAGATTCAGTTCCTGACAGATCGAGTGCAATTTTCAGCAATTCCTCCAGTCTTCTACAGGGTGAGCCTGGTTTCTACTTCAGAGATCCTTTGATTCTTTTCACAGGACGGATTCAGTCCTAACAAGCTGTTACACAAGCTGCAGACCGGAACTCTGGGCCTTACACACGTTTTTGACTAAAACTGCACACTGAAAAAGCACAGGGCTCCTTCCTTTTCACTGCCAAAGCTCAACTGAAACCCCAACCGACAAAACCGGCACCTCCTTTGAGTTCCTCCCAGTTCTTGACTGGATTGGCTGTCACTCACAATAGACTGCTGCTGTTGGTCCAAAAAGGCACTGAAGTCTAAACTACATCTCCCAGAGTCACTGCCCATACAATCCTCTTGTGGCTGGCTCAGATTATGAGTCCAAGTTCTGATTCGTCCAAGGCACCATTTTAGAGCTAGCTTACCCCACACTGATTGGTCCAGTTCAGCAGTTCAAAACTAGAATGGGGAACTAGCAGACACAGTTCTGACTGCAAAGAAAGCAGGTTAGACAAACTGTAATTTCATTATTACTCTAAATAATTTCTGGCAAACAGTTACATCTTTCAGATAGGTTCCCTTTGCACTCCTAGTGACTGCAAAAATGAAGTGAATTGGCAGCAGCTTGAGTGGTACTCAATCAAAGAAACACACAGTCCCCCATACAAACTAATTATGTCTGCAAGCAGACAGCTCTTAAAGAGACAGTACCAGAGGTTCTAAAAACACTCACTTGATAAATGGCTTAAATGCCAAACACCATTCAGGCTTGGAGCATTCAAGCAAGCTCCTGGAAGTCTTTTGGGAACCCCCATTTGCAGGGGGGTTACACCCTTCCTGGCCTGGGAAAGCTTGACGTCCGCGTCAAGCAAGTACTTCATAAGTTTCAACTGCAACCATATACATTTGCATTAGGCTCGCACATGTAATCATCAGTCAATATATCATTTTACCAAGAACACATTTCTGAAACATTGCAGTACGTCACTCTTTACACAGTATTACATACACATTGTACCATAACTCAAGTTATTACCTCTTGTACATGAAACCTGAAGAGAGGGGGCCCTTCCCTATCAGTTACCTTGGGGCTGGATGGGGCAAGGGCACCATACTTAGAGGGCAACACAAGTAACTTGGAGTTAGCACTGATGCTCAGTTTGGGCAATGAGCTCGGGGACACATACACTCCTTTATGGACAACATTGAGAGGCAAGTCCACAGGCCTCCCAAGTGAATCATAACTGAGGTGCACCACAGGCTTTACAGCTCGACCAGTCTTTCTAGGTGGAACTGTTATAGTCTCTGCACTCTGAGCCTCATTTTCAGCATTGTCCTCACTTGTCAGGGGAGTCTCCATGGGGGTAGAGGCTAGAACTTGGGGCACTTTCAGCTCCAGGAGTTACAGTTTCTGAGTCCACAACATTTGGCCTGCATGGAGAGCTTTCGGACACTGGCAGTGGACTGTCAGGGCACTCAAAATACTCTTCTTGTTCGGGTGTATCACCAGTCTGCCCCTAATCTATCATTTTCCTCCCTGAAAGCTCAAACAGTTCAACCATGCACAATGATTCCATTCCATCTGATCTGATGCTTTGCACTTCACTTTCTGGGAGCATTGTTCCAGGGATGAAGCTGGGGCTTAGACAGTCCAGAAGGCCCAGCTTCATCTCCAGTATTGACTAGGGATTGCCCCAAACAATTGACTCAGTTCGTAAGAAGGATAGTATTCAAAGTCACTCTCACTTTCTTCCGATATGGACTGACAGTCATGCTCAACTGGGACTTGTGGAGGGGAACACTTTAACTTTGCTTCTGTGGTGCAGACTTTCTTGATCTTTCTTAGCAGCAGCTCTAGTCACTGGTCCAGAGGGGCATCTTCTAGGGCTCAGACTCACTAAGATTTGTCCAATGGGCAGTAAATGATTTCTATGCATTGTTTTACATCTTTGAATTATTCTCAGGCCTTACTTTGTACACTGGCAGATCATCTAGTTTGCCCACTACAATGTGAGGGAGATGGTGCCATCTGTCAGCAATCTTGTGCTTGCCATGCAGTCCCAGATTTCTTAGCAATACCCGATCTCCTCCTGGAGTTCCTGTGCTTTCACCTTTTATCATACCTTTCTTTGTTGGCCAGATTTCTTTGGCAGCCATGGTTTGAGCCAGTTGGTACGCATGAGTTAGCTGGGCCTTTAACTTTTGCACATACTGTAAATAGTTGTCAGCTTGAACCCCATCAGGAGAGACCCCAAAACACACATCTACTGGTAGTCGAGCTTCTCTTCCAAACATCAGGCGGTAGGGGGAGAATCCAGTGGCATCACTTTTGGTGCAGTTATAAGCATGTACCAGGGTGCTAATTTGTTGGCTCCATCTAGGCTTGTCCTTTGGGTGCAGGGTGCCTAGCATATCTAGCAAAGTGCGTTGAAACGCTCAGGCTGTGGGTCCCCTGGGGTGGTAAGGAGTGGTTCTGACTTCCAGACCTCACAGAGAAAGCATCTCTTTGATCAGACGACTCTCAAAGTCTCTCCCTTGATCAGAATGGATTCTTTGTGGAGCCCCATAGTGAACAAAAAGTTTTCTACAAGTACTTTGGCCACAGTGGATGCTTTCTGGTCTTTGGTGGGAAAGCTTGGGCATATCTCGTGAAATGGTCAGTGACCACCAACACATTACTGATATTTCTTTGATCTGACTCCAAACTCAGAAAATCAATACGACCAGCTCCATGGGTGCACTGGTGGTGATGTTAACAAGGGGCAGCCCTCTGGGGCAAAGCTTTCCTCTGTAAGCAGCGACTACAAGTTCAATGTGTTGCTCCACATCAGCCCCCATCTTAGGCCAATAGAATCTGGATCTCACCAAGTCAAGTGTTCTGTCTATACCAAGGTGCCCCATGTGGTTGTGCAAGGACCTCAGTACTGAGTCTCGAAAGGCAGTGGGCAGCACTAGTTGTTGTTTGTCTACTTGTCCCCTCTGTCTACTGTTTCTCTGTATAACAGTTTATTGATCAGTTTCAACTTAGGACCTCTTTGTATAACAGTGCAGTTCTCAAATCAGTGGAGCGTAATTTGGACACATCTTTTCCTGCATAGAGGGCTTCTAAAGCTGCTTTGATCATGGGATCGTGATTGAGCCCACCGATACTGTCATTGTCCAGCTGAGGCAGTGCACCAATGTCTATTGCAGAAAAGTGGCAATAAGCAGCAGGTATGCAATTCTCAGAGGCTCCCAAGCAATCCACCATGCAGTCCACTGCGTCCGTGGACATTTGTTCCTCCCTGTCAAACTTCCGGCAGAGTGCCCGAATGTCAGGTTCTGCCAATCGGACCCAATCATTCTGGGGAACAGGCCTCTGGGAGAGAGCATCAGCATCTATGTGGTTCAGACCTGCTCGGTATTCGAGAGCATAGTCATATGTAGATAATGCAGAAAGCCACCTATGGCCAGTGGCATCCAACTTAGCTGAGGTCTGCACATAGGTCAAAGGATTATTGTCAGTTTTTACTAGTATTTTAGCCCCATACAAGTACTCATGGAATTGGTCAACAATAGCCCACTTCAAAGCTAGGAACTCTAACTTATGTACAGGATAGTTCTTTTCGGATGAGGTCAGGCTTCTACTGGCAAAGGCCACTGGTCTCAGGCCATTCTCGTGCTCTTGGTACAACACAGCCCCAACCCTTGCAAGCTAGCATCAGTGTGCAGGACGTGGTTTTCTTGGATCGGCATAGGCCAGCACTGGAGCATGGGTAAGCTGATATTTGATCTCATGAAAAGCAGTCTCACAATCAGAGTCCAGCGGGCCCCAAATACTTCACTCGGATGAAAATACACTCTTTCAGTCTTGAGGGACGCTGACTTTTGGTATTTTTGTGGGTTGGGGATACCTTGAGTAAGGTTAGTAAAGGGCGGATCACTCTTGAATAGTCCTTGATGAAGCCCATAATAACCACAGAATCCAGGAATCTCTGCAGTTCTTTTAGATTTTTGGGCTGTGGCCAGGTGGTCAAGGCCTCAACTTTACTTGGGTCGGTCTCTATTCCTCGGTGGATACTATGTGTCCCATATACTTTACTGATGTTTGAAAGAATTGACACTTATCAATGGACAGTTTAAGGCCAAAGTCCTCCAGTCGGTCCAATACCTTAAATAATCTGCTCTCATGTTCCTCCAGTGAGCTGCCAAACACAATAACATCATCTAGGTATACCAGGCACTCTAGTAAGTTCATGTCCCCACTGCACGCTCCATCAATCGTTGAAAGTGGCTGGGGCACCTGAAATCCTTGAGGCATCCTCATGAATTCATAGAAGTAGCCCGGACAGATAAAGGCCGTCTTCCTCACGGGTCCTCTGGGGCCATCGGGATCTGGTAGTACCGGCCAGGAGATCCAGCACAGAGAACCACTTGCTCCCGCTTAGGCAGTCCAAAGCATCCTGAATGCGGGCATTGTATACTGATCAGGGATAGTCCGGCCGGTTTAAGGTGCGATAATCCACACACATCCTTACTGTTCCATTCTTTTCCTCACTACCACAATGGGGAAGCATAAGGGCTTCTGGATTCTTGTATTACACCAGCAGCTAACATCTCTTGCAGATGCCGCTCACATCATCTATGTCAGCAGGTGCCAGGCGTGAGACCTCTCACGAAATGGTCTTTCGTCATGCAGCCGGATATTGTGCTCAGCTCCTTGCACGCATCCTGCATCCCATTCCTTTAAAGAAAACACTGGTCTCTCTGGGCAAGCTTCTCACTGATCCTCACTTTCTCCATTCAGCTGGCAGCGGGAGTCGCCGAAATCAAACAAGTCAGTATGCTACTCTGTCATTCTTCCTTGAGCTCTTGCTGCTGGGTAGCACTGCAGTGTCTGCACAATGCACATTAGCCAGGATGCAACCTCTGTTTACTCGAATGTCTCTTTCAGACACATTATGAACTTGGACCATTACCCTTCTGGCATAAGCATGGGCTCTAGGGGCAAAATACTAGGCTTGACCAGCAGTCCCTCTGGCAATTTTCCATCGCCTGGTGCATCCAACATTAATATTTTATTCTTAACATCCTTTCTGATACGGACCTCTCCTGTAAGGTACACTGGGCATTTGGCGCAGGATCAGAGACTCAGGATCCTTCTTCCATACAATTCCGACCGGTTCCTCTGGTTCTGTTTTTTCAGCATCTCTCTGTGCCTCATAGGCCTTCTTAATTAAAGCCGGAACTCTTAAAGCTCTACTAGTCTTTGACCCCTGTTTTTCATAACACAACTGTGCCAGCCTTCCGAACATATGAGCATTTGTTCCAATCAACAAAGGGACACCATCATACAGTCCAGTGGGGGACACACTAAGGCTAGGGTCTCTACTTGTTTGGCCACTCCAGCCACGGAGGTGGGGAAAGACAGCCAAATTCGGATATACCCGGAATAGGGGTAGGCCTTCTCACTTAACCCCTATACATGCAGTCCTTCTAATGGTTGTAAGGGTACATCTGACAAATGCTTCTGATACCAATCCTGGAACATAATTGTCACTTGGGAGCCACTGTCTAATACAGCTCTTGTAGACACTCCATTCACCTTTACAGTGGTCTCCATGGAGGGACCCACTATTCTGGACCAGTCTGGAGAGGCGGTAGTGGGGGCCTGGGCAACTGACCTTGCCACAAAAGGACATGAATTAGCATTTTTGGTGCCCTCACTGGGATCATGTCTGCACCTCTTAACCACTGATTTCTTCTCCGAGCTCTCCTTGTAGCCTATATGCAACTTTGTCAGTGTCTTTGGGGACTGGCATTCCTTTCATGTGCCCATCTTTCCCACAATTATAGCAAAACATACTTTCTGGAGTTTGAGCTGGCGAGGCGCCACACTGGGAGCCAGGGCGGGGTATTACTAACTGGAAACCTGGGTGCCATCTCTGTCTGCGGCGTGATAAGCATTTGGAGACATCTCGTCAGTTTCTCCACTTCCATGGTCAAGGAATTGAGTTTGGAGCTGTTATCAGCAGGAGATACATGGGTGGGTACCCCCACCCCATAACAGATGCAGTCGGATATGGGTCAGGGCCGTACTTGCACGTGGCCTTCATAAGGGACTATTTTTGAATTCGGATCTCTCTCAACAGTTACGCCTCATTGTGGCATATCTTTTTCCTTGTCAGAGCACTCATTGACTGTCAACCTCTGCCCTGAACTTCACTTGATGGGTCACCCTCAGTCACTCGGGTCGTAGCCACAGCTGTTGGTGCAGGTACCTCCCAAGGTTGCCTTTTCTCAACTCCTCAATTTCTCTCATTAACTCATCATAGGAGGGTGGGATTCCAGTCGATTTGCCAGGCGTAACTGAAGCAACAGCAGTTCTGAGAGGGGCAGACTTAAGGATTCTGTCCAGTCTGGTTCGGTCCAGTTCAATCGCTGGCAAACTACCCTTTCTGAGGCATTCTTGCAACAATTTTTCCAGCCGAGAGACATACACAGACAACAACTCCCTTGGTACTGTTGTGCATTTCTTACTCTCCACCATAGGTCCTCATCAGAATCTGGGCTCCCATACACTTCTCCAAGGCCTCAAGATAGGCCTGTGCAGTCGCTTCAGGGTTACTGGCCCGTTTAGCACGGATGGTAGCCAGGGCAGGACCTCGGAGGCCTCACTAACCCTCTTCGGCTTTTAGCCTTCCGAGCATTGCCATTCCTAGCACTTGGGGGCAACATAGTCTATCCAGGTCTCCCAGTCATCCTCCCTTGGGGGTGGGGAGGTGCCAGAGAAGATCCTCAACCTTCGGTAAGAGTCGTGACTAATGGCAGGTGCAGAAATAGGAGTCTGCATTGGTTCAGCCACCATTACGGGCACTGGAGCAGGAGAGGGTGTTGGGGGAGGAACACCCCCAGGTGGCAAGAATAGTTTCTTCAAGTCCTCCACAGTTTTCCCCTCTCCCAGCAACCATTCAGCAAATTTCTCCTCAAAAGTTTCAGATAGTGGTGGGGGCTGATTCCCTCCCGGGTCTTTACTGTCCTTGGTTATCACTCTCCAAGCAGTGAGGGCTCCCTCTGGGGTAATGGTCTGTGGCACTTTGGAGCTATCTATGGGATCCTTAAACTCTACTAGGGCCAGGAAAGTGTGGGTGAGCAGATTAGCATGCCGACCCACCACCACAGGGTTTTGTAAACCTTCCACCTTGGAAAGTACTCCCTGCACAGTGTCCGTATTGATACCCAGGGGGATGTCCAGGATAAGCATAGCATTTTGGGGTCGATCTCCTCCCCAGTACACCACTCCACCAGCCGTGCACAGCCACTTCTGTCGGGGTACCCATTTTTTTCAACAGTGGTTCAGAATATGGCCACTAGAGGACACACAATCCCAGCGGTGAGCCTCCAAGATGTAACCCCTAGATGGCGCTATCCCAGGGGCTACTACCCCTGCCTGATTTGCCACTAACAGGTTGAGGGGCCTGGATCCAATGGCGGGTGCCTCCGCCCAGAGGTCAGGGTTTGCAATAGTTAAACTAACTTGGTCACAGCCCTCTGGGACACTGCAACCCCCCTTTCTTCCCACTAGTGGCCCACACAATATATCAGAATTACCTTCACAGTATACACTTACCCCAGGTCTGGTTCCGGCACTGGGACCTCCTGTGAAATGAGATACAGTGCAACAATCACAGTACAGTACTTTAACATAGACAAATACCTCAGGCAGTATAACTTTGCTGAAACAAGCAGCTCTGATTTATTTAGGGGGATATAACAAGGACAGGGGAAATCAGGTTAATTAGCTTATCACTCTAATAATCTACCTATGGCTCTGTGCACAGGCCTTTCCCTATCAGTTACTGTCCCTGGGTACCCAAGCCCTAGTGGCTAGTCCAAACCGTGGCAGCTGGTAGGGCCCTTTCACACAGAGAAAGGAGAATTAAACAGTCAGCAGTACAGTAATTCCATTTGGATTTAATGTGGCAATTCAACAGGAGTGACCCTGAATTAGTACTCACGACCTCCAAATAAGATAGGGTCCTTCAATGTCAGCAGGGCTCACTTGAGGTACACAAACCTCTTCACACATCCATATAAAAGAAAGCAATATACCAGGCAGGCTGCATCTGTATCCCGATCGCAATTACTGCACAATACCGGAGAACACACAGCAGATTCAGTTCCTGACAGATCGAGTGCAATTTTCAGCAATTCCTCCAGTCTTCTACAGGGTGAGCCTGGTTTCTACTCTTCAGAGATCCTTTGATTCTTTTCACAGGGACGGATTCAGTCTAACAAGCTGTTACACAAGCTGCAGACCGGAACTCTGGGCCTTACACGTTTTTGACTAAAACTGCACACTGAAAAGCACAGGGCTCCTTCCTTTTCACTGCCAAAGCTCAACTGAAACCCCAACCGACAAAACCGGGCACTTCCTTTGAGTTCCTCCCAGTTCTTGACTGGATTGGCTGTCACTCACAATAGACTGCTGCTGTTGGTCCAAAAAGGCACTGAAGTCTAAACTACATCTCCCAGAGTCACTGCCCATACAATCCTCTTGTGGCTGGCTCAGATTATGAGTCCAAGTTCTGATTCGTCCAAGGCACCATTTTAGAGCTAGCTACTCCCACACTGATTGGTCCAGTTCAGCAGTTCAAAACTAGAATGGGAACTAGCAGACACAGTTCTGACTGCAAAGAAAGCAGGCTAGACAAACTGTAATTTCATTATTACTCTAAATAATTTCTGGCAAACAGTTACATCTTTCAGATAGGTTCCTTTGCACTCCTAGTGACTGCAAAATGAAGTGAATTGGCAGCAGCTTGAGTGGTACTCAATCAAAGAAACACACAGTCCCCCATACAAACTAATTATGTCTGCAAGCAGACAGCTCTTAAAGAGACAGTACCAGAGGTTCTAAAAACACTCACTTGATAAATGGCTTAAATGCCAAACACCATTCAGGCTTGGAGCATTCAAGCAAGCTCCTGGAAGTCTTTTGGGAACCCCCATTTGCAGGGGGGTTACACATACAATTACAAAAAAGATAGTTTGGGGGGTAGTGGGTGTTTTTTATTTTGGAGAGCAGTACCAGAACTAGAAAAGCTTTGGGGCTGTTTATGCACCAAAGGAGGAGCGGGTCTGATTTTCTGTATTCGAAGGCAGTTGGATGACTGGGTTAGTATCTGCATTTGAAAGCCATGGCACTCGGTTCGCTGACTTTATTGCACTCAGGTTCAAACACAGGCAGGAACACAGGTCAGACTTCAATTAAAAAGGACACTTTTAGGGAAGAGAGATCTTGTCAGCTTATATGTGTGTGTGTGTGGTCATGTCATCAGTGCTTCTGAGATGACGATCATATCTGTGAAATAGCTGAGAAGGGTAGCGTGGTGCCCGGGGATGGTACAGTGATGCCTGTGGTGAAGAGGCATTGTGTGGCATAACAAGTGTTGGTTGAAAAGTTATGGTGTGATTAGGACATAGCTCAAATGACGTACCAGTCAATCACATTCTTAGAAATTTGGAACCCATTTTATAGTCTCTTTTATGCAATACAAGTGCAAGTTTAAGCTAACTGATAAATAAGTTTATGCCGGCCAACCCGGTGGCACTGAGGGTTAAGGCGCTGGATGCCACACCTCGCGCCATGCCAGCGACCTGAGTTTGGGAATGAGCTTGTGCTACTGGGGTTGGCAGGAGAGGGAAGGGATTGAGCATCTGGAGGACTGCTTTCCATTCCTGAGGAGGGATCCAGGGGAATTGCTGCTTCCTGAGCGGCCCCTGATGGTGGTTGGGGAAGCACCAGGATTAGGGGGGCAGAGCTACAGCAGATGTTGGCACGAAAGTGCCTAGACATCATTGCACATCCAAGCTCCGGGGGACCAACAAGGAAGAAAATCCTCCAGAGCCCTAGTGGAGATGATGGAGACCCCGGGGACCAGCCCACATCTGAATCTCCCATGGCTGACTTACCCTCATGGCAGGTCCCTTTAATTCCAGAAAGGCCACCAAGGGTAGGTGGGCCCTCTCCCGGGGGAGGTGATATGGGGGGCAGGATGCCATGGAGGTCGGTGGGGGGAGACCAGTGTGGGGGGTTTCAGACAGGGAGTAGAGGCAAGTGTCAAGAGGGTACTCCGAAAAGATGCCTAGGGGCTTCGGTGCATAAATAGAATATACAAAAAAAATGTTTATGCTAGCAACTGCGTGAATAAATCAGAGGCTACAGATTTATCTAGATAGTTCTGTCGTCATCATAGATTTATTCACATAGTTCTGTTGTTGTTCAGGAAGTGCAGCCAGTCTAGTTTTTGAGACTCGGATGATTCATGGGGGCGCGTGCCACTGCAACAACCAAGCAGGTCCACAGCTTGAGCAATTTCTAAACATCACATCAGCATGAGAGGAAACTGGCACACATCACTGACAACAGTCACAGAGACAGAACAGTAAACTCCTGCCCAGTGCTGTGTCGCAAAGGGAGGGAACCATAAGTGAATTCATTCTGTCAATAGGAAAACAGCAAGATCCAACAGTAGTCATACTGCAGAAATGGCTAGCGATGCCTATCGCAATAGCTTCAGCATCGAAATGGAGCAAATCCTAATGCAAATTGAGGAAGACACTGTGCCATTAGAAGACCCTACAGAAAACGAGCACAATCAAGGGTAGCTGACTGATGAATGTGTACAAGCATCAAGAAGTTTTGCTGCAATACTAAACGAGGACACCACAGCAGATTTCATTGAATCTGAAAAGAATTATAACCCTAACTGGAAAACAATACTCGGTGTACAGAACCTACAAAGGTACACTAAAGAAACTTTCCACATAGAAACCCCGCTACATTCAATACTGCTAGAAGAACTAGAAAAGATGTTGTCACAGTACTTCATAACATGTGGGAAAAAAAAGGACGGAGATAACTACGAGCCATTCAACCTCAGAGGAACGTTTCAAAGTATTGAAAGGCATCTGAAAGGGAAAAAGTACCCAGCATCTCTGTCCACCTCCCCCTTGTCTGAATGGACCAGGCAAGTCCACACAGCACAACAAAAGCACCTGAAAAGCAGTGGAAAAGGGAACAAACCCAAGGCAGCAGATGAACTGACAGCCTAATTGGCAAACTGTATGAGTGCCACCAACTGGGCCCACACAGCCCGGAATCCCTCTTGAACACCATGTGGCTACTGCCTGTCTGTACTTTGGTGTAAGGGGCACTACAGAGACGAGAAATATCTGGCGGGGAACAGAATTAAAGGAACATGAAAACAGTAACAGATACCTTGCAGCATAACAGCAAAAGGCAGACTAAGACAAGAACCGGGAAAAACCTCACAGACACTAGAAAACTAAAGCCACGAGCCTGTGCCATGCAGGAGACAAGTCTCAGATTTCCAGTGCAGAACTACCGACTCTACTCGTAAAATAGACCACCCATGTGCAGTGAGTCAGAATCACCATTTTTTTTAATCAGTTAACAACAATGCCAAGAACCTACTGCAAGGAAACTGGTACAAAAACCAACCTGTGGGTGTTAATAAGCTTGCCCGCATGGTAAAAAACATAACTGAAAAGATGAACATACAGAGTGACAAAAGACTAACAAATCACTAAGCGAGGAAGCACCTTATTCAGAAACTAACAGACTCTAGAATACCCCTAGCAGACATTATACGAGTAACCGGTCACAAGCAAGTACAGAGCATTAATAATTATTCAAAAATGAGTGACCAAAAACAATTCCATGTAAGCTCCCTGCTAACTGGTGAAAAGCCATCACCAGATCCCACAACAATTGAGAAACAGCACCCTCTAAAAACCATTTCCGCAAACTACAAGGAGGAATTAATTGGAAGCTGCCTGAGCAACCCAACAATTAATGCAAAGTGAATAACCTACAACATAATTCAAGGTAAGCGACAGTCATAAGCATCATTCTATAGCACCCCCCATAAAAAACCTTGGCTTCCACCCAAGTAATCACTAACCTCCTCACCCAAGCGTAAAACACATGAAACATGTAAATGTAAAAATGTTTTTTTCTACTGTTATCTTGGCAGGCAACTAGTATGGAAAGTATGTGAAAAAAAGGGCAAGAGTACTCGACTCAGAAATAAAGAACGTGGCAGTTAGACCCATGGCCGAGATGCAGAACTTAAGCCATCAGCAGATGAGGTGACTAGAAAGGCGGCTAGCCCCAGGTGACATGTAGACAAGCCAGACCTTTGTAGATCTGCTAGAAATAAATACAATATGTAGGGTGACCAGTACGAGAAACGGCCCGGTCCAGAGGCAGCGACATGCAACCACTCAGGTCGAGTTATACTGGGTAAGTAGGACTGGCAGATGAGGAAGTCATCCAGGAGGAGAGGAGTATGAACAAATGAGCTGAATCCGATATGAGAATATGGACTTGGAGTCAATGCTGAGCAACAGTAGCAAGGTCAGATATGAGAGAAAGGTATGAATTGGCTGGTACCAACGGGTAGCAGGCTGAGAAAGGATGAACCTCCAGACTCAATGCAGCAGGCAGGCATGCATATTGTGTATGAATAGTCAAATGCAGCGGGAACGAGGTAGTATACAGATCTCCAGGCCCAAACTGGGCAAGGCAGGCTGACAGAAATATGAGCCTCCAGGCTTGAAGTTGTGCGAGGCAAGAATGCGATGAATAGGGCGAGCAGTAAGTATAAGCCAGGGACCAGCACGGGTCGGCAGTAGTAATAGTAAAGGCGGCTGAAAGACTGGTACGAGTGCAGATGGAGTAACGCGCAGTAGTAAGGTAATTGCATAAGGTACATAGTGGAGTGCAAACAACAGGGAGTAGACCGGCCCCTTTACATGGCGTGGTTTCAGGAATTCCACACTGGAAGGAAGGAAGCACAAAATGTCCCACGTATGCAGACTCAGTTCTTCAATGAAGTCTATTGAAGGGGTTTAGCAGACACCATACCATGCATGTGAAAGCGAATGCCGTAAGAGAAGACTTGCAGCAATCCGCCCCCTCCCCGAATTAAATGGAGGCACAGGAATCCACGGAGCAGGCAGCAAGACCACAACCCTTACAGGTAGCAAACAAACAATGGCAATGGTGCAGAGGGAGTAGAAGATAGCCCAAGTGTAGGGAGCAGCAGCGATAGAGCAGGTGCAAGGAGCGGTAGACTCAGATGCAAATAAAATAGGCAGGCATGCCACAATGCGACAGTACAGGAAAGTAAGCAAATGCAAACTGCCGCCCAGTGGCCAGCAATGGTAGGGTCAGTAAACAAGATCTGCAGACAAAGTCATAGGCTGAGTAGTGAGGTAAATAGAAATATGGGACGGCAGCAGCATCTCCAGATGTCATGCCCGCTCCCTTTAGGAAATAATGTAGAAAGTGCAAGCTGTGGAAAGTACGAATAGTTTGTGGCCCATCAGGCATGCAGTAATGATGGCAGCACCGAGTCCTGGTCAGAAAAACTGAGGCGTCCGGTGCAGTGGGAGGAGAAACATCCAGGACCGGGGACAAAAGCACATGCCCGCAGAACAGGTAGGAGAAGGTAAGAGGGCAACCGAAGAGGCAAACCAGATCAAGGAGTCGGTAATCCACAAAGCGAGCGGTGAAACGACGTACATGGCGGTGGCATGGAGCGGGTTTGCAAAAAGAAAGAGATGGAGGGCACAGGACAGGGAGCAGGAGCAGTAGCTAGTGGAAGAAACAGCTGAGCCCAAAATAGGCTAGAGAAGTAGCAGGGGAAGTAGGAGGCGGCGGGATAGCACGGCAACAGACCCCCCCCTTTCCCCCAAGAGCAGAAACTGAGAAGCAAACAAAACTAACAACAGGCAACAAAGCAGAGGGAAGAGAACAAACAAAGTAGACAGGACAAAATAAAGAGAGGAATGGGGGGGGGGGGCAGAGGAGAAACAGAAGCAACCACGGCTCAGCATGCCAGCGAGCGCAGCGAGTGCGAATCACTCTGAGCAGAGCGGGAGTCAGCTGCTTCCGTTAAGTAGGCTGTGGAGGAGGAGGAGCTCTTCCCTCACATAATCCCAGCTACTCCTGCAATTAAAGGTGATTGTTTTTTCCCAGCTTCCCTTCTTCCAAGATGAACAGCTGAGTTAAAATGCCCTAATTCCAGAGGAGGCCGTAGAACTTGCAACACCACCGGCCACAGTAACTGAGGTACTATGCTCAGGAGAGTTTTCAGGTCATTCAGAAGCCAAAGTTCATAGATTAGAACCTCTCTGAGTCCCTCCAACTATAGTCAAAGTTCTACTTATAATGTCAGCTGTGCTTACATCAGTTTGAGCACAAAATCCTGACACTTCAGCTGTTACTTTCACTGCTGCCCATTTATACACCCCAAACTTTGAGATTTTTCTCCTGTTTTCTTCCACCTATTTTGTTAAGATGCTTATTGCTTAAATCTTGAGAAATGGGATAATTAAGGACTGAGGAGGAATTTAATTTCATGGGCAGCCTCTTCGCACACGTTCGTGCTCTCATTTCCCATACCTCTGCCGTCCAATGATACACCTTTGACATCAGCAGCGGAAGAGAGAAAATAAAGAAATGTACCATGGTTCAGAGCTGGGGCCAGTAAAGAATCCATGTGCATATATCGCAGCTACAAGCCATGGTCACCAGCAAGGTAGCAGGCATCAGTTACGAGCAGGTAAAGGGCATCAGAAATGACAGACACATAAGGCTCATAAATCTATTAGCTGGTAAATCAGCTAAATGGCATGTGCAAACATTTAAGACATTTGAAAAATACTTAGCTGTTTTTCTTTTCCTTCTCAGTCAAGCATAGAGCTAATTCAACATGTGAAACAGCACACAGAGCATTTAGCTGAATCAGCATGCCAAATGCCAGGCAACTAGTTAGTGAACCCACTTGTGAGGGGGCAATGCTGGACATGGTACTCACTGGCTACATCAAGCTGGCGACTCTTAACATCTGCAGCCTGCCAGCTAAGCTCGATGCACTCCAAGTCTGGGTGTTACAACATAGGCTGGACGTTATAGCCCTTAATGAAACTTGGCTCTCTCCTAAGGTCCCATACAATGATGTATCCATTCCAAGCTATGCCCTGTTCTGACTCAACAGAATTGCCGAGAGAGGGGGTGGCTACGCCATTTATTTAAGATAAACTCTTAAAGGGCTAGTCATCCCATTACCTTCCTCTGCAAACAACTCTCAAATCCTAGCAGTTAAAATAATCCTGGGTCAGCAGGGAAAATCCCTCATAGTTGCATCAGTATACATCCCCCCATGTGAACATGTTACAGGCTTCCAAATGATCACAGACTTCGAGGATGACAGCGCCTCCCATGGTGAGACAATTGTAATGGGTGACCTAAATGTTAACTGGCTAGCTCCAGAAGTCAACCCATATAAGGATGTCATTGCTGCCCTAGACATTACTCAAATGGTCACCTCTCCCACTAGGTTTAATTACAAGTCTGGTAGTAGCTCCTTACTTGACCTGATCCTTACCTCTCACCCCAGCAGAATCACTAACACGGAAGTTCTCCCAGATGCCCTCAGTGATCACTCCCCACTTATTTGCAACTGGTCAAACAAGGCACCTAAACCTAAGTCCTCTTTCTCCTATAAAAGAATCTTAACAGAAGGAAAGCTTCCACAATTCCTTGCTGCCCTGTCAGCGGTTTACTGAACATCCCTTGACTCCTTGAGCAGTGTCAACCAAGCACTTGACTTCTTCATTGCCCAGTTTAACAAAGTTTGTAACAGTTTTGCCCCCTTACATAAATGCAAAACTCAATCTACCACTAATCACTGGATTAACTCCGAACTCATCTGCATGATGTGAAACTGAGATAACCTCTGGCACCAAGTTATGGACTCTGGGAAATCACACGATATGCAGCTCTATAAGGCAGCTAGGAACCAGTGCACAATAGCTATACACTATAGCTATCTTCTGCAACCAGGAACTTACTAACTCCTGGAGAAATAGCAAACCCTTCTGAGAGAACATCAAGAGCCTCACTGGCAAACCAAGCAAATCCTCCCCACTATGATTGAAGTTAATGGCTCCACTTTACAGGACCCCAAAGAAATAGCAGACTCCTTTAATCTTGCACTTAATGATCTTAGCAGTGTCCTTCCCCCAACTTCTTTGACAACTCTGCCCAGCCCTGCCTCAATAATAAAATCAATCTCCACAGTAATACCCCCCATTTTACTTTAAGAGGGTATCCATGTCTGAAGCTAAAAGATATCTTAAAAAAGTGCTAAGTAAAGCCAGTTTCAGCAGTGATACCCTTGACCTCAAGCTCCTCTCTCTCTCCCATGATGCTGTCCTACAACCTCTCATTAAACTTCTGAATCTTTCACTCTCTCATAAACAATTCCCCCAGCTCTGGAAATCAGCAGTGGTCACACTCATTCATGAAAGTGGTGATAGATCTCTTCTCTCTAACTACCGCCCTATCTCTATCCTTCCACCACTCTCCAAGACATTGGAACGAATTGTAGCTGACCAGTTGTCCGAACACCTCAACAAATATAACTTACTCTGCCTACAACAATATGGCTTTAGAAAAGCTCATAGTACTACCACTGCCCTGCTTGAATTCACCAGCCATATTCATAAGGCAATTGACACTGGCCACCTATTGGGTGCACTGTTCATTGATTTGACCAAGGCATTTGACACCATGAACCACCAGCTCCTGCTTCACTCACTCTCCTCTCTTCGACTATCTAATGATGTAACCAAATGGTTTGAAAGCTACCTCTCAGCAAGGAGCCAAAAAGTCAAAATTGTTGACTTTCTCTCAAGTGCCCTTTCTGTTCGCTCTGGTGCACCCCAGGGTTCCATCCTTGGCCCTCTACTTTTCAGCCTTTTCATTAATACTCTTCCTGTAGCTTGCAGTAATAACTTAGTACTCTATGCCGATGATGCAGTCCTCTTTTCCTCCCATACTGACCCTGTCTCACTCTCCAAGGTGCTACAGACAAACTTCAGCCTAGTCGAAACCTGGCTTCTCCAAAATAAGCTATTGGTGAATTACAAAAAAACAAAGTCCATGCTGTTTCATAGCTCTCACAGCAAATACACATCCATAAACTTCACCATACATAATGAACTATTACCCTTGATAGCACAAGGTCTTTCAGCTCACATGTTCAACACATCTCAAAATCAGTCAACTCAAGAATTGGGGTCCTCTACCGCCACAATTGCTGTCTTACCAAAGAAGCTATGCGTGCAGCCTTAACTGCCTCAGTCCTACCCGTCATTGATTACGGGCTTGTCTTACATGGGGCTGCCATTGATACCACCCTAAAATGGGTCAAGACAGCCCTTAACAAATGCTGTAGACTTCTCACTGGCGCAGGGACACATAAGCATACCTGTGATCTCTATAAGCAATCCAACTGGCTCAATCTGAATAGTAGACTTGTCTACGAGACCTGCCTACTGGCTAAGAAAATTTGTCTTAACCTCACACCCTCTGCAACTCATGCCTTAATGTTGCCTGCAGTCACTGCACATTTTACATGCAGTTCCCTCAAACCAACATTTATCGTTCCATTCTGCTGTACCAACCAGGCTCAACATGCTTTCCACACCAGGGCTCCCCTGCTGCTAAACAACCTTCCCCCTGAAACTGCAGCTGAAAACAAGCTTGGCCCATTCAAACGTAAACTCCGCCAGCACCTCACTGACCTCAACAGCTGTGACTGCTCTGCCTAGGCTTGCAGCTTTGTTTCACCTCTCCCTCCTCTCCTCTCCTCTCCTCCCTTGCTACCCTTCCCACTTGTCTCCACCCCTCCATCCCCTGCTACTCCCCATCTCTCTCTCCCACCCCCACCTACCATTCTACCTCCCCTCACCTTCCACCTACCATTCCACCCCCTCCTGCTCCTCTCCTCCTATCTCCCCCTTGCTATCATCCCGTCTTTTGTTGCTCCACCCCCAGACTACCTAGCACTTATCTTTCTGTTCTTGCACTTACGACAATGCCAAATCCTTGACTACCTAATCCCCTTTTCCCAATCTCTCCCCTTCTTATTCCCCACCCTTTGCTCCACTTACGTCACCCCAGGATGGTTTTCATTTGTATCTGTGTCTTGTTCTATATACACCTGTATTGTTAATTGTGCATTGTTATTTGCTACTGACTGTTTGCTACTGTGCTAGTTTATACACATGTACAGTCTTTTGCTTCTGTGTTAACGTCCTGACCTGTACTGTATCTTTCCTCTGTCTTACACCTATGTTAACCTCCTGACCCTGTATTGTATCTGACCACTGTTTTGCTTGCACCCTTTTCTGACACCCTGGTTCAAAGGTATTTATAATCCTAGTAATAAATAAATAAAAATAACAGAGACAGCGTTGCAGACATCAAGTTGGGAGCCCACTTGGGGACCAGTAATCACCATATGGTGTGGTTCAGCTTCAATATAAAGAAAGCTGTGGAATCAAACCACACAAGGACAAGAGTCCTGGTCTTCAGGAGGGCAGATTTTATATAGATGGGTGGATGCCTCAGGAATGACCTAGCCGGAAGGGGGGGGGGTGATGGCCTGGGTGGAGTGGAGGAACAGTGTGCCAACATAAAAGGGAACATAGGAAAAAGCAACAAACCTCTGCATCAAACAAGTGAGTGAAAGCAAGAGGAAAAAGAGACTGCTATGGTTCTCGAAAGAGGTGGCGGACAAGGTAAAGGCTAAAAGGCTGGCATCCAGAAGGTATAAGGAGGTGCAGAGGGAAGAGGATAGGGAGGTGTATCAAGAAACAGAATGAAGCAGGGAAAGCAGTAATGAGTGCAATGGCACAAACTGAAGAGAGAATAGCCTAGGAGGTAACAAAAAGGGACAAGGCATTTTTTAGGTATGTGAGTGAAAAGAGGAAGACCAGGAGTGGCATTGTAAGGTTAAAAAGGGAAGGGGGGAACTGTGCAGAGGGGGTCCAGGAAAAGACAGATATCCTGAGCAAATACTTTTGTTCAGTGTTCACAGAGGAAGGAGAAGGGGGAGGAGGCACAAAAAGTAACAAAAGCTATGGAGGGGCACCAGCCCACCAGCAGCACTACTGCCCGTGACGCCGGCGACCCGAATTCAGTAGGGAGCTCAGGCCTTTACAGGGCCAGCTGGGGGGGGGAGGAGGATCGAGATCTGGAGGACTGCTCTCATCCTCCGGGGGGAGGGATCGCAGAGCCCTGTGCATGCCTAGTGCCTTGCAGCAGTAATGGGAAAGGCACCTGGGGCCTGCCACAGAGTGTGCAGGGGTGAGGGCAGACATCGATGCATGGCACACAGGAGTGTGGGTCGGGTGTCATGGCACCATTGCATGCCATGCTTCCTGGGGAGAAAAAGGGAAAACAGGGAACCTCTGCAGCAGGATGGCACTCAGACCCTCATAGGCCCCTCACCCAACTAGCTGGGCTCGCCGGTCCAACTACTGCATCCGCTCTATGGCAATGGATTGGGATTCCGCGCTGACCCCACCCGGGGGCCGCAAGTCCTGGGGTGTACTGGCTGGTGGTAAGTCCCAGTGGATGTTGGGGAGATGGGGCTGGGGGTTCTGCCGATGGGGGCTGTCCAAAGTAAGAGGGAGAAAATATAAATGAAAAACAAAAGTTTTGGAGGGAGGGAAGTGGATGCTAGTCATTTTTTGGAGATGAGAGCACTGAAGGGACTTGCTAATCCAAAGGTGGACAAAGCAAGGGGGCCAGATAGGGCATATCCAAGGGTACTGGGGGAGCTCAGGGAGATACTGGCTGCACCTCTGATGGTCCCATTTAACAGCTCACTGGAAACAGAAGTGGTTCCAGAGGACTGGAGGAGGCCAGCAGTAGTCCCTCTATACAATAGTGGTAGCAGGGAGAGGCTAGCAGTTATAGGACAGTCAGCCTGACATCAGTGGTGAGAAAGTTTTTTATTTATTTATTGAAATGTTTCACTAGGAAGACACACTGAGTGACAACTCGCTCGTCTCCTGGTGGGATCTGGGGAGAAGGGGTACAACAGGAGTGAGACATTAAACATTTAAAGTTACAAGATCAACATTATCACACAGTTGTAAGGCAGGTGTTACAAGCAGTGTTACAATAGTGTTGTGCATAATAGGTAGAAAAAGTGGACAATAATAAGTGCTGGGTTAATACGTAAACAAGTGCCTATGTGAAAGAAAAGGGGGAAGAGAGGAGGGGAAGAGTCATGTTCAGGTAACAGTACATTCAAGTTACAAGAGCAACATTAACATGCAGTTGTAAGGCAGGTGTTACAAACAGTGTTAAAACAGTGTTGCACATAATATGTCGAAACAGTGGATAATAATAAGTGCCGGGTTAATAAATCAACAAGTTCTTATGTGAAAGAAAAGGGGGAAAAAGAGAGGAAAGGGTGAGATGGTGAGATGGTGAGGAAGGGGAAGAGTTGTGTTCCTGGAGACTCCTACAAGGGGAATCCTGCAAGGGGACTGGGGGACCAAAGAGAAGGGGATAGGCAGTGTCCCAGAGAAACCCCTTCAGAATGTGGGGAACCTTGCAAAGGACTATGGGGCTAGACAGAAAGGGGGACAAGGCTGTAGAAATTTAAAGAGGTAAGAGAAAGAGAAGGAGGAGGTGTGACTTAAATGCTAGGAGGGGAATAGGACCTAACCCAAGAGGGGACCCTTCAGGATGTGGGGTACCCTGTCAGGGGGTTGAGGAAGGTCAGTAGATCGGGATTAAGAGAGTGATAGGAGAGTTAAATGGAATAACTGCTGAAGGAAAGGGTTATGGAATATCTTGAATCCAGTGGGTTACAAGACCCGAGGCAGCATGATTTCATGTGGGGAGGTCATGTCAAATGGGTCTGACAGATTTCTTTGACTGGGTGACAAAGGATTTAGATCAGGGTGAAGTGGTGGATGTAGAAACTGTTGAAAATACTGCTCACTGGTAATTGGGAGGTAGTGCAGACAAGGGGTAGGCAACCCCAACAAAAACTTTCAAGACCTACAGGAATGTTGCACTCAGAGGCTTGTAGTTGATGCTAACCTGTGTTTGAACAGGAGTTCACCAGGACACATCCATCAGTAAATCAAAGAGTTTCATTGTCAATTTGACAATAACACTTTTTGATTTACTGATGGATGTGTCCTGGTGAATTTCTGCTGGAACACAGGTTAGCATCAACTACAAGCCTCTGAGTGCAACATTCCTGTGGGTCTTGGAGTGGTGGATGTGGCTTATCTAGTTCTCAGTAAAGCTTTCAACACCGTTCTACACAGGAGACTAGTAAGCAAGCTATGTAGCTTAGGAGTGGGTGTAAAGGTGGCAAACTGGATAAGATATTGGTTAGGGGTTAGGTGACAGAGAGTAGTGGTAAAGAGTTCATTCTGAGGAAGGGAGGGTGACCAGTGGGCTGCCCCAGGGATCAGTGCTAGGACCGGTCCTCTTCAATGTCTTTATAAGTGACACTGCAAAGGAGCTAGAAGGGAAGGTCTGCCTCTTTGCAGATGACACAAAAATCTGCAATAGGGTGGATACTCCAGGGCAGGTGGAAAGGATGAGCAGAGACCCTAGAAAACTACAGGAGTGGCCAAAGGTATGGGAACTGGGTTTCAATGTGAAAAAGTGCAAAATAACATACTTGGGGCACAGAAACCCAAGGGTGGAGTACAAAATGAGTGAAGTGACACTGACAACCAGCAAGCATGAAAGAGACCTGGCAGTAGTCATATCGGATGACCTAAAGGTGGCCAAGCAGTGCAATAAGGCATTAGGAACATCTAGTGAAATGCTGGGGTGCACAGTGAGGGATATCACTAGCAGAAAGAGGGAAGGTGGTGTTGCCTCTGTGTAGATCACTGGTAGCACCCCATCTAGAGTACTGTGTCAAGGTTTGGAGACCACATCTCTGGAAGGACATAGAGTGGAGGTGATCCAGAGGAGGGCAACTAAAATGGTGCAGGGTCTGCATCAAAAGCCCTACGAAAGAGACTAAAGGACCTCAATATGTACACCTTAAAACAGAGGAGGGAGAGGGGGATATAATAGAGACCTTTAAATATCTCTTAGGGATAAAATGAGGTACAAGAGGGAGGTATGTTTCAGAAGAAAAGGTACTCAAGAACAAGGAGATGTGCTGTGAAGCTGGGAGGGGTAGATTCAGGAGAAATGTTAGGAAGTACTTCTTCACACAAAGAGTGGTAGATTCCTGGAACAACCTTCCAGCGGAAGTGGTGGGGGTGAAAACAGTGGTGGGTTTCAAGAATGCACGGGACAAGCACAAGGGAATCATAGTGGAAAGGAAGGGGGAGGGAGAAAAAACTGTACATCAGGTACTGTCTGCGATAATGGTGTAGGTAGGGAGAAATGGGCAGACTGGAAGGACCAAGTTGTTCTTATCTGCCGTCAAATTCTATGTTTCTATGTTCCTGTAGGAATTCACCTGCAGGAGAGGGGACTAATGCATCATGAGTGGTTGCACTGTTGGGGGTGTTCCTAATGTTCACGAAATATGCACTGAGAGTAGATCAGGGATTTGAAACAAAACAAGGTAGTACATTACTACACTATTAGTATGCATTTCAGTTCTACTAAGAAAGGAAGCAGTTAACCAGCAACTTCAATGAATTTTAGAGAAGGTAAGCAATCACATAATGTGGGGTTTCAACTAGGAATAATATGTTGTAAAAAAGGTTGGCAGCGTCCCTTTAAAGAGTACCAGTTTGGGTTCTTTTACAAAGTAACCCAGTGGTAGCTTTTCTGCACCGGAGCAGAATGGCACCAATTTTAATAATTTACATTTTCTGTTTCTTGAAAGGGAAGGGATCATAAACAAGAGCTGCCCACCTGATCCCTTCCTCTTCCTGGTTCCGAGGAAGTTCTGCTTCATTCCTGAGCTGTACCTGCGCTCCAGTGTTTTGTGACATCAGAGTTTGTAGAGCACAGGGGCGTTCTCCATTGATAGTAATGGGGGCATCTTTTACTATATCTTT
Organism: Neoceratodus forsteri; assembly: GCA_016271365.2. NCBI lineage: Eukaryota > Metazoa > Chordata > Ceratodontiformes > Ceratodontidae > Neoceratodus > Neoceratodus forsteri. The sequence goes on from JADMNL010000025.1 coordinate 360,423,840, forward strand.
TTTTTTATGTTTTAGAGGGCCACTCAGGGCACACTAATGTCACTGATCAACTAAAAAGGTTCTTTGTGTTGACAACATGGTTTTCACTCACTTAACTGTAGAATCGATACTAAAAGTAGTTTAAAGTAAAGGTGTGAGGTTTTTAAAAAACATTTTGGGCTTCATAGCCCGCTACCCTGGGGCAGTGATGGCCCTTCTGTGTTAAAATATTAAAATGTAACGTAGTTCTGTAAGTTTGGGAAGGGATCGTAACTGTGGTCGAACTGCTAGTCAGTCGATCCCTTTTCACTTTCCAGTATGCCTGCTCTGCCTCCACACTTCCATGTTTTGTGATGTGTCACCAGGGAAAGCATAGGGTATCTCCCCATAGACATCTATGCGGCTCATTTTCAGAACATTTTCACCAAAATTAAGCAACCTTTATTTATTTATTTAAAAGTTTAACCAGGAAATACATACTGAGCTGACAACTGCTTGTTTCCAGATGAATTAGGGTCCCTATTAGTTGAGCGGTGACTTTCATTTTTAATAAAAAGGTAGCATAAAATTCGGTAAAAACATTCTGAAAAGGAGCCCCATAAACTTCTATGGGGTGTGTCCCCATGGTCTCCCTGGTGACACATCACAAAACCTGGTAGTGCAGTGGTAGAGCAGGCAGACTGGGAAAGCACAGATACAATCCCTTCCTAAACTTACAGGACTGTATTACGTTTTATAATTTTAACACAGAGGGGCTATTGACACCCAAGGGTAGTGGGCTATGAAGCCTGCTCAGATATCTCACACCTTTACTTTAAATGATGGAACTAATATTGTGATAAAAACAATGTTTACATTTTAACCAGGATATCATTATAAAGAGATTTGACTAATACAATATAATTAAAAAACAGATCATGAAAGCCACTATCAGGCATAGACACTGAAAGCCACATTTAGGTCATGGACAATTATGGCTGCTACCTGAAATACCTCAAATAATTTAAAATGTTATTTTATCATATTTTTTTTTAATTGCAGATTGAAAAGGATTTAGTTCCCAGATTGTGTATGTCCAGGGACAGCATTGTCCTTGATAAAAATGGAGAACCGGAAAGCAGGGCCGTGAGGTTTCAGATCCTTAGCTTTGGTAACTAGTAATGCTCTGCCTAGCTGTTTGCTTAAGTGTGTGAAACTTTAAACCTTTAAAGATCCCCTGATGTCATACGGCAAAGTTTATAGAAACAGAATGTTGAAGTACAATTCAGAGTACAGTAGATGTGATATTATTTTTATTTTATTTTTACTTTGATAACTGGATAGGTACATTGGCACCAGGCGCCTTTTTCAGACACGACACGGGTTTTAGCTTAAATACAATATCAGAAAAATATTACAGTTCATAATACATGGCTTAAGATAATGTTAGGTAGAATACAACATATCGTACAGTACAGTGGCACAGTATTACAGGTTTTTACATTTTCACAAAGCATAAGATTAAAACAAGGAGAACATAAGTAACAAACATTGTGCATATATGTTCTGTATTTAGTTTCCTTTTTTCATTCTATAGAGCTTTTTGTCTTAAGTTGTCCTTTCTTGCAGTCCTTGAGTTTCGTTGTCCCAGTAACCTCCCAGCTCCACCTACGACTACCCAAGGAGTCTCTGCAACAGGTTACTGCAGTGCAGGGCCAGACAGTGCTTGCAATTGTCTTCTACAAGGCATCATGGTTTTTACTCACTTGTGAACCTGACACTCCCTCCTCCTTCCCTGGTGATGGTGGCACACCAACCCAAGCAATCTCATTCATATGCTGTGTAACCCTGATGAAGGAGTAAGCTCCCTGATCCAATGAAAGGGGTCACTGTGGCAGGGGACTGTACCACTAATACTCCCCAAGCTGGTACGTGCACCCAACGGCAACCCTCTTTCCAGCAGACTGCTAATTGCTAGCATCCTGGGTCTGCTCCTAAACCTGGGTCTCTGGCATGGTGGCTCATGGGGCCATCAGGTGGCGACTTACAAGGTTTTCTCTTTTCATGTATAACAGACTTGAGAAGAACCTGAAGACTTCATTTGGTTGGGCTGCTGGTCTACACCTAACATGATATTTCTCTGTTTATCATTTCATAATTGCTTCCACGGCAACAGCTAATGGTGTTACAAGTAAATGATTGTGATGTTAAGTGTGGACAAACAGCCAGAGCTGGTGATATCTAAAGGAAAGTGATCCTGGTTTAAATTTGATGTCTCTGTGAATGACCGGTATAAAGGGCCCCCACACTCAAGTGTGGGGCTGGTGCCAATGTGCACTTTGTGTGCAAAACCATTTTGGCTTACTTACTGTTTTCTTCAGACTAGTAGATCGTATCAAACTAATTTTATTTAGTTCTAGGCTGACATTCTTTTACTGCAAATACCAGAATCCCCTGCAGATGCCGTCAGAGCAGTAGGCAGCAGTGAGAGATTTAACTTCCTGAAGTGAATGTTAGAGCTTTTATAATCTCTAATCAGATGTTTTCTAAGTCAGTTTTTTTCTCCAGGAGCTAAGAACAGTCTTCTGTGACTATACTTAGCCCAGGGAGGACAGCAGGACCAGCATACAAAAGACAAGAACTTACGTAAACTCTAACATGCACTGCAGGCTATTAAATCTCTCACTGCTGCCTCCTGCACTGGTGTCAGCTGCAGGGTATTCTGGAATTTGTAGTAATAAAAGATGTCAGTCTAGAACTAAGCAAAATCAGGCTGATACAATCTGCTAAACAACAGTAAACAGTACGTAAACCTAAATTATTTTGCACATAAAGTAATATTCGAACTGTGCCTCACACCTAAGTGTAGTCTTTGATGCTGACTGTTCTCCTTTAATTTCCATGAATATAAAGAAAAATATAAATTTTCATACTGAAAATATGTGAATTGTGCAAGCTGATTCATAACTATTATGTTTCTTTTAGTTTGTCCTGAGATGAGAGGGACCCTTTAAGAATGCACCTCTCTCCCCAACAACCACTCTGAAATCCCCATCTGCCCCAAACTGTGAGTGGTAGGCCCAGTAGCCTGGGGCCTGAAACAGGCAGCTAACCTCACTGTTGTCATGGAATGGTTTGGTGTGGGTAGAGGTCACTGTACCTGGGCAGACGGGGCGGGGTACATGGCTGTACTGAGCTGTTTATTTAGCCATTTATCACTTTCTCTTTGTTTGCAGACTGATTCATTTCTCTCTGAGGTGGCTCCAGGGAGGTAGCAGTTAGCAACAGTTGTGTATAGCAACCCCTTCTCTAAGACAAACTACAGTCTTCAGCAATGACAGGAAGGCAGTGTAAGACTTGGCTTTAACTTGGTATGACTTGAAAATCAAAACAGATATATTTATTTTATAGTCTCTCGTGACACAGTACCGGGCAAGGATCTTAGCTCTCCAGCAGAGCCCCAGGGAACACATGGGTGAGAAGGAAAATGTGGGCACACTCAAAGACCAGATCCGACGACTCACCAATGAGAATGTACGTATCAAACTGTCAGAGTTCAGATAGGTGCAAGTGTGCTTACTGTACATAACTGTGAATATATAGATATATATATATATATATATATATATATATATATATATATCTTGGATGGGATATTATGTAAAGAATAACACATGCCAGGCTGTCCAGTTGTACTGTGATATAAGAACACCTTGGTGCATTGCGAGACTTGAGGTGCAGCTGAGTGCTTTGCTTTTCAACCACCCGAGATGCCCATATATCCAGCACAATGGGACATCCTCTTATTCCAGTTACTTAATGGTATGGAACAAAGTACAAATGCATCAATTTAATGTGAAATCTGCAACAAGAACTAAGCTATCTAGTTATGCTGAGATAAACAGATACCATGTGATTGCTCACTGCTAATAAGATTATTGGATTTTTATGTGTGTTTAAAAGTGCACTGTATATGTATATGTATGTGTATATGTATGTATGTGTATATGTATGTATGTATGAATGTATGTATATGTATATGTATTATATGTATATGTATATGTATATGTATGTGTATGTGTTGTATAGTGTATGTGTATGTATGTGTATGTGTATGTGTATGTGTATGTGTATGTGTATGTGTATGTATAAGTATATGTATGTGTGTGCATAGTATAGCTAGTTATGCAATGGCAGTGTAAATAAAAGATAAAAAAAAGTTCTATGTTATTTTTCTTCTGAGGGACCAGATATTCTCTCTCTTCAGATGAATGACAAGTAAGCAATAGGCCATTCAAGGGTGTTTGGTATGACAGATCATACCATACGCCCCAAGTATGTTGTAAAGCACCTGGGAAGAGCAATAAGATTTGTTTAACCTCACACCCTGGAGTGGGCTGTTTCACTAACTGAATGTCCCATTTCAGGAGAAAAATATCTAAACAAGCTATTTTCTGTATTGAAGAATAAAATATGGGCAGGAGGGAGAAAACACAAAATAGATGACCCAGAGTGCTTGCTGATGGCCTCCCTCTTGGTCCCTCCCAAACCAGTAGACCCTTAAGCATGTCAGCTACACACACACACGCCCTGGGCTATCTTCCTCTGACATCAGTTCTTCCACTCCTCTGCCTCTGAGGCCAGCGTTTGGGGTGGGGGACCCTGGCATGGATAAGCTAGAGCTGAGGCGGAGGACAAGCCATCCTGGTGAGCCTGGAGGCACCAGCTGGTAGCACATGATGAGCCTGCTCAGTATAATCAGACAGTTGGGTAACTGAAAAGTATGAGACGCTGGGGGCCCAGCGAGCTTATAGAGAAATAAAGTTCCCAATTCTCAGTAGTCACTTCTACTTAAACATACATTTCTCCCTGAATGTGTTTCTGTTTTTTTTTTTCTTCTTTCCTTTGAGCTGTGTCTCGGGACATCTACTTTTTGTAAGATGCCTGTGGGTTTTTCTGGTAGGTACAGCTACGGGATAAGAATGAACGCCTGTACACCAAGCTGAGCGAGCTGCAGGGGAAGATGGGCAAGCTGGCGGGATCAAAAACTGACCTCTCAAGCAAGCTGGTCTTCAGTGAGGAGGAGAAATTAAAGGTAAAAACATCCCGAGTGGTGCTCAGTAAAGTGGGCGGGGCTTTCGGGGTGGGAAGGACAGGGGAACACACTACATTGTACCCCATCAGGGGTGAAATTTACATATCAGCGTATTCTCAGAGGTCTTAACTTATGCAACCTAATCTTTGTGCTTTGACGTGCCTCTCAAATGTCCCCAGTTAGGTGGGGCATGCTCTTTCCTTGTTTCTCCCTGCATCTCTGCTTCCTATGTTCCCTGGTGAAGCTCTTTTTCTTCTTTATTTACAATGGTCAACAAGGATTGCTAAATTTGTTGGGGGATGTTCTGGGAATCCCACTTTCCTACATGGGAAAACCCAGTTAGTATCTATCAGAGGAGGATCTTGTAGCCAGAGCCATAGGAGTTAACAGTGAAAATAGATATTTGGCTCTAAAATTCATCAAATCAAAAAAATCATTTTATTTAAATATTGTTGCCACCTATTTTGCATATGCTGACATTTCGTGGTCTCATGTACACTACTTTATCTAGGTCATGGCATATCCTCAGGGCCAAAAGTCAGTACCTAAAAACCCAATCGTCACAGAATCTGAACAAACCGAAGACGTTTTGGCAGTCAGTAAATTCCCTATTAAATGACCAGTCCCACCCCTCTCCACTCTCCATCGATCTTGGTTGCACTAGATACACTGAACCTCCCAAAATCACAAGTCTTTTCAACGATTTCTTTTGTGACCCGTCCAAATATGCATCTCATGACTACCCTGTTCATGAGCCCAGTAACGTTGCTAGTGAGACACACCAGCCCGATTTCTACATAAAAAGGGTCACATGCTATGAAGTTTGCAAACTTATCATCACCCTGAGAACTGATAAATCCACTGACCCTGATGGACTCATCCCCAAATTCCTCAGACAAGCCGCTCCCCAAATTGCACTTCCTAGTACCAAACTCTTCAACCTATCCTTCTCATCCTGCACAGTGCCTGACCTCTGGAAATCATCTATGGTTGTCCCACTCCACAAGAAGGGCAAAAAGACATCCCTCAAAAATGACTGCCCGTGCAGGCCAGGTAGCCCTAAGGGTTGAGGCGCTGGACGCCACACCTCGTACCACGCCAGCAACCCAGGTTCAGGAACAGACTCAGGCTGCCGGGGGTCGGAGGTGGATCAAGCATCCCAATGGATGCTCTCCTCCTCCAGGGGTGGGTTCCTGAGGTGCTTTGAACACCTGACACACCGGTGCCTGTGGAAGCATGGGTATCGGGGCACAGGTGGTTCTTCAGAACCGGGTAGGGGAGGACATTGTGGGCACTTGACAATGACATGCGTCAGCATGCCATCTGCCTGGATGTTAGTCCTATGTGCTGACGTCCTCGGGGTAGTGGGACTTAAGAGGGAGCAAAGTGGAAAACACCCTGCTCAACCCCAAGATGACGACTGAGCTAATCTCCCGGACCACCTACCACGGGCAGACCCCAATGTGTGCAGGCACTCCAGAAGGAAGGTAAGGGGGGATACAGGAGTATGCCTGACACTCTAGGGGCAGACTCTGTGGGTGGATTGCCGGGGGAATGATCAAGTCTGAAGAGTGGGGTGAGTGGGTGGTAAGGTGGGATAAAAAGAAAGTGAAAAAAAAAAAAATGACTGCCCAATCTCACGTCTTTCAGCTCCTGCCAAACTGCAAGAAACAATCACGCACAGCCAACTAGTCGACTATTTGCGGTGGTATGACCTCATCTGTCCTGGACAACATGGCTTCTGTAAAGGGCACTGTCACAGCCCTGATCGAGTTCACTGATGCCATTTATTGTGCAATGGATAGGGGTCTGGCAACTGGAACTGTGCTTGTGGACCTGACCAAGGCCTTTGACCTGGTTGACCACAAAGTATTGACTTCTAGGTTGCACAAACTTGGTCCCGGGCCCCCCGCACTTGGTCTGGTTCATAGACTATCTGTGCCACAGGACACAAGCTGACAGAATTGGAAATGCCCTATCTGGGGTAAACACCATCATCAGTGGGGTTCCCCCAAGGCTCTATTTTAGGCCCACTTCTTTTTCCCGTTTACATTAATAACCTACCTATGGTATGCAAACCAGTTCACACCTTTTTTATGCTGATGATGCTGTCCCTTACACTCACAGTGATGACATAGGCAAAATCAACCAAACACTTAGCAACAGCTTCACAACGCTGCAGGAGCGTTTTTTTCAGGAGAACATGGTCTTAAGCCTCTTGAAAACTCAGTTTATGTTGTTTGGGACCAGGCAAAACTAAATAATTTATCCCCCATGTTCAGCGTCAAAGCTGAAAATGGTACTTCCCTGGAAATAACCATCTCCTTCAAGTACCTCGGAGTACATTTAGATCCCACAATGTCTTTTGAAACTCATCTCCAGCACACTGCCAGCTTTCTCCACCAGAAGTTGGGGTCACTTTACAGAGTTCGTAATTTCCTATCATCTGAAACAAGGATCCAGATAGCACAAGCCAATCTCCTCCCATCACTTAATTACAGTACGATTGCTGTAGATGCTGCCAGCAAAACAGTACTACAAAAAACGCTTACCTTATATTATAAAATTGCTAAATTTGCTTCTGGCAGTGGGTTCAATGCCCACCACTGTCTTATGCTAAATACCTTAAATTGGCTATCCCCTGACCTCAAAACTAATCTAACTCTTGCCACACTCCATTGAAAAACTCTTGCAACCTGGTGTCCCTGCTTACCTAACAAATCAAATACTGCTAGTTGATCTGCCTACATTAAGCTCTGCTTCTAACAATAACATTGCAGGCCATCTGTTTTGCACTAACATGGGACAACGCTCTTTTAGTTACCATGCAGCCTCAATATGGAACTCTTTACCCCCTCCCCATTAAACAATCCTCCACATTGGCAGCCTTTGCTAAACTTTGGAAAATTCATTATTTCTCATCCTACGCTTGCAACTGCTTTCTATAATGCCTCTCTCCCCTCTCCTCACTCTTACATACCCAAACAACATAGCACTTGTTTTATTATCTCTCCAGCTATCACACTACTCTTACATTCAATGAATGCAGTATTAGCACAGTCTCCCCTCACTGTACATTTCAAGTTTATCCTACGTATACTGTACAGTATCTCATTACAACCCCTGGGTCTGCTTTTTTTTCCTCATTATTTTTTACTATATTTGCATAATTTCCTGTATTAAAAATTGGAACCATGATGTATCTGAAACATGATGTATTACCTCATGAGCCTGTGTCTTATCCATTTATCCATTGTGTACAACCGCCTGTGCTGATGTATAATCTCCTGTGTCTGTGCTTTTTGCACCCGAGTCCTACCTGAAAAAGGCATTTGTTGCTAGTACACTCACCCGGTCAGCAAAGTTAAATAAATAAATTGCCCTGGATCCATGCCCCTGTGTGCGGCACAGGGGGTAAGGACCCATGGCAACATATGCCTTTTGGCAGATGATACTAAGATCTGTGGCTGGGTGGATACTGGGGAAGGGTACAAATCCTGAAGGAGAAGTTGGGTAGATTGGAAAGGTGGTCAAAAGTATGGCATTAAAATTTAATAACAAAAAATGCAAGGTGATGCACATACAGGCAAAAAAGTTTAACACTGAATATAGGATGGTGGAGGTAGTATTGGAAAGCACAACAGAAGAAAAGGGCTTAGGAGAAATGATATCGGACAGCCTGATGGTGTTTGCACAATGCAACAGGGTGGTTATTACGGTGACTAGGATGCTGGGGTGCATAGGGAAAGGGGCTGCCAGCGGAAGAAGGGAGGTGTTGCTGCCACTGTACAGGTCACTGGTTCAGTCTCATCTGGAATACTGTGTGCAGTTTGGGAGTCTGTATCTAATGAAGGACAGGGACAGGGTGGAGGCAGTGCATAGGAAGGTTACCAAGAGGAGCCAGGGACAGAAGAAAAAGAATGTATGTGGAGAGGTTAGCAGATCTGAACATGTGCACACCTGAGATGAGAAGAGAAATGGGATAGTAGAACATGCATATACCTCCATGGGTTAAATAAAGTGGATGGCAATACATTGTTCAGACTGCATGGGAACACAAGCACCATGTGCAAGTCCGTAATGCTGGTGGGTGTCAAGTTTAAGAGTGATACCAGGAAGTACTTTTTCGTGTAGAGGGTCGTGGAACAGTGTAATAGGCTGCCAGAGGAGGTGGTCTGTGCAAGATCAGTGGGGGGATTCAGAAGAGGGTGGAACAGATACAAGGGCTTGGTGAAGATCACACCAGAAAGTAAGGGGGAAGGGGAGAGTGAAGAGCTTCTAGCAAGGCTGCCCACAGGCATACTCAAGTACGCGCCATGTGTACCTGTAATCTGTCCAGCATGTGCAAGTACACGCCCTGTGTACCCGTAATCTGTCCAGCATGTGCAAGTACGCACCCTGTGTACCTGTAATCTGTCCAGCATGTGCAAGTACGCGCCCTGTGTACCCATAATCTGTCCAGCATGTGCAAGTACGCGCCCTGTGTACCCGTAATCTGTCCAGCATGTGCAAGTACGCGCCCTGTGTACCCGTAATCTGTCCAGCATGTGCAAGCACGCTTCTGTGTACCCTGAATCTGTCCAGCACGCAAGCGCCGCCTGTGTACCGTAATCTGTCCAGCACGTGCGCACGCCGCCTGTGTACCGCTGCATCTGTCCAGCACATGCAAGTACGCGCCCTGTGTACCCGTCATCTGTCCAGCACGTGCAAGTACGCGCCCTGTGTACCCGTACTCTGTCCAGCATGTGCAAGTACACGCCATGTGTACCCATAATCTGTCCAGCATGTGTTGAAATAAGGTATGGCCTACCCGGCAGCACACAGCCGGATGGCCAACTGTGAATAAAACTATCCTTTTCTTATCATTTTTAAAAGTCTGGGGGCAGCTCTGGCCTCTTGGGCTTTCACATTCAGCATCAGTTAGGTAGGAATGGGCAGACACGATAGGACAACAGACCTTGTCTGCCGACAGAGTCTTTGTGTCTATGTTTATTGTGCACAGTTTTTCACTTTTTTCTTTTTCAGAAGAGGATGTTTCTATAACTCATTGCAGGACTGGCTAGAGTGTTCACCTTTCCTGGCTTGGTTTACAGTATTGCCTTCTAGCTAGATTAGCTGCTTCTTGTGTGAACTGCTTGGCTGCCTTTGCCCCTGACAGATGGCTTCATTGGGGGGTAAGAGGCTGAACGACTCACACAAGGAAATAGAGAAAAGCAAACAGGAAGAGGTGAACCCACTAGAGTGCACAATGAAAAAGGTAAGAATGTTGAACACTGTAGAAGCCATGATAACGTGGTGTACATGACACCACAAAATATTGGCCTGTACATTTTGTTTCAAACAACATGAAGTCTTTCTGTATTCTGACTATTGCAGTTAACTCCAGCGCTTGAACTGCCCCGGAGAGTAGAGGGTTAAATTTCTATGCAGGGCATAGAATGTTGAGCTTGAGCTCGGTTGAAGACTCTATCTGCAGTGCTTTGAAACCGAACCATCAGATTCTTTACTCCACCTCACTGAACAGTCGCTCTGGAGATTTCTCCTTCTGCTCGGTTCAAAATCGGTCAAAGTTGTCGGTTTTATTCCGATTTATTTTCCGCATTGTCGGTTCAGGGCTCTGTCTGCGGTACAATAAGTACTTTAGGTAGTATCTCTGTATCTTATTGTGGAAATTGAAAAATTGTATTTCTTGATCGGTTCGGCTGAACCGATCCATTAGTTTAAGTCTTTTAGTGTGTGGTTACCGGTCCTTATCGGTTTAAAAAAAAACGTAATTTTTGCGTCTTTTTCCAATACCTGTAACACAGTTAGAAACTGATAAGGGAGTCTTGCCTGGGGTTGCCTCATAAAGGGTAAGTTCTGTTAGGCTAGCCATGTCTGAGAAACCCAAGAAAAAAAAACAGGCCCACTGGGTTTCAACACTGTAGTGAGTGTGGGGAGGTCTTTGCTAAGGCTGTTACCCACACCACCTGTGTTTACTGTCTGGGGATTGACCACCTCGATACAGACTGCCAAATTTGTAAGAATTTCCCTAAGTCTACCCTGGAAAAGAGGTTAGGTAGACTTAGGGATAAGAAGGCCGAGAAATCTGCTGACCCGGAAGGCCAGCCCGGTTCGGTTTCCATCGAACCAGAAGGAGTGCCCTCTGACCAGGGCGATACTACTTCCGGCAAGAGGAGAGCCGATCCTGAGGGATCTGTTCCTACAAAAAGAAAATGCAATGAAAATTCGACTGGTTCCAATCCGGAGGTTCATGTTCCGACCACCGAAGAAATAGCCAGAGCGATTCAGATTGTTGAATCGCTTTGTCCAGTTCTGACTGATCCGGCGCCTGTTGGCAGGGGTTCAGTTCAGTCGGTTCCCCCGATTCAAGATTATACCCCTGAAGACTTTTATGAACCGGAGTTTGAAGAGGAGGGGGATTTTGAAGAGGATGGTGATGATGATGAAAGTCTGGATGTGCCTGTGGAACCGGACATCTCCCCAGACAGACCTTCTGGTGTTTCCCTTCCTAGGCTCTCTGAGTCCCCTCTCCACTATCTGTTTTACAGAAAGGTGGCTGAAACCCTCCAGCTTCCTATGGAGGAGGCTGTGGAGGATCAAGAGGAGACTGATTTTGTTGAAATGATGGACATCCCAGAGTCCAAGAGACTGTCTATTCCCCTTCATAAGTCGTTTGGGAAGCAGACACAAAAAATTGTAGTCTCCTAATTCTGTACCTCCTGTTGACAGAAGGATGGACAAGAGGTATACTTTATCAGGCCCAGATACGGAGTTTTCTACCAGCAATGCAGCCATGTTGGGGTCGTGCAGGCTGCAGCCTGTGACAAGGCAAATATTCCCTTGGCTTCACACCCCCCGCCAGACAAAGACTCCACGAAGGTGGATGCCATGGCAAAGAAACAGTGCATGGCATCCTCCTTGGGACTCAGACAGGCTAACTATGTGGCCTATGCAGCCAGGTACCAGAAGTCCAGGTGGGACACTGTACTGGCACTGGCTAAGCAGGCCTTCCCCCAGCTGACCAAGGAGCTGGAAGTGGTGGCTACTGATGGGACTGAGGCATCAAAGGTACAATTTCATGCTGCTGTGGACTCCAGTGATGTGTCATCAAGAGTCATGGCTACATCTGTGGCTCTTTGGAGGATGGCTTGGCTCAGGTGTGCTAGCCTCTCACAGGACACAGAGGCTAAGGCTATGGATTTCCCTGAGGTGGGTAATTCTCTGTTTGGGGTGCAGACAGAGAATTACAAGAAGAAAATGGATGACTACAGGACCACTTATAGGAGTGCACAGGCCAAGGAGAGGCAGGCAACTCCTCAAAGGCATCAAGCTAGGGGCAGGTGCAGGCCTCTTCACGGGCCTTTCTACCAAGCACAGGCCTCTTCTTCTTTTTCTCAGAGGGGGTTCTTTAGAGGGAGAGGCAGAAGGGGGATGAGCAGGGCTGCATCCACGCCTCAGCCTAAGGCTCCTGCCAAGCAGACACCCTGATGTGTCAGCCCGGTTTGACTCCCCCATCCCCGTAGGGGGCAGGCTGGCTTACTTTGTCCAGGACTGGATGTCTGTTACCTCAGACAGGTGGGTCCTGGAGGTAGTAAACCAGGGACTGGTTCTCAGTTTCAAAAAATTTCCGAAAATGAGAGCCAGATCCTTTCTACCTGCAAACATCTCAGAAACTCTTGCTCTGGAGGCAGAGGTTTCATCTCTACTGGCCTTAGGAGCCATAGAGAGAGTTCCTACTCTACACAGGTGCAAAGGTCTGTACTCCATGTACTTCCTTACCCCAAAAAAGACAGGGGAGTGGTGACCTATCCTAGACTTAAGATACCTGAACAAACATCTTTTAAACCCAAAATTCAAAATGGTGACTCTGGGAACAATTCTTCCTTCTCTAAGGCCAGGGGACTGGCTAGCCTCCCTGGACCTCAAAGATGCCTACTTTCACATTCCCATCAGGTGCTCCCACAGAAAGTACCTCAGGTTCGAATTGCCCTCAGGCCATTATCAGTTCAAAGCAATGTCCTTTATCCAAACATCAGCTCCAAGGGTGTTCACAAAGTGCCTAGTAGTAGTAGAGGCCTCTTTAAGAAGAAAAAGGATTTCCATTTTTCCATATCTGGATGACTGGCTCATTGTGGGTCAGTCCTCAGACCGAGTCAAGTCAGATCTACAAGTGACCCAGCAAGTGCTCACTTCCCTGGGATTTCTTCTCAACCTTCCCAAGTCAGTTCTCGAGCCTGTACAGCTTCTCACCTTTATAGGAGCAGAGCTGGATACTGTCAAAGCAAGAGCTTTCCTTCCTCTGGAAAGTGCAACAGCCATTATACAGCTGGCTTCTTCCTTCTGCCTTCTAGTTTCTCTACCAGCAAGGCACTTCCTTCAGTTTTTGGGCCACACGGCAGCTTTCACAGCAGTGGTCCAAAGGGCCAGGTTTCAGATAAGGGACATTCAGTTCTATCTGAGGGCCTTTTGGTCCCAAAGGAAAGATCCTCTTACCAAACTAGTTCCGGCTACTCAGACTCTAATCCAGACCCTTCAATGGTGGCAGGATCTGGACAATTTAAGGCAAGGAGTTCCATTTGTCACTCAGACTCACTGTGTGGCCCTCACCACGGATGCTTCCCTATTGGGGTTGGGAGCCCACCTGGTGGCTCTCACAGCCCAGGGACTGTGGTCCCCTCAGGAATCCCTCCTTCATATCAATCTCCTGGAGCTCAGGGCAGTTTTTCTGGCCCTGCAAGCTTTCTCTCAGTCAGTGCAGAACAAGGTGGTTTAGGTCAGGATGGACAACACCACCATCATGTGGTACATCAACAAGCAGGGAAGCACTCGGTCCACGGCCCTGTGCATGGAAGCCATGAAATTGTGGTCCCTAGCTTATTCTCTGCAGACCTCCTTGGTGGCAATCTACCTTCCAGGGAAGGACAAGATGGTAGCAGATGCTCTGAGCAGGATCTCCCAAGGCCATCACGAATGGTCCCTGGACCCTCTGGTGTTGAAAGTCATCTTTTCAAGGTGGGGCACTCCAGAGATAGATCTCTTTGCAGCCCCAGACAATCACCAACTTCCTCTGTTTTGTTGCAGACCCCCAGTCTTGGGCTCAGTCCCTCCGGATGCTCTGATTTTGAACTGGGAAGGGAAATTTCTTTATGCCTTTCCTCTACTCTTCAACGTTCTGGTCAAGATAAGGTCACAACCTTACAAAGTGATTCTGATTGCTCTGGACTGGGCCAGGCAGCCTTGGTACCCCCTGTTGCTGTCCCTAGCAGTCCATCTTCCCCTGTCTCTTCCCAGGAATTACAACCTGTTATCCTCCTCTCAGGGGAGGATTTGGTACCCCAATCTTCAGTCCCTCAATCTCAAGGCATCGCTCTTGAAGAGTTAGAATATGCAGACTTGCATCTGTCCCAAGGGGTTCTGGATATTCTGAAAGCCTCTCGAAAGCCTGCCACCAGAAGAACGTATAACTCCAAATGGAAGAGATTCAGCATTTGGTAATCCAGGAGGCGCATATCCCCAGACACTGCTGATTTGTCTACAGTCCTGGATTATATGATTCATCTTAATGGCCTAGGCCTCAGACCAGCTACTCTCAAAATACATTTGTCAGCTGTTTCTGCTTTTCTGTTAGTGGGAAAGCCTTTTTCACTGTCGTCTCACCCTGTATTCTGTAAATGTTTTTAAGGGATTGCTTCATACCAATCCCCCTTTTAGGGATCCTGCTCCTGCCTGGGATTTGATTGTTTGCATTGCTCAGCTTATGCAACCTCCCTTTGAGCCTATGTCATCAGTAGAGCTTAAGTACTTGTCTTGGAAAACTGTGTTTTTGGTAGCTATTACCTCTGCCAGACGTATCAGTGAATTGCAAGCTCTGTCAGTAGAGCCTAACTTTATTTCATTCCATAGAGATAACGTGGTCCTTAGGAGGTTCTTACCCAAATTGGTTTCGGATTTCCATTTTAACCAGTCTATGTCTCTTCCTGTATTCTTTAGTGATCACTCTTCCTCAGGAGAGAGGAGGTTACACAGTTAAGATGTTAAAAGAGCCCTTTGTTACTACATAGAACGTACAAAGGGTCACAGGTTTGGCTCCCTCCAGTTGTTCCTCACTTATCGGGAAGTAGGTATGGGCAAACCTGCTACCAAGAGAACTATTGCCAGGTGGATTGTATCCTGTATACAATTTTGCTATGAGAAACTAGGAAAAATTCCACCCTCAGGCCTGAGGGCTCATTTCACTAGAAGTACAGCTGCTTCTCTGGCTGCTGCCAGGGATATTCCTCTGCTAGAAATTTGCCAAGCAGCCACCTGGAAAACAGTCCATACCTTCACCAAGCATTACTCTGGATATCCAGGCTAGGAGTGATGCTCGGTTTGGTACAGCAGCATTTCAGAGCCTATTCCCAAAGTAGGTTATGTCCCTCCCCCATGGAGGTACTGCTTGGTAGTCTGCAATAGTCAGGATACAGCAAGACTTCATGTTGTTTAAAGAAAACTTTACTCACCTTAGTAATTATGTTTCTTCTAATGGAGTCTTGCTGTATTCTGACCTCCCTCCCAGCCTCCCCTCTCAGAACCTGTTTCTTGGGAAGTGGGTGGGGAGGTGCAGTGTTGCACCCCAGGGGTGTCTTCAGCACACTTCCTTTGATGTGGGTGCTTTGTGTTTATTATTTAGTAATCTTTTCATGCTTTACTACCTGGTTTTTCTTTTTGGGTTTCCTGACTTGAGTCTTCTTTTGGGAATCTAAAAACTTTTTGTTGCCAGTTGGCTAGTAGAAATTTTCAATTTCCACATATTTAGGTCAGTGAGTTTTAGCTCGTAAGAATCTGATGGTTTGGTTTCAAAGCACTGCAGACAGAGTCTTCAACCAAGCTCGAGCTCAACATTCTATGTCCTGCATAGAAATTTAACCCTCTACTCTCCAGGGCAGTTTAAGTGCTGGAGCTAACTGCAATAGTCAGAATACAGCAAGACTCCATTAGAAGAAACATAATTACTAAGGTGAGTAGTTTTTTCTTTTCAGTTATGTGTTTATCTCCTTTGGTGCCCTGGTGTGCCCCCTTCTACCAGCCCAACCCCAGTAGCTCTGACACCTACTTTCTCTAGGACATACCCCACCATTTATCCTGCACCAGTTCTTGGGTATGTGCCACAGATGGTAAAGTGAGACCTGCATGTTGTGAGATGCTTAATTCTCTTCCCCCAGACCGGAACCTGGGTTACCAATACTGAGTGATAATGCTACCATTGCAATGAGCTGGTTCCAACACTGAATTCTTAAAGGCATTTTCTTACATTATTATTATGAACCAAGCAGAGAGGAGAACAGCAAGCACCGGGAAGTAACTGCAGTGCCACTATACAGAAAAACATAGTAGAGAAACAATACAATAGCGCACCCACAGAAAACATTCTACACAATAATGGTTTTAAGTAATGCTTAGTCTTACCATTTTATTTAAAAAAACAAACAAACATGCAGTGCGCCAACCATAACCAGTAATGTATGGGAACAACCTTCCGAGGTAAACCAATGACTTCACGGCTACGCTGCTGACTGATGATTCGCTTGGATAATTCCAAGCTCTGTCAGAGTAACTCCTGTGTACCAATAGTCCCCTTTATATAGTGATTAAAATGCAAATCACTATCAACAGATGCAAAGGTGTTAAATACTTAAGACATGGTTAAAACCAAGTGCTCCATGTCAGTTTGCCACAAAATAATCATAGACACTTTAGAGAGACATGCCAGTTATATAGAAAACATGAATAAATCCAGGCATGACAAGTTAGCCCTCCCCAATTTTTTTTTTTGCATATAAAAAGGGCTTAAACTGTCTTTAATGCCCGTTAAGCATTTAACACTTTTGCATCTGTTGATAGTAATTTGCATTCTAATCACTATATAAAATGCACTATTAGTACACAGGGGTTACTCTGAGAGAGCTTGGAATTAGCCAAGTGAGTTGTCAGTCAGCGGCTTAGCCATGGCGTCATTACTTCACTTCAGCTGGGTGTTCCCATACATTGCTGATTATATTTGGTGTACTGCATGATTTTTTTAAAACCCATTCTTACCTATAACGCTATATAGTATCAGAACCATCCAGTGTTTAACCCGACCCAAAATGGCTGCACAAGATAGAATAAAACAGTAAGACTAAGCATTACTTAAATCGTTGTTGCGTGGAGTGTTTTCTGTGGGTGCTCTATTGTGTTGCTTCTCTAATATGTTTTTCTGTACAGTAGCACTGCAGTTACTTCCTGGTGCTTGCCGTTCTCCTCTCTGCTTGGTTCATAATAATAATAATACTAATATTGGGGTCTCCTCTCTACATGGTTATCATGTTAGAACCTAAAAGCAGTGTAAAATAGTTGGAGGGATGTGTGTCCTGCACACAACCATGCTAGACCCCTTCCTCCTCTTCAGTTTTCTCCACTGCCAAGAAGAATTTCACACTGCAACATGAACTTACATTCAAGAACAGATCATTCAAAGCCACTTATGAATAACAGGAGACAACTAACTCAGCTGTATGGTAAATAAAAAAGAAACAATTCCCCACCACGAAAAAGTCAAAGAAGAAGCCAAGCTGTTCCGAATGGTTAATATGTGCCTCACATTGCAAATCAAAGCTGATTAGTGTGAAACAGTGTAATGGGGGGTGACTCTGTTTCAGTGCTGAATAACAAGGATTGGAGCCGGAAGTGAACCAGAAGTGAGCACAGGAGCAAAAAATAGTGCTGTGGAAGGGGGGGAGGGAGACACAAACGAACAGCACTGTGTTGAATGGAGAGGATCAAATGTGCTTCAATTCCACTGTGGAAGGACATAGTCTAGGTATCTGACCACATGCTTCCATAGTCCTCTTCTCTCTCTGTGTAACAGCAAGACATCTGCATAGCTCCACTACGCAGCTGTAAGAATCTGGCAGTCATCGTGGTATGGTAAACATAACTGCTTCATGTACATTTACCAATATTAAAAAATAAAGAATCACAAAATTTTCTAAACCCCCAAACTTCAACCTCACACTTACTCAATATTAGAAACACGGCAGTTAAACACTTCCTCCCATCTGTTTTTCTTGTTTATATCTTAATACCGCCGCTGAGACCATTCTTACGGTTGTAAAGGTGGTCTCGTGCAAATTCTTGGGGTATGAGAACCACGAACCAAAGCCGAGCAGTTTTGATACCCCAAGAATGTAAGTGGGATCTCTCTTACCAACTCGGTGGCGACATTAATATATTATTGATCAAGCTCAATCAATACTATATTAATTTTTGTAAACCTTACCCGAACATGCCCATCAGTCTATAATGTTTTTTTACCATAGCCTGTTGAGGTCTGAATCCCAAGTACTGATTTCAGCGTCTCTCCCTGTGCATTAATGAATGAGCCTCAGATCCCTCACTTTCAAAGCCTACTGTACTATTTTTTTACAGTTACTTATTTTCCCCCTGGAGTCCTCTGCCTACATCTGACATCCCCCCCCACACACAGGCACTGGGTGTGAGACCCCCTTCCCTTGACCCCAAGACTTACTCTTTGTGGCAGGGGGTGGGGAGCAACTCAACCCACCGGACCGGATTTAGTGTTTGGGGAGGTGTCTTCCTGGGTCGTTGAGGAGGGGGACCATCGTCATCCTTGCAGAGGACTCTCTATTTTCTCTTTTTCCCCTCACTTCCCCCGAGGTTGCGGCATGCAATGGCACCAGTGGCGGTGGTGCACACGCACCCATGTGCACCCCCGCCAAGTGCCTGCCGCAACTCTCGCCCACAGTCTCCAGTGCTGATGTGTCACCTCCCAGCCTCCGCTAGGTGGCAGGCAATCACCGAGCACCTGCAATCCCCCCTTCCCGGAGAAGGAGAGCAGTCCTAGAGATGCTCGATCCTTCTCCTCCCTGCTAACCCCCAGTGCCCTGTGTCCATTCCCGAACACAGGTCACCGGTGTGATGCGAGGTAAGGCGTCCAGCGCCTCAGCACCACCAGGCCGGGAAGGTGCTGTAGATGTTCCATCGTATTGAGCTCCCCATCTGAACTCGCGTTCCTGTGCTTCTCATTGGCTCAGCTCATTGTGTAGCAGATGTTTAATTAAAAATAAACTACACTTTTTCTTTTTCTTTTTAGTACCAGTTTACATTCACTAGCAGAAAGTGCAGAAAGTTGCAGTTTGCGGACACTAGCTGTAAGTGCAGAATCAATGTAGAGTGGTATGACAAGTTGGTTCATAATTACATCTTGCCACCAACTAATTGTTGTATTGTAATAGCTGGGAGACCTTTTTTTTACATTGCAGAAGCCAGCTATAATTCACCGTTATAACTCGCGGGTTATATCGGCGAACATGTGCCAGCCTCTGAGCTCCACTGCTCATGCTCATTCACCTGTGCGGCTGTCTCCACAAGTGCCATCAACTGGCAATCTGAAAACACACAGCCGCACAGCAAACACCATTGGTGTTTCAATACTTGAAAAAAGCAGCTAAATAGATCATTTCTCACTAACCTGTGAGATCTGCTTTAAAAAAACAGACTTCTTTGTTCTTCAGAGATTTCAAGGTTTACGGAGCTCTCTTTCTCCACAGCAACCACTGTGAACTTTCAACTTTGCACCTAATTAACATACCTCTGAGACAACCTCAGACTGGAGCTCCATACAACTTGAACTCTCAACTAAATGCAGCTTTTCGCAGACTTTAATTACTAAGTTTTGTACAGTTTGTCATACCTCTCAACCTTTTGTCCCCCAAATGTGGAACATTGCCTCTCAAAACGTGGAAAGAATGGGCAAAATGTGGAACACTTAATCAAATCTTTACATTAGAAGCTCACAACACTGTGAAAATGTTTGCATTTATGTTCAGAAAGTCTGCTATTAATTAAAATTATATATTTTGCATCATTTACTATGGAGTTTTGCTTTAAAATGTTAACACTGAATGTGGGACAAGTCCTCACAATGTGGAACAGGGAGCTTTTGTGAAGTAAAATGAGGAACGTTCCTCGTAATGTGGTACAGTTGAGAGGTATGCAGTTTGTATGTTTTAGCACTAGTAAAGTTTAAATGTTCTCTCCAGTTTCCATAGCTGCTGCTTTCAGCACATGTTGCCATTCTCACCCTAAGGTTAGTTAAACTTAAAGCAACCCTGTTCTTTCTCAAATAGCAAATTTAATTATTTAAACACTAGAGGAAGTAACAAATATAGTGGTTTACTTGCTTTCCATGTTTTTTTCACTTGCCTGTAAGCAGTTCTGAATAAATAAAGCACAGAGACAGGATTTCACAATGATTTATTTACCTTACTTACTTAGGTTGTTTAAAAAAAAGTCTCCCAGCAATTACATAAAATAACACATGGGGGGGATGAGCACAAAATCAAATTTAATGCACACCCTCAGTGTGAGATGCTTTGATAAACCCCTTGGGCTTTACCCTCGGGGTTTATATGGCACCCCACACCTTGGGTGTGCATTAAATTCTCTTATGCACTCCCCCCTTCCCATGTATTATTCTATATGTAATGCACTTTTGTTTTGGGAGGGGGGATGCCCTGATGTAAGATAAAGTAAAATGGGAGAGGAGACCTCCCTTACCAGATCTTACAGGCTGTCTTCTCACTCTGATGGCACCTCTTGAGATGGTTTCAATTATGGCAAGGCAACCAAAGGAAAAAACAGAAACAATGGGAAACTTACAAAAAGGCCTTGAATCCTTACAGCTAGGGTTGCCACCTGTCAGGTTTTTTACCTGGTGATCAGGTTTTCAGGGGCCCTATCAGGTAATCCAGTTTTGCTCTGTGCTGGTCAGGTTTTTGAGCCATTCTGAGTGCTCACATACTTTTGAAATAGATTGTGTCATCTCATACATGTTTCAGCTACATGTCCAGCTTACAAACAAGTTCCGTTGTCAATGTAGCCTTTTGTTTGTGAAAGCAGTCATCCTGGGAGGTGTAAAGTATGGCCATTAACACCATTAGCACTTACTTAACCTAATCTTTTCCACTGCATCTTAAAGTGGAATAGCAGCAGAGCTGCCCCCACCTTTTGTAACAGTAACAGAGCCAGTTGTCCTCCACTTTCATTTCCTGGTAAACATTTTCATCTCTAACAGAATTTAGGCATTTTTAAATGTTTTAATATATTTTTTTCCTGAAGAAATAAGTGTGGTAACTTCTTTGGCTTTGAAATAGTTCTGTGGACACGAACAGGAAATGGAGCCAGAAAAAGATATAATGTATGTATACTGTTGTATGCTATTTACAGTATTTCCCTTGTCTCCCCCAGATCATATCTGTAAATGAGATTTCTTTTATCTCTGTATCTTTGTCTAGTTAACCAATGTCAATAAATAAATACATCATTAAATAAATAATTAGGAAGAACCTAGGAAAGTAACTTTAACAGGCACAGTACAGTATCTTAACATTTTTATTTAACTGCTGCTTAAGTGTTGTATTTTATTGATATAACAAATGGCCTTCTAGGAGGAACAATGCATGATGAGTCGTGGAAAGGGGTGGGGCTAGGGGCAGAGCTTAGGATCCAGTTTTTGCCTCATCCAAAGGTGGCAACCCTACTTACAGCTGCCCCCCCCCCCCGACACACACACTCTCACACAGTCTGAGGGGATGGGGGTAACATGAATGATCCTTTTATAACTCCATCACCGTGACAATACTTTTACACTTAAAAGATAAAGGAGAAAAAAAAATCACTGAAATGTAACAAGCCAGTCAGATTTTTTTTAAAAAGCAAAGCATACAGTGTCATCTAGTGATAAAAACAAATAAGAATCTAGTGGAAACAAAACAAACTGAACTACTTTTTGACTTTTAAAACAAAAACATTTTTAGTTTAATTTCTTACTGCTTTTAAGTACTCAATTTTTTTTTAGTTTTTAAATTGCTACCCATATTATAAGCTCAATAAGACACTCCAAGATGTGGATTTCTATTTGTAAACTGCACTTCTTGGTGTTTGAAGGCACACGGTGCAAGTGTGTCACACCTCACAATGCACCTAGGCATGCAGTGTACAAAAATAAACCCACACCCTGCTATATCTTATTGCTTACTAACTATACCACCCTCACTAGCTTGTTAACCAATCCTAACATTATCCCATAATATACAGTTAGCTGCTTTAATCTCGACTGGCTTGTATTACTCACTGTTTACTTGGTAACACAGGAAATGCTTGCTATATGTAACCCTCTCCCAAAGGTAAGTAAGTTTTATTTAGGACAGGAGATGTGACAAAACTGTTGAGCATAAGCTCATTTAATGGTATCCCTGCGGGAGGGGTGGGTGGTGATTATTACAAAACAAGAAAGGGACCTGGGGGTCATCATATGTGATTACCTGAAGGTAGCAAAGCAGTGTGATAAGGCAGTGGGAAAAGCTAGTAGAATGCTCAGGTGCATAGGGAGGGGTATCACCAGTCGAAAGAGGGAGGTGGTGTTACCCCTGTATAGATCGATGGTGAGGACTCACTTGGAGTACTGTGTCTAATGCTGGAGGCCCCATCTCCAGAAAGACATAGGTCGGGTGGTGGTGGTACAGAGAAGGTCAAGCAAAATGGTGCATGTCCTGCATCAGAAGCCCTACGAGAAAAGACTGAAGGAATTAAATATGTACTCTCTAGAGGAAAGGATCGAAAAGGGGGGCATGACAGAAATGTTCAAATACCTCAAAGATATTAATAAGTACAGGAGGGGGGCATTTTAAGTAGAAAGAGATGCTCAAAGACAAGGGGGCATGATATGAAGCTGGAAGGGGGGCATCTCGGAGGGGATGTGAGGAAATACTTCTTCACGGAAAGGGTGGTGGACATCTGGAACAGCCTCCCGCAAGAGTTGGTGGGTAATAAAACAGTAGCAGAATTCAAGCATGCATGGGATAGACACAAGGGGACCTTAGTAATAAGGTTGGGGGGGAAAAGACTGGAGATCAAGTAGGTTCTGCAGTAGCGCAGTAGGAGGGAATTTAGGACAGACTAGGTGGGCCAAGAGGTCATTTTCTGCTGATAACTTCTGTTTCTATGAAAGCAGGAGCACAACAATATACTACTAGTATCATAAATTTAGATAGGTTATAATAACAATATTGTGTTCACCTCCTGCAAATCAGTCAAGGTCAGAGTTCATTATTATAAGAAGTCACTGTAGACACATAGAACCGTGAAGAATAAGTTGGTAATATCATTGAGTGAAGCTGAGGCAGGATAAGCCACAAGCCTGAAGGGCGAGTGGCTTCAGCTGCCCCCAGCTTCACAAGACGAAATTACTAAAGAGTTCTTAAGTCACCTACATATAATTTGTTATATTACATGGTAAAGACTTGGGTTCAATTTATGTATAGTAGCTGTTCCATGTGGGAATATGTTTAGGAGTGTTAAAGGGGAAGTAATCATTGCAGGAATCATATCCAACATGTGAAAACCCATAAAAGAGCTTTCAAACTAGGTACTGGGCTTAATTTTGGGTGTCAGGAGTCCTGAGATATGACCATCTAAATCATGTGTACATTAAATCAAGGCAGCAGTAATTTCTGGACTCTTGAAACAGGAAGTGATATCACTGAGGAGGAAGCTGCATGTTGTTAATAACAGTTTGCCACTCACTGATATCCCGTTCTGTCTCAAGAGTCCATAAAATGGTTGCTGCCTTTACTTTATTTACAGATTATTTAGATATGCATCAGGGCTGGGAGAACTCAGTGAAGTTCTGACCCTTATTAAATAAGAACCGGAACACAGTGAAGTTCTGATTTGTTCTGATTAGTTCTGATTTATTGACAAATATTTGAAAAAAATGCATAAAAATATATAAAGGTGGCCAAAGTCAGTCACATTTTTCAGAGGTCCAAAGGAAATAATTTAATGGATTATTTGTATAAAAATAAATGTAAAACTGCTAAATAAAAAAGCAATCACTCACTACTAGCCCCTTCATGGCTGGCCTGTAATGGTGGTATATCCTGCTTGGGTCTGTGACATGAGTGTGCTGGGAAACAGATGGAGAGAGGGACAGACAGACAGATGCAGATACCTATATCATTAGTATTCTAACCTGTAAAAAAACTAAGATCCCTCTAACTAACGTGATGTCCTTCTGATGACTCCCACCCACAGGTCAGGGACAAATTTACTGTTGTGACTTGTGACTGTACACAGTACACCAACAGCACAGCAGTCCACCACCACTTCCATCCAAGATCACAGATCTCCAGGTAGAAGGTCACCTGGGGGCCAGTGACCATCACATGGTATGGTTCAGTTTGGCCACTAGAACTAAATCATCCCATTCCAAGGCAAAAATATGGGACTTCAGAGGAGCTGACTTTGATAAGATGGCCAACAGAGTTAAGTTAGCCCTGGCAATAAGAAATACAGGTGAGAGGGTACAGGCAGAGTGGGCAAGTACTAAGGATGCAAATACCTGAAGCAACATCCCATTGTGTTAGAGACAAAAGCAAGAGCAAAAGAAGGAGGAAGCCACTTTATTTCTCAAGAAGCAGTAGCAGAAAAGGTCAGAACCAAAAGGCTGGCATTCAGGAAATATAAGGGAATGCAGCGGGATGAAAATAGGGAGGCATACCAAACTTCCCTAAGGGAAGCAGGGAAGGCAGTAAGACAGGCAAAGGCCCAAAGTGAGGAAACACTAGCATGAACAGTAAAAGAAGGGGACAAGACTTTCTATAGATACATTAGCAAAAGGAGAAAGTCCAGAGGGGGTATTGTTAAGATCAAAGGGGATAAGGGGGAGTGTGTGGATGAGGACCAAGGAAAAGCATCTATCTTAAATAGATACTTCTGCTCAGTATTTACTGAGGAGAAAGTAGGGCAGAGCCCACAGCTCAGCATCACGGACACGGGGGAGGGAGGTGTGCACTAGTCCCTTCATAAAAGAAAGGATCCTACAAGAGCTCGCTAAGCTCAGGGTGGACAAGGCAATGGGACCTGATGGCATACATCCCAGGGTACTTAAGAAGCTAAGGGTGGAACTAGCAGAGCCATTATCAGAACTGTGTAGTGAGTCTCTGAGCACAGGAGAGGTTCCAGAAGACTGAAGAAGGGCTCATGTGATCCCGCTCCACAAGAGTGGTAGCAGGGAGAAGGCGGGAAACTACAGACCAGTCAGTCTTACCTCAGTAGTGGGCAAGATTATGGAGGCACCCCTTAAGGAAAGGATAGTGCAACACCTGGAATTCATAGGAGCACAGGATCCAAGACAGCATGGGTTTACAAAAGGAAGGTCCTGTCAAACTAATCTCATAGAATTCTTTGACTGGGTAACCAGAGTGGTGGCCCAAGGGGGTGCAGCTGATGTCGCCAACCTTGACTTCAGCAAAGTTTTCGATGCTGTTCCACATAGAAGACTGATTAATAAACTGGGTAGGCTTGGGGTGGGTCAGAAGTTGGTCAACTGGGTAGCAAACTGGTTGGCAGGCAGAAAACAGAGTGGTGGTAAATGGTATATGGTCAGAAAAGATGCAAGTCACTATTGGGGTACCTCAGGGATCAGTTCTCAGGTCAGTCCTCTTCAATATCTTCATCAGTGACATTGCAGATGGACTAAAGGGTAAAGTGTGTCTGTTTGCAGATGACACCAAGATCTGCAACAGAGTAGATGATCCAGACATGGTGGGCAGAATGAGGAGAGATCTGGATAAACTGGCAAAAATGATCAGAAGAGTGGCAACTGGGGCATATCGCAGAGAAGTGCAAGATCATGCACATAGGAAGAGAAACCCTGCAGCCACCTATAGGTTGGGAGGGGGAGTTGCTGGCAATCACAAGAGAAGAAAGAGACTTGGGCATCATCATCACAGATGACCTGAAATCATCCAAGCAGACTACTAAACCAGTAGGTAAGGCTAGAGGGATGCTGGGGTGTATTAGTAGGGGTATCACAAGTCATAAGAGGGAGGTAATAATCCCTCTTTACAAGACACTGGTTAGGCCCCATCTGGAATACTGTGTGAAGTACTGGAGGCCGCACCTGCACAAGGACATTAACAAAATGGAGGCAGTCCAGAGAAGGGCAACCAAAATGGTGCAGGGACTGCATCAGAAAACATATGAGGACAGATTAACAGAGCTCAATATGTATACCTTAGAGCAAAGGAGGGAGAGAGGTGATATGATCAAAACAATAAAACATATTAAGAGCATTAACAAGGTGAAAGAGTCTAACATGTTTCAATACAGCTCTTACTTATTTGTATACGCTTATCCAATTCTAGGTTACTGTCCAATTGCACCATATGTTACATGTATGTTTCTAGCAATGTTATACAAACCTATTATACCTATTTTAGCTCACTGTCTAATGCACCAAATTTCACATGTAAGTCTCTTGATATGTTATAGAAATCTGATACCTCATCGTTTTGTACATGTTTTGACATGGAACCGATGTAAAAGAGTTCCAGACTCTTAGGTAGTGTAATCCGAGAACTCAATAAATACATAAAAATAGCAGGACAAGAGGGCACAGCATGAAATTAGAGGGAGGCCAATTAAGGGGTACTGTGAGGAAGTTATTTTTCACAGAAAGGGTGGTGGATGCATGGAACGGCTTACCTCAGGAAGTGGTGGATATGAATACAGTGCAGGGCTTCAAACAGGCATGGGATAGACATAAGGGAGCAATACAGGTGAGTATGAACAGATAGGCCATCGACAGAGTACAGGCCTATGGCACATTCATAAGGCAGAAAAAGAAATGGGCAGACTGAGTGGGCCTTGCGGTCCTCATCTGCCATCAACTTCTATGTTTCTATGTTACCTGACTGACTCCTACAGTACAGTTACTGTTAAGTTTCCAAATTTATCAACTGTTAAGTGTGCCTCAGAATTTGAATTGGAGTTGCAGACACATCTGGTGCATAACCGCACACAGCACAGTCCCACACTGGGATTTGTTAATGCTTATACGTAATGTATCGTTATATACTATAAAACTAATGATAATAAGGAGGAATAATGGGGAATGAGTGATGATGATGACTCTTGTGTGTAGTTGTACTTCACTTGTGTTGTACTGTAAACAGCCAGCTACGAGTCACAAAGTCAGATTTTATCCCCTGGGCCACTCACAGCCAGCAGCACAGGTACATCAACTTGTATCTTATTTGTTGGAACAGTAATTTTTTTTAATACATGAAATTGTGAATAAATGTTAACAAGTGATCGTTATTGGATGGCACAAGTCAAAGATTTATTTTACCAGCCTGTTGCCTTTGCCCTACATACACAGCCACTCTGAAGACAGGAAAACAATTTTTACTTATGATTTCTGGGACTGTTACATTTCACATGGGCCCCCCTGCAGTCTCTCTCTCTCTGTCTCTCCCTTCTGGATGGCACAAGTCAAAGATTTATTTAGCCAGCTTGCTGACCTTGCCCTGTACACACAGCCACACTACCGAAGGCAGGAAAAAAACTTATTTGGGATTTCTAGGACTGTTGAATTTCTCATGGGCCCCCCTGCAGTCTCTCTCGCTCTCCCTTCTGAATGGCACAAGTCAAAGATTTATTTTGCCAGCCTGTTGCCCTTGCTCTGTATGCATAGCCACACTGAAACCAGGAAAAAAAATTATTTGGGATTTCTGGGACTGTTGAATTTATTGTGGGCCCCCCTGCAGTCTCTGTCCCCTCTGGATGGCACAAGCCAAAGATTTATTTTGCCAGCCTACTGCCCTTGCCCTGAACACAAAGCCACACTGAAGCCAGAAAAAAACTTTCATTTAGGATTTTCTGTAGCTGTAAAATTTCTGTTGGGCCCTCAGTAGTCTTTCCCTCTTTCCTCTGGATCTGGAATGGCACAAGTCAAAGATTTTGCCAGCCTGCCATTGCTCATGTACACAGCTACAC